>OX411880.1:63703627-66103627 GCA_948293265.1 Cheilosia impressa | reverse complement strand
GAAGCCTCGTTATGAATGGATTTCAAGGAGTTTTTATACCCCACCCAAAAAACATGGGAATTGTGTAAAAAAAACATAATATATATGTACCAAAAATCTTTTGAGGGTGTGTCTTATCTTAAAAGAACACGTTGCGCTCCAGAATGTACACCGTATACCTTATCTTTAAAGATATATTGTTGGGCGGAATGTACTTTTTACTTTGTTGCTGTTGTCGTTGTACTAACCTGAAAACTGGTTCATTAAAGAAATCTTTCAAATACTTTTTTTAAGTTTTTTTTTTCCACAGCTTATTTTGTAATGACCCCACGGTAATGTACAATAACTATTTTGTATCGCATATCGTGTATTATCTGTCGCACTTAACGCTATTTTTTTTTGAGTAATGCTACTTACTATATGATTTTTCGATCTTATTAAATTTTGCTCAACAGATTTATTATTGTTATTAACTAAACAATCTAAAAAGTCATTAAAAAAAATTTCTCTTTTGTCAACATTTTTCTTTTCACCTTTAATTTTTTTTATGCTTTCCTTATTTTCTACCTTTATTGAATACATTTTTGATCTTATCCTACAAAATGCGAGATTATATGCCCATTCATTTCATCTTTCATTAAGCCTATTACTTTTTTTATTTACTTGAGGTATTCCCCAAATATTACTTTGTGGATAGTCACTGGTATCAAAACGAATATTGCAATCACTTTTAATCATATCATATTATTACTACCAGAAATTTCATAAATTAAGCTATCTGTATCAGTGTACATAGCTGTGCAATTATCACCAAATTTTATTTTCATATAATCATAGTGATATTCATATATTAAAGTTTTTGCAATATCTAGAATAAGGTAGGTGGTCCAAATAAGGCCCATAACCTAATAAGGCCCAGTGTGCAAAAAATGGCATAGCCGACAAGCAACAGGATTTATATTTTAAATGTGTTTGTGGACACTTATGTCTACACTAAAATCTATGAAATTTTCCGTCTAACGCAATCGTGTTTTTTTTTACAGTCGATACAAGTTAGTGAATGTGCACACACGCACTTTTTTATAAGAAAGTGATTTTTTGTAACTGATTTTATTGCAAATAATAAAACACATAAAACTAAGGTTTAGTATGGTTTAAGTATTTTTTTAATTCTTTGAGTAGATTTTCCTTAAAATTTTTGCAAAGAAAAGTTTTTCATGTTCCTAAAAAGTCCCACCGAAAATATATATATATTTTTTGGGTTGATTTTAGATAAAATGTCAAAAGCGATCAAATTAGGGAACAGAAAGCGGGCAGAATGGTTGTCAGACGAAATCCTAACATTAAATGTTATTCTTAAAAAAAATCTCCTTTTTTTAAATTAATTTGTTGAAGTCAAATTTATTCTTTTTTTTTTATTTTAATTTTTCTTCCCAGTCAAGAAGGTTGTGCTATTTTTTGTTTTGTATTAATTAATAATATTATAATATATATCTAAATAATAAACTACGTTGTTTTATTTGTTTCATGACAAAGGACTTCTTATTTTAGCAGGATAACCAAAGTAACTTAACAAAATTATGTATGGGCCTTATTCGGAACAGGTGTTCATAATAAGGCCCAAGGTAAGGTTTTTAAAAATGTTATGAAAATATATTTCAAATTGGGTTTTAACAAATAAATATTGTGTTTTTATATAGATAACTAAATTAATTCTTATGCTAATGTCAGTTTAGTAATTTTCTTTTGGGCGTTTGCAAGTTATTAACGAAAAACTATAAGGTGGGCATTATTTGGGCCACCTACCTTACATAATCCTACATATATGGGTTTGTTGAAGTAAACTTCGGCTTTTTGAAGTTCAATTGCCACCAGATTTTCATTAAAGACAGTGCTATTTTTAAAAAAAGGTGATGCAATCAATGCTTTGGCCCCATGCCTGCCCTCCCATTTTGAAACTAATCTCACATTGCTGTATTTTCTAACATTTTCCATACATTTTCCGAAAACTGCATTATTATACAACTTATAACGTTCAATGTCAAGTTTGTTTGTAGCTAGAGTTCTTAATTGTGTATTTAAATCAATGTATGGTTTAAGCCATGCAGATTGATCAAATTCGAGAACTCTATGTACTTTATTTAATTTGAGTTCATGCAATAAAGCTTGGCATAAATTTCTATATTGAATCTCATATTATCTATTTTTATCTGATAAGGTTGCCAATAATTTTTTTTGTTTAAATTTAGGAGGATAGATAAGTTCTGGACAAAATGGTATATCGCAATGCAAATCATGCAATTCTATCGGATAACTTAAGTCAACCTCAAAAATGAAACCCTTGGGAGAACTATCTAAGAGAGATCAAATTGTATCTATTGTGACTTCATGAATATTATCAACCCAGTTGAAATTCCCTGTTGGTAATAACTGACTCATTGCATAACCATATTGGTTATTTATATCCCAATACATTAAAAATGTGCTTGGTTTACTAACATCAAAACTATCTAAATACTCATTGTTGGCTTCAGCATACTTTTTTGAACATTGGCTTAGTCCTCCACGGATACCTCTTTCAATAAACATTATCATGTCTATATCATCAAGAAGTTCTAGTTTTACCCCTGTATAGAAAAGCATTGCATCCCAAGTATAACCTGGGAGAGAATAATAATGAGCTGGATCCAATTTATGCGTTTTAACAGAGTTAGAACGAAATTGTTCAAAAACATCACCTAATAAAAGAACATCTGTCTTTAAATATACATCAGAATATTCACCCAAATTTCTTAAGTTTAAATTATGCCATACATTTTGAGCATGTAAATAATCTTCACTGCTTATATCTTCCTTATTTAATTTATTATAAAAAAAAAATTTTTCAGGTAAAGACTCTTCAGAAAATGTTTCAAAGCTATTAATATAAACACCTTTACGCTTCAATATATCCCTTCGATCTTGCGTTAAATAGCTAAATTCAGATTCAAGTATTGGGAATTCATTTAATAAAGATGAAAGTGAATCTAAACTACTATTCAGAAACCTAAAAGACTCAATGAATCTGAAATTAATTTTTCTTTTAGTGAGCAATTTAGTGAATGAAATATATTTTTCTTTATTTAATGGCAGCACATTTACTTCACCATCTCCAATTTTATGAATTTCTTTAATTATAAAATGGGCTATGATGCCGCTTAGGTTATGAAAAATAATTGGTATAGTTGGATTATCTTTATAGTTTAAATTGCAGTTACTGTGTGCAGGGCCTCGATATACTCCTGTAAAATGACAATGATCTCGTACTTTGATATCATTTGAGGAAAACTGTTGATTGCATATATGTAACATGTGGTTGCAGTATTAAAACTCTCCTGTTGTTCAATGGAAAGCTTCTCAATTGGTACTATGAATGAAACATCAGAGCCCAGCAACAGCACTAAAGCTTTTAGTTCATTCATAAACCAATCTATACAATCTTCTCCACGAAATGATGCATAATGTTGTATAACTTGATTTGAAGGAACTTTTAATATAGTAGCCTATAGAACAAGGGATGTGTTCCTGATACTTATTACCATCATCAATTTCTTTTAAAATATATTCTAAGTCTGCGTATATTACAAATGGAGTCATAATTTTATTTCTAAAGTTCTTAAAACATAAAATACTATTTTCTGGTGAAGGTAACTTAATTTTACAATTATTTTGATTAGTACAATCATTTATATGAATATTTAATTTTTCACTAGAATAAAAATAGTGGAGGCATCTATTACAGAAATGAAGCTTACTTTTGTTTTTGGTTAATGCACATTGAACTAGTGCAGAAAGGTTTTTAATCCAAATAAAATTTTGTTTTAAGACTGTACAAGTGTACAATCATCATTTGCATGTTCTTCTAACAACAATAAATTGATATGCTTTTTTTCTTTACATGTTAATTGAGATAAGTTAAGTGGATATATTTCAGCTTTTTTATCATGTTTTTCTCTATGTAATGTAAAAATATTTATGGAAATATTGTTATTTTTTTCAAATAATGGTACTAAATTTAGAGACATTGGAAAAGTTATACTATTTAAATTTAATACATTTTTATAATGTGGATAACTTGTTGGTCTATCCACATGTTTTTCTGTAGGAAACAAAGCCGATACTACAGCCCATGCAAAGCATGCATTGTCAGTATTTTTTACATTAACACATGCTTTCTTGGTAGATATAGTTAGTGGTGTTTTAATATATGAACTTCCTACAATTGGCGAATATTTATTTATATTTAAAATAACATTTATTATAGATGATAGTGCCCATCCACTATTTTTCTCTTGAAATTTTTCTAATTTTCCTAACAAAGGTTTTTCTAAATTTTCTATTATAAGTTCTTCTAAGTCACTACCAGCATTTACAATAATATTCTTGGTGTTGAGATATTTAATGTCTTGTTGTTGCTCTTCACCTTCATATTTCCGGAACTCTGCACAAAACACTGCATTTATTTTGATGTTGATGTATTCGCTCAAAACTTCTTTTAACTTTTCAATAACTCCTGCTCTGCAAGCTTCCAAAAATGATTTGGGGTCCGTATGATTTAAATTTGTAATCACACCTGATCTGATTCTTCGTGAAAACGCAGTATGTGACAGATCTTCCCACATCAAAGAATCATCAATATGCTGTTGTTCTTCAGATGCATTTTTTAACATATTTTTTTTATACGATTTCAATTTACCGATTGCTGTGGTAAGATGGTACTTTTTACCTGTAGTTTTAGTATCACTCAAACATTTCTGCAACAAGTCTAGATCATTTTTACAATTTTCAATGTTTTTTTCACAGTTTTCAACACTTTTTTTATGCATGAGCATATCAAATAAAAATGATTGATGTCTTTCAGGCGTCTCTTCAATGCAGGTTTCCATTTTGTCTTCTTAATATTCACAACACTTTCACTATTAAACGCTTGATGTAGGTATGTTCATATGTGCACACATAAATGTATTACTTTAAACGTTCACTTGAAACAACAACAATTTCGCTTACACGGAGTTGAATCGCCCTTTTTTTACCTCTTATATTTATAAATCAATCTCTTTAAATCTACTCTCATAAGACATTAGTCACTATGCAACTTTCTAAAGATAAATCAACCTTGGAGCAGTCGTTAAATTAACCTTAATTTCCCCATTCTTATCTACAAAACTTGTTTCGCCGTGAGGGGATTTTTTTTCTACATGGCCTTGATGTTTTTTTCAATTCTCTTATCTACAAAACTTATTTAACCTTGACCATGATGTTTTGCATAACCATGATGTTGTTTTTTTTTTTCTTAGGACCATGATTTCTTATCTATTTTTAATTCATATACACATGCGCACACCCAATATAACCTTCATCAACATTCAAATGCACACACATACACACAAAATAAATTCAACCTTGGAGTTCTTATCTCTTCGTAGCCTGACTGTAATACGCTACTACATGCAACCGACCCTCAATTCGTTGAAACAGGATTGCGGCATATCCAATGGAGCTTGTATCAGTATGCAATTCAGTAGGGAGTTTGGGATCAAATATTATCAGTAGGGGTCGCGACGTAAGCTGTCGAAATATGTAGTGTCTCGCTCTTTCACACTCATCTATCCATTAAAATTTTGCAATAACTTTGGTTAAGGCAGTAATGCAACTAGTTTTTGCAGCGAACTCTGGGACGTACTAATACCATAAACTGACTGGGGTTGGTGACCTTACCAATGAGTCAATTTTAGTTTTACTTGGCCGGACTCCGCTGAAAGTGATTTCTCGTCCCAAATGTTCAATTTTAGTCTGCAAAAATTTACACTTTTCGAGATTGATAGAGAACCCGTTAGTGGTTAATGCTTTTAATACAGCGTCTAGCTTTTTAAGTCCATCTTCCACAGATATTGACTTAATGAGGACATCGTTCAAGTAGACCATTGCAACAGTATCTCGAAGTTCACCCAATGCCGTGTTGATTGCCCTCTGAAATACGGCTGGAGCATTGTCCATCGGGCGTAACGAAAGCCGTTTCTTCTATGGAGTCATCTGCGATAAAGATTTGGTGGAAGTCTGATGCCATGTCTAAGGAAGTGAAGCATTTTTTGCCTTTTAATCTATCCAATTGGTCTTCAATTCGGGGTAATGGGTACCGATCCATAATAGTCAATCTATTTAATGCTCTAAAGTCATTTTGTCCGTTTTTCTTTCTGACGAGAACTACTGGGCTGGCGAATGGAGACTTACTATCTCCAATAATTCCACATGACTTTAGATCACAGATTAATTTTGATGTTATCTGCCTTTCGCTGTGTGGCATTCTATATGGTCGATAGTTGATGGTGGCGACTTTGGATAAGCGAATAGAAAGACAACCTGTCGTAACTTTTGCTACGGGGAAGCCAGAAATAATTTGTTGGGAATGCTTGTTTAGAATGCTTTGTAGTTTATCGATGTACGGGGATGGTATTTCCGGAATGGTGCCTAGCTGGGTGGTTAAACAAACGGCAGATTCATTTTGTTTCAAGGTTGATCCGTGCTTATTGATGACTATCTTCAAAGAGGAATCTATTAAGACATCCCTACCAACAATCATTTCATTTTTCATATACCTACTATCCCCCCAATAATATGTAAAGCTATTTCCACGGTGGCTTCCTCAAATTCTACAACAAGATCTACTTGTTCGGTTAAAAGAATGGGGTCCTTACCAATTGCTTGCACGGAGAGAAAGGATGATATTTTCTTTGCAGTTATTCTATCGGCAATATCCCTCCTAATTAGGGAGCAATCGGATCCGGTGTCAAGCAGACAGTGGTACAACTTCCCATTGATTACGACTGGCATCATCATTTCTGGTGTAAGTGCCTCAAAGCAAAGATTAACATTTTTCTTTTCGGACCGTTGTTTTGCCCAACAGGTGTTGTCACTATGTCCAGTTTTTAAGCAAAACCCACATTTCTGACCCCTATCACTACTAGTTGGTACTTTGTGCTTAAAAGATTCTTGTCTTTCTTGCGACGTCGTCTGTGGACATTTATTTATTTATTTATTTATTTATTTATTTATTTATTTATTTATTTATTTATTTATTTATTTATTTATTTATTTATTTATTTATTTATTTATTTATTTATTTATTTATTTATTTATTTATTTATTTATTTCATCTACAATTGTTCATTACAAATAACAGATGTTAGAAAATAAAGGTAAAAGTAAAAGTAAAAATATACAATTAAAAATAAAATTAGTTAGAAAATAAATATGTATATACAATAATTTGTTTTTGAAACTGTTTCTGGACAAAGATAAATCTATATCTGTACAAACGCTGTTGAAAGCTACAATGGCTCTTGTTATCGGCTCATTAAGGCCATAATTTGTTCGATGATTTCTTTCTAAGAGGAGATGCCGTGTTCTCAAAGATCTCGTCGGTGCATATATTGGCATCAGTGAGAGCAGAACAGGACATCTTGTATGAAAGCATAGCAAGTCTCTGACAAACATTATATCATGAATATGACGGCGGGATTTTAAAGATTTAATGCCAAGAAATAAACACCTTGCCTTATAATTTGGAGAGGCTTCCCAGTGCAATTTATAAAAAATTAATTTAGTGAATCGCCTTTGAATTTTTTCAAGGCGATCGGAATAGGCTGAGAATGCAGGATTCCAAATCACATCAGCATATTCAAGGAGGGACCGTACTAGGGCAGTGAATAGCGAAAGTAAAGTAAATGGGTCTCTGAAGTCCCTTCCATTACGTTTTATAAAGCCAACAATAGAGTTAGCCTTCGCGACAGTATATTCAATATGATATTTACACGAGAAAGACGTATCGAGTGTGACTCCTAAATCTTTAATTTTATTAACCCTGTTTAGATTAGTTGAATTAATTGTATAATTATATTCGAAAGTAGATGCACATCTATTAAAGGAGATTGCATTGCATTTCTTTATATTTAATTTTAAGCGATTGACGTTGCACCAATCAATTATTCTATCCAGGTCGGATTGAATCAAAGAACAACTCTCTATACTTTTAATAGATGAAAATAGTTTTAAATCATCCGCATAAAGTAGGCATTGGCTATATTTGACCGTTGACACAATATCATTTATAAAAATAATAAAAAGCAGAGGACCTAAATGGCTCCCTTGCGGAACACCAGATGTACAGTTAATACGATTCGAAAGCGATGTTCGGATTTTTACTCGTTGAACGCGACCAATTAGGAAGGATGAAATCCAGCGAAGCATTTCAGAGTGAATTCCAAAGGCTTCAAGCTTCTCAAGGAGAATGGAATGATTGACGGAGTCGAAGGCTTTGCTAAAGTCAGTATATATTGCGTCCACCTGACGTTTGTTTTCTAACTCATTTAGAACAAAAGATGAGAAAGAAGCCAAGTTGGTGATAGTGGACCTACCAGATACAAAACCATGCTGCGCTTCCGATAGACAATCTTTTGTTAAAAACTCAAGGTTATTTTTAACTATGCTCTCAAAAAGCTTAGGAATTGCTGAGAGCTTAGAAATACCTCGATAGTTCTCAACATTGTTTTTAGAACCAGACTTATGTAAGGTATAGGAACGAGAAACGATGCTTTCCACTCAGTGAGAAACTTTCCCTCGAGAAGCGAACGGTTAAAAATAACTAGCAGCGGCACGCAAAGGCCTGTGGCACAATTCTTTAGGATAATGGCAGGTATGCCATCAGCTCCACAACTAGAGTTTGGCTGAAGGGACTTTAGTGCTAACAAGACCTCTTCATACTTTAGTTGCAGAGAACCAATATTCACATGGTTGCCAATATTTGTACTTAAGTTGATGGGGCAGTCGTTATTAGTATACACAGAACGAAAGAAATTAGCAAGTGTAGTTCTAGTGTAGACTCCACATTAGATGATTCTACATCCATGTAATGCATTGTAGTTGGTATCCCAACTGATTTTCGTTTCAAATTTACAAAATGCCAAAATGATTTGCTATCCTGCTTAATTTTACTTTCGATAGACATAATATGATTTTTGTAAAGAAACTTGCTAAGAGAAATATATTCTTTGCGCAATTTTTTAAAATGCTCGTAATCATTAATATTACCCGATTTTTTAAACATTTTAAAAGCTTTGTTTTTTAAATTTTTTAAATGACTCAGTTTCTTATTATACCAAGAAGGCTTAGATAATGTACGATTTATGGAAGTGGGGACAAATCTCGCAAAACCATTACCTAGTAATTCAACGAAGCGTTTGTACATGCAGTCTAAGTTCATGTTGGACAGTTCGTAAGACCAATTAATATTATTAAACAAATTATTAAGCTCAATAAAGTTAGCTTTAGAAAAGTTTAAACTATAAACGTTGTCCTTAGAATGTGCACCAATATATTCATACATTTGAATTTCCATACATAATTCTTTATGGTTAATATTTAGATTCGGTTAGTAAAGCGAACGGAACTTGTGTAACATTTGCTTTAAATTCATCGCGGCAAGCAAAAATTAAGTCTAATATCTTTGACAAAGAGTTTTGTATTGAATTAATTTGACTTAAGTTTAACGAGTGTATAAAATCGACAAAACAATATTCATGAAAGTGCTTAATATTATTAGCAATTCGAGATTTATCATACTCGGACCAAGTCCAACTTATATTAGTGAGATTAAAGTCTCCTAAAACACAGACATTATCTAATGCAGAGCATTTATCATTAACAAAATTGATATTATGTATATGCTTCTCGTAACACTCAATTTTAGAATTGGGGGTTACGTAACTAACTACAAAAAACATACGCGTTTTATTTAGACTATTCATAATAATAGAAAAAGCAACTTGTTCAACTTCTAGGACAGGTAGCTTAACTTCTTTACCATCAAGATTAGTGCGAACTGCGACTATGATCCCACCTCCACGGTCGGCAGCAATTTTACATCGATCAAATCGAAAAACTTCATAAAAGCGTTCATCAAATATTTCTTTAGAAGATATATTAGGGTATAACCAGCTTTCAACAATAATAATGACATCATAATGTAAATGACAGGATTTAAAGAACAGATTAGCAATTTTCGTTCGGATCCCACTTGCATTGTGGAAATATATCTTTAATGTTTTATTGTACGACGACAGACGATTAATTAATGTACTGCCGCCGTTTCCGATAAGTTTTTTGGTTTCATTGCATCGTTTCTTGGTTTAAATAGAAATGGCCTCAACTTGACACCATTTGGCCAGAAGGAGTCAACATAAATTTTATTAGCAAACTCCACAAACTCCACATTTAGCTCTTATGTGTCCCGATTTTCCGCAACCGTAACAGCGTCGTTCTTCCTCGACTAGAGGACGGTTGGATAGCGAGCCCATACTTTAGTGCCTACGCGGAGGGAAGTGCCTGACAACTGTAAAATCTCCAAACTGATTGACAATATCTGGACCACTGGAAAACGAATGGATCAAGGAACCGCGCAAATCACTCCATTCGTAGTGTTAGTAGCCATATTTGTCATTTTTGCCCTGAGCAACAATGCTGCATGGACTTTAGGAATGATATCAAAATTTTCCAAATGGTCACGCTGCACCCTTATATCATCTACGTGAAGATAGCGCGCACTTTTTCTAGAATGAAAAACGTGAAATGCAGTTCGATAGACAATCGTTTGTAGTTGTTTGTAGTGAAATTTTTAGCGTTTGTAGTTCAACCGTTAGAAAGTTAGAAGCATTAGAAAAAAATTTCAGCGCGCACTTTTAAGCTTTTGAAATAAAAACAAGTAAAAGTGTTATCATCGGCCTGGCCGATGCTTTGATACCCTCCACTGCATACAAGTCAAGCAAAATACCAGAAATACTTGACCGACATAGCCCGTTTTCAATACCAACCTGACGCTGATAAAAATAAGTTCTCTCACCAAATTTCATTCACCTACGTCAATTACTTTGGGCGCTATCGTGCTTTCAACAGACAGAGAGGCATGGGTCCAATATTGGTTTTGTATGGGAGGTACCAGAACTACTTGACCGACATAGCCCATTTTCAATACCAACCTGACGCCGATAAAAAGAAGTCCTTTCAAGAAATTTCATTTACCTAGGTCAATTACTTTTGGCACTATCGTGCTTTAAACAGACAGACAGACAGACAGACGGACATGGCTAAATCGATTCAGAATGTGATCCTAATTCAGAATATATATACTTTATGAATTCTCCGGTGACTCCTTCTTGGCGTTACAAATGTATTGGCAAAGTGAATATACCTTCCTGTGGAGGGTATAACTAGCCAGTTGCATTCGAAATCATTTGTAGTTGTTTGTAGTGAAATTATTTTTTCCCAGAAATGTCTCATTTCGGAGATATAAGGACATTTGTGTTTGCATATATAACTCCCTATTTTCAATAGAGAGAATTTTCTTGAAATTACTGTTGCATTAAGCACATCCCAACTTAAATAACTGCATATAAAATTTCTGAATTCACTCAAGCGTTACTTAATAAAACGCAATTAAAATCAAAAAATGCATCATTTCACATTTGCATCCATTATATCGATTTCCCAACAACAACAAACCAACTGTAAACACATTTCCGCAAAGCATTCATCCGTGTCCATCGATATGAGTCATAATTTATCAATTAGCAACAACAACCAATCAATAAAGTCCGATTTTATCTAAGAATTTTGTCTACTTCTTTGAATAACCTTAAAAAACGACCACTTTTAAACAATTTATAGCAACAAAAACATATATTTTGCAAACTCTGTACTCCTGTCCATCTAATCCAATTCAAATGATTTGCTTTTATCACAAATAACAAGATTTTGATGCAACTTATGCAAACAGTAGTTTTTCATATAAACTCATATCAATATTTCGGTTATTAAGCAACTCAAAGTAGTGAAATCTAGATTTTTCTAATGCTTTCTATTAGATGCTTTTAATGGAATAAAAAAAAGTGATCTTTTTTTCATAGATAACGGTTTATTCAAAATATAAGAAAATGGGTGAAATCGTCCGCACAACCCGATTTAAGAGGACGGATATTTCAAATGCTGGACAACTAAATACAAACGACAAAAACTGGTTAGTTGGTAGTAAGAATGTATGCTCTATCTAATAAAACCAAAAATAGCTAAATTGTTCCAACCAAAGAGAATTTATATGCAATTTAAGCAGTCGACATAAAACCCTCGTTATACTTTGTGAAATTTACTATTTTCAACAGTTTTCCACCTAACCAATCTAATAAAACACAAATTGTATCCATCCGCCTAACGGTTTACGATTTATATCAAATTTAAGCGAAATTGAAACTTAATTTTTTTTGTGAAGTTAGCGCGAATTTTTTCTAGAATGAAAAAAGTGCAGTTCGATAGACATTCGTTTGTAGTTGTTTGTAGTGAAATTTTTTTCGTTTGTAGTTAAACCGTTAGAAAGTTAGAACCATTTGAAAAAAAAATCCAGTCCCTTAAATCCGTGTTATCTCCCAAACCGTAGCAAGCAGAGTGACAAAATTTTCTATTTTCGAAAGTGTTCCACTTCACTAATCTAACAAAATTCAAATTGCGTCAATCGGCCTAACGGTTTATGATTTATTTGAAATTTAAGCAAATATAGACCCCAATTTAAGGGGCTCATAACTCAAAAACTGTTGAACTACAAACGATGAAATTCTACATTTCTATTCTATACACCCTTTTTTTACCTCTGATATAAAAAATAGACAACTTTTTATTGTGTTTTTAAGTGTCAAATATGTTTTTCCAATGAAACTACCCTTCTCTTTCTAACAAAGTCATCAAAACTCATTTTCCACTAACGGTTAAAGTTTTTTCGCAATTTAATTTTTGATAAATTCGGTTTAGATACCCAATTAAGCAACCCGATAACTCAAAAACTGTTTAACTACAAACGATGAAACTTCACATTTCTAATATACACAGACTGTTTATTACATGCTATAAAATACAAGGTTGACCGCACGACTGGGTACTTTTTATTCGCAATTTAATGGAAGCCTAAAATGGTCACAATTGCCCATTTTTAAGCGATCCGATATTTCCATTTCTAGGAAGCTGTAAAGAGTGAAATATGTTTTTTTTTCAATGAAACTACCAATCAATTTCGAACAAAGTCATAAAAAGTAATTTGCCACTACCTGCCAAGTTTTTTTCCCAATTAAATTTTTGATATTTACGCATTTAAGCGACCGGATTATTCAACAACTGTGGAACTACAAACGCTGAAATTACACATATCTTATGTGGGTAATCATCTTATCCAATAGTATTAATAAGAAGATAATCCGCACTACTAGACACTTTTTATACGCAATTTAAGGGAACACTGAAATGTGTTCAACTGCCCATATTTAAGCAGTTCGATATTTCTAATGCGGAACAACTTCAAACACAAAACAATTATGTTGATTATCCTCTTTCTAGTAACGTTAAAAAAAGTACTTTTATTCAACAAAAAATATGTTATTTGCAGTTTATTCAACTACCGTGTGGCCTCATTTACTCGGTAGGATATATCAGCAACATACATACATAATTTCTTTACAATGTGAAAGCGATCACGAAAATTTAAATTTCGTTTGTTTTGAAATTCAAAAGCGCTTTTCTAATACGAATTAGGAAAGGATGTGCATCACAATTAAAGGGTTTGTCTTTCTTCCGTCATCCTTGCATAGATCCAATGAGGTATGACCCAATCATACAAACAAAATGCAGGGCACATGAGATTATTGCAGAGTAGATGTTTGGGGTGTGACTATGATTGAACGCTAATGATCGTGTGTGGATGTGCGCATCGTTCCATAAATGAATACTACTTCATTGACCGAGATTTTTTTAACCTTTGAAAGGAGAGAGAATGAAATGGAGTATTTAGTGTGCCGTTAAGCAATTTGCGTCCTGTTTTTGTGGGAAGATACGATAGGCATTGAGTAAGAAATGGTGGCTGCATAATAAAGCCCAAAAATTAATAACGAATTATATAGGTAGAACATATATTTTTTTCTAATAATTGCTAGGTATACACAGGTTTTTGTTGAATGTGAAAACGCCACTTTACAATCTTTCATATTGATGGACAATCGGTAGACAAAAATATGCCATAAGTATTTAAAAAAGTTGGAGTAGGTAGGTACAAACCTGTTTTAATTTTTTGTATACTTTTGAAGATTGTATATTTATATGTAATTACCTAAAATCCTCAAAATATAAAAGCTCATGCAAAAGAATTTTGAAGCTTGGCCGAAAGTAGGTACCTATACTAGATATATACAATCTGTGTGTATACCTATGTGTACGTAATAAATATTTAGTTGGTATATGTAGATATGTAAAAGAAACATAATTGTTCCATAGTCCATATAATGCTATAAGTTGGTAAACGAAACACCTACTTCAATAACACTAATCTATTATACAAAAAAAAAAGGATAGGTATTTGTACCAAATTAACTGTGGTTTATATTACAGAGGGATAATCCATTTTTATTACAGGATTGGTAATTTCTATTAGTCATAGGAAAGAGGTGCCCATTAGGGCTATGTATTATATTCGATCTCGTTCTGAATAACAAATAAGAAATCAAGTCACTCTTATACTATAAACATAATACTAGATTTGATATCGTGAAAGACTTGTGCCCTCATTGTCACTTGCGTTCCATAATAGGTAGGTATCTTTCTTCATTCCACACATTAGGTAACTTTGAATTGAATTGTTTATACTATTTTGCGAATATTGCAACTGGACCCTATCAATCTCAATCAAATTTATTTAAATCCTTCTTTGAGAACCAACCTTGCTGATTCTGGCTTCAAAAATGCTCCCTGGTAATGGTAGGAATTAATAAACACTTATCTAAACCAGTCTAAAAATAAGAAAAATGTCGTTCGGTATTAATTTTTGGGCTTTATTATTGTGGATGCCAATCACATTACATTGCCTACCCTCCACCCATTAAACATTTTCCATATAACAAAATATAACTGTACCTACACTACACACATGCAGCCACCATTTCTTACTCAATGTCTATCGTATCTTCCCACAAAAACAGGACGCAAATTGCTTAACGTCACACTAAATACTCCATTTCATTCTCTCTCCTTTCGAAGGTTAAAGAAATCTCGGGCAATGAAGTAGTATTCATTAACGGAACGATTCGCACATCCACACACGATCATTAGCATTCAATCATAGTCACACCCCCAAACATTTACTCTGCAATAATCTCATGTGCCCTGCATTTTGTTTGTATGATTGGGTCATACCTCATTGGATCTATGCAAGGATGACGGAAGAAAGACAAACCCTTTAATTGTGATGCACATCCTTTCCTAATTCGTATTAGAAAAGCGCTTTTGAATTTCAAAACAAACGAAATTAAAATTTTCGTGATCGCTTTCACATTGTAAAGAAATTATGTATGTATGTTTCTGATATATCCTACCGATTAAATGAGGCCACACGGTAGTTGAATAAACTGCAAATAACATATTTTTTGTTGAATAAAAGTACTTTTTTTAACGTCACTAGAAAGAGGATAATCAACGCATTATAAAACATAATTGTTTTGTGTTTGAAGTTGTTCCGCATTAGAAATATCGAACTGTTTAAATATGGGCAGTTGAACACATTTCAGACTTCCATTAAATTGCGTATAAAAAGTGTCTAGTAGTGCGGATTATCTTCTTATTAATACTGTTGGATAAGATGATTACCCACATTAGATATGTGTAATTTCAGCGTTTGTAGTTCCACAGTTGTTGAATAATCCGGTCGCTTAAATGCGAAAATATCAAAAATTAAATTGCGAAAAAAACTTTAACCGTTAGTGGAAAATGAGTTTTGATGACTTTGTTAGAAATAGAAGGGTAGTTTCATTGGAAAAAAACATATTTGACACTTAAAAATACAATAAAAAGTTGTCTGTAAGACGGATTGTCTTATTTTTTTATATCAGAGGTAAAAAAAGGGTGTATAGAATAGAAATGTAGAATTTCATCGTTTGTAGTTCAACAGTTTTTGAGTTATGAGCCCCTTAAATTGGGGTCTGTATTTGCTAAAAATTTCAAATAAATCATAAACCGTTAGGCCGATTGACGCAATTTGAATTTTATTAGATTAGTGAAGGGGAACACTTTCCAAAATTTTATCACTCTGCTTGCTACGGTTTCGGAGATAATACGGATTTAAGGGATTGGAAATTTTTTTTTCAAATGGTTCTAACTTTCTAACGGTTGAACTACAAACGAAAATAATTTCACTACAAACAACTACAAACGAATGTCTATCGAACTGCACTTCACATTTTTCATTTTAGAAAAAGTGCGCGCTAACTTCACAAAAAAAATTAAGTTTCAATTTCGCTTAAATTTGATATAAATCGTAAACCGTTAGGCGGATGGATACAATTTGTGTTTTATTAGATTGGTTAGGTGGAAAACTGTTGAAAATAGTAAATTTCATCACTTGGCTTTTTACCGTTGCGGAGATAACGAGGGTTTTAGGTCGATTGCTTAAATAGTATATAAATTCTCTTTGGTTGGAACAATTTTGCTATTTTTGGTTTTATTAGGTAGAGCATACATGCTTTCTACCAACTAACCAGTTTTTGTCGTTTGTAGTTGTCCAGCATTTGAAATATCCGTCCCCTTAAATCGGGTTGTGCGGACGATTTCACCCATTTTCTTATATTTTGAATAAACCGTTATCTATGAAAAAAAGATCACTTTTTTTATTCCATTAGAAGCATCTAATAAAAAGCATTAGAAAAAAATAGATTTCACTGCCTTGAGTTGCTTAATAACCGAAATATTGATATGAGTTTATATGAAAAACTACTGTTTGCATAAGTTGCATCAAAATCTTGTTGTTGGTGATAAAACCAAATCATTTGAATTGGATTAGATAGCCAGGAGTACAGAGTTTGCAAAATATATGTTTTTGTTGCTATAAATTGTTTAAAAGTGGTAGTTTTTTTAAGGTTATTCAAAGGAATATAACATTTTTTTGGATAAAATCGGGCTTTATTGATTGGTTATTGTTGCTAATTGACAAATTATGACTCATATCGATGGACTCGGATGAATGCTTTGCGGAAATGTGTTTACAGTTGGATTGTTGTTGTTGGGAAATCGACATAATGGATGCAAACGTGAAATGATGCATTTTTTTACTTTAATTGCGTTTTATTAAGTAACGCTTGAGTGAATTCAGAAATTTTAAATGCAGTTATTTAAGTTGGGATGTGCTTAATGCAACAGTAATTTCAAAAAAATTCTGTCTATTGGAAATTCGGAGTTATAGGTGCAAACACAAATGTCCTTATATCTCCGAAATGAGACATTTTTGGGAAAAAAGATTTACAGTACAAATAACTACAAACGATTTCGAATGCAACTGGCTAGTTTTCATTTCAAAAGCTCAAAAGTGCGCGCTGAAATTTTTTTCTAATGCTTCTAACTTTCTAACGGTTGAACTACAAACGAAAAAAATTTCACTACAAACAACTAAGGGTGATTTTTTAGCTGGTTTGGTTTTGGCAACACTGGTTTTGACAGCTGACGTGTGTTTAGTACCTTGTGTCACTGTCAAACAGCTTCAGTTTGGTTTGCAATTTAACCATGGATCGTCTTACAAATGAACAACGCTTGCAAATTATTGAATTTTACTATCAAAATTCGTGCTCGGTTCGAAATGTTCATCGCGCGCTGCTTCCATTTTATGATCGGCATTCTCGACCTTCTGAGCAGTCTATTCGGAAGAATATTCGGGCCGGTCAATTGGCCGCCTAGATCGTGCGATTTGACACCATTAGATTATTTTTTGTGGCGGTATGCCAAGGCTGATGTGTATAGGGACAAGCCCGCTTCGATTGACGCACTGGAAGCCAACATCAATGCATTCATTCGTGAGATACCGGCCGATATGTGTGAAAGAGAATGCCAAAATTGGACTCAGCGGATGGGCTACCTGAGACGCAGCCGCGGTCAACATTTGCATGAAATTATCTTTAAACATTAAATTGAAAGGTTAAAACTATCGATTCAAATAAATATTTCATTAATTTTTTCGAATTTTTTGTGTTTTTTTTTTAAAAAAAGTTCTAAGCCTCTTAAAAAATCACCCTTTACAAACGAATGTCTATCGAACTGCATTTCACGTTTTTCATTCTAGAAAAAGTGCGCGCTAACTTCACGTAGGTGAGAGAGTGACCTTTCAACTGTCAGCACTACTTCATGAAGAGCGGTCTCCGTCGACTTGCCCTTGAGGTAAGCGTGTTGTGAATGACATAAGGGGGACCTTTCAAGGCCTGTTCTTATGTGAAGGTCGAGTACACGCTCTAGAGTTTTAAGTATGAAGGAGGTTAAGCTAATCGGTCGGAAATCCTTCGCGGATTCGTGACCTCTTTTGCCGACTTTCGGTATGAAAACTACTCGGACAAACTTCCAAGACTGAGGGATGTGATTAAGTAAGATACTGCTTCTGTAAACTTTAAGAAGTATGGGCAGCACAATCCCTTCATGTTTTTGTAGCATGATGGGGAGAATGCCGTCCTGCCCCGGTGATTTGTACGGAGCATAACTGTTAAAGGCCCAGGAGATCTTTTCCTTGGTTATAATGCGTTCAATTTCTTCCCGGTGCGACGGAGAACTCCCCCGCGAATTGGGCGAAATATCGCAATGGTCTTTACAACCAGGAAAGTGAGTGTTGAGTAGAAGCTCTAAGGATTCGTCGGTAGATTCTGTCGAACATTTCTTCCCAGCCATTATAAATTTCCGTGCTTGGGAATATAAAGGTAGGGGTGTTACCCACATTACATACACATACTTCGGTCTACTATATGCTCTATATGCTCCGTTAACGATCGGTTTACTTCCTTTGTATTTGTAGTTTTAATCGGAAAGAGTCCTACGAACTTTGTAAAAGCATCTATTACTACTAGTATGTATTTTTTAGCCGTCCGCGAACTGTCTATTGGACCATAATGACCTACATGTACCACCACAAACGGTTTTTCTTCTTTAGGAATGTTGTGAAGGAAGCCTTCTTCACGGCCCTGTTTAATCGAAAAAACAATACATTTCAAACAGTTTTTTATGTGCAGTCCTTTCTTCTCTCTCATTTTGGGAAACCATTAACTTTTCGACACTAATTCTAACACCTTGTCTGTACCTAAGTGACCTATTTCATCATGATATTTATATAAAACATGACTTTCCATCTCTTCCGTTACACAAAAGACTACATTGCCATAATTTTTCTTTCTATATACCACTCCGTTTCTCATTTCGTATAAAGTATGGTTCGGTCTTTCTAACAACTCCTTAACCTTAACTATATTTTCGTCCTTTCCTTGGCATATTATCAGATTTTCCTCGAAAGTATTCTTTCGATCGTCAGAATGTTTGTTTATCTACTTAGCGCGTCGACATGTTGCATACGAGTACCCGCTCTGTGTTCTAAAACGTAATCATCATTCTTGGATTGAGTTCTCTTTTATTATACCCTCCACAGGAAGTTATATTCACTTTGCCAATACATTTGTAACGGCAAGAAGGAGTCACCGGAGACCTCATAAAGTATATATATTCTGAATCAGGATCACATTCTGAATCGATTTAGCCATGTCCGTCTGTCTGTCTGTTTGTTTGTCTGTCTGTCTGTCTGTTGAAAGCACGATGGCGCCCGAAGTAACTGAAATAGGCGAATGAAATTTGGTGAAAGGGCTTCTTTTTATCGGCGTCAGGTTGGTATTAAAAATGGGCTATATCGGTCAAGTAGTTCTGGTATTTTGCATGACATGTATGAAGTGGAGGGTATCAGAGCATCGGCCAGGACGATGATAACACTTTTACTTGTTCAATGTTAGAGTTAACGAGTTACAATCGGTAACTATCTTGAACCTTTTGCCTTGTAGATAAACCCTAAAACGATTTAATTCACTTTTTATTGCCAGTGTCTCTAACTCAAAACTATGGAATTTTGCTTTCGCATCGGTCGTTCTTTTTGAAAAATAAAATACTGGATGTAACTTTCCGTCCTGCTTTCTTTGTAGCAAAATTGCTCCAAATCTTAGTGCACTCGCGTCGCAATGTAGTTCTGTTCCGTCTTTTGGACTATACAGTGCTAACACTGGAACCTCTATCAATTGGTTCTTGAAGCACTCAAAGGCTTCTAACTGTTTGTCACCGAATTTAAACTCTCTATCTTTCCTAGTTGGATCATACAGTGGTTTTGCTATAGTCAAAAAATCTTTAACGAACCTACGAAAATAGGAACACAAACCCAAAAATCTTTGTGCCGTGTGAGCCTTTTGTGGAGCCAATGTAGTCGACGTATTTTGGCCTTTTGGCCATAGAGTTTGCGGTTGTATCTTCTCCTCCATTCGTCCTCCTCGCACACAGGACCAAAAATCCGCCGAAGAATTTTTCTTTCGAAGGAGCCCAGTATCAGCTCTCCCTTCCTGCTTATCGTCTAGCACTCGGCGCCATAAAGCAGAACTGGAAGGATAAGTGTTCTGTAAAGCATACATTTTGTCTTTCGAGTTAGGAGTTTTGAACCCAATTGCTTTGCCAAACCGAAGTACCAGCGGTTTCCTAGGGTAATTCTTCGCCGGATCTCCACTAGGATTTACTCCGAGGTAGATAAACTCCTTAACTGCTGTGACGTTCTGTCCTTGGCGGTGGACAGATGCTTGTTTAATTGTTGATAGCATGAGCTTAGTCTTGTCCTCATTTACTACAAGACCAACGAATTTCGGCTGTTCTTCAATCGCCGTAAAAGCTTATATCACGGCACGATGGCAGCGACCGATGATTTCAATATCGTCTGCATACCCCAGTAGATGGACGGATCTGTTGAAGATAGTGCCTTTCTTGTTGACACCTGCCCTGCGCACTATCTGCTCTAACACGAGGTTGAAGAAGTCACATGATAGTGCGTCTCCTATGCCGGGATCCTGAATTCGGCCATCGCCACATAAAGCTCCTGACGATGAATGCTATCATATGCGGCTTTGAAGTCGATGAATAGGTGGTGAGTCTCGACTTGAAATTCATGGGTCTTTTCCAGGATTTGCCTCAGTGAGAAAATTTGGTCTATAGTCGATCTGCCGGGCCGGAAGCCACACTGGTACGTGCCAATTAGTGTGTTGCAGAACGGTTTGAGACGTTCACACAGTACGTTGGATATGATCTTGTATGCGACATTAAGCAGGGATATGGCTCGATAGTTCTTCCAAGACATAGGATCGCCTTTTTTGTAGATGGGGAATATGGAGCTGATAGTCCAGTCATCGGGCATACTTTCTTCCACCCATACTTGGCTAATGATTTGGTGCATGCGCCCTACCAAAACATCACCACCGTATTTGAAGAGCTCCGCTGGTAAACCATCAGAGCCGGCAGCCTTGTTGTTTTTTTAGCTTTTTTATTGCTAAACCAACTTCTTCTATACTGGGTGGTAAAACTGGATCTTCATTGACTGGACGTGGGTTCTCTTCTTTCCCTATCACTCTCTCTACATAATGCCCATTTAGCAGCTGCTGGAAGTGCTGCTTAAACACATCTACTATTCCCTGCGCTTCGGTGACTAGGTTTCCATCACTGTTTCGAAGAGCCTGCGTTCCGGTCTTGAAGCCAGCAGCCAGTTGCTTGGCTTTCTTGTAGAACTTCCGGATGTTGCTTCGGTCGCGGGACTCTTCGATCTCCTTGAGCTGGGAGACTGCGTAGGCCCTCTTCTTTCTACGCAGGATTTTCTTCTCCTCCTTCCTCCTGGCTGGATACTCTTCCCTCGCTGCCCTTGTTTTGCGCTGCAGCGCCTTCATATGTGCATCTTCTGTCACCTTTTTCCTGCGTACGCATTCATCATCATACCACGGGCTCTTTCTCTGGGGTGGTTGGTACCCTAAGGTGGTTTCGGCTACCTCTTTGATGATGTCGCGGTACTGGGACCACTGGGTGTTGGCATTTGTGGTAGGTGAATGCACTGCGGAGAGTTTCTCACTCAGGCGCTCTTTGTAGACTCTGGCTACTCCAGGTGTGCTAAGGCGTCCAACGTCGAATTTCTTCTTCAGGGCGGAACGCAGCTTCTTCTCGCTGGATAGTCGAACTCTGAACTTAGCCGCAACAAGAAAATATTCAGAGTCGACGTTTGCCCCGTCGAATGTGTGCACGTTGAGGATGTTGGATACGTGCCTCGCGTCGATTAGCACATGGTCGATTTGGTTGGCGGTTCGACCGTCTGGAGAGCGCCAGGTTGCTGTGTGGATCCTTAGCCTTGGAAACCTAGTGCTACTTATCACCGTATTACGAGCTACCGCGAAGTTAGTTAGTCGGTAACCGTTGTCTGTGGTCGTTTCGTGGATTCTGTGCTTACCAACTAACCCACCAAAGATGTTTTCCTTTCCGATTTTAGCATTGAAGTCCCCGAGCACAACTTTGACATCGGACTCCGGACAGGCTGCGTAGGCTCCATCCAGGAGGTCATAAAACTCCTCTTTGATAGGGTCTTGAGACTCGTCGGTAGGGGCTTGTGCACATATTAGGCTTATGTTTTGGAAAGTAGCTTTGATGCGGATCACAGCTAGGCGATCACTTATCGGCTTAAAGTCAATGACTTTTGTCCTAAGCCGATTTCCCACGACGAATCCGCATCCTAATACATCTTTTATGGCAGCTGTAATAAATATCGCAATTTTGCCTTTTCATCATACCTGATCCTATCCATCGTATCTCCTGGATCGCGATAATATCTGCCTTGTACAGCGTGAGGACAGACTCAAGTTTTTGAGTAGCACCTGGGGTGTACAGCGTTCGCACGTTGTACATACTCTCAAATCGTTGTCCGTTGACGTTCCGGGTCTGGTTGCCGTTTGAGGGAAATCGTTATCCGAGGCTTCTCGTGTCTCTCTCATAACTAGTGTTTTTTTACATGGTCAGAGGAGGTGTCTTAGTGAGAAAACAACACTCCTCCCCCCTCTCTCGTCTGCTGCCACCAACGACCTTCCAAAGGGGTTGGTTACCCAATCTCCAGTCGAGGTACTAGGCACCCACCAGTCACCACGTGGAGGTGAGAGTAGGAGTTGATAGTGATAGTCTGTTGAAAGCACGATGGCGCCCAAAGTAATCAACCAAGGTGAATGAAGTTTTGTGAAAGGACTTCTTTTATCGTCGTTAGGTTGGCATTAAAAATGGGCCATGTCGGTCAAGTAGTTCAGGTATTTTGCATGACTTGTATGCAGTGGAGGGTATCAAAGCATCGGCCAGGCCGATGATAACACTTATACTTGTTTATAGCTTCAATACCCCTATCATCAGCTTGTAAGCCCTCACCCGTGATCGTAAAACCTAAATATTTAACCTTCTTTTGTAAAAACTTGCATTTATCTATCCTTAGGTCCAGTCTGTTTTCAACCATCCTTTTCCAAACTTCAGCGAGTATCCTAAAATGGTCTTCGTATGCAGTCGTCGCTATCATCATGTCGTCTAGGTACACTATAACTTCATCGTTTGTAATCATGTCTGCAAATATTTTATTAATGTGTCTCTGAAACGTTGACGGTGCGTTTTTTAAACCAAACGGCATTCCCAAAAATTCGTATTGAACTAAAGGTGTAAACGACGTATACTATACTATACCGCGTCTTTATGCACGTATACGGAAAAACCCATTTTTTAAGTCAAATTTAGAAAAAATTGTCTTATCTACCAGTCTGTCTAACAAATCGTCAATCACTGGTATCGGGTAACTATCTTTTGCAGTTATTTTATTTAATGTACGAAAATCTATGCACATTCTAAGATCCCCTGTATTTTTATACCCTCCACAGGAAGGTATATTCACTTTGCCAATACATTTGTAACGCCAAGAAGGAGTCACCGGAGACCTCATAATGTATACATATATATTCTGAATCAGGATCACATTCTGAATCGATTTACCCATGTCCGTCTGTCTGTCTGTCTGTCTGTTGAAAGCACGATAGCGCCCAAATGAATTGATATAGGCGAATGAAATTTGGTCAAGTAGTTCTGGTACCTTCCATACAAAGTCAATATTAGTCCCATGTGTCTCTCTGTCTGTTGAAAGCACGATAGCGCTTAAAGTAATTGACGTAGGTGAATGAAATTCGGTGAAAGGACTTCTTTTTATCGGCGTCAGGTTGGTATTGAAAATGGGCTTTGTCCGTCAAGTAGTTCTGGTACCTCCCATACAAAATCAATATTAGTCCCATGTGTCTCTCTGTCTGTTGAAAGCACGATAGCGCCCAAAGTAATTAACGTAGGTGAATGAAATTTGGTGAAAATAATTATTTTTATCGGCGTCAGGTTGGTATTAAAAATGGGCTCTGTCGGTCAAGTAGTTCTGGTACCTCCCATACAAAGTCAATATTGGATCCATTTGTCTCTTCATCTGTTGAAAACACGATAGCGTCCAAAGGAAACAACCTAGGAGAATGATGTTTGGTGAAAGGACTTGTTTATATCTTCGTTAGGTTGGTATTGAAAATGGGCTATGTCGGTCAAGTAGTTCTGGTACCTCCCATACAAAGTCAATATTGGATCCATTTGTCCCTTCATCTGTTGAAAACACACGATTGGTAAAAGGACTTCTTTTATCGTCGTTAAGTTGGTACTAAAAATGGGCTATGTAGATCAAGTAGTTCTGGTACCTCCCTCACAAGACCAATTTTGCATTACTTGTATGCCTTTTGTTTGGTATTAAAAATGAGCTATGTCGGTCAAGTAGTTCTGGTACCTCCCATACAAAGACAATGTTGGATAAATTTGTCTCTTCTTGTATGCAGTGGAATGTATCAAAGCATCGTCCAGGCCGATGATAACACTTTCACTTGTTAACTATAAAATTAAAATACAAACATCTTACGTAATCGTTGGACTTGTCATCTTCTGACAACTGGTATACCGCTGACTTCCTCTGGGGGCAGGTCGCAACCCTGCGCCCCATGGCGCCACAAGCATAGCATGCTCCGTACTCCCTCTTTGGCTTAGAACACACGTTTGCCATATGTCCCACAGAGTTGCAATTATAGCACCTGACTGCAGCTCCTTGTCTGTCTGTTTGTCTATCTTTAGCTGTGATATCTGCTGTCAATCCCGTCTGCCTGTTGTTAGATGTACTAGCCGTCGATCCTGTTTGCACCTTCCGCTGAACAATCTTGCTGAACGCTCGAAGTATTCCCGCCTTTGTGGTATACCCCTGGACATGGGCATATAACCTCATGTTGTCATCAGAAAATCCCTGAATAGCGTACTCGGTCCATTCTTCCTCGTCCATTTCCAATCCAGTCGCCAGTCTCACTTTGTCTTGGAAATATTCAGTAAAAGTTTCACCCATCTTCCGCTTTCGGTTTTCGAATCTTTTTCTTATTTCCGACGAAATCCTGTTTTGTGTTGTGCAGAAAACTTCTTTTAACTCCTCTGTCAAGTTATCGATGTCATCTTTTTGAAAGTTTGGCTTTGCGTACAACCATTCTTGTGCCTTGCCTCTTAATTTGCCCACAAAAAGTGTATGTAAAATTTCTTTTTCCACACTGTACACTTCTTTAACATTTTTCAGTTGTACCAGCCACACATAAACAATCGACCCACCATCAAACTCCGGTAGCATATAATTCCACAATCCAATTTGTTGCAACATGTTAGGCTCTCCTGTCGCTGCTGCACCGTCCGTCCGTCTTCCTCTCCAGTTTCTTCTCTATCGTTCGACTTTGCGATCCGTTTTAGTAATTCGTTTTCTCTCATTATAATTTCTTTCTCCTTTTTCTGTATTCAATTTTTCTCATCATCCACTCAATTTGTTGTCGATTCGTATTTCTTTCTACCGCAGTTGCAACGACTGGCGCCTGTTGTTTGATCTCGTCTTCTACTGCGACATCGTTGCTTGGACGTTCTCATCGCACATCTGCTGACATGCCGTTTAGGCGAACAACCAGGGTGGCTTTGTTGCCGTTGCTTGGCATGCCCAACTGCTGCAGCCAACCTCTGAGTTCCGCTACTGTGAACTCGTCTCGATTCACTACTGCGTCTTCCATTTTAACGTAAGATAAAGGAAAGTTTATTTTGCACTCACTACAACGGGTGATAAAATTTTTTTTTTTCAAATTTAATTTGGATTTTTTTAATTCCAATTCTGAAAGTTGTAGTCACGTTTTGGGTACGACGTTATTTTATTGTTTTTCTTAGCACCGATTTCAAACACGTCCGATGGCTGTAACTGCGACAATTCAATTGACGCTATCTTTATTCTTCTTTCTTTTCTTATTCTTATTTTACATATGGTCTGTGTGCTCTTAAGGGCACGCATGTATGACACTTATTTACAATTGTTCGTAATATAAACTAACACCAGTAGTGTGAATGATATATATATATATATATGTATATATAGCTTATCAATGTAGGTACATAAATAATACAACTATGGTCTGGCAGTGTGAGTTACATAATTGTTACTATAATACTACAATAGTAATAATAAACAAATACTTCAAAACAAGCGTATGAATAAATAGGACAGTAGCAAACAACACTACAGGGCAAGAGCACCCTAATGACCAGCCCGTTGTAATCATAAAACAAGAAGAAAAACAAAACAAATTGACTTTAAGAAAATCTTTTGTAAAGAAAAGAAAAACAAACAGATTAAATAACAAGTAAAAGTGTTATCATCGGCCTGGCCGATGCTTTGATACTCTCCACTGCATACAAGTCATGCAAAATACGAGAACTACTTGACCGACATAGCCCATTTTTAATACCAACCTTACGACGATAAAAGTATTCCTTTCACAAAACTTCATTCATCTATGTTGATTCCTTTGGACGCTATCGTGTTTTTTTTAAACGGAAAGAGGGTCACATGGGTCTAATATTGGTTTTGTATGGGATGTACGAGAACTACTTGACCGACATAGCCCCTTTTCAATACCAACCTGACGCTGATAAAAAGAAGCCCTTTCACCGAATTTCATTCACCTACGTCAATTACTTTGGGCGCTATCGTGCTTTCAACAGACAGACAGACAGACGGACATGGCTAAATCGATTCAGAATGTGATCCTGATTCAGAATATATATACTTTATGAGGTCTCCGGTGACTCCTTCTTGGCGTTACAAATGTATTGGCAAAGTGAATATACCTTCCTGTGGAGGGTATAAAAATAATGAAATATATAACCTTAACTCAAAATAATGTCAAAAGTAACTAATAATTAAATCATAATCATATTTTTATATATAGTAATATTATTGATCCGTTGTAAACTAATTCGTAAACAAATCATAATAATATTATTGTAAAATATACAATGTAACGACCCGGCGTTAATCAATTCGTCGCCCACAAAGCATTCCACCATACACCGAAAGACTTCACTCCTAACGTCGTGCGCCTTTCGTATAGTAATGGGGGAGGACTGTTGTGCCATAATATATTGTGTCATCCAAACTTGAACACATGGGAACCACACAACTCTGACCCACTCAAGTGCCCCGATTGCACAGCAACATTATGCTGATACTGTGTTTGCAATAACGAAAAGGGCACAAGGCACTCAATACCAAATTCGTATTCTTGCGACCACTTGTACATATAAACAGACGAGTGCAAGAATACGTAACACGGATAGAATTACCTTGCTGACTCCGGAGCGCACAATGGAAAAACGAAGAACGGTAGGCATTGAGGAAGCATTGAGAACGACGATATACGCAGTCAAATCCGAAATAATAAAGTGTACTTACTTTTCTCCATTCTTTGTCTTTCAATTACTTATGACCCAATTTTCATAAATAACATCCATCACTGAGGCATGATTTTAGTGATTGTCTTCCCTATGCCCATCGCACTAGACTTCCTACCGCGGTAGTAGATCTCACGATTGGCCGTCCGCCTAAACTCCTCTGCTGCTCCTACATCACTGCAGCGGCGGGGTCATTTGTAAAAGCGATAGTCGTCTCTCTACCCATCGTACCTGCATTTTTATACCCTCCACAGGAAGGTATATTCACTTTGCCAATACATTTGTAACGCCAAGAAGGAGACACCATAGACCTCATAAAGTATATATATAGTCTGAATCAGGATCACAATCTGAATCGATTTAGCCATGTCCGTCTGTCTGTCTGTCTGTCTGTTGAAAGCACGATAGCGCCCAAAGTAATTGACGTAGGTGAATAAAATTCGGTGAAAGGGCTTCTTTTTATCGTCGTCAGGTTGGTATTGAAAATGGGCTATGTCGGTTAAGTAGTTCTGGTACCTCCCATACAAAATCAATATTGGACCCATGTGTCTCTCTGTCTATTGAATATACGATACCGTCCAAAGGAAACAACCTAGGCGAATGATGTTTGGTGAAAGGACTTATTTTTAACTTCGTTAGGCCAGTATTAAAAATGGACTGTGTCGGTGAAGTTGTTCTGGTACCTCCCATACAAAATCAATTTTGCATGACTTGTATGCAGTGGAGGGTATCAAAGCATCGGCCAGGCCGATGATAACACTTTTATTTACTTGTTTACTAATACTGTCGGCGAAACGTATTCGGATTCGCTTTCTCTTATATAACCTTTACTGATATATTCATCTAGCAACAAACTAAGTTCGTTTTTTTCGGCATACGACAAACGACGTGGTCGACAATGAAACTGTTTTACTTCATTTAGAGCTAAACTCATTTTAGTTTTAATTACCAGTTCCGTGGGGCGATCGACAAACAAATAATTTGACGTATACAATGCTTCCAACTGTACTTTGTGAACATAACTTACGTTTTCATCAATTTCTAAATCCAATTCCGAACTATCATTATCTTTACATTTTATTAACATGAGCTGTTTTTCAAAGGTTCACTATTATCTTCTATCTCATCTGTAGGTTTTATTATACCCTCCACAGGAAGGTATATTCACTTTGCCAATACATTTGTAACGCCAAGAAGGAGGCACCGGAGACCTCATAAAGTATATATATTCTGAATCAGGATCACATTCTGAATCGATTTAGCCGTGTCCGTCTGTCTGTCTGTCTGTCTGTTGGAAGCACGATAGCGCCCAAAGTAATTGACGTAGGTGAATGAAATTCGGTGAAAGGACTTCTTTATATCTTCGTTAGGTTGGTATTAAAAAAGGGTTCTGTCAATCAAGTAGTTGTGGTACCTCCCTCACAAAACCAATTTTGCATGACTTGTATGCAGTGGAGAGTATCAAAGCATCGGCCAGGCCAATGATAACACTTTTACTTGTCTGTCATTAACGCCTGCTTTGAGAAAACTTATTCCGCTGGAACTGAGATTGCTGGAATGCACATGTATTTATAGGCGATTTCCTTTAAGCTAAGATTAGACTGTATGCCAATAATGCATATGAATGCCAAAGACAATTAGATTAGCTGTCAAATGACCAAATGTCATGATTATTAAAACTGTATATTAGACTATATGACCAAAACTATAATTATTTAAGGCATTTGTTATTTATTAGCAAATGTTAAAGTAGGGTAATGCTCTAAAGAAAAACAAAGAAAAAAGTTGAAGTTGGAACACCGATGACAACAAAATAATTCTTGTTTCAACAAAAATGCCAGCAATGCCATAACGAAATTTCAATAAAGTGCATATGGGCTTATAGGGCTTTATGGTGGCATTCGTGCTTATTGTCCGATTACACTATATGCTATTTGAGCATTTTTATCTGTCAAAATCAGCCTGGTCAAATATGGCATTTAGGTCATTAGAGCATAGAGATATGCCCATTACATTGTACGACCATATTTTGACCGGAAAACTGTCAGAAATTGGCATTTTATGACCACTTGGCATACAGTCTAACCCAAACATTAGCGTACGGGATTATTTTTCCCAGTAGCTTATAGAGCAAGCATGTCGGTCGATGTTTGCTTTATCTATATAGGTATATTGCCGAATGTGAATAATGGCGCTACTTATTGGAGTTACAACAATATGCTGACTCCTTTTGCAACAATTGAATTGCATTGTCAGCTTCCTGCTTCGTAAATTATTTCTTAAAATGACAGCGATAGAGGTAGATTCAATTTTAAATGAAATGTTAGTCAGGCAGACGCAAGAATTGACAGTTTAAGAAACCAAACACGGTTTGGGGAATTCAAGAAAGATCAAAAATAAATAAATAAAGAATAACAACGATTTGAAAATATGTAGGAATAGCAAGCCCGCAATTTTTTATAGGATCTTAAATATTCATATTTTCGATCAAGAACTTTTTATCTTATGAAATTATCTGAATCGAGATTTCATCACCATGATCTTCAAACGGATTTGTTCGGGTTTTGTTTTATTTTGTTTTTTTTTTTTTAAAGCTAAAAATCTTAAAACATTTTGAAATCTTTAAAAAGCAGTGATATCCTTATATCTTTAAAAATCTTCAAAAAACTTATAAATTTGAATTTTGCAATAGAAATGACAAATAGGAAGAAATAAAATACACTTTTCGTGATTATAAATTATATATCGGAAAATAACAATGAAGTGGGATTTATATTGACTAAAGAAAACTGTAATATGGACAATGTCACGAACCTACTAAAATTATTTTGAAGTGAGCTTCTGTTTTGTGAATGACTATTGTTGAGATTTTCAGCATTATTTTTGAACAAAAGACCATATCTTAAAAATATCATTTTATTATAACTGAAATACGTTTAACAAGTTTTCACAACCTAATATAAAATTAAAAGTATGCTTTTTTTTCTGTTGCAATCTTAAATATTCGTTAACATTTGTCAGGGACTATTTGCAATTTGTATAAAAAAACGTATTTGGTTGACATACATTGACTGATTGTTCTGTTGATATCAAAGCTCTGAATCGAACATTTGTAAAGATCTTGTCACAAGATCATCTTTTAAGCAGGCTTCCAGAAATTCTTCCACTGTTATAATGCCATCTTGATTTAGATCCAGTTTTCGAAAGACTCTGTCGATCTATTGAAAAAAGTGGAGAAAAGTATGCGTTAATATGTTTCATAAGTTTAGTTGTTTTATAGCGAGAATGAAAACTTGTTTTATAGCAACGATTTATGCTTTTTATTAGAAGGTTATTTAAGTTAAGACTAGTGTGTTGGCGAGACATGAAGATTGTGAAGCCCTTTGGGGTAATGACCTATACAATATGTTAACCAATGAAGCTCTTCAAAATTAAAGCAGTTCATTTACAGATCTGCTGGAAAATTATTCTAAGTAATCGCAAATGAATCTTCCAAGAAATAATTTCCTAATGTGGCAGTGGCAAAGAAAGTGGGGATTGGTGTCATGCACCTCCTCATCACCCTACAGGTCAGTAACCTGTGCCCTATTTTTTGTTTTTGTTTTTTTTTGTATCTTTTTTTAGATTTAACATCAAAAAATATCTATAACCCTAAATTTTGACCTTCCTACCTGTAAGACATTTCTGATTTAAAATGTGCTTTTCATTATGTAACAACTTTCAATTCATTAAATAGTCTCTTGGCCACCCTGTGCTGTTATTTGCCAATGATCGTATACATAATCAATTTTATGCTTTTATATTTACATGAGAACAGACAATACTAGCCGTATTTTATTATCAGCGTGATCTGATCCGGATCAGATCACGATAATAAAACAATACGGATCATTGAAAAGTTTAATTTCTGAATTGTGGCGACAGTTGCTTTCAAAAACAAAGCAGATAATGAGGGGTATTACAAACTTCATATTGCTGCCAGCCATGTTGCAAATATTCTGCTCAACGTGACGTCACACAAGTCACTTGACATTTCACTTGAAATATCGGGGGTGTTACCATATTTAATGGAATTTGGATAATTTATCTTTTCCAAATTTTTTTTAATAACAAATTTATTTCATATATCTACAATTATGCAACACATGAACAATATTTTGCAGCTAGCACTTGAGTTTATTTTGGCATATTAAGGTGTGTCCAGAGCAGCCAAACATTTCAGAAGTGTTTATGAAGCAAATCGGACACATTTCAAAAACATTTGTAAAAGATTTCTGAAATTCATTTATTATATTAATCCCCGTATTAATAAACAAATGTGCACAAGTTAGTTAGCTAGTAGACATCAGATAGCATACAAAAATTTTACGTAACTTCTGAATAAAGAGTTGATAACTTTTACGCAGCATTTATTAATAAGAGGGTAAATATTTATTTTTGAAATATTTAAATTTCATCCTTTTTTGGATAAGAAAAAAAATATGTGGTAGGATTATAATTACCAGCGAGTAAAGTTTTTTTTATTGTAATTTTGGTCTCGGGAATCACGCGGCACGCAATTTAATTCAAATAATTGTTCATTCATCACTTTCTCATTATGTAGGTATCCCAAGCTTTTCTTGACATTTGTATTTTATTTACAAAAAAAAATAATCGAAAAACAGCACTCATTTTCTGCTGGGAAACTTGCAAAACAAAAATGATTTCCCATCACGTTTGGGAAACTGTGAAACATTTCATAAATGTTTTCAAACCAGCAACACATTTCATAAAAATTGTTTTGTTTAATAAATGTTTAAGAAATATTTATGAAATATGTAGGTATTTAATTGTTTATCAAGTGTTTGGCTGGTCTGAATAAACCTTTAAAGAACGAAAAAAAATAACTCGGAACTCGAATACGAAAAAATCAATTGATTTTTTTTTTTCACTTTCTAGTCTGGCAACGTGATTGTGTGGCTTTCGTTTGCAGGCACACCAACACTTAAAAATGAAACAAGCCATCTAGTGGGAAATAGTGGAAATAATTTTCAGATCATGTTTCATGATCTCGATGAGAAGCAGGATCATGTGCTGTTGTTGTAATTGCATGTAAATCGATGATCTATATGGATCATGGCTGATAATAAAAAACAGCTACTGTCTAACAATGGAAAGTTGTAATGTCGAACGATTTAACCACTGTTTCTATGTAAACTATCGACTTTGTTGTTTGTATACCGTAAGCTAATTTTCTATGTAATACTAGCAGTTACCCGCGACTTCGTCCGCGTGGGTCTTTATTAAAATGTACATTTTTAGAAAAATTGTTACTTAAATAGTGTTTATTTTTAAAGGATTTCCTTATAGACAATGTTTCTTGTTTTTTTTTATTGGGCGGCAGTAACATTACCAGACTTGAAGGTGAACTTACACGAGAGCAAGCTTCGTAAAACTGACAGTGCAATCTTCCCTTAAATCTATACCAGCGTATTTCAAAGATTGGCCCTGAGACTTATTGATCGTCATGGCGAGGCATACTTTAAGGGGAAATTGTAATCTGTTAAAGTTAAAGGTCATTAGGTATCAGAGGAATGCGCGGCACGAATACTTTTTTCCCCTTGAATATAATATAATAGCTTCGATTAAATTTGTATGCAAAGCTTTGATTTGCAGTCTAGTGCCTTTACATAGTTTTGGTGGTTTTAGGTTCCGAAGGCGCATTACGGGTGTGCCCTTCCGAAGAGTTAGCCTATGTCTATGGTATGAAATACCCGATGGTTTCAGGGAATTTAATAACTCTACCGGATATTTAACGGACGTAGAGAAGCAGCAGACTGCACTGCGATTATTATTAATTTCAGTCATACTCACTCGCATGCCCGTCGCACACAACCCAAAGTCAAAAACCGATACGAAATGGAATATGGAACGGCAAAACGTAACAATATTAATCAATTTAAATTTCTCTCCTGATCAAATAGATCTGTCTTTAATTTCTTCTAGCTCTGCCTCTGTTGACGATTATACCAGTCAACAAAAGTGCAGGTGTACTAAACGCACCCACCCACATTGAAATTTCCCCGCAAGGGAAATTTTGCCGAAACGTCAAATGTCAACTGTCTTATATTGTAAACAAAATCATATAAAAAGGGCATTGTCCTCTCAAATATATTCAATCTTTTATAACGTTTGAAGCGGTTGTTTTCTTATTTTTGCGGAATTTTAAAGCGTTTTTCTTTCCTGTGCGAAACAGTATCGCAAACCGTAATATAATAACGATTTCTTCTGTTCAACGCCCGAACATTTGGTCCTTCGAGCCGGATATTAGCTTTTTTTCGCGATTCAATTTTACTCAACACTGTTTTATGCGATTTAAGTGGATTTCGCAATAATAATTTAATTAAAATTTGTGTGTTGTGTATTTGCCATCCTGGGATTTTTTTCGATTTCATTCATTGTGAGCATTTTCATCATCGCCATTTGGAAAAACTGCAACTTGGACTTTGACTGCAACACGGACTTGGACTGCAATTGCGATCTGGTGGACTTTGGACTTTCATCTGGAAAATTAAAATTTCACAAGTAAGTGATTTTTATTTTACTTTGTGTGGCTTTTACGTATTCAAGTGTGGTAAAACCAAACATGAAACCTACAAAATTATGTCGAGTACTTACCCAACTCAAAAAGGACGTCGTAAATTACTCCAAAAAGGGTTCTAAACGTACGGCGAATTATTTATCAGGCCGCTTGACTCTTTTAGAACAAACGATGGAGTCGGCGTCTGAAATTTATGAAAAGTTCGTTAGTGCTTTGGAGGATGATGAAGAGGATACTGAAATCGAGAATATTTTCGAAGAAATTCGGGAAACATACCTCGATTACCGGGGTGATTTACTCGACGCAATCGACAAGTTGAAAGCGAAGGACGACATCAAGATGGATGCCACCGACATGGATTCAAACAATATAAAACCTGTTTCCAATAATGATTTAAGGCTGAAAAACATTCCGGTTCCAGTTTTCTCAGGAAGTTATGAGTCTTGGCGAAGTTTCCACGATTTATTTGTGTCACTTGTTCACAATAATTCATCGCTGTCGGAAATTCAAAAGATGCACTATCTTAAAACAAGTGTATCTGGAGAAGCCGAGAAACTTTTAGCACATTTGTGTATTGCTAATGGTAACTACACTAAGGCATGGGCTATTCTTCAAGATAGATATGACCATAAGCGTTTTTTGGTGAACACCCAACTGAAGTGTTTGTTCAATTTGGCAACTTTAACCCAGGAGCGAGCTGAGTCCCTCAAAGAGCTGTTAGACACGGCAACAGAAGTGGTTCACAGTTTGGAAAACTTGAATGTGACCGTTCAACACTGGGACGTGGTGCTAGTTTACATTCTGTTGCAAAAACTTCCTTCGAAAACGCAGCAGCTTTGGGAGGAAAAGTTGGGATCCAAAAACGACAGCAAGGAGCTACCCACTTTCGCGGAATTTACCCAATTCCTCGAGACTAGATTCCGTACTCTGGAAGCGGTGAACTCTCAACAAGCTCGTCCTTCAGCTGATCAATCCAAATAGACATCACAACGTGCTTCGTTTCACTCTCAACAAATTACTACAAGGTTCACTTGCAAACTTTGTAACAAGGGACAGCACGCTATCAGAAAGTGCAACAAATTTTTAAAAATGAGCATTTCCGATAAATATCAAAATGTTAATAAACTAGGTTTATGTACTAACTGTTTAGCCTATAGTCATTCGTCTCAACAATGTCCTAGTAATCGTAGATGCTATTATTGTCAACAGCCACATCATTCACTCTTACACAATAGTACAAATAACGCTTCTCATTTACAAAATTCATACCCGCAATTTAACCCTTCTAACAACCCTTCCACTACTCGCAATAACCCATACAGTTCTAATTCTTATAATGCAAACAACACAAATCAATTTTCACAATCATTTCCACCCAACTCAAATTCACATAATCAAAATATTCAACCACCACATCCAACACAAACATATATTACCTCAACTTTTAATAGCGAAGCTCCAGCTTTCCATCCATCCATCGAAGAGCAGCCTTCAACCAGTTCCGGCGTGAGAAGCCATCACTCAACACATGATGCCAACACTCAGGTTTTACTCGCTACAGCAATTGTGAAGGTAAAGACTTCATCCGGAAATAGCATACCACTCCGGGCATTGCTTGATTCGGGTTCCGAAGCTTCATTTATTACAGAGTCTGCAGCTCAACTTCTCCGTTTAAAACCAAAATCCACTAATGTCGAGGTGTCCGGGTTGGGTTTGGTCAGCAGTGGCACTTACAAAAAGGTTGTAGATATTACGTTTGCTTCGTATCACACTGCCTTTGAAACAACCACACAGGCTTTAATATTTCAGTCACTGTCTGGGCATCTTCCAACCCAAATCCTTTCCCTTGGTGATTGGAGGCACCTCACCGGTTTGCAATTAGCAGATCCATCTTTTTATAAGCCAGCAAAAATCGATCTGCTACTAGGCAGCGATATATTGGCCGACGTAATGCTACCAGAAATGTCTCGTCATCCGGATAAAGCCATTCCTGTTGCTCAGAATACCAAGTTGGGATGGATTTTGTTTGGCAGATCACCAGTTGCTCCTCGATCTATCAGGGCTTTCTTCCAAACATCCGATGTCGACACACAACTTCGAAGATTCTGGGAGCTTGAAGAAACTCCATTCGCACACCACGAAACTGCTGAAGACACTGCTTGTGAAGAACATTTTTTGCAACACGTTAAGCGTATGGTAGATGGACGCTATCAAGTTGCACTACCATTCAAGGAAAATGTTCATCCCGTACTAGGTAGATCACGCGAAGGAGCTCTTCAACGTTTCAGGTCCCTGGAGAGACGTCTAGCAGCTGATCAACGATTGCGCGACCAATACGCTTCTTGCATTCAAGAGTATTCAAAGCTGGGTCATATGAGTGAAGTTGACGAAGACAGCATATCCAACAGAGGTCACTATTTTCTTCCTCATCATGCCGTCGTGAAAGAAACAAGCTCCACTACCAAACTCAGAGTTGTTTTTGATGCGTCATACAGGACATCCGATGGATCCTCCTTAAATGATCACCTGATGACTGGCCCTTCGCTGCAACACAATGTCACTGATGTGACTCTACGTTGGAGACTGTACCGTTTCTCTTTTTCAGCGGACATAGAAAAAATGTACCGGCAGATATGGGTAACCGAGTTGGATTCAAACTACCAACTGATTTTTTGGCGCAATAATCCAGCAGACATATTAAAGGTGTTTCGCCTCAAAACGGTAACGTTTGGTACGGCTTCAGCTCCTTATCTAGCCATTCGGACACTGATGGAAGTGGCGAAGGCGGCAGAAACCCATCATCCAAGAGCTGCTAAGATGATTCGTTCCGAAATGTACGTCGACGATCTATTTTCTGGTGCAGATACCATTCAAGAAGCTGAAATTAAGAAGAAAGAGGTTAAGTCTGTCTTAGAAAAGGCAGGTTTCAACTTACGCAAGTGGATATCAAACGCAGAAGAGCTTCTTAATGACATACCAGTCCATGATCGAGAGACATCTTTGGCAGTTCCGTCGGAAGGATCAGACCGAGTCAAAACGTTGGGTATTCATTGGCTTCCCAACACTGACCACTTCTGTTTTCGCTTTACGCCTCCTGATAGCCCACAGCCAACAAAACGGTTCATACTGTCAACAATTGCTCGGCTGTTTGACCCAATGGGATGGATATCACCTTGTATTTTAAAGGCAAAAATCATCATGCAGCTTCTCTGGATCCAGAAACTCTCTTGGGATGATCCAATCGAAAACACGATGCTTAAAGGATGGAATAGCCTATACAATGATTTACCAGCCATTAACAACATTAAAATTCCAAGGTGGGTTCAAACAGTCAGTAAGAAGAACCGTTTCGAATTGCACGGCTTTAGCGATGCCTCCGAGAAGGCGTACGGAGCAGCAGTTTATCTTCGAGCTGAAGATAGCCAGGGTAAAGTACATATGCACCTCTTGATGTCAAAGTCTAAGGTCGCCCCAGTACAACCAGTTAGTCTTCCACGACTAGAGCTTTGCGGTGCTGTAACGTTGGCTAAACTGCTACACTATGTAGCACACACACTCGAGCTCAACGACTGTACTGTTCACGCCTGGACCGACTCAACCATAACACTGGCGTGGATTCTTGCACCGGCATCAAGATGGGAAACATTCGTCAAGAATCGAGTAGGGGAGATCCAACGACTCACAGACATTCACATATGGAAGCATATCCCAACACATCTCAATCCTGCAGACTTAGCGTCCAGAGGGGTGCTGCCATCGGCCTTATTGGGCGACACACTGTGGTGGAATGGCCCGGATTTTTTACGTTCTTCGTGGATTTTCAATTTACCTTTTTTTTTTTTTTCCCCGAGGGTAGGTGAAAATCTTCCAAAGACACTATGAGAATAGCAAGCGCGTGCTCATAGTAGTGTCAGATTTCTACTGACTAAAAACACCACCCTTCGATAAATTGTTAGATACTGCAACTAAGATAAAACTTATCAAGCAATTTTTCTATAACGAAATAAAAACACTTTTGACAGGTTACTTTCCACTGAAAGATCCTGCATGTTCCGCAATTAAGACGCGGTTAATCCTTATCTTGCCAAGTCGAAAGGTTTCGTTCTTTGTAGTCGGCGCAATAAATTACTCTCATCCAAAATTTGTCGGACTGTATTGTTGATATGCCCGATTAGTCGGTTTCTATGCTTTCGCGCGAAGCTTCTAGTTTCAGCTTCGATTGTAGGAATTCCGAGATCCCTGTGGATATCGTCGTTTCTAGTATACCACGGTGCTTGGACAACTTCTCTTAGTACTTTATTTTGAAAAGTTTGTAAAATATTCGCATTTGTTTTCTTGGTACAACCCCAAAGTTGTATACCGTAGGCCCACACCGGTTTTAGCACTTGCTTGTATAAAAGCAGTTTGTTCTCGGTACTGAGCTGGGAATGTTTTCCGAGTAACCAGTACATTTCTCTATATTTGATATCGAGTTCTTTACGTTTCATTTTCACGTACGAATTCCATTTCAGCTTTGCGTCGAGTGTCATTCCCAGGTATTTTGCCTCGTTAGCAAAGGGTATTCGAGCCAAGTTTAGGAAAATTGGCAAGTCATTAGTTTTCCTATATGTGAAATTTACGTGAACAGATTTAGTTTCGTTGAGGGCGATCCGCCAGTCCCTCGTCCATTCATTTACTTTATTCAGTGTGGTGGTTTGCAGCTTTGCAGTCGTTTCTTCGATCGTATTACCTACTGCAAGGATAGCGGTGTCGTCGGCGAAGGTAGCAATGATAGTGCCATCTTCTCTTGGTATATCGCGAGTATACAACAGATACAGAAGCGGCCCAAGGACGCTTCCTTGCGGTACGCCGGCCGAAATTTCTTTAAGCTCCGAGTATTCTACACCATGTCTAACACGGAAGAGTCTGTTCCCGAGATATGATTCTAGGATATCATATAGGCTTACGGGGAGAATTTGTCGTAATTTAAATTTTAAGCCGTCGTGCCACACCTTATCAAAGGCTTGTGAGACGTCGAGGAATACGCTTGAGCATATTTTTTTTTCTTCAAAAGCTTTTTCTATTACGTCAGTAATTCTATGCACTTGGTCAATCGTCGAGTGCTTGGTTCTGAACCCAAACTGGTGGTCAGGGATTAGATTATTATCTTCTATAACCGGTTGTAGGCGCCTAAGTAATATCCTCTCGAAAACTTTAGATATGACTGGAAGAAGCGAAATTGGTCTATACGATTTTACTTCATTTGGCGGTTTTCCTGGTTTTAAAACCATAATGACTTCCGCGACTTTCCATTGGCTCGGCACGTGTTTAAGTCTGAGCGCAGCATTTATAATATATAGAAGCTTAATTAATGCTTTTCGAGGTAGAACTTTGAGAACTTCTCCGGTGATCAAATCATAACCAGGAGCTTTCTTAGGTTTTAGAGATTCGATTTCACGTTTTAGTTCCCTTAGCGTTGCATATGTGAGTGAAAAATCGTTAGATAGTAATTCCGTCCCACCATTGGTATTGCCGTAAGCCGCTCGACCATCGTACGGTTTAAAGGTTTCTTGTAGATGGGCGGCAAAAACGTCCGCCTTTTCTTTATCTTCCCTTGCCCATTCGTTTTGATTTATTTTTATTGGCGGCGATGGGATTTTGGGCCTTTTGGTGCCTTTTACAGCTTTCCAAAGTGAATAATTAGAATCTTTTTTGGCTGTTAAACTTTCAAGGTAAGAACCTATCGCCCGATTTTTAAAATCCTTAATAGCTGTCTTCAACAAATTGCACAAATAATTCAAATGTGTTTTATGTTGCGGAGCGCGACTCTGTTGCCATTTTTTACGCGCTTTCCTTTTTTCGTTGACCAATTCTTTTATTTCGGGCGGATATCGTAAACCGTATTTGGCCGGCGTTTTTCTTGGGTTAGGCGTATTATTCCAGGAAGCGAGCTGAACGACTTCAACGAAGCGATCAACTTCAACCTCAAGTTCGTAAGGTGTCGTAAGTGAAACGCTCAGTTCAACATTCTCTTCAATTTCGTTCCTAAAGTCTTCCCAGTTAGTTGTTTTACCAGTAAGTCCAGCTGGCTCTTGGTTATTGACTAGTTTTGCGCTCAATGTTAAAATAACCGGTGAATGATCAGATGACAGATCAAAGCTCTCTTCAACTTTAATGTGGTTGGTAGATATTCCTTTCACGACGAAAAAATCTATCAGATCAGGTATTTTTGAAGTATCAGTTGGCCAGTAGGTCGGTTTGCCCGTCGAGTGGAAATCACAATTGTACTCCATACCTGCCCCATAGAGCATTCTACCTTTTCGCGAGATGAATCTAGAACCCCAGAACGTGTGTTTCGCGTTAAAATCGCCGCCAATAATGAAATTTGGTTTGAGCGATTTAAGCAAGTTTAAGCAATTAGAGCGTGGTGGACAGTAGATAGATGAGATTCTAAGAGTACGCTGATTATTTTTTACTCGAATCGTGCACAGTTGCATAGTTTCAAGCTCTATCTTCAGGTCTTCATATTGTTCAATGCAGTCTTTAATAAACAATGATGATCCACCTCTCGCGTTTCCAGATGGGTGACAAGCGTGCAAATCATTGTAGCCTTTTATTTTTAAAATTGGTCGCTCTTTTACGTGGGTTTCAGAAACTAAGCAAATGTCAATATCCTTTTCACGCATGAATACTTCCAATTCATCGAGTTTTTGCAAAAGTCCATTTGCATTCCAAGTACATATTTTTAACATTGGTTTGTCATTCATATTAAATTAGAAGTACGCGTTTTCCTTGAATTATTTTCGAGCTTAACCAACCGATCGAGAATAATTTTATTTATTTTGCTTTGTTCTTCAAGTTTCCCGAGAATTACTGAGAAAACATGAGAAACACTGTCTGGCGAAGTTTCAACGTTTTTTGGTTCTTCGAATGCCACAGCCTGAGCGTAGGTCTGCACTCTGGCTGTCCGAGGACCACTATTCGGTGGCTTTCCTGATGGCAATTTTTGAATAGGGTTTCCTTTGACAACAGAGGTCGAGGGCATTTCTGCCGTTTCCCTTTTTTTTTAATTCTTACGTTCAGGAACCGGAGGTTTTAGATTGTCTACTATCCCCTGAACAGTCTTACGCTTTGTCTTAGTTAGCGGTTTTGATTTAGCTTTTTCGGGCTTAAGGAGCGCATCTCTCCGTTTTTGCAACTCCTTAGCTACTTCACAGCCTCTATAATTTGCCGGATGCTTTCCCTTGCAGTTAGCACAGGTAGCGGAGGACTGTTTTTTAACTCCACAGTCTTGGGAGAGGTGATTTCCGGCGCATTTCACACATCGTGGTTCTTTTTGGCAATACATTTGCGTCTGATTAAATCCTTGGCAACGTTTGCACTGTGGAACTATTCTTACATTTCTACGCATGGGTTCGATTTTTACCACGATATTTAATATTGTTTTAATTCGGTAGATATCTTCGATATTATCTGACCTATCGAATGTAAGCATAAAGAGCGGAAGTCCACGTCTTACCACGATATCCTTATCGACTTCCGTTTGTTGCTTCTCCTTCTTAATGATATTTACGGCATCAAGAATTTTATACCCTTTGGTTTGAAGGTCGTTTACAACCTCGTCTTTGGTGCATGAGGGGTGGAGTCCCCTTGCTACAACACGATGTGGCCTTTCAGACTTTATTTCGAAAGTATACCACTGGATCTTCTCGGTATTTAGCTTTTGGGATACTGCCCGGTAATCATCGTGGTTATCGAAGTTAATTTTCCACGCATTATTCCTTAAAGAAGTAACCTTAAATTTCGATGTTATCGTTCCTTTAAGGAGGCTATGCAACTTATTATATTCCGTCACCCCAACGACGTTTATGGGAGGCGGTGCCCGAATTTGTGATCGAAGTTGTTTTTCTTGCGGTTCTTTACGCTTTTGTTCTTTTAGGGGCTCGACCTCGGGGGAAGAACCGGCTCTCCTTTTCTTACTAGGTCTTTTCTTAGCGACCTGATCCGTTTCGCGTGCTAGTTCTTCTTCGTCGGTGTGGTATTCCTGACTAGCTAAGCGTGGTGGAGTACATTCGCGTTCTTTCAGCAAACGATTGCTCCTTAGAACCTTATTTTCTTCTTTTAGCAGATCTATCTCTTTCTTAAGATCTTGATAGAGTAGGTCCATTTCCTTAAGCTTGATTCGGAGTGCTTTATTTTCTTCCTCAAAACTTTTATTTTTCACTGAGTCCTATTTTTCACGCGCTGGCGCTCCCGGCGGACTTCTTTTCCCGGGGTTATTCGATCTTGATGGAGGAGATCGAGATACCCTTGAACATTTTATAAAAGGGTTAATGGATTGCAATAAGCGGCTCTCCCCAGAATCCGTAGAGCCGACCTCCGAAGAGGGTGGATTTTCCAGTAAAGCTGGACTGCCACCTGGGGTAATTAATCTTTTTGTTTTGTTCATTGCATTTTTTGTATACACCATAAGCTCGGTATACGGAGGAATTTACCTGCGCAGCCAACAAATCTCTCTACGGAAGAAGGCAAAAGGAAGGTTCAGGTTCATTGTTCTAGAATTATAGCGAATGTACTTACCCAATTAATTCATCGTACATCCAAGTTCACCAAACTTGTCAGAATAGCAGCCTGGTGTCTGCGCTTCTTTAGTAACGCAAGAACCAACCACTTAAACCGCCACTTCGGAACACTTTCTCCCAAAGAGCTGGACAACGGTGCAAAAATAGTCGCGCGCTCTGCTCAGCAACAAATGTTCGCCCAAGGTACGAATTCCAAAGGAATGGGATCATTAAATCCTTTCGTTGATGGTGAAGGAATTCTTCGCGTCGGTGGAAGGCTCAGGAATGCAAACATTCCCTATGACCAGCAGCACCCAATCATTTTGGAACCTAGACACCATCTCACACAGTTGATCATTCGCGACGCTCATTTGAGATCACTGCATGGTGGAATCCAGCTGATGATAACCCTCATACGCCAAAAATATTGGGTTTTCCAGATCAAAAGAGCTATAAAGAAATTAATCAACAATTGTACTACATGTTACAGGTGTCGAAATCAAACTGCTCAGCAGCTAATGGGAGAGTTACCTAGGCCCCGAGTGACGGTATCAAGACCTTTTTCCCACACCGGTATTGATTATGCAGGTCCCATCAATATCCGAGCATGGAAAGGGCGCGGATCAAAATGTCACAAAGGGTACATAGCTGTTTTTGTTTGTTTGGCCACCAAAGCTATCCACCTGGAAGCTGTAAGTGACCTTACTACTCAAGCCTTTCTTGCGGCCCTCAGACGGTTCACTGCACGACGGGGAGTTTGTGGTCAAATATATAGCGACTGCGGTACCAACTTCGTGGGAGCAGATGCAGAACTGCGTCGCCTTATGAAAAGCGCGATCCAAGACTGGAAGGAGATTGCAGAAGTAACAGCAGCAGAAGGAACGAAGTGGAATTTCATTCCCCCCGCTTCTCCGCACTTCGGAGGATTGTGGGAAGCAGGGGTGAAGAGTGTATAGCACCACTTAAGACGGATTGTCGGAAACGGTACACTCACGTTCGAGGAGCTCGCCACGCTTTTGACGCAGATCGAAGCGTGTTTAAATTCGAGGCCTCTGTGTCCTCTAACTGAAAACTCCGATGACTTCCAACCGCTAACTCCAGCACACTTCCTTATAGGAGAAACACTTTTCACCATACCAGAACCAGACATGTCCATAGGCAAACAAGGACACATCGACAGATGGAAGGCAGTGCAAGCGCATCTACAAACGTTCTGGAAGCAATGGCAAGCAGAATATTTAACTCGCCTGCAGCAACGCCCAAAATGGTTAAAGGTACAAACGCAACTCAAAATAGGAGACCTTATTCTTGTAAAAGATGAACGACTTCCCCCCGCGAAATGGAGTCTAGGCCGCATCACTGAAACTTACCCAGGAACAGACAACTTAACACGCGTCGTAAAAATAAAAACGCAACAGGGAGTTCTAAAGCGACCAATAACAAAACTTTGTCCGCTACCGATAAACGAACCTCATACAACACAAAACGATAACCAGGAATAAACCCAAAATCAACGCAAAACAACTACTACACAAACCGTCACTAATTGAAATATAAATTCCACACATTTACACCCAGTTTATTAAAACATTCACCAAAATCAATAATAAAATTAAAAATAATTAGGTACTAATTACCAAACGCTTCTCGCAACAGCACAAACACACAACACATAAATAATATTACACTAAGAAATATAATACATCAATCATAAAATTCTTAAAAATATTTTTCAAATACACGAAAGAAAACTTTTGCGCACCACTGTCATCAGACAAGCAATTCATACCCACTCAGACATAAATCCAAAAGCACTCAACACTATATCACAAACATATTTCACACACTTTGAATACAGTCCACTCATTCACTCACTCGCTCTCTCTTATCTATCGAGCACCACACTTAAGAATACACACAATCATCAATCAATTTCCCTCCAATCGCACACGCACTTAAACACATATCTTCAATGCACCTTGTCAAAACAAAAAAAAATCCATTCATCAGCACTCACACACATGCACATCATCGATGGACGCCGCCGAACAAATTTAAAACAAAACAACAAATAGAAATAATACTGAATTTTCAATTAATTAATGAAATTTTAATGCAACTCACCTGGATTCTATGAGATCACACACCACTTTTAAAATTACACTAAACTGAATTATAGTTTAATTTTTAAAACAATAATTATAAAACACGATTTAATGCGCGCACCACCGAAATCAAACCTACCAACAAATGCAACAAAGAGCTTTCCAGCATTGCCACAGTCATCGTCTTCATCTTCTGCTACAACAACAATAACATCAAAGTAGCTTTCATTGTCACCATCTCCACGCCAACAACAGCTGCATTGGATTTCGACTTCGTGCTCGTCTTCGTCAACGCAGCAACAACAACAACACGCAATACCCAAGCAGCACACAGAGCTCATGCTCATGCTTGCAAATTGCAATTATCAGCGGGAGAAGGTGTTCATTGTACAATGCAAATCAATGCAAATAGCTTTACATGCGATCGCACATGAACGGGATCGTGTGTGAGCTGGAATTGCTATTGCTTTATATGTTCTCTTGTAGAGGCGTCTGTTATGTTTTGTCAATCTCGTATCAGTCATATATATGCAATAATCTGTTGTTTCTTTTCATGTACCCAAACACATGCATCGTATACACATTTTCAACAGCAGGCAGATCAGTGGCAGCAATTTGTTCACCAGCATGATAATAAGGGGAATGAGGAGAAAGAAGAGGCGCGTCGCAGCAAACTAAGAACTTTGTTCATCGTTGGGGGAGAATGTTGACGATTATACCAGTCAACAAAAGTGCAGGTGTACTAAACGCACCCACCCACATTGAAATTTCCCCGCAAGGGAAATTTTGCCGAAACGTCAAATGTCAACTGTCTTATATTGTAAACAAAATCATATAAAAAGGGCATTGTCCTCTCAAATATATTCAATCTTTTATAACGTTTGAAGCGGTTGTTTTCTTATTTTTGCGGAATTTTAAAGCGTTTTTCTTTCCTGTGCGAAACAGTATCGCAAACCGTAATATAATAACGATTTCTTCTGTTCAACGCCCGAACAGCCTCTGTAAGGAGCAGAAAGATAAATGATGGCTTAGAATACTCGGGGAAGTATTGACTAAAGAGCATTTTAAGCATTTTTGGATTGGCCAAGCCTTATGAATATAATAGCAGATTGAGTGAAGTAAGGTTAAATAAAAATATTTGCATCCTCTTTTTCAACCTTTATAACTCGAATTCTGAGAAAAAGGCGAAATAGGTATTCGATGATTTTTTATTTTCTATAAACTTACAAATTTTCAAGTTTATACGATTAACGTATCGTGAGTAACAGAAAAACCTCTCTAAAAAGGGCAGGGAAATATTGTTCAAGAGACACATTATAGTCTAAGAGAGAATCAAAGAAAACCGCTTAATTTTGTTGTACTTTAAATTATGAGAATTGTGGACTATGACCCGCCATAGTGAGCCATAAGACCACAGTCAGTGAGTCAAAAGTCCACAAGAATTTTGTGTGGACTTTTGGCTCACCTAGGTGGGTTATAAATTTACAAATTTCTCAACTCCTTGTATGCTTGTGTAATTTGTTTACATTTTGAGTCAAGCCGCTCCTGAAATATTGTTCAAGAGACACATTATAGTCTAAGAGAGAATCAAAGAAAACCGCTTAATTTTGTTGTACTTTAAATTATGAGAATTGTGGACTATGACCCACCATAGTGAGCCATAAGACCACAGTCAGTGAGTCAAAAGTCCACAAGAATTTTGTGTGGACTTTTGGCTCACCTACGTGGGTTATAAATTTACAAATTTCTCAACTCCTTGTATGTTTGTGTAATTTGTTTACATTTTGTGTCAATCCGCTCCTGAAACATTGTTCAAGAGACACATTATAGTCTAAGAGAGAATCAAAGAAAACCGCTTAATTTTGTTGTACTTTAAATTATGAGAATTCTGGACTATGACCCACCATAGTGAGCCATAAGACCACAGTCAGTGAGTCAAAAGTCCACAAGAATTTTGTGGACTTTTGGCCTGTGGGCTTATGACCCTGCGCCTAACTGAATGCCATTGGTTAGTTACTAAAAAATTTTTAAAGGTGGATAATTTTGGCCTGTGGACTTATGACCCAGCGCGTAACTGAATGCCATTGGTTAGTTATTACAAATTTTTTAAAGGTGGATAATTTGATCTCCTAAAGGAGATGTTTTATATACTAGAAATATATTAGGACAAATATGGTTGTGTATTTCCCGCTTTTGAATGTAATTAACTTCGATTTCGTGTGTAAATTTTTCTTAAATAACAAAGAAAATTTGTTCAAAATGTTTTTATTTTCCCTCAACCAATCTACATTTTTAAATTTTGGTAAATATTTTGAGCAAATGTACACTTTTTCCTAAACAAAATTATTATTCACACGTAACAAACAATTACAAATTTAACGGATAAAATTCTTTGAACGCTGCAAGCCAGTTTGCCCAAAGCGGAAGTGGCATATGCGAGTGTATTTGTGAGCCGGAATTTCTGAAGTTACGTGACATTTGTCAATACGAATTTCTATATAACAATACAAGCGCACTTAGCATTTGCCACTCCATAAATATAGCTTGTAGGCTAAGTAACGGGAAATCGGCCGAAGGTGGTGGTGTCAGTATTGTCTCTGGTGTCATTGGTAGAGGGTGTGTAGTAGTAGTAGTGTAGTTACTACATCCCGCTCTCCTTAAAGGGAGGAAATTATGCCTTGAAGAGGTTAATTTTCTGAAGTAAGTGGCAGGATCGAAAACAAGAGCTTACAATTTTAGATAGAATTTTGTATAAAAGTGATTTTCTAATTTTAAGATTTGTTAAAAATAATTTTTATCTAAGGTGGATGAGGTAAGTTCTTATTTAAAAAGAACTTAAATGCCTAATTTAAGGTGAAACACTCTTTAGCTAAGGTGATATAAATTTAATCTTATTTTTATACCCTCCAGAGGGAGGTATATTCACTTTGCCAATACATTTGTAACGCCAAGAAGGAGTCACCGGAGACCTCATAAAGTATATATATTCTGAATCAGGATCACATTCTGAATCGATTTAGCCATGTCCGTCTGTCTGTCTGTCTGTCTGTGTGTTGAAAGCACGATAGCGCCCAAAGTAATTGACGTAGGTGAATGAAATTTGGTGAGAGCACTTATTTTTATCAGCGTCAGGTTGATATAGAAAACGTGGTATGTCGGTCAAGTAGTTCTGGTACCTCCCATACAAAACCAATATTGGACCCATGTGTCTCTCTGGCTGTTTAAAGCACGATGGCGCCCAAAGTAATTGACGTAGCTCAATGAAATTTGGTGAAAGGACTTCTTTTTATCGGCGTCAGGTTGGTATTCAAAATGGGCTATGTCGGTCAAGTAGTTCTGGTACCTCCCATACAAAACACGATATCGTCCAAAAGAATCAACCTATGTGAATGAAGTTTTGTGAAAGCACTTCTTTTATCGTCGTTAGGTTGGTATTAAAAATGGGCTATGTCGGTCAAGTAGTTCTGATATTTTGCATGACTTGTATGCAGTGGAGGGTATCAAAACATCGGCCACACCGATGATAACACTTTTACTTGTTTTTTTTGTTTATGTTTTCAAAAGATTGTCTTAGGATTAAGTTACGTTTTAGAATTTACAAACCTGTTGTTTATTTAAGAAATATATATAGCTATGTATTTAAGAAAAAAATTTTTTATTTTTTTTTTATTTAATGCACCTAACCGTCTGTTAAAATGCTCAGTCTGAATTCGGGGGTTTCCGTTTTTCTTTCTGTCTGTGAAGTCGTTTCAGTCGTTATTATGTTGTTCTTGTTTTTGTCAGGTGTTTTATTTTTGTTTATTGCATAAATTTGATAGTGTTTATAGCAGAATAGAACTAGTGATCAAATTTGATCCTTCGAGCCGAATAATTGATTAACATTTGTTTGTTTGCTGCGAATCTGGTGGTTGCTATATGTTTGGATAATTTGATTTGGATACAGTACACAGAATCCTCATTGCAACAGAGGATAGGTAATACAAATTTGATACAATTAATTGTATTTGCTGCTGTTGCTGGTTCCTGCGTTCTTTGCTATTGCTGGTTTCTGCGTTCTTTGGTGTTGCTGGTAGAACTAGTAGGGGCTCCTGGGGCATAAGAGAGCTGTGTTCAATAGTTGGCTTTATTGTGCCTGTAATTCGTCTTCGATTTGGCTTTGGTACATAACCATGGAAACTTTATTGCAATCGCGAGATCATATTAAAGCTTCCATAAACCGCGTATATAAAGGGTGATTTTTTAGCTGGTTTGGTTTTGGCAACACTGGTTTTGACAGCTGACGTGTGTTTAGTACCTTGTGTCACTGTCAAACAGCTTCAGTTTGGTTTGCAATTTAACCATGGATCGTCTTACAAATGAACAACGCTTGCAAATTATTGAATTTTACTATCAAAATTCGTGCTCGGTTCGAAATGTTCATCGCGCGCTGCTTCCATTTTATGATCGGCATTTGGTGAACAGTTAATTTCACGTTTCGGGCCGGTCAATTGGCCGCCTAGATCGTGCGATTTGACACCATTAGATTATCTTTTGTGGAGGTATGCCAAGGCTAATGTGTATAGGGACAAGCCCGCTTCGATTGACGCACTGGAAGCCAACATCCATGCATTCATTCGTGAGATACCGGCCGATATGTGTGAAAGAGTATGCCAAAATTGGACTCAGCGGATGGGCTACCTGAGACGCAGCCGCGGTCAATATTTGCATGAAATTATCTTTAAACATTAAATTGCAAGGTTCAAACTATCGATTCAAATAAATATTTCATTCATTTTTTCGAATTTTTTGTGTTTTTTTTTTAAAAAAAGTTCTAAACCTCTTAAAAAATCACCCTTTAGTTTCGCGCAATCGCAAATTCCCGATGACACGTTGGTCGAGTCGCTGGAAGTGCGTATAGATCGGTTGGAGGAGGCTTGGACAGATTTCAGCGGAAATCAATATGACCTTCACCAATATCATGCCGAGGAAGGATACGTTGATCCGGAAGAAGGGTTTGCGGATTTCGAAAACAAATTCATAACGGCTAAATCATTGCTTCTTAAATCCCTCAGAGGTAAAATTCCCACTCGCGATTTGTTTGGTGGCAAAATACCCGCTCGAGCTCTAATATTGGAATCCAAAATGAAAATGAGTCTGCCGCACGTAATAACCCGGTTCCAAATGAAAAAACTCCATCTCGGGAAAGTGCACATGTGTTTAATGCGGAATTTGAAAATGTTCCCTCTGCTTCAAGCACTATAAAATTCTCAGAGCTTGAGCTACCATCGTTTAAAATTACACCCTTTGCTGGTGATTATCGGGAGTGGCCGTGCTTTCGCGGCATGTTCCTAGGTAGCATAGATTGTAGAAAACATTTATCCGGATCGCAAAAATTTCGGTACCTCAAATCCTTTTTGCGGGATGAACCTGCTAGTCTGTTAAACGGTATTTATATTTCCGATGCTAATGATGAGCCCGCATGGGAGAAACTTGAACGTCGATACAATAGACCGCTATATATAATCAACCAATTTATTGAGACTTTTTTGAATATGCCTTCGGTGACTAGTGCAGATAGTGGCCATTTGCGCAAATTAGTAGACAATGCTGATGAGGTTGTTAGTGGTTTAAAGGCCATGGAGTCTGAAGATAGGGATCCATGGCTGATATACCTCCTGTTAAATAAAACTGACAGTGAAACTCGTAAAGCTTGGGCCTTGATGAACCAAAACTCAGAAGTCGCTACCAAGGGTAGCCATCCCTTACATCAGTGTTTGGACTTTATCGCTTTGTCTATTGAAGATCGTCGTCGTTTTGCTAGAGATCAAAGACTTTGCTACAACTGCCTAGGAACACAACATTCGTCATCGCGTTGTCATTCGAGGAGTCGATGCTCCCATTGTCGGTCGCGTCACCATTCGTTAGTGCATCCGGGTAATTCTGGGTTCTCTCGTCCTAATAACGTTGACGATCCTCTGAATGATTCAGTTCCAGTTTCTCCACCATCCTCATCGATTGCAAGCCATCACACTAAACCCGGTAACCCAGCATCTGGAATTTTACCAACCGTCGTCGTAGAAGTGTTGGATGTTGCTGGATTTTATCAATGCTTTCGCGCTCTTCTGGACACGGGTTCGCAGGTTTCCTTTGTAACCGATCGAGTGGTTAGGATGCTAGGTCTATCTCGTCGTCACTCTCGCTTGCCTATATCTGGGATTTCTGCAGTTGATGCTGGTGTTACGCAAGGAGTCGTTAATCTGCAATTGAAGCCTCGCTTTGATACTTCCGTAATGAATGTGGAAGCATTTGTATTGCAAACCATTACCTCTACTACACCCTCCCTCTCCTTTGTTTTTGATGGTCCTCTTCCGTTGACCGATCTGCCGTTAGCGGATCCTGGATTCAGCACCCCAGCTCCGGTTGATATTTTGCTTGGTTCGGACCAGATGTGGAGTAGTTTGCGGGATGGTCATCGCTCAGATGGTAGTGGAAATATCGTTGCCCACAACACTGTTTTTGGATGGGTAATTGCAGGCAATATGCCCAAAAATCACGTCATCTCCTTACATTTATGAATGGATATAGATGTGCTGTTAAAATCCTTTTGGGAGATAGAAGAGGTCGGTTCTCATATCCAATTGGTCGGTAGCGAAGATGATGCGGATCATCATTTTGAGCAAACCTTCTCTAGAGCTAATGATAACAAGTTTATTGTGGATCTGCCATTTCGTCAAGCTGATGTTAGTTTTGGAAACACCCTTTCTGGTGCCTTATCCAGATTGTTTAGTTTGGAGCGCCGCTTTTCTCGGGATGAAAAACTTCGCGCAGAGTATTGAAAATTCATGAAGGTATACGAAGAACTGGGCCATATGGAGCGAATTCCGGATAGAGAAGTAGAGCCTACATCGGGAAGGACATTTTATTTGCCTCACCATGTCGTCGTGACTACCAAAATGAATGGTTCGCACAAGGATTCGACAGGGCTAAGTTTAAATGAAGTCCTTCACATCGGACCTCCTCTGCAAAAAAATCAGCGATTTCCAGCGCATTGTTTGGCTACAATCACCAGACGACCCTATTGCTCATTTTCGTCTTAATACTGTTACCTATGGTACTGCACCCGCACCCTTCTTGGCCATAAGAGTCCTTAGGCAGTTGGCTAAGGACTACAAGCAGCAGTTTCTAAAGGCTTCTTACGCTATTCTGCACAACTCTTATGTTGATGATTTTGCAGCTGGTTCGGATTCGTTATCTGGTGTTTTGGAGTTGAAGGAACAGTTGGTGGGACTTCTTTCTTGTGGTGGATTAGAGCTAAGCAAATGGGCGTCCAATTGTTGGGGGATTCTCAGTACTGTGGATGAGGATCAGACTGTTTCATTGGACCCAGAAAGAGATTGGAAAAAGGTGCTTGGAATAGTCTGGAATCCGTACTATGACATATTCACTTTCTGGATACTTCTGGAAGATTCTACGGCGCCTACCAAGACAAATTTGCTTTCAGAAGTGTCGAAAATCTTTGATCTCATGGGGTTCTTAGCCCCTTCCATTGTCCTTTTTAAAATTTTGTTCCAAGAGCTTTGGTTGATTAAGACTGGTTGGGACGATCAGTTACCTACCGAAATAGCGAAAAAACGGCTTTTTTATCGCCAGGAGCTAAAACATTTTGGCCAGCTAAGGATTCCTCGAAGGTACACGCTAAACGCAAAATGCTTTGATTTGATAGGATTCTCTGATGCCTCGGAAAAGGCCTATTCTGCTGTAGTTTACGATCGCAGTGTTTCGGAAAATGGTGTCGTTGAGGTTCATCTCGTGGCTGCTATAACTCGCGTCGCACCGGTTAAGCAGGTTTCGATTCCCCTTGAATTATGTGGGACTCTTCTTCTTAGCCGCGTTATGAAACTAATTTGCTCGTCGTTGGATATCACACCAGGGGGTTAATTCTCGTTATGTGAAAGAGTGAATCAAATAAATCGTTTTCACATTAGCTCTCACACATTCCTTTAATTTTTTCGATTCACTCAGTACTAAAAATCGATTCTCGTTCTATAAGTGAAAATATCATGGTGAGTTTAGTATCGTATACTGTGTTGTATGATATCAGGTTTTCAATTTTCAAATTCTCACTAAAAACATTCACATGCAAATGAGAACGTGAAAAAAAATTATTCATATGAAAATTTTTCAAGTTTGATTTCACACTTTCTTAGAACAAGAATTGAAATTGCTGTGAAAGGGTGAAAACATTTTCGTTTCACTTTTTCACAGAACGAGAATTGACCCCCAGGAAAACTCTTCGCTTTCACTGACTCGACAATTGTTTTGGCTTGGTTTCTTCTCTTCCTCGCAGATGGGGAACTTTCGTGGCCAACCGCAAACATCGCAAATTTTGGATTACCTGCCTCGCTCCGTCTGGAGTCATGTTTGTTCGGAAGAGAATACTGCCGACAGCGCTTCTAGAGGAGTTGAACCAAGCAAGCTGCTGGATTTGGATTTGTGGTGGAAGGGTCCTGCTTGGCTCGCATTGGAAGCCAGCCAATGGCCGGTCGCAGATGTCAAGGAAGAGCACAAAGTTCCACGGCTGTACTTACCCCCTTACCGGAATTAAATTTTTTTGATGAACTGCTCGGTAAGATATCATCTTGGCCCAAGTTAATTCGCATTGTCGCATATGTCCTACGTTTTGCACGGAATAGCAAACTCTCCCTGGAAGAGCGTTACTTTGACTTTTTTTTTTTAATCTACTCAGAGCTTCGTACCTCTAAAGAAACTTGTCTTCGGTTTGGACAAAGAGAATTCAAGCAAGAAATTCAGATGTTGAAAAAGAATAACCATGTCTCACAACGGTCGAACTTATCTTCGTTATCTCCGTTTGTTGATGAGGTAGGGTTGTTGCGAGTTGGGGGGCGGATTTCGAATGCACCATAATTTTGCCAAAAAACCATCGGATTTCGTAGCTGATACTTTTGGATGCCTACGAGAAGTTTCTTCATGCTGGTGTGTCGGAGTTGTTGTCCGTAGTTCGTCAGGAGTTCTGGATACTTGGAGCATGAAATGTTATACGGAAGGTGGTACACAACTGTCTGAAATGCTTCCGGTTACATTCTTCGACCTCCCCGCAGCTGATGGGAAATTTGCCTCCGTCTCGTCTTTCACCATCATTTGCATTTGACCAAACCGGCGTTGACTATGCTGGTCCAATTATGCTTTGTGCGTCGAAACTTCAAAAGGCGAAACTGATTAAAGGGTATTTTGCTTTATTTGTTTGTATGGCGACCAAGGCGCTTCATTTGCAGGTCGTCAGCGACCTATCCACGGAGGCCTTCATCGCTGCCCTGCGGAGATTCATCGCTAGAAGAGGGAAGTGTACCGTCATCCATTCGGACAATGGCACTAATTTTCAAGGAGCTGCTCGCAAATTATCAGAAGTGTACCAGTTGGTTCGGTCTTCGAGGCATAATGAGTTGGTGTCAACGGCTTTGGCAACAGAGAGCATCCGATGGGAATTCATTATACCCCATGCTCCTCATTTGGGAGGACTGTGGGAAGCGGGAGTCAAATGCGTTAAGCAGCATCTTCATCGCATCGTCGGCAGCAATCTTCTTACCTTTGAAGAATTGGGTACTTTGCTATCCCAAATAGAAGCCCTTTTTAACTCTCGACGCTTATGTGCCATTTCCGATACCGATTTGAACCCGCTAACCCCTTCTCATTTCGTTATAGGTCGCCCTTCTTCCATACCGGAGCCTAGTTCTTTGGAGGTCCCAACAAATCGCGTGGGACGTTGGGAACTGGTGCAAAATATGCTGCAAGGCTTTTGGCAGAGATGGCAATCCGATTATATAACCTCGCTTCAACGACGACCTAAATGGAAACAGGCCAAACGAGATTTCGAACTGGGTGATCTCGTTGTAGTGAAAGAGCCTAATTTGATTCCTTCCCAATAGGCTTTTGGGTCGTATCGAAGAGCTACACTCAGGCAAGGATGGACACACACGGGTGGTTACCCTTCGTACCAAGAACGGGCTGTTCAAGAGACCCATTACCAAGCTGGCTAAATTACCAATTTCCTGAAGTGCCCTTCAGGGGTGGCGGCGTGTTTAGAAATGCTTTTGTTTAAAATATTTACATCACATATTTAATAATTACCTTTTCGTTACCAAACATTCTATAGCTTACCGTATAGTCATTCTTATATTGCTTAAACACGAGCAAAGATTCTTTATATAACTAACTTATGTACATCTTTTCCTAATGTTCCCATCCACACAAGTACGGTTTGTTTCGTTTGCCTGTGCAATGCTTATATATTTTTGTTATTGCTGTTTGCACTTGCTGTGGGACCTAAGCGGTACTTTTCGTTTGATTTTCGTTGGTGAGTCGACAGCTCGATTGCTCGTTCTCTTTTCTATGGCAACCACCACCGCGTCAACATCTTTGCTAGCGCCTTTGTCTTGTATTTTACTTATCGAAAATAATAAACTGCAATTATAACGTTTTGGAAATTTGGATTTTACTATTGAAAAAATCGTGATCACTTATATATACAAAAAGATTAATTACCCCCGGTGGCAGTCCAGCTTTACTGGAAAATCCACCCTCTTCGGAGGTCGGCTCTACGGATTCTGGGGAGAGCCGCTTATTGCAATCCATTGACCCTTTTATTAAATGTTCAAGGGTATCTCGATCTCCTCCATCAAGATCGAATAACTCCGGGAAAAGAAGTCCGCCGGGAGCGCCAGCGCGTGAAAAACAGGACTCAGTGAAAAACAAAAGTTTTGAGGAAGAAAATAAAGCACTCCGAATCAAGCTTAAGGAAATGGACCTACTCTATCAAGATCTTAAGAAAGAGATAGATCTGCTAAAAGAAGAAAATAAGGTTCTAAGGAGCAATCGTTTGCTGAAAGAACGCGAATGTACTCCACCACGCTTAGCTAGTCAGGAATACCACACCGACGAAGAAGAACTAGCACGCGAAAGGAATCAGGTCGCTAAGAAAAGACCTAGTAAGAAAAGGAGAGCCGGTTCTTCCCCCGAAGTCGAGCCCCTAAAAGAACAAAAGCGTAAAGAACCGCAAGAAAAACAACTTCGATCACAAATTCGCGCACCGCCTCTCATAAACGTCGTTGGGGTAACGGAATATAATAAGTTGCATAGCCTCTTTAAAGGAACGATAACATCGAAATTTAAGGTTACATCTTTAAGGAATAATGCGTGGAAAATTAACGTCGATAACCACGATGATTACCGGGCAGTATCCCAAAAGCTAAATACCGAGAAGATCCAGTGGTATACTTTCGAAATAAAGTCTGAAAGGCCACAACGTGTTGTAGCAAGGGGACTCCCCTTTTGGTGGTGAGGTTTTCCGGTAAAGAAACCAGGGGTAGTTCGAAAGGGACTGCCCAAGATCCTTATACGTGGTGAAGAACCACACCCTGCACGAGGTGCCACTGCTTTAAACGAAATATAACGGATCTAGAGGGGAATAACTCGATAAAACCCATAATCCCGGGTGAACAACCGCGCCTATGGGATATATGGCACAATGTTATGTGTCTTTTAGCGGTGAACTCTAGATACCTGGGGACCTCTAGTTTCAATCCAATTCCCCTTTTCTGTATACAGGGGGTGAGTACAGAATGACCTCCTCTTCCCCCTTACTCGTGGGAACAAAATAGACAAAATAACTAAAACAAACAAAGGGACTGGTGTAAATGAATCGGGCACCAAGAACTTCGGAAACACCGATTCTCAGACAAACATGACGGAGGAGGAAGAAAACCTCTTACTTCAAGAACCGTCAACGAACAAGGCCATTTCGGTTGAGGGAAGCGAGGGAACGGTTGACCTCAGACTTGAGAAACTGTTTCTCGAGGACGAGGACAATCAGTCAATCGCCAGCTCATCCAAACTCTCTATATCGTCTTCAATGTCAATTAGGAAAAGGGTTATCAACTGCAAAATGACGATAAAAAAACTGCAGAAGAAGCACCACCTAGAGGACAACGACAAACGAAGGCTTCAAAATGCTCTTGACTTCTTGGAGAGTCAATCTTTGGAGTGCGATGAGCCCTGTGCTAGCACCACTCTAAAGGCTGAGTCTCCTGGAGCCTTGAGCGAGGGAGCTCTTATGCGACCACCCGTGCCTGTGATATGCCTTAGCCTATCGGGGCGCGGGCCCGTTGCATCTGACCCCGCAAAATTAGAAGCCGACAAAGAGGACATAAATGTTTCACCGGGAGAGGCTGACTCGACCCTGGACAGTGCAGTTACTGTTGTCGGTAAGCCGGAGGAGCCAATAGGCACTGGATGTTTAGACCAAACCGAAGTCCCTGCTGTCATTGTGGCGAACCCGGCGGAAAGCAACAAGCAGTCCAACGTAACGGAATACAACCCCAAAATGCGTAAGAATGCACGCCGACTGCTCAATAGGTTTATAAGCCGTGACCCCAATTCCCTTACGGATAGGGAAACAGCTCAGCTAGCTAGGGCTCGGGAGACCATGAAGTCGACCGAAGGTGCATGGCGCAGCAGCCAGCAAGTTAGGGGAAAGAACCCACTGGGAAAAGGGAAGTTGACTGGACCAAGGGAGGAATGCCGACTGCCTTCCGCCTTGAGAAGGTCAAATCCCGGAAAACCAGTTGTCAGTTCGGCTAAGGATTCGTCCAAGGCTGAGCAGACACCTGGCTGTTGCAAGTGGGTTCTGCCTGCTGATAGGTCAGGGCTTAGGAAACCTAGGGCGCTTGCCTCTGGAGGAGCTGGTATGAGATTGGTCACAGCGAGGACGAAATGCCGATTGCCTTTCACCTCGACTGCGGCCGAGCTCGGGCCGCCTAGAGCTGTCACAGATAAGGATTCGTCTAAATCTGAGAACGCTCCTGGAGTCTCCAAGAGAGGTAGGCATGACGACACAATCTCCCCGGTTGTAGGTAGGCAGGCGAAAAAACCGAAGTTCTCAGACAAGGTGAAAGAAAGTCTCCGTGTCGCTATTATCGACCTTGGAAATCCAAATCGGAAACTTACCGGTAGCCAATGGGAACTGTTGGAACAACGCATTCTCGATGGTGTCAATGACGCAATTGTGAAGGCGGATGGCAGGCTTCCACTGTTTGGACAGATAACCACCTTCAAAGGGTTTAAGGTTATGGAATGCGACGATGATGAAACGTTGCCTTGGTTAAGGAACTTCGTCCTTAACACCGTTGCTCCTTGGCCTAATGCCGACTTGCGTGTGGTGAATAGGAAGGTGTTGAGGATGTATTATTAAAATGAAATTACAATAAAGTAAAATTGTCATGTATAATAAATAATCATTGTATTAAGAGCCTTAAGCATATAATTGACATTTGTCAATAAAAGTCTACACAAAATTGTATATAAACAATAGTATAAATGTCAAACTTTTTTCGATATATATTTCAATTAGTAATAAACCCGCAATTTATAACGTTGACTAAAATTTACTGTGCGTTAACTTTTCAACCGTTTTAAAATAAAGTTACAACGGGAAGAATTTTCACATATTGCAATACAGTTCGATTTGTGCATTTTTCCACACTGTTTTAGACAAAACAGAAGGAGATCCTAGACATCACAAGACAAAAAGGCCGAATACTATTTCGACGACCGTACATACCCGCGGAAAGGATTGAACGCTACCTGCAGTTCCTTAATCCGGAACTTCAAAGCAGGGAGTGGAAAGTCCTGGAAACGGGTGAGTACAAAGACAATGGCATGGACGTCACCATACTCCTTAGCCACAAATCGCTGCCACTACTGCGTAAGCGCGATTTTAAAGTCCGCATTGGCATGACGCGCTGTAAGCTTAGGCTGATAGCAGCAAACCCTAGGGAGGAGAGAGAGGTGGAAGCTGCTCGTGATGAAGATAGTACAGCTAAATCTTCATCACAGTAAGGCGGCCAGCGCCAATCTTGTTCTGCTTATGGAGTCCAAAAAAATAGACATCGCCCTAATACAGGAACCCTGGACCTTCCGGGGAAGTATAAGAGGGCTGAACAATAAAGACCTGCTTGTCTACAGCAGTACACCAGACAATGGTAAGTCTAGAACATGCATTGTTGCTAGAAAACAGATTAAACTTTTTCTCCTATCTAGCCTCAGCGATACCGACCAAACAGTGGTGAAATGGGAAAGGGAAGGGAAGACATCGCTGATACTGGCGGCTATATACATGCCATACGAAGCCAGTAGCCCACCTTCCGTAATAACTGAATCCCTGATTAGTGCGGCAGAACGGTGGAAATGGGACGTAGTTATGGGCTGTGATGCCAACTCCCATCATACAATTTGGGGTAGTTCTGACATCAATGACCGAGGTGAGTCCCTCTTAGAATTTATTATCAAAAACAACTTACTTATAGCCAATGTAGGAAATGAACCAACATTTATAGTAAGGAACAGACGTGAGGTTTTAGATATTACTCTCCTTAGTAATTCACAAACCCTTACTGTGAGGGATTGGAAAGTTTCCACAGAACCATCCTTCTCAGACCATAGATTAATAGAATTCCACATTGATGACCAGCTGGGAAACCTTCTTATCAGAAGTAGGGAAATATGACCACAAATTAAAACTGCAAAAAATAGACACGCCAGAAGAAATCGAGGCAACATCGAAAATGTTGAATGATATTCTGAGCAAGGCGTATGAAAAAGCCTGTCCCTTACGGACAATAAAGAATAGGAAATCCCCACCATGGTGGTCGAAGGATCTCGCTGATATAAGAAAAAGAACTAGAGCTCTTTTTAATTTGGCCAGGGCCACAAATTCCCAGACTGACTGGGACGCATACAAAGTCGGCCAGAGGAAATTTAAGAAGGCCATAACCAGTGCTAAACGCGCAACATGGCGTTCGTTCTGTAGTGATATTGAATCAACCACAGAATCAGCCAGACTTAGGAAAATCCTATGCAGAGAATCTGCGGTCCCAGGTTATCTCAAAGACAACAATGGGACTTGGACACAATCCAGCGAAGAGACTCTCAGGCTATTACTACAAACTCATTTTCCGGGTTCTACCACGAACCTAACGAACCAGTCAAGAGATAATAGCGTAACGACGGAAATTCCTGGAGTAGATCATAACTGAAGAAAAACTAATCTAGGCTATCGATTCATTCTCACCGTTCAAATCCCCTGGATGCGACGGGATTTTTCCAATCATGCTCCAGAAGGCTAAGACGACCATTATACCGATCCTTAAAAGAATTTTTATTCGCAGTTTAGAATGTTGCTATATTCCCAGAGCCTGGCGAGAAGTCAAGGTTGTCTTCATTCCGAAGGCAGGGAAATCCAGCCATACCACTGCCAAAGACTTCAGGCTTATAAGTCTGACATCGTTTATTCTTAAAACCTTTGAAAAACTAATAAACGTCTTCATACGTGATCGGCTAGATGACAATGTGTTGTCCACGGCTCAACATGCTTACTTGAAGGGCAAAGAGGTGGAAACTGCATTGCATGACGTCGTAAGTACCATTGAGAAGTCACTATATGACAAAGAATATGCATTAGCTGCGTTCCTAGACATTGAAGGAGCCTTCAATAATGTCAAAATCTGCGCAGTAAAAAGAGCACTTCAGAACTCGAATGTTGATCAATCTCTCACTAATGTGATCTTGAGCTTGCTCAGTGAAAGGAACATCAACGCGAAATTAGGTGACACTGACCTCCGAGTAACTCTGGGTTCTTGTCATTAAAGAGATACTTATGAAATTCAACAACATGGGAGTCAAAGTAACTGCATATGCAGATGATGTAGTTATACTTACAAGGGGTAAGTTTCTACTTACCATAAGCGACCTGTTAGGAAACTCACTTAGGGTGTTAAGTACGTGGACAAAGCAATGCGGTCTTGGGGTCAATCCGCAAAAAACCGAGCTTGTCTTACTCACGAATAAAAGAATAATTCCGCAATTCGAGCCACCAACTCTGGAGGGGGTACCCCTTAGGATGGCAGATAGTGCGAGGTATCTGGGAATTATCCTTGACAGGAAACTTAATTGGAAGCCGAATGTCAATGAAAGAATCAAGAAAGCAGCGAACGCTTTCTACGCATGCAACCGCATCTTTGGTAGGAGTTGGGGACCAAACCCCAAAATCATCCTTTGGATGTACACTGGGATCGTGCGACCAATTCTGACATATGGCAGTGTAGTCTGGTGGCAAGCCGCCAGCAAAGCGACCAATCTTAAGTCAATGACCAAAATTCAAAGAATAGCTTGTATAGGATCAACCAGCGCAATGAGAACCACACCTACAGCTGGACTAGAGGCAATTCTTAACCTGACACCTCTCGACCTATACATGGAAGAATCTGCTGCTAAAAGTGCCTTAAGGATCAGTCAAACTAACGTTTGGAAGCCTTGTAATTTTGGGCATGCACAGATATTGGGCAAATACGTAGGGAACGTTGTCACTTCTGACTATATGTCTCCCCATCTGGACTTTGACAGACCATTCACCTGCTCCTTCCCGAGTAGGGAAGAATGGAATACAAATGAACCCACAAAAAGTAAATCAATATCCATCTACACAGATGGCTCAAAGATGGACTGTGGAACCGGTGCCGGCATATTCTCTGAGGAATTAAATATACATTGCTCCATCAGACTACCTGATAGCAGTAGTGTCTTCCAGGCTGAGGTTTTGGCTATCGCTGAAGCGGCCCGTAAGGCGTCAATGTTGGCAATACCCCGTACCGATATTACCATCTTCATTGACAGCCAAGCGGCTATAAAAGCAGTTTCTGTTAATGAAATAAAATCCAAACTAGTTCACTGCTGCCGCGAAGAGCTCAAGGTTCTTTGCTCGCAGCATACCACAAATCTCTGCTGGGTCCCTGGACACAGAGACAAAACCGGCAATGAGATGGCGGATGAACTGGCGAGAAAGGGGTCCGTAATGGATCTCGACAGAGCACTTCAGTCAATCAAGCCCCCACTTTGCAATCTCAGAGAGCGAGTGGAGAACAAAATTCGAATGAAAACCAACAACAGGTGGAAAGAACTCACTACCTGTGAAATATCACGGAAGCTTTGGCCAGAATATAATAGAAGCCGGACCAACAGACTACTACAGTTTGACAGGTCATCGCTATCTAAGTTAGTAGGGGCTCTAACTGGTCATAACTTCCTAAGAAACCACGCAATGAAACTAAATCTCAAAGATGACGATATATGTAGAGGCTGTGGAGACGAGGAGGTCCACGAGGACACACCTCACTTCCTCTGTCACTGCCCGAGTCTGTGTCACTTGAGGAACAGAACACTTGGAAGCTACTTCTTCCATGACCTACAAGAACTCTCTGATATCTCACTGTCTGATCTTTGCAGGTTTTTGAGGACATCGGGATGGCTGGACGGTATCTATTAGTCACGAGGAGGGGGGTTGAGAAACGCCGATCCAACACCAACGGTTGACCCCAACAAGGGCATCACAAAGGGTCCACGAGGACCTAAGTGGGGTAGCGCAGGGTTCTCCCTGCTCTGCCCACCCGTTTCACCTAACCTAACCTAAGGGGACTCCACCCTTCATGCACCAAAGACGAGGTTATAAACGACCTTCAAACCAAAGGGTATAAAATTCTTGATGCCGTAAATATCATTAAGAAGGAGAAGCAACAAACGGAAATCGATAAGGATATCGTGGTAAGACGTGGACTTCCGCTCTTTATGCTTACATTCGATAGGTCAGATAATATCGAAGATATCTACCGAATTAAAACAATATTAAATATCGTGGTAAAAATCGAACCCATGCGTAGAAATGTAAGAATAGTTCCACAGTGCAAACGTTGCCAAGGATTTAATCATACGCAAATGTATTGCCAAAAAGAACCACGATGTGTGAAATCCGCCGGAAATCACCTCTCCCAAGACTGTGGAGTTAAAAAACAGTCCTCCGCTACCTGTGCTAACTGCAAGGGAAAGCACCCGGCAAATTATAGAGGCTGTGAAGTAGCTAAGGAGTTGCAAAAACGGAGAGATGCGCTCCTTAAGCCCGAAAAAGCTAAATCAAAACCGCTAACTAAGACAAAGCGTAAGACTGTTCAGGGGATAGTGAACGTAAGAATTTCAAAAAAAGAGAGTCGGCAGAAATGCCCTCGACCTCTGTTCTCAAAGGAAACCCTATTCAAGAATTGCCTTCAGGAAAGCCATCGAATAGTGGCCCTCGGACAGCCAGAGTGCAGACCTACGCTCAGGCTGTGGCATTCGAAGAGCCAAAAACCGTTGAAACTTCGCCAAACAGTGTTTCTCATGTTTTCTCAGTAATTCTCGGGAAACTTGAAGAACAAAACAAAATAAATAAAATTATTCTCGATCGGTTGGTTAAGCTCGAAAATAATTCAAGGAAAACGCGTACTTCAAATATAATATGAATGAAAAACCAATGTTAAAAATATGTACTTGGAATGCAAACGGACTTTTGCAAAAACTCGATGAATTGGAAGTATTCATGCGCGAAAAGGATATTGACATTTGCTTAATTTCTGAAACCCACGTAAAAGAGCGATAAATTTTAAAAATAAAAGGCTACAATGATTTGCACGCTTGTCACCCATCTGGAAACGCGAGAAGTGGATCATCATTGTTTATTAAAGACTGCATTGAACAATATGAAGACCTGAAGATAGAGCTTGAAACTATGCAACTGTGCACGATTCGAGTAAAAAATAATCAGCATACTCTTAGAATCTCATCTATCTACTGTCCACCACGCTCCGCGCTTGAAAAAAGTGATTATACTAACTTGCTTAAATCGCTCAAACCAAATTTCATTATTGGCGGCGATTTTAATGCGAAACACACGTTCTGGGGTTCTAGATTCATCTCACGAAAAGGTAGAATGCTCTATGGGGCAGGTATGGAGTACAATTGTGATTTCCACTCGACGGGCAAACCGACCTACTGGCCAACTTCAAAAATACCTGATCTGATAGATTTTTTCGTCGTGAAAGGAATATCTACCAACCACATTAAAGTTGAAGAGAGCTTTGATCTGTCATCTGATCATTCACCGGTTATTTTAACGTTGAGCGCAAAACTAGTCAGTAACCAAGAGCCAGCTAGACTTACTGGTAAAACAACTAACTGGGAAGACTTTAGGAACGAAATTGAAGAGAATGTTGAACTGAGCGTTCCACTTACGACACCTTACGAACTTGAGGTTGAAGTTGATCGCTTCGTTGAAGTCGTTCAGCTCGCTTCCTGGAATAATACGCCTAACCCAAGAAAAACGCCGGCCAAATACGGTTTACGATATCCGCCCGAAATAAAAGAATTGGTCAACGAAAAAAGGAAAGCGCGTAAAAAATGGCAACAGAGTCGCGCTCCGCAACATAAAGCACATTTGAATTATTTGTGCAATTTGTTGAAGACATCTATTAAGGATTTTAAAAATCGGGCGATAGGTTCTTACCTTGAAAATTTAACAGCGAAAAATGACTCCAATTATTAACTTTGGAAAGCTGTAAAAGGCACCAAAAGGCCCAAAATCCCAGCGCCGCCAATAAAAATAAATCAAAATGAATGGGCAAGGGAAGATAAAGAAAAAGCGGACGTTTTTGCCGCCCATCTACAGGAAACCTTTAAACCGTACGATGGTCGAGCGGCTTACGGCAGTATCAATGGTGGGACGGAATTACTATCTAACGATTTTTCACTCACATATGCAACGCTAAGGGAACTAAAACGTGAAATCGAATCTCTAAAACCTAAGAAAGCTCCTGGTTATGATTTGATCACCGGAGAAGTTCTCAAAGTTCTACCTCGAAAAGCATTAATTAAGCTTCTATATATTATAAATGCTGCGCTCAGACTTAAACACGTGCCGAGCCAATGGAAAGTCGCGGAAGTCATTATGGTTTTAAAACCAGGAAAACCGCCAAATGAAGTAAAATCGTATAGACCAATTTCGCTTCTTTTAGTCATATCTAAAGTTTTCGTGAGGATATTACCTAGGCGCCTACAACCGGTTATAGAAGATAATAATCTAATCCCTGACCACCAGTTTGGGTTCAGAACCAAGCACTCGACGATTGACCAAGTGCATAGAATTACTGACGTAATAGAGAAAGCATTTGATGAAAAAAAGATATGCTCAAGCGTATTCCTCGACGTCTCACAAGCCTTTGATAAGGTGTGGCACGACGGCTTAAAATTTAAATTACGACAAATTCTCCCCGTAAGCCTATATGATATCCTAGAATCATATCTCGGGAACAGACTCTTCCGTGTTAGACATGGTGTAGAATACTCGGAGCTTAAAGAAATTTCGGCCGGCGTACCGCAAGGAAGCGTCCTTGGGCCGCTTCTGTATCTGTTATATACTCGCGATATACCAAGAGAAGATGGCACTATCCTTGCTACCTTCGCCGACGACACCGCTATCCTTGCAGTAGGTAATACGATCGAAGAAACGACTGCAAAGCTGCAAACCACACTGAATAAAGTAAATGAATGGACGAGGGACTGGCGGATCGCCCTCAACGAAACTAAATCTGTTCACGTAAATTTCACATATAGGAAAACTAATGACTTGCCAATTTTCCTAAACTTGACTCGAATACCCTTTGCTAACGAGGCCAAATACCTGGGAATGACACTCGACGCAAAGCTGAAATGGAATTCGCACGTGAAAATGAAACGTAAAGAACTCGATATCAAATATAGAGAAATGTACTGGTTACTCGGAAAACATTCCCAGCTCAGTACCGAGAATAAACTGCTTTTATACAAGCAAGTGCTAAAGCCGGTGTGGACCTACGGTATACAACTTTGGGGTTGTACCAAGAAAACAAATGCCAATATTTTACAAACTTTTCAAAATAAAGTACTAAGAGAAATTGTCCAAGCACCGTGGTATACTAGAAACGACGATATCCACAGGGATCTCGGAATTCCTACAATCGAAGCTGAAACTAGAAGCTTCGCGCGAAAGCATAGAAACCGACTAATCGGGCATATCAACAATACAGTCCGACAAATTTTGGATGAGAGTAATTTATTGCGCCGACTACAAAGAACGAAACCTTTCGACTTGGCAAGATAAGGATTAACCGCGTCTTAATTGCGGAACATGCAGGATCTTTCAGTGGAAAGTAACCTGTCAAAAGTGTTTTTATTTCGTTATAGAAAAATTGCTTGATAAGTTTTATCTTAGTTGCAGTATCTAACAATTTATCGAAGGGTGGTGTTTTTAGTCAGTAGAAATCTGACACTACTATGAGCACGCGCTTGCTATTCTCATAGTGTCTTTGGAAGATTTTCACCTACCCTCGGGAAAAAAAAAAAAAAAAAAAAAAAATTATATATGAGTGTATAATGGTGTAGATTATGGTTGTCTAGTGTCAGCATAGGTTTTGCCTCCTCCTTTTTTAAAGCATCTATGCTTTGCGAAAAGTCGGCGTAGCGGCTTAGTGGTTAGTGGTTAGTGTGTTGGACTACTAAGCGAGGGGTCCCAGGTCCCAGGTTCGAAGCCCGAGAAAACCCAAATTACAACTCAAGGTTTTTTTCCACTGCGCCACCTCTCGCAAACGTCTGACAAACATCCGAGAGTATAACTGTCATGAAGAAGCTTCTTAATTAGCCGTTTGGAATCGGCATAAAATTGTAGATCCCTTCCATTCGTCCCAAAATTGAAAAACTCACACAAAACGAATGGTTGTGAGAAGCTAGGCCCAGAGTCCCTACCGACCTGGTGCGCCAACTATTTATTTTTTATGCTTTGCGAAATCAGTTTCAAATCATTTTGGCTTGAGAATTTTATGACTGTTATGTTAGATGTGAAATTGGCTAAGTTATTAGAGATGGTATGTGAGATGTTTAAAGGGGGAACATAGGATTTAGTGAAAGTTGATGGAATCTTTTGATTTTAGGTAGCAGTTTTTCTGTATTTCCACTTTTAAGGTATTTATCAGCGTATAGGTGGTTGTGTTTTCTCCACACATTATGTCGACTATGTATTTGTCTAGGGACGAAAACAACCATTTGTTTAGTTGGGAGAGTTGGATCCATATATTCGTGGGTTTTGTGTGCTTTATCTCGCAGGTGTTTGGAAGAATTGTGTTTTCGTTTAACAATTGGACCTCGCATTGTAGGTCATTAGTATCTGTATTGAATAAGGGGTGTGTTAGAGGGCAAATGAATTTTCCGTTCAAAGATTTGCACTTTGCTAAGTCATCTTTGTTCAAATTTGAAAACCGATCTTTTCTATAATTTATGATCATTTATTGGGTTGAAGGTTGTAAATATAAATAAAAATTGGTTGTTGTATCGGGTTGGAAGTGGTATAACTTTGTAAATTCGGAAATTATCTATTAGTCGGAGAGGTATTTTTATTTCGTAGATGATTTTTCCTGTTAGGATAGCTACGCTAGTGGTACTTGTTTGGTATAGATGGAGGAAATTTTCGCCGTTAACTATGAATTCTCATACCGTTTGGTATTGCCCCAACAGCCGAATTGGATGGGCAGGGACGGACGGTCCTAAGAGAGGAAGAGAGAGGGAGGGTTTTCTCAAAACCAACAGAAACATCACGGGTGGACAAAACAACGAAATCGATTAGAGAATACTTAACTGGCCAACGAGAAACGCAAATACTTAAAACACACTAGTACATCTTCGTCGACGAAAACATAACATTGAAGACAATGTCACAAACGAATCATATACATCACAACATAGTCACCCACAAAATACGAAATACAACAGAAAATACGAAATGTCCACCCCAACATCAGCGGAAACAGTTCAGCAGTGGCTAAGGGCCCCAACATAAAAGAAGTTATGTGTAAGAAATGGCACACTATAGGCTCATCCCCAACCCCAAAATCTGCGCGAAAGCAGATTCCCATAGGGAACGAAACATAAGTACGAAATAGGTATCGATCAGCAACCTCTGTCCCCAAGATTCTGCTTTCCATACATAGGAACAGGGTCTCATGATCCCCAAGCATTGTATGTTCCAATGGCTCGCCTGCTAAAGGAAAATCTTTTCGCTTTCGGTATAGGGTTAAAAGATAGGTCCGCTAGGGGGAGTAATGTCGCGAACGATTTCTATCACGATTTTTACTCCAGCTGTAAATTGGCTAAAGTCTTTAACATTTTGGATATAAAATGTAAAGCAGAATGTTTCATGTACTAAATGCAGTGTGTGAAAAGTATGAGTGAAACGCATTCAGTGACAAGCTTGATATTGGGAAATATTCCTAATTCTCGGGCGAATTCGCCAAAGAATGTAAACAGTATGATTGAGAGCAAGAACGGGAGTCCGCACGAACCTCCGCCAAAAGAAACGGAGTGTTGCAGTCGCGGACAATAATATAGTCCCGTTTTGCTGAATGAAAGAATACGTATGTATGCCTTTTCGCCTCACGGAGTTTTATAACGAAGTAAAAATCCATTCTTCTTATTTATTTTCTCAATTCTTCAAGTTCGTTTTGCAAAATCCATCATCGGGAAGTTTTTCCGTAAGGTTTCACAATTCCTTCCAAAAAGATTGTGTGGCTGCCACTGTAATCGAATCAACGATTATATTCATCATCTCAAAGAAAGGTTAAGTACCCATTACATTTTATTCCCCATAATTTAAATTTAGCTGTTAAAGCCCTGAACCCACCCCAGCTGAGCGACCGAGGCGGTAGCATTCAACCGGCTACCTGTTGCACTTTTCCCCACCATATACATACCACCGGCGAATTGCATAGACGATTTGACATTTCCCTACCCATACTCATTAGCGACTTTCAACCCATCGGCGCAGCGGCGGCTGCAATTTTTCTCGTGTTTTGTTTTCTTTTACCCAAAAGTAGAATCGTTTTTTTCTTATACCCGGAAAAGTGTAATAAATATATACCATTCATAGAGCTGAAATTCTTACATTTAATGAAATATTCATTAACGTAATATAAAAATTCTTGAATATTTCATTTGGTTTCATGACCACAACATTGAATTAATGAAACTGGATTCATTAATAATTGCGCTTCTAAATTGTTGTTGGAAAATTATGAATCCGACTTTCAATGAATATGTTCTTAAGTGTTCGAACGATTCTTACAAGCGTCGGTTTGGTCCACTAGTCTTGATTGTGTCAATTTATGAATGATAACATTAAAAGCATGCAACAATAATTCATATGTCTTGTGAAGGCGATCATTAGAAGCAATTTGTTTTCTTCTAGTGAATATGTTCATACTTATATTAAATGGTTCTAAGAATTTTGAAAAAATGTTAATAAGTATCTATCTGATAATAATTAATTTTCTATGTTTTGTTTTACTACTACAACTGGATATTAAGATTAAACATGGTCCACTTGTTAAATCAGACCCAACTTGAATCTGCAATTTCAGCTTGATTTATTTAGAAAAAGTATTTATGGGTACACCATATCCTACTGAGTACTATCTACAATATTAATGTAAATTTATGTGCATACAGTATTATTTTACATTTTTAAAAGATCACATCCAATTTAAAAAAAAAAATTTTGGCTTTATAACCGGCTGAATTCGAAGCAAGCATAGGTTTTTTATCTTTTTATTTCTTGAATAATATCTACATGTTTTAGTCTAATATTTCATTGAAGTGCAAACTCCAACCGTTATAAAGAATGAGTCAGTTTTGAAAAACTATGCAGTTAATCTTCTAGCGTTCAATGATTAAATACATAAATTGTAAGAATAAATTCATAATTCATATGAAAAAATGTTTGATTTTATGAATGCTTTCATTCGAAGTAAGCATTCTTTTGTCGTTTGTGACTTTTTCATAATTCGTATGAATTTTTTCATACACTGCATATTTACTTTACTCGTTTTAATATAATATTTCTATAAGTACAAACTTAAACAGTTACAGTCGTATGCAAATTTTTTGCTGATTTAGATTTTTATTCATTCGTAAATCATTCGTAAAAGAGTTTACATGTGCGGTGCGTAGTGCGTTTTATATTTATTCAGTCGGGTTTTTCCTGTTGATTTTTAAGTGCTGAGTTAAAGAAGTACCTACATTTTTCATTTGGGTGTTTTCAAGTAAGTATTATCATTGTTAAGGTAAATGCATACAAAAAAATATGTTCTGAATAGCTATTTGAATCGAAAATTTTCCTAAGTTTTAGTTTAATATAAAATTTCAAGCTGTTTGAGGAACATAGACATAAATAGATATTATATGCGAATACTTTACAGAAAATAACCACCATATGTCTTTGACAACCAGTTATAGGTTGGAAAACGAGATAATAAATCGGTTCCCAGGAGAAAAGACAGAAAATTATCGCGTGAGCAAAAGAAGACAAATATATGCAAAATTCTGCAACGCCAAAAGCAGTTTTAGATCTTTTCTCAAACGGACACTGAACACTGATGCCCCTGAGATTCAATCATCTAATAAACTTGATGATAAGAGATTTAGTGAGTATATTTTCTTTGCATTCAATTGCTTTTGATATAGCAATAAATATAGGATGTGGAAAAGCGATAGGGCTTGTAAGTTAGGTCAAAACAAAAAGACAAAAAATTCTAACAACGGAAAGAGGATCGTTTAAAAACAGTAGCAACTTTGACAACATTATGTTATTCTACACTTTTTAATTTGATTCTGAATTATATTTCTACATTTAATATTTTCGTAAAAAATATTGTTTCCACTTATACATAAAAATTTGTTGTCCTGAATTTTATTACAAATGTATTTATATATATATCCAAGTGGATATCGTTTGGTAAGCTTAATTTATTCAAAATTAATTTTACAATTAGTATTTTAGTATATATTTATAAGATTGACAAGGACTTTGGAATTATTTTTGGGAGTCGTCCAGGAATCCCTCCGCGATGGTCCCAACAAGTAAGCATTTTGAGAAAGTTCCTTTTAAAGGAAACCCATTCAAGAGAAAAGTCGATGAGGGAAAAGCTGGAAAAAATAACTGAAGCAGATATTAACAGTGGTAATTCGTTTTCTAATACCCAATCTTCATAATAGTTTCTTTAATTAACGTACACATTGAACTGATATCTAATAACTTTTTTTAATATATTTTAGTTTTGTTATAATTAAATTTGTATATTACTTAACATGAAGTTCTTACTAGTAACAATAAAAAAATGCACAGCCAATACAAGCAAAAAAGATACTGTTTTATTTCTAATACGGTTTTAGATTCGAGGATTTTCAGATTTTCAGATCACTCATCAGCGTAAGATTGAAGGAAGATACCTACGGTTAAAAGAAACTGATGAAAATTCTAAAAACGATATTGGCTATGGCTATGGGAATAAACAATTGCTTATATTATATTGGCGATTATATTGGATTAAATGTAATTATTATTATATGTAATTATTCATATATCAATAGTTTCATAAAGCGTATGCATTTGTTAATATTGTTTATGAAATATTTAATTTAAATGAATGTAAGATTGCATAAATGTGATGAACAGTTGCACAGGTTTGGTAAAATGTCCATACATAATAAGAACATCATTCATACATATTAAATAATGTTATACTTAAACGTATGAAAATCTACATAGAAACAATGAATTCGTTTATAAAGTTAAAGAAAAGTTTCATCTACTTTAAGTCTTTGGTCTTTGTTCATAACTGTGGGATTTTACATAAATTCAATGAATAAATACATAAACGAAAAGTCTAACAGACTTGATGAAAATATTCATAATTACAATTATTGGATACATTGCATTCATGAAAGTCTACATAAGCAAAGGGATAACTTTTTTATGAATTCTATTCATTGCTTTTATGAACAATTATGCATCTTATGAAAGTTTCATACCATTATGAATATTTTCATACACGAATGAAGGGAGATACATTGATCGAATGAACTCCTACTTTAGCTCAATTTCAATGATTTTTTCATACGGTCTATGAATTTTTTCATTGTCATCATGTACCTTTTTGGTTCAGTGTAGTGGTTTGGCTGATTTGTTTGGAACTAGAAGCAGAGGTGAATTCCATGGACTAAAACTTGGCTGTTAATTTGTTTGTGGATTTCCTCCCTTTGGCTTTCAGGGAGTCGATAAGGTCTTGTAAATAAGGTTGGCTTACCTTCATCAGTTATTACCTCGTGTACTATAGAGTTTGTATGTGTCAGGTGGTCGCCCTTAACATAAAAAAGTTCGTTATATTCGCGACAGACTTTAAGGATAGACTCTTTTTTTTCTCTGTTGCACTGGTCTAGTTCAATTAGTGCATTTAATTTGTCTAACCAGTTCTTTACAGGGTTTTAAAATTTTCTCCCCTGACTATATCGAAATTATTAATATCATCCCATTCTAAATTTATTGCGTGTGTATTAATTTTCTGATCTGTTTCTAAAGTATTCATCAGAAGTATTTTAATTTTCGCGTTGTTAGATTTGACTAACGTCTCACCTAGGTAAACCCCTGGAATAATTTGTTGTTTTTTTGTTATTATTTCTGCGGTGGTTGTTTGTTTAAAAGGAATTTCGACTATTTGTTTACTTCTTTGTGTTAATGTGATACATTTTTCGTTCTCGGTCTTATACTCTGCTAAGGTTTCTTTCTTCTTAATCCTTTTGTCTGCCGGTTTTGTTTTTATCGCAGGCTTACTTTCTGCAGAGGCACTTTTCTTCTCAGGCTTCGTTTTGCTGGATTTTCAAATTCAATTTCCTCTGATGATACCAGAATTATCTCGTCTAGATTATCCTTCAAATGTTGAAGCCTACTGAAAATCGGTTTGCTCCTGACTTGTTCGGGGTATCGTTGTGGAACCACTGATCCGTTTTGAGTTGCGGAATCAGATGTTGTTTCCCATCTTGTTTTTTCTTATACTCTGGTGTCTGTTTAACAAACGGTAGCAGAAGAGCGGAAATCAATCAGTTTGGACCCGTCAATTGCAGGTTGATGCTCACCGGTAATTGAGTTAGTGTTTGGTCGCCTTTGGTCGCACCGTTTTACACTACTACTATTTTCAGCACTACCCGTAGGTAACACCTCTGGAGGTGTAGCTTCTTAAGATTTTTCTATGAGAACAATTTTGTTGGTATCAACGAATTTTGTTAAAAGTTTTCTTATGGTATTTTGGGGAGGTGAATATTTGTTAAATACTTTTCCTAACCCGTATACAATAGCCAAGGAATTTTGTGGAAGGCTAGCATTATGTGCTTTCACCAACAACCCTAATCTGGAATTCTTAATTCCATCCTCAAATGTTTTAAGAGCGAGTTTGTGGTTTTCTAAAAGGAGAAAGTCTTTAACGGCTTTCTCATTGGCGCTATCGTATGTAGCCGAATCGAGAGCAAGTAGTAATTGCGAGAGCAATATTTTGTTTGGCTACCAGAAGTTGGTTCTGCGCCGAAGTACGGGCCCTATGAAATGGGATTCCAGTTCGATTACCAGGTTTTTCCATGTGTCCAGGTATTTGTGCTGAATAAGCTTGAAGGCGGGACCTTGGAGTCGTGTCTTGACGATGCTCAGGAATAATTTGTGTTGCGCTTCGTCTTTTATGTAGCAAAACAAAGTGTTGTCACATGAAATGAACTTACAGAGTTCGTCGGGCTTACCATCGAACGTGGGCACGATACTCTATATATCGTTCAATGATAGTTTAACGTCCATATTGGGTGAAATGCTGGGTCTGAGGTTGGTTTGTGTCGAGAAAGGTAGGGCTTTAAAGAGCTCTAAGGTTTGAAAGTTGCGTCGGGTGAAAATGTTTGTAATTTTATGTAGACGGTTAAGTGTGTGAATGTGCTATACATATATAAGTTACATGTGCTGCAGAACGCCGAAATCCAACCCCGAAAATTGAACATGATATCATGTTCAACAGAATACCATCAACTGGACGTAAATAAAACATGGTTTTGAAATGTTATTAGAACCAGCCATATGCAGTTGTGACCATAAGTCAGTCCACGAAAAATATCTGGAAGGCATAAATCTTCTTGTTGATGACCAAACGACACACCCGAAATCTAGGAAACCACTTGAGCATCGGAATGCCGTTTTAAACATGTGCATCAGCTCACATTTCAACCCCCATCTACATCACACCAGACACAAGATGACGAGGTGACTTACTCCGGTCAGCATTTCATGAAAGGCAGACTTTATCAAACCACCACACTGTACAGTAATATAAAGTTTCAATAAATATTAAAAAAATAAAAAAGAAAATCTTTTCTTAAATTTTAACAACAAAATTGCCGCAGTCGGTAGGATACAAATATATTTTTTGTATCCTTTAAGAACCACAATTCCGTTTCTACAAAGTGAAATTATCCTCGAGATAACTCTGTGAAAAAGAGTAACAATGTTTCGAAATAACGACTAAAGTAACGGTAACGCGATAGTTAAAAAGTGAATACGATACAAACATTGATCTTAGAACATTTAAACAATTGCAACTGCAATTCAGTGGAAAAAGTGAAGAAGTCCTTAGCGAAAATAAAGACTTCCAAAGCTACTTCAGTGAATAAAAAACTTGATCAGTTAGTAGTTCACGTTAGTGCATATAACCATACTACGAAGTTCCATAGAGGAGAACTGATCACACACAAACATCATCAAAAGAAGGAAAGGGCAGCTTCCGAGCCCCAACGTGTATAGAAGTAGATGAGCTTCATCAAGAAATTTACTAAGACCAATAAAAAAGAAACCAGATTTGCGGACGAGGAAAGCAGTTCATCTGAAGAAAATTAACAACAGCGAACATCAGAAACCAACCTATACCAGAGAACCTTCGTAAGAATAATTTAGAAACTAAGAATATAAACAATTTTACAAATTTTGAATATATTAATAAAGTAGAACTAAGTTTGGGCAGTAAAACAAATAATAATTTTATAGAATCTCAAAATCTAAGCAATACCAATACAAGTGATAAAAGTGAAAATAATTTTAAAATAGAAAGCAGTGAATCAGAGGATAGAATTGATTATCAGAATATTGAAAATAAATTTAAGGAAATAGAAATAAATATGGCTACTGACCCCCTAAGTACCACACCCAAAAAGAGCTTAACGCTCGATCTTCTCCAATATATTGAGAAATTGAATACATAAGATGGTAGAACCGAAGATTTGTATACTTTTCTCACAAATGTCGACGGCAAGGGCGGATCCAGGATTTATTTCTGGGAGGGGCACAAAGGCCAGATAGGCGAAAATTGTATTGCATTGCAATTTATCTCTGGGATCCATTCTTTATCAATGACATACAAAAATAACTATCAAAAATACTTTTTATAAAGGTTTAATAATACAAAATTATATGTTTAGTAGGTAATGACAGTTTTCTTTTATGTCGTTAATTTCATTATAACTTAATTATTCGCAAAATTCATGGAGTGTTCGTCTACCGTAAGACTATAACTTGTACAACATTAAAAAAATAACGCTTTTTTTTGTGGGTCTCCAACACTATTGTCTCACTCACAAAAAATAAATAATAAATCTGTTGAGCACCTCTTTGTTTACCTCAATAAACTAAATGGGTAATTGTAGCAGATTGCTTGGTACAATTATCTACTCGCTTTTCGCACATATTTATTGTCCGCGACATTTTTTGATTGAGAAAATTAGACATTTGTAATGCGTTAGCAGCTTTTATAACAGGTATGGAGCCACATTCGAAAAATCTTGGAGCCAAAAATAAACAAACTGAAAGATCAAAACTGCGCATTTTTTTTTCAGTTTTTTAGGGTTACTTATTCTGATTACATTGCTTTTTAAAGACGACAATATCAAATTAAAATAAACACACTCAAAATTGAGAGACATTTTTAGTTTCCATTTTCCAATGTTAACAAAATAAAAACGTCCAAGGAAACAAGTTTTCATATCAAATATGTTCGAAATTGGTTGGTATAAATGTGTGAAAATTAATTACAATAGATTTCCAGTGTACATGAAAAACAAGTGTTTTTTTGCGGCCAACTCAATATACAAAAGAATCAGTACAAATCGGATTTAATGTTTGGCAGCAAAAATCTGAAATGCCCAATCGAAAACGACATAACCTTTTAGAAAGTTTTAGTCACCTATACGAAAAGAGTACTTTTGCAATAGAAGTATCAATTTTTTTACAAGATCCTAAGCCGGTAATTCCTAAAAATCGCTAAACTTCGGAGTGAAAAGCATAAATTTGGATAACGACAATTTTAACGAACCAGTGAAAAGTTCGAGTAGCCAAATCAAAGATAAATAGCCAGCGCTGCTAACACTGCTATTTGTGGATCAGCTGATGGGATTCTCCACAAATTATTTTCCGCTGCCTTTTCGCATATTTTTCGCAGATTTCGTTCCGAAACAGGTCCGTATTAGGCTTAAAGCTAGAAATCATGTGTATATTTGCATATTTCACGCATGCGTTTACGCGCTTGATTCTGCATGAAGAAATACGTGCACATAAATTTCACGCACACCAAGATTCACATTCTAGCATATGCAGACATAGATTTGGGTAATTTTTCGTCTTGATTATCATCATTTGTTGGAAAAGCTACATATTTTTATTTTTGCCTATAGGCGAGGTGTCTGTTATCGTTATGTTTGCATTATGGAATGAGGAAGCAGAAATAATGCAGTTGGTATACAATTGTTAGTGTTTTTTTTTTTCGACTGGCCTATCGGGGCGCGGGCCCGTTGCATCTGACCCCGCAAAATTAGAAGCCGACAAAGAGGACATAAATGTTTCACCGGGAGAGGCTGACTCGACCCTGGACAGTGCAGTTACTGTTGTCGGTAAGCCGGAGGAGCCAATAGGCACTGGATGTTTAGACCAAACCGAAGTCCCTGCTGTCATTGTGGCGAACCCGGCGGAAAGCAACAAGCAGTCCAACGTAACGGAATACAACCCCAAAATGCGTAAGAATGCACGCCGACTGCTCAATAGGTTTATAAGCCGTGACCCCAATTCCCTTACGGATAGGGAAACAGCTCAGCTAGCTAGGGCTCGGGAGACCATGAAGTCGACCGAAGGTGCATGGCGCAGCAGCCAGCAAGTTAGGGGAAAGAACCCACTGGGAAAAGGGAAGTTGACTGGACCAAGGGAGGAATGCCGACTGCCTTCCGCCTTGAGAAGGTCAAATCCCGGAAAACCAGTTGTCAGTTCGGCTAAGGATTCGTCCAAGGCTGAGCAGACACCTGGCTGTTGCAAGTGGGTTCTGCCTGCTGATAGGTCAGGGCTTAGGAAACCTAGGGCGCTTGCCTCTGGAGGAGCTGGTATGAGATTGGTCACAGCGAGGACGAAATGCCGATTGCCTTTCACCTCGACTGCGGCCGAGCTCGGGCCGCCTAGAGCTGTCACAGATAAGGATTCGTCTAAATCTGAGAACGCTCCTGGAGTCTCCAAGAGAGGTAGGCATGACGACACAATCTCCCCGGTTGTAGGTAGGCAGGCGAAAAAACCGAAGTTCTCAGACAAGGTGAAAGAAAGTCTCCGTGTCGCTATTATCGACCTTGGAAATCCAAATCGGAAACTTACCGGTAGCCAATGGGAACTGTTGGAACAACGCATTCTCGATGGTGTCAATGACGCAATTGTGAAGGCGGATGGCAGGCTTCCACTGTTTGGACAGATAACCACCTTCAAAGGGTTTAAGGTTATGGAATGCGACGATGATGAAACGTTGGCTTGGTTAAGGAACTTCGTCCTTAACACCGTTGCTCCTTGGCCTAATGCCGACTTGCGTGTGGTGAATAGGAAGGTGTTGAGGATGTATTATTAAAATGAAATTACAATAAAGTAAAATTGTCATGTATAATAAATAATCATTGTATTAAGAGCCTTAAGCATATAATTGACATTTGTCAATAAAAGTCTACACAAAATTGTATATAAACAATAGTATAAATGTCAAACTTTTTTCGATATATATTTCAATAAGTAATAAACCCGCAATTTATAACGTTGACTAAAATTTACTGTGCGTTAACTTTTCAACCGTTTTAAAATAAAGTTACAACGGAAAGAATTTTCACATATTGCAATACAGTTCGATTTGTGCATTTTTCCACACTGTTTTAGACAAAACATTTGGTCCTTCGAGCCGGATAACCCTACTTTCCAGTGACAGTTTTGTGTGTTTTATATCTGCAAGACAGAAAAAACAATTTCTATTAAACTTTTTTATAATTTTGCTGAAATAGCTAATAAAGACAATTTCTTGTGAGTTTTGTGTGTAAATCGGTTTCTCGCGCCGCGTAATTTACCTAGCATACAAGCAACCGAGGTTCCCACGCTGCAAAAGACTTCAGCTACATCAGCGTGCATGCAGAATAATTGAGGTGAGTGAGTAAGCCTTATTTGCCTATTTTTTTTATTCATTTGCCACTAAATTATTTGCCAAATCTGCCAAAATGACCGCCGCAAAAGAGTTAAAACTACTTAAAAACTCTCTTTCGATCCTGCAAAATGATTTTAAAAGTTTTTCTTCGACTGTGGAAACCAAACGGACGAAAAATCTTGTCAATGGTCGCTTAGTAATTATGGAAGATGTTTTTAGGGATAGCAAACACATCAGTGATAAGCTGACAATGTTGGTGGATGAAGACGATGAGGATTTTTCGGAGTTTATCCGCATGGAATTCGCCTTCCTGAAATGTCTCTTCCTGTTTTTTCAGGACAATACGAAAAATGGCGGCCATTTAAGAGCAAATTTGAGTCCATGATTCACAACAACACTAGTTTGAGTGAAATTCAAAAACTGCATTATTTAAAGTCCGGTTTAACCAAAGATGCCGATAGTTTGTTACAGGACCTGGAAGTGGAAGAAGGTAACTACGAAAAGGCATGGTCTCTTTTATGCTCACGCTACGATAATAAACGATTTTTAGTAAATACTCATCTGAAAATGTTTATTAATCAGTCGACAATTACGACCGGAAACTCGTTTAGCCTTAAGAGAATGCTGGATACATCCACTGAGTGTCTACATTCGCTAAAAAATCTTGATGTTCCTACAGAACATTGGGATTTGATAATTATTTATATATTGTTGCACAAATTACCATCTTGTACACAACAGTTATGGGAAGAACGACTAGGAGCAAGAAAGGAGTTACCAACTTTTGACGAATTTTCGGAGTTTTTGGAAACGAGGTTCCGAACGTTGGAAGTTATTGACCAGGATAAACCCAAATCGGGAAAGAGTTTTGCCGGAGGTTCTAGTCAACGACAGTCTTCACCGAAGACGTTATATCATCTGCAACAAAAGCCAAAGGACAAATACAGTTGCAAGATATGTGGTAAAGGCCAACATTCTCTGCGTAAATGTAACTCTTTTGGAAAAATGAATCCCGTTGAGCGGTGCAACATCATTGACAAGATAGGTGTTTGTAGCAACTGCCTTGCCTATAGTCATCAAACTCAACACTGTCCTAGTCAGGCACGTTGCTATTATTGCCAACAAAAACACCACTCTCTTCTGCATTCCGCTCCTATTCAAAACCCAAATACAAATTCAACTTTTAGTTTTAACCCCACACCGCAAATATCTTCTAATCCACCTACGTTTCAACAATCTGCTACATTTAATCCTTCAGCAGGCCCAAGTACTCAAATGTCTCATCCTGGTAATACAGATCGCCCTACTACTAGCAACGTAAATACTTACCATTCCAAGCAGAGTGAAAATACTCACATTTTATTAGCTACAGCATATAAGGTGAGGTGTTCTTGGGGGAAGTATTTTAACCTTCGAGCTTTAATTGATCCGGGGTCGGAAGCCACTTTCATCACGGAAGCAGCCGTACAAATTCTAAACCTGAGGACTCGGAGTACGTTAGTTGAGGTGTCAGGGTTGGGAAAGGTCAGCAGCGGAGCATGTCACAAGTGTGTCGACATAACCTTTGCGTCTCTGCGCACTACTTTTGAGACGAACACGCAGGCCTTCGTATTTAAGTCCCTGACTGGGCTTCTCCCGGCCAAACAACTGACACTCAGCAACTGGAAACACCTTAGCGGACTAGAATTAGCAGACCCTACCTTCTACAAACCGGCTACAGTGGATCTGCTTTTGGGAAGTGATGTTTTCGCAGAATTTATTCTTCCGGAGATTGCCCGAGGCGAAGATAGGATGTCACCAATTGCTCAAAGGACGGAGCTAGGATGGATTCTGCTCGGTAAAGTACCAACTCAGAAACAAAAATCATCAAAGCAGTGTTTTCTACAGGTCTTCGACATCGACACCCAATTAAGAAAATTTTGGGAAATGGAAGAAGCACCATATGCCGATGCTAAAATTGAAGAAGATGTTGCTTGTGAAAAATACTATGAAGAGACGACCCGACGTCTTTCAGATGGGAGATATTAAGTATCTCTTCCCTTTAAGGATGGATGCAAACCTGGGCTTGGACCCTCGAAACGCGAGGCCTTGCGTAGGTTTCATCAGTTGGAGAAACGGTTCGAGGCGAACCCGACACTACACAATGAGTACTCTAAGTGCATTAAGGAATACCTGAATTTGAGGCAGATGTCAGAAGTCGATGTCCTTCACGATACTGTTCTTGATACTCCATATCACTACTTTGTTCCTCATCATGCTGTCCTGAAGGAGTCTAGCACGACAACTAAATTACGAGTTGTCTTTGATGCCGCTGCGAAGACTTTAGATGGTACATCCTTGAACGAGCACTTATTGATAGGACCTAAAACCCAAAACATCATTAGTGATATTGTGTTAGTATGGAGAACGTATCAATTTACCCTCACCGCCAACATTGAAAAAATGTTTAGGCAAATACGAATGAGGAAGGAGGATTCGTATTACCAGCTTATTTTGTGGCGTGACAATCCGAATCAACCCGTAAGGACTTATCGCATGCAAACGGTCACTTTTGGTACTGCAAGTGCACCGTATCTTGCCAATCGCACAATCCAAAGAGTTGCAGTCGATGAGGAGCATCGTTATCCGATTGGATCAAGAGTCGTCCGTAAGGGTATGTACGTCGACGATCTAATCGCTGGAGCTGATACTTTGGAGGAGGCACGTCTAATACGCTACCAAGCCAAAGATTTGTTGGCATCCGCGGGCTTCAACTTGCGAAAATGGACATCCAATAATGACATGCTTTTAAACGATATTCCACCTGATCAAAAGGAGTTAGGCTTTTCTTTACCCTTTGAAACTAACGCTGTTCCACAGATAAAGACGTTAGGTATTAGATGGTACCCTTTAGGCGATTCTATTTCTTTTCAGAACGTCTTCGTTGATGAAATTAAAACTCCAACAAAGAGAACGATGTTGTCGACTATCGCTAAGCTTTTCGATCCCCTTGGATGGATCTCGCCGTGCATTATCTTAGGAAAGATCTTGATGCAACAGCTGTGGTGCCGCGGTCTAGAGTGGGATGACCCGATTCCAGAGGAGTTCAAAACCCATTGGGAAGACTTTCGACGCGAGCTGCCCTCTATCGAAAGTATACAGATACCAAGATGGATTCACATGAGAAATAAGCCAAAGGACCTGGAATTACACGGATTTAGTGATGCATCAGAAAAGGCATACGGAGCGGTAGTCTACTTACGTGTGTTAGATGACGACGGTAGTATTCACGTTCACCTCCTGATGTCCAAAACCAGAGTTGCCCCTCTAAAGACCGTAACTCTTCCTAGGTTGGAACTTTGTGGAGCAGTCACACTAGCGGTACTTCTGGACTACACTGCAAAGGTCTTGAAGTTAAACAGCGTTAGGAAGTACGCCTGGTCAGACTCGAAGATTACGCTGGCGTGGATTATGGCACCTCCTGCTAGGTGGAAAACTTTTGTCAACAATCGTGTTGCGGAGATCCAGCGTCTAACAAATTGTAGTATATGGCGCTACATACCACCGCACTTCCTAATAGGTGAATCCATACAAAGCGTACCAGAACCAGACACCAAAGAGGAGAATATAAGCTACAACGACCGCTGGAAAACAATTCAGCAACTCTTTCAAAATTTTTGGAAGCATTGGAGCTCAGAGTATTTAGCTCGGCTACAACAGCGTCCAAAATGGCTGAAAACAGCAGAAAACCCTGAGCTAGGAGATCTCGTTCTAATAAGGGACGAGCGATTACCACCATCAAAGTGGATGATGGCACGTATTATCAAGCTACACCCTGGAGCGGATAATTTAATACGCGTCGTAACTCTAAAAACACAAACCGGTGAACTAAAACGACCAATTACAAAAATATGTCCGCTTCCTAGCAACAAAATAACCACAGACCAATCCCTAATATAAACCATTTCTTTTCAAACAATCAATAATTAATTTCAAAAAAAAAAACACATACATTTTCACACACGCACTTTCTCACAAGTAAAATATCAAAAAAAATAATAACAAATATTTTTTTTTCTTCTCAACACAACACTACACAAACAAATACAACACTACACAAACACAAAATAATAATTATTAACATATGCAACACACTACACTACACAATAAAATAAAATCAACACAACTCACAAAATTCTCATTTGGGAAATTTCCTTCCATACCAAATCACAAATTTCCCTTCCACACAAACACTACACATCATAATACAGTCCACTCAATGAAGTCAAATGCACTCAAATCAAAATCACATAACACAGAAGCCCATTCATTCATCAAATTGTTCTTTGCAGCTGATTGCAGCTTGCAATAGTACACACACACACACAAACATATAAATCCACCGCATCATGCAACAAAATTAACAAACACAAATTATCTAAAACTACACTAAATCGCTAATATTTTTTACTAATATTGTATAATCATGAATTACTCACCTGAAAATCACTAAAACACCCAACAATTTACACTTAAAACACAAAATTTTTAACAAAAAATATTCCACCGAAAGCAACAAACGCAGTAAATCACGGCGATATGGAAATGCGATAAACACAAAAAAATACCAATCAACTCAGGTAGTAGAAAAGAGACGGCAAGTAGGGGTATAAGGCAAATTACTCACTTCAATTAGGTAGTCATAAACATATCTACCATGTTGTCAACGTTGTTTGTTTGTTATTATGTCTTTCTCTGTTACACTAATTGTCTCTTTAACAGCGTCATAGAAGAGCAAATTACAATTGCAGAGCCGATAGCAGATCAATTCCAGAGATGAGGCGAAAATATGATAGAGTGTTAGCGAAGACCAGTGATGCCACTTTTCATTATTTGATGAGCAGATCTTGTTGCGAACAGAGTTCACGGTGGGGGTGAATGTTGAGGATGTATTATTAAAATGAAATTACAATAAAGTAAAATTGTCATGTATAATAAATAATCATTGTATTAAGAGCCTTAAGCATATAATTGACATTTGTCAATAAAAGTCTACACAAAATTGTATATAAACAATAGTATAAATGTCAAACTTTTTTCGATATATATTTCAATTAGTAATAAACCCGCAATTTATAACGTTGACTAAAATTTACTGTGCGTTAACTTTTCAACCGTTTTAAAATAAAGTTACAACGGGAAGAATTTTCACATATTGCAATACAGTTCGATTTGTGCATTTTTCCACACTGTTTTAGACAAAACAGAAGGAGATCCTAGACATCACAAGACAAAAAGGCCGAATACTATTTCGACGACCGTACATACCCGCGGAAAGGATTGAACGCTACCTGCAGTTCCTTAATCCGGAACTTCAAAGCAGGGAGTGGAAAGTCCTGGAAACGGGTGAGTACAAAGACAATGGCATGGACGTCACCATACTCCTTAGCCACAAATCGCTGCCACTACTGCGTAAGCGCGATTTTAAAGTCCGCATTGGCATGACGCGCTGTAAGCTTAGGCTGATAGCAGCAAACCCTAGGGAGGAGAGAGAGGTGGAAGCTGCTCGTGATGAAGATAGTACAGCTAAATCTTCATCACAGTAAGGCGGCCAGCGCCAATCTTGTTCTGCTTATGGAGTCCAAAAAAATAGACATCGCCCTAATACAGGAACCCTGGACCTTCCGGGGAAGTATAAGAGGGCTGAACAATAAAGACCTGCTTGTCTACAGCAGTACACCAGACAATGGTAAGTCTAGAACATGCATTGTTGCTAGAAAACAGATTAAACTTTTTCTCCTATCTAGCCTCAGCGATACCGACCAAACAGTGGTGAAATGGGAAAGGGAAGGGAAGACATCGCTGATACTGGCGGCTATATACATGCCATACGAAGCCAGTAGCCCACCTTCCGTAATAACTGAATCCCTGATTAGTGCGGCAGAACGGTGGAAATGGGACGTAGTTATGGGCTGTGATGCCAACTCCCATCATACAATTTGGGGTAGTTCTGACATCAATGACCGAGGTGAGTCCCTCTTAGAATTTATTATCAAAAACAACTTACTTATAGCCAATGTAGGTAATGAACCAACATTTATAGTAAGGAACAGACGTGAGGTTTTAGATATTACTCTCCTTAGTAATTCACAAACCCTTACTGTGAGGGATTGGAAAGTTTCCACAGAACCATCCTTCTCAGACCATAGATTAATAGAATTCCACATTGATGAGAAAACTCCCACATTAGGTAAATTTAGGAATCCTAGATTGACCAGCTGGGAAACCTTCTTATCAGAAGTAGGGAAATATGACCACAAATTAAAACTGCAAAAAATAGACACGCCAGAAGAAATCGAGGCAACATCGAAAATGTTGAATGATATTCTGAGCAAGGCGTATGAAAAAGCCTGTCCCTTACGGACAATAAAGAATAGGAAATCCCCACCATGGTGGTCGAAGGATCTCGCTGATATAAGAAAAAGAACTAGAGCTCTTTTTAATTTGGCCAGGGCCACAAATTCCCAGACTGACTGGGACGCATACAAAGTCGGCCAGAGGAAATTTAAGAAGGCCATAACCAGTGCTAAACGCGCAACATGGCGTTCGTTCTGTAGTGATATTGAATCAACCACAGAATCAGCCAGACTTAGGAAAATCCTATGCAGAGAATCTGCGGTCCCAGGTTATCTCAAAGACAACAATGGGACTTGGACACAATCCAGCGAAGAGACTCTCAGGCTATTACTACAAACTCATTTTCCGGGTTCTACCACGAACCTAACGAACCAGTCAAGAGATAATAGCGTAACGACGGAAATTCCTGGAGTAGATCATAACTGAAGAAAAACTAATCTAGGCTATCGATTCATTCTCACCGTTCAAATCCCCTGGATGCGACGGGATTTTTCCAATCATGCTCCAGAAGGCTAAGACGACCATTATACCGATCCTTAAAAGAATTTTTATTCGCAGTTTAGAATGTTGCTATATTCCCAGAGCCTGGCGAGAAGTCAAGGTTGTCTTCATTCCGAAGGCAGGGAAATCCAGCCATACCACTGCCAAAGACTTCAGGCTTATAAGTCTGACATCGTTTATTCTTAAAACCTTTGAAAAACTAATAAACGTCTTCATACGTGATCGGCTAGATGACAATGTGTTGTCCACGGCTCAACATGCTTACTTGAAGGGCAAAGAGGTGGAAACTGCATTGCATGACGTCGTAAGTACCATTGAGAAGTCACTATATGACAAAGAATATGCATTAGCTGCGTTCCTAGACATTGAAGGAGCCTTCAATAATGTCAAAATCTGCGCAGTAAAAAGAGCACTTCAGAACTCGAATGTTGATCAATCTCTCACTAATGTGATCTTGAGCTTGCTCAGTGAAAGGAACATCAACGCGAAATTAGGTGACACTGACCTCCGAGTAACTCTGGGTTCTTGTCATTAAAGAGATACTTATGAAATTCAACAATATGGGAGTCAAAGTAACTGCATATGCAGATGATGTAGTTATACTTACAAGGGGTAAGTTTCTACTTACCATAAGCGACCTGTTAGGAAACTCACTTAGGGTGTTAAGTACGTGGACAAAGCAATGCGGTCTTGGGGTCAATCCGCAAAAAACCGAGCTTGTCTTACTCACGAATAAAAGAATAATTCCGCAATTCGAGCCACCAACTCTGGAGGGGGTACCCCTTAGGATGGCAGATAGTGCGAGGTATCTGGGAATTATCCTTGACAGGAAACTTAATTGGAAGCCGAATGTCAATGAAAGAATCAAGAAAGCAGCGAACGCTTTCTACGCATGCAACCGCATCTTTGGTAGGAGTTGGGGACCAAACCCCAAAATCATCCTTTGGATGTACACTGGGATCGTGCGACCAATTCTGACATATGGCAGTGTAGTCTGGTGGCAAGCCGCCAGCAAAGCGACCAATCTTAAGTCAATGACCAAAATTCAAAGAATAGCTTGCATAGGATCAACCAGCGCAATGAGAACCACACCTACAGCTGGACTAGAGGCAATTCTTAACCTGACACCTCTCGACCTATACATGGAAGAATCTGCTGCTAAAAGTGCCTTAAGGATCAGTCAAACTAACGTTTGGAAGCCTTGTAATTTTGGGCATGCACAGATATTGGGCAAATACGTAGGGAACGTTGTCACCTCTGACTATATGTCTCCCCATCTGGACTTTGACAGACCATTCACCTGCTCCTTCCCGAGTAGGGAACAATGGAATACAAATGAACCCACAAAAAGTAAATCAATATCCATCTACACAGATGGCTCAAAGATGGACTGTGGAACCGGTGCCGGCATATTCTCTGAGGAATTAAATATACATTGCTCCATCAGACTACCTGATAGCAGTAGTGTCTTCCAGGCTGAGGTTTTGGCTATCGCTGAAGCGGCCCGTAAGGCGTCAATGTTGGCAATACCCCGTACCGATATTACCATTGACAGCCAAGCGGCTATAAAAGCAGTTTCTGCTAATGAAATAAAATCCAAACTAGTTCACTGCTGCCGCGAAGAGCTCAAGGTTCTTTGCTCGCAGCATACCACAAATCTCTGCTGGGTCCCTGGACACAGAGACAAAGCCGGCAATGAGATGGCGGATGAACTGGCGAGAAAGGGGTCCGTAATGGATCTCGACAGAGCACTTCAGTCAATCAAGCCCCCACTTTGCAATCTCAGAGAGCGAGTGGAGAACAAAATTCGAATGAAAACCAACAACAGGTGGAAAGAACTCACTACTTGTGAAATATCACGGAAGCTTTGGCCAGAATATAATAGAAGCCGGACCAACAGACTACTACAGTTTGACAGGTCATCGCTATCTAAGTTAGTACGGGCTCTAACTGGTCAAAACTTCCTAAGAAACCATGCAATGAAACTAAATCTCAAAGATGACGATATATGTAGAGGCTGCGGAGACGAGGAGGTCCACGAGGACGCACCTCACTTCCTCTGTCACTGCCCGAGTCTATGTCACTTGAGGAACAGAACACTTGGAAGCTACTTCTTCCACGACCAACAAGAACTCTCTGATATCTCACTGTCTGATCTTTGCAGGTTTTTGAGGACATCGGGATGGCTGGACGGTATCTATTAGCCACAAGGAAGGGGGATGAGAAACGCCGATCCAACACCAACGGTTGACCCCAACAAGGGCATCACAAAGGGTCCACGAGGACCTAAGTGGGGTAGCGCAGGGTTCTCCCTGCTCTGCCCACCCGTTTCACCTAACCTAACCTAACCTTACACTTTACCTAAAAAAGGATATAAAAATAAATCACGAGGAAAAAGAATATGTAGATGCATTTAACAAACTGAAAATCGCATTGAGTGAAACACTATTAAATAAACAACCTAATTTTGAAAAAGAATTCATACTCACAACGGACGCTAGTAATTTTGCAATTTTCGCAGTCCTAAGTCAATCACATGGACCATTAAGTTTCGCGTCCAGAACTCTTAACAAACACGAATGTAACTATTCCACAATAGAAAAAGAGCTACTTGCAATTGTTTGGGCAACTAAACCTATACGGTAGAAAATTTAAGATCCTTACGGATTACGGACCATTAGTTTGGTTACAAAATTTTAAAAAGCCAAACTCTAAACTTCAACGTTGAAAGATAAAACTCGAAGAATTCGACTTCGATATAAGGCGTGTTTTTTTGAGCTTCGATCTCAGCAAAGCAAAGTAAAGTAGGATTTTCAGCACACATTTTACAACAACTACTGCGAATCTCGAAGTGTCAAGTAGAGCGTAGTTGTTGTAATTGCGTGCTGAAAATCCTACTTTACTTTGCTTTGCTGAGATCGAAGCTCAAAAAAACAGGGCTATAGAGTACATACAGGGCAAAGAAAACAAAGTGGCCGACGCTCTATCACGAACAATGATTGTAGAAGAAGTAAATGCTTTGAAGGAAGATGACCTCATCAGTACCCAACACAGCGTAGAAAGTTCAAATTTAATACCCATTACAGAGAAACCACTCAACATGTTCAAAAGGCAAATCATTTTAAAAATGGCATCCGAAAACACTCAGGAAATAACATCTCCATACATAGGCAAAAGATGTATAACAATCATCCGTGAAAATTTTACAGACAAAGATTTTGACTTCATTATATCCGAATGTGACTCAGATTTAACGAATGCAATATTCATAGACAATGACGAACTCCCTTTAAAGAAATACATAGATAACAATGAACTCTTTTTGAAATTCCAAAACTATTGGAATACAAATCATAATAAACAAACTTTATATAGAACTATGATCAACCTAGAAAACTTATATACTCCACAGACAGAAGAAATTATTAACAAAATACATAAAAGCTTTAATCATATAGGTATAGAGAAAACAATACGCACCAAGTTACGTGAAACAATAAACAAAGTTATAAACAATTGCGATATTTGTAATTTAAAAATTGAAAGAAATCCCATCAAACTTCCGTATGAAAAAACTCCAACTCCATCATAACTATTTAACCTGTATAGACAAGTTCTCAAAATTCATAGCAGTAGAAAAACTAGATACAAAAAACCAATCGGATGTACTAACTGCAATGGCTAAAATTTTTACTTATTTATCCAAACCCAAAATTTTAACAACCGATAACGATCGATCTTTTACTTCTTCCGCCGGTAAGTTCATCTACCTTTATCCGAAGATTGGGCACCTTGTCGTGGTGGGGCGGCTTAAGTAAAGGAACAGGATGATTGATCAGGGTAGTGGCCCAACTCCTCTGGTAGAGCTAATTGTGAATCGAAAAACTAAGATCCAATCCGATCAATCGATCAACCCTTAACTCCAAGATGACTGGTCTGCAATGTCGAGGGAGCTGTGATAAGGTAGGTAAAACTACTGGTTCACAGGGTTCAGGGGTAAATGAACCGCTAATGGAGACTCCTCAGGGGCAGCTCAATCCTCTGTTGTAATTTAGTTGAGTAGGATAGGTATTGGGGATCTCTGCCTATTCGGTCTGTTTAATTCTCCCCTACTCGTGGGTACACATATGGACCTAAATAAAATAAATAATAATAATAATGTTCCTTCGGAAAACGAGGTGGAAGGCTTAGAAGGGGTCGAGAAGGCCATGGAAGGCGCTGACATGAACCCGAATAAGCTCGATGGGTCAGTGCACTCTGATGGGAAACCAAAAGAGTTAGCAGACCAATCGTCAGCGGAGGTGGACAATGCGGTGCAGAAATGCGCCAAGAGTTCAGCCGAAACTGCAGAAGCTGGATTGGAAGAGGAAAAAAGTCCAGAATCCGAGCGGAAGTTGCACAAACAACTGAAGCAAAGGATGAAGAGGGTCAGAAAGAGACAAAGATTGGCCTTGACCAAATCTGTCTCAGCGAAAGGCATAAACAAGTCGGTCGAGGAATTGACTGAAATGGTTGCCAACTTGACGTCGACTGAAACCTCTCCAGCAGACGGTGGATCTAGGAAACGGTTCAAATGTTCCGGGACCATGAATCCGCCCGAAACTAAGAAGAAGGGGACGGAAGGCGGAAGGGAAGACGGACAGTCTGTTCAACATGGGGTCAGTCCACAGGTACCACACTCCAGTGGTTATGTGAATGGACAACATGTACAACGGACTATTAGTCAACCCGAAGAGCAGAAATCGTGCAAGGCCGAGCAACCTGGACCAAGCAAAGTAAAGCGAAAGCTGAGCCAAGCTATGGGAAGGAGAGCAAAGCAAGCAGATGATGCAAGGCCTTACGCTAGAAGTGAGAGAGCCAAAGTTGACAAGGGCGTAAAAACCTTTGCTCAAACAGCGGCGAACGATCTCCAAATGGGTGTTATCGACATGAGTCGAGAGGGAGGGATAGAAGCTTCACAGTTGAGTATTTTCAAAAATGCTTTGCTGAGGGCTCTAGACTTACTTCCGACAAATGCAGGTGATATCGGTGTAAAGGAGATAACCTTGGAGGAAGGGATTATAGCAATAAAATGCGTTAACCAAGAAACCAAGGGTTGGCTATGTGAGACTGTAGGGAAGATGACCGACCTATGGGAGGGAATCAACCTTAAAATAGACAGGCTTCACATACTAAAGGATGTGGAAAGGTTGATAATCTTCGTTCCCGGTGAACCCGTGAGCAAAGATGTCATCCTTGCCAGACTTTGTCGTCAAAACTCCTGTGTGAAGGACACTTCGAAATGGAGGGTTATTCATGTGGGAAGGTATGATGACAAAAAAATTGGTGGAACCAAGCTGACGATCTGGTGCCCGAGGGAGGAAGAGAGGCTGGTTAGACAAGCAGGAGATAGACTCTTTTGCGGGTTGGACATAGCATTCGTGAAGTTCCAAGGATCATCGGAAAAGACTCAACTTGGAAATCCACGTGGTAGGGCGACGAAGTGATAGACACCATGGAGATGGGAACAATACAAGTCGGGCGGGAGGTGGGCCCGTACCGAGAAAAGCTGAGGGTGATTCAATTGCACCTTCATCACAGCAAAGCAGCATCAGCAATGATGACTAAATGTTTTGATGAGGATTCGATTGATATAGCCCTGATACAGGAGCCTTGGATCTTTAGAGGAAAGATTAGAGGACTCCCAAATAGCGTTGCTGAGCTGCACTATGCGCAAACCAGCGAAAGAATTAGGTCCTGTACCCTGGTGAGACACGGAGTTCAAGCATATAAATTTGCCGGATCTCTGTGCACCAGACCTTGCAACAGTACGAGTAGGATCAGGTGCGGGAAGCTTTGTCATAGCATCTGCGTACCTGCCGTATGATTCTCCAGAACCTCCTCCGACAAGAGAGTTAGAGTCGTTGGTGAATGCATGCAGGATCAGGAACGAGGATCTAATAATTGGTTGTGATGCTAATGCACATAATACAGTGTGGGGCAGCACTAACGATAATTACATAGGAGAAGCCTTATTCGAATTTGTATCATGCAAGGATTGGCCGGTTTTGAAGGGTAGTGATGCGATGTCATGAGAACACAAGCGTTCTCACCTAGCCTCTCACTATCAACTCCTACTCTCACCTCCACGTGGTGACTGGTGGGTGCCTAGTACCTCGACTGGAGATTGGGTAATCAACCCCTTTGGAAGGTCGTTGGTGGCAGCAGACGAGAGAGGGGGGAGGAGTGTTGTTTTCTCACTAAGACACCTCCTCTGGTACCAGACGGCAGCGGAGGAGTTCCCTAGATGGAGCCAACGGTGGCGTCTACAGTTCCAGTCAGGCCGAACTATTTAGTGTAATCCCTATAGAGCTGCTCTGACATATTCGGATACCAGGTCTATAGGGATTTCCAACACCGAGCCAGGGTGTTGGAGAAGAGTTGGTGGCGGATGAACCCTTAATGGGCCAACGGCAGCGCTGACATCCCAAAGTGGGTTACTGGCACCGGAATAACCGGCCTGCTGTCCTAGGGTCAAGGGCGTGGCCCTCCAGGTTGGGGGTTGTGCCGTCGGGGTAACTGCCCGACCATGTAAAAAAAAAAACACTAGTTATGGGAGAGACACGAGAAGCCTCGGATAACAATTTCCCTCAAACGGCAACTAGACCCGGAACGTCAACGGACAACGATTTAAGAGTATGTACCTGGAACGTGCGAACGCTGTACACCCCAGGTGCTACTCAAAAACTTGAGTCTGTCCTCACGCGGTACAAGGCAGATATTACCGCGATCCAGGAGATACGATGGATAGGATCAGGTATGATGAAAAGGAAAAATTGCGATATTTATTACAGCTGCCATAAAAGATTGCATGTATTAGGATGCGGATTCGTCGTGGGAAATCGGCTTAGGACAAAAGTTATTGACTTTAAGCCGATAAGTGATCGCCTAGCTGTGATCCGCATCAAAGCTACTTTCCAAAACATAAGCCTAATATGTGCACACGCCCCTACCGACGAGGCTGAAGACCCTATTAAGGAGGAGTTTTATGACCTCCTGGATGGAGCCTACGGAGCCTGTCCGGAGTACGATGTCAAAGTTGTGCTCGGGGACTTCAATGCTAAAATCGGAAAGGAAAACATCTTTGCCGGGTTAGTTGGTAAGCACAGAATCCACGAAACGACCACAGACAACGGTTACCGACTAACTAACTTCGCGGTAGCTCGTAATACGGTGATAAGTAGCACTAGGTTTCCAAGGCTAAGGATCCACACAGCAACCTGGCGCTCTCCAGACGGTCGAACCGCCAACCAAATCGACCATGTGCTAATCGACGCGAGGCACGTATCCAACATCCTCAACGTGCACACATTCGACGGGGCAAACGTCGACTCTGAACATTTTCTTGTTGCGGCTAAGTTCAGAGTTCGACTATCCAGCGAGAAGAAGCTGCGTTCCGCCCTGAAGAAGAAATTCGACGTTGGACGCCTTAGCACACCTGGAGTAGCCAGAGTCTACAAAGAGCGCCTGAGTGAGAAACTCTCCGCAGTGCATTCACCTACCACAAATGCCAACACCCAGTGGTCCCAGTACCGCGACATCATCAAAGAGGTAGCCGAAACCACCTTAGGGTACCAACCACCCCAGAGAAAGAGCCCGTGGTATGATGATGAATGCGTACGCAGGAAAAAGGTGACAGAAGATGCACATATGAAGGCGCTGCAGCGCAAAACAAGGGCAGCGAGGGAAGAGTATCCAGCCAGGAGGAAGGAGGAGAAGAAAATCCTGCGTAGAAAGAAGAGGGCCTACGCAGTCTCCCAGCTCAAGGAGATCGAAGAGTCCCGCGACCGAAGCAACATCCGGAAGTTCTACAAGAAAGCCAAGCAACTGGCTGCTGGCTTCAAGACCGGAACGCAGGCTCTTCGAAACAGTGATGGAAACCTAGTCACCGAAGCGCAGGGAATAGTAGATGTGTTTAAGCAGCACTTCCAGCAGCTGCTAAATGGGCATCATGTAGAGAGAGTGATAGGGGAAGAAAAGAACCCACGTCCAGTCAATGAAGATCCAGTTCCACCGCCCAGTATAGAAGAAGTTGGCTTAGCAATAAAAAAGCTAAAGAACAACAAGGCCGCCGGCTCTGATGGCTTACCAGCGGAGCTCTTCAAATACGGTGGTGATGTTTTGGTAGGGCGCATGCACCAAATCATCAACCAAATATGGGTGGAAGAAAGTATGCCCGATGACTGGACTATCAGCTCCATATGCCATATCTACAAAAAAGGCGATCCTATGTCTTGCAAGAACTATCGAGGCATATCCCTACTTAATGTCGCATATAAGATCCTATCCAACGTACTGTGTGAACGTCTCAAACCTTTCTGCAACACACTAATCGGCGCGTACCAGTGTGGCTTCCGGCCCGGCAGATCGACTATAGACCAAATTTTCACACTGAGGCAAATTCTGGAAAAGATCAATGAATTTCAAGTCGAGACTCACCACCTTTTCATCGACTTCAAAGCCGCATATGATAGCATTCATCGTCAGGAGCTTTATGTGGCGATGGCCGAATTCGGGATCCCGGCAAAACTGATCCAGCTATGTAGCGTGACGCTGGAGAACACACGCTGCAACGTGCAATTTGGAAGTAGTTCCTCCGAGCTATTCCAAACATGCACCGGATTTCGGCAAGGAGACGCATTATCATGTGACTTCTTCAATCTCGTGCTAGAGCAGATAGTGCGCAGGGCAGGTGTCAACACGGAAGGCACTATCTTCAACAAATCCGTCCAGCTACTGGGGTATGCAGACGATATTGACATCATCGGTCGCTCCCAGCGTGCCGTGATAGAGGCTTTTACGGCGATTGAAGAACAGGCGAAATTCGTTGGTCTTGTAGTAAATGAGGACAAGACTAAGTACATGCTATCAACAAACAAACCAGCATCTGTCCACCGCCTAGGACAGAACGTCACTATTGATAGCAACAATTTCGAGGTAGTTAAGGAGTTTATCTACCTCGGAGTAAACATGAACTCCACAAATGACATCCTAGTGGAGATCCGGCGAAGAATTACCCTAGGAAACCGCTGCTACTTCGGTTTGGCAAAGCGATTGGGTTCAAAACTCCTTACTCGAAGGACAAAATGTATGCTTTACAGAACCCTTATCCTGCCAGTTCTGCTTTATGGCGCCGAGTGCTGGACGATAAGCAGGAAGGGAGAGCTGATACTAGGCTCCTTCGAAAGAAAAATTCTTCGGCGGATTTTTGGTGCTGTGTGCGAGGAGGGCGAATGGAGGAGAAGATACAACCGCGAACTCTATGAGCTGTACCAAGATGTGGATGTAGTCCAAAAGGCCAAAATACGTCGACTACATTGGCTCGGCCACATCGAGCGAATGGACAATAATGCTCCAGCTAAGAGGATCTTCGAATCCCAGCCGCCAGGTTCGAGACGACAAGGAAGACCGAACCTCCGTTTCAAAGACCAAGCCATCGCGGATGCCAGAGCGCTTGGTCTGGACAACTGGAAGCAGCGTGCCCGGGATCGCAGAGGATGGAAGGCTGCAGTGTCTCAGGCAGAGACTCTCCACGGGTCGGGAGCCCGTTAAGTATCATGCAAGGATCTAGCTATCTTAAACAGGGGAACAGAGCCAACCTTCGTGGATGTGAGGCGAGGGGAAGTGATCGATGTTACCCTGTGCAGTAGCCAGATAATTGAAAGAGTATCAAATGGGAGGGTAATGGATAAGGCTACATTGTCGGATCACAGAGCCATTTCATTTGATGTTCGCAATGGATCTAAAAAGAAAAAAGATCGGAAATACAACAGAATTCCGAAGAACACGGATAGGACAAAATACCTCGAAGTGTTGGAGGAAAAACTGAATGTAGTGACATTCGGAATACCGAAAAATACTTGGCATGTGGAATCACAGCTGAAGCATCTGCAATCAGCTGTTGAAGATGCGTACCGAGTGGCTTGCACACCTACTTTAGTCGAAAAACAAGATCCTGCGCCTTGGTCGTGCCGGGAACTTGAAAAGCTAAAAAAGGATGTGAGGAAATCCTTTAATCACGCCATGATGAATATAAGGCGAAAAAGAAAGAGATGAATGTTACTCTGCGACGACGTAAAAGGGAGTCATGGAGGGACTTTTGCTCGAGCATGAGGAGTACATCTGAAGTTAGTAGACTACAATAGATTGTCTCGAGAGATCCAGTTTCCAAGATCGGACTCATTCGTAATAGAGCAGGGGAGATGGTGGAAACACTGGATCACACAAATGAGGTCCTAATGGAGGTACACTTTCCAGGAAGCTATAAGTCAGATCAGCCCTGGGCTCCAAGGAAACAAGGAGCGAACAGGATGGATAGGACGGAAGCAGAACGGATAGTGACACCAAAAGCGGTCGAGGGTGCGATAGCAACATTCTCACCCTTCAAAACTGCGGGGCCAGATGGTATATTTCCAGGTCTAATGCAATGGGGTGTAGACTTAATTGCAGCAAGGCTCAGGAATATATACGTTGCATGCCTAGCAATAGGCTATATCCCGATTACATGGAGGGAAGCAAATGTGGTCTTCCTTCCAAAACCGGGAAAAAAGGACTACACCGAGGCAAAGTCATTCCGACCAGTCAGCCTAACATCCTTCCTTTTAAAAACAATGAAAAGAGTGATAGTGGACTATATGGAAAGCACCGCGCTTAGGACGTATCCTTTGAATAGTAGACAGCATGCATACAGGGTAGGCATGTCTACAGAAACAGCGTTACATCAAGTAGTACGCGTTGCCGAGGAAGAGCTAAATACCGGGGGCATTGCAATGACCACTATAATGGACATTGAAGGCGCCTTCGATAAGATATGCTTTGAAAGTCTGAAACAAGCCTTAGAAAAACGTAGGGTTAACCCACTTGTAGTAAGATGGGTGGACAATATGTTAAATACAAGGGCGATAAATATTCAGACGGGAACCTCGAAACTCAGAGGAAGGGTTAGCAGAGGTTGCCCACAAGGAGGTGTTCTCTCACCTACACTGTGGAATATCACTGTGGACTCTCTTCTTGACAGACTTGAGGCAACTGGCATTCACACAGTGGGATATGCCGATGATATAGCAATAATGGCCAGAGACAAATTCATGGACGTCACCGCAGATATCATGAGGAACGCACTCAGAGTGGTTGAGCGGTGGTGTCTGGAACAAGGACTCTCCATTAATGCGGGGAAAACAGATCTAATAGTCTTCACTAGGAAGAGGAAAAATCTTTAATTTCGGCCCTTAACACTTTTCGGATCGGAACTAACAATGACTAAGAAGGTTAAGTATCTGGGAGTTTATATAGATACTGGACTTACTTGGAACTACCATGTTGAGGAGAAGGTCCGGAAGGCAAAAAGGGTACTACATCAATGCAAACGTGTATGTGGACAGAGGTGGGGACTCTCAGCTAGGTCAGCATACTGGATGTATACGATGATAACTAGACCCATTATCACGTACGCCTCGGTTGTATGGTGAGCGAAAGCCTCTAAGAAAACTGTGAGGAAGCACCTGGATAGGGTTCAACGCTTAGCATGTATAGGAATTACAGGTGCAATACGTACAACCCCAACATGCGCATTGGAAGTCATCATGGGGATCTTACCGCTAGACTTATTTATTAAGAAAGAAGAAAGCAGCGGCCCAAAAGGCACTTCGCTTGCATCGAGATACGAAATGGCACAATTAATTTCGGTTATCACTTAAGGAAAATGGGCCTTAGAGAGGATGATACTTGTAAACTATGCCTGGAGGAATCTGAGACGGCGGCACACATACTGTGTCAATGTCCGGCGTTGGCTAGCAGAAGAATGAGGATCTTGGGACATCATTGGGTCGAGGCTCAGTCGATAAAACAGATCTCCCATAAACAGATGCTAGCGTTAACAGTAGGAATCGAGCTCAGAGAAGAACTGTGGAGAAATCCAGAGAGTCTACCTGAGAAAGATTTACAGTGGTAGAGAGACGAAAAGAGACCCGACAATGGTGGTTTGATTCGAATATCTCTCGAAATCTATATATATTTACTTCTTATACAGTCCAACAATACCTTAAAGAGAGTGAGATAGAAATACGATTAACAACCCCATACAGACATACTGGCAATGCGGATATAGAAAGACTAAACAGTACGTTGAACGAGAACCTTAGACTCTTCGAACGAGAAAAAAATTACCATACAACCCAAAAGAATTTTACAAATACTTCATAAAGACCAATTTAATAGATTAAAGAAATTCCACAATGAAGATGACATACAAACTGACGCAAATCCAAGCAATACTTCTATGGAAGTCCATATTAGTGCATAGTCAGGAAATCCAGTTATATGAAATCAATCAAGAGTTTGCCCTCATAAAAAGTAAACCTATAAACTTCATCGAAGAATATAAAAAAATAACTCATGTGATCAATTTAACAAAATATGAAGAAGTTATTAAAGAATTAAAAAACCAGCACAAACTTATTCCTGAAAAATCATACAGACAGTTACAAGAAATTAATAAACTTGAACAGAAAATCAAGACCCTAATCCCAAACAAAATTGTAAAAAGAGGTGTAGTAAACTTCATAGGATCAGCCATGAAATTCCTTTACGGAACCATGGACGAAAACGATAGAGAAGATATCGAAAATAGACCTAGAGCGTATGAAGAAAATAGCAAAACACTTGTAGACAATAATAACAAACAAGTTAAAATAAACGAACAGTTCGACAAACGGTTTAAAAACTTGATAGAAACAGTTAACAAAGGAACCACTCTAATTAATGAATTTAAAAATAAGAAAAATAGTTTAAACGATTTTAGAGCGGAAATGGATTTCTACAATCAGATTAGCGAAGCCAAACATGCTTTAGATAAGGTAGGAGATATCATTTTGATTAGCAGAACGGGTACATTAACACAAGATATTCTAACTCAAGAGGAGATAGAAGAGAATCAAATAACTTTCGAAAAGTTACAACATTTAAAAATAAAACTAGCAGTCTATAAAGAAAATATATTGATAATCATAGCTATCCCTCAATTCAGTAAAGATTTCTATAACAAATACTTTATCCAAAACTTTCCTATTAATAATAGAACATTAGATTTAATAACGAATGTTGTACTAGAAAAAAATAATAAATCGTATTACCCTAATGAAGAACTTGAAAATCTAACTCCTATTAAAGATCAATGTATTAATGATCTAATCTTGCAAAAACCATTAAAAAATTGTAAAAGAATAAACTTTAATAAAACTGAAATAAAAGAAAATTGAGAGTTTTTAGTAATTAAAAAAAATATTGGAAAAACTATTGTAGAACAAAATTGTAACGAATTAAAATATTCAATCAAAGGAAATTATTTAATCAAGTTTAAGAATTGTAAAATTAAAATCAATAATAAAACATACAATCGTAAAGAGTATCAGGGAGACTTGATAGTTCCCATATCTAACTATGAAATTATACTAGATATTGAATTAATAGATTATAAACCCATAAATAATACAAAAGAAGTAACCAATATAACTTTTAGTCATAAAAATGTAACGTATAGTCTCACACTAATAATAATTGTTATGGTAAGTGTCTTTTGTACGTTTGATAAGATCACTTACTTAGGGTATGAAGTTTCCGCTAATGGTATAGGACCGAATTTAAATGGCTTAAAGGCCGTGGCTGATTTTCCTATACCAACAGATGCAAAGAATTTGCACTCATTTTTGGGCTTAACATCATATTTTAAATATATTTAAATTTTAAATTCATAAAGGTGTAGAGTGGGCGGGTCTGTTTGGTGGTAATGACCAGACATAGCAGCAGCAGCGGCACGCTTGCGGATGCTCCGATTCAGCTCGACACGGTGGGGTGGGATCTTGCTGCTGGCTACCCTTATCGTACAAAAATTATCGTGCCTTGGGCATGATGAAATAAAATAAAAGGGAAGAAGGCCAAATGATTCTCGTATACCTTAGGTGTGCTATTGTATAGTTACTATGTACCAATGATTCAAAATGAGTGAGAAAGAAAAACTAAAATTAAAAGATGGTATGAACACTATTATATCAGCTTTAGTGTTTGGTGGAACTGACACTTGGAGGTACCCTCCCCTTGCCGATGACATAAAGTCATCGAAGTTTCTATTGAGCTAGTCCCTACAACATGATACGCACACTTATCTATTGACACATCTCAACGAACAGAAATCGATTTAGCACATAGTTATTTATTCAACACTTATCAGATTTGTGTAATGATCTTAGATAGATCGATGGTGATAAATTCGGTAACATTTATATCAGCAGTTTTACATTGTGAATTTTGCAACACTTTTGTAAAAAATTCATAGAAAATATATATAACAGCATAACGTGTAATTTATGTGAAGTATAGGTATAAGTAATTATGTAAGTTGTAAAGCACAATGTTTAAGGTATAATAATAACTAATGTGTCGTAGTTTACTTATTAAAATTTTAGAAAGAATTTAGATAAGCGAATATTAAGGTAATTTAAGCCAAAGAAAAGATAAATGTTGTGTACTCACTTTGGTTCAGATTGTCGATGTTCGATGCGATGAAGTTTGTGTACAAATTTCAGCAATTTCGTCGGTAGTTCATAGATATAGGTTATAAATAATATGAAAATTATTCAAATCTATTCTTAGGCTTTTGTATGATTTAAGTTAAGAATTTAGGTAATAGGTAGGTTTTTAAAGAAATTTAGTGATTGATTATTTTTACACGTGTTTTTAAAGGGTGATTTTTTAAGAGGCTTAGAACTTTTTTAAAAAAAAAAACACAAAAAATTCGAAAAAATGAATGAAATATTTATTTGAGTCGATAGTTTGAACCTTGCAATTTAATGTTTAAAGATAATTTCATGCAAATGTTGACCGCGGCTGCGTCTCAGGTAGCCCATCCGCTGAGTCCAATTTTGGCATACTCTTTCACACATATCGGCCGGTATCTCACGAATGAATGCATGGATGTTGGCTTCCAGTGGGTCAATCGAAGCGGGCTTGTCCCTATACACATTAGCCTTGGCATACCCCCACAAAAAATAATCTAATGGTGTCAAATCGCACGATCTAGGCGGCCAATTGACCGGCCCGAAACGTGAAATTAACTGTTCACCAAACTCGCCTCGCAATTGCGCCATTGTTTCGCGTGCTGTGTGGCATGTGGCACCGTCTTGTTGAAACCACATATCATGCAAGTCAAGAACTTCCATTTCGGGCAAAAAAAAGTTTGTTATCATCGCTCGGTAGCGTTCACCATTGACAGTAACGCTGCGATTCGCATCATCTTTGCAGAAATATGGCCCAATAATGCCGCCGGCCCATAAACCGCACCAAACAGTGGCTTTTTCGGGATGCATTGGTAGCTGTTGCAATACTTCTGGCTGATCTTCACTCCAAATGCGGCAATTTTGCTTATTTACGTACCCATTCAACCAAAAATGAGCCTCATCGCTAAACACAATTTTTCGATAAAAAAACGGATCCTCGGCTCGGATGAACATTTCGAACCGAGCACGAATTTTGATAGTAAAATTCAATAATTTGCAAGCGTTGTTCATTTGTAAGACGATCCATGGTTAAATTGCAAACCAAACTGAAGCTGTTTGACAGTGACACAAGGTACTAAACACACGTCAGCTGTCAAAACCAGTGTTGCCAAACCAAACCAGCTAAAAAATCATATAAGTAAACGTTTTATGTCGCTTTTTAGCTTTACCTATATATACATTTTTTTTTTTTTCACAATTTGCTGATTGATTTGGCTGCACCATTGATGTTGATGACGATAGCGGGTGGGAGATTAAAGACGGCGGGGGTGGTGTTTCGTTGCACGTATGCTAATGTGTGTAACGATGCATGCGTGTGATGATGCGGTAGACTGTGAGATGCGTTTGGAGGGGCTTAGATGGTTGTTCTTTGTTGGGATATGCTGACTCTTGTATGTTTGGGGCGGAGCGCTATATGAAGCGGGTAAGAAGGTGTAACTAGCAATGGCTTTAGCTGTTCATCTCGGGATTTATTGTTATGCGGAGAGTCTGGTAAAAGGTATCGATCTGTGCTCCTTTTAATTCGGATGCGGTAATTATCGCTATGGAAACGCTTTTGGGCAAATACCACAACTCATCCGCTTCTGGCAAAAAAAAAAGAAAAAGGTTAGAATGGCCCTTCAAACACTTTTCTAGATTAATTACCTGATAATAATTCTTTCACGTGCAAAGTTCTGCAAGTTGAACACTTGCACTACCAAACAAAAATCAAAGGATCGCGATCCCAGTGTGGTATTTTTTTCTTTTCGGTATTTTCTTACTGTTTCCCCCCAAATTAATCTTATTAAGAGCGGAGATTAATTAATTAATTGGGCTTATTGCAGCAGCTTTAATGTAGCAAATAAATAAAAAAAAAAGAAAATTCCAATAATGTTGATGGGAATAACAAAAATGTTTCACTTACGTGGCTTCAGACATGCACGAGCTATGCACAAGAAATCGGGAAACAGAAAAGAGCGCGTAAGAATGTTATCTGGCTTTTATACCACTTCGTATTAGGCCAAAAGGGAATACCGAAAATGGATGGTTAATTTCGAACATGGAGACGACGTTGCGTGGACTGTTCGTCATAAATCCGGTTGACAAATTCGTTCTCTCAAGGGGTGGTTACTGTTGAAATACGCTAAGCAGCAAATCGATGACTTGGCAGCATTGTAATTTCATTCTTCTAATTAAGAGTGTGACAACACACATGTTTTAGTTTTTATTCTTCTTTTGCTTAATGTACTTCGTTTTTCTACTTTATCGCTGCATTGTATTTCTTTCTTTTTTCAAGTATTTAAGAATAAATCTTGTTTATTCATCAGGTTATGGGCCCAGCACTGGATTAAAGTTTTGCTGAGTTGGATACTAACCAAAGCTGTAGTTTTATCATCGACGTAATTGTTCGAGAACAATTTTTTTCCTGCTGTGAAAAATGGACGTCGGCAAACTATATGTTACGCTTCTCAATGGCGGAAATTATGTTTATTGGAAAACAAAATTACATGCAGTGTTGCTGAGGGATGATTTATGGGACGTGGTAAATGCCCCAAAACCAAATGAAGCTTATGAAAAATGGAACAAAAAGAATAATAAAGCTGTGGCGGTCATTACTTTAAGTGTGGAGGATAGCCAACTCGTGCACATCGCACATATGAAGGATGCGTACAGCATGTGGGAGACCTTATCTAAGAAGTATGAGCGATCGACGTTTGGTAGTAGACTTTACTTGCGAAGGAAATTGTATAGTATTCACTACGGTGGGGGTTCAATGAGTGAGCATATAGATAGTATCATGCAAGTCGTCAGCTTATTGCGTGGATCCGGGAAACCATTGGATGATGATGAAGTCGTAGCTGTTTTGCTGGTGAGTCTTCCAGAAACATACTCGACTCTCGTCCCGGCACTTGAAGGTCGCGATGAGGCAGATCTGACAATTGAGTACGTTACAGGGAAAATGTTAGATGAGTACCAAAGACGTCTGGAGAGTGGTGGTGCTAACAAAGGCGGAGAGGAAACTGCAATGAGGTCTACATTCGAACGCAAACATAAGTCGCGAGGTAGCACAAATGTTAATAAAGGTAAGAAAGCAGCGAACAGACAAACGAGGACTTGTTTCTATTGTGATAAACCAGGTCACATCAAGGCGGATTGCTATAAGTTTAAGGCAAGATCAGGTAGTGAGGTGACAAAGACTTCGGTGGCGTTAATGGAGGATAGTGCTGGCAAATTTGTTAGTTTTGAGGTATGTGCAGGAGCGAGCAAAATCTGGTGGCTGGTACATCGACTCGGGAGCTACAAGTCATATGACAAATGATCGACAGTTTTTTTGCGTCACTCAGGGAGGATAATACAAATGTGTTTTTGGCAAATGGCTCTTCAGTGAAGTCATCAGGAATTGGAGATGGCTGGTTACATTTCATGCTACCGGATAGATCTGTTGGAGGGCTCTTGTCAAAGATGTTTTGTTTGTTCCTGAACTTGATGGGGGATTGCTTTCAGTTCAACGCATTACACGAGCTGGGATAAAGGTTCGGTTTGAGAAAAGCTGCTGTAAGTTCCATAAGGGCACAACATTGATTGCTATAGCTAAAAGCGACGGTGGGCTACACAAGTTGTAGATTGCAGCAGCAGATGCGTCTGCTTGCGTTGTTGAAACATCAATATGTCTGCACCAATGGCATCGTCGACTTGGTCATAGGGATCCAGTAGCTATACAACGATTAGCTAACGATGGGCTAGCCACAGGTATTAAGATCAAGAGATGTGATGATAAAATTGTTTATGAACATTGCATCGTAGGTAAGTTGACTCAGTCGAAGTTCCCGAAAAGCCAAACGAGGGAAAAGGAACCGATGAGACTAGTCCATTCAGATTTATGTGGACCCATGCCAACGGCAACTCCTAGTGGCAACAGATATTTTCTTACTCTGATAGATGACCACTCTCGTTTTACAGTGCTTCGCTTACTGCAGTCAAAGGAAGAAGTTACTGGTGTAGTCAAGGAATACATTGCCGCAATGTCAACTAGGTTTGGAAGCAGACCAGCAGCTATACGCACAGACAATGGTAAGGAGTATGTTACGAAGGAGCTGGAAAATTTTCTGAGAAAGGAGGGCATTCAGCATCAGTACACAAAACGGCGTAGCGGAACGGAAAAATAGGAGCCTAACTGAGGCGGCTAAATGTATGCTACTGGATGCAGGACTGAACAACCGTTTTTGGGGAGAAGCAGTTCTAACCGCAGCTTATTTGCAAAATAGACTACCAAGCAGCAGTGTTGAGAGAACTCCGTTCGAATTATTTACAGGAGATAAGCCGGACATTAGCCATATCAGAGTTTTCGGATCGAAAGTTTTTACACTCGTTCCTAAGCAGAAGAGAAAGAAGTGGGACGATAAAGCTGAAGTGGGTGTATTAGTCGGTTACGATGATAATACAAAAGGCTATCGTGTTCTAGACACCAACACGAATCGAGTAAGAGTCTCAAGGTCTTTGAGAATAATTGAAACAGAAGTGCCTGTTTTGGATACTGATACTACCGTTGATGTTACCCCTCAGAAGGATGTAAGAAACAATATTCAATTAGATTTGGATGAAGACAAGGACACTTTTGACATTTCTATTGAAAGCGCAGTTGCTGAGGACAATGTTTGTGAGGATGAAGCAAGTTTTTTTGACGCTAGTGACGGAAGAGAAGACCTTATACAAGAACAATTAGAAGATCCATTGAAAACTCGTACATCTCAGCGGTCAAATAAAGGGATACCACCTGGTCGTCTTTCTTACAAAGTACAAGTGGACGGTTCAACAAAGCCGCATTCATGGGAGGAAGCATTGCGATTGCCAGATAGAGACAAGCGCAAGTGGATTGGTGCTGCTGAAGAGGAGATAAAGTCTCTTAGAGAACATAGAGTCTGGGAGTTAGTAGAGCTGCCACAAGGTAAGAAGACCGTGAGCTGTAAGTGGGTATTCAAGATTAAAACTGATGACGAAGGACAAATTAGCACTTACAAGGCGAGACTGGTGGCGCGAGGTTTTTCGCAAAAGTACGGAGAGGATTACGACGAAACATTTGCTCCAGTGGTGAAACATGAAACCATTAGAACTCTTCTTGTTGTAGCTGTTTTAAGAGGTTTACACGTACGTCATTTGGATGTTAGGAATGCATACCTAAATGGGAATCTCGGAGAGGAAATTTATATGGAACAATCACCAGGATTTGAGATTTCCGGCCAAGAGTCGAAAGTATTAAGACAAAAGCCTTTATGGCCTCAAGCAATCGGCACGGACTTGGAAGAAAAGAGCCACAGAAATTTTGAATAAAATAGTATTCAAACAAGGTGATGCTGATCAGTGCTTATATTCAAGGAAAGAAGAGGATGGTGGAACAACATATACACTGCTTTACGTCGATGACATATTCTTAGCTGCGAAGTCGGATGTTTTAACTAAATTAGTTAGTCAGCAAATCGCAAAGTTTTTAAAAATCAAAGACTTAGGGGAGGTTAGTCACTATCTAGGCATCGAAATTAAACGGGAAAGGGACGGTACATTCCAACTAAGACAAAAGCGTAAGATCATGGATATGTTAAAAAGGTACAATTTACTTGATGCTAGACCCGCGTTAACACCAATGGAAACAGGATTCCTGAGATCAACAGATACGAGCAGCCCAAAGTTACCCAACAATTCATCATATCGACAGGCTATAGGATCGTTGTTATACATCGGAACAGTATCTCGACCGGATATTTTATTATCGGTGAGTCTTTTGAGCAGACGAGTGGAATCCCCAACTGACAGCGACTGGAAAGCAGTAAAGAGAATCATGCGTTACCTCGCTTCAACTATAGATAAATTGTTGCTATTATCTTCAGATGGGGGCAGTGAATTGGTGTGTTTTGTGGATGCAGATTGGGCAGGCGATACATCAGATAGGAAGTATACTAGCGGTTACGTGTTTCAGTTTGCAGGCAGCAGTATCGCGTGGTCAAGTCGAAAGCAGTCATCGGTAGCTATGTCATCAACAGAAGCAGAGTATGTGGCAGCTTCTTATGCCAGTCGTGAGTTATTATGGCTACGAAGACTATTGGCGGAAATGAGCGAACTGAAAGACTACCCTACCATCATGCACGAAGATTACCAAGGATGTATTCGACTTATTGAATCAGATAAATGCGGAGCGCGTACTAAACACATAGATATCTGCCACCACCAAATAAGAGATCTTCGAGAGAAAAGGATAGTCCAGTTTTCATATTGTTCATCTAGTGAAATGATAGCTGACGTTTTGAACAAGCCACTTCCGAAGGATTCGTTCCTGTATTTCTCAAGGCGTTTGGGACTACAATGAGAAAGATAAGCGGAAGACTTGCTGCAGCGAGAGGGGTTGTTGAAATACGCTAAGCAGCAAATCGATGACTTGGCAGCATTGTAATTTCATTCTTCTAATTAAGAGTGTGACAACACATATGTTTTAGTTTTTATTCTTCTTTTGCTTAATGTACTTCGTTTTTCTACTTTATCGCTGAATTGTATTTCTTTCTTTTTTCAATAAAGTATTTAAGAATAAATCTTCTTGAATTGCACTGTGATGCAAATCTTACTACAGCGACAAGACGATAAACAATTTCATCCTGTAACAACCTCCTAACAACACCAACATCGTCATCATCATATTTATCACCATTTATAATAATTATTTCAATCGAATTGTAATATGATAACTTTTTATATTTTTTCTCTTAATTTTTACTTAAATTCAATATGGTAACACTTTGCAAATAAAAGCTAATTATAAATATTGTAAACATAAAATTCAATACGGCAACACCATACAGGTAAAAGCTAATAATTATATATTGTAAACAACTATTGTAAAAGCTACTTATGTATTGTAATCGATTGAAACAACTAACTTACAATTACAAAAGCATCTCTCCCAACAAGTATAAAAAGGGCATGCACGCCCAGAACAATTGCCAATTTTGTCTGGTCGCTAATTGACGAAGGTTTTCTACCGTCTCAAACCAGAAAGCAAACACAATTCGCTGCGCTTCTCTCCTACGCCCGATTTTATACCCTCCACAGGAAGGTATATTCACTTTGCCAATACATTTGTAACGGCAAGATTGAGTCACCGGAGACCTTATAAAGTATATATATTCTGAATCAGGATCACATTCTGAATCGATTAAGCCATGTCTGTCTGTCTGTTGAAAGCACGATAGCGCCCAAAGGAATTGACATAGCCAAATGAAATTTGGTGAAAGGACTTATTTTTACCGTCGTCAGGTTGATATTGAAAATAGGCTATGTCGGTGAAGTAGTTTTGGTACCTCCCATACAAAACCAATATTAGATCCATGTGTCCCTCTTTCCGTTGAAAACACGATAGCGTCCAAAAGAATCAACCTAAAAAGCTGAAATTCGGGAAAAGAAAAGGTGCGACTATTGCACCTGGGTATATACGATCAAACCGTCCCACCTGCAAGACATTACCGAAAGGTCCATCAAGGGTGTCATTCAATTGCATTAATTCAAATTCAAATTCAATTCAATTCAAATTTATATTGATACCGCCGCACGCACAAGCGTCGTCGGCAGAGAACTTTTTATGTATCTTCTCCGGAATGGGACAAAGTTCAGAAGAGTCGATGCAACAGTCACACTTGCTGATGGGCATGCTGCATCCCAAGAAATTTGTATAGCCGATACAAACATTATAATAGGAAATCGGTTGAGACCAATGAAGTTTTTTCCGTTGCCTAAAGCTAAAGACAACCGCACCCTGATCGGAATAAAGTTTCTTGAGGAAAATGGAGTAGTACTGGATCTAAGGCAGAGAATGTGGTACTTTGCTGACCAAATCAAGAAAAAGTTTGATTTCTTCGACACCTCTCACACCCAGATCTCGAAAAATATTCCAAACCTACTGGTTACCGAAGTTTTTTCCGTTGCCTAGCCCTCTACCACAACTCAAAGTTTTGCAAAATTGGCAAAAAAAGCCTTAATTTTTGTTGTCGGCTTTGAAAGTATAATTCAAAAAAAAATATTCTAAACAAAAGAGAGAGAAAATTCAATTTCCTATAAAAAAAACACTTTTTGCGTGTTTTGTGTGTGTGTACGATAAGCCGTTCTCGAGATACTTATTAAAAAATAAAATAAAAATCATAAAATTTGATCAGTATTATCTTTGCAATACAAAAATGTTTTTTTGTATCTGCCGACCAGAATATCAGTTGTTGACGAGAAAAAAAGGCTAATGGTTTGTTGTTGCACTTATTGCGCGTTGTCTGGGTCCTAAATTGTTTTTCTCGCGCCGCTATAGGATTCCGTTACCTTTCAGTCCCACTTGCAGCTGGTGGTCGATGAAAAATGTTTTTCTCGCGCCGGTCTAGGATACCGTTAGCTTTTACTGAATATTATAGTTCGGTTCTGATCTGGTGTGTCGGACTTGCAATTAACACCTACACGTTCAATTAGCTGCCAAGAAGCAACACGTTTTCAGTTTCACATCTCTTTATTTACCTCTTATTAACAAAATTTAAATAATGTTGAAGCGAGTGACGCGACAAAAATTGGACTGCCCTATCTTTGGAGCACCGTACCTTATAAATAAAAGAGTGTTACCAACAAACGCTGACGTAATAAAACATATAATTTTTGTGTGAAATGAACGTAAAAATCAGAATAATGGATAGCAGCCTGCTATTACTCAAATATTTGAAACCCTAGGACTTGATATACTTAATGTTTGGAGGACTGCATCTCTGCCTTTCGTTACAATACAACGTGTAAAACAACAAATGAAAAGTGTTTATAATAAGTATTTGCATTTTTTGAGATACCCCAAATCCGAACAAAATGAGAACTACAAGAATAATTTAGAAGTGTGGAAAAATAAATCTCTTACTAAACTATTTGACATTTGTTCCTGCAAATGCGTAAATTTAAATAATTGTGTTTGTCCTAAAGACAAGAAAGTTCCTGTATTAGAACGATCTTTTCTCACCGATCAGAGAAATAAAAGAATAATGGCTATAGGAGGGTTGGACCTTTTGGAAACGAAAAAACTTGAAGAAAAAAATTTGAGGAAGCAGAAAACAAATGAAAAGATTTTAAAACACCAAACTCCAACGTCATCACTTGAAGCAAAAACAAGACCGAGATCTCAATCAAATCCTCCTGCTTTTTCGTCTTCAACTACTCATAATACTGATACTGAGCCCCAGCCAAGTACTTCAAAATGTAATGAGAGTAGTGAGAGAAATCGGTTGTATCTTCCAAATTTAGCAAGAGTTTGTGATCAGTTCGGCATCTCGGATCGATCAGCAGCAGCACTCTTGTGCAGTGTTACAAGATGTTGGCTTGGTAACCGCAGGGAATATCGAAAACGTAATAGATCGAAGTAAAGTTCGTAGGTCCAGAAAACGGCAAGGTGAAGTTCTCCAAACTGAAGAATGTCTTTCGTCCGTAGAAAGTGTTTATTTCGATGGAAAAAAAGGACAAGACATTGGTTTGTCAAAAACGAGGTCAACGAGTTCACAGAGTGACCAAAGTAAAGGAACATATTTCACTACTCACCGAGCCGGGTTCATACTACCTAGGACATCTAACTATAAGCACACCATCTGCAACAGGGAACACAAAAGCCGACTCGATAAACTCCTTTCTTTCGGACAGACACCTAGACTTGAGCAAATTATCTGTTTTTGACTGCGATGGTACAGCTACAAACACTGGATGGAGAAGTGGGGTTATACGGCTTATGGAGTTGAACTTTGGGAGACCGTTGCAATGGCTCATATGTCAACTACATGCCAACGAATTGCCACTACGTCATTTATTTATTAAATTGGATGGAGCTACATTAGGACCTCAACTTTATTCGGGACCCATTGTAAAGGCGTTGAAAAATTGTGCTGACCTTCCCGTTGTATGGTTTTCACCAATCCCAGGTAACCTACCTACTTAATCCAAAACCATTCAAGATTCCTTATGTACGGATCAAAAATATTTGTATCAAATGTGTGACGCTATAAGCAAAGGTTCCTGTCCTATAGATCTCTCCAACAGAAACCCGGGAAAAATGGCGCACTCGAGATGGTTAACAACTGCCAATATGATATTGAGGCTTTATGTAGCCACATCGAATCCAAATGATAACTTGACAATACTTGTTATGTATGTATGTTAAAATGGCTCTCGGTGAGAGAAACGCTTAGGCCGTTAATCGGCCCATTGTGCGTACCACTGGCGTTTAGGGGTTCCTTTACTAGTTACTCGTTGTAAACCATTTACTTCCGTTGATAAAGCCAAGAATGCTCGCAGCGCTGAGGTAGCATAGATCGCTGAGATCATTGAGGAAGTAGCTTCCTAAATGTGCCATCCTTAGGTTGGAAAGGGCAGGCCAGCTGCAGATGAGGTGAGTGACGGACTCGTCCTCTTCTTCATTCCTACAGCTTCTACAAAAGACATTATGTGGCAGCCCAAGTCTTTGAGCGTGTCTGCCCAGAAGACAATGACCGGTGATGATATTCGCGACTAGTGAGATACTATGTCTGTTGAGACGCAGAAGCTCTTTGGATCTCTTTGTATCCAGTGTCGGCCAAGTAAGCCTGGCAACGTCACAATATCCTAGATTTTTCCACCTATGATTTGCTTTCTTATTGCGTCCGCTTTGATAATTTGTTTAACATATGAGAGCGGTACCTGCACGTTGTGCAGACTAACACTATCAACGCCGGAGGAGCCTAATCTCGCAAGTTCGTCAGCTGCACATTTCCCTGGGATATCACAGTGTCCCGGAACCCAGCAAAGGGTGAGGTCGTACTGTCCAGCTATCTCGTTAAGAGATACGCGGCAATCTTCCACCGCTTTTGATCTTGTTTCGCTGGATACTAAGGATCTGATGGCGGTCTGACTGTCAATATATATTACAATATCCCTGTGTGATATTGCATTAATCGACAGCCACGCCAAAGCTTGACGAATAGCTGTGATTTCGGCTTGGAAGACACTACAGTGTATCGGGAGAGAGAAGGAGAGGCTCAGGCTCAGTTCTTCAGAGTATACTCCTGCTCCGACTCCCTTAGTCTTAGAACCGTCCGTAAAAGTTGACAGTACTCCTTCGTGTAGGACATTTCGTGAGTCCCCGCGGGATCTGTCCGGTATTTCGCATTTGAAGCCCTTTTTGAAATCGATTTTCATGGGCAGATAGTCAGTAGTAGAGGGTAAGGGGCATAAATGTTGGAGGATGCTGGCATGCCCAGTTGGTTGCCCTCTTCAGTGATTACCTTCCCTAAGTCTGATAGCCGCGTTAGCGGCGTATTCCTTGCTGACGATGTCTAGAGGAAGCACATTAAGCATTAATTGTAGAGCGGCGATAGGAGATGTCCTCAGTGCACCCGTGATGCTGATGCATGCCAGGCGTTGAGTCTTCTCAAGAGCCTTCAGATTGGAATTATTGTCCAAGGCCGGCCACCATACAACGATGCCGTAAAGAATAATCGGTCTTATCACCGCGGTGTAGAGCCAATGCATTATGTTAGGTTGGAGACCCCATCTCGAGCCGACAGCCCTCTTACAGGAGTATAGAGCCACTAGGGATTTCCTAGAACGTTCGGCAATATTTTCCCTCCATAACAGTTTGCTGTCTAATATAAGCCACATATATTTGCACTTTTGACAAACTCGAGTGGAGTGCCGTTGAGATTAGGGGGGGGGCTTGATTAGAGGAGTCTTGACCCTTCTAGTAAAAAGAACTTGCTCCTTTCTTGTCGGATTGACGCTTAGATTACAGCTTTCGGTCCAGGCGACTAGTTTACGTAAAGCAAGTTGCAGGATATCGGAAAGAGTCTTTGGACACTTTCCTGAGGTGAGCAAGGCGACGTCGTCCGCGTAAGCCACGACTTTGCATCCGGAAAGCTCCATCGAAATCAAAAGTTCGTTGAGAACTAGATTCCACAGTAGTTGAGATAGCACTCCCCCTTGGGGGGTACCTCGGTGCACAAGTTTTTTGACAGCGCTGCTGCCAAACGTGGCTGTCACCCTTCTGCGGGTGAGAATATGGCCGATTAGACAACATATTTGTTCGCCAATATTTAGCTTGTTTAAGGCTTGAATAATCGAACGAGTCTCTATGTTGTTGAAGGCCCCCTCTATGTCAAGGAAGATTGCCATAGCATATTCCTTGAATGAAAGGGACCTTTCGATCGAGCCGACGATAGAATGAAGGGCGGTCTCAGTGGATTTGCCCTTTTGATAGGCATCTTGAGAGCTGGAAATTAGCGCTTGGTCAACAGTACTTTTGATATGAAGATCTATGATCCTCTCAAGTGTTTTTAATAGAAAGGATGACAGACTGATTGGTCTGAAGTCCTTTGGAAGTGTGTGTGAGGTCTTTCCTGCTTTGGGAATGAAAACAACTTTAACCAAGGTCCAGGATGAAGGAATGCTGCCCCAGTTATGCAGCCAGCCAGAATCATGCCGAGACTCTCTTTGACAATGTCAAAGGCGTACTGTAGTTGCACCGGGAAGATGCCATCAGGTCCCGGAGACTTGTGCGGTTCAAAGCTGTTGACGGCCCACTTCAGCCTTTCCTCGCAAATGGTGATTGCATTTGGAAGGGTACCCAAAGGGGCATCCCTGTTGAAATCAGGGTTACTAGTGACTGGCGTGCAGCCGGGGAAATGGGCGTCTATGCGCAGATTCAACGATTGTTGTTCTAATTCTGCTCATTGGCCATAGGGGTCTTTTAGTACGCAGGGCACAGGGGTGGATTTAGAAAGGACTTTTCGCAATCTGGAGCACTCATTCGTATTGTTTATGTTCTCACAGAAATTGTGCCAAGAGCTACGTTGTGCCTTTCGAACTTCCTTTTTAAAGAGCCTTAGTCTGTCTTTGTAAGCTTCCCAGTCCGTGTCTAGCTTCGTAGTTTTGGTTCTGTTAAAGGCCTTTCTGCTCTTGCAGCAAAGCGCAATAAGTTGCTTACACCACCACGGTGGTTTCCTGCCTTCTCTCACTATGGTGGGAGGACAGGAGACCGTGAAAACCTTATCAAGGGCCGAGGTGAGCACGTTGTTCAGCAAATCTAGGTCAGCCTGGTCGCTGGGTGGCGAGGGTCTATGGCTTGCTAGATTCGCAGATAGTATTGTGTTGTGTTTGACCCAGTTCGTTTTGTTGTGATCCGCACAACCATACCCATACCCTAATCATGACCTACCCTAATCGCCGCCTTCTCGCTAGCGATCCATTTCCATACACCAAACATATAAACAAAGCGCACGGCTATTAATAGGTCATTTGCTTTGTTTACACTTGTTCTTCCATTTACCCAAACGCCACCCAAGCGCAATGAGTCAAGTGCATACCTACCCGATACGACACACACGTAACCCAACTCCGATTGCACAGCGGCGCGCCGACACATGGCAAAACGCAATAGTTGCATATCGGAGGAATACTACGTTGTGGTATTAGGGAATAATAATAATTTATGAATGGATGACACTTGACACCAGCGTAAGGCAAATGACACCCAAGATGCCATTTGGGTACTTTTAATGGGAACGGAAAAACAATTAAGCAATACCTAAAAATAGCGCGTGTGCACATATGGTAATTGGTGAGGAAACTAATGGTGCATGGAGGGGGAAGATAGGAGATGGGTCATGAGTTAAAATGGTATAAAAGGCAAAGGATCGTGAAGAGTAAAATGAGAGTTAATTATTCGAGCAAATAGACTGCAGCCCAGCATAAGACAGCGGGTCTATATTGTAAAAATAAAGATTAAGAAGGTTAAATAAAGTATAAACTCAGAGTCGCAGCCCAGCAGTAGACAGCGGGCTCTGTAGTTAAATATATAACTAAAATACTCTTTTAATTCTAAAACTCTCCTTTTGGTACTCTTCTCCCGGTAACACGGGAAAGCACGGTACGGAAAACGTAACATTCGTGGCAGCGGTGGGATACCTGAAAAGGTCCCAACTACCAAAAATACAAGACAAAGTCCTTGAGGCGTCTCTGGGGCTATACAACAGGGAAAAGTAGTAAAAAAAAAAATTTGTGACAAAGTAGTGGAAATTGTAATTTTAAAAAGTGATTAATGAAAAAGCGTACCTGGGGCTGTAACACCAGAACAGTGTAAAAAGTGCAAAAAAACCAAAAAAAAAATTTACCAGCATCAACGCCAACAACAGTAACAACAGCAGCATAAAAAGTCAACAATAGCAGCAGCAAACACTGAAACGAGAACACCAACAGCAGCAGTCGGGAAATCAACAACACCAACAGTATACATTTTTAAGGTATTTACGCTAAGGCATTAAGAAAAAATTATAAATACAATAAAAAATTATATACATAACATACATAAAAAAAAAAAAAACTTTTATAAATATCTTTATACACAAATTCACGAACACACATACCTTTCTGCCCCATAAAAAAAAAAACAAAAAATTTAAAATTCTCACAAGAAAACAAAAATTAACTGTAGAGCTCTTCAAAGCCCTACCGTTTTCAAATATGAGCCTTCCCATCAATAGTCCTGTCCGCTCTAATATTGACTCCAGGATGGAAGTCAAGATACGTCTTAATGACATATACAGCATTGTGCCAACTTTCGATGGCAACCCTGCGGAGTTAAACAAATTTATTGCCTGTGGCAATACCCTTTTTTCATACATCGGTGATGACCGAAACAATTCCCTCTTCTTAGACATTATTAAAACCCGACTACAGGGACCAGCCTTCGATTTGATTCAGGTCAAATCATTCAACAAGTGGTCAGATATGGTTGCTGAATTGGAGGCCCAGTTCAAAGCTACCAAATCTCGGTCCACCATCCAGAATGAATTGACAGCATTAAGGCAAAAAGCAGAATCGGTTAAAGAATTTGGAGATCTAGTCATATCCAAGTTAAACGAATTAGATACTGTTACCTTTAACAGTATCAAAGAGGACCCCATACGGGAATTTTTGCTGACAGAAAATAAAAATCTGGCTCTACGGATATTTGAAGACGGACTTAAATGTCCCACTCTGAAGATCCTAGTCAAAGCCCAAAACACTAGAGATATAAAAACAGCGGTAAATTACGCTGTTGAACAATCAATCCGGCTAGAACCAGCCCTTCTGTTAAGTTCCAAAACCCCAAACACGCGCACAACCGTATCATGCCAAATATGTAACAAGGTTGGACACACAGCTGTCACTTGCTACAGAAACCAAAGGAACGTCCACGCCAATGAACCTCCTCGACCTGTCTGCCAAACGTGCAACAAAATAGGTCACACTTCAGCAAATTGCTTTAAGAATACGAATTTCCCTAATTTCATACCCAATAACATAAAAAGGGAAGTCCAGGTAATTCGGTGCGAATACTGCAACCGACCGAACCATTCCATAAACGAGTGTCGGACTCGATTATCTCGGGAAAACCGACAAAATTCAGGACAGGGAACCAATCGAAATCCCACAAACCACAGAACCTCTAACCCCAACGTAAGACACCATACGTCCAGGCGTCAACGTAATGCACCTCGTAGTTCGGGAAACGAGAATGCTCGGGAGGAGACTGTGAACAATCATTCTCGAGCGATAGTTCAGGCTACCGTTCACCAATCCCAAGATTAAATCCCCTTGTTACATTTCAAATGTCCGTATCACTGCGTCCAGAATTTAAGGAACCAGTGATTCGTATTAAATTTCATCCCGGAGCTAAAGCCAAATATTTAACTTTCCTAATTGACACAGGAGCCGATATAAGCCTAGTCAAAAGAGACAAAATCAGGCCCTGTAGACAGACAGCAAACACCTGCCAAATATCGACGCTAGCTGGGGACTCTCTTCGTACCATAGGAGAAATTCCAGCTACCCTAGAATTTGAAGCAGATAATCAATCAATTTTTCTAGATCATGTATTCTACGTTACTCCTTCACGGATAAACCTTAGGTATGATGGAATAATTGGCAATGACTTCCTAAGTAGATTTGAGTGTCACATAAACTACAAAAATAACGAAGTTCAAATGAAAATAAATAAAGAAAATATTCACAATAACATACGCCATGACGAAGTAGCCGTTTGTAGCCCAGCGCATCCATATCAGGACACCACTGGGACCCAACCAAACTTTGATAGCGAACCAAAAGTGGACACCGATTGTCTCCGGGCCGGGTTACGCTGTTCGCAATCACTACTTCCTGAGGCAAAGAAAGACCCAGCACATATTAGGACTGAGGCAAAGAAAGACCCAGCACATATTAAGACTGAGGCAAAGAAAGACCCAGCACATATTAAGACTGAGGCAAAGAAAGACCCAGCACATATTAAGACTGAGGCAAAGAAAGACCCAGCACATATTAAGACTGAGGCAAAGAAAAACCCAGCACATATTAAGACTGAGGCAAAGAAAGACCCAGCACATATTAAGACTGAGGCAAAGAAAGACCCAGCACATATTAAGACTGAGGCAAAGAAAGACCCAGCACATATTAAGACTGAGGCAAAGACAAACAAATTCATTAAACAAAACGTAGTGACACTCAAACCCCGAACTCAGCAGGTAGTAGACATCCCTGTTCCCCTCAAAACCAATTTTGATATAATTATAAAAAAACAGTTAATCCAACCAGGAATTTACCTAGGCGAATCCCTAACTAAACCCACAGATTCCAAAGTCAGAATGATGATGATGAATACCTCGGATACTGAACAAGAAGTTCGGTACCAGGACATCGACCTCGAGTGGGACAAGTTAGACAATTTTAACATTATAACGGGTAAAACCCGAAATATAATTAAAGAAAGGCTAACCAAATTAGAGTCGGTAATAGATCTTGGTCACTGCAATAAAGAAGAAAAGGATTCAATACTCAAAATTTGCAGACAATACAACGACCTCTTCTATTTAGAGGGTGACCAGCTGACCTTCACGGACACGGTAAAACACCCTATCATAACTGATCCTCATCAACCACCTTTGTTTGTGAAACCTTACAGACTTCCAGAATCACAAAAAAGTGAGATCCACAAACAAGTGAACGAAATGCTGCAAGAAGGCATAATCACTCCCAGCGCTAGTCCATGGAACTCTCCGTTGCTCCTGGTTCCGAAGAAACCGGACAAGGAAGGCAACAAGAGGTGGAGAGTAGTAGTCGATTTCAGACGGTTAAATGATTTGACAGTTGGTGATGCATATCCCCTGCCGAACATTACTGATATTCTGGATCAACTAGGAAAAGCCAAATACTTTAGTACCTTGGACTTGGCCAAAGGATTTCACCAAATCCTCATGGACGACGACGGAAAGTGTAAAACTGGTTTCAGCACTCCCTATGGACACTACGAGTATACCCGTATGCCATTTGGTCTTAAGAATGCACCAGCTACTTTCCAGCGACTGATGAACACGGTGTTGATAGGATTACAAGGTTTTCATTGTTTTGTGTATGTCGATGACATAGTCCTATACGGATACGATCTCGTGGAACATAATAACAAATTAATACGAGTCCTAAGCAGGTTGCAGGAACACAACCTCAAGCTTCAGCCTGATAAGTGTAACTTTTTAAAAAAGGAATTAATGTATCTCGGGCACATTATCACTGAAGACGGTCTTAAACCAGATCCTGAGAAGATAAAAGTGGTTAAAACTTACCCTATACCTAAAAACGTAAAGGGAATTAAATCTTTCCTAGGTTTTGTTGGTTATTATAGAAGATTTATAAATAACTTTTCAACCATAGCCAAACCTTGGACCAAATTATTAAAAAAGGACGTTGAGTTCAAATGGGACGCGTTTGCCGATGAAGCATTCCGCAAACTCAAAAGCTTGCTCATCGAGCCACCACTTTTGGCCTACCCCAATTTCGACCAACCCTTTATAATTACAACTGACGCTAGTGACAAGGTCAAATAGGAGAGGACAAGCCAATATGTTATGCCAGTCGTACATTAAATGATGCGGAAACCAGATATACAACTACGGAAAAGGAACTTTTAGCCATTACCTACGCGGTAAAGCAATTCCGACCTTACGTGTATGGTACGAAGTTCATTATATGTACTGACCACAAACCGCTTCAATGGCTTATGAATCTGAAAGACCCAACATCAAGGCTAGCTCGTTGGAGGATCCTCTTGGACGAATACGAATACCAAGTTCTGTATAAAGCAGGCAAAAACAACTCCAACGCCGACGCACTAAGTCGCATTCCGAAGTCTGATTCAGAAATCCTTAACGGACAACACGTCTTAGTGACCACACGTGGACAGAAACAAAAACTGGAGGAGCCTTCGCGACAACCGCACAATGACCCAGACGAAATTCAGGTTATATCAAGGTTTCTTCTACAAGAAGAAAGAAAATCCATCTTTAAAGATCAAACCGTACAATTCAAAGTAATAATACTTCCCTTAATAGAATCCAGAGATGAAGAAATTCTTAAGAAAAATTTTACTGATTTCTCGAAACCCCAAATAGGTGAAATGGTTTCACTCCAAACAGACAACAACCAAATGATACATGTAGTGACTCTACCAATACCTTTCAGAAGCACTAGAGATGAAATTATTTCTAAAAAATTTTTGGGAGAAATCAAGGAAATAATAAGTAAAAAAGGTCTAAAAAGTGTAGGTTTTTCCACGGCAGTTCTAGGGGCCGAAACACGGCTCATCTGCAAGACCCTCCTCGAGGAAGTCCTTCAAAACCTAGACGTGACCTTACACTTTTTCATCGATGATAGGATCTTTCTAGCTGATCAAGACTCCATAAACAAAGTATTATTTGAATTTCACGATTCACCATTCGGTGGCCACCAAGGGGCCACACGAACATTAAAGAGAATAAAACTTAAATACTTTCGGACTAATATGGCGGAGGATATAAGTGCCTATATAAAAAACTGTGCCTCTTGTCAACTCAATAAAAGTATTAAGAATCCCAAAATTCCCATGAAAATCACCACAACAAGTTCCAAACCATTTGAAAGAATCGCTCTAGACTTGGTAGGACCTTTACCTGTGAGTTACAATGATCAAAAGTACCTACTAACCTTTCAAGACGATTTAACAAAATTTTCGGAAGCTTATGCATTACCCAATATGGAAGCTTCAACGGTAGCAAGAATCTTTGTGGAAAATATCGTTTGCCGACATGGTATACCAATTTCACTGCTTACAGACCAAGGTTCAAACTTTTTAAGTACACTCTTTAAAGAAATTTGTTCACTCATGAAAATTAGGAAATTAAATACAACTCCCTACCACCCACAAACCAACGGAGCTCTTGAAAGAAGCCACAGAACCTTGGCCGAATATCTTCGTCACTATGTGAACCAAGACCCACTAACTTGGGATACATGGATACCGTATGCTATGTTCGTATACAATACTACACCCCATAGTAGCACTGGTTTCACTCTTTATGAGCTTCTATACGGTTATCCCGCTAACATTCCCAGTACCCTTCAACAAACTCCAAAAACCTCGTACAACTACGATAATTATGCCAATGAACTCCGAGCCAGACTCCAACACGGATATCAAACTGCTAATAAAATCCTCCAACGAAGGAAAGAATGTTCAAAACGGCAATATGATAAAAATAGTCAACAAAAGAATCTTAATATAGGAGACAAAGTCTTGTTGAAGAAACACATTAGGAAAAATAAATTCTCTTCCTTATGGGAAGGTCCCTATGAGATCATCAAACTTATCTCTAACGAAAACACCATGATACAAGTAGGCAACAAAAACAAGGTTATCCACAACAACGACATAAAACTATACAATGAATAACATACACAATACACTGATAAGTGATGTATGTTTTGTTCATTTCTTCCAGACCATGGAAACAATAGACTACATACCTAACCCATGCACTGTAAGGAAATCTAATCTAGAAACGGTATGGGTACAGTTATTTCACACTAATAAGTGGTTATTTTCGACTTTAGAACCTCAGATTGCTAACAAAATCTGTGAGGATAACGTTACAACTCACACACTTCAAAATTCAAGCATTATAGAACTTTACGGTAATTGTTACCTGGAAACCAAAGATTTAACCATATACACATTTAATGAGAGATCATCAAGGTTAAATAACTTCTACATTCCTCCTGTAAATGTCTCCAAATTCTTAACCAACGCCGGTATAAGTTTCGTTAATAATAATAAAACTGCTGTCATTAGATTCTCTAGCCAACAAGATCTAAATCTAATATCTCAGAGCATAACAGATTTAAAGTCTCATGAACTTATACCACTAGAGACTCTAGACACACATGATATCCACCATTACATTCTTATTTACCTGGTAGTCGCAGTTTTAATAATCCTAATTACATACAAAAATTATAAAATATACAAAATAAATCAAAGAACAAGAAAAAACACTTCACGAAATCCTAAAGAGAAACCCGAAGAAGAAAACATTTCCGAAAATCCCTCTCCTCATATTTTTGTACTTAAATAAAGGTATGTGTATAAAAAAAAAAAAAAATATATATATTTATCCTACAAACTATGCATTAAGTTAAAAAAAAAAAACTTTCAAATACATCTTTGTACTAGTTGTTTAAAAATAATTTTTATACTACCCTTAGCATAAGAATGTTGCTTATACTTCCTTTAAAACTTCATATATAAAAATTAAGCATTTCCTTATAAGCATTCGAACGTTGTACTTAATCTAAGCCTTTTCACATTGTATTTAGTTTAAGCACAGCACTTAAATTTTAAAAGAAATTTTATTGTAATTCAAAGACAAAAAAAAAAATCATCATCATAATTTTCCTTATAAGCATTCAAATATTGTACTTAATCTAAGCATTTTTTTTTTAAGCACATCACTTAAATTTTAAAGAAATTTTATTGTAATTCAAACAAATTTTTTTTTCTCATCATTAAAATAATTGTAAACTCCTCGTCACATCCGAGCCTCTTGCAGAAAATTCTAACCCTTCAGGTAAGAATTTTCTTTTTCTAAGGGGGGTGGGATGTTGTGATCCGCACAACCATACCCATACCCTAATCATGACCTACCCTAATCGCCGCCTTCTCGCTAGCGATCCATTTCCATACACCAAACATATAAACAAAGCGCACGGCTATTAATAGGTCATTTGCTTTGTTTACACTTGTTCTTCCATTTACCCAAACGCCACCCAAGCGCAATGAGTCAAGTGCATACCTACCCGATACGACACACACGTAACCCAACTCCGATTGCACAGCGGCACGCCGACACATGGCAAAACGCAATAGTTGCATATCGGAGGAATACTACGTTGTGGTATTAGGGAATAATAATAATTTATGAATGGATGACACTTGACACCAGCGTAAGGCAAATGACACCCAAGATGCCATTTGGGTACTTTTAATGGGAACGGAAAAACAATTAAGCAATACCTAAAAATAGCGCGTGTGCACATATGGTAATTGGTGAGGAAACTAATGGTGCATGGAGGGGGAAGATAGGAGATGGGTCATGAGTTAAAATGGTATAAAAGGCAAAGGATCGTGAAGAGTAAAATGAGAGTTAATTATTCGAGCAAATAGACTGCAGCCCAGCATAAGACAGCGGGTCTATATTGTAAAAATAAAGATTAAGAAGGTTAAATAAAGTATAAACTCAGAGTCGCAGCCCAGCAGTAGACAGCGGGCTCTATAGTTAAATATATAACTAAAATACTCTTTTAATTCTAAAACTCTCCTTTTGGTACTCTTCTCCCGGTAACACGGGAAAGCACGGTACGGAAAACGTAACAGTTTTCCGCCGGTTGCGGTAGAAGCATTTTTTGGGGGTATAGCTACAGTCTCGAGTGACGTATATGTATCGATGGTCCGAGAAAGATGGACTATCCGATACTGCCCACTTAGAAATAGCAGTGGAAAGATTAAGAGAGGCCAAAGTAGCATCTATTACCTCTTGCCTATTTTTAACAATGAAGGTTGGACTATCCCCTGTATTGCAGATTACTAGGTTAGTTTCTAATAGATACCAAAATAAAGATTCACCTCGAGGGTTTGTGTCGGTACTGCCCAATAGGTCATGGTGCGCATTTGTGTCGCACATTAGCATAATTCTGGTCTTTGACAAGCCACGGTTCCTGGATCAGGGCAACGTCAAGTCCGTCCTCTGTGAGTCGGACCATTAGGTTGTCGGTTGCCAGTTTGCAGTGGTGTAGATTAATCTATAGAAGATTTAGCGGCATTGCTAACTGATACAGACCTCTCCACAATGGTAGCATCCAAATCCTCTAGTGGCGAGTCGGTGTCAGCCGAGGATGATGCAGAGGAGCTGGTCGCGTTGGCTGCAGCGGTTTGAAGGTCATCCTTCCTGAAGAGCTTCAGCTCAACTTACTTCAGGCCGAAGTTAGTAAGGAAGTTTATATCCCTGAGCATCGGGATAGATTCAGCCGACATGGAGATGACCAAGGAGCGACCTGTTTTTTTGGGTTCCTTATCGGGACCACGGGGATTTTCAACGACCTTCCAGGCTTTGACAGGAAGGCCCGGATTTTTCAAGCCCATTAGGGCAAGTACCTTATCCGGATGGCGAGGTTCGAGTGGAACCCAGACCCTAGCTCTTGGTCGGTGGGGGATGGAATTCCGATCCACTACCTCAAGCTTGGCCCCTGGCCAAACTTCACCTAGGCTACCGATGGCTGCCCGGATGAAGTCGACCGAACGTTGATCGTCGCAGGCGATCAGTTTCACGAATCCCTTTTGGGCACAGATCCAGTCGCTTTTGCGGTCCTACCCCCTGTAACGCTCGATGACCTGTTAACTAGGGGCGAGACTTCAGAGTTGGGTTTCCTCTTACGAGCGGTCTCTTGGTGCCCAGCGGTGGAGCACGAGGTTTTCTCGGGATGGAGACCTTTGAAGTGGAGGGGGTGTGGTCCCTGTTGTCGTATTCCAATAGCCAGGGCGTTGCCCATGAGTAGGAATCACGCTCCGGCTCGGTCCATATTTTTTCCGTCTTCGAATGAAGACGGGCAAAAATACGCAAAGCTGCCTTGGTCTCACGACCAAGGGACCTATTTTTGAGATCTGCCGGCGTGGTTGTGGGGGGACGTGGAAAGCTGCACAGAGCAGCAGTAGATTCTTCAGTGATTTCGTCTGAAAGCAATGAGCAATCACTGGCAGCATCGTTTAGGCAGAGTTCCTGCAATTGCGTTGCGTGGGGGGTGGCGCCGCTGGCTGCCGAGGTTGTTTTTTTGCTTGTGTTTGTTTTGTTTGGATTTAAAATTTTGATCCCACGAGTAGCTAGGAAAAGGAAGTTCGATCTGCACAGAGAACCGCATTATGCAGACAAGGCTAATTAATCCAGAGGGCGCCCGATATCTGGATACAATACTTGCTAAATATATACTAAAAGTGTATGGTCCAGTTTGGTTCAGTATTAAAAAAGAAAGTTCATTTAAAAATGGCCCAAAGCATGTATTCAAGTAAATAAATTTGTCACGATGTTTTAGTTCTGTTGTAAGGGAAATAATAGAAACCGTTATTCAACGCAATTCATATTTTGCACACCCAGAAAACATATTGATGGCAATGCTAAACGATGAAAGACCACATAACAGAGAATTAGGATTGAGAAGCAGAGACAATACTGAGACCACCAACTTCGGCCGATTTCCCGTTACTTAGCCTACAAGCTATATTTCTTTTGGGTGGCAAATGCTAAGTGCGCTTGTATTGTTACATAGAAATTCGTATTGACAAATGTCCCGTAACTTCAGAAACAAATACACTCGCACCTTGCATATGCCACTTCCGCTTTGGGCAAAGTGGCTTGCAGCGTTCATAGAATTTTATCCATTAAATTTAAAATGGTTCGTTACGTGTGAATAATATTTTTTTTTAGGAAAAAGTGTACATTTGCTTAAAATATTTGCGAAAAATTAAGAATGTAGGTTGGTTGAGGGAAAATAAAAACATTTTGAGCAAATTTTCTTTATTATTGACGAAAACTTTACACACGAAATCGAAGTTAATTATATCCAAAAGCGGGAAATACACAACCATATTTGTCCCAATATATTTCTAGTATACAAAACATCTGCTTCAGATAGTTTTATTAACCACACAAATCAAATTATTCACCTTTAAAAAATTTATAATTACTAACCAATGGCATTCAGTTCTGCTAAAATGTGGTATTCCCGAACTCTTTCACATTTCCCCACGGTTGCCGAGGTTAGCAGCATTTATTTTTGTATTTTTTGTATGTTTTTGCATGTCACACGGATTCATATTTGACATAACACCGATAGGAATACAAAATGGCGAATTTGAAAAAAAACTGAGGGGGCCAGCGGCAAGAGGATTGTGAGTTGGGGGTCTCAGTATGGTTTGTCTATGTTGAGAAGAATCATATCAGCTAGAAAAAAACAGCGAGTTGGGGGTTCAGTCAGAATTTTTAAACTTCCAAAATTAAATTTTAGAGCTAAAGACTTTATCGAAAAAAAAAAAAAATTTAATGCCAAATTATTCTACTCATCAAAATTCAACGAAATTCAGATATTCGAAACTGATACATCAACTTTTTTTTTTCCATACATTGACGCTCCACCCTATGTCCAGGTTCTACTCCGTGGAGAAAAACACTTCAAACCTATAAAGCCAATTTGTAAGATACCAAAAATTTTGCAAAAACCAAACGAGAGATCTCAGCTGGAGGCAAGCGCGACTTTGCCACAGGAAAGGCCACCACCTGTAGTTGAATCTTCACCAACAGCAAGTATAAATGCTTTTCTCGCATGGTTTCAACCTGCGAAACCTATTTCGCTACTTGCTGCCACTCCAATTCAAAAACAAAGCAATGAAATCACGATCTGCTCCTCCCCAGCAGAAAGGAAAAACAATTCACCCTCAATCCTCGGCCAAATGTATAAGTATTCGCCAAACGCGATACAAAACATATTCGCTGGCTCCTTAAGAAGCACTGAGGTAACCCCTGAAAGGAGAGATAACAAATTGTTCTCAGGATTAGTTCGACCCGAAAAAGAGACTGAGGTTAGTCTTGAGTCCTATTTCACTGAAACACTAGTCTTCTACGTTGAACTCCGAGATGACGAAGCAACTGAGCTAGATGAAACGAAAAAGAAACGCTTAAACGAAATCCTTTCTCGGGAAGAAAGTGTGTTTGGTCCCCTATCCGAGCCGACGTCGTATGCAGACTGGATAAATACAGGCACTCACGAACCCATTGCTTCAACACCTTACAGACTTTCACCCGTAAGAAAAAACCAACTGAAGGAAGAGCTTTTAAAGATGATAGAAAGTGATGTAATCGAGGAATCCAAATCTCCTTGGGCAGCACCAGTTGTGCTTGTACCCAAAAAGGACCATAGTATTCGAGTATGCGTCGACTTCCGTCAGCTAAATAGTATCACCGTACCGGATAGATATCCGTTGCCCAGGATTGATGACCTCCGACATTCCACTAAGAAAACGATTTTTAAAAGTACCCTAGATCTTCAAAGTGGGTCGCGGAAGATGACGTCGAAAAAACAACTTTTATAACACCATTTGGTATGTTCCAATTCAAGCGTATGCCATTTGGGTTACGAAATGCTCCAGCTAAATTCCAGCGACTAATGGACAGATTTCGCAATGGCTTACCGGATACGTTCGTATTCACTTACTTAGATGACATCATAATATGTTCATGCAGTTTTGAAGAACATTGTAGAGATTTGAAACGGATTTTCGTGCGCCTTTACCAATTTAAGCTAAAGGTTAAAAGACACAAGTCCCATTTTTGTTGCCCAACAGTGAAGTATCTTGGACATCAAATAACAAGCCAAGGTATTCGAGTTTAGCCATCACAAGTCGACCACAGCCGAAGAATCCTAAGGAAGTACTATCATTTTTGCAGACATGTTCGTGGTACCGGCGATTTATAAATAGTTTCGCCCAAATTTCAAAACCACTAAGCGAAATTACAAGAAAAAACGCTGTCTGGAAATGGGGTCAGGAAGAGCAGCACTCCTTTGATAAGTTGAAAAACTTACTCACCACAGCACCAATCCTTCAACAAGCCTCCGATGATAAGTCGTTCTACCTGAAAACCGATGCGAGCAACTACGCTATCGGAGCAGCTCTTGTCCAGGGGGAGAAAGAGGAAGAACACCCCATTGAATACGCTTCGCGCCTTCTTACGTCAGCAGAGCGTAACTACTCAACGACAGAACGTGAATCACTTGCCATTGTTTGGGCTGTGAACAAATTTAGAGGCTACATAGAGGGGGGTGAAGTAACCCTTATGACCGACCATCAACCGTTGAAATGGCTCATGAGTCTAAAATCACCAACCGGCAGACTTCAAGGTCATGTATACACCAGGACGAACAAACACTGTTGCTGATATGCTATCCAGGCCAACCTGCGACTCTGACCACACTAAAGAAATCTGCGAACTTTTCAACTTTCACGTCGATATGCCTACAAGAAAGCCAAAAGAAATCCGAGATGCCCAGCTAAAGGATGACCAACTAAAGACAATAATTGAATCATTCGAAAGCAACAACGAAAATATTAGTCGTTGGACAACTCGTGGATACCGGATGTTGCCACCGCCGGTTACTATGGTGTTGATCGCACCATCGCAAGGATCGCTTCCACGTATTATTGGCCTGGAATGAGGGCCCTCATAACAAAACATATTGCCAGCTGCCTTGCGTGTTAAAGGTATAAGCCGAGTAATTTTAAACCATGATTTGAAATACTAGCCGTCGATTTATTTGAACCCCTACCAGAGACACCGGATGGGTTCCACTGGATTTTAATAGCAGAAGACATTGCCATCAGATGGATTGAAATATTTCCTTTGAAGGAGGCAACTGCAGAAAATTGCTAAACGAAATATTTCTCCGCTACGGAATACCGAGACGATTATTAACTGATAACGGTTCACAGTTTATCTCCTCTTTGATGGAACAACTGACCCATTGTTTGGGTATACTATACAACAAACCCTTACACCTGTCTACTACTTTGAAGCCAAACCGGTCGAACGTAAAAATAGGGACATGAAGACACAGCTCGCTATACTAGTCGGCAACAGTCATACCTCATGGGCACAGGATCTACCGTCCATTAGATTTGCGATGAACACTGCGAAACGCCAAAGTACGGGCTACTCACCTTCATACCTCACGTTTGGAAGAGAGCTACGTACCATTAACGATGCCAACCACGATTTCCGAGCGATTGCAGGGTCTGAAAACTTTATACCAGAAATTACACCTATGTTGCTAAAACTAGCAACAAGATCATAACAAAAAATATGTCGACAAGAAACGACGTCCACAACCAACTTTCAAAGTAGGTGATTTAGTCTTAATAACCTCCCATTTTCTCAGCAAAGCTTCGCAGAACCTAACATCGAAGTTCATGCCAAGACGATATGGTCCCTATGTCATTACCAAACATATTGGGGCCTCAACTTACCAAGTAGCTGCCAGAGATGACCTCACCATGCCATTGGGGACATACCACGTATCATCCATTACAAAATACTCCAAACAAGATGTAAATCAAACGGTAATCGAAAACCAGTTCAACCTCTCAGAAGACATCCAATATTGCCGCATCATCGAGACGATATCAGCGCTAGAGGGGGAGAATGTAACAACCTCCTAACAACACCAACATCATCATCATCATATTTATCACCATTTATAATAATTATTTCAATCGAATTGTAATATGATAACTTTTTATATTTTTTCTCTTAATTTTTACTTAAATTCAATATGGTAACACTTTCCAAATAAAAGCTAATTATTAATTATGAACATAAAATTCAATATGGCAACACCATACACGTAAAAGCTAATAATTATAATATTGTAAACAACTATTTTAAACATAAAATTTCAGTATGGCAACGCCCTACACATAAAAGCTACTTATGTATTGTAATCGATTGTAAACAACTAACTTATAATTACAAAAGCCCCTCTCCCAACAAGTATAAAAAGGGCATGCACGCCCAGAACAATTGCCAATTTTGTCTGGTCGCTAATTGACGAAGGTTTTCTACCGTCTCAAACCAGAAAGCAAACACAATTCGCTGCGCTTCTCGCCAAAGCCCGTTTTTTCTATTGTTTTTTCATTTTGCTTGCATTGCCTTATGCGTTACTGCAGTCCCCTGACAGCTTATCGTTTTAAGAGATTGGGAGCAGAGCTATTGTAATTACACTAGCCATTATAATTAATATGTTTTTTCTTATCAATAAAACAATCTTTTGTAATTATGTATTTTCTTAAAAATATTTTACTGCGCGTTTAATTGCTTATCTTTTTTAAACGGAATAAAGTTGGTGGTTTGCCTATTCAACCGTTACTGTAGTCTAGGGGCATCATAACCGTGGTAGAGAAATCCCCAAATCGCGTCCTACCTTTGCCCTCCGCTGCCGAAACGAAAATCGAGAACAACCACTGTCCCGCTCCTGCTGAGCTCACTTCACCTCGTTACAATCCGATTTTCTTTTATTAAAAACGCGCTGCTGCTCAAGAATCAATGTACCACTCTTATGAACTAGAGACTTTGTCAATTATATCCGCTCTAAAAAATTTCGAATTTACCTTACTGGCATCCGATTGAAAATAATAACGGACTGTAAGTCACTGACCCTTACTCTAAATAAAAAAATTAATAAATCCACAAATTTCACGGTGGGCTTTAGAGCTCCAAGATAACGACTATGTTATTGAACATAGATATGGTCAAAGGATGAGACACGTCAACGCTCTAAGCAGGTATCATACTATTTTGATCCTTGAGTCTGACTCCTTTGAGTATGTTCTTGCTGCATCACAGCAAAGAGATCCTATAGTGAAGAAACTAGTCACAATGTTGGAAGATAGAGAAAGACCTGCCTACGAACTTCTTAACGGATTTGTATATCGTAAAATCGATAAAAAGGTTTATTTTTATGTTCCATCTCAAATGGAGAAAAGTGTTGTACAAACACATCATGACCTATTATGTCATGTTGGAGTCGATAAGTGTTATAATTTTTTGAGGAAAACATATTGGTTCCCTTGTATGAAATCTAAGATAATAGTAATAATAGTAAGTAAGATTCTAGTAACTGCTTAGAGTGTGTACATTTCTCTCCACCTTATGGTAAGAAGGAGGCAATTTTGCATAGCATTCCAAAAAAGTGATAAACCTTTTGACACCATTCACGTTGACCATTATGGTCCCTTACCATCATCCGTGCGAAATTTTAAGAAACAGGTAATCGTTCTTGATGGATTTTCGAAGTACACTAAACTATTTGCGGTTAAGAGTACAAGCACAAAAGAAGTAATCCAGTGTTTGGGAACATATTTTTCAACTTAGAGTAGGTACACCAAGTCGTTTAATTTCAGATAGAGGTAGTTGCTTTACGTCTGAAGAATTTGCCTTATTTTGCGGAAAATATTGTGTCCAACATATTAAGGTTGCCACAAGTTCACCCCAGTCTAACGGACGGGTGGAATGTGGTAATCGGTGTCTTACTCCAATGTTAGCCAAGGAAAACGAAATTGAAGCTGGTGATTGGAAGAAACATTAGCTTAAAGTGGAATTCGCATTGAATAACACTATTAATAAAAGCACTGGTTTTAGTCCAAGTATTTTGCTTTTCGGCGTAGCGCAAAAGGGAATTGTCAACGATAATATAAAAGAATATTTAGAACGGAACGTAATTAATGAAGAACCGAGAAATTTAGAATCGTTCAGGCAACAAGCAAGTGGAAAACTGTTCATAGTCAGAAATTAAATAAGGTCTATTATGACAAACACCATAAGAAACTACATGAATATAATGTTGGTGATTTTGTGATGGTCAAAAACGTTGTAACTACTCCGGGTATAAGCAAAAAACTTTACACTCGTAAATATGAAAACAAAATTTAATTTTATCCTATGTCTTATTTTTTATATGCCAATATATATAATAATGTATACCTATTAATAAATATGTGTATAATGTATTCTGCTTGCATTCGATATTAAATCGAGAACGATTTCTAGTCAGGATAATATAATAAAAATTTAAGATGGCCTGTATTTTTCTTGATTTTATTTTTCTGTGTCAGGAACACGTTCTTGCAAGCTCGTTTTTTAATATATCTTGTTGAAGTAAATGTTTTTGTTCTTACTGTTTAATAATAATTAATTTTTCATACTGCACTAATAGTCAATTTTGACAGGTCTCACATGGCTAATTTTTATTCATAACCTTGAATTGTCTATCGGCCTTACTAATAATCAAACACTAATGTCGACGATTAGGTGGTTGCCAGCTTTAGTAAAAATGTACAGCATTAGTGAAACGGTACCAATAAACAATTAGACCTCCACATTTGCTAGTGCGACAACTTTCTTACTATTACATTTTTTGTCATCGCAGAATTCAAATTTCATAATTTGTTTTCGTGAAAAACAAGGTCAATGGTTTATTTCACAATGAGGATTTTGTTCTAAAACAAGTAAAAGTGTTATCATCGGCCTGGCCGATGCTTTGATACCCTCCACAGCATACAAGTCATGCAAAATTGGTTTTGTGAGGGAGGTACCAGAACTACTTGACCGACATAGCTCATTTTCAATACCAACCTGACGCCGATAAAAAGAAGTCCTTTCACCAAATTTCGTTCACCTACGTCAATTACATTGAGCGCTATCGTGCTTTCAACAGACAGAAACACAAATGGGTCCAATATTGGTTTTGTATGGGAGGTACCAGAACTACTTGACCGACATAGCCCATTTTCAATACCAACCTGACGCCGATAAAAAGAAGTCCTTTCACCAAATTTCGCTCACTTACGTCAATTACTTTGGGCGCTATCGTGCTTTCAACAGACAGACAGACAGACAGACAGACAGACAGACGGACATGGCTAAATCGATTCAGAATGTGATCCTGATTCAGAATATATATACTTTATGAGTTCTCCGGTGACTCCTTCTTTGCGTTGCAAATGTATTGGCAAAGTGAATATACCTTCCTCTGGAGGGTATAAAAAGGAATATATAAATTTGCAAATTAATTTGCCCAACAGATTTCTTTTAAAGGCTTTTTAAAGCTTATTATAAGCAAAAAACAAAACAGAAAATAGGAAATGCACAAAATATCCGCTGATCTGTCAAATATCGTATGCAAATCAGTAATGCGCTATTGTTCGATCGGACGCAATTTTTGGTACTTTTTATAGTACGCTTTCCTTTGTTTTCTAATACTGCACGATTTCCGAAGAAATATTAACCTGCTTATTCATTTACGTTTGAAAAACAGTACTTGCGAAATTATATGGAGGTGTGAAAATAAATACAATTTGATCTTTTAAAAATTGCTTAGCTTATATTACTTTATTCGGGGAAAAAAAAGCCTCGGACATTCTTCTACACGAAAGCTGTCGTGTTTTCTCCTAGATGAATTCGCACCAAGTAATACAGAACTTTGTATATCTTAAATTCGCACATACTACCTGATATTCAATAAACGGAACAATAGTCAATAGCATTCTTTAAAAAGATAATCGCGAAAAGGCCATCTGGCGACAAACTGGGTATTGCTAACGCTTTTAATAACTACTTTGCCTCGATATCTGAGAATACAGTAATCCATCTTGTGTAATTTGTAGTCCTTCAAGAAACTCTATTGAACCCTTGCAAAGGAAAGGTTTTTTATTTGAGCCGATAACTGGGTTTGAACTTTTAAAAACAATTGGCGCGTTGAAAAAGTCCAATTCTTCAGGGTTTGATGGTTTATCAAATCTAGTATTGAAAAATATTGCATGCTTTTTAGTCGATGTGTTGGCCCATATTTTCAATAATAGCACTTTTCGGGAGTATTCTTTGATGCGCTGAAATGTGCCGATATACAACCTCTATTTAAGAAGGGGTCTGCTGATGAATTGAGTAATTATAGGCCTATCTCACTTCTACCTTCTATTAGTAAAATTTTTGAAAAGTTATGAAAAACAGGATTGTAAGTTTTTTGGAAAAAATAAACTTCTTCAGTTCAGTTTAGTTCGGACTCCAGAAATGTAGATCTACAGAAGACGCTCTTCTTCGCTTTTGTTCGCAGATATTTGAGAACCTGGATAAAAAGAAATGTACAGCCGGATTGTTTGTTGACATAACAAAAGCATTTGACATGGTTAACCATGGCATTCTGCTCCGCAAGATTGAAAATGCTGGATTTCGTGGTTTTATTTATGAGTGGTTTAAGTCATACCTTAGAAATAGGTCACAAAGAGTTTCAGGTTGATGACACTAGGAGCGATGTAAAGTTTCTTAATATTGGGGTTCCTCAGGGTTCTGTTTTGGGACCATTACTGTTCTTAATTTATATTAATTCGTTGTTTTATAAGCCGTTTAAGGGATTACTGACAGCATTTGCGGATGATGTGGGATTTGCTTATGGTTCAGATAGTGCCTTAAATCTTATCTCGGACATTAACTTTGATCTTCATCTCTTAAGAATCTGGTTTGCGGAGCATAAACTGATGATCAGCTCAAAAACTAAAATTATATTTTTCAGTTTGGTGGCGCAAAATAATATTGAAGCTGATTTATGCTTTCATGCAACTGATTGCCTAAGATTTCAACTATCTTATTGCACTTGTAATCCAAGTCTGTCTGCTTGTGATTTTCATAGCAGTCTCAGCTGCAGCAATAAATATTTTAAGATTGAAAGTGTTTCTGAATTTAAAAACTTAGGCCTAACAATTGACTCAAGGATGAGCTTTAATAACCACACGCAAAGTTTAAGAAATTATTTTCGTGGTGTTCTCAGGCATTTTTACTCTTTGCAAAGGATTTTCTGTACTCAACTTTTGCTAAAAATCTATTACGGAATCTTTCATTCTAGATTGCAGTATGGTATTACCTGCTGGGGAGGAGCTTATGTAAATAAAATTCAGCCTCTTTTATCAATTCAAAAGCATACTTTAAAGAAAATCTGTCGAAAACCCCGCTTACACCCTAGTTTTCCATTGTTCGAAAATTTGAGAGTTCTTCCGGTCCGTCACTTGTACTGCTATAAAGTGCTTAAAATGTTCTTTATGATATAAGGGAATCTTAATCTCAGACTCATCAACAATTATAGTTTACGTGTTAACTCGTTAAATCAAGTATCTTTACCTGCTTTTCGTACAACCGCGTTTTGTAATTTTTATTGTGTTGTTTCATACTGTTTATTTAACCAACTTCCACCTTTTGTAAGAGGACTTATACATCATCATGCATTTGTTAAAAAAGTAAAAAATTGGCTTTTTGGCCTCTTAAAAATATAGAATCTTTGTTTCATGTTCTTCGTTGATATTTGGTGAAAAATTGTTAGCTTAATTTCGTAATGTTATTTTCATCGTAATAGTACTTACTATTATATAAAATATGTTGAGAAATTTTTTCTTGGGCCACCCCACCCATCATTTCAATTTAAGTTTCATTTTTTATGGCCTAAGTGGCATTATCTCTATTTTTTCAACAAATATGTATGTCACTATTATTTCTTTTTGAAGCTATAGCATCTAAACATTGTAAATAAAATATTGTAATACATTTTAAGAAATAATAATAAAAATAATAATAATAATATTTATTTATTTATTTATTTATTTTATTTATTTGATATCATCTACTAGCTAAGCTATACAGATTACAAGTATAACAATTATATAAAAAAAAAGAAAAACAATGTACTTAATACTAAGATAATGCTGCCAAATTAAGAACAACACTTTTGAAGCGATCGCGTGAATAATTTAGATCTACAAAAATATAAACATCATTGAATGAAACAATAGCTCTGGACATGGGCTCATTATGGCCATAATTAGTTCTATGAACAGGTCGAAGAAGAAGGTTTCTTTCCCTTAAAGGTCTGGTTGGGGCATAGATTGGCACTAAGGCTAAAAGAGATGGACATTTAATATGATAGCATAATAAATCCCTTATTATCATGATGTCATGGGCTTTTCTTCTAGAACATAAAGTTGATATGCCCAACAATTGACATCGAGTCCGGTAAGAAATTTCAAAATCCCAGCTCATTTTCCTGAAAATGTATTTTGTGAAACGCCTCTGGATTTTTTCAAGGCGATCTGAGTGAATTTTATAGAATGGGGTCCATATAACATCAGCATATTCAAGCAGAGATCTAACCAACGCAATAAAAAGCGAAATAAGGGTATGAGGATCCGAAAATTCGCTGCCATTACGTTTTATAAAACCACAAAGCTTATTTGCTTTGGCAATAACGTGGTCAATATGAGATGCAAAGGTGAACCTGGAATCAATAATAATGCCAAGATCTTTCACCTCATCGACTCTGTTTAATCCAATAGTGTCGATTTCGTACTGAAACTCTAAATGATAAGAACTTCTGTAGAACGATATTATACAGCATTTTTTAATATTCAAGTGTAGACAATTTTTGATGCACCAGACAGATAAGTTTCTTAGATCATATTGTAAAAGCTCACAGTCAAGTGGAGTTTTGATTTTAAGAAATAACTTTAAGTCATCTGCATACATCAAGCAATGGCAATATTTTAATACACACGATATGTCATTTATAAAAATTATAAACAGGAGCGGACCCAAATGACTACCTTGTGGTACTCCCGAGCTGCACTCAAACGATCGAGAAAAGTAATTATCAATTTTGACTCTTTGAATCCTGCCAATCAAATAAGATCTAATCCAATCAAGCATAGCTGAGTGAAATCCAAAACTTTCAAGTTTTCTAAGCAAAATTAGATGATTGACGGAGTCAAATGCTTTACGGAAGTCAGTGTAAACACAGTCGACTTGATAACCATCTTCGATAGCATTGATTGTATAATGAGACAAGCAAGCTAAATTAGTGGTAGTGGACCTGCCAGTGACGAAGCCATGCTGCGTATTACAAAAAAATTCCTTAACTGAAAATTCAATTTTTGATTCAACCATACTTTCGAAAAGCTTAGGCAAAGCAGATAATTTGCAAATTCCTCTGTAATTTTCAATATCGTTCTTGGATCCAGATTTAAAAATTGGAATAAGAAAAGACGACTTCCATTCATCAAGAAAAATACCGGAGGACAGAGACATGTTAAAAACATGATGGAGGGGATAGGAAATAGCTTGGGAACACTTTTTAAAAATAATTGCAGGAATACCATCCGGTCCTGGAATTGAATTGGGCTTAAGATTATCAAGAGCCAATAAAATATCCTGAGGACTAAGTTGGATGAGGCCGATATCAGTTCTGCATTCGGTAGTTGGTACAAAACTAGGTGTATCTGGCTTTGTGTACACAGATTGAAAGAATTTAGCAAAAAAATCTAGCGTCGTATTAACATCTCTAGATTCAATGCCTTTATAAAGCATGGATTTCGGCAGACCACTCGATTTTCTTTTGGTATTTATGAAAGTCCAGAAGCGTTTAGAGTCAGTTCTAATTTGATTTTCAATTTGAATTACGTAATTTGCCTGTAGAAATTTGCTTAAGGCAAGAAAGTCCTTACGCAGTTTATCAAAATGAACATAATCCACAGAGCTATTGGAAATTTTGAAATTTTTGTGAGCCTTGTTTTTAAGGTTCTTAAGGTGAGAGAGCCTTTTATTGTACCATGGAGGCTTAGATAAATTCTTCTTCGACCTACATGGGACATAAGTGTTAAATCCGTTAAATAATACAGACTTGAAATAATTATATGATTCCTGAAGGGACAAATGTCTCAGATTACTGATCCAATCGATGCTACGAAGGTAATCATTCAAACCATTAAAATCAGTTTTTAAAAAATTAAACGTTTTAACCGGATTGCTGCCAGTTTCTAGAAAATCGTACACCTCAATTTCAATCAAAGTCTCATTATGGTAAATAGAATTGTTTAACAAAGAGTATGGGGCTTCAAAAGTATTTGCCTTAATCTCATCACAGCAGATAAAAACAAGATCAAGTATTCTATTTTGTGAATTTACAATTGAGCTTATTTGACATAAGTTATGTGAAATTAGGAAATCAATTAAAACAAATTCAATATCTTTCTTTAAGTTACATGGTACAAGCATTTTATCGTCATCAGACCAAGACCAAACAATGTCTCCAACATTGAAATCGCCCAAAATACATATACTATTGGCGGTATTATCGTGATTATCAAAATGAAATTAATGTTAAATATGTGTTTTTCATAGACATCTAATTTACTCCCTGATGGGACATAATTTACAATAAAAATAAGTGAACTCACGACACCTGTGACTTTTAATGAAAAACAGAGCTGTTCCACATCACCATCTGGTAGAGGAATACCCCAGCAGGTAATACCCGACGAACTGCGGCGAGAATTCCTCGAGGTGGACGACTAATAGCAGCAGCAGCAACAATAGCAGAAGGCGATTTACGACCAACCAGCACGGGGCCAGCACTAGCTTGAACATCTGTGAGCGTAACAGCATTATCAGCTACAAGATTGGTTGGAACAACCTCGCTATACGGAGAGGTGGAGGGTGGCAGAGCAGTAGTAGCAGCAACAGCAACAGCAGCGACAGCATCGGCCGAATGCTCACCACTTGTTTTCGACAGTGGCTGAGAGGCAGTGAGAGTAATGTTAGGTGTCGATCCAGCATGTTTGTTGCGTGGAGTATTGTGTTCATCATATAGTGCATATAGGTGCTCATCGGCAGCAACCGTCAACACACTATTTTTATTTTTATTTTGCAAAGCAGTGGTGGCAGCAACAACAACAGCAGCGACCGCGTCATCCGAATGCTCGCCACTTGTTTGCGATAGTGGCTGAGGGGCAGTGAGAGTAATGTTAGGTGACGGCCCGGCGTGTTTGTTGCGGGGTGTATGAGAGCCATTTAGAGACAGCTGTTTCGCAGAATTTTTTTTCGGTGCACTCGAAAAATAGCTAGCGACGGCGAACCACGAGTGGGTGCATTGACCCTGGATACCGATTGCGAGCGTGTAACAATGTTTGATTTCTTAGAAGAAATGGATGAGGGACGCGATAAGAGTTTCTTTAAAGCGAATATTTCACTATGCAGTAAATCGAGTTTGGAATTAATAGAATCCGTATCGAGCACAGGTTGATTACACTTAGTACAAACAGCAAAATCCATTTAGGATATCAAAAAATAGCGATTTAAAGTTAATAGCAGATTAGCAAATTAGCAAATAGAGAGAACAATGAAAGCACATCAAGTAGCGACTGGTGCAAGAACTGAACTCCAGCAGTTCCCAAATTTATTATTTAACGTGGATTTTACTGAACGCTGACAATTCTCTATCAATATTTTCCGCAAAGTCAACCTTTTTACAACAACCATTTCCACAATATTTGAGATCTTCCTCCAAAATCTACCTGTCGCCTAAGGTACTGAGAATTGTAAAAAAAAGTATATATATATATAAGTATAACATATATTTTATTCTCTTAGCGACTACTCTCAAGAAATTCTTGGAAAGATCCCAAACTTATATCAAATTTACTTCTTACTCAGCATGCATTCGTTACAAACTAAAAAGAAAATCAATCATAAAGCAAGCACTAGCGGTTAAACAAGATAAAGCAAAGAAAAGCACTAACCATTTCTTTTAATCAAAATATTCGAAGTACATATTTTAACCGAAATATTAATAAACGCTGCGTAAAAGTTATCAACTCGTTATTCAGCAGTTACGTCAAATTTTTGTATGCTATCTGATGCCTACTAGCTAACTTACAAGTTATGGGAACGTATCAATCATATAAATCAATCCATAATCCATAATATGCACCAGAGACAATACTGAGACCACCAACTTCGGCCGATTTCCCGTTACTTAGCCTACAAGCTATATTTCTATGGGGTGGCAAATGCTAAGTGCGCTTGTATTGATACATAGAAATTCGTATTGACAAATGTCACGTAACTTCAGAAACAAATACACTCGCACCTTGCATATGCCACTTCCGCTTTGGGCAAAGTGGTTTGCAGCGTTCATAGAATTTTATCCGTTAAATTTGAAATTGTTCGTTACGTGTGAAAAATAATTTTTTTTAGGAATAAGTGTACATTTGCTTAAAATATTTACGAAAAATTAAGAATGTAGATTGGTTGAGGGAAAATAAAAACATTTTGAGCAAATTTTCTTTATTATTGAAGAAAAATGTACACACGAAACCGAAGTTAATTATATCCAAATGCGGGAAATACACAACCATATTTGTCCTAATATATTTCTAGTATGTAAAACATATCCTGTAGATAGTTTTATTAACCACACAAATCTAATTATTCACCTTCAAAAAATTTATAATTACTAACCAATGGCATTCAGTTATGCTAAAATGTGGTATTCCCGAACTCTTTCACATTTCCCCACGGTTGCCGAGGTTGGCAGCATTTATTTTTGTATTTTTTGTATGTTTTTGCATGTCACACGGATTCCAATTGACATAACACCGATAGGAATACAAAATGGCGAATTTGAAAAAAAAACTGAGGGGGCCAGCGGCAAGAGGATTGTGAGTTGGGGGTCTCAGTATGATTTGTCTATGATATGCACATCATAACCACTGTACCATAACATGGATTATCAGCTAAAATTAAAAACTGCACCACCCGTTGCTCGAACATAATTCTTACCTAGCAACAGCGATATAGCGTCGATAAGCAACATATAACAAACATATGACAACAACATATAACAAAACAAGTAAAAGTGTTATCATCGGCCTGGCCGATGTTTTGATACCCTCCACTGCATACAAGTCATGCAAAATATCAGAACTACTTGACCGACATAGCCCATTTTTAATACCAACCTAACGACGATAAAAGAAGTCCTTTCACAAAACTTCATTCACATAGGTTGATTCTTTTGGACGATATCGTGTTTTCAACGGAAAGAGGGACACATGGGTCTAATATTGGTTTTGTATGGGAGGTACCAGAACTACTTGACCGACATAGCCGATTTTGAATACCAACCTGACGCCGATAAAAAGAAGTCCTTTCACCAAATTTCATTCAGCTACGTCAATTACTTTGGGCGCCATCGTGGTTTCAACAGCCAGAGAGACACATGGGTCCAATATTGGTTTTGTGTGGGAGGTACCAGAACTACTTGACCGACATAGCTCATTTTCAATACCAACCTGACGCCGATAAAAAGAAGTCCTTTCACCAATTTTAATTCACCTACGTCAATTACTTTGGGCGCTATCGTGCTTTCAACAGACAGACAGACAGACAGACAGACAGACGGACATGGCTAAATCGATTCAGAATGTGATCCTGATTCAGAATATATATACTTTATGAGGTCTCCGGTGACTCCTTCTTGGCGTTACAAATGTATTGGCAAAGTGAATATACCTTCCTCTGGAGGGTATAAAAACCAAAGCTGTTACCATGTACCATGGATTAGCGAGAGAAGCACTTGCGACAATAACTGCAGTAGACAACGCTCCAGCCGACTTTCTTGATACCAACACAGACTGAAGAAAGCTCTCATGTTGTCTATAAGACTTCCCCTATGTGCCTAAGTTGTGGATTGAGTCAGTCTTTTTCGTTAGTGAAGACTATCACTTGTAAGTTCCGAAGTGTGCACATAAGTTTTCATATTAAAATAATTACATAATTGTAAAGGTACATTAAAAATAAAATATAACTTTTTATAAAGACCGAGTGTTTCAATTAATTATTACTTACATGTGCACATTTTTGTTTATTAATACGGGGTTGAGTGTTTAGAAATAAAACAGAAATGCAATATATTTAAATTTTGTCAATCCATTTTTACAAATTTGTGTTTGCTGGACTTAAAAACCACTTGCATTGTTGTAAATATTTCAACGAATAAAATCAGAAAACATTTACAACTTACTAAAATTAGTTTATAATTATATACGCTCAGGCTGAAAACATCGTATGTAAATTTGCTCCTATTACGAAATTCCATTTCCATTTATCATTTAGGATAGTTGGGCAACACTCCTCTTCAAAATGACATTTCGGGAGGATTTATTTAGCTAATGCCCGAGATAAACATGGGTTTCTGAACATTAACATTTAACCCTACAGTTAGCGATATTCTGCCAACTATATTTGTTTATTGGTAAAGGGATTTAGGAAAGTGTGGGGTTTTTGCGTAAACTTCCAGACTAAAGTTGATTATTGGTAAGGCCATATGAATTTTTTCCTTTGTTCTATAATAAAAAGTTCTTAACTCAAACAGGTTATGGGCCTAGAGCACTCTGTCTCATACAGTACAGATAAGATTTAATTAAATAATTTTTTGTTATGGATAAGGACGATTCAGCTGCTGAGAGTTTTTCTGATTCGGCCATCGACGATCGTACCCTTGTATTTAGAAGAAGTAATAAAAGTCGAATTTCTTGTGCCTCCTGCAATACCAATTGAAACACCGGTGACAATGTCTGAACAAAAGATTTATCATATTCATCGTTCTAATGGGTAGGATTATCATTTATGGCGTAGGCAGATGGAAATCTATATGACGGAGAACAAACTTAAGCAATATATTCTGGGAATTTTACCTCATCCGAGTAGTTACTACGCGGCATAGGAGGAGAAAGATGCGGATGCGCAGGCTTTTCTGATACGTGGTCTAGAGTTTGAGCAGTTAAAATATTTGTCTGACTGCACAACGTCTGCTCAAATGTGGTCGAGACTAAAGACTGTGCATGCAGAGAAAAGTGACCAGTCTGCTCAAGTGCTTTTGGATAGGTTCATCAACTACAGGATGGTGGAAGACGAAAGCATGGCTGATTACGTCGCTAAGGTTATGTCCCTCGCCCAGCGCTTGAAGGACATGGATCTTGAGCAGAAGGAGCAGGTAATAATAGCTAAGATTCTGGGAAGTTTACCATCGAAATTTGATAATGTTAGAACTGCGTGGTATGCGGTGCCGCGGGAATTAAATTAAAAAAAACACAATTTGTTTAAAAATATATATTTATTTAATACTTGAGCCGATCTGCTCATTTACGCTGACAAAATCTGACTGACTGTTATTACAAGAGTTTGTTCTTATATATTTACTACTTAAGATTACGGCGTCCGTCATACATCATCTAGTTTATGTTTACAGATAACGATAAACTAGATTAGGTTGTGGCGTTCATTATAACTCATAGAGTTTATTGTTTGCAGCTGGGGTTGAAAGTGGACACTTGCCCTTTCAGTGATTAGAGGAATAGTCGTCCCTCTACTGGTGTTGTATTACTCGATTTGGTGTGATCGTCGACAGGGATGTGTGTTCCTAACATAACTCCTCCTCCCTTAGCTTGTTGTTTCTCCTGGAACAATCTTTTAAACAATACTACAATTATGACAATGATTACAATGATTACAATTCCATGTATACTGAAGTGAGCTTTTGAGTGATTTGAATATCTTTCCATTATTTTATTAAGATTATCAATTTTTGTAACATTCCAGCTTATATTTTTATTAGTTATTGTCGTTAAGTTTAGCATGTCTTCTAAGTCAATACTAATTGGTTGTTTTACAATATTTCTTTGGTTCTCATATTCTTCATTATTTATAACAACTTTACAATTTTCGAAATGAATAAGTACATTTCTTTTTATCGCTTTTATTTTACGTTCGTCACAAGAACTGTTAATTTTTGTGTTACTATTTTTTATTAATTTTTCTTAATTCTAGAATTACATTATTTTCTTTATTAATTTTCGTCATACAATCCTTTTTCTTTAAACAATTTTTTATAGGTTTTAGGTGTCTGAGTTCTTTATTATTTTCAAATTTTAAAAATGTATTATTATTTTTTATCATATCTTCCTCTTTAGTATCTATTTCTATAAATTCTTCGTTTGGGATTGGAGTGTAAAAATATTTATCAAAGGTATAGATTTTATCCGGTATTTGGATTATAAAAATTACAAGATCATCTGAATATTCTCCAACTGAAAGTTTAATGTTTTTTAGTTTACGTAAATCTATATCAAAGTTTTGAATTTTTTCTGTGGTTAGTAAGCTTGTCGTCATAATTTGTAATCGGCTAGCTAAAATAATATTTTGTATTTTTTCTATTAATTCTTTAATTTTATCTGTTTTACGTAGGTATTCTAACACTACTAGTCTTTTCTCGGCCATTTGAAATTCTAACTGAAATCCTAATTCATGCTTGGTTTTTGTTAAAACTGCGCTTCTTAAAATTTCTATTTCATTTTGAATCTGGCAATTTATCTTTAATTGAATATTATTGTTTTTTATAAGGTGATGGTTATTTTCAGTTAAAATCTTAATTTGGTTTTCGATTTCTACTCTGTCTTCATCGTCCATGGTACCAAATAAAACATTGAGTGCTCTACCTCCTAAGTTAATTAAACTCCTAACATTTCTTTTAAGATTTCCTTGTTTGTGTCCTCTAACACTTTGCAATTCTCCCTGGATCAGTTCGATTTCTCTTTCGATTGTTATATAGGATTTATCTGATGGTGATTTTAACAAAACTTCCTTTTGATTTAACCATTGTTCTTTAATCAATTTTATAACTGAACTTGTTTCCGTAACATTTATTAAATGTATTATTGAACTGTATTTATTAACCACTTTCACTTGATCGTATCGAATTACAGAGTAACCGTTGCTATTATTGATTTCTTCTATAATTATTTTATTCCTTACTAAAACTGTGATTGACAATAGTATAGCTAGTATTAAGATTTTCATTTTGTTTGTTTTTTTTTTTTTTTTTTTTCACGTCTTTATTGTTGGACTTCCGAGATTGAACTGAGTATATTTTATCTACTTCGAGAATGTTTGGTTCTCTGGTCAGTTTTTATTAAGTTTTCATCGTTCTTCGATCGGGTGACTCTTTCCTTTTGTATATTCGTTGGATGCTGATTGTTGAGTTTACTGAACTTATATCTCGGTTGTGTTTTATGACGGTCTGCTCTTGAATTCTTTACAAAGCCTTCGGTTCTGTTATCATTGTACTCTTCTCTATTTTTATTAAGATTATTTATGATTTTTTCTTTATTTTTGAGCATGAGTTCATAAAGTGGTTTTTTAATGATTCTTCCGTTTTGAATATCATATGGTTTTTGTTTGGTTGTTGCATCTATGGATGTGTTATAAAAAAGGTTTGCTTTATGCACTGCTTTCCGAATTTCATGTACGGTTGGATTAACTTTTCCATTAAGTATTGTTCTTACTTTCTCCGCCAACGTTCTGTGAAAAACTTCAATGTCAGAATTCCCTGTATGACTGTTTGGTTTCGTAAAATGGGTCTCTATTTCGAGATCTTCTAATAATTTTATTATCCTAGGAAAGTTGAATTCGTTATCCATCACGAATCGCTTTGCTTTTCCGTTCACGGCTATTATCTGTAAAATAGTTTCTTCTAAGGTTTCATGTGAAACATTCGGAACATACGTGGTTGTAGTTAGTTTACTGAATTTATCAATTGAGGTGAGAAATTTAGTTTTTGCTATACAATAGATATCTATGTGTACAATTTCATTGATATCTTTAGGGGTTTCCGTTAGATGGTATTTTTCTTTTACAGGTCTTCTGTCGTATTTTGACTGCTTACATATATTGCAGCTGTTAATGACGTCATTTATTAATTCTCTTAGGTTTTTGAAATAAATTTTAGTTCTAAGTCCTCTGTAGTTTTCTTCTATACCAGAATGTCCTGTTTCTTTTTCATGGTACAGTTTTATTTGTTTGATCGCTTCTTCTTCTGATTTCATATCCTTAGCAAGGTACTGACATTTATGGAATTTTATTCTTGTTCCAAATAACTCTATCAATTTTTGTTGAAGCAAGTTGTATTCAGTGTCTGACAAATCTGTATATATTCCTGTATTTTTGTTGTCTATTAGGGGGATCAAACGGTTATTGAATTCGTTTTTATTAATTTCATTTATTCCTATACATATTCTGTTATTTCCTTTTCCTTTTTGAAGTTTGTTTCCTGCTTTCAATATTATTTGCTGTTTAAATATGTTTACTGCACTATCTTTAATAGCGAAATGATCATTCGCTTCTTCTTGTTGGGAATGGATTGTGAGTTGCATTGATTCTTCATCCTCTATCATATTTATTTCATCTGTATTTTTTATTTCTCTGCTCAAGAAATCAGCTACAGTATTGCTTGTACCTTTTAAATATTCTATGTGTATATCGTATTCTCCTAACTGGAGTATCCACCTCTGTAGTCGTGGTGAAATATCTCTACCTAAGTTTTTTATCTGTAACCACTTAAGTGGTTGATGATCTGTTTTGAGGTCAAAGGGTCTACCGTATAAGTAGGGTCTTAAGTATTTGACTGACCACACTATTGCTAATAACTCCTTTTCTGTTGTAGAGTAGTTTTTCTCATGATCATTTAATGTTCGGGAAATATAGCTAATTGGGTGTCCTTCTTGGGAAAGGACGGCTCCTATTGCGTAATTGCTAGCATCTGTCGTTAAGACGAATTTCTTATTGAAATCGGGGTATGCCAGTATAGGTTCTATTATGAGAGAATCTCTGAGTTCCTCGAATGCTTTTCTATATTCAGAATCGTTTACATCGATCTTTGCATTTTTTTTTCAGATTTCTAGTCATTGGTCCCGCTATCTTAGCGTAATCCTTTATAAATCGACGATAATACCCCGTCAGTCCTAGGAAGCTTTTAATTTGCTTCGGAGTTTTAGGTATTTCTATTTTTTGGATGGTGCTTATTTTATCTGGGTTTGGTTTTACTCCGTTGGAAGTAATTGTGTGTCCAAGGAATTGGGTTTCTTTCCTAAGGAAGTTACATTTGTCTATTTGGATTTTTAAATTATATTTCCGTATTGTTTTAAAAATAAGATTTAAGTTTATTAAATGTTCTTTTAATGAAGTGGAAAATATAAGAATATCATCTAGGTAAACTACACAGATTTTTCCTACATATTCGCCTAAGACTTCATTCATCATACATTGGAATGTTGCTGGAGCGTTCTTTAGACCGAAAGGCATCCTTAGAAACTCATAGTGTCCGGATGGTGTCGAAAAGGCTGTCTTTTCTATATCCTGTGGATGCATTCTAATTTGGTGGAAACCTTTTGCTAAGTCCAATGTTGTGAAATATTGACATCTACCTATTTTATCTAAGAGTTCATCTATATGAGGTATCGGATGTTTATATTCTATTGTTTTTTCGTTTAACTTCCTATAGTCTATAACGATTCTCCATTTTTTCTTACCTGAGTTGTCTTCTTTTTTGGGCACAACCCATATTGGGGATGCGTAAGGGGAAATACTTTTCTTTATTACTCCGTCTTGGAGCCTTTGTGATATCTGTTTATCAATTTCTTCCTCGTGGATTTTGGGATAACGATATATTTTTGTGAAAACGGGTGCATCATCCGTTGTTCTTATTTTATGTGTTGTTTGAGTAGTTGAACTAAGGGTATCTCCTTCTTTGTAGAAGAGATCTCTATTTTCATGTAAAAACTCCTGAAGTTCTCTATATTCTTCATGGTTTAAATCTTTAGGTATAAGGTCTTTAATACTTAGATGATTTACGTTCATCTGAGTTATATCCTCATAACTATAGGGGCATGTATTAACATTGCTTTCTTCATTTTCTATGAAGGGTATTTTCATATTATTTATTTTTAAATATGCAGACTTAAAATCTATTTGAGCTTCGATCGGTTTTAGGATATTCGTGCCTAAGATTCCGTCGAATTTGTTATTAGTGAAGTTCAACAGCTTCCACGTCATCGTAGAGTTGGGCTCATTGAATTCTTCAGGAAGAGGGGATATGATTTCTTCTGTGACTTGTGTCTTTGTATCTATTGTTGCCATGGATATTGGCTTCTCTAACTTCCTTCTTGGGTACTGTTCTAATTTATCTATTTTTAATATAGAAACTCCGCCATACTAATAATCATTTTTAGTGTCCAGGCTAAACTTCTCGAAGTCACAGTAGCGAAATTTTCCATACAAAATTGCATATTGTAACCTACAAAATATTTAGTGTGAAGGTTAAAAATGATTATTAGTAAGGCCCACTGACGCTCCTGTGTCTACTAGAAATCTCAGTCTATGTCCTTGTATGTGGACAGATATTACGGCAAGTGTTTCGACTTCCCGGGGTTTATAAAATTTACCTCCCCTTGATTATTTTCATTTAAATTATTGGTTTCCATGGGTTGTGGAGTATTTCTAAATTGATTGGAATTACCGAATCCAAATCTGAAATTACTGTTATGGTTTCTTTGTCCTAAGATTTGAGCATTATGTGCTCTTACCTGGCCAGAATTATTAATATCTACTCTAGGTCGATAATTATTCCGATTATTATTATGGTTAGAAGATCGATAATAATTTTGATTCTTAAAGGACGATGGGTTCTGCCTAGGTTGGAAGTTATTCTGCCTTTGATTAGAATTATTTTGTAAATAATTTTGAGTATTATATTTAATAGGATTTACCGGGATTCTAATGTTATCGTTAAGTTGTCTATACCTACTTAAGAGGTGATATGCATTACTCAAAGTGGTAATGTTTTGTGCAATGATTATGCTTGCCTGAGGGGCGTTTAAATTGTTAATAAATTTGTTTAAGACAATATTTTCATTATTTGTAGTAGTATAAATAGCACTAGGTTCTAACTTACTTTTCCTATTCAGCTTTTGTAGGAGGTTGTTCAGTTGGTGGTACAGTGTGTTTACATCCTTTGATTGTACTGCATGAAGATCTTGGAGAATCTGCTCGTACGTTTCTTTGACTCCGTAGTCCTCGAGGAGACAAATTTTGATGGAGTTCCATGTGGCTTCTGGGGCTCTCCGTGCAGAATTTGCTGCTTCTCCTTGTATTTTGTGGCAGATGATGAGGTTCGCCAAAGGTTGGTAGGCAATATCGAGTAGGTCGTATAAATAACTCACATGATTTGAGAAATTTATGACGTCCTCGTTGGATCCTCCGAATGTGGGGATCTTTTCTATTCTGTTGATGATGCCTGTTTGTTCAGCATTCGCCATATTGAATCACTTTCTTATTTTTTTTTCTTCAGTTATTGACAAGAATTTATCTATAAAAGGTGTGCTACTTATATATGTGTGAGAAAAAATAATTGTTTTTCTCTTTTCGTGGATTTTCGGGGTTCTTGCTCAGTGTTCTCCTGGAGAATTTGTGTATATTATTCTTTCGAATTTTGAACACCACTTTTCACAATTCACTCGCGATTCACTAATTTTTGTTTAGGAACTTTGGTCCTGTAATTAATATACTTTGCGGAACTTAGTTCGATCACTTGAATCCTTCCAGGGACATATATTTTACTTGTATATGTTTTAAAGGATCCTACCGACTGCGCCAATTAAATTAAAAAAAACACAATTTGTTTAAAAATATATATTTATTTAATACTTGAGCCGATCTGCTCATTTACGCTGACAAAATCTGACTGACTGTTATTACAAGAGTTTGTTCTTATATACTACTTAAGATTACGGCGTCCGTCATACATCATCTAGTTTATGTTTACAGATAACGATAAACTAGATTAGGTTGTGGCGTTCATTATAACTCATAGAGTTTATTGTTTGCAGCTGGGGTTGAAAGTGGACACTTGCCCTTTCAGTGATTAGAGGAATAGTCGTCCCCAGTGGCGGACTAAGGGGGGGGGCGGTGGGGGCGGTCCGCCCCGGGTGGCAGACAAATAGGGGGTGCCATCAGTAACAGAAAAATAACTTTGCACACTACAAAAAATAAAAACACAAATAAAACAATAAATTTGCACACAAAAATTATAGATTTTAATGATATAATCGAAACATTCAGTACAATAAAAGCTCGTAAGCACCTTTAAATAAAATATTTGTTCGTGTTTTTTTCTTAAATTTTTCAAGGGGTGTAAGCTTGCTTTACCGCCCCGGGTGTCACTGCCTCTTAGTCCGCCACTGGTCGTCCCTCTACTGGTGTTGTATTACTCGATTTGGTGTGATCGTCGACAGGGATGTGTGTTCCTAACATAACTCGGGCAGCTCAAACGATTGACAAGCTCACTAACCATTTGGTTAACGGAGAAGCTATTCTTAATATGAGGTCGAATGGAAGTTAACGCGCTAGTACATCTGAGGCTGCATATATGGCAAGCAGCAAAAGATAATTCCTCTAAGCGCAAGGGCAAATGCAATTATTGTTCCAAGGAAGGTCATTGGGCTAGAGAGTGCTTCAAGAAACAAAGAGATCAGCAAGGCAAAATCAATGCTCAGTCATTTGTGGTTGAGACAGGTGGACGAGCAGATTTATCCCCAATATCTTTTTACGAGTTTTCATGCAAGAGTTTTCACGTTCGAGTTGGCGATGGCTTCTCTTTGAATGCGGAAGGTATGGGCGATGTAGATGTACAGTTGACTAATGCCGATGGGTCGTCTCCAATTCATACTATCAAGGACGTACTTTACGTACCACAGCTTGGCAAGAATTTTATTTCTGTGCTCAAGTCAACCGAAAAGGGATTTTGAGTTATTTTTGAAGAAGGAGCCAATCGAGTTACATTTGTTAAGGGTGGACAGCTGATTGTGGATGGTGTCAGATATCGCAAACTGTATAAAATGAATTTCAGTCCAATTACGAAGACGGAAATTAATACAGTGTCTTCTGAATCATCTATGTTATGGCACGAGTGTTTTGGACACGTAAACTTCAAAATGCTGAGGGAGATACATCAAAAGCAAGTCGTCAAAGGTTTAAATATCAAAGGCAACACTGAAAACGATCCTTTCTGTGAGGGCTGTGCTTATGGCAAACAACACCGTTTAAGTTTTCCGAAGGAGGCTGCGAAACATTCTGCAATTCCTGGTGAGGTTTTTCATGCCGATTTATGTGGCAAAATGAGTGTGGCTTCTATTGGTGGAGCTTATTTTTTTATGCTCCTGAAAGATGACTGTTCTAGATACTGTTTTGTATTTTTCTTAAAGAATAAAACATATAATTTGCAGATTCTGATGCAGCTTTATGCGGAAGTTCAGGCAGATGGACATCACTTCAAGAGATTAAGGACTGATGGAGGTTTCTAATTTTGCAATGATGGAATGAAGACGTTTTTATTATCTAAAGGGATCAAACATGAGTTTACAGCACCTAGAGCTCCAGAGCAAAACGTATTTATAGAGAGACAAAATCGGACGATTGTGGAAAGCGCTAAGGCGATGTTGCATGCGCGGAGTAGGCCGCAATGTCTTTGGGGTGAGGCTACTAATACTTCTGTTTATTTAAGGAATAGAACCGCATCCCAGACACTTAATGGCTGCACACAATATGAGAAGTGGCATGGAGTAAAACCCTCAGTGGAACATCTCAGAGTTTTTGGTAGCGAATGCTATGTTCATTTCCCAACAGAACAACGAACATAATGGGAGGCAAATTCTCTTAAATGTCAGATGGTTGGATACAGCGTGGGAAACAAGGCATATAGAGTTTATGATGCAGCAGGTAGAAAGATTTTGATCAGAAGAGACGTCATATTTAACGAAATGTTTGCACCGCCTTATGTTGTGGTGGACCAACCAACTAACTCCAAAGGTATCTTCCATGAATGACCAGGAGGAGAACGGGACATCAGTGGCTGCAGACAAAATTCAATCAATACGAAGAAATCCAAGGTTACCGATTGAGAGGGACCCATATCCGAAGCGGAATATAAGAGTTTCTGACGAAACAGTGACGATGACGGAGTTATATGTTGCGCAACTGGACCCAGTTGGTCTTGAGGAAGCGATGGAGGCGGACGATTCTGCGAAATGGCTATACGCTATCAATAATGAACTGGATGCATTGGTGGAGAACAAAACTTGGTTTTTAGTTCCAAGACCGGTCAATCAAAATGTCATCACAAGTCGTTGGATATTTAAGAAGAAATATAAAGCTGATGGACGAATTGATAAGTACAAGACTCGACTGGTAGCGAGGGGCTGCTCACAAAAGCGGGGAGTGGATTATGAAGAAACTTTTGCGCCAGTGGTTAGATACGAGTCAGTAAGATGTCTTTTAGCTGTTGCAGCTGCGTTTGATCTAAACATTTACCAATTTGACGTTAAGACTGCTTTCCTGCACAGTGATTTAGATGAACAAATTTTCATGGAACAACCGTATGGTTTTGCAAAAGACGAGCGTGTATGTCTAATGAAAAGGAGTCAAATATTCACTCAAGCAAGCTTCGCGTCAATGAAACAAGAAGATGGTTAAATTTTCATTGAAGTTTGGACTTAAAAAATCAAATATGGACATATGCATTTTCTACAAAGAGTCAAAACGTTTTTATCTTGCGATGTATGTGGACGATGGACTTTTCTGCGGCGATGATATGGCTGTTATTCAATCACTTTTAAAACAGTTGCACAATGAATTCAAAATAACTTATAAAGAAGCGGAATTTTTTGTGGGCTGCAGATCGAGAGGAACAGAGAAAGAGGTAAAATTAAAATACACCAATGTGCTTACGCGCAAAGGGTACTGGAGCGTTTTAATCACAGTCGAAGTACGCCTGTCTCAACTCCTGCTGATCCAGGTATAAAATTTACTATAGCAGGTAATGATGTTGGTGGTAAAGGAACTTTATTTTGATCGTGAAGCTATAGGTTCTTTGATGTATTTAATGATTTCCACACGACCCGATTTAGCCTTTAAAATTGGAGTTTTGAGCCGCTACATGGAAGATCCGAAACAAATTCATTGGAAAGGAATAAAACGAGTTCTGAAATATTTAAACACATATATATGTTATAACTTATGGTGTGGGATCGAACAAAACTACACTAACCGGACCCATTGCTTGGAGCTCACGAAAACAAAGTGTCATAGCAACGTCGACAACAGAAACAGAGTTTGTTTCACTATGTTCAGCGACGAAGGTGACCGTATGTCTGATGCGAGCTTTATTAGATTTGTACTGTGTACAGACCGATCCAACACCTATGTATTGCGACAACCAGAGAGCAATTACAATTGTAAAGAGTCCGGAGTCATAAAGAGAACCAAACATATTGATACACAGTTCTTCTACACTTGTGATCAACAAACTAAAGGGGAGATTGATGTGCAGTTAATTTCTACAGATGATCAACTAGCTGACCCGTTGACAAAAGCTCTAACTAAAGAGATTTGGTAGATAGGAGAGCGTTTTGGAATTTGCTAATCTTTTGGTTTGCTAACCATTGTATAAACTTAAAGACAAAAACGAGAGGGAGTGTTGAAGTAAACGTTTTTGTTGTTACTGTTTAATAATAATTAATTTTTCATACTGTACTAATAGCAATTTTGACAGGTCTCAGAAGGCCAATTTTTATTCAAAACCTTGAATTGTCTATGAATATTTTCCTTTGTTCTATAATAAAAAGTTTTTAACTCAAACATATCTTACCCAGGGGTTCTTATGACATAACAAAACGATAGTCGCATATTCAATGACAATATTCATCTCTTTCTAATTTTCCTACCAACACATTAACTTGTGGCACTACTCTTTAGTGATCATCTGTGTTATTCTATACAATTCTACAACAGTTCGGCCACCCTGACCGTACAATCGACCTCGATCTTGCTGCTATAGCTCTTCATACAAAAAAAAACTGTGTCTCAAAAAAGAATTACAGAGGATGACTACAATGATTCTACATGCAAAATATGTGATCAACTGTGACTATCGAACTGTGACAGTGTGTGTGTATTAAATCGTGCGTCGCGCTAAGGTCGATTACAATTATTTCCTAATCTCACTTCATCTGGTTCTGTGTGATGGCTAGATGTTATGCCACCTTCTAGAGTCCCGCCCACTAAATACATCAGGGTATACTTAATACCCCACTGCACCATGAATCTATCTATCAATCTAGTTGTATGTGCAACTTTTAACACCACATGAACGAATTACTGAATGAAAATTGAATCATGTTCTGTTGCATTCATAAGGCCACATTTTATTTATATCGATTAGGAATAATATGTTTTATATTTTTTAAATTAAGTGGTGGAGGTGTCCTATAAGCAGGAGAGTTGTCTTACCAAGGGGAAAGGCCATCACCTCTCACCTTGAGTAAGACACTTTCCGGATAGCCAAGGGATGCCAGGGGAACAATGTTCTCAGGATCATCATACGTGGTGTAGAGCCACAACCTGCAAGAGGTACCACTGCTTTCGACTGAAAATGACGGATCTAGAGCGGAAAACTCAATAAAAACCCGTAATACCAGGCGTCTAACAACCGTGCCTATGGGATGAATGGCACTACGTAAGTGTGTCTTATAATGGTGAACTCCGGATAACAGGCGACCTCCGGTTTAAATTAGCCCTCCCGATGTATGGGGCTCTGCCTCGGGTGACCGTCTTTCTCGCAATTTTCAATTACAAATGGAAACAAACAACACAATAACAGAAAACAATAAGGAATGCACACCTTTCAAACTGCAAGCAGAGGTCACTTTGGACCTCCCAGTTTTTACAGTTAGGGCACTTGGTCCTGATGCAGAAACTGAACACTATGACACCATGACAAGTGGAGAGGGCACGGTCGTCACTACTCTCGTGGATGTTATATCGGCGGAAGAGGAAGCTGCTTTACTCGCATCCCCGAAATCATCAACAGCTATCGACAAACCATCTGAATCAGTTAAGCCAAACGATGCTGGCAAAATCAAGCTTTCAGGTGATAGACTCAAACGCCAGAAGAAACTTTTGGACGCAGGTTATCAGATTGAGGAGGCGCGTTCACTGGCCTTGGAACCTGTGAAATGCAAAGACATTCGTCCGAAAAGACCAAGAGCTGACAGCTTAACCCTAACCCCAACCCTTCCGGGACGTTGTTGGATGCAAAATAGGGGTAATACCAGCAGACTACCCTGTTACCATATTGTCCACAGACCAACTAAGATTGGCACAAGCCAGTGTCCTGGACAGTATAGTCAAACAACAGGACAATGCTCCAATTCCGTGGTTTCACATTCAAACTAGTTTGGCCTGCCTTCACGTGCACATACGATTAAGACGCAGCTTGCAACCTGTCCAGCTACGATTACTATTGGTTCTATTTCTTGTGTTACATTAATTGTTGTTGTGAAAAGTTAAAAAACCTACCCGATAAAATAAATACAAAGTAGATACTGACTTATATTTTGTGAAGTCCATTTCTTGTTTTACATGTATTGTTGTTGTGAAAAGTTAAAAATAAATACATTATTGGTGCAAGTGTTATCCACTCAATATGACAATTCTTGGCATCCTAACGAAAATTGTGTAGATACATTCAGTAACATTTAACCGTCACAAGTACTAAATACTTGAATAACAATAAGAGGATCTTTACATCACCTCGAGACATTAGTTCAAGGTTTCAAAGTGAAAAATTGTAACAATTGGCGCAGCCGGTAGGATAAAGGAAGCAAAGTTCTAAACTTATAATAGCTTGAAAAGCCTTAATCCGAATACCTTATACTGGGCAAGACGACTTTACCCTTAAACTCGGAACTGAGTCTGGTTTCGAGGGTATATTAGAAGGTAAATGAACAACGCAACTGAAGAAGAGAACCAAGAGGACCCACCAGGAACTTCGAGAGGACAAGGAACGCAGCCACTCCAACCAGTTTTATCCCCAAGAAGACTACGATCCGGGAAAGTGCTACAAACAAATAGTGTAAGTCTAAGTAATTATTTAGAATTATTATTAGAGAAAGCGCGTCACAGTGAAAATTTAACAGTTCTGCAGTGTGACAATTTAAACAGGGAACTAGAAAAAACCCGTGAGCAGAGACTCAATAAAATAAGCCAACTGAAACAATCAACTGCACACTTTAAAAGGGAACTGTTGGGTTTTCAAAGTCAAACGCACCCAATTGCTATAGACAATAAGATAACTAAAAGGGATAGCCTATACGAAAGTGATTTAAAAGGTAGTGAAAGTGAATTAGAAAGGGATTTACCAGAAAGGGAAGTTATTCTTAATTGGTTGGACGTTTCAATTCCTGAATCTGAACAGGATTTATCCATTGAATACTCAGAAACTAAAATGTCGGTGGATTATTGCAAAATCGCAAAGCTAACTGCTCAGTTAGTACCAATATTTTCGGGTGAACAAAGCCCATCATTAAGTACCGACCTGCAAACGTTTGTAGGTTGCTGTAAGAAAGTACTTGAATGCCTACCTGAGGAAGAGCACCAAGCGTTTGTTCAGATTTTCACAACAAGACTGCGGGGAGCTGCATATTTGTTAGTCGCATCTAACCCAATAAGATCCTTTGGGGATGCCGAAAAGCTTCTCAACCGCACGTATTTGCCGAGAGAAACGTATCAAGATCTGGTAAATAAACTTATTACTATGAGACAGTACCCCTTGGAAGCTCTCATCGCTTTTACTGCTAGGATAAAGCAGATGCTGCAGCTTTGCAAGGAGGCAGCAGACCTTAAATATGGCTCTGTGGCAACTCCAGCTGTGAAAACACAGTTGGAAGATTTTGCCAAAAACGCCTTGAAAACAGGGGTCTCTAATCCATATCTTTGTCAATATCTATTAACGGTAGGAGATGAACCCATAAACAAACTAGTGCAACGAGCATTAGATATGGAACGGTTACAACAGACTGTCCTTCCAACACAACAAATTGTGCATCCAAATGCCCAATTTCAACTCCCTCCCAATTCACCTTTAAACAATAGTTTCTCTAATCCGGGCTTATGGCCCGGGAACATTAGTAGTTTTTCTCAATCGCAGTTAAATCCCCAATCTACACCGTTTGATTCAAATATACAGCAATCCCATGACTTTACCCAAAATAAAATCAATTCAAAGTATTCACAAAGTAATAGATCCAATCACTGCGTTATTTGCAGTTTCTGTGGAAAGACTGGGCATACCTAGAGTGATTGTCTAAGCAGAAAAAACACACCTTTCTGCACAAATTGTAGGATATATAACCACGACATTAGAGACTGCCGACGAGCTAACAGACCAACTAACCACAGGTTTCCCAATAATAACAAAAAAGACTTTAACCATCGAAATCCTGTAAGAGTCTACGAAAATACCTCTTCCAACCCGGCGACCCACAACTCGCCACAAAACATTTCAAGAGTCTATAATATAAAAATAAAATGTGATTTTTGTGGCCGACCTGGTCATGATATCTTCGAATGCAGACAAAAGGCTAAATGGGTATCCGAGAACCAGGGAAACTCCCAACTGTCGAGCCCAAGACCACCGGCTCGACATTAACTTATAGCGATAAAACCAAAAGGTATTCTCGGAAGCCCGATCACGGTGTCCCCACAATAATTCTCCCTCTAGACATAGGCCTGAACGGTCAGGCAAAATTAATCGTGGACACCGGCTCCGAAGTAAGTTTAATCAAACAAAAATCACTCCAGCCAGATGTAAAATTAGAAACCAATAAGCAATGCCTCCTACAAACACCATTTGGGAATGGAAGAAGTGTTGGTACTTGTCAGGGAAATTTTAAATTGAATACTAAAGTTCCATGTACTTTCCAAGTTCTGGGCGATACACCTACATTCCCAGACGACGGGATACTTGGAAACGACTTCCTGTCAAAAAATTGTAACGTGGAGGGGCCTAGCCAACAGCTTAGATTCACTTGCACAAAAAATAAACCCAAGCAGTTCAGCATACCTCTCAGCTCAACTAATCACGGAACGTCTCATCGTAAAATAACCGAACATAGGCAAACTACAATTATTAACAATAGAGCAGATATGCTAGCTCCATCCTACAGCGACGAAGGCCATTTTATAAAACTGTCGAACATACTAACCTCTTCCTGTAGCGAAGCAGATGCCAGTATAACAAATGTGGAAATCGTATTAGATAAACCCATCTGCCTGCCTGAACGGTCACAAAAACATTTAATAGTTCCTTTGGAACTAGCGGAAGAAGTGCTCTGCCTACCCGATAAAGTAGGCGATGGAGTCTTCCTCTCTAAATGTATTTTGCCTTCAGGCCAAAATAAATATTTGATAAGTGCCCTCAATACAAATAACAAAACGGCAATCATACACAAATTAAAGCTGCAACTAAGTCCAGTAAAGAACTATAAGATAATCCCTCTGGAAACCGAAGAAAAACATGCCCCAGAGACGACACATTCAATTCATCACGTGAAATACTTCCTACCGGACAACGAAATTCCGGACCACCCACGGCATAATCTGCGGTTAGAAAACCTCAAAAAGGAACTCAAAGTAGGAAAAAATCTTAGTCTAGATGAAAAACAAACGATTTTGAATCTATGTAGTGAATATAATGACATATTCCATCTTAAAGGCGATTCTCTAACGTACACCGACGCAATTACCCATACGATACCACTAGTTCAGGATCAAGCACCGATAAACCAGAGAATGTACAGACTGCCCGAGACAAAAAGGCAAATAATTAACGAACAAATGAAGGAAATGTTGGAAAATGACATTGTTTAACCCAGCAAAAGCCCGTGGAACTCACCCCTCTTAGTCATTCCTAAGAAAGCAGGTCCGGATGGAAAAAGCAGATGGAGGGTTGTGGTCGATTTTCGTAAATTAAATGATAAGACCATTGGCGATGCTTACCCTCTTCCTCGAATAGAGGATATACTTGACCAACTAGGTCATTCCCGTTATTTCTCGACGCTCGATCTAGCTAGTGGCTACCACCAAGTTTTAGTAGATCCAAAGGATCAACAAAAAACTGCCTTCAGCACGAACTATGGGCACTATGAGTTTAAGCGTATGCCTTTCGGCTTAAAGGGAGCGCCGGCTACGTTTCAACGCTTGATGAACTATGTTCTTACCGGGTTACAGGGAATAGAATGCTTTGTATATTTAGATGACATCGTCATCTACGGTAAGAACCTAACTGATCATAACAATAAGCTGATAAAGGTTTTTGATAGATTAAGAAAAAATAACTTAAAACTGTTGCCGGAGAAGTGCAGATTCCTACAAAAGGAGGTAGTTTATTTGGGACATATATATGTTCAGAATTAGGGGCACTTCCAAATCCCAGCACAACTGCCACTGTTCAAAATTTTCCATCTCCACGAACAGTTAGGCAGGTCCAATCTTTCTTGGGACTCGCCAACTACTACCGTAAATTTATCCCACAATTTTCAAAAATAGTTCGTCCCCTCACAAACCTACTTCGTAAGGACGTAAAGTTCACATGGACTGAGAAATGCCAAAAAGCATTTCAACAAATCAAGGACCTTTTGGTCTCGCCACCTCTATTGATCTATCCTGATTTTTCAAAGCCTTTTAATCTGACTACGGATGCAAGCGCTGAAGCTATCGGAGACGTACTGTCCCAGGGCGAGGTAGGTAAAGACCAGCCCATTGCATATGCTAGCCGCGCCTTAAATAAAGCGTAACGTAACTATTCTACAATTGAGAAAGAGTTACTAGCAATTGTATGGGCTACAAAAAACTTTAGATGCTACCTTCAAGGGCGTAAATTTACTATATTTACAGATCATAAGCCCTTGAGGGGAGTATTTAATGTAAAAGATCCGACAACTCGCCTCGTTCGATTCCATCACAAATTGTCGGAATTCGATTACAAAATAGAATATAAGCCAGGCAAAGCCAATACTAATGCAGATGCCCTTAGTCGAATTCCACAACTTAATGGTGTGAACTCGGCACCAGAACGGCAGAGTTCACGTAAACTGTGTACAGCTACGGACGAAATCCTTACCTATGCAGAATACGAAGCCGAGAAAGCAGAACAACAAATTGAAAAACCTGTAGAGTGTAGGATTTGCGCAAATTCGGATGCATCTAGCTTAATTACGCAAGAAACTGCAGAACCTTTAATAATTAAGGTACAAGCCGAGGTGCACCGACCACCGGGCGAGCTCATCAAAACCCCAATAAATACCGCAGCATGTAATGCTGTAACGCGATTGCAATCACAAAGGGCAAATACTGCTCCGGATCCACCACCTACGGTTATTCAAAGCATTTAAAACAAACCAAACGATTCTGAAAAGCCGGAAGCTTCCATAACGCAGAGCGAAATGGAATTGCAGACGGTAAATGCAAAACCCATAGAAGTAATTAGTAGCTCCGAGGAAATACAAACCATTCTTAAGGACTATCATGACTCGATGTTTGGCGGTCATCAAGGTGTAATAAAAACGTATAATCGAATTCGCAAAAAATATTGGTGGCAACGCATGCTCAGAGACATAAAAAATTACATCAAAAAATTTAAAAAATGTCAGACCATGAAGGCAACACCTTTGATACGAATGCCAATGATCATCACTGATATCGCCGAGAAACCTTTTGATAAGGTATATTTAGATATAGTAGGCCCATTGGAACAGTCAGAGTCTGGAAATTTGTATATTTTAACCTTTCAGGATAATTTGACGAAAATCGTTGATTGCCATGCAATGCAAAATGCAGAGGCCCAAACCGTGGCTCAAATGGTTTTCGATAATATAATTACACGTTTCGGTATTCCTAAACAAATTGTCACGGACCAGGGGACAAACTTTCTCAGTGATTTATTTAAAGGGCTCTGCAAATTGCTTAAGATAAAAAAGTTGCAGACCACAGCTTACCATCCCCAGTCAAATGGTGCACTCGAACGAGCACACCGGCCAATAGTGGAGTATCTGCGAAGCATAACTGACGAAAACCCCAGGTCGTGGGATCAGTTCCTGCGGACAGCAACTTTCGTGTACAACACTAGCATTCACGATAGCACGAAACTCACACCCATGGAATGTCTCTATGGGTTCACGCCTGACATACCCTCTAACCTGAAAAGAGATACCGAACCCATATACAATCATGAAAACTACTGCCATCTTCTAAGATATAGACTTCAAAAATCATATTCCATAGCCAGGCGCAACCTTTTCGCAAGCAAACACAGGTCAAAAACCTACTTTGACAAAACAATAAGGCCTCATTCATTTCACGTAGGGGATAAAGTACTAATCAAACGCGATTAATAATAGGTTCAGATACAAATGAAATAATCCACAAAAGCACTCAATCCTTGAAGGAGATACAAGATAAATTGGAGCTACTAAAAGATAATACCAAAGCTGTTAATCACCGCACCCTATCCATAACTTCCCTCTCAATTTCCAGTCTACTACTAATAGGTCAAATTCTAGTTATAGTGTTTAAAACTATACCCATCATATTAAGAAACTGGCAGAGTAAAAAAAGCACTCCTTTAAAGGATATAGAATTGCAGATTATAGAACCCGTTACAGAACCACCAAAGGTAATTGAACCCTCATGCAGTGAAACCCACAGAAAACCCTTAACTAGATCACTTACACTACCAAAATCCGTTCAGCTTGTATAAAAATATAACTAATTAAAAAAAAAAAAAATATATATACATTAATCTATTTATATATATATATATACATATAAGAACTGCAAAATTATAAATATTAAAGTTTAAGAAATATAAGAATTAACTATATAAGTAGTACACAAAAAAAAAAAAAAAAATTTGTAAATCTAGGTTGAAATGTTAAAAAAAAAAGAATAAGTAAATAAATAAAAAATTATATAATGTAAGAGTTACAATAAATAGCATGAACCAATTATTTGTAAAGAAAAAATGATAAATAACTATAGATCTTTGGTATGTCATACTTTAATAAAAATATAAAACATATTATTAAATATCAAAAAGAATATAAAGGGTGATTTTTTAGCTGGTTTGGTTTTGGCAACACTGGTTTTGACAGCTGACGTATGTTTAGTACCTTGTGTCACTGAGAAACAGCTTCAGTTTGGTTTGCAATTTAACCATGGATCGTCTTACAAATGAACAACGCTTGCAAATTATTGAATTTTACTATCAAAATTCGTGCTCGGTTCGAAATGTTCATCCGAGCCGAGGATCCGCTTTTTTATCGAAAAATTGTGTTCAGCGATGACGCTCATTTTTGGTTGAATGGGTACGTAAATAAGGAAAATTGCCGCATTTGGAGTGAAGATCAGCCAGAAGCATTGCAACAGCTACCAATGCATCCCGAAAAAGCCACTGTTTGGTGCGGTTTATGGGACGGCGGCATTATTGGGCCATATTTCTTCAAAGATGATGCGAATCGCAGCGTTACTGTCAATGGTGAACGCTACCGAGCGATGATAACAAACTTTTTTTTGCCTGAAATGGAAGTTCTTGACTTGCATGATATGTGGTTTCAACAAGACGGTGCCACATGCCACACAGCACGCGAAACAATGGCGCAATTGCGAGGCGAGTTTGGTGAACAGTTAATTTCACGTTTCGGGCCGGTCAATTGGCCGCCTAGATCGTGCGATTTGACACCATTAGATTATTTTTTGTGGGGGTATGCCAAGGCTAATGTGTATAGGGACAAGCCCGCTTCGATTGACGCACTGGAAGCCAACATCCATGCATTCATTCGTGAGATACCGGCCGATATGTGTGAAAGAGTATGCCAAAATTGGATTCAGCGGATGGGCTACCTGAGACGCAGCCGCGGTCAACATTTGCATGAAATTATCTTTAAACATTAAATTGCAAGGTTCAAACTATCGATTCAAATAAATATTTCATTCATTTTTTCGAATTTTTTGTGTTTTTTTTTTTAAAAAAGTTCTAAACCTCTTAAAAAATCACCCTTTACATACATAACTACTATATAATAAATTGATATAAAGGGTGATTTTTTAGCTGGTTGGGTTTTGGCAACACTGGTTTTGACAGCTGACGTGTGTTTAGTACCTTGTGTCACTGTCAAACAGCTTCAGTTTGGTGTGCAATTTAACCATGGATCGTCTTACAAATGAACAACGCTTGCAAATTATTGAATTTTACTATCAAAATTCGTGCTCGGTTCGAAATGTTCATCGCGCGCTGCTTCCATTTTATGATCGGCATTCTCGACCTTCTGAGCAGTCTATTCGGAAGAATATTCGGGCCGGTCAATTGGCCGCCTAGATCGTGCGATTTGACACCATTAGATTATTTTTTGTGGGGGTATGCCAAGGCTAATGTGTATAGGGACAAGCCCGCTTCGATTGACGCACTGGAAGCCAACATCCATGCATTCATTCGTGAGATACCGGCCGATATGTGTGAAAGAGTATGCCAAAATTGGACTCAGCGGATGGGCTACCTGAGACGCAGCCGCGGTCAACATTTGCATGAAATTCGAATTTTTTGTGTTTTTTTTTTTAAAAAAGTTCTAAACCTCTTAAAAAATCACCCTTTATGTTAAAACTGAAAATAATACTAAACTAAGAAAAACATCGCTGAATTGTCCTGTTCTGCCTTCAAACTGGTACCGAATATTTAAAATAATTTTCCGAGTCTTATTCCTCTTCTAAGAATAATCCTCTTTTATTATGGGGGAAGGATTTGTTGCATGCGCATAACTCACATTTCGTAATAACTTTTCCTATCTTAAATTCACACGAAATATTATATCGTCTACCAATTTATTGCATGCGCAAAACTCCTATTTCTTACAAATCTAATTCAAATTCAAAACGCAATAATGCAATGTGTAATGTGCACTCGTTATCTTATTTTATTCAAATTACCTATGTGACCTGGTCACTGCCAGCGTTCTCAAGCGTGTCGCATATCTTCTGGAAAGATAATGCCAGATGCCAAACAAATTTTGATGTTCGAAGGCAGAGCAGACAATTTAGAAGCGAGAGTTGGTTACCGAAACACATACGATTAAGACGCAGGTTGCAACCTCTCCAGCTACGATTACGATTGGTTCTATTTCCAAATGAAGAAACCTGTTAGTTAATTTACGATAAACAGCATGTCCGTCCAAGGGCAGCTTTACTGATAAATAAAAACTTAATCAAAACAACCCTTCCAATTTCAGAATTTATTGAAGGAGATTTGGCGGCGGTACTTATTGCAATACCAAAGAGCCGGTCAAAAGGGAGGGATTTGAAGGTCGCCTTCGCCTCTGCCTACCTCCCTGGAGACACTTCGGAAGCACCAACTTCTGAGGTAACGGCTTTGCTAAATTATTGCAAGGAAAGGAGACTACAGTGGATCCTCAGCTGTGACGCCAATGCCCACCACACGGTAGAGGGGTAAAACCAACCTTTATAAATGCGATTCGTCAAGAGGTTCTAGATCTCACCTTGGCAAGTCCATTTATATATAATATCATCACAAACTGGCATGTTTCAGAAGAAGCATCCATGTCGGACTACAATCACATCAGATTCGACCTGGAAGCATTTTCCGTAAGAAACACCGTTTACAGAAACCCCAAAATCCTCTGATTGGGAAAACTATCGGCTAGTCCTCGAATCAGAACTCTTTAGTTACACTAGGGACCATTCCGGATTTGGAAACTGAATCCGAACAGCTCCAAAAGGACATAACCTTCGCCTATGAAGACAGTTGTGCCCTCAAAATTAGGAAAACACGAAGAGATGTTCCATGGTGGAATAAAAGACTTGACGCCTTCAGGTGCATAGTAAGAAAACTTTTCAATAGAGCTAAGAACAATGGCAATTGGGGCCTATACAGAACAGCTCTTACTGGCTACAATAAAGAATTGAGAAAATCAAAACGAGTGACTTGGAGGAAACACTGTGAGAGCATCGAAAATCTCCCTGCAGCTACACGACTCCAAAAAGTCCTTGCTCGCGATCACTCATCTGCTCTCTAAAAAAGCTAAATGGTGTATTCACGGATACTCCTGAAGAAACCTGTCAACTTCTTCTCGATACACACTTCCCAGAATGCATCCACATGGACAACCCACTCGAACCAATGAGGCACCAGGATCTCAAGGTATCGAAATGGGATTACAGTCTATCCGGAAAAATATTTCAGCGACAGAGAGTGAAATGGGCAATCTCGTCCTTTAGCCGTTTTAAACCACCGGGTACCGATGGCATCTACCCCTGTCTGCTACAACAAGTCATGGATCTATTGACTCCTCAACTGATTAGGGTCTTCAGATCCAGCCTATCTCTAAGCCACGTACCATTGAGCTGGACTAAAGTAAAGGTGGTTTTCATACCAAAGGCAGGTGGAAAATCCGAGCAATTAGAGAAATCCTATCGCCCCATTAGCCTTAGTTTATTCCTCCTAAAAACCATGGAGAAAGTCCTCGATCAATACATAAGGGATCAGTTCGTTCCAGGTAACACACTTCATGCGAGCCAGTTCGCATACCAAGCCGGTAAATCTACCGAAACTGCCATATACAGCCTCACAACTACTATTGAAAAGGCTCTGGCAGAAAAGGAAATGGCTCTCTGTGCCTTCATACACATCCAGGGAGCGTTTGACAATAGCTCCTTCGATGCCATAAAGAAAACTATGATAAGGAAAGGCATTGCCCCACTAATCATAAAATCGGTTCTTAACATGTTAGAAAGCAGATTCATTAATCTGGCATATGGAGGCTCACAAATGACTGTTAAGGCCACTAGGGGCTGTCCTCAAGGTGGAGTTCTTTCTCCTCTACTGTGGACTTTAGTCATAGATGAACTCCTAGACCACCTCACACAATCGGAGTACTTAGTACAAGGTTATGCAGATGATGTAGTAATCACTGTTAGGGGCAAGCATGATTCCACGATATCGGCGATCATGCAAAGGGCCCTAAACTTAACCTATAGATGGTGTCAGAACAAAGGATTGACCATAAAACACTCAAAAACAGTCATGATATCATTCTCAAGAAAGAGAAAACTACAACTGAAACCGATCAAGCTGAATAATACAGTTATCGACTTATCAGGAGAGGTAAAATATCTAGGAGTAATTCTAGACAAGACTCTCACCTGGAATACACACCTTGATCAAATCACCAAGAAGGCGATAAAGGCAATTTTTATGTGCCATCGCCTTTACGGCAAAACCTGGGGCTTAAAACCAAAAATGATCTATTGGTCATACAACACGATCATCAAACCAATGATCACCTATACAGCGATATCATGGTGGCCAAAAACTGAACAAATAACGGCCCAAAAAAAACTAAACAAGATATATCGCTTAGCATGTGTTGGTATAACGGGGACAATGAAAACTTGTCCAACTGCAGCCATAGGGGCAATGCTCAGCCTTCTGCCTTTACATATTTCTGTAAAGAAGGAAGCTAGTCTCAGTGTCCCTAGGCTCCCTGATATATGAAATCTTAAAGCAGGTAACCTCACAGGACACCTTCGAATACTACAAATGCTTCAAGATGATCCTGTGATCAAGGTATTAGACACCATGCTTAAAAGGCTTTGCTTCTCCAGAAAATTTAAGATAGTTATATCTGACAGGAGTACCTGGAGAAACAAACAATTTGTAATACCATCAGGATCACAAATCTGGTACACCGAGGGTTCAAAGATGGAAGATGACGCCACCGGTGCTGGGGTCTATGGGCCAAGGTTCCAAAGAGCTATAGCACTGGGCAAATCACCAGACATCTTTCAAGCGGAAGTAGACGCCACAGAGATATGTGTCCGAGAATGCTTACGAAGACGCACTAAAGGTGCCCGTATCTACATCCTCTCAGACAGCCAGGCAGCTCTTAAGGCCCTAAGATCGTATTCTATTAGATCAAAGCTGGTCTGGGAATGTTTCAATCTCCTCGAAGATCTGGCCAACGACAACACAGTCACCGTTGCTAGGATACCAGGTCATGAGGGATTTGATGGCAATGAACGAGCAGATTTCCTGGCGAGAAGAGGCCTACTCACAGGTCCTGAACCCTACTTCGGGTTACCCATGAGTTACGTTCACTCGAAATTCAGAAAATGGGAAGATAATCAACTTGCCGAATACTGGACTGAATTCATAGGACAGAGGCAGGCAAAAATATTCATAAACCCAGCTCGTAGTAAAACAAAAAAGTTACTTGAGCTATGCAAAGAAGATCTAAGGATCCTAACGGGTTACCTTATTGGTCATTGGCCACTTGCTGTCGCACACTCCAACGAAAATTACGGATTGAAACGGAGAGAATAGAATATAAACAATTAAAGCAACATTTAAGATGCCTGTACCTAAACATTGGAGGAATGTGTAATATAATTAAATTAGAAGTATTAACTCTAGAAGAGGACTTTGATTTTATGTGTCTAACAGAAACGCACTTAACAGAAGACATAATTGACTGCGAAATTAGATAAAAAGACTATCAAATAGTGAGGACTAATAGCATTTCTAGACATACTGGTGGAGTAATGTTTTATATAAAACCAGAATGGAAGATAGAAATCTTGAGCAAATTCGCAATCGGTAAAATAATTTGGCGGTTGGCGATAAAAGTCACTTTAAATAATAAAAATGTAATTCTGGTTGCGATCTATAGATCTCCAGACAATCAGCAATCTCCGGAGCTTGTATTTATATTGTGAATTCTTCAAATCTAGACTGGAAGATTTATCCTGTTTATTTGATGATGTGGTATTAATAGACGATTTCTATATCGATTGGCTTGAAAGCAACACATAACAGAGAAGAATTGAAGAAGCCATAGAAGACAATACATTTCAACAAATTGTGGGTGAAGCAACAAGAATCACAGACATTTCATCGACATTAATTGATAACGTGGTGACAAACATTATGAATATTAGCGCTAAAGTCAAAACGGATTTTAAAATAAGTGACCACGAGTCTGTTGAAATAAAAATAAAAATGAGGTTAATAAATCATGATAAACGTCAGAAAACATATACTTCTATAGTATTTAATAAAGAAACCTTTCATAAGGAACTCCTAAATAATGGACTCTATACGACAAATGATATTAGCAATTTGAACGAACGGGGAAAAAAGCTTTTATCATTCGCTGAACAAGGCGGTGCAGAAGATGGTATCCAGGAGAATAAGCAGGGGCAATGATGAGTGGAGTGGTTGGTTCAATCAATACTTATCCAACTTGAAAAGAAGAAAAATTCAATGTTATCGGGTTGCTATTTGGGAGAACACTAGAGATGCCTGGAATAAGTACAAAAACATACGAAATAAATATACGCAAGAATTAACATTAGCAAAAAATAATTATATTGCAAAAAAGGTTGATGGAAATAGCAATCAAAAAGTAATGTGGAGAACAATAAAATCTCTTGTGTTGAAAGAAGAAAAAAGTGAAATAAAAAAAATTTTTCATAATTAAAAAAATTATAACAAATAAAAAAGTTATTGCAAATACGCTAAGCAAATTTTTCATTGCAAGTGTTAACGAAATTAGCAATAATATTCCATTTAAACCCTATGCCAATCGAATAGAAAATATTAACGAATGCAGTTTTCGATTTGAATCAATAGAAATCAACGAGCTAAAAGAAATAATGAAGATTATGAATAATAAAAAAAATTTCAACCTTTTGTCAGTTAAAATGCTGTTAAGCGTATTCGAAGTTGTTGGGCCAATCTTTCTTGAGATCATTAATGAATCACTTCGTTCTGGAAATTTTTCTGACTGCTGGAAAGAAGCTACAGTGGTGCCTATCGAAAAGGTAAAAAACACTGATAAACCGGTAGAATTTCGTCCAGTGAATATGTTAATGACCGAAGGTAAAATTTTCGAAAAATTGGTTTTTAAACAATTAACCAGATACATTGAAAACAATAATTTACTATCAGAATATCAGTCTGGTTTCAGACGACAGCACAGTTGCGAGTCGCTCTTAAATTTTGTGGTAACACAATGGAAAACAGACGTGCATGATAAAAAGGTAATAGTGGTAATATTTTTGGACCTGCAGAGGGCGTTTGAAACTATATCCAGCCCAATCCTCGTTGATTAAATTAAGAAAAATGGAGTAGAAGGAGTTGAGCTGAACTGGTTTGCAAGTTACTTGACAAATAGACAATAAAGAACGCGAGTGGCAAAGCATATCTCAGAGTCGTTGACAGTAGAACTAGGAGTTCCTCAAGGGGCAGTTCTTGGAACGTTACTGTTCCTTATATATATTAATGATATAGGAAAGGTTCAGTTCTCTGAAATCAGGCTGTTTGCTGATGATGCACTTATTTTTGTATCTGGTTTTTCGGTGGATGAATACATTAATCAAATTAATGCCGATTTAGAAAATATAACAAATTATTTAAAAATGAATAAATTAAAACTTAATATTAATAAAACTAAAGCTATGATCATAAATGCAGAATCAAATAAACAAATTTGTATTGATAATGTTATAATAGAGCAAGTAAACGAAATTAAATACTTAGGTGTGATAATCGAGTTCTCTATTGATCGTCGTGGGGTGCGCATCACTAAGAACCTAAATCAGAGCTACTAGTTTCTTTCAAGATGAATTGTTCGGTGTGTTTACAAAAAATTTATCGTAATTGTTTGACTAAAATAAACTGCAATGACTGCAAACATTTTTTTCACCTTGCTTGTGTCAATATTTCTGTAGCAGACGCCGATTATTTTAAATCCAGTGCTACACCTTTTCGTTGTGACAAATGTGCAGTTTTGAGACGTCGCTCTCTTCATTTACCACCACCGGGACCAGAGGTACACAACCCGCACAGTAAAACTGTGATGACCTCTAACAGAGGCAATATTATGCAAGAGATCAGTAGCAACTCTCTCCCTACAGTTAATGAATCTCCACATAACAATGACATTGAGGAGCAATGCACTCTGCAGATGATCTATGCAAAACTTTCTAAGTTGGAGGAAATGAATCAACGGTTCCTACTACAACTAAATGAGTTGCATACTGAAAATGCTGAGCTTAAATCGAGAGTAAATATTTTGGAAAGCAAGCTAAACTGGCAACAACAACACCTTCTCGGTAACTCTATAGAAATTGTCGGAGTATCAAATGTCAACGACACAAATGCTAGCCGGACGGCACAGCAAATTTTCTCTAAAGCCTTGTACGTCGATGTTAATGACAGTGATATTGAGAATTGCTATGTAAAGAAGATACCAACAAAAACAAAATCCGTTTCGTCTACCTTAAAATCGATCATCAGTTTAAGATTCGCAAGTTTAACAACAAAGCAGCGAATAATGCGCGCAAAGAGGAAGAACAAAAATAATCTTAATACGCTTGTGACTGGCAGTGATCCTCTCATCAGTAGCAGTGGTAGTGGCAGCAGCGGTAGCAGAAGCAGCAGAGATGGAAGTGGTAGCGGAATTTACATTAACGATTCTCTTACGAAATTTACTCAGGCTCTCTTAATGAAAACGAAAGAAGCAATGAAACGGAAAGGAGGAAAATATGTATGGTTTAGTAACAATCAAATTCTTATAAGAAAAGTTGAAGGGGGAAAAGTCATTTCTATTAAATCTTTTAACGATATTGCACTCATTTAGTGCTATTCAGTTTCTGAACAACTAATGAATTTTGATACAGATTTATTTGATGACTTTTCCACCCCAAATTTAAGTAATTCTAACTTTGATAATGTCTTTAAGAATAGTTCATACTTTAATGATAAATTTTGTATTGTTCACCAGAATATTAGAAGTTTGAGAGAAAATTTTTCGTCTCTTATCACACATCTTGATTCCTTTGCTGGCATTCCTGATATTGTGTTTGTGTCTGAAATTTGGATATATGACTTCGAGAAAAATGATAACCTTTTGCCCGGTTTCACCTTTGTTCCTCAAACAAATGAAAATTACGCTGCAGGTGGAGTTGGATGTTTTGTGAAAGAGGACCACTTGATTCTTGATGTGGTGTGCTTTGATTTACTGAGCGCCGATGTTTTAAAGGTTTCCCTTGAAATTGATCATGTTATGTTTGTGTTTTTATGTGTCTATAGACTGCATATGTTTAATGTTATGTCGTTTATAAATGAGTTTTCAGACCTTCTGACTAGGGAAAAATCGAAAAATTTAATTATAGTAGGTGATTTCAATATAAACATTTTGGAAAATAATGATACTGTCTCGAGCTTCTTGGCTTTAGTTGCTTCGCATGGTCTAGCTTGCTTCATTAATGAGCCTACTAGGCCTTCTTCTGGGAGTTGTCTGGATCATATTTATGTGCGTCTCAGTAGTGTTGCGCTGAATGAATGTGAACAGTGTGTTTTGGATTTGAAAATTACTGACCACTGTATGACGGGATTTAATTTAAAAAATCTCCAAAGCCAGGAGTGGTGTTTTTTCCAATTCCTTTCAAAGAAAAGCGAAAATTGATTTTAGGAGACTAAAAAATGATTTATGCCATGAGTCGTGGGATGATGTTTATGCCTGTAGTAATTCTTCTACTGCTTTTGCAGTCTTTATTGATCGTCTTAACAAGCATATTTTATCTCGTTCTTCTTCTCTGTCCCCTAAAAAAATGGTTAAACGACTTAAGCCTTGGATTTCTAGTCTATTATTAAATAAAGTCATTGGCAAAAATAAACTCAGCATAAAGTGTAAAAAGAATCCTGAGAATTTGAGTCTACAAAGAAGGTATAAAAAATTGTGTATTGAAATAAAAAAAGAAATTCCTATCTGCCGAGATAATTATTACCGTACTCAATTTAGCTCAGCACAGGGAAATTTAAAAAATGAGTGGCGAGTAGTAAATAGCTTACTTAATAAATCCACTGCTCCTAAAAAACCTGCTGTGTTACGTGTTGGTAACTCTGAAGTTAATGACAAAATTTCTATCGCTAATGCTTTCAATTATTATTTTACCAATGTTGGCTGCAGTCTTCAACCGAGTCCTATCAAATCTAATTGTTGTACGTGTCCTTCCATTAGTGGATGTTCTAATCTGTCTAATAGTAGTAGTTTTGTTTTTGAGCCCATAACTTCGATTGAATTATTAAAAGTTATTGGCACTCTTCCAAATTCGACTTCGTGTGGAGCTGATGGTAAATATGTCAAATTGTATACTTAAAAAAATTGTGTATTTTATAGTGGATGTCTTGGTATATGTCCTAAATCGTTGTGTATTTGAAGGTGTCTTTCCCGAATGTCTTAAATGGGAAAATTGGAGAAAGCTGGATTTCGTGATTTCATGCTACACTGGTTTACGTCATATCTTGGAAATAGATATCAGAGAGTGAAGTTGGATGATATAAGGAGCGAATTATTATTCCTTAACCTGGGTGTTCCTCAAGGCTCCGTTTTAGGTCCAATTCTGTTTTTGATCTACATTAACTCACTCTTTGCTCTTAGTTTCAAGGGTAAACCAACTGCTTTTGCTGATGACATTGGTATCACTTATGGCTTAAACAGTCCTTTGGACCTAGTTTATGATATTAATAGGGATCTTAGTTTGTTGAGACATTGGTTTGCTGAACATCAACTAGTGATAAGCTCAAAAACAAAGATAATGTTCTTCTGCTTATCTTCTACACACACTTTCAATGCTAATGTGTACTTTCATGCATCTGATTGTCTTAGATATAAATTATCTAGTTGCTATTGTGATTCCGGCTCTTCGTTTCCCTCTTTTTGTTATAATGTTTCCTGTAGTGATAAATGTTTCCAAATTGAGATAGTAAATGAATTTAAATATTTGGGGCTTACTCTTGACTCTAGAATGAATTTTGTGATTCACACTAACACATTGCAAAATTATTTCCTATGCACTCTTCGACATTTTTTTTATTTGCGTAACGTCTGCTCTACCAAGCTTTTACTGACAATCTATTATGGTATCTTTCATTCCAAGTTACAATATGGAATTGCTTGTTGGGGTGGTGTGTATCGAAATAAAATACATCCATTGCTGGTTCTCCAAAAAAACGTTCTAAGGAAAATTTGTCGAAAATCTCGTAGGCATTCTAGCTTTCCTTTGTTCTGTGCCCTGAAAATTCTTCCTGTCCGTCATTTGTATTGTTTTAAGGTGTTAAAAATTTTCTTTATGAAGTCTGGAAATCTTAATTTTCGTTTAATTTCTCGTTACAATCTTCGTGGAAACCTTTCGAACATGTTATCTGTACCCAATTGTCGCACAACTGCTTATCGTAATTTTTTCTCTGTTTTGTCTTACTGGTTATTTAATAAACTTCTTCTGTCCATCAGAACAATAGCAATTCCAGGAATGTTCCTAAAACGCGTTAAAATGTGGCTCTTCAGTTTTGACTATGTAGCTTTAGAATCTCTTACTTCTGATATAATGGTTTATTTTGGTTTAAATTTTTTCTTTTTTTCTTTTTATTACAATTTCCTTTTCTGTTTATAATTTTTCTGTTTTGGTTTTATTACTAGGTCACCCCACCCAAATTTCAGTTTGTATAATTTATCCAATTGAAGTGACATTCTACACTATTTTATCCTTTTGTATAAATACCGAATGTCACTAACCTTTCTTATACTTTTTTATCCGTTTATTTTGTATTATGTATGATTTGTTTGTATCTTGAAGGTATAAGAATAAATATTATCTATCTAAAAAAAATCTAATCTAAAAAAATTGATAAACAGTTAAAATTTGATAAGCATTTAAGCGAAACGAAAAATTGCACAAAAAATTGGATTTTTTAAACGAATAAGGCAAAAATTATCAATAAATACTTCGTTAAAGATTTATAATGTCATGATAAAACCGCATTTCGAATATTGCTCAACAATTGTATTCCTAAGTTAAAATCAATTTAAAGAAAGATTACAAAATCTACAAAATAGGGGAATGAGATGTATTTTAATGTGCAATATATTAACTCCCATCAGACTAATGATTGACACTTTAAAATGGTTAACAATAAACCAAAGAATATCTATACATATAATAAAACTGTAGCTGTTTTCATGTGTTCGCGGTTGGCGTGAAAACTACTGCACAGATTTCGATGAAATTTTTTTTGAAATGTCCCTTAAGATCTGGAGAAGGACATAGGCTATTAATTTCATTGCTATGCCTATTTTTTTGGAGCGTTTTTGACCAAAATGTGTTTTTTTTTATGACTCTACTGCCTTTTTATCGCTTTTACTCAAACAATTCTTAACCAATGCAAACAAAACAAAATACTAACAAGAGCCAAAACTTCCGTAATTATTTTAAAGCATCAATCAGCTTTCTGTGTTATCTATAAGCTAAGCTACAACCCAAAATCTAACACGAAAAAACTAAATTTATTTTCTCAAATTGAAAATTATCAGCAGCCATTGTTCTTGATCGCTGTTCTGCTTTGGGGTGGGTGGGTGGCGCACATCGCACAAGCGCATACATGTCAAGAAAAACTGCGTGAAGTTTTCTCCGATTAAGTGAAACGAAAGAGAAGTAGGCGAGGTGAGTGTGGATGTAATCAACAGCGACAATGTTTTTCTGAGGAAATGCGCAGATGGCCAATGACGTGCGATGATGGGCGTATGGTGGTGTAAATATGTATTATTGAGTTTAAGGTTTTTGTTTTTGGGGGTTGTGATACTACCTACATTGATATCTACAGTAAAGAATTGAAGAATTCAAGAACTGAAGACGATATAGGTGAATAAATTTGTTTGATTTATTGTTGGTGTAAATATGTACAATGCACTCTATATTATTTCTGTAGTTTCTATTGTAGTATATTTACCTCTTGCGATTCACACGCTCAACCAAATTTAGCAAATGAAGTGTCAAAAAAAAGAGATTTTCTTGCTCCTTATTTTTGCATTTTTAGTTTTTTTCAAATATTAACAATTGAAAAAGTTGAACATTTAGTACATTAAATTTCAACTACGCAGTTGTGTAAAAACTATAGGTACTTTTCGACTCCGACACAGACTGTGTGACCGCTGCAGCATTCTGAAAAGCCGTATGGAAAAGGGCCAATGAGAAAAAAAAGGTGTAATTTCTGAAGCAGAATAGCTTATTTCAAATTCGTGAACGATATTTAACAAGTATTGGTTCGTTAAACACTATAATAGTGTTGTGATAGACAACTGCGTTACATTTAAAATGTTTTTATTTGGATATAAGAGCTTTTGAAATATTTTTAAAGCGCATTCTTCAACTAAAAAAGGGCTTAGCAAAAAGTTGTGCCAGGCTCTCGAAAAAAGTTTCAAATCGCAACTTTAGTCGCAGAATGGTCACGCTGAATTGCAATTCACAGCAGAGATAGAAAAACTAAGAGAGAATTTTATTTTCAAAATTAGGGGGGAATTGGATAGGAACGCTAAAGCTGACGGGCTTTTAATACTTAGTTTATAAATAAAACATTTGGGATCCACTTAACTGCGAAAGTAAGATTGTTACCTTTGAAATGTTACCTTTTAACGACCGCAAAACCAATTTTTATTAATTTTGGTATAGGGATAGATGGGACCTCTAAGAATGACATTCGCTACTTTTTGTCGTGAAAACAAAACGTGAAGGGGATAAAGAATTGGATGCAAGTTTAAATGACGAACCAATTATTTCTCAAGTTAGGGGTAATAAAATTCTATACTTTTGGTATAATACCAATGAATTTAAATGTGTAGGCTATATGGCTGATAGGTTGGCTTAAAAGATAGGATAGTTTTGGACCCGATAAGTGGCGCTGTTGTTGATATAAATATTTCAATTGAGTTACTCGAAGTACTAATTGTACGCAGACGAAGTCGCTGGTGCCAGCTAGTTAATGAATATACTTTTATTTGTATTCAAAATGAAGAATAGCCATACGGCAAAGTATTTAACAAATCAATTAGTTTAGAAATTATTTAACGGTCTACCAAATGAATTAAAAATTTAACGCAATATTAAAGCGTTTAAAAGAATGTTAGTTCCTTATATTAAATTAAACTATAATTAAGTTATTAACTAGTTATTTAGCTTTTAAGAGCAAATTTATCAAAATAGCTCCAGCTCCAGCTAAATAAAAATAATAAATAAATCAAAAAATGCAATATAATATTTTAAAATTCATTATCTATTCTTCTTTATTTTTAAACTCATTATCTATTCTTATTGCTATTTGTTGTACTCAAAAATAAACGGTAAAATTGGGTAGTTCTAAGAGAGATTATCGGAAAGTGTGTGTTTTGTCAATGTGAATTATATGTATAAATCAAACCTTTTATTTTTATTTTTTTTATTATTAAATGACGTTGTCTGAATTCATTAAAGAACAACAACAACAAAAAAAAAACCTGTTATCGCTCTTATTTTGGACAATGGCGTATGTGTCTCTATAAATACATATATATAAAGGGTGATTTTTTAAGAGGTTTAGAACTTTTTTTAAAAAGAAAACACAAAAAATTCGAAAAACTGAATGAAATATTTATTTGAATCGATAGTTTGAACCTTGCAATTTAATGTTTAAAGATAATTTCATGCAAATGTTGACCGCGGCTGCGTCTCAGGTAGCCCATCCGCTGAGTCCAATTTTGGCATACTCTTTCACACATATCGGCCGGTATCTCACGAATGAATGCATGGATGTTGGCTTGAAGTGCGTCAATCGAAGCGGGCTTGTCCCTATACACATTAGCCTTGGCATACCCCCACAAAAAATAATCTAATGGTGTCAAATCGCACGATCTAGGCGGCCAATTGACCGGCCCGAAACGTGAAATTAACTGTTCACCAAACTCGCCTCGCAATTGCGCCATTGTTTCGCGTGCTGTATGGCATGTGGCACCGTCTTGTTGAAACCACATATCATGCAAGTCAAGAACTTCCATTTCGGGCAAAAAAAAGTTTGTTATCATCGCTCGGTAGCGTTCACCATTGACAGTAACGCTGCGATTCGCATCATCTTTGAAGAAATATGGCCCAATAATGCCGCCGGCCCATAAACCGCACCAAACAGTGGCTTTTTCGGGATGCATTGGTAGCTGTTGCAATGCTTCTGCCAGATCTTCACTCCAAATGCGGCAATTTTGCTTATTTACGTACCCATTCAACCAAAAATGAGCCTCATCGCTGAACACAATTTTTCGATAAAAAAGTGGATCCTCGGCCAGCTTTCCAAGAGCCCATTCACCAAAAATTCGGCGTTGTGGTAGGTCGGCTGGCTTTAGTTCTTGCACCAGCTGTATCTTAAAAGGCTTTACGCCCAAATCCTTCCGCAAAATTTTTCACGTAGTGCTGTAACAAAGGCCTAACTGCTGGGAACGGCGCCGAATCGACATTTCGCGGTCTTCTGTCACACTAGCTGATACGGCCGCAATATTTTCTTCACTACGCACAGTACGTAAACGTGTTGGTGGTTTAATGTCCAACAAAGTAAATTTGGTGCGAAATTTGGTCACAATCTTCCGAATAGACTGCTCAGAAAGTCGAGAATGCCGATCATAAAATGGAAGCAGCGCGCGATGAACATTTCGAACCGAGCACGAATTTTGAGAGTAAAATTCAATAATTTGCAAGCGTTGTTCATTTGTAAGACGATCCATGGTTAAATTGCAAACCAAACTGAAACTGTTTGACAGTGACACAAGGTACTAAACACACGTCAACTGTCAAAACCAGTGTTGCCAAAACCAAACCAGCTAAAAAATCACCCTAGTAATAGTAATCACACTGATTTATCTTAAGGGTAAGCCATCAAGCACCAATACCACTGTGAGTCTACCATCAGTCGAATTTCACCAGATGGACGATTCAAAGAGGGGACGAGTTACATATGCTCCAGAACGCCGAAATCGAACCCCGGAAATTGAACATGATATCATTTTCAACAGAATACCATCAACTGGACGTGAATAACACATGGTTTTGAAGTGTTATTAGAACTAGCCATATGCAGTTGTGACCATAAATCAGTCCACGAAAAATATCTGGAAGGCATAAATATTCTTGTTGATGACCAAACGACACACCCGAAATCTAGGAAACCACTTGAGCATCGGAATGCCGTTTTAAACATGTGCATCAGCTCACATTTCAACCCCCATCCACATCACACCAGGCACAAGATGACGAGGTGACTTACTCCGGTCAGCATTTCATAAAAGGCAGACTTTCACAAACCACCAAACTGTACAGTAATATAAAGTTTCAATAAATATTAAAAAAAATAAAAAAGAAGATCTTTTCTTAAATTTTAACAACAAAATTTATATAAATCTTTTACAAAAAAATTATTTCTTACCTAAGGTTTTTTTTTTCTTTTTTTTTTCGACCGCTTCTACAGTTGTTTTGACGTCTTCTTGTTGTCAGGCTTTCTTCGCGCCTTAAAGCTGGGGTCCTCTGTTCTTTTCACTGTCCAGATTTCTGCCTCCGGCGTCCGTTATGGAATTCGCCAGGGGTTACCCTTATGGGACTTTTCAGCACTTTTGTCACTTTTATGTATTTGTTTTGTGGTGTATAGCCACAGAAACGCCTCGTGTTTTAATTCTTATTTGATAGTGGGGACCGTTTCACATGGATCCCACCGCTGCCACCAACGTTATGACCGGTATTTCGCCGTGCTTTCCTTAAAGTCAAGGAGAAGAGTCGAAACCGGGAGAACAGTTATGAAATCAAAAATTGATAATTCTTTATTTGACTCTAATGCCCGCTGTCTTGATGCAATGGCTGCGACCTTTGAGTGTTAATGTTAAACCTGTTCTGACTTTTCCTTTCGATCCTTCCGCTTTTATATACGATTTTTACGAATGTGTTCCCTTCTACCATGCACACGCCCTACGCAATTCCCACAGTCGTATCAGTTATTCTTAATATAGATCAATATTTTGGGCAACACAACAGGCTCAAGCGCGTGATTCAACATAGTACCCATTTTCGCTTGTCGCACCCAATATATTGGTCAATGTGTCAAAGTGCATTATCAGCATAGTGCGCAACTCATCGACTTTTTGTTTTGGTGTCGTCCCACATTTCGGTTTGTTTTTACTGGCTTTGTTTATGTCGCATTTGTATCACATGTGCATAACCTACTAAAAGAGAGACATGTTTATGAGGTCATCACTTTGGTAATTTATGGGTGTGAGCTAAACCGAAATGTGAGCGAGCGATTCATAAATAATCATATAAGCTGAGCTCGGCTGTGTGGGAACCAAGTGACAATGGCACTGCACTTGGTTTGTAGTGAGTACAGATAATGACACTGCACTAAGTTTGGGATAACTATGGTATAGAACGTGTCATTGGTAGAGGGTGTGGTATGGGTGTATGTAGTGTAGTTACTACACGTGAAATGGTTAAACAGAAAGAAGAAATTAGTTCACTTCAAAAAAGATTAGCCGAGTTAAACAATCCAGCAAAACAGATCCACTTCGTGTACATTTCGTGATGTTGAATATGAAATGCCAAAGTTTTCTGGAGATGATAATTATCGTCTTACCAAGAAGATCAGCAGCTTTGAGGATGCAAAACTGTTGTACAAATTCAGTGAATCAGAAAGCTTCGTTTATGCCAAGAGATTGCTAAAGGGAACCGGAAAGTTGTTTCTGAGATCTACGTCATGTCGTTCTTGGTGTGAGTTGAAATCAGCCTTGCTCACCGAGTTTCATCAGCTACAGCTACGGACGTTCACAATATGTATGTTGCGAGGTCGTAAGAAGCGTAAGGATGAAACATTTCAACAATATGTGCTCACGATGCAGGAGATAGCATCCCTACCAGAGATCGAAGAACAGGACGTCATTACTTACGTCATCAAGGTAATTCCAGACTCGATCTTCAGCAAACTAATTTTATTGACTGCAAATAACATCGCCGAACTGAAGATAATATTAAGAAAATATGAGAAGATGAAATGTGATTTGCAACCATCTACACCGCTGTATAATAAGACATCCCCTCAACCGAGAAGTACATCAAGCACGAGTAATAAGGTTAATGTCAGGTGCTTTAATTGTAATAATTCTGGGCATGTATCAACCACCTGCCCAAAGCCCCGAAGAGAAAAAGGTTCCTGTTTTCGCTGTGGACAAAAGGAACATGTTGTAAAGGATTGTCCACAATCGATGGTATGTAGGTATCAACAATTCTAAGTTAATCATGTTAGGAAATGTATTTTGTAATGTTAAGGCTAAAAATAGTTATGTCAATTTATGTTTATTTGTTGTTAAAAATTATACAATGCAGAATGCGATAGTGCTGGGACGAGACTTTTTAGAAAAAAGTAATATAAAACTTTCGGTAGGAGAAGAAAAAATTTATATAATTAAAAACAATGATATAAACGACTCGCTTTATGAAGAATTAGTAAAAGAAATTTTAAGTATCGATACATCGGATCATTGCGACAAATCGGTTTATCTTTAAATTAATGAAAGTTTAAATTATGGTGACAAAGAAATAGTTAGAAGTTTGATTAAGTTTTTCCACAAATGACCAATTTTCAGACGATTTTGAAATTGATGATTTGCTTGTTGCAACGGAATCTAAGGTTGACCATTTTCAAATTTTAGAAGACGTTATGGATGTTGTTATGAAGAACAATTTGCAATTACGTTATGGTAAGTGTCTTTTGTACGTTTGATAAGATCACTTACTTAGGGTATGAAGTTTCCGCTAATGGTATAGGACCGAATTTAAATGGCTTAAAGGCCGTGGCTGATTTTCCTATACCAACAGATGCAAAGAATTTGCACTCATTTTTGGGCTTAACATCATATTTTAAATATATTTAAATTTTAAATTCATAAAGGTGTAGAGTGGGCGGGTCTGTTTGGTGGTAATGACCAGACATAGCAGCAGCAGCGGCACGCTTGCGGATGCTCCGATTCAGCTCGACACGGTGGGGTGGGATCTTGCTGCTGGCTACCCTTATCGTACAAAAATTATCGTGCCTTGGGCATGATGAAATAAAATAAAAGGGAAGAAGGCCAAATGATTCTCGTATACCTTAGGTGTGCTATTGTATAGTTACTATGTACCAATGATTCAAAATGAGTGAGAAAGAAAAACTAAAATTAAAAGATGGTATGAACACTATTATATCAGCTTTAGTGTTTGGTGGAACTGACACTTGGAGGTACCCTCCCCTTGCCGATGACATAAAGTCATCGAAGTTTCTATTGAGCTAGTCCCTACAACATGATACGCACACTTATCTATTGACACATCTCAACGAACAGAAATCGATTTAGCACATAGTTATTTATTCAACACTTATCAGATTTGTGTAATGATCTTAGATAGATCGATGGTGATAAATTCGGTAACATTTATATCAGCAGTTTTACATTGTGAATTTTGCAACACTTTTGTAAAAATTCATAGAAAATATATATAACAGCATAACGTGTAATTTATGTGAAGTATAGGTATAAGTAATTATGTAAGTTGTAAAGCACAATGTTTAAGGTATAATAATAACTAATGTGTCGTAGGTTACTTATTAAAATTTTAGAAAGAATTTAGATAAGCGAATATTAAGGTAATTTAAGCCAAAGAAAAGATAAATGTTGTGTACTCACTTTGGTTCAGATTGTCGATGTTCGATACGATGAAGTTTGTGTACAAATTTCAGCAATTTCGTCGGTAGTTCATAGATATAGGTTATAAATAATATGAAAATTATTCAAATCTATTCTTAGGCTTTTGTATGATTTAAGTTAAGAATTTAGGTAATAGGTAGGTTTTTAAAGAAATTTAGTGATTGATTATTTTTACACGTGTTTATATTTACCTCTTAATATGCAAAGAAATATGAATCAAAATTTTACTCACTGTTCTATTTTTTTTTCCGTTCGGTCGATGTTGATGTAGCCACATAAACTCGTTTCAGGAGACGGTGGTAGCGTTGAAGCAGATCTGTTGCTGCGTTCTCTCTATTAATACTATAATACCCCATAAGATATATATATATGGATATATATACATACACAATCGACTATACACGCGTTCTATTATATGGTTTTATCAATGGCGATCTATAATAAGTATATGATAGCAAAAAGGAAAATTGTTGATTCGGATCTTATTACTGGGTAGAGCATAACACATTAACTTTTCACAAACATTTTACCGATCTATGTGACGATATCAAAACTATCGCAATCAAATTTTAATCAAATTTATATCTTTATATACGAGCCCAAACGCAAAATAGTTGGTCTATGCTATTTGATTACGAATAAATTCTGTTGAGAAATTCAAACTTGTTTTGTTTCTTCAAATAAAAAGTTTTTTAATGAAAATAAATATGTATTTATATTTCTGCTACAATTAAAAAGAAAGTTTAATGAACAAGTTGTAAGCATTTGAAGTTATTACTGAATAAAATATTTGGTTATCTTTCGTTTGAGCGCAAAATAGTTGGTCTAAGATTTAAAAATTACTTTTTACCACTGCGTCATATCACCTTTCTTGGATATGACTGCTTGAATTCACTGTGGCATTGTATCCACGAGTTTTTGGCAGTCATCGGTTGTAAACGATTGCCGAATATCATTAATTGTTTGTCGTAGATCTTTGCGAGTCCTTGCTGGTTGCTGTCTTAACTTTTGCTTCATTTTGTGCCATAGAGTTTCGATGGGCGAAAGATCAGGGCTACTGGATGGCCATTCCATTAATGGAATGGCTTCAGTAGATAACCAGGCTAGAGTTGACTTTGCCGTATGACAAGATGCACCGTCTTGCTGAAATACGTAAGCCCCCTCGGTTGACTGAAGCTGTATTATTGATGGAAGCAGATGCTCTTGCAAGATGTCGCGATACTTTACTGAATTTACAAGGCCGTCAACAAAACATAAACTACCAACACCACGCCCAGACATGCACCCCCATATCATTTGTGATGCTGGAAACTTGATTGTTCGTTTCAGACAGTCTTTATGGAACGCTTCTTTGGAGGTGCGAAGTACACGCTTTCGCTCATCGCCAACACAAACCTCAAATCTTGATTCATCGCTCCAAATTACTTCCCGCCACTGCTGTAAGGTCCAATCCTTGTGCTCTTTAGCCCATTCAAGTCGCCTTTTCTTTTGCCTTGGTGTAAGAAGGGGCTTTTCTTTAACTATTAGAATGGGTTGAAAAAAACCACAATACAAAATTAACAAAAGATGTTTAAACAAACCTTGTAAAATTTATAACCCATTTTGTTCATGTTGCGTTTACAAGTGTCGACAGACATTTCTTTTTTGATGCGGCTTTTCCACTCTACAGTTACCCCAGAAGCAGTTTGACGACGATTTTCCTTAATTATTTTTTTTAATACCCTACAATCGCGGGCTGTTGCTATTGGCGGCCGCCCAGTTTTCTTCCGGGTTTTAATGTTACCCATCTTATTGAAGAGCGAAATGATATTTTGTACCGATGAACGAGGGAGATCAAAATTTTTGGCAATTTTGTAGCTTGAAAAACCATTTTCAAATGCTTTTACAATCGATTCTCTGAGATCTTTAGATAGGGGAACACCACGCGCCATGATCAACCAACAACTGAATTAGAACTAATTGCACAAGTACACTGATAAGCTGACAAAGCAAGAGTACGTTTGTTTTTGCTTAATTTTTGCTAACGGTTAACTTAATCATACGATTATGTGGAGTAGACCAACTCTTTTGCATCACGAATGACGTAGACCAACTATTTTGCACTCATTAACAAATGAGAAAGCATACAGTTTTAACGGTACTCGTTGTAATTTTGCTTATTTTTGTCATTAATTCAATAAAAAAAGCATATTGTCTATGATATGTTTTTGTTGTTTTTGTAAAAAAAAAAAATGCGTATATATGACAAACTAATAACATAGAAGCTTCCAAGTGCAAAAGTGGGTGGACCAACTATTTTGCGTGTGGGTCGTGTATAATTCTACTGTACGTGTGTTGTGACTGAACTCTTCCTAAACGGCTGGACCGATTTGCATAAATTTTTTTGTATGCATTTGGGTTGCGCCCCGGATGGTTTAGATTTACAATTCGGTCCAATTGGACCTCCCATACAAACCACAAATTAAAAATCTGTTATTTCTGCTCCTGATAACGGTATTTGCACACAATTTGGTACGTCGGTTTGGTGTGCATTTTTTAAGTGCTGCTGCAAATATGGGCGGGATTGTACAAAGGGGCGTGGTACCTCCCATAAAAAAAAAATTAAGAATCCAATATTTCTGCTCCTGCTAACGGTTGGTATTTCGGTTGAGTGAACATATTTTAAGTTCTGCTGCAAATATAGGCGGGATTTGATAAAGACGCGTGGTACCCGTCAACGAGTCACCGACACATTCAGAACACGCGAACAACAGCTTTTGCAAGTGTATCGCACATTGACACGTGCATCACTTCTTCGCCTTGCGTATGAATATAAGTCGGACATCGACTATTCGTCGCATTCACAAATTCTAATCGGTGCTATGAGCAAACAATGCCAACACTGTCATGCACTCAAATACAAAGCTGAATCGGCCGGTTTCTGCTGCGCGTCTGGAAAAGTTGTATTTCCACCATTGAATTCGCCGCCAGAACCATTGAAAGCATTATTGGCTGGAGGTACATCTCAATCTAAATTGTTTTTGCGTAAAATTCGCAAATTCAATTCGTGCTTGCTTTCAAATGACATCATTTGGAGCAACAAAAATCGTTCACAATGAGGATGGTCGCAATTTTCAATCAACCTTTAAGATTCAGGAGCAAGTGTATCACCAAATTGGGTCTTTAATACCGATCCTGATACCAATTCAAAATTCTGCAAATCTATTTCATGGTTGATGAGGAGCAGCAAATAAACGCACGCTGCCAGTACAACCATATCAAGCAGATGGAGGAGCGAGAATTTGTGGGTATTTTAGAACCGTTTTTACAGAATCACAACCAGTTGGTCCAGTTGTTCAATACCGTTTCAAACAAACTGATTGAGAAAATCTGACAGGACCAACTCGATTCAATCATTAGCGCGGAAAAAGATGATCAAGAAGCTGACCTTGAAAACTATATCTATGCTTTGAACTTAATTTAATTCCAAGGAAGTTCCATTCGTTCAATAGAGAGGTTCAATTATCAAAAGGGATGTTAATAATTTAATCGATTTTAGGCGGTACGAAGTTCGCTCGGTCAGCTAGTATCTATATATAATTCCAAACTAAATGAATAATACCAAACTAAATATACCATAAGTAAGTATTAGTTAGGCTATACAAATTTTAAAAATGGACTTGAAAACACTAGATATTAACCAAAAAAAATAAATAGATTCTTTAATATTTTTTAACTGATAAAGAAAACCGTAGGTTCTTTAGAACCTCTTCTTCCACCGAGTGCAGCCCAGAAACTGGCAAGTTGTTCGTTTCACATCTGTTTTGTTCCAATTCGGTACATGTAGCCAAGCATGCGATCTTGGGATCCGCTATCCGCTATCCTTAGTAATATAGTAGCTGGTTTGCCAAATACATATATCATGGGATCTGAAGACTTTTTGCCGGTGTTTGTCTGTTACATAGGTACGGGTACTAGTACTCGTATACACAACTTCACCAAAAGAAAACAGAAATCCAAATTAAGCATAGATAGGCACTTATGTAATGACAGGGTGATGATGATGACCCCGAGCTCAGCCGCCGTGCTTTCATATATAAGTTTTCGAGGTATATGAGAAAAGTGGATTTTATGTACACTTGAAACCGCTTGGGGTGCCTTAAGTTATATTTTTTTTCTATATATATGACACTTTTTCTTTATGCACTTGTATGTAACGGAAGCTTATTACATAAGTCAGGGGATGTTGAACTCAAGCGTTAGAAATTTTCAAAAAGAGGCTGCGTAACTCAGATTTCGCCTTATATAACTATTGGTAACGCTGCCATTAACAATGTTGTCAATGGCTGAATGGTAAAGAGCTGCTGAATCTGCTTACAGAGCATAAACTGTCCAAGTTTCGGAATTGATGGTGTAAGCACACCCTTTTGTTATTCGTTTTTTTTTTTTTTTGCTATGATATATTTTTTTGTTATATAGAATCGTATCTGACCAGTCACGCTACATATGATAAGGCATCTGTGTCACTTGAACACCTTCGATATCTTCTATTACATAGCGATCATTATCTAATTTATTTTTTTCATATACGGACCACGGTATTTTGAGATAAATTTTTTATTGGTTCCAACGGAAGTGTCTACGTTCTTAATGACTACAAACTCGCCCACTTCAAACTGTTTGGCTGGGGAATGCTTCTCGTTGAAATAGTATAAGATCATATCTAGAGACTTCTTAATTGCCTCAGAGGCATCGGCTATTAACTTATCTAGGTCTACTCTGCGGCTGTCTGCACACATCTCATTCAAATGCTCGGTCAACTATCTGTCCCCTCTGCTCAATCCCAAACAGCAATTTTCTTGGTGAGACTTTGTTACTCGTATGGTCGGTATTATTGTTGGCGAACTCAACCTTGCTCAGCTGTTGACGGCAATCAGCATACTCGGAAGATTGGCTCAACTTCGCCTGCATTGCCCTCATATTGCGATTAACGCGCTGCCCATTGGACTGCGGAGAGGCCACAGCATCCTTAACGTGTGCAATACAGTACTTATCTAAAAATCTGCAAAATTCCTGTGACGTAAAACTAGTGCCTCGGTCGCTAATGATTCTGTGTGGGCGACTATAATTATCGAAGTACCGTTCCAGCGCATTATTAGTTTCCCTTGTCCCCTGTGTATTCACTGGATACAATTTCACAAATTTGCTAAATGAGTCCATCACAACCAAAACATATTTGCTTCGGGAACCAACTGACGGCAGGGGACCAAAGTGATCAATGCTTCGGTATATTATATAAATTTCGCTCAATTCTTCGTTGCGGCGCTGAATAATATATGCACTTTGGGAATCCAATAACGTTTCGAAATCTGGTTAGCTCACTTGTCAATAGCCAGGTGTCCATATTTCTCCTGAATCATTTATTATTTCGATGGTCCCATGCAAGACTATACTAAGTCAACTTTGTATAGTTTTGGGTTATTTAAGTCATTAAAACCGTCGCATCAACTTCTATTTTTCTTTTTTTTTTCATGCAAATCCGACAAAAAACCTTGTAATTACAGCTTAAATAACACTTAGAATACAATCATTTTTTAATACTTTTTCCAAGCATAATTATTTTAACTGCTCTTAGTATTTTTATTTTGGAAATTTTCATTTGTAACTTGTATACTATGTTGACATAGTATTGTTTTACCTGGAATTTTCAAAAGCCGAATACACTCAAGTGACACGTGGTATTCTTTTGTATGTGCAAAAGAGATCGAAGATGACACTTAAGTAGGTGTTAGTATGCTTCATACTGTTTCTTTTTGCCTCATGTCATATCTTAAGTACCGTTACAATGTTTGTGTCTGGAGGAACTTTGCACATTTTTGTTCGTGACCTAAGTTAGTGATAAAGTTTTTTTTGGAAAAAATAATAAATTATGGCATCTAGGGCGAGAAAAATGCTTGATCTTCCAAGAAAATCCGATGAAATGAGTAAGTACAAACCTTAAATATTGGAAGACAGTTTTAAAAATATAATTCAACTCAGATGAAACTATGAGCTGTCCTGAGAACGAAACAGGTGATTTTAAGTTGATTGACGCCATGAACACAAGTAATTTGAATAGGTGTTCCGACTAGTTCTGCAGCTCCAAATGCCCTTGAATTTTATGAAGAGTTAGAATTTTTGGGTAACTTGGTAAAGAAAACTTTCTGTTCTAAACTAATTGCTTCTTTTTGTAGAGCCCTTTGAAGATAGTGGAAGCGAATATGCCCCAGACAATGAATATTCGTCTGACTCCAGCATTTCCACGCCAGCACATAGTAATTTAACACCACTCCAAAAGAAAATTTTTGATCATAATCATCAGTACGAAACTCCCGAAAATCTGAAAACCAAATCTGGAAGAAAGCGCCCTCCTAATCGGAAACTTTGGAAAACGAATCATGCCAAACGTTTAAAAAATTCAGGAAAACCTTACACTTCCTCGAAAGGTGTTTAAAGAGAAGAAAAACGTATGCTAAAAGGATGTGGAGACACCTGCAGGATGAAATGTGAAAGCAAAATTTCAGAGGAAGCCAGGTATAATCTATTTAAAAGCTTTTATAAACTTGGATGCAGAACAAGGTAGTGGGACTTCTTGTCAAGGTTTGTAGAAAATAATGACAAAAAACGAACTCTTATTGGTGTAACTTCAAAAAGGACATGCACTAGAAAATATAATTTAATTTTCATTCAAGACAATAGTGAACACAAAGTCCAAGTTTGGCAAAAAATGTTTTTAAATACGTTTTCGATCTCCGCACAAACGATCCGGACAGTTTTCGAAAATATTGCAATGAATAATGGAATAACTCTAAGTCCAGATAAAAGAGGGAAGCATTTAAGGCCAGTAAATGAGTTAAGAGAAGACTCGAAAATGTTTGTAAAGGAACATATCGAGTCCTTTCCATTAGTAGACTCACATCACTGCCGAAAAGATTCGAAAAAAAAATACTTAAGTAATGAAATTAAGTCTGTTGGACAAATGTCTCGGCTTTATGAAGAATGGTTTGAATCTAGAGATTACGATTTAATTTATAAAGTAACATTAAGGCAGTATCGTGACATCTTTAACTTTTCCTTTCATCTAAGCTTTTATGTTCCAAAGAAAGATCAGTGCGATTTCTGTTTGAAGTTCGAAAACATGACTTCTGAAGAAAAAATAGCTTCAAAATTTGAAAATGGTAAACATTTATTTGACAAACAAAAAGCTCGAGAATTAAAAGAAGCAGATCAAATAGCGGCACAAACTTCTTCAGCCACTGTTAGTGCTTGTTTTGACTTCGAAAAAATACTTTCTACTCCTACTGCCAATGCGAGCTGCTTTTATTATAAAAGAAAATTACAAGTTTACAATTTCACGGTCTATGAAATTGCTCCCCCAGGAAGCCAATTGCTATGTTTGGGATGAAACCATCGCCAAAAAAGGGTGTATAGAGGTTTCAAACTGTCTTCTAAAATTTATTGAAAAATATGTGGCAAAAGGTGTACTAAACTTCCATTTTTGGTCAGACAATTGTGGTGGACAAAATAAGAACAAGATTTTGTTCGGATTTTTTGGATGGGCATCCAAAAACTTTAAGATAAACATCACTCATCGATTTTTAGAAAAAGGCCATACCCAAAACGAGGGCTATAGTGTACATGCTTTAATTGAAAAAAATCAGAAAAATAAAATAGTCTACACACCAATCCAATGGTATTCGATTATAAGGAATGCAAAAACCAAAGAACCGGGTTAAATAGTAACAGAAATGATTCAAGATGATTTCAAAGACTTTAAAACTTTTTCAAATTCTCTGAAATGGATAAAAAATACCAAAAACGAAAAACTCACAATAAGTAAAATTCGTGAAGTATATTTCAATGCTGACAAACATTATGAAATGAACTACAAATACTATTTTGAGGATGAATTCAAAATAATAGAATTAAACGCTGCAAAAGCAAAAAATAGAAACAAGAACCGATCAAAAAAGTTTCCGCAGGAAGTGTTTGAACGTGTTTACAAGGAACCTATTGCCGTTTCCACTGAAAAATATTTGGAACTAATTTGGCTTTGCAACCAAAATCTTATTCCTTTAACTTATCAGGAATTCTACAGGACATTAAAAACCGCATCTTCTGTTCCAGCCCCATCAGATACCTACCGAAATTGATGACTGAATCAATATAAGTAGTTACATAATTATATTGGCTGTTTTTTATTATCAGCTATGATCCATATAGATCATTGATTTACATGCAATTACAACGACAGCACATGATCCTGCTTCTCATCGAGATCATGAAACATGATCTGAAAATTATTTCCACTATTTCCCACTAGATGGCTTGTTTCATTTTTAAGTGTTGGTGTGCCTGCAAACGATAGCCACACAATCACGTTGCCAGACTAAAAAGTGGAAAAAAAATCAATTGAATTTTTCGCATTCGAGTTCCGACTTATTTTTTTTCGTTCTTTAAAGGTATATTCAGACCAGCCAAACACTTGATAAACAATTAAATACCTACATATTTCATAAATATTTCTTAAACATTTATTAAACAAAACAATTTTTATGAAATGTGTTGCTGGTTTGAAAACATTTATGAAATGTTTCACAGTTTCCCAATCGTGATGGGAAATAATTTTTGTTTCATAAGTTTCCCTGCAGAAAGTAAGTGCTGTTTTTCGATTATTTTTTTTGTAAATAAAATACAAATGTCAAGAAAAGCTGGGATACCTACGTAATGAGAAAGTGATGAATGAACAATTATTTGAATTAAATTGCGTGCCGCGTGATTCCCTAATCTAATTATAATCCTACGACGTATTTTTTTTCTTATCCAAAAAAGGATGAAATTTAAATATTTCATAAACATTTAATAAATAAATTTCAGAAATCTTTTACAAGTGTTTATGAAATGTGTCCGATTTGCTTCATAAACATTTCTGAAATGTTTGGCTGGTCTGAACACACCTTAATATGCCAAAATAAACTCAAGTGCTAACTGCAAAATATTGTTCATGTGTTGCATAATTGTAAATATATGAAATTAATTTGTTATTAAAAAAAATTTGGAAAAGATAAATTATTCAAATTCCATTAAATATGGTAACACCCCCGATATTTTAAGTGAAATGTCAAGTGCCTTGTGTGACGTCACGTTGAGCAGAATATTTGCAATATGGCTGGCAGCAATATGAAGTTTGTAATACCCCTCTATTATCTCCTTTGTTTTTGAAAGCAACTGGCTGGTAGCAATATGAAGTTTGTAATACCCCTCTATTACCTCCTTTGTTTTTGAAAGCAACTGTTGCCACAATTCAGAAATTAAACTTTTCAATGATCCGTATTGTTTTATTATCGTGATCTGATCCGGATCAGATCACGCTGATAATAAAATACGGCTATTATGTAAACAATGTGAAATTATTTTTTTTTGTTTTTGTTCGTTTTTTTTTTGTTATAAATAAAAAAAGTTGATCTTTAATCGTTCTTTTTGTAATTTTGTGTATTCTATAATTCTACAATGGTACATCGAAAATGCAAAAGTTTCAAAGTTAACAATTCTAAGTAACACTTAGGGCCCTGTGTTCTTAATATGTTCCAACCACTTTCATACTAAGTCAACTTAAAATAGATTTCAAGTATATTCTTTCCGTGTGGAGCAACACTAACGTGACATAGAATCGTTTAAAGTAAGAGCTAACTACGAATAAGTATACAAACTACATTTTGACCTCGAAGACGCATCAACACAGATTCGGTGTTTTATTCCAAAAAAAAAGTATAATAATAATAAAATGATTGATGTATTCAGCTCAGAAATCTATTTAGTAAGAAAACAATTATACTAAAAAAACTTTGAACCTCTCCCCTGAAAGATAGCTTATTTGCACTTAGTATAGTTTTGCATGGGGCCATCGATTTAGTCCTAGTCGGAAAACTAACCCATCCTCTAAACGATATCCCGGAAAATCTTCTTCTTCTAACCTGCTTCGGATTGTTTTTATTTTTTTGTCACGCGCCTGAGTGATTTGGAGGTTCCTGTCAAGGTCCTGAATCATTACTGCGGCAGCAATAGGAGCACGACTAAGCGCATCAATACGCGCCATCCTCTCACCCTTCCGGTGTTGCACTTGGTAATTATAATTTTCATAGGCCAATGCCCACTTAGCTATTCGGGGGTTAGCATCTTTTTTCCTTAACGTCTGGGATAAAGCTTCTCAATCAGTGACAATGACAAAGGGTAATCGGTCAGAAACATCTTAAACCGTTCTAAAGCATAAACTACAGCCAATGTCTCCAACTCGATTTAGACTCCCCACTGGTTGCTTTTCTAGAAAAGAAAGCAACAGGGTGAAATTTCCTGTCATCTTGCCTCTGCATAAGAACAGCAACGAACCCATATGAACTCGCATCACAGTGCAGCGCAGTCTGTCGCTTAGGATCATAAATTGCAAGCACAGGTGAGGAACTCAACTTTGACTTCAATTGCTCAAAAGCAAAGGTGCACTCTTCGGTAAATATAAACTTTGAATCTTTTCCTATTGATGTGATAACCGAGATCGTCATTTTCACCATACGCAAAATTCCACTTCCTCATATTTAACTCCAACCCTGAATCCTTCAACAACTGCAAGACTCTACCGAGGATATCTAAATGCGTTTGGATATCCTTTGTTGCAATGCAAATGTCATCCAAACATAGTATAATTAAGCCTCTGTCAATCAGCGGTCATTAAGATAGATGTATCTTTGAAAGACCGCAGGCGCGAAAGACCGAAATGCATATATAAACACTCAAACTGTCCAAAAGACGTTTCTTTTTTTTTTTTGTCGGAGGTTGTTACTATCCGATGGAGCACTCAGACACAAACTACAGGTCCATTGTACTGCCAACAGTACATTACTGTACTAAGGAGCTTCAATGATGAAGAGCTTAGATGTTCGGCACTCATCACATCAGCCCCAAAGATCCGCCACCTGATGCGAGCAAAGGCGGGACAGCTAAAGAGGAAGTGCTCCGCTGTATCATCGTCCTCTCCACAAGCAGGACAGATAGTGGTGTTGCTCAAGCCCAACACATTTAAGTGTTTGGCAAAAGCTTGGTGGCCCGAAAGGACGCCCACAAGCAGCCTGCAGTCCATTCTCCTAAGGGATAGAAGGAAAGACGCGGACCTTTTGCAGATGTCCGGACGCAGTCGTTTGGTCTGCCTACATCCAGCACAGTCTCGCCACCGACGCTCGTGTTCACGAGAAACCCAAGTATCAATGGATGACCTAACCACAGAAGCAGGCAGACCCAAAGCAGGTTTAGGTCCTGAGAAAGCCTCTTCTGAACCCCGTCTGGCAAGCTCATCAGCGATCTCATTTCCCTGGATACCAGTGTGACCTGGGACCCAGACAAGATTCACGGTGTTGAGAATTCCGACTAAGTTCAGAGAAAGCTTGAGTTCGAGCACTAACTTGGACGAGGTAAGAGGGTTAAGCAATGCTTTTAATGCAGCTTGGCTATCACTGCAAACGCATATGCTTCTAGCCCTCCACCTGTTTGTCACGATGTAGCGCATAGCCATTAGGATAGCGAAAATCTCCGTTTGGAAGACAGACGCTTGGTTACCTAAGGGGTAGTGTAGTCTAATGTTCTCGCTTTCCACAAAGACACCAGAACCAGACCCTTGTCCAGTTCTGGAGCCATCCGTGAATACACGATGACATTCTTTCCCAGGCTCAGAGTCTGACCGAAGCCATTCCTTTTCCTGAGGAAAGTTGACATGGTAGTTTTGTCGCTGTAGGATTTCTGGGGTCATTGCGTCAGACGGCAAGTCCATAAGACAGGGGTCAAATGACAATTCTCGCACAAGTTCCTCAAAATTCCAATGCGCGTGGTACCAAAAGCCACCTCTCTTTAACCGAGAAATGGTTTTCAGCGTACACTCCATGATAAAAATATCAAGAGGGGGGAGGTTCATCATAGCATTTAGAGCAGAGCCCGGAGTGCTAGGGAAGGCCCCTGTGCATCCAAGACAAACCGTTCTTTGAAGTTAGGCAAGAGAGGCAGTAACACGTTTCCGCGAAAACCTGTTCCACCATACAACCGATGCATATGAGAGAAGTGGTCTTATCATTGCCGTATAGATCCAAAGGACCCTTTTAGGAGATAAGCCCCATGTCTTGCCAAAAGCGCCTTTGCACTGCCAAAAAGTTGACAGCGCTTTATCGGTTTTTGATTCAACATGCTTGGACCAAAGAAGCTTTCTATCGAGGATTACTCCCAGATATTTGACTTCATCGGATATCGGGATAGTGACGCCTTTTAGCACAAGCTGAGTCAGACCAGTGATCTTCCTCCTTCTCGTGAAGAGAACAACCGTAGTTTTAAGAGGATTCACTGAAAGCCCATTTCTTGTGCACCAATCGTCGATAAGGCCCAAAGATCTCTGCGCCCGAGAGCAGACGGTCCTTAGGTCTGAACCGACAGACAGAACGGCGACATCATCCGCATAGGCTTGTGTGTAGGTTCCAGGAAGATTGAGAGCCGTTAGCAGAGAGTCCACTACCATACACCATAAGAGCGGAGAAAGAACACCACCTTGAGGGCAGCCTCTGTTCACCCCAGTCATGACGCATTTGCCACAATCCGCCTCGGCAACCAACGTCCTGTACATTAGCATTGCTTTAATCCACAAAACCAATGTTTCATCTACACCATGATGTCTGGCTGCATTGCACATGCTATCAAAAGTCGCATTATCAAAAGCACCCTCGATATCGACGAAGATACCCAGCGCGTACTCCTTCCGATCAAGAGCACTTTCAATCCTACCAACAAGGTTTTGAAGCGCGGTTTTACAGGATTTTCCACGCTGATAGGCATGTTGCATCAAAGAAAGAGGATACGGTCTTACCTATCTTTGGTATAAACACGAATTTAACCATACGCCAAGGGGAAGGTATGTAGGCCAAGGCCAAGCTAGCGGTGAAAATTCTTTTCAGCGTCGGCATCAGCTGACTAAAACCTTGTTTCAGCATAGCCGGATAGATTCCATCCGGACCCGGTGACTTGAAACTCTCAAAAGATGCAATTGCATATTTGATAGCTTCGTCCGACACCACTCTGGATGCAACATACCAACTACGCCGCGTGGTGTTTGTTAGTTCAGAAGTGGCCACCATAGGCGGTACCACTGAAGAGCACGTAATGACCTGATTTCCCGGGAAGTGAGTCTCCAGCAGGAGACTAAAAGTCTCCGCCTTTGTCTCAGTGTAGGTACCATCCGATTTTTGGAGCGATTTCAGTTTACTTGGTCTGTTCCTATGAAGGACTTTAACAAGCCTACTGGTTGCACTTAGTGAAGCGACCTCCTCACAAAATTTCCTATAATAGTCGGTTTTCGATTTACGAATTAGTCTCTTAAATTCTTTTTGTTTCGATCGATATAGATTCCAGTCTTCTGCTAAGTTGGTTTTTAAAAACCTATTTAGGAGCTTTCTGGTTTCTCTGCGAATACACTGCAGTTCGGTATTCCACCAAGGTACCGGTTTTCTACAGGAGTTTTTTGAAACTGGACACGCTAGTTCAAAACAACGGATAATGACGCTGCTCAGATCCTGAGCAGACCTCTCTACCCCCTGTATTGATCTCGACGTTACGAAAGCGGTATACTGTCTTGACTCTTCGGATATCTTTATATGATGAAATCCATCTCTTAGATCCAAGGTTGTAAAAATCGGTTTATTTGCAAAATATTCAAGGCAATCCTCAATCAACGGCAGAGGGAAATTATCTCTAACTTTGTGTTTGTTAAGAGCACGATAATCCACACATGTACGGGTTTCACCATTTTTTTCCTAACCAACACCAACGCTGAAGCATAAGGCGAACTACTCGTTCGCCCTTGTCTAAAAGTTGCTCAATAGTATTTTGGACTTCGGTAAGTTCATAATATGAAAGCCGCCGGGGCGAACAGAATATGGGTACATCTATTGTTAACCTAATTTTCATTGAATAATCAATCGTTTTCTTCGACTATTGTCCTAAAAGCATTTGAATGAGCTTTATCTAGTTGCCCATTTATACTCAGCTCGAATTTATCTTCTTCACAAACTGTACTGTACTCACTAACGAACCTAAATCAACGGAATGAATCATTTCCCTTTCACAACTGGGTCTTATTAATGTCAATTTGGAAACCAAAGCACCCTTTACCAACGGCACAACTTCAGTCGGAACTATGACCTGGTTCATAAAAGCCGATTCACAATTTAATGTTTTTAAAATTAGTAGTCAGGAAACCAAATTCTGCCTCACAGTCGCGGCGTTGCCCATTGAAACATGTGAGTCAGTCATAGACATTCTATCGGAGCTCCCGGTTAGGGATAAATACAACGTGTTGAAAAGCGATTGGAGGCGCTATTGGAGAAGGCGGAAATAGGTGACCGAAAGCCCTCGGAAGTTTTTCGCTCCATGAAGCAATTGGCAGGAACTTCATTCAACGAGGAGGTCATTAAAAATTAGTGGATTCGCAGCCCTCTGCTTGCCATCAACATCGCTCTTCTCTCGGTCGGTTCAAAAGGAGTAGACGAATTAGGTGCCTTGGCTGACAAAATCTATGAGGCGTCTCAGAATACTTTTATATTCAGCATAGCTTCTCAGAGAAGAGAGCCATTCTCAGAACAGGGTTCGGATCTGGAACAGCGTCTAACAAAAATTGAATCCATGATTCAGGCTCAAGGAGTTTTCGCAATCGCACCCCAAACAGGGCAAATCCTAATAATCATCGGACACAAGTCAACAGGTCTGCTCTCAGCAGCAAATGGTACCGCAATTTCAACCTTTGAACCCAACCTTTTAAGACTCAATATTGGCCTTCGTCGAAATTTTACACACACTTTCATCTTAGCATCGGTTAACCGCCCTATCATAGGAGCAGACTTTTTAAAGAAATTTGACTTGTTAGTAGAGGGTGATTTTTTAAGAGGTTTAGAACTTTTTTAAAAAAAAAAACACAAAAAATTCGAAAAAATTAATGAAATGTTTATTTGAATCGATATTTTGAACATTGCAATTTAATGTTTAAAGATAATTTCATGCAAATGTTGACCGCGGCTGCGTCTCAGGTAGCCCATCCGCTGAGTCCAATTTTGGCATACTCTTTCACACATATCGGCCGGTATCTCACGAATGCATGGATGTTGGCTTCCAGTGCGTCAATCGAAGCGGGCTTGTCCCTATACACATTAGCCTTGGCATACCCCCACAAAAAATAATCTAATGGTGTCAAATCGCACGATCTAGGCGGCCAATTGACCGGCCCGAAACGTGAAATTAACTGTTCACCAAACTCGCCTCGCAATTGCGCCATTGTTTCGCGTGCTGTGTGGCATGTGGCACCGTCTTGTTGAAACCACATATCATGCAAGTCAAGAACTTCCATTTCGGGCAAAAAAAAGTTTGTTATCATCGCTCGGTAGCGTTCACCATTGACAGTAACGCTGCGATTCGCATCATCTTTGAAGAAATATGGCCCAATAATGCCGCCGGCCCATAAACCGCACCAAACAGTGGCTTTTTCGGGATGCATTGGTAGCTGTTGCAATGCTTCTGGCTGATCTTCACTCCAAATGCGGCAATTTTGCTTATTTACGTACCCATTCAACCAAAAATGAGCCTCATCGCTGAACACAATTTTTCGATAAAAAAGCGGATCCTCGGCCAGCTTTCCAAGAGCCCAATCACCAAAAATTCGGCGTTGTGGTAGGTCGGCTGGCTTTAGTTCTTGCACCAGCTGTATCTTAAAAGGCTTTACGCCCAAATCCTTCCGCAAAATTTTCCACGTAGTGCTGTAACAAAGGCCTAACTGCTGGGAACGGCGCCGAATCGACATTTCGCGGTCTTCTGTCACACTAGCTGATACGGCCGCAATATTTTCTTCACTACGCACAGTACGTAAACGTGTTGGTGGTTTAATGTCCAACAAAGTAAATTTGGTGCGAAATTTGGTCACAATCTTCCGAATAGACTGCTCAGAAGGTCGAGAATGCCGATCATAAAATGGAAGCAGCGCGCGATGAACATTTCGAACCGAGCACGAATTTTGATAGTAAAATTCAATAATTTGCAAGCGTTGTTCATTTGTAAGACGATCCATGGTTAAATTGCAAACCAAACTGAAGCTGTTTGATAGTGACACAAGGTACTAAACACACGTCAGCTGTCAAAACCAGTGTTGCCAAAACCAAACCAGCTAAAAAATCACCCTTTAGATATGCATAATATGCTCATAATGGACCCTGAAACTAAAATGCATTCTCAAGCAATCATTAGGACTGAGATGACCCCTTCACCTATTTTCTACACTCTAGATAACCAATACGGGCTTATACTAAAAGAATTTCCAGTGCTCACGCAAACCCCAAACTACTTCGCCCCAGTTAAGCATCATATCGTTCACCACATTCTAACTCAGGGGCCGCTCCCATTCGCTCGCCCAAGGCGACTGGACGCTTCACGACACAAAGAAGCCCGAATCGAACACATGCTAGAGCTAGGTATTTGCCAACCATCCTCTTCACCTGTTTGCTCACCGCTCCACATGGTTCAAAAGAAAGGCAATCAGGATTGGAGACCGTGTGGGGATTATCGCAGAATAAACGCGATCACGGTTCCAGATCGATATCCCATCCCCCACTTCCAGAATTTCGCCATGAATATTTACGGATGCAAAATTTTTTTTCAAAAAACGACCTCTTCAGGGCTTATCATTTAATTCCCGTCGCCGCGGAAGACATACACAAAACAGCCATCACAACTCCTTTCGGGTTGTTCGAGTTTCGGCGAATGCCTTTCGGCTTAAGAAACGCCGCATAGACGTTTCAACGTTTCATAAACTCTGTCTGTCAAAGTCTTGAATTCGTTTTCATCTATGTAGATTGAACGATCGAAATCTTTTTCTGCCCGTCAGCCTCGAATTTCTACTTCCGATGTCGTAGTTTTATTCGGGTTGATATTTTTTAACGATGTCTTGAACAATAACTCTGTTGAAGCGAAAGCGAATAAAACTATTTATTTCCACCAATGTGGTTGTACAAGAAAATGCTTTCTGTTCTTTATTGACAGTGCTTTATATACAATTTTTAAGGTACGGTTTTTTAAGCTTTATTGAAATAACAACAATTGGATATACTGCATACTTTAAAAAATTATGGCGATTGGTATAAAATGTAGGCGCCAGATTTGAAATTGTTGAACATGCATCATCTGCTCCAACATACCGCCCGATTTGAAAGCTCTGTCTTTCAAGAAGGCAAAGCAGCAAGTTTTCGGATAGGGCGTCGGATAATGCCTCTCGCTGTCTTCACATCTGCCACTCTAACTTTTCGATCTTGGCCTTGTATAGCGTTCGTGATTCTGCCCAGCTGCCACTTTTGAGGTGGGACTGATGTCAGGAACATCTGTTGGTGGCTCGGGAATGGCCTTGAGGGACGTACCGATGAGTAGATCTCCATCATCATACTCTGCAATTCAAGAAGTTTTGACTGGGACCCTACGAAATTTGTTGCATTGTCGCAATGAATGTCGCTTGGAAAACCTCTACGACCTATCATTCTTTTTAAAGCGGCAATGAACGCTTCCGCTGTAAGATCTGTAACTGCCTCCAAATGAACCGCTTTAGAAGAGAAACAAACAAATACCGCTATATATGATTTGTAGGGTACCTTGCCCCGAATTTTCAGATATGTGCTGATTGGGCCACAGAAGTCTACTCCGCAAACTAAAAATGGACGTGACAATGTTAATCTCTCCTGAGGCAGATTTCCCATCACTTGTTCCATCAATTTCGGACGATACCTTACGCAGTGAATGCATTGCCGGACCACTTGCCTGGCGATCTCCCTATCGTTTATGATCCAAAATCGCTGTCTTAGCAATGCTACGAGTGACTTCGCCCCCGTGTGGTAATTTGATTGATGCAGATGCCGGACAAAGATTTTGCTGAATTCGTTGTTTCGAGGGAGCAGAAGGGGGTGTCTACAGTTCTCTGGGATGTTGGAATTTTTAAGTCGTCCACCTTCCCGTAGTAAACACAAATTGTTGGTTTTTTCAATAAACGGATTGAGCCTTTTTATACAGCCTTTTTGCACTGCCGCAACTACAAGTAGAAGTGCATTTTCTAGTTCCACTGCAGTTAGCGCACTGTTTGTACAGTTTTACTTGTGTTGTATACTACTGCAAAACCGATCAACATATTATGCCACCGTTCGGAGAACTTTGGTATATGAACTGCAGCGTTCCAACAATTTCAACAACCAATTTTCTTTTGTTTTTTGGCTAACCATGACGTTTTTCCGCTTCTCTAGCACCGGATCTTCTGGGGAAGGAGCTAGTTCGACAACCGACGGCCAATTTTCTTCCCTTTGAAGTAAGAATTTAGGACCCTGAAACCATATAGAGCCTTTCAATTCCTCGACTGTACAGCCCCTAGACACAATATCTGTTGGATACTCGAGAGTGGGCACATGTCTCCAGATTGTACCTCGTGTTTCTTCCTGTATTTCGGCCACTCTATTTCCGACAAATGTACCGAGCTTCGACGAATGAGTGGATATCCAATGCAGTACAATGCCCGAATCTGTCCAAAAGAATATGTTCGACGGAGATTTCCCAAAGATATTTTTTATCTTTGCCCAGAGTTTGGACAACAAATGTGCAGCGCACAGTTCTAAACGAGGGAGTTGTTTTTTCCGTGTTGGTACCACTCGTGATTTAGCAACTAGCAGGTTTGTTTGAACTAAGCCTGATGAATCTGTAGCTCTAAGATACAGACAGCAGCCGTATGCCAGCATAGACGCGTCTGCAAAGCCATGAACTTGATATCTACAAGTATCTGCCATTAAGGCATGTCGTGGAAGAGTTAGGTTTTGCAGCAAGTGCAAATCATCAAATCAAATCAAAATCAATGGTTTGCGGGATTGATGCGTCCCAATCAAGTTTTTCCAGCCATAATCGTTGAAGAACTATCTTTGCCCGAATGATTACTGGGCTCATTAGCCCCATTGGGTCAAAAAGAGTTGAGGCGAGCGAAAGAATACTTCTCTTTGTGTATTTATTAAATATTTTATTTGGTTTATAAGAAAAGCTAAATTGGTGACAATCAGAGTCCCAAGCGATTCCTAACGTGTTGGTGAGATTGGGGTCGGTGATGTTGATCTCCTTCTTCTCTTCTCTCATAGCCTGAACGATGCTGGGACAATTACTATTCCATTTAGCTAATTGTAACCCTGCTGACTTCAAAATTTGCGAAACCTCTTTTTGTATTTTCACAACGACTTCGAAATCATCATGTCCGGTTAGCATGTCGTCCACATAAAAATCATTTTCCAGAACTTGGGAACCTACGGGGTACCTGCTCTTATACTGTTCACGGAGGTAAAGAAGACTTCGAATTGCTAAGTAAGGAGCCGATGAAGTACCATATGTCACCGTATTCAATTGAAAGGTTTGCACTGGCGTTGTTTGGTTCTCTCTCCACAAAACAAATTGGAATCGGCGTTGAGATGGGTGAATCAGAATTTGACGATACATCTTAACGATGTCCGCCGTAACCGCATAACGATGCAGGCGAAATCGAAGAAGGATATTGAAAAGGTCTTTTTGGATTGTTGGAATTCCATTCCATTAAGTGAGATTTGAGATGAGGTCCGACAAGAAGCATCGAACACGACTCTCAATTTTGTTGAAGTGCTACGCATTGATGCGGCATATAATAGTGGGGTTGGCTTAAATTGGGTTCCCTTACCAGAGTCATGTGACCTAACGTCTCGTATTCCTTCAGAAAGGCTACGTACTGTAACTTCAACGGCTCTTTTTTGGAAAGCCTATGCTCAAGTGCTAAGAACCTGCGAAATGCGATGTCATATGACAGCCCTAAACAGAGAGGATTCTTCTTGAAGGGAAGTTGAACCATAAGTCGGCCGCTGCGTAAAACTTCCACATTCTGCTTAAATAGCTCTTCACACTCCTTCTGTTCCTCTGTCCAGTCAGACTTGCGTGCTTGAACTTCTTCCAATTCCCAGAATCTTTCGACGAGCTGCTCTAAGCGATATTCTCTCTTCAGACTAATACAGCAACATTCACTGCATAGTTCCGATGTTGTTTTGTATACACCCGATACTATCCAGCCAAAGAAGGTTTTTTATAAATTTGGAAGTCCTTTGCCGAGCTTAATTTGTCCAACCTGCAGCAAATCAAAAAATGTTTCAGCTCCCAATAGCAGATCTATAGACGAGGGTTGATTGAAATATTCATCTGCAAGCTCAGCATTTTCCGGCATGTTCCAGTTTTTTAAATTAAGCGCTGATTTTGGCTGATATCCGGTTATCGCCGGCGCAACTAGTAATTCTAGTGATAACTCAAAGGTATTGTACCTAGAACGGATAGTTGTCTGAGTTTGGAAATGGATTTTTGATTCGCTACCCTCAATTCCAGCGATATTTACATGTGTCTTCACTTTCTTGACCTGAAGACTATTTGCGAATCTTTCACTAATAAGATTTACCTGCGAACCTGAGTCGAGAAGAGCCCTACCAATTTTAAAGTTGACTGACGAATCCTGAACAAGGACCAACGCTGTTGTTAGAATGACTTGAGTTCTTTGAACCCTTGTCTTTTGAACTGCTGCGTGAGCTGCTGCTGACGTTGATGGTTGTTCACATCTGTATGATGATGGACATTTCGCGACGCCATGTCCCTTTCCTAAGCAGTTGAGGCAAAGCCCCAATTTCTTTACGGCTGTGAATCGATCCTTGATAGAAAGTGAGTTGAAACTCGTACAACTGGAGATAGGATGGCTGCTATCACGACAAAAAACGCAACATCTTTGAGTTGTAGTTAATGATGTTTGGGAACGATGACAGTGAGATGTCCTGCTTTGTAATTCCCTTCGAGTTGGCTCCGACCGTGAATATTTGCTTTCCCGTGCCTCAAGGTATTGACTCAGTACATTAGCGCATTCTGACCACTTGGGCAGGGACGTGTAGTTTAAGTGTTCGTCCCACTTTGACTGACTTTCGGAATCGAGCTTTGAAATCGCAATATAGATGATGATTGCATTGCATATGTCCTCGTAAGAGCCTAGTGACTGTAGCGAATTGAAGAGCGCTGATATGTTGTCTATTAAACTTCGCAATGAGCTAGCAGACGACTTTTGAGCTTTCGGCAAATCAAACAATTCAGAAATGTATTCTAAAAAAATTAAACAATCGTTGTCATATCTTTCCTTGAGTAATGCGATAGCCTTGGAATAGTTATCCTCAGTCACTTGGAAAGCCTTCACTGTTCCCAGTGCTTTATCACTTAGACATGTTAATAAGTGATTGAATTTCTCTATTTTCGTCAACGAGGGGTCGTTATCTACCAACGTAGTAAATGAATGGATAAAATTCTTATATTCGGAATATTTCCCATTAAATCGCGGTAACTTCAGCTTTGGTAGATGATTAACAGATTGTGGGACAGAAAATGTTGCCTCAGTCATACTGACACGTCTATTTGACCCTAATAGAGAAAGAATTTTTGTTTTTGTAGCGATATACAAGTCTTCTAAATCCCCGCGACTTTTTTCCGATGGTACTATTCGCTCGATCTGCGTTTGGTATGCAAGAAGTTGTTTGAAATATGATTCAACTATACCCAACCGACATTCTAATTCGGTGGGTGAGAGACTGCTTCCCTTTGAGTCCACTATATTTTTGATTCTGCTGATGTTGCCTTTTGTCGATGAGCGCAGCTGCTTCAACTCATCAATTGTAGCGCTGTCATCATCACTCATGTTGAATGTATTTATATATTATTATTTGAAAACAATAACAAATCGAAATAATACTCTATGGTCAATGAAGGACAACAGATCTCCAATTTCCTAGAATGCGGAAAATCTAACGGCAACTCTATTGAGCAATTCGACAACTGAGAATTTCTATGATGAAATGATCAACGGCGAATTATTGCTCCAAATTTGTTGAATAGCAAATGCGGGAACAATTTTATAGATAGATAAAATAGATTTAATTTTACTCGTTGTGGTTTTTGAATATTGCATTCATCAACGAGAACTCTGCTTTCGCAAGAATTTTTGCAATTCTTTAGTAATTGGCAAAATGAAAGCTTTTCTTCTGTATATGATCAATGCAGCACTCTCTCCGGCGACGACAAAAAAAAATTGTGATTAGTGGTGGAGAGTGGAGTAGGCGAAGTGAAGATCAATGGAGAAAAAGTTATGCTTCGAAATGGGAGCTTTTGAGACCACTTGAAAAGGAACACAATAGTTCAATTTCCTATATAGGCGATGGATCGAATGACGGCGAAGTGTGGAGATGACGACGACGAGCAGTGCAGGTGGATTAGCGAAGCTTTTATATGGCGATAGGCGAACAATGGACCTACGTGAAGTTAGCGCGCACTTTTTCTAGAATGAAAAACGTAAAGTGCAGTTCGATAGACATTCGTTTGTAGTTGTTTGTAGTGAAATTTTTTTCGTTTGTAGTTCAACCGTTAGAAAGTTAGAACCATTTGAAAAAAAAATTTGCAATCCCTTAAATCCGTGTTATCTCCGAAACCGTAGCAAGCAGAGTGATAAAATTTTCTGTATTTAAAAGTGTCCACTTCACTAATCTAATAAAATTCAAATTGCGTAACGGTTTATGATTTATTTGAAATTTTAAGCAAATTCAGACCCCAATTTAAGGGGCTCATTACTCAAAAACTGTTGAACTACAAACGATGAAATTCTACATATCTATTCTATGCACCCTTCTTTACCTCCGATATAAAATAGAAGACAATCCCCATTAGAGAAAACTTTTTATTCTCAATTAAGGGAAGCCTTAAATGGACTCAGTCGCTTATGGTCTCATTTCACTCATTTAAGCGATTCGATAAAACGTTAACCGTTAGTGGAAAATTAGTTTTGATGACTTTGTTAGAAAGAGAAGGGTAGTTTCATTGGAAAAAAACATATTTCAAGCTTCAAAGCGTTTTAGGAATGAAAATATCGAATCGCTTAAAAATTTTATCACTCTGCTTGCTACGGTTTCGGAGATAACACGTATTTAAGGGATTGCAAATTTTTTTTCAAATGGTTCTAACTTTCTAACGGTTGAACTACAAACAAAACTGCACTTCACGTTTTTCATTCTAGAAAAAGTGCGCGCTAACTTCACAAAAAAAATTAAGTTTTAATTTCGCTTAAATTTGATATAAATCGTAAACCGTTAGGCGGATGTATACAATTTGTGTTTTATTAGATTGGTTAGGTGGAAAACTTTCATCACTTGGCTTTGTACCGTTTCGTAGATAACGAGGGGTCGACTGCTTAAATTGCATATAAATTCTCTTTAGTTGGAACAATTTTGCTATTTTTGGTTTTGTTGGATAGAGCATACATGCTTTCTACCAACTAACCAGTTTTTGTCGTTTGTAGTTGTCCAGCATTTGAAATATCTGTCCCCTTAAATCGGGTTGCACGGAAGATTTCACCCATTTTCTTATATTTTGAATAAACCGTTATCTATGAAAAAAGATCACTTTTTTTTATTCCATTAAAAGCATCTAATAGAAAGCATTAGAAAAAAATAGATTTCACTACTTTGAGTTGAGTTGTAACCGAAATATTGATATGACTTTATATGAAAAACTACTGTTTGCATAAGTTGCATCAAAATCTTGTTATTTGTGATAAAACCAAATCATTTGAATTGGATTAGATGGCAAGGAGTACAGAGTTTGCAAAATATATGTTTTTGTTGCTATAAATTGTTTAAAAGTGGTCGTTTTTTAAGGTTATTCAAAGGAATAGAAAAAATTCTTAGATAAAATCGGACTTTATTGATTGGTTGTTGTTGCTAATTGACAAATTATGACTCATTTTTTGAAAAAAAAAGAATTTCACTACAAACAACTACACACGATTTCGAATGCAACTGGCTGGTTTTCATTTCAAAAGCTCAAAAGTGCGCGCTGAATTTTTTTTCTAATGCTTCTAAATTTCTAACGGTTGAACTACAAACGAAAAAAATTTCACTACAAACAACTGCAAACGAATGTCTATCGAACTGCATTTCACGTTTTTCATTCTAGAAAAAGTGCGCGCTAACTTCACGTAGGTTCTTTTTCTTCTTTCTTTTTTTCGTTCGTTGAACCTTGCTTTGAACACTTGAAACGAGGTTTCGTCGATTGAATTTAGGGAATGACGCGGCACTCAGTTCTAAGCAGTCACCAGACCAGGCTTGTTTTTCAATATCTCGGCTCGTTTTTCAATATCTTGGCTCGTTTTACCTAATTCCCGAACTCCGTTCGAAATAACCTTAAAATACTAATTTCTTAAGTCTTGGACATATACTGTATATTAGTGTTACTTAATCCAGTGTAATTGTGTAATAGTTTATAAAGTTAAAATTAAGAAAAGGTTTATATTAATAAAGTCAAAATTAAGTAAAAAAGTCAAAAGCGCTTCTCTAATACAAAGTAGGAAATGATGTGCATCACAATCAAATTGTTTGACTTTCTTTCGACATCCTTGCAATACAATACCTTATAGATCCAAATTTATTTCAATCCCTTCAAGACTCAAGCTAATACGAATAAAATCAGGGATTCAAAAATGAGCCCTGTTCATCGTAAAAAAGAATTTCACTACAAACAACTAGAAACGATTTCGAATGCAACTGGCTAGTTCTCATTTCAAAAGCTCATAAGTGTGGGCAGATATTTTTTGCGAATGCTTGTAACTTTCTAACATTTAAACTACAAACAAAAAAAAAATCAATTCAAACAACTACAAATGAATGTCTATTGAACTGCATTTCAAGTTTTTCATTCCAGAAAAAGTGCTGGTAAACTTCACATAGGTAAACAATGTACCTCTCATTCTTTCTACCAGGCACTATGCACGGTATTGCCTACTCGCAAATAAGCCACATCACATACTTTTTAATACTTGCGATTTACGCTCAATACCCCAAGCAGAGCAAGAATGAAACATTCTCATTATACCCTCCACAGGAAAGTATATTCACTTTGTCATTACATTTGTAACGCCAAGAAGGAGTCACCGGAGACCTCGTAAAGTATATATATTCTGAATCAGGATCACATTCTGAATCGGTTAAGCCATGTCCGTCTGTCTGTCTGTTGAAGGCACGATCGCGCCCAAAGTAATTTACGTAGGGGAATGAAGTTCGGTGAAAGGACTTCATTTTATGGTCGTCAGGTTGGTATTGAAAATGGGCATTGTCGATCAAGTAGTTCTGGTACCTCCCATTCAAAATCAATATTTTACCCATGTGCCTCTCCGTCTATTGAAAATACGATAGCGTTCAAAGGAAACAACCTAAGCGAATGAAGTTTTGTGAAAGGACTTCCTTTATCGTCGTAAGGTTGGTATCAAAAATGGGCTATCTCGGTCAAGTATTTAGTTCTGGTACCTCCCATACAAAACCAATTTTAAATGACTTGTATGCAGTGTAGGGTATCAAAGCATCGGCCAGGCCGATGATAACACTTTTACTTCTTTTGGCATTTTTTTTACTTGTTAAACTCATTTTTGTATTGATTGAGACTTATAAAAAAAAATCGAAAATTGAGTGAAGCTAAGTCAAAACATCATCATCATCATCATCTCGGCCTGGCCGATGCTTTAATAACCTCCACTGCATACAAGTCGAAAAATTGGTTTTGTATGATAAGTACCAGACCTACTTCACCGACTTTAATTGTATAGATAAAAAAAAGAGAAACAAAAGATAGACGGTGTAATTAAACCATGAAGCACTCGCACGCGTTTCTTTTTTACCATTCGTCGTAAAAAAAAACTTTTTCTTTTTTACTTAAAACTTATTTTTACAAAAACTCAGTAGCTATTCGCTCAGAAAACTCGTCATTTCACGGTCCTTGAACTGTTCTTTAACGGTCCATCGTTACGGAGACATCCATCGTTCCTGGACCCTCACCAAGAGACGCCTTCAGCATTGCTCCAAGGACGTCCATTAATGCTAATGCTAATTAATTCTAAAGAGGTATATTATACAAAAATTGTAATTGAATTTCCATTAATTTATTAAATTTATTATTTTCTGTTCTCCAATTTGTGAGTAAACTTCAAATTGTTACCTTTCCGAGTTAAATTGTAAGTACCTTTTTAACGATTAAAATGGCTAACAAAAGGAGATAAACTCCCGCGAGCAAATATGGGAACCTTGAGCAATTAAAGCAACAAAGGTCGCTTATTATAGCGAATATTATCCGGATAAAAACATTGCAACAAGAAACAATATCGCAATATTCCATCGATTTAGAGCGTCGATTAGATGTATTTCATTCATTTATCGATCAACTTATGATCTGTCAGTCGGAAATAGAGTCGGCTGATCACCGTGATAAGTTCTGCGGATAATTGCAAGACATTTGCATCGCAAATTATGTCAGTGTTAAAAAAGAGGCATAAGTCTTGTGTCGCTGAATACTGTGTCAGTAATCCCTATCACTCTGGACTTCGGAAAATTTCTCTTCAGCGGTAAATATGCTGATTAACAAAATTTTATTAGTCTATTTGAAAATGTTGTAGACATCGATCCCACGCGAAGGTAAAGATTTTAAATAACCGAACAAAATTATCCGAAAGCGCTGGCTAGCTTAAAGAAAGTGTATGATAACAATTATCTGATAATTTTTACCAATGTGTCAATACTGTTTGATTTACCAGAAATTACCAACCCATCGGGGTCTGCATTACGTATCACGATAAACGCGGTTTCGGCGTTTTGCGATTCGATTTTGTTATTGGGTGATGAAAAGAACAGCTAGATTACAGCACCACTCCTTTTTGAAGTGACTATTAAGGACATCTTAATAAAAGACACCAACAGCCAATACATTGCTGCTGAACAAGCGTCAACTTCAAGGTGTAAGAACAGTGAGAGTCAATCTAAACCATAACAGGCTTTCGGTCGCTAAAAGAACCGAAAGTCCTCAAAGCAAAATAAAATACGTATTCTGCTAAAAGGCTGATCATTAAATCCACATGCCATTCGTTTGCTGCACTTATGCATTAACTGCCTTCGAAAAGGACATATATGCAAACAAAAGTTTCTCAAAGAATTGTTTTGTTATTGGAAATGTAGAGATATTTTAGTATATCTCCACCTTGAAATCGACAGTACGTTGAATTGGAGTTTCCATACTACTTGCCTAAGGAATTACCTGCGAAAAACAGCTTAAATATTTATTTAATCATTAAAGGCTATATTCCTCAAGAAAACTTTTAGAAATAGTTTATTATGGCCTGGTCATGCACACAGCATTTACTCAGAACTATCTGGAAGAGAAGACGCCAAGATCATAGTGTATGGAAAATAGTTTTCCACTTTTTATTTTATGTTTACAACTGATATAAAATCAGCATAAATGACAATAAAAGTAAATTTGAATTTAATTTTTCATTTTAGTTATTTAATTTACATAAACAACATTTGCTCATACTTTACCTGATCTCTTGCTTTTCTGTCGTCTTCCATTTGATGAGATCTTCTTCCCATAAGTTCATGTATAGCCATAACTACTTCCCCTAGTTCTGAGCGACTAATTTTTCCATCGCCGTTTAGATCATATAATTTAAAGGTCCATCGCAGTCGTTCATAAACCGAACCACGCAACAATGTGGAAAGCGTCACTATCAAGTCCTATGTTACATTGACAATATATTAAGCAACAAATTTTGTCTAAATTTTAAATTTATCTTACCCGAAAACTTATAGCTCCATTACAATTCACATCAAACGCCTTAAATACATAGTGCGCATATAAACTGGAATCTAAAGAATGATATTGTATCTTTTAATCTATCGTCAAAAATGCACTGGAATAATTTAAAGAAACTGATTACACACATTAAAATCGGAAAATTTTAGTTTTTTGATAATATCATGGCATTGGTGGAATAAAAATAAGAAGAACGCTGAAGTCTAACTTTTGGCGTGAAACACGGTGACATATTATCCGGGTTCAACTGTTCATTTCAAGCCCCAAGCCCTACGTGTTCATCATTAGATTGTATATAGAAACTATAGTATACTATCATCAACACGTAAATTTTATTGGGCGTTACCGTCATCAGATGGCATTGCTGTCATGCTTAGTTTCTTGTAGTGAGTTGTGATTAGTGAACCGAAACAGTTGGTTGGTGGTGGTGGTTGGTCGGAATATCGTCGGTGAAACCAGAAAAATGTGTAACTCTATATTGGCAAATTTTTCAGGAGAGTATTAAAACATCATATTTTTAAAGCAGCTGACAAAATATGGCTAATAGTTTCAGATATTTTAATCTAAAATATTACTGTTATAGTAAAATAATTTATCGTTAATATGATTTTTGATTTATACTTCTTATAATAGTACACTTTTTATACCCTCTACAGGAAGGTATATATTCTGAATGGGGATCACATTCTGAATCGATTTAGCCATGTCCGTCTGTATGTCTGTCTGTCTCTCTGTTGAAAGCACGATAGCGAACAAAGGAATTAACATAGGCAAATGGAATTTGGTGAAAGGACTTATTTTTACCGTCGTCAGGTTGGTATTGAAAATAGGCTATGTCGGTCAAGTATTTCTGGTACCTCCCATACAAAATCAATATTGGACCCATGTGTCTCTCCGTCTATTGAATATACGATAGCGTTCAAAGGAATCAACCAAGGCAAATGAAGCTTTGTGAAAGAACTTCTTTTTATTGTCTTTAGGTTGGTATTAAAAATGGGCTATGCCGGTCAAGTAGTTCTGGTACCTCCCATACAAAACCAATATTGGACCCATTCCTCTCTGTCTGCTGAAAGCACGATAGCGCCCAAAGTAATTGACATAGGTGAATGAAATTTTGTGAAATCACTTCTTTTTATCAGCGTCAGGTTGGTATTGAAAATGGGCTATATCGGTCAAGTAGTTCTGGTACCTCCCATACAAAACCAATATTGGACCCATATGTCTCTCTGGCTGTTGAAAGCACGATGGCGCCCAAAGTAATTGACGTAGCTGAATGAAATTTGGTGAAAGGACTTCTTTTTATCGGCGTCAGGTTGGTATTCAAAATGGGCTATATCGGTCAAGTAGTTCTGGTACCTCCCATACAAAACCAATATTGGACCCATGCCTCTCTGTCTGTTGAAAGCACGATAGCGCCCAAAGTAATTGACGTAGGTGAATGAAATTTGGTGAGAGAACTTCTTTTTATCGTCGTTAGGTTGGTATTGAAAACCTGCTATGTCGGTCAAGTACCTCTGGTACCTCCCATACAAAACCAATTTTGCATGACTTGTATGCAGTGGAGGGTATTAAAGCATCGGCCAGGTCGATGATAACACTTTTACTTGTTTATTATTTGATAAACCTTCCTTCCCGTCAACTGTCCTGCATACAAAAACCATGAATAACAATAACCACTGTAAAAAAAGAAAGAAGCCATCTTATTGTGAACTTGGCCATATTCTCTTTTGACATATGAAATGAGTTGGCCTTGGCTGCTTTTATTCCTGATACCTATCATGAAACAAATCTTTGCCTCTGTCTCTGTCTATCTTTCTGTTGTTTTCTCGTTTTCTGCTAAACTAACGGGATTCTGACTCTGAGAGCTTATTCGAAATTGTTGAATTTGTGTTTCGTGCATCGTTTCTGTGAGGATAACCCTTACTTTTTGTATAATAAAAAAATCAACTGCAGAAAGATCCAATCTACTGCATTTTTTTTCCATGATCTACAGCGCTACTCTTTTTTTGAAGTGGCAACGCTGTAACACACAAAGCTCTAATAAAGCGATTTCACGAGAACACAGTCACGACGAACGCACGCACGATGAACGCACGCAGTTCAGTGGCCACTTAAAACGTCACCGGGTTTTTCTTCGTTTTCTCGCGCCTATAATGAAAACATTGAAAAGTCGTCATACAGTTGTCGTTTGGTTGTGCTGGGAAGAATGCCTCCTTTTATTATGTACAAATATATATATTTAAAATAAATAAATTTAAAACGGTTAACCCCACGCGTTTTTGATCAAGATAAAACGAATAGCACGTACCGTCTTTATTGGTGACCCCGAATAGAACATCGATTCGCAGTGAAAAGGTGGTAATGCCATATTATTTTTTTCTCATCGGTGCAACAATTTGCAGAAACCGGAGTCAGGCCATCCAAAATCACCGCTATAAAGCCATCGCTAATGGCTAGCCGTATAACGGCACCATCTTCAGAACAGTTGCTCATCTTTAGCAATTGCGTCCAACAGCACAACCACCGTCACACCACCTCCATCAAACCGTATTCCGCAACCACCACGCCACCTCGAAAACAACGTTCCTCGAAAACCACCTCTCCTCGGTACCTCAAAAAAGGTCAGCATCAATATACGCCCAAGTGCATTTCCACACGAGTCACACCTCACCGCCACCACAAACGGCGGATTTAATACGATCACTGTCAAGCAACGTATTAACACAGTAAACGGAGCTGTTTCAGTCTCTATTGTAGACGAGATAACGACAACGCGACTAACAACGCCTGGGCATCCAAGTCACGCCACGTCTTATATATTCACCTGCGCCCAACCAGAGCAGCAGTTACATTTCAAGCTTCAGCACATCCTGAAAAGCTGAAAAGCAGTCTGCAATCATCAGTTATAACACCACGTTCCAAACATAAAAAATTATTTTACAGGTGAGAGCATTATTCACAGCACACATTCAATAAATCGCTACATCTCTCGCGTTCCTTTTTCGTTGATAAAACATTATAAAATTTTGCTTCGAAGTGTCAGTGTAATCGCAAACAAATTTTCCCACGTTTTCTTTTCGGCTTTTTTTTTTTTGTTCCGTTACTAGAAAATTTTCCATTCTAACGGTTGTGTTGTTTTATCCCATGTCGAGTTTTCGATCATTTAATGAATGAAATAAAACACGATATGACAAATAACGACGGTTATACACAGTCAAGCTCGGGAGTTGATCAAAATGGTTCAAATGCAGGTACAAGTTTTTTTGTTTTTTTTTTGGTTGCGCCTGGAGGTGAGTAATCTTCAGAAGATACCAATGGCCCGTACCATTGGTTATGACCGATTCAGATATATCTAGTCTGCCTACGGGCTAAACCTCCCCCCTCAGAGATGCACTATGAGATCCGGTCGCGCGAGTTACGACAGGCCATCATTCTGACGCAGCACCACCGAAGCCACCACGGTTGACCGGAGGTATCCAATAACTTGTATCACCGATATTTTAATATTCTAAGAATTTGCGTTTAAAATTGTCAATTTAACATTTTTCATTTCAATTCCCATAATTTCAATTTTGTCAATTCTACATTTTCATTTTCATTTCAATTCCAAGAAATAGTCTATCTTTTAATTAACCTTACCGATTTGTATAATTTTAATTGCCAGAATAAACTTGTCAGTCAGTTGAAACGGTTGTGTTTTGTTTTTTTTATCATCTGCGAGGCCCGTACTCGTAATTCACGCGCTCATAGTAGTAAGAAATTTGTTCCTCTGTTTTTTTCATTTTAGTGATGACTACGACTTAGTTACCTTAAGAAGTAGTTTAAGCTTCTGTAGTGTTAATCGCGTTTGGTAGGTAGCTTTCCAGCGAACGCACCTGCTAATACCGTCATTACATGCGGTTTGTCCTTATGGCGCTAGGTCGAACGGTCTTGTTCTTTGTAGTCGGCGCTCAAGGTATGTCATGTCTAGAGTACGAATTATTTCATTATTGCAGTGACCGTGAATGCGAGTACGAAAATTGCGAGCAAAATTTGTTACTTCGTTACTCACGGTAGCAATTCCTAGATCTCTGTGAATATCACTATTCCTTATATACCATGGAGCATTAACGATTGCTTTTAGCGTTTTGTTTTGGAATGTTTGTATTATAGCAATATTGCTTGGTTTGGTACAACCAAGAAGGTTTTAGCACTTGCTTATACAGGAGCAGTTTGTTGTATACGCTTGTTTTCGAATATCTTCCGAGTAGCCAATACATTTCTCTAAATCTGATTGCTAGCTCGTCGATTTTTTTTTTAACGTGTGGCTTCTGTTGTATTACATTAAAACTCGTGATTGTCTGATGTTCGACTGTCGTTCGACTGCCGACCCGTCGTTCTCAATGCTTCCTGCAAACCTCTTTTCTTCGTTTTACCATTGTGTGCTCCGGGGTCAGCAAAGTAATTCTATCCGCGTCACGTATTCTTGCACTCGTTTGTTTATACAAGTGGTCGCAAGAATACGTAACATGTGGTGTTGAATTTACACAGTATCAGCATGTGTGGATATTACCATCGGGCACTTGAGTGGGTCAGTGTTGTGTGGTTACCATGTGTTCAACTGGGTTATTCGGTTTGGATGACAAAGTATATTTGTGTCACCGAATTGTTCCGTTACACAATATGTGTGGGCACAACAGTCCTCCCCCCTTAAAATACGAAAGGCGCATGATGTTAGGAGTGAAGTCTTTCGGCGTATGGTAGAATGCATTGTGGACGACGAATTGGCTTACGACAGGTCATTTACGTTATTTATTTCACAATAATATTACTATGTGTACATATAGCTATGGTTATGATTTGCTTTACAGTGTTTTACTATTTGTTGTTTTACAATGACATCATTAGTTACTTTCGCAATTATTATAAGTAAGGTTACACATTCCGTTATATTTATGTAATGGTTTACAAAATATTTTCTTTAAGTCTATATATTTATTCTTGTTTGTTTAAAATATATAAGTGTATTCTTATTGGTCTATGATTACAACGGGTTGGTCATTAGGGTGTTCTTATTGTTTTTCGATATTGTCCTATTTATTGATAGTCTTATTTTGAAGTATTTGTTTATTATTACTAGTAATATTCCAATTATACAAATTAAAGATATAATATAAAAAGGAATGTACATGTGTTCCTGTCTTAAAGATAACAATGTTTTGTTTGCATTAAATAAGTTTTTAATACTAATACTATATTTATCTAGGTCTAGTTTTTCTACGTGTATCGTGTGGGGTGAAATTTGGGATGGGTTGGTAGGGATTTTAACGGTTTCGGTCAGGTGTGTTTCTTGCAAGTAGTTGTATGTGATATTGATTTTGTTGTAAACGTCGTTTGAGGCTTGAAGGTATACTTCATTCGTCGTTGCCTTGCAATATGGGCTTATTTTGAGAATTCCACTGTCGTGGACTTTGATTGTCTGATTTGCGTTACCGCACAATATTCGTACGCTCGTTGGCACAGGCATGACATAAAGCCAAGCATTTTTGTTCATTAAGTTAAACCAGATTTCGTGTTTTAAAACGAATATTCTAGTACCTAATGGATAGTGGTATAATGGATATTCCTTGATGGTTGCAATGCAGAGATTGGATAAGGTGTTTACATTCTCTACCATGGTTCTAGTGTTGGCTTTTGTCAGTGAGTCGTTGACATGAAAGAGAAATGTCCATTTCGTAAAGGATTTCTCCAGAATGCCCATAGGTTCCAGGTATACACCGGTTTCGTTTAGTTGATGCAGTTCTACTTGCGCTTACATTACGTGTATGCCAGTATGCAGTATACTGTGATGACGAAGCTGGAATTGAGAGTACCACAGAGTCGTTTTAGTAGTTGTGCTTTATGTGATTGTTGTATTGTGTGCAGCAGAGACAATACTGAGACCACCAACTTCGACCGATTTCCCGTTACTTAGCCTACAAGCTATATTTTTTCGGGGTGGTCACGATTTACTGCGCTAGTATTGATACATAGAAATTCGTATTGACATATGTCACGTAACTTCAAAAATTCTGAGTCATCAATACACTCCCAAAAAATATGAGCCACTTCCGCTTTGGGCAAAGTGGCTTGCAGCGTTCATAGAATTTTATTCGTTAATTTTGAAATTGTTCGTTACGTGTGAATAATTATTTTTTTTAGGAAAAAGTGTACATTTGCTTAAATATTTACGAAAAATTAAGAATGTATGTTGGTCGAGGTAAAATAAAAACATTTTGAGCAAATTTTCTTTATTATTTAAGAAAAAATTACACACGAAACCGAAGTTAATTTTATCCAAAAGCGGGAAATACACAACTATATATTTGTCCCAATATATTTCTAGTATATAAAACATCTCCTTTAGATAGTTTTATTAACCACATAAATAAAATTATTCATCTTTAAAAAATATATAATAACTAACCAATGGCATTCAGTTATGCTAAAATGTGGTATTCCCGAACTCTTTCAAATTTCCCCACTGCTGCCGATGTTGGCAGCATTTATTTTTGTATTTTTTGTATGTTTTTGCATGTCATTCGGATTCCGAATTGACATAACACCGATAGGAAAACAAAATGGCGAATTTGAAAAAAAAACTGAGGGGGCCAGCGGCAAGAGGATTGTGGAGTTGGGGGTCTCAGTATGGTTTGTCTATGGTGTGCAGTGTGTGTTCTTTGTGTATAAGGCTTTATTAGGTTATTGTGTATTACCTTTTCTTTCCTACCTATTTTTATTTTAGAGTTCGTAGGTGATAGGATTTCTACAATTTCATGGGGTCCTTTATAAACTGGAGTTAGTTTTTTATTCGACCGATTTTTTGATTCTAATAGTACCATGTCCCCTACTTTATAGTTGGCTTCGTTTAAGTTACGGTCGTAATATTCCTTCGATCTTTCTTTAGCTTTCAATTGGTTTTCGCGTATGATTTTATATCCTGTTTGCAGTTTGGTTTTGATGTCCATAATGTAGTCATCGTAATTATATACAGGTTGTATTTGTCTATTTAGGACTGAGGGGAGTGGAGGTTTGAATCCAAAGAGAGCTTCATAAGGGCTATATTTAGTGCTTGTGTGCTCTGCGGTATTATAGCAGAAAACGGCATATTTGATATATTTATCCTAGTTAGTTTGGTCATTACTTGCATAGTTTCTCAGATAATCGCCTAAGTTTCGATGTGACCTTTCAAGTGCACCGTTCGCAAGATTTGATGTATCTTTTCACATCCGCGTGCATATTTTTCCACTTATATTGTCTCTTGATGCGGTTTAGAGTTCGTTTGACTCCTTGATGACCCCCTAAAGGGGTGTCATGAAATTCCTGTATTATTTGCTTGATTTTCTCTGGATCTGTAATTTCCATGGGCTCTTGACTTTCGTGCATAACGTTTTCTGGAGGCAATTTACTTTTACTGCGGGTCACTACTTTAAGTTCAACAGTGTTTAAACGTTACAGGGCATCTGCGTTCGTATTCAGGTGTCCAGCTTTATGGGTTACTGTAAAGTCATACTCTTCTAGCTTGATGCGCCAGCGCATTATCCTTGAAGAGGGATCTTTTAGGTTAAACATCCATACAAGTGGCTTATGATCGGTAATAACTTCAAAGTGTCGACCGTATACATATGGTCGAAAGCGCGTCACTGCCCAAACTACTGCCAGAGCTTTTTTTTCAATGGTGGAATAATTCTTTTCTGCCTTGTTTAATATTCTACTAGCGTATGCTATAGGGAGATCATTATTGTCACGATCTCTTTGCGAAATTACTGAGCCTATGGCTTCGTTACTGGCGTCCGTGGAAGATTTTGTCAAAATTTGGGTATTGCAGTATGGGTGGATTAGTAATGGCTTGTTTCAGTTGTTTAAAGGATCCATCGCAAAATGCATCCCATTTAAATGCGACGTCTTTGCGGAGGAGTTTGTTCAATGGGTTTGCTATTTTTGAGTAATTTTTTTATGAATTTTCTGTAGTATCCTGTTTGGCCTAAGAATGATTTGATATGTTTCTGGGTATTAGGCCTTTCTATATTTTGAATAGCTGAAACTTTCTCAGGGTCTGGTTTGACTCCAGATCATGAGATTATATGTCCTAGATACATGACTTCCCTCTGCAGGAATTTACACTTGTCTAATTGAATTTTCAAGTTTTAAACATCTAAGGCTTCGAATACTTCGATTAACTTTCTGTTGTGGTCGTCTAGATTTTTGCCGTAAATTATAATGTCATCTAGATATACCAAACATTTTATGCCTTGTAGACCGGTGAGGACTTTATTCATAAGCCTTTGTAAGGTAGGAGGGGCATTCCGCAGACCGAAAGGCATCCTAGTAAACTCAAAATGCCCGTTGGGTGTACTGAAAGCTGTCTTTTTTTTTTTTTCCTCAGACACTTCGATCTGGTGGAATCCACTGGCTAAATCTAATGTTGTAAAATATTTTGAATCGCCAAGTTGTCCGAGAATGTCTTCGATGTTAGGGATAGGGTAGACGTCCGCGATTGTGACTTCATTAAGTTTCCTATAGTCTACAACTACTCTCCATTTCTGTTTTCCCTTAGAGGAGCACTCCATGGACTTGAGATTGGCCTTATTATCTTTTTGTTCATTGTTCACTTGGTCTTTTATTTCCTGTGTGTGGATCTGTGCTAAACGATATAGTCTAATGTTAACTGGTGCTATATTTGGGTTAGTTTTTATAGAGTGTGTGATTCCAGTCGTAGATGATAGAGTATCTCCGTCGAGGAAGAATAAATGGTTGTAGTTACGGCAAATTTCTGTTACTGATTTCCTTTCTTCGATGTTAAGATGCTCGAGTTGAAGCTGGTTTTGGATTTTTCCCAACCTGTCGTCTATAGTTGGTTCGTTTTTGATAGAGTTGAGGTTAATTATATGGTAATTATTTATGTCTTCAGCTTCTAAATCGAGGTTTTGTAGGGTAATGTCTTTACTGTTAGCATTTAATATTGATATGTATATAAAACCGTTTGTTGGGTCAGTAATAACTGACGAAGTATAAACTTGAGGTAAGATTTCTTGGGAAAAATATATTTGTTTTGAGTATTCCTGTATTGGTCCATATTTAATCACCTTTTCGGATCTACCGGATATTGTTATTGCATTTCGTTTGTATATGAAATCTGTTGCGTACCTTTTTCCTTTAAAATGGTAAATAAATGTTTTATCTTTATAGTTCAATATCGTGTTGAATTTTTGAAAGAAATCTTCGCCTAATATTCCATCTTGTGTAATAGGAAAATTGTCTGATACTACGTGGAACAGATGCTTTAAAATTGTTCCTTGAGTAATTTCTATATTCATTAGTACTGTACCTAGCGTTTTTTACCCCTTCGGGTAGGGGAAAGAATATACACGAGATAGGCATGCCTGTCGTAAGAGGCGACTAAAATCCAACTCCGCCTTGTTACGAAAGTAGCATGCCGGTCCAAAGCCCGGGTAAAGGAGGATGGTTTGAGGTAACAGCTTTTTAGCCTATCCTCAGTAAAAAATCAAACTGTTAGTGTATTCTAACCCACAGGAGTCAGTGGTTAACACTCAACATGCTATGAATGGAGAAACAAAAGGAATTGTCTACTCCAGGTGGTAATGGCAATAGTCAAAATCCAATTGTAGTCTTCTCGACTACGGCCGGGGCACGGATTCTGGAGGCCCCAACATTCATACCCGAACCCACAAGCGACTCTTGCGGCTCTATGTCCGATTTCCTCGGCAAATTGAGCATGAGAGGCGCGAGCTTTTCTCTCAGCTCTTCGGCTGCGCCTTTGAAAAGGAACAGGTCAGTGGAGGTCTCACCAATTGTTATCTGCCTCCTCTTCTGCCGAACCGAAAAGCAAGAAGAAGCGACCCAAGCTCGTAAAGAGAATCAAACCCGCTCAAGTCTGTGAGTCCGACCGTGCACGGTCTTCAAATGAAACCGGTGCTGCTACCAGCAATGGAATCAGTACTGGTGGACGGAAACCGGATGCTGCGATCGCACCTACGGACGTGAGCTCAAGACCCGCATGCGACCCTTGTGGCTCTATGTCTGATTCACTCGGCAATTTGAGCACGGGACAAGCTGCTGCCCACTGCACTGCCACTGACGGCCTGACTCGGGATACCTCTATGGTTGAACGGGCTCCTGAAGAGACGAGCTCTGAGCGGCGCCTGTCTAAGGAACAGCGGAAGAGGAAAATGAAGAAGCTGTTGGATCAGCAGCGCAAAGAAGCCTTACCGGCTGAAGGCGCAAGCACGTCTCTCAGCTCTTCGGTGGTGCCTTTGAAAAGGAACAGGTCGGTGGAGGTCTCACAAACTGAAGCTAACCAACCCCTTGGACTGGGCTCTGCCTCCTCTTCTGCCGAACCAAAAAGCAAGAAGTTGCGTGGTTCTTTTGAATGCAGAACAGCTAAGGCACGAGATATCCGGCTGTCCTATAAGGATGCTGCTGTTTCTTCTTTAGCCGTTCGTATAGGGAAAGCAGGCAATGATAATAGCATGAGTGATGCAGAGTGCAAACACTGCAAAGCCCATCTTTTGGAGCTTGTTGCGGCTACGAATGCTTGTATCCAGGTTGAGGGCTGTGAGTTCAAGGACGGAACCTTCTTGGTGAAGACCTCCTCGCAGCAAACCTCTGAATGGGTTAGCAGCATGGTGCCGAAGATCCCTCCCCTTGGGACTAAAATTTTTGAGGTCTACAAGCCACCCAAGCTTATGCGTGCCGTCTGCTGGATCCCTGGGAAACTGGAGAAATCGGCGGATGTGCGTAAGCGTCTGAATGCCCAGAACCCTGGTCTCGACACAAAAGCCTGGATTGTCCGTTCTCACAGGCAGAGCAGAAACCGTCACGATGAAGATGGTAGCTCTCTGGTTGTGAGCATAGACATGGTTTCTGCCGAGACCATTAAGTCTAGGTACAACATGCTTCCCTATCTGCATCTTGGAGGATTCATTTCCATTTCAATGGCAAATAGTGCAAATAGAGGACGTAACCCAGAGTCTACAACCATTTTGTTTACTCAAATAAACCTACAGCACTGCAAGGCTGCTCCTTCTCTTTTAAGTAGTAGGCTTGCGGTATGTAGAACAAAGAACTGCATAACATCCATCCAAGAACCGTGGGTGTGGAAAAATCGCATCTGTGGCCTTGGTGAGTTAAGCGGTTCGCACAACGTTCTTTACGATAAGCTGTCCGAGAGACCAAGGACATGTCTTGTTGTATCGAAATCCCTCACGGCAGTTACAATCAAACGGTTCTGTTGCCAGGATCTGGTTGCTGCAACTATTACTTATCATGCTAACGGCAATTGGGAAACCTTTGTCATTGCATCGGCTTACTTTCCCTACGACTCTTTAACTCCTCCATCACCAAAGGCTGTTGTTGAGCTCTAAGAGTACTGCGAGTCCAAAAAGATAGGTCTTATCTTATGTTGCGATGCTAATGCTCAAAACACTGTTTGGGGCAGCAGCAAGTGCAATATACGAGGAGACCGTCTTCTGGACTTCATCCTATCGTCTGACATCACCATCAACAATATGTCGACAGTCGACCTACATTTGTTACAGCCAGGAGACAGCAAGTAATTGGTTTTAACCTGTCCAACAGGCATTGCAAGACTATCATAAATTGGAGAGTATCGCCAGATAGCACTTTGTCAGATCACAGATACATCGAATTTCAAATCTACTATAAAGTTTCACCTTTGCTGAGGAGGAGCTTGGCAATTCTGTTAAAGCACCTCTCAAGCTGAGATCAATACAGGGGGTAGAGAGGTCTGCTCAGGATCTGAGCAGCGTCATTATCCGTTGTTTTGAGCTAGTGTGTCCAGTTTCAAAAAACTCCTGTAGAAAACCGGTACCTTGGTGGAATACTGAACTGCAGTGTATTCTCAGAGAAACCAGAAAGCTCCTAAATAGGTCTTTAAAAACCAACTTAGCAGAAGACTGGAATCTGTATCGATCGAAACAAAAAGAATTTAAGAGACTAATTCGTAAATCGAAAACCGACTCTTATAAGAAATTTTGTGAAGAGCTCGCTTCACTAAGTGCAACCAGTAGGCTTGTTAAAGTCCTTCATAGGGACAGACCAAGTAAACTGAAATCGCTCCAAAAATCGGATGGTACGTACACTGAGACAAAGGCGGAGACTTTTAGTCTCCTGCTGGAGACTCACTTCCCGGGAAATCAGGTCATTACGTGCTCTTCAGTGGTACCGCCTATGGTGGCCACTTCTGAACTAACAAACACCACGCGGCGTAGTTGGTATGTTGCATCCAGAGTGGTGTCGGACGAAGCTATCAAATATGCAATTGCATCTTTTGAGAGTTTCAAGTCACCGGGTCCGGATGGAATCTATCCGGCTATGCTGAAACAAGGTTTTAGTCAGCTGATGCCGACGCTGAAAAGAATTTTCACCGCTAGCTTGGCCTTGGCCTACATACCTTCCCCTTGGCGTATGGTTCAATTCGTGTTTATACCAAAGATAGGTAAGACCGCATCCTCTTTCTTTGATGCAACATGCCTATCAGCGTGGAAAATCCTGTGAAACCGCGCTTCAAAACCTTGTTGGTAGGATTGAAAGTGCTCTTGATCGGAAGGAGTACGCGCTGGGTATCTTCGTCGATATCGAGGGTGCTTTTGATAATGCGACTTTTGATAGCATGTGCAATGCAGCCAGACATCATGGTGTAGATGAAACATTGGTTTTGTGGATTAAAGCAATGCTAATGTACAGGACGTTGGTTGCCGAGGCGGATTGTGGCAAATGCGTCATGACTGGGGTGAACAGAGGCTGCCCTCAAGGTGGTGTTCTTTCTCCGCTCTTATGGTGTATGGTAGTGGACTCTCTGCTAACGGCTCTCAATCTTCCTGGAACCTACACACAAGCCTATGCGGATGATGTCGCCGTTCTGTCTGTCGGTTCAGACCTAAGGACCGTCTGCTCTCGGGCGCAGAGATCTTTGGGCCTTATCGACGATTGGTGCACAAGAAATGGGCTTTCAGTGAATCCTCTTAAAACTACGGTTGTTCTCTTCACGAGAAGGAGGAAGATCACTGGTCTGACTCAGCTTGTGCTAAAAGGCGTCACTATCCCGATATCCGATGAAGTCAAATATCTGGGAGTAATCCTCGATAGAAAGCTTCTTTGGTCCAAGCATGTTGAATCAAAAACCGATAAAGCGCTGTCAACTTTTTGGCAGTGCAAAGGCGCTTTTGGCAAGACATGGGGCTTATCTCCTAAAAGGGTCCTTTGGATCTATACGGCAATGATAAGACCACTTCTCTCATATGCATCGGTTGTATGGTGGAACAGGCTTTCGCGGAAACGTGTTACTGCCTCTCTTGCCTAACTTCAAAGAACGGTTTGTCTTGGATGCACAGGGGCCTTCCCTAGCACTCCGGGCTCTGCTCTAAATGCTATGATGAACCTCCCCCCTCTTGATATTTTTATCATGGAGTGTACGCTGAAAACCATTTCTCGGTTAAAGAGAGGTTGCTTTTGGTACCACGCGCATTGGAATTTTGAGGAACTTGTGCGAGAATTGTCCTTTGACCCCTGTCTTATGGACATGCCGTCTGAAGCAATGACCACAGAAATCCTACTGCGACAAAACTACCATGTCAACTTTCCTCAGGAAAAGGAATGGCTTCGGTCAGACTCTGAGCCTGGGAAAGAATGTCATCGTGTATTCACGGATGGCTCCAGAACTGGACAAGGGTCTGGTTCTGGTGTCTTTGTGGAAAGCGAGAACATTAGACTACACTACCCCTTAGGTAACCAAGCGTCTGTCTTCCAAGCGGAGATTTTCGCTATCCTTATGGCTATGCGTTATATTGTGACAAACAGGTGTAGGGCTAGATGCATATGCGTTTGCAGTGATAGCCAAGCTGCATTAAAAGCGTTGCTTAACCCTCTTACCTCGTCCAAGTTAGTGCTCGAAGTCAAGATTTCTCTGAACTTAGTCGGAAGGCTCAACACCGTAAATCTTGTTTGGGTCCCAGGTCACACTGGTATCCAGGGAAATGAGATCGCTGATGAGCTTGGCAGACGAGGTTCAGAAGAGGCTTTCTCAGGACCTGAACCTGCTTTTGGTCTGCCTGCTTCTGTGGTTAGGTCATCCATTGATACTTGGGTTTCTCGTGAACACGAGCGTCGGTGGCGAGACTGTGCTGGATGTAGGCAGACCAAACGACTGCGTCCGGACATCTGCAAAAGGTCCGCGTCTTTCCTTCTATCCATTAGCAGAATGGACTGCAGACTGCTTGTGGGCGTCCTTTCGGGCCACCAAGCTTTTGCCAAACACTTAAATGTGTTGGGCTTGAGCAACACCACTATCTGTCCTGCTTGTGGAGAGGACGATGATACAGCGGAACACTTCCTCTGTAGCTGTCCCGCCTTTGCTCGAATCAGGTGGCGGTTCTTTGGGGCTGATGTGGTGAGTGCCGAACATCTAAGCTCTTCATCACTGATGCTCCTTCTCATCTTTCTTCGAAAGACGGGAAAACTAAGTACAGTAATGTAAGGTGTCTGTTTGGCAGTACAATGGACCTGTAGTTTGTGTCTGAGTGCTCCATCGGATAGTAACAACCTCAACAACCTCCGACAAAAAAAAAAAAAAAAACAAGTAAAAGTGTTATCATCGGCCTGGCCGATGCTTTGATACCCTCCACTGCATACAAGTCATGCAAAATTGGTTTTGTGAGGGAGGTACCGACATACCCCGTTTTCTATATCAACCTGACGCTGATAAAAATAAGTGTTCTCACCAAATTTAATTGACCTACGTCAATTACTTTGGGCGCTATCGAGCTTTCAACAGACAGACAGACAGACAGACAGACAGACAGACAGACAGACAGACAGACGGACATGGCTAAATCGATTCAGAATGTGATCCTGATTCAGAATATATATACTTTATGAGGTCTCCGGTGACTCCTTCTTGGCGTTACAAATGTATTGGCAAAGTGAATATACGACCCACACGCAAAATTGTTGGTCCACCCACTTTTGTACTTGGAAGCTTCTATGTTATTAGTTTGTCATATATACGCATTTATTTTTTTACAAAAACAACAAAAACATATCATAGACAATATTCTTTTTTAATTGAATTAATGACAAAAATAAGCAAAATTACAACGAGTACCGTTAAAACTGCATGCTTTCTCATTTGTTAATGAGTGCAAAATAGTTGGTCTACGTCATTCGTGATGCAAAAGAGTTGGTCTACTCCACATAATCATATGATTAATTTAACCGTTAGCAAAAATTAAGCAAAAACAAACGTACTCTTGCTTTGTCAGCTTATTAGTGTACTTGTGCAATTAGTTCTAATTCAGTTGTTGGTTGATCATGGCGCGTGGTGTTCCCCTATCTAAAGATCTCAGAGAATCGATTGTAAAAGCATTTGAAAATAGTTTTTCAAGCTACAAAATTGCCAAAAATTTTGATCTCCCTCGTTCATCGGTACAAAATATCATTTCGCTCTTCAATAAGATGGGTAACATTAAAACCCGGAAGAAAACTGGGCGGCCGCCAATAGCAACAGCCCGCGATTGTAGGGTATTAAAAAAAATAATTAAGGAAAATCGTCGTCAAACTGCTTCTGGGGTAACTGTAGAGTGGAAAAGCCGCATCAAAAAAGAAATGTCTGTCGACACTTGTAAACGCAACATGAACAAAATGGGTTATAAATTTTACAAGGTTTGTTTAAACATCTTTTGTTAATTTTGTATTGTGGTTTTTTTCAACCCATTCTAATAGGCCAAAGAAAAGCCCCTTCTTACACCAAGGCAAAAGAAAAGGCGACTTGAATGGGCTCAAGAGCACAAGGATTGGACCTTACAGCAGTGGCGGGAAGTAATTTGGAGCGATGAATCAAGATTTGAGGTTTGTGTTGGCGATGAGCGAAAGCGAATACTTCGCACCTCCACAGAAGCGTTCCATAAAGACTGTCTGAAACGAACAATCAAGTTTCCAGCATCACAAATGATATGGGGGTGCATGTCTGGGCGTGGTGTTGGTAGTTTATGTTTTGTTGACGGCCTTGTAAATTCAGTAAAGTATCGCGACATCTTGCAAGAGCATCTGCTTCCATCAATAACACAGCTTCAGTCAACCGAGGGGGCTTACGTATTTCAGCAAGACGGTGCATCTTGTCATACGGCAAAGTCAACTCTAGCCTGGTTATCTACTGAAGCCATTCCATTAATGGAATGGCTATCCAGTAGCCCTGATCTTTCGCCCATCGAAACTCTATGGCACAAAATGAAGCAAAAGTTAAGACAGCAACCAGCAAGGACTCGCAAAGATCTACGACAAACAACTAATGATATTTGGCAATCGTTTACAACCGATGACTGCCAAAAACTCGTGGATACAATGCCACAGCGAATTCAAGCAGTCATATCCAAGAAAGGTGATGTGACGCAGTGGTAAAAAGTAATTTTTAAATCTTAGACCAACTATTTTGCGCTCAAACGAAAGATAACCAAATATTTTATTCAGTAATAACTTCAAATGCTTACAACTTGTTCATTAAACTTTCTTTTTAATTGTAGCAGAAATATAAATACATATTTATTTTCATTAAACAACTTTTTATTTGAAGAAACAAAACAAGTTTGAATTTCTCAACAGAATTTATTCGTAATCAAATAGCATAGACCAACTGAAGGTGCCAGCGTAAGAACCGGACAACTCCATTTTTCCTCAAAATATGTTTTTAAATACAAAATTGTTAATAAAAAAATTCCGCATCGTTTGGTGCAATAACAAGACATCTACGCTGATTGTACGTAAGGGTAATACACTTTTGGATTTAGCGTATACCTTGATACGGAGCATGAATAAGACAACTCCCGGAGTTGTCCGGTGTTTGCTCCGTAAAAATTATCAAATTTGTCGGGGCATGCAAATGTTTTTGTTTTCTGAGTATGTGTGCCTAATGATTTTACTCATGCAGACACCTCTGTACATGGCAGAGTCGTAGAAAATAGGGGCAAAATCATTATTGAAGTGCGCACACTAAGACCTGTCCTGTCATCCCCTTCCTTTAACACCATCCAGTGACGTATTTTATAAGAGGCAGCTATGTGTATTTAATTTCTGCATCTTCCAATGCAGTACAAAAAAGAGCTACATGTACATGTATGACGAGACTATCGGAAAGAAGGGTCCAAATGAAGTAATTAGCTTTTTACAACACTTTATTGAAAACTTTTTAAGTAAAGCTGTTACAAAAATGTATTTATTTTCCGATAACTGCGGGGCCCAAAATAAAAACAACACTATCGTCCAATACCTCTATGCTCGTGTAAAACAGACAAATATAAACCTCATTGTACATCACTTGCCTGAACCGGGACACAGTTTTTTACCATGCGATAGATCTTTTGGTGTTATTTAAAAACAAAAACGACGAGTGGAACGCATGTATTTACCAAAAGTTTGGAGAAATTTAGAGGACAAGTGCTCCAGCAGATTTCACGTTGTGCCGGTGACTAATCAAGCGATATTTGTACTGTTACCAACAAAGATAAAGTTAAATGGACGATTTCCAAATACCGATGATTTAAGTATGAAAAAGGAGGAAATCTAGCAAAATTATCTGCTTCGATTTCTCACTTTGGAGAACTTACAACTTACGATATCGAAAAAAAATCAAATTTGCAAGGTGATCCTTTCAGGCCTGATCTGCTATACTCTAACAGTCTTCCATTAAACTCCAAAAAGTACGACGACGAGATGGTTTTGGCGCAAAAATATGTTCCTCAAGCCGATATGGCCTTTTACAGTAATTTGAGGTCTCAAGATGTCGTTCGAGAAGCTGAAGACTCCGAGTTTGAAGATTTTGACTATTTTTTTTTTACCAAAAACGGTGCAAAAATGAGACAACTCCAAAATTTAAATATGTTTTTTCTATTTTGCGTTTTGGCTCGTACCTTCCTCTGGAGGGTATAAAAAGATAAGGTTTTCTAAAGGAGGATTTTGGACGAGACACGTAAAAAAAAAACAAACAAGTAAAAGTGTTATCATCGCCCTGGCCGATGCTTTGATACCCTCCACTGCATACAAGTCATGCAAAATTGGTTTTGTGAGGGAGGAACCAGAACTACTTGACCGACATAGCAGGTTTTCAATACCAACCTAACGACGATAAAAAGAAGTTCTCTCACCAAATTTCATTCACCTACGTCAATTACTTTGGGCGCTATCGTGCTTTCAACAGACAGAGAGGCATGGGTCCAATATTGGTTTTGTATGGGAGGTACCAGAACTACTTGACCGATATAGCCCATTTTGAATACCAACCTGACGCCGATAAAAAGAAGTCCTTTCACCAAATTTCATTCAGCTACGTCAATTACTTTGGGCGCCATCGTGCTTTCAACAGCCAGAGAGACATATGGGTCCAATATTGGTTTTGTATGGGAGGTACCAGAACTACTTGACCGATATAGCCCATTTTCAATACCAACCTGACGCTGATAAAAAGAAGTGATTTCACAAAATTTCATTCACCTATGTCAATTACTTTGGGCGCTATCGTGCTTTCAGCAGACAGAGAGGAATGGGTCCAATATTGGTTTTGTATGGGAGGTACCAGAACTACTTGACCGACATAGCCCATTTTCAATACCAACCTGACGCCGATAAAAAGAAGTGATTTCACCAAATTTCATTCACCTACGTCGATTACTTTGGGCGCCATCGTGCTTTCAACAGACAGAGAGACATATGGGTCCAATATTGGTTTTGTATGGGAGGTACCAGAACTACTTGACCGACATAGCCGATTTTCAATACCAACCTGACGCCGATAAAAAGAAGTCCTTTCACCAAATTTCATTCACCTACGTCAATTACTTTGGGCGCTATCGTGCTTTCAACAGAGAGACAGACAGACAGACAGACAGACAGACAGACAGACAGACGGACATGGCTAAATCGATTCAGAATGTGATCCTGATTCATAATATATATACTTTATGAGGTCTCCGGTGATTATTGAAAATGAGCTATGTCGGTCAAGTAGTTCTTGTACCTCCCATACAAAACCAATATTGGACCCATGTGTCTCTCTGGCTGTTGAAAGCACGATGGCGCCCAAAGTAATTGACGTAGCTGAATGAAATTTGGTGAAAGGACTTCTTTTTATCGGCGTCAGGTTGGTATTCAAACCTCTTTTCTTCGTTTTACCATTGTGCGCTCCGGAGTCAGCAAAGTAATTCTATCCGCGTCACGTATTCTTGCACTCGTTTGTTTATACAAGTGGTCGCAAGAATACGTAACATGTGTTGTTGAATTTTCACAGTATCAGCATGTGTAGATATAACCATCGGGCACTTGAGTGGGTCGGTGTTGTGTGGTTCCCATGTGTTCAACTGGGTTATTCGGTTTGGATGACAAAGTATATTTGTGTCACCGAATTGTTCCGTTACACAATATGTGTGGGCACAACACTTCCACTTGAGTTTTGCGTCTAGGATCATTCCTAGATATTTCGCCTCGTTAGCATATGGTATTTGTACCGAGTTAATGAAAACAGGTAAGTTGTTTATAATTTTGTAAGTGAAATTGACATGCTTCGACTTGGTCTCGTTAAGGGCAATTCGCCAGGTCGTTGTCCAGTTTTGCACTTGATGATTCGACTGACTCATCCATTGCGAGGATAGCCGTATCGTCTGCGAACGTTGCTACGATGGTCCCTTCATCTTGTGGTATATCTCTTGTGTAGAGCAGGAATTATATTGGGCCGAGAACGCTTCCTTGGGGAACATCGGCGTGGATTTCCTGGAATTCCGAGAATGCAGTCTCATGTCTAACACGAAAGAGTCTGTTTTCAAGGTAGGATTTCAATATTTTGTATAATTTTTCCGGTAGGATTGTCCTTAGCTTAGACCTAGTCCTGCCATAAGTTCTGTTACAAATACAAAGCGCTGTAGAAAAAAAATGAGTTAACATATCGTATTGAAAATAGTTTTGTTTATTAGCTTACATTATTGGCAATAGAATAAAAATAATTTCACTCAAAATGGACGCCTTTGGCTTTCACACAAGCTCTTAAACGTAGTGGCCATTGGGCTTTAGCGGCACGTACGGTTTCAATAGAGATTGTGACCGCTGCTCTGGTCAATGCTGCTCTAAGACTTTCCAAATTTCTGTGGGGAGTCTTACAGGCCATGTTTTCAAGTTCTGACCACAAACCAGTTGATTCAGATCTGGACTCCCCGAGGGCCAACCTTCTGCTGCTATAAAGCCAGAAATATTGAGCCTGAGCCACTCCTGCGTGGTTTTGGCCTTATGCGCTGCAGCAGAGTCTTGTTGGAAGATCCACCTGTTTCCACCAAAAAGAGAGTTGGTCAAACCTTTCACAGCGCCCTCTAGCACGTCTTCTTAGTAAACCTTTGCCCCAGTTTTTACGCCTTTTTCGCAGAAATGGAGTAATGCGACACCTTGATGGGATATCCCCACCAAACCATTACGGAAGCTGGATGATGGCCTCGTTGAATTCTGGGAACGATTTTTTTCGCTTCCTTAGATGACGTGGCATAGACCTTGTCATTTTGTTTATAAAAACTTCTTTAACGGTAAAAATTTTTTCATCCGTAAACAGAATGTTTTCATGCCCATTGGCCGCGTGCCACTGCAGAAGTCGTTTGCATCTTTATAGCCAATTTTTTTTAAATTGAGGAGTTAGGAGATGTCCCGTGGACCGACGATAGGCTTTCATGTGAAGATCATCCCGAATCAACCTTGACATGGATCTGGTTGATATATCCAATTCCTTGGACATGATCTTTTGTTTCCTAAGTGGATTTCTCCGAATTCGTTCACACACTGCCTTTACTACCGCACTTGTACGAACGACGCGAGGGCGACCACTTCTTGACCTGTCCTCCACTCCAGACAATTCGCAGAAACGACCAATAGCCCGATAAACAAAAATTCTCGATATGCCGAGTGGTTTTAGCAACTTAAAAATTTGGTCAGCATTCTTCCCGCACTTATGCAACGCAATTACCGCGACTCGATTTTCTTTAACGCCCCACTTCATGTTAATAGATCGCAAGCTGAGACCAAACTGGCAAGTTTTCTTTACTAATCAATGCATATGTTCCGAAAAAAAAGTTAACGGTGCAATTCCCACAAGAAGTTTTTAACGATAAGCGCTGGAAAGTGTGTAACAGAACTTATGGCAGGACTAGGTACATTAGGCCTTCATGCCATACCTTGTCGAAGGCTTGCGATACGTCGACGAAAGCGCTAGAGCAAATTTTTTTGCATTCTAGAGCTTTTCCAATTTCATTTGTTAATAGATACACCTGATCGATTGTGGAATGTTTGTCCCGGAAGCCAAATTGGTGATCTCGTATCAAGCGTCTTTCTCCAATTACTGGTTGTAATCGTTTTAGCAGAAGTTTCTCATAAACCTTAGATATTATCGGCAGTAGCGAAATAGGTCTATATGATTTCTTATCATTTGTATTCTTCCGTGGCTTCGGAATCATAATGACTTCCGCTACTTTCCATTGTCTTGGAACATATGTCTTTCGTTGAGTTGCATCTTGAACCCCAAAAAGTGTGTTTAGCATTAAAGTCCCCACCGATAATAAAATTAGACCCAGATGAGTCGAAGAGGTGGTCAAGGTCGTCGTCTGCCAGTCTATGTCCTGGTGGGAAGTAGCAAGATCTGATAAGATAGTCTAAATGGTTTACTTTTACGGAGACTGAAATTATTTGCATAGAATCGAGTTCTATTTTTATGTCTGTTGAGTGCGTGTGATAATCTCAGTAACCCTTTATTTTGGGTCCATGTCCCTTTTTTAAGTTGGTTTCCGATATCAAGCATATATCAGTATTGTTTTTCCGTAAAAATATTTCTAGTGCGTTAATTTTGTTTAGGAGGCCGTTTGCGTTCCACTTCAGTATTTTAGGAAACTCTATCATATTCATGTTTTGTTATTAGTCTTGCGAGGTTTGAACTCGGCCTTGCTCAATTTGTCAAATATAACTTGATTAACCTTGCTTTGCTGCTCAAGTTTTTCTAATATCACAGTTAATAATTGGCGGATCAGATCTGTTGTATCTGATCTTATCTGGTCTCCATGTATCGCGACTTTCGTGTATGATCTCGCATCGACCAACGCCGGATTTTGCTTTGTACTTGGTCCAGCGACATTCTGTTGTGCAATTCCTTTATTTTCCTGTATAGGTTTCGTCTTTTTGACTGCCCTAGCGGTTTTCGGATTATCGGTTTTACGATAATTTAAGCTTGGGTCTGGGTGTACCGGTTTCTTGAGAGTGTCGAGTCTTTTTTTGTAGTTCTTTCGCGATTTCGCAACCTCTATAATTCGCTGGGTGGTTTTTCGTACAATTTGCGCAGACCGCTGGGACCTGCTTGGTTTTTTCGCACTCTTCCGAGAGATGTTTGCCGGCACATTTAACGCACCGTGGTTCTTTCTGGCAGTATGCCTTCGTGCCTTTGGCAACGTTTGCACTGAGGTACCGTTTTCCTTCCCTTACGCATTGGCTCGATTTTGACCTTTATGTTTAGGATTGTCTTGATTTTGAAAATATCCTCCACATTCTCATTCCTATCAAAGGTGAGCATAAAGAGTGGAAGGCCGCGTTTGATAACGATATCTTTGTCTTCTTTCATGCATTGCTTTTCCTTTTTGATAATATTCACGGCGTCAATAATTTTTAGGCCTTGTGTTAGCACGTCTTCCATAATATCTTCTTTTATGCAGGTACAAGTAAAAAATCAAAATGCAGACCCACAATCGAGACCTTTTCAAGGAAGTTTGAAATCAATTATGGTACGTCTTCCAACATTTTGAAACATAAATCCAGTCACATGGTTCATTCAGCCGGAGGCACAATTCACTTCCTTCACTTCAATAATTAGTTCTGAGACCAAATATTGTATCACAGGCGGTTCTCTTCCACCAGAGAGAGACTTGCGATATTCTTGCAAATCCACCGGCTACCAATAAGTATCTTGCTCTAAAGACGGCCTTAAAGAGCGTCATTCAGTTTCTGAAACTAAACGTTTGGAAACAATGATTATTAAGCGGATATAGGCGATCGCAAACCATCAGAAGGTCCATGAAGATGTTAGCCGGCACTTCTTTTAACGATGAAATTGCAAAAAAATCTCTGGATGCGTCGACTGCCGCGACATATTAACATCGCGTTGTTGTCGGTCGGCAGCAAAGCGCTAGAAGAGCTCACTACCCTCGCAGGTAAGATCTACGAAGCATCGTAATGCGCGAACATTAAGGCAAAAAAAGGCCTCTCGAAGGTGGCCCTTTTAGCTCACCCCGTGCACAACGGCAAGATCAGCTTTGCCACAGACGCATCTGACATAGCCGTTGGTGCAGTCCTTCAGCAGCTAAGTTCGCAATAAAACATTTCAGATTTTTCGTGGAAGGACGAGAAGTCACAATATTTACAGACCACAAACCGCTCTCATTTGCATGACCAGCAAAACAGAAAGAGGTCCGCGACAAACGCGTCATTTGGACTATATCGCTCAATTCACCTCTGACATCCAGCATGTTAAAGGCAAAAGCAATGTGGTGGCAGACGCTCTTTCCCGCATAAGCACTAGTGAAATCGCAGCTACCAAGAACCACGAACTAGACCTAGAAATCATCTCCAAGTTACAGTCAACGGACGAAGAACTGCAAAAATTACTTAAAGAGGAAGACTCGAATAAAACTTCCAACATATCCTTAAGAGATAGAAATAGGCCTTTCGTCCCTTCACCTCTGCGTTTAAAAGTCTTTTACATTCTTCATGGGGTCTCTTACATAAGCATACGCGCAACACGCAAACTCATATCAGAGCGATACATGTGGCCAAAGATGAACGAAAACATCAACAACTGGTACCGGGCGTGCATAGGTTGCCAAAAATCCAAGATGTAAAAGACACACCAAGTCAGAACACGGTGTATTCGAAGTGCCGAAAGGACGAAAGACGCGTCGGCAGCCGAAATGGTATATGGGCAGAATCCTAGACTACCCGGAGAAATTTCTGTTGCCAGTGACAAGCAAGTTCATTCCCCAGACAACTTAATAGATAAGTTGCGCAATGCGATGAGAAATCTCATACCAATCGGAACTCGCAAAACAAACCAAAAAATTTTCGTCCCAAGCATCTAAACGATCGCAAACAGGTGTTCATAAGAAGGTCCACATAAAGTGGTTCGACTCTTAGGCACTTTGGAGTTCAAGTGAAAAACAAAAATGTTTCGATCTCCATCGACCGTCTCAAACCGCCATACTGTATCTAATGCTCCGCCTGGAAGAACCATGGCCGAAAATTAAAGTAAGACAATTTTGCCGGGTTTTTCTTCGTTTTCGCGCGACTATAATGAGAAGAACGAAAAGTCGTCATACAGTTGTCGTTTGGTTGTGCTGGGAGAATGCCTCCCTGTTCCTTTAATTTTCAATCATTATTATGTACAAATATATATAATTACGTTCCGAGCGTGACACGAAATAAAAACAAATAAAAGTGTTATCATCGGCCTGGCCAATGCTTTGATACCCTCCACTGCATACAAGTCATGCAAAATTGGTTTTGTGAGGGAGGTACCAGAACTACTTGACCGACATAACCCATTTTTAATAACAACTTGACGACAATAAAAATAAGTCTTCTCACAAAATTTCACTTGTCTAGGTAGATTCTGTTCGACGCTATCGTGTTTTTAACATAATATGTTTTGTAATATTAGTTTTGTATGGAAGGTATCAGAACTACTTGACCGACATAGCCCATTTTTAACACCAACCAATCGACGATAAAAAGAAGTCCATTTACCAATCGTCATCTGTCTAGGTTGATTCCTTTGGATGCTATTGTGTTTTCAACAGAAAGAGAGACACGTGGATCTAATATTGACTTTGTATGGGAGGTACCAGAACTACTTGACCGACAGAGCCCATTTTTAACAAAAACCTGACGCCGATAAAAATAATTCCTTCCACGAAATTTCATTTGCCTACGTCAATTACTTTGGGCGCTATCGTGTTTTCAAGAGATGAAGAGACAAATGGATTCAATATTGACTTTGTATGGGAGGTACCAGAACTACTTGACCGACGTAGCCCATTTTTAACACCAACCAAATGATGATAAAAGGAAGTCCTTTTACCAATCGTCATCCATCTAGGTTGATTACTTTGGGTGATATCGTGCTTTCAACAGACAGAGAGACACATGGGTCCAATATTGGTTTTGTGTGGGAGGTACCAGAACTACTTGACCGACATAGCCCATTTTTAATACCAACTTGACGCCGATAAAAATAATTCCTTTCACCAAATTTCATTCAATTACGTCAATTACTTTGGGAGCTACCGTGCTTTCAACAGACAGACAGACAGACGGACATGGCTAAATCGATTCAGAATGTGATCCTGATTCAGAATATATATATTTTATGAGGTCTCCGGTGACCCCTTACAAATGTATTGGCAAAGTGAATATACGAATATACCCTTCCTGTGGAGGGTATAAAAATATATTCTTGGCCCGAACACTTGGGCCGAAATAAACACACGAAATCTTTTTGTTTTATTTAACTTTTATTTAATTTAATTTAATTCAAGTTTACTTTTTATGTTGCTGACCCCTTACCACTGGTGGGGGAATGGAAGAGTGTGAGAACAACTAGGACAGAACTGAACTGAGAATCTGGGCTTTTGGGTGCCCGTATTTATACTTCTAATATTGTTTATTTATCTATTGCAGTGCCGTAACGATGGCTTGCAATATGATCTTCTTATTATTGATCAGATTTTTCAAATAGGCAAAACGGGTGCATCTGTGTCAACAATGATAGAAGATTTCTAATGGTGCCTCACGTATGAAGATCTATTAGAGGAAAGCGTGGGCGAGAGATAAATATGAGGATGCAATTGCATCATCAAAGAATAATACTTTGGCTGGCTTAGGATATGGTGCACACTTGTGTAAACAATAGGAAGATTTAATGCATAGGGCATCTAAGCCAAGTTCAATGTCAATCATTAGATATGATGACGAATGGGTGGGTGCGGCCTTGAGTTACTTCTTTAGTTAAAATGATGCCTTTATGACTCATACAATTGATAGCTTGCGGTTGCTGTAACCGTTAAGTATATTATGGGTAGGCGTGACGTGAGTCAATGCCGTAACTATATATTTAAAACGGTTAATTCCACGCGTTTTTGATCGGGATAAACGAATAGCACGTACCAGCTATAGTTCCATCCTTTCATGCTTGAGTAGTTTTAGAATTTTGATCGTATGAAATATCTGGATATTTGCACTTATGAAAGAAAAGGATTCTGTTCGCGTTGCTTTTTATGAAGAGAAAAAGACGGTTGATTCATTCTTTCAGATATTTGAATGCAAATGGAATTTATTTCAAGTTAATCTTTTTGTCGCATTTCTGTTAGTTATGAACTCATGGCAAACAATTTAATGATATTATCGATTTGAAATAATATCTACAACTAATTATTCAAAATTGTGGACGTGAGTGTCACATTCCATATATGCGAAAGGTGATAAAATTGACGGCCTTAATCGGCAGGTGGCTTTGAACTTGCTAATTTCTGTATGGATGGGCTAATGATCTATCATCGGATTGTTTTTGATCCTCGTATAAATAGGTATATTATGTATTAGTGATCTTTTTTGCAATTGCCATACCAACATAATCATAATTGTTACCGCCATAATAATCTTGAATTCCATCTTTAATTTGACTTTAATTCGTTAACTTCATTTGTGAATTAATTTTGAACTTGAATATAAAAACAAATAAAATGTACAATCACCCTGTACCGGTACGTGTTGTTAGCAAGATTTATAACACTATCTATGTATAAAAATAACTTAAATTCATCTAATATTTTCCTATGTAAAAAGCTTTCGTTTTGAGCTACTCGCTCTTACTTAGACAGTCGATAGAAATTACAGGCGTGTTAACAACACAAATTATTTTAAAGCGTGCAAACTTGTATTATTTGAATTAAAATAAAATACGGTCGCTATTGAAAATTGTGTTTATTTTTTGTTGTCTCGATTTCGACTGAGGTCGAAAGTGACCGCATGGTACAATGTGACGCTTGTGATAAGTGGTATCACTACGACTGCGTCGGAGTTAACAGTGGCATAGCTGATGTCAGCTGGAACTGCGATACGTGCAATAATCCACGTTCAGCTACAACAATTACGAGCGCTATAGCTCCTCCGAACGATGCGAATAACATTGGACTCACGTCAGAATTCGCCACACATCGCACATCATCGCCTTCACTAAGCAGACCATTAAATGTACAGGAAAATAACAGCCGTACACCTCTTGCCTCGACCAGATCCACGCATTTAACAGATGTATCAAACTTATCATTAATGACAAATACTAATATTCCATTTACGGCAGTTCACTCAGCTCCAATGCAGGATTCAACGGTGCCGTACATGGTAAGTGGTATTAGCTACTAACGTACCACCAAATTCTATGTTTCATGTACCATGTACTTCTACCTATACACACACACCGACTATGATCACATGGTCAATGCATCGCGATTCATACAATGTCTCCGAAGCATTACCAAGTTGTAGGGAACCTTCGAAATTCATATCTCATATAACAAAAAGGAAAATGGTCTAAACTTTTTTTTTGTGCTTAACTAGTCAACAGTTTGAGAGCACTCATTGTACCATGGTTGGTGTATCCGATAAGCGATGTTTTTAAACAATCGTTAGTGAGTGATGTGGGGTATCGATTTAGGCGCTACTAAGTGTTCAGGAACGGCGGGGAATATCGATATATACTATACGAGTACCGCACGTACAATTCATGTACCTGGGTAAGCAACGCAGGCTGGAGAAGTGCTAGTAAATAATCAAAAAACGGGGATATCGCCTGAGATAGCCCGCTTGAAAAGTTATCGAGGTTATATAAACCGACTGCCAAGTCATTTTGCGTTTTTCCTACGACAAGTGGTGGTGTGCTCGGTAGTTAAATCGTTAATTTCTATTTTTCGTCTAAAATTTTTTTTCGAAAAGAAAAAGGGAAATAATTTCCAAAATAATAAGTAAAAAAAAAGGAGAAAAGAAATTAACTGAGAAGTCCGCGAGAGTGCAAGTGCAAAAAAAAAAAAAGGTCCCTAAAGTGAATCCTACACCACAGTTGGTACAGTCATCACACGAAGTCCTAGGGATTAATTAAGGTTTCCTTTCCCCATAAATAAGTAAGGTAGGTGAGTTATTTCGAAGTCTCTTCATTGGCCAAATCATCATACGACTTAACGAAATATTCGCAGACGACACCGCAACACCCCATTCGAGACGCATGCGTGTTCTTGCACCCGAACGTTTAATTTTGCTGATCGGCTAAGTTACCGAGGCATCAGCAGCTCCAACACTTCGCCTGCTCGTGCTCGCCATATCCGAAGGCTACGCCAAATTCACCTTCGAAGTCGCCGAACACATAACCAACCACTATTTACTACTCACAACCCGTCTAAACGCGACAGGTGCGGGAACACGTAAAGGGAATTTCACCTGTAAACAAAGCAAAGCTTCCATCCGCCGCCATAGGTTTTATTCCGTCCCTCGCCCTGTCTGCGTCTTTATCATCGTCACATCATCGGACCGAGCGTTTAATCGAATCCCTACCTGCGCCAAAAACCGAGCAAGAATTTCTCGTAACTTGGCATTCGTCCACTTCAAACACCATCCTTGCGAATCATCTTTAACCCCCCCACCGGACTTTCCATCAACCAACCCACCATTACCCGTATATCTACCTGTAACCCTGAAACACTGATAACAACCAGAGCATCAACAAAAAAAAAAAAAAAAGCAAATACTCGTATCATCAGCTGGCTAAGTATATTCAATCATAGGAATCGATTAGCTTTTATTTTGTTATTTTGTAAAGTTTCTCGCAATACAAGTACATAACTCTCTTTCCTAGCTAATTCGTAAAGTCTCCAACATCGACATCAAAAATACAAACGTCGCCACGGGCTGGACAATGCTGTGCACAACATCTTCCTCCCCCCTGGATTAACAATAAGAATAAACATAATCTCCAAACGACAATACAAAAGATCGGTAAGTGATCATACTATAGTTGTGTACATATGTATTGAGTAAACTATTTCTACGTATTAGGGAAATATTAGAGAGCTTTTTAAAATAGGTTGTGGTAATCTCTTCATTAAGAGCGAGTTTGTTTACAATTTTTCTGTGTGTAATATTCTTGCCTAATGTTTACACTGTGCGTATAGGCGTATCTTAAAATAAAACAACAAAACAAAGTGTATGGATAGAGAGCGCATGTTGCGCAACACCTTTGAGGCTTAACCTCGGCAGAAGGAATTGTGATACGGTAAATTAAACTTTAACGTGAGATTATGTTGACTTGCTAGTATATTTAGCCAGATCAGAAGAGACTCCGGATTATGAGAGATGCTAGTAAAGGGTGATTTTTTAGCTGGTTTGGTTTTGGCAACACTGGTTTTGACAGCTGACGTGTGTTTAGTACCTTGTGTCACTGTCAAACAGCTTCAGTTTGGTTTGCAATTTAACCATGGATCGTCTTACAAATGAACAACGCTTGCAAATTATTGAATTTTACTATCAAAATTCGTGCTCGGTTCGAAATGTTCATCGCGCGCTGCTTCCATTTTATGATCGGCATTCTCGACCTTCTGAGCAGTCTATTCGGAAGATTGTGACCAAATTTCGCACCAAATTTACTTTGTTGGACATTAAACCACCAACACGTTTACGTACTGTGCGTAGTGAAGAAAATATTGCGGCCGTATCAGCTAGTGTGACAGAAGACCGCGAAATGTCGATTCGGCGCCGTTCCCAGCAGTTAGGCCTTTGTTACAGCACTACGTGGAAAATTTTGCGGAAGGATTTGGGCGTAAAGCCTTTTAAGATACAGCTGGTGCAAGAACTAAAGCCAGCCGACCTACCACAACGCCGAATTTTTGGTGATTGGGCTCTTGGAAAGCTGGCCGAGGATCCGCTTTTTTATCGAAAAATTGTGTTCAGCGATGAGGCTCATTTTTGGTTGAATGGGTACGTAAATAAGCAAAATTGCCGCATTTGGAGTGAAGATCAGCCAGAAGCATTGCAACAGCTACCAATGCATCCTGAAAAAGCCACTGTTTGGTGCGGTTTATGGGCCGGCGGCATTATTGGGCCATATTTTATTCAAAGATGATGCGAATCGCAGCGTTACTGTCATTGGTGAACGCTACCGAGCGATGATAACAAACTTTTTTTTTGCCCGAAATGGAAGTTCTTGACTTGCATGATATGTGGTTTCAACAAGACGGTGCCACATGCCACACAGCACGCGAAACAATGGCGCAATTGCGAGGCGAGTTTGGTGAACAGTTAATTTCACGTTTCGGGCCGGTCAATTGGCCGCCTAGATCGTGCGATTTAACACCATTAGATTATTTGTTGTGGGGGTATGCCAAGGCTAATGTGTATAGGGACAAGCCCGCTTCGATTGACGCACTGGAAGCCAACATCCATGCATTCATTCGTGAGATACCGGCCGATATGTGTGAAAGAGTATGCCAAAATTGGACTCAGCGGATGGGCTACCTGAGACGCAGCCGCGGTCAACATTTGCATGAAATTATCTTTAAACATTAAATTGCAAGGTTCAAACTATCGATTCAAATAAATATTTCATTCATTTTTTCGAATTTTTTGTGTTTTTTTTTTAAAAAAAGTTCTAAACCTCTTAAAAAATCACTCTTTATAAATTTGGTATATTTGATAAAATAGTAAGAGAGATTAACAGTCTTATTTTCATCCGCGATTGGTGTGTTTATTAATTTAGTAAGAGAGATTAACATCTTATGTTCATCCACGATTGATGTGTTTTGATAGATTTAAGTAAGAGAGATTGACAATCCTACAGTCGATGCGTTTTCCCTGGTTGATACGATAGTAAATTTAAACCGATAAAACTGAAAATTTGTGATTAAAATTTATTGCTTTTAACCTTTGAATATTAATAAAAAGAATTTGGAGTATGTCGTGTAAAACGATGGACTATTCTTGTTGCCAGTTATCGTCTTTCGGGATATCGTTCGAACTTTCTATCTGAGTCAATGGGAAGAAATCAAAGGGAAGATATTTCTGGTTTTGGTATCTCCTCATTATGAGTAGCTTAGTGTGAGATTATTTTAAAGGGGGGTGTGATAGTGATTTAGGTACATCAATGGAAGGATTTGTACGGTAAAACTTAACCGAGAGGATCGATTTCGGGGCTTTCGCAAATACGGAGCGCTGCGGAAGCCATGGATGTATTATTTCAAAAACCTTTGAGATAATACAGGGGTGGGTCAGCTCTAGGAGAACATTTCCAGCTTTCGGTTTTCCTCATTGAAAATTCTACTTAATAGGTAATGTGGAAGGACAAAACGGGTTCCTACTTTTTCAAACATTCTTCGGAACAGAATACCAGTTCCTCTTTCAGCATGGATAAATACGTAACAATGTTCGGGTCACAGCAACAAGATCCCCCCCCATATCCGACGAGCTAGGTCGTGCCTTGTGCAAGCATGCTGACGTTGTTGTACACTCCGAACACCCTTTCGTCTTCGCTGCCCGGACTGACTTAAGGATCCTGTGACCTTGGGTCATAAGGGTGGCATAAGAAGCGGAAGGTTTCAGGGAAATGGGTCGAGTTTATTTTGTTTTTTTACATCTGCGCTTTCAAGAGCCTTTTTATTTTGGCAGTTACGGTCCGACCTAGGGGCGCAGACAGTGGGGGATAAAGTCCTCTGGTGTCTGTGTACCCACAGCCATTCCTTGCATAATTTATTTCGTTACAGTTGGCGCCCAACTTGGGGCCCGAATTGTCCTTTATTTCACATTTATTTTTTTCTTTTTGTAATTACTAAAGCTTGTTTCGGTTACCAAAATTGATACCCATAAACCTTTGCTCGTACTGAAAATTTTTTTTGTTCAGTTCATAATATGTCATGCATATCCTCCGATTACATTTAGGTATACCTTGTTGACAATTCCTATTTCTCTTGAAATTTTGTTTAGCTGCATGTTTCGGCCGGTAAATTGACGGTTTGATTTACGACTGTTGCGGAACCTCTGGGGGCTAGCAAGGTTAAGGAAATTTTATTTTGTATGTTGAGTCGCTGGTATCTTCATCCGTATAGATACGCTAATAGAAATCTATACGTTGTGGCGACTAGGCTTACCAACCAAAGTAATATGGTGAGTAGATTGAGGTAGGTTGACCGGTCATTGGATGATCTTGAATTCCAGTTACGTCTGCTGCAACTTCACCAATAATCTACCACGCTGGCTTGTCATCTTTCTAACTAAAGGCATAGTAGTTTATTAATTAAAAAGTGCGTGTCCTGCCATCGAGTTTTGTGTACTTAAGCTAACGCAAGATGCACCACTTAGTAGTTGATATGATCGAAGGTAACTGCAACTTCATTGACGTAAACATAAAGATTACAAACTTAGTCAGTAGCGTTATTGTAGAATTTTCTTCTTTTCATTTCGGATACCCTCTCTACGTAGTTTTTCTTCAGATGAACCAAAAGATCCTGTCACACCCACCGAATTGCTCTTACAACAGTATTTGGTATTTATTGCTTTATTTTGTATTGATTTTCTTTTTCGTCTTAATTGAAATTTTATTATCTTGTTCAATATAAAGACGCCCGAATAGTTCTTCGAACTTCGACCTTTGGTTATATATCTCTTTTAATTTGCCTACACGTACTTATTCAGTTTTTTTTGGAAATGAGCTATACAAGTAACCATTTATCTTGAATAGTATCATTCACATATACTTTTTCATTTTTAGTTTTAATTTGGCACATCGGTTATCTCACATATCCTTTATTTGGTCCGCATGATCTCCTTCCTGAATTTGGCTTAGTTCCCTGTTTCGTAGTTATTATTCAAAAAGCTGTTGAGCTGTAATGTCCCAAATTCGCATAGATACCCTTAATAGCGGTATTAGCTTGCGCAGTAGATTTATAGCAAACAAAGCCATGAAAAGTATGGAATCAAATACACAAGTTACTTCTGATTGCCCACCAACTCGCATAGAGTCAGACCTTTCCAATGAAGGGGCAGCGGCATTAGACACACCACCCCAGCAGAGCATGGGTACTGCCCCAACATTAAACTCCCTCAATACCCCTTCTAGTCTTAACCGTACGGTGACTGCTATCGGTGAGGAGGACGATCTAGCCGGCTATATTACTGAAGTCGTTACCGCGGCGGTAGGTGCCAATAGAGCCGAAGATTTTCGTTTTTTTCAGGGTGAAATGGCAAGAAGTCGAGCCAGTATTCGAGGAGACGTAACAACAGTAATCCGAGAGACTCTGTTAGCAGAGAAAAATACGCCGCTGTCCCACCAGGCCCCGGTCGTTGAGAACTCTATCCAAACTGCTGCTCCTCGGCAAGCCGAAACAAATTATTCGCTTCCAAACCCTTCTACCCCAGCTCATTCACAGTTGGCTAGACCAAGCTCCAATGTTAACGAGTTTCTTAACCGACTTCACAACCGGTCTGGCAATGACGGACCAACTAGCTTTCATTCTGCCCCTCCACCGCATCCCAAATCTCGACCTCCTGATTTTCATAAGTGGGGAGTAAAATTCGATAGCAGAAACATGACGGTCGATGACTTTCTTTTTAGGCTAGAAAGAATGAAACTGTGTTACGAAGCTAACTGGGATGATATCGCGATGAATTTTCACCAATTTCTAAGTGGGCAAGCGGAAAATTGGTATTGGGTTTATCTCAAGACTAACCCTACAGTGAACTGGTTGACCCTACGTATAGCCCTTATTGAACAGTTTCGCAGTTTATAGTCCGACTCGGAGCTATCCCGAAAAATGTCAGATAGACACCAACTACCGTCCGAATCTTTCGACGATTTCCACACATCTATTCAAACTTTAAACAGTCGGCTACGCATTCCCAAGCAAGATAGAGAAATTATCGAGTTGCTAAAGCAAAACGTCCGCAAACGCACGGGGGAATTGCTGATAACTTTCTCTACGAATAGCCTGCCGGAAATGGTCTATGTTTGTAGGAATATCGAAAAGTACCTCAATGAGCATGAACCGTAACGTTCGAGAAATTTTGTAGTTCCTTCCGCTCGGCGTAATTTTGTATCCGAAGTTGAGATCGGTCCTGATAGGCTGAGTGAAGATTTTAGTCCACAGGTCGAAGCTTTCCAATCTAGACGAGACAGTCGTGTTTTCAAATGCTGGAACTGCAAAGTAATGGGGCACTCATTTTTTCGATTGTCCTGATCCCCAGCGAAAACTTTTTTGTTATAAGTGTGGCATGGAAGACACGACAACTCCGCAATGTCCTCATTGTACGGGAAACGGTCCCAGGAGCAATTTGACACCCAGGGCCAATTGCTCAAGGAACACGATCCTGGCCAATTAGTCAAAACTCCACTGAATAGTATGCGTAGCACGTTTCAATTTCCTGCATATAACTATTTCCCACCTAATCTAGATTCTCAGCCCCAGACCTGTTATAACCAGAATCCTTCCACGCCAATTAAAATACTCAAACGTAGCAACAATCCTGTATCGGCGAATCTATTATCAGCAAACCAAACAACTCCTTTGAATAAGCCCCCAGTACGAACATTGCACGAACGTCTTGCCAACTACTACTCTATTCGTAGCAGAATCTTTGCAACGCCTAGACCAGTCCCCGAGAAAATACTAAAACTTCGCAACCGATTTAAAAATAAGAAGCTTTTATACCACGCTATAGAAGTCACCACTTTGTGCTGTGGTGATGATCCTCGTCCCTACGCTAGAGTATCCATATTTGGAGAATGCTTGCTAGGTCTGCTAGATAGTGGTGCGAGCATCAGTTGCCTAGGAGCTGGGGGGGTAGAAATGTTAAAGAACAAGAACATCCCGTTTACTCCACTAAGTTCTAATATAAAAACGGCAGACGGAAATGGTCAAAAGATAGTCGGTAAAGTCTTGGCATATGTTACCTACAAAAACGAAACCAGACAAATACTTTTGGTAATAGTACCTTCTCTGCAACAGCGGTTGTATCTTGGCATTAATTTTTGGAAGGAATTTTGCTTGGCCGGACCTAGTAGTTTCGGAGATTTCTCCAAGTTTGAGTGTTCAGACCAACGAGGCAAATGCGCATGTGTTATCCATCGAGGAGTCCAGAAAACTCAGAGAGGCTGTCAGTATGTTTCCGTCCTTTGCCACAGTTGGCCTTGGAAAAACATCACTAGAAGAACATATCATCGACACGGGGGATGCTGAGCCCATTAAACAACGTCATTACCCTGTCTCTCCAGCGGTGCAGGAACTTCTGTATGGGGAGCTGGATCGCATGTTGGAGATGGGAGTGATCGAAGAGAGCTCCAGCGCGTGGAACTCGCCGGTAGTTCTTATACGAAAACCGGGGAAGAGCCGGTTGTGTTTGGACTATCGACTGGTAAACCAGGTCACAAAAAAGGATGCGTATCCACTTCCTCATATCGAAGGATTGCTAGGGCGTCTTTCGGATACACACTTTATTTCAAGTGTGGATCTGAAGGATGCCTTCTGGCAGATACCGTTGGAGAGAGCGTCCAGGCAAAAGACAGCGTTTACAGTGCCCGGCAGACCCCTGTATCAGTTTAACGTCATGCCCTTTGGCCTATGCAATGCGCCTCAGCGTATGTGCAGTTTGATGGACAAAGTGGTACCGCATGAACTGAGAGAAAACATCTTTGTCTATCTGGATGACTTATTGATAACTTCGCGCACATTCAACGAACACATAGATATGCTTAAAGTGGTAGCTAGGAAGCTGAGCGAGGCAGGACTTAGCATAAACGTTCAAAAATCCAAGTTTTGTTTTAGGGAGCTTAAATACCTCGGATATATTGTAGGAGAAGGATGTCTTAAGACAGATCCAGCTAAGATTTCCGCTATGAACGACTTCCCGGTCCCCATATCAGCGCGACAGGTTAGGAGATTTTTAGGTCTTGCAGGTTGGTATCGAAGATTCGTTAAAGACTTTTCTTCGCTAGCCACACCGCTTACCGATACCCTAAAAAAAGGAAAGAAGTTCTGCTTCGATGATAAGGCAAGATCTTCCTTTAATAAAATTAAAGATGCTCTTACATCTGCGCCGATTTTGATTAACCCTGATTTCGCTAAGCCTTTTATAATTCTTTGTGATGCATCTGATTCAGGCATTGGATGCGTTTTGTGTCAGCTGGACGAGGAGGGAAATGAACGCCCCATATACTTCTATTCCCATAAACTTAATTCGGCCCAACGCAATTACAGCGTAACCGAACGCGAGTGTTTAGCTGCTGTCATGGGTGTCCAGAAGTTCCGCGCCTATGTAGAAGGACAGTCCTTCAAGATAGTCACTGATCATGCGAGCCTCCGCTGGCTGATGAGCCAAAACGACCTCAGTGGACGGTTAGCCAGATGGAGTTTAAAATTACAAGGGTTTGATTTCAGCATAGAGCATCGTAAGGGATCACAGCATATTGTGCCGGATGCGCTATCTCGTGCCTACGAGTTAGACGAGCTCCAAAGCGGTGTCTCTGTGTTGAAAGATTCCTCCGATGTGTTGCATATTGATCTGGCAGATCACAGTTTTCAATCTGCGGAATACTGCAAGATCATAGAAACCATCGAAAAGCAAAAGGATCAGCTACCTGACCTTCAAGTCTCGAACCATTTCGTGTACAAGAAGGTCAAACACTGCACAGGGGATCCACTCGAGGATGATCTCGTCTGGAAATTATGGGTTCCATCTGAGTTGACTGAAAATTTGATAGCTTTGGCCCATCGGCCGCCGCGAGCTTCGCATGGAGGTGTGGCTAAGACCTTATATCGGCTACGTCTTCGTTTCTTTTGGCCTAACATGGCTACGCAAGTAAAGACCTTTATTTCAAACTGTGAAGTCTGTAAAACGACAAAAGCCCTTAATAGTGTGATAAGGCCTCCGTTAGGTAAAGCATTTATTGTGGAAAGACCGTTCCAACTAGTTTACATAGATTTCTTGGGACCTTACCCTCGCTCTAAAAGTGGTAACTCACACATAATTATTGCGTTGGACCAATTGACGAAGTTTGTCCTCGTAAAACCTCTTCGAAAAGCGACAACTGAGACGACCCTACAGTTTTTGCAAGAACAAATATTTTGCGTGTTCGGAGTACCTGAGACAATTTTGTCAGATAATGGCAAACAATTTACCAGCCAGGAGTTTGTAAAGTGCATGAGATCCTTTGGAATTAATCATCTCAAAACCGCGTCGTACTCTCCGCAAGCTAATGCCAGTGAACGAGTGAATAGATCCATTTTAGCTGCCATTCGTTCTTACATTGACCCTGCCCAAAAACACTGGGACTTTCACCTCCAATCAATCGCTTGTGCCCTTCGTTCCACTGTTCAGTGATGGTACATAAAAAAAATAAAAATACCTACCACGGGCCCAAAAAATCCCTACCGGCGTAAGATTTCCCCTACAAATCTGCTTACTTATATAAAATTAGTTTTTTTTTCATACTAAGTTAATGTTAATATTATGCAAAAAGAATTATTTACAAATAATAAGGCAAAACAATAAATTAGTAGGCTGTTGATAGAAAGTAATAAATTTTAAATATAAATTCATTAAATTAAATTAGTATATTTAAATAATTCAAATGAGAGTAAATATATAAATAGAAAATATAAGTGATGAAAAAACATATTACATGTAGGAAACATAGGTTCATCAACGAAGTTGCGAATTTTATTTATTGCAAACCAAAATTTGCTCAACATCTAGTTCTAAAGGGATAAAGAAGATACAAAAAGGCGCAAACGAATGCCTGTTGAGAAGGACATTTAAAGAAGAGTATACTTGTGCGAAAAAATTGAATGTGAAAATAGAATTGTTAATTCAGGGTTAGATGTATGTAGCAAGATCTCAAATTTAATTTCTCTGTAGAAATACGAAACCAAATCATACATTTTTTATAAAATATAAAAAAATACCTACGTTTACAGCCAACGGTTTTTAATATTTAAAATCTGTCCTTTTTCCCCTACGGAGCAATTTTTTAGTTGGAAATACCTACATGTAGGGATTTTTCCCTACGTGTACCATCACTGCCACTGTTCACTCGGCAATCGGTCTGTCTCCTTACAAAGCTCTATTCGGCCAAGAAATGATAGAGCATGGATCCGATTATAGGCTCCTGAGGGACCTAAATGGATTAAATAGCTCCGAAATCGCCCTGTTATCGAAGTCGGATCAGATGAATATCTTACACACGCACCTAAAAGCATCCCTAGCGAAAGCACATTCGATTTATGAAAAGGTTTACAATACCCGAAGTAAGAAAGCTAGTTACGCGGCGGGGGAATATGTTTTTAAAAGAAATTTTATTTTAAGCGACGCTTTGAAACACTTAAGCGCTAAACTCTGCCCAAAGTTCACGAAGATGAAGATTCGGAAGGCCATAGGAAATAATCTGTATGAGCTCGAAGATCTCGAAGGGAAGAGGGTGGGGATATACCACAGCAAAGATTTGAAAAGATAATAGATCAATTTTATTTTTGTCTCTTTTCGTAGGCTAGCTCAGTCTGTTCATGAGACTACTCAGGAGTGGGTCGTTCTAGCTATAAATTTGCTCTCCGGTACCATTTCTTCTTCTTTTGTTTCGTTTGCTCGTACACAAAAGAATAAGCTTTGTAGGGAACCTTCGAAATTCATATCTCATATAACAAAAAAAAATTATTTAAAAAAAAACAAAAAACCCGACTGACTGTAAAAATAAGAATTAAAAAGATATGAACAAGACACATTCAAGTTCGTACACCTAACTTCTTGACAATCGGAGACTATATACCTACAAAGCCTACCAAATATATGAGTATTGAGTACCCTCCGACTGCCAAATAGTTAGGTGTACGAACTTGAATGTGTCTTGTTCATATCTTTTTAATTCTTATTTTTACAGTCAGTCGGGTTTTTTGTTTTTTTTTAAATAAATTTTTTTTCATACGACTTTTCAGAATACTGCAACGGTCACACAGTCTGTGTCGGAGTCGCTTGTGCATGATGAATGAAAGAAAACTATAGTTTTAACACAACTGCGTAGTTGAAATTTAATGTAGTAAATGTTAAAATTTTTTCAATTGTTAATATCTTTTTAGTCTATGACACTCCGGGGAAGAATACGAATATTATGACACCTCACTCTTCAAAATCGGTCAAGCCGTTTGGGCTGCAGGGCGTCCCGTAGGAACGTACATAGGATACGCGCGAAACACATAACCCTCCCTGTGTCCAGTCGGGTAAAAAGGAAAATGGTATAAACTTTTTTTTTGTGCTTTAACTAGTCAACAGTTTGAGAGCACTCATTGTACCATGGTTGGTGTATCCGATAAGCGATGTTTTTAAACAATCGTTAGTGAGTGATGTGGGGTATCGATTTAGGCGCTACTAAGTGTTCAGGAACGGCGGGGAATATCGATATATACTATACGAGTACCGCACGTACAATTCATGTACCTGGGTAAGCAACGCAGGCTGGAGAAGTGCTAGTAAATAATCAAAAAACGGGGATATCGCCTGAGATAGCCCGCTTGAAAAGTTATCGAGGTTATATAAACCGACTGCCAAGTCATTTTGCGTTTTTCCTACGACAAGTGGTGGTGTGCTCGGTAGTTAAATCGTTAATTTCTATTTTTCGTCTAAAATTTTTTTTCGAAAAGAAAAAGGGAAATAATTTCCAAAATAATAAGTAAAAAAAAAGGAGAAAAGAAATTAACTGAGAAGTCCGCGAGAGTGCAAGTGCAAAAAAAAAAAAAGGTCCCTAAAGTGAATCCTACACCACAGTTGGTACAGTCATCACACGAAGTCCTAGGGATTAATTAAGGTTTCCTTTCCCCATAAATAAGTAAGGTAGGTGAGTTATTTCGAAGTCTCTTCATTGGCCAAATCATCATACGACTTAACGAAATATTCGCAGACGACACCGCAACACCCCATTCGAGACGCATGCGTGTTCTTGCACCCGAACGTTTAATTTTGCTGATCGGCTAAGTTACCGAGGCATCAGCAGCTCCAACACTTCGCCTGCTCGTGCTCGCCATATCCGAAGGCTACGCCAAATTCACCTTCGAAGTCGCCGAACACATAACCAACCACTATTTACTACTCACAACCCGTCTAAACGCGACAGGTGCGGGAACACGTAAAGGGAATTTCACCTGTAAACAAAGCAAAGCTTCCATCCGCCGCCATAGGTTTTATTCCGTCCCTCGCCCTGTCTGCGTCTTTATCATCGTCACATCATCGGACCGAGCGTTTAATCGAATCCCTACCTGCGCCAAAAACCGAGCAAGAATTTCTCGTAACTTGGCATTCGTCCACTTCAAACACCATCCTTGCGAATCATCTTTAACCCCCCCACCGGACTTTCCATCAACCAACCCACCATTACCCGTATATCTACCTGTAACCCTGAAACACTGATAACAACCAGAGCATCAACAAAAAAAAAAAAAAAAAGCAAATACTCGTATCATCAGCTGGCTAAGTATATTCAATCATAGGAATCGATTAGCTTTTATTTTGTTATTTTGTAAAGTTTCTCGCAATACAAGTACATAACTCTCTTTCCTAGCTAATTCGTAAAGTCTCCAACATCGACATCAAAAATACAAACGTCGCCAAGGGCTGGACAATGCTGTGCACAACATCTTCCTCCCCCCTGGATTAACAATAAGAATAAACATAATCTCCAAACGACAATACAAAAGATCGGTAAGTGATCATACTATAGTTGTGTACATATGTATTGAGTAAACTATTTCTACGTATTAGGGAAATATTAGAGAGCTTTTTAAAATAGGTTGTGGTAATCTCTTCATTAAGAGAGAGTTTGTTTACAATTTTTCTGTGTGTAATATTCTTGCCTAATGTTTACACTGTGCGTATAGGCGTTTCTTAAAATAAAACAACAAAACAAAGTGTATGGATAGAGAGCGCATGTTGCGCAACACCTTTGAGGCTTAACCTCGGCAGAAGGAATTGTGATACGGTAAATTAAACTTTAACGTGAGATTATGTTGACTTGCTAGTATATTTAGCCAGATCAGAAGAGACTCCGGATTATGAGAGATGCTAGTAAAGGGTGATTTTTTAGCTGGTTTGGTTTTGGCAACACTGGTTTTGACAGCTGACGTGTGTTTAGTACCTTGTGTCACTGTCAAACAGCTTCAGTTTGGTTTGCAATTTAACCATGGATCGTCTTACAAATGAACAACGCTTGCAAATTATTGAATTTTACTATCAAAATTCGTGCTCGGTTCGAAATGTTCATCGCGCGCTGCTTCCATTTTATGATCGGCATTCTCGACTTTCTGAGCAGTCTATTCGGAAGATTGTGACCAAATTTCGCACCAAATTTACTTTGTTGGACATTAAACCACCAACACGTTTACGTACTGTGCGTAGTGAAGAAAATATTGCGGCCGTATCAGCTAGTGTGACAGAAGACCGCGAAATGTCGATTCGGCGCCGTTCCCAGCAGTTAGGCCTTTGTTACAGCACTACGTGGAAAATTTTGCGGAAGGATTTGGGCGTAAAGCCTTTTAAGATACAGCTGGTGCAAGAACTAAAGCCAGCCGACCTACCACAACGCCGAATTTTTGGTGAATGGGCTCTTGGAAAGCTGGCCGAGGATCCACTTTTTTATCGAAAAATTGTGTTCAGCGATGAGGCTCATTTTTGGTTGAATGGGTACGTAAATAAGCAAAATTGCCGCATTTGGAGTGAAGATCTGGCAGAAGCATTGCAACAGCTACCAATGCATCCCGAAAAAGCCACTGTTTGGTGCGGTTTATGGGCCGGCGGCATTATTGGGCCATATTTCTTCAAAGATGATGCGAATCGCAGCGTTACTGTCAATGGTGAACGCTACCGAGCGATGATAACAAACTTTTTTTTGCCCGAAATGGAAGTTCTTGACTTGCATGATATGTGGTTTCAACAAGACGGTGCCACATGCCACACAGCACGCGAAACAATGGCGCAATTGCGAGGCGAGTTTGGTGAACAGTTAATTTCACGTTTCGGGCCGGTCAATTGGCCGCCTAGATCGTGCGATTTGACACCATTAGATTATTTTTTGTGGGGGTATGCCAAGGCTAATGTGTATAGGGACAAGCCCGCTTCGATTGACGCACTGGAAGCCAACATCCATGCATTCATTCGTGAGATACCGGCCGATATGTGTGAAAGAGTATGCCAAAATTGGACTCAGCGGATGGGCTACCTGAGACGCAGCCGCGGTCAACATTTGCATGAAATTATCTTTAAACATTAAATTGCAAGGTTCAAACTATCGATTCAAATAAATATTTCATTCATTTTTTCGAATTTTTTGTGTTTTTTTTTTATAAAAAGTTTTAAACCTCTTAAAAAATCACTCTTTATAAATTTGGTATATTTGATAAAATAGTAAGAGAGATTAACAGTCTTATTTTCATCCGCGATTGGTGTGTTTATTAATTTAGTAAGAGAGATTAACATCTTATGTTCATCCACGATTGATGTGTTTTGATAGATTTAAGTAAGAGAGATTGACAATCCTACAGTCGATGCGTTTTCCCTGGTTGATACGATAGTAAATTTAAACCGATAAAACTGAAAATTTGTGATTAAAATTTATTGCTTTTAACCTTTGAATATTAATAAAAAGAATTTGGAGTATGTCGTGTAAAACGATGGACTATTCTTGTTGCCAGTTATCGTCTTTCGGGATATCGTTCGAACTTTCTATCTGAGTCAATGGGAAGAAATCAAAGGGAAGATATTTCTGGTTTTGGTATCTCCTCATTATGAGTAGCTTAGTGTGAGATTATTTTAAAGGGGGGTGTGATAGTGATTTAGGTACATCAATGGAAGGATTTGTACGGTAAAACTTAACCGAGAGGATCGATTTCGGGGCTTTCGCAAATACGGAGCGCTGCGGAAGCCATGGATGTATTATTTCAAAAACCTTTGAGATAATACAGGGGTGGGTCAGCTCTAGGAGAACATTTCCAGCTTTCGGTTTTCCTCATTGAAAATTCTACTTAATAGGTAATGTGGAAGGACAAAACGGGTTCCTACTTTTTCAAACATTCTTCGGAACAGAATACCAGTTCCTCTTTCAGCATGGATAAATACGTAACAATGTTCGGGTCACAGCAACAAGATCCCCCCCCATATCCGACGAGCTAGGTCGTGCCTTGTGCAAGCATGCTGACGTTGTTGTACACTCCGAACACCCTTTCGTCTTCGCTGCCCGGACTGACTTAAGGATCCTGTGACCTTGGGTCATAAGGGTGGCATAAGAAGCGGAAGGTTTCAGGGAAATGGGTCGAGTTTATTTTGTTTTTTACATCTGCGCTTTCAAGAGCCTTTTTATTTTGGCAGTTACGGTCCGACCTAGGTGCGCAGACAGTGGGGGATAAAGTCCTCTGGTGTCTGTGTACCCACAGCCATTCCTTGCATAATTTATTTCGTTACAAAGTGCATTTCCAAAAACATCGCAAGCTCATTATCAACAAAATTTGCTCTCAACACTACATGCAAGTCAATCAGCAACATTGTTTCCACATCATAAAATTTCGCGATTGACATATATCCCAGCAACATCCTCGCAGTATGCATATTCTCAAGCAACATCTGGACAACATTTTGACATTTCCCGCCGACCAAAGGAATTGCAAACGGAGGAAGAGAAAAAGCTTCACCAACGTTATTTGGAAAAGAAATATAAAATATTATCTGAACCCGAAGTTTCAGCGCAAAACAATTTGCGCCTTCCTGAGATCGGTACGACATTTATAACTGGACCGTCACCGTCGCAAATGGCAGGAAGGCAGGTAATCCCAAAAGAACTGCCAAATTTTCATGGCGACCCAGAAGAATGGCCCCTTTTCCTGAACAGCTTCGACAACAGCACATCGTTAGCAGGATACACGGATACAGAAAATTTAATACGACTGCAAGCAAGCTTAAAAGGTAGGGCACGTGAACTGGTTCGTAACAAACTTCTGCTACCCAAGTTAGTTCCAGAGATAATGCAGACGCTGAAGATGTGCTTCGGACGACCGGAGCATATTATCGAGTGTATGATCGACAAGGCGAGGAGAATGCCACCACCTAAAGACAAACTCGAAAACATAATCGAATTCGCATTGAGTGTAAGCAATATCTGCTCCACGATGGAAGCATGTAACATGTCAGCACACCTAAATAATCCAATGTTAGTTAAGGAGTTTGTTGATAAACTACCAGGTCAGTACAAGCTGAGTTGGGCAATGCAGCAAAAGGATGAGCGAGTGCCAGTGTTAAAAACGTTTAGTGTTTGGTTACATCAAATCGCCGAAGCCGCCAGTCAAGTTGTGTCACCATTTTCATTAAAGAAGAGCGGTGTCCTCAATACCCACACTCAAATTCGAAATTCAGGCAGTAAAACAGCGTGCATAGTATGCCAGAGTACTGATCACAAAATTTGGCAATGTGCAACGTTTGAAAAATCAACATACGAACATAAATGGAGTATCGTGAAGGCCAATAAACTGTGTCATCGATGCCTCAAATCGCACCGCCGCAGATGTTATGTCATCAGGGAATGTGAAGTTGAACATTGTAAGGCAAAACATCACCCGCTTCTCCACAAACCGGCCGTATCCGTAAGTCAAGAAAGGAACCAAGTAAGTGCAAATGAAATTTCTCTGAATTCGAATGAACATGTGGATGTAAACACTCACAATGATCTTGATGAAGGGGTGAAGCCATACTTTCGCATCGTTCCCATTCGCATTCATTCTAAGAATACGTTTTTTTTCGCGTTAGAATCTTCATCAACACCAATATGCTCAAAAGAAGATGAAAGGGCTTTGCAAATATTGAAGTCTACATGCAAACCGTTGATGGGACGCTACGAAACTGGATTGCTATGGTGGAGTGATAATCAAAAGATGCCCGACAGTTACAAAACCGCCCTTAAACGATTAGAGTGTCTCCAGAAGAAGTTTAGCCGGCAATCTTCGTCACAGTGAACCCCAACAAGCCAAATCGAATCCGCCTCGTTTGGGACGCTGCGGCAAAATCAAGTGGCCTTTCGCTGAACGACTTTCTGCTGTGTGGACCGGATCTCCTAACGTCGCTTGTAGAAGTTTTGCTGGCATTTAGAGTTGGTCAGGTGGCGATATGCGGAGACATCGCTGAGATGTTCCACCAAATAATGGTTCGAAAGGAAGACATGCATGTGCAGCGGTTCTTATGGTGGGACAAGGAAGATCCAGCTCACCACCCAAGCACTTACGTTATGAGTGCTTTAACCTTTGGCATTAATTGCGCTCCATGTATTGCTCACTACATACGCAACATAAACGCTGAGCAATTTGAAGGACGTTATCCTCGAGCCGCGGAAGCCATCAAGAAATATCATTACGAAGATGATTTTATCTATAGCGTGGACAGCGAAGAAGACGCCCTGCGCTTGGCAAACGAAGTGAAGCTAATACACGCTTCCGCTGGATTCAATTTTCGTAACTGGGCTTCCAATTCTTCTTGGGTTCTTGATCAACTAACAAATGATAGCTCGGTTTTACAACCGCACAAGAAATTGGGATCCCCCGAAAAAGTCTTGGGTATGTATTGGGACCCTAATAGCGATGTCTTCAAATATGTTTTCAGATTCGCAAGATTAAAGCGTGATGTGTTGGACGATCGAGTCCGGCCAACGAAACGAGAAACCCTTCAGGTTCTAATGTCAATATTAAATCCTCTTGGTTTCATTGCTTGCTTTACAATTGGTTTGAAGATACTTCTCCAAGAAGTCTGGCGCTGCGACATCGATTGGGATGATGAACTCTCCGATAATCTTTTCTCGAAATGGCTGCAATGGAAATCTGCGATACCGCTGATAAAATCAATAGAGATTCCTCGCTGCTACAGGCGACTTCTGAAAAATGGAGAGCAAGTCGAGATTCATACTTTCGTATAAAATGTGGAAATCAAGTCTCTGTAACCCTTGTAGCCTCAAAATCCAAAGTTGCTCCGCTCAAGCCAGTTTCAATTCCGAGGCTTGAACTTCAGGCAGCCGTTTTGGGCATGAGACTGTCGATCAATGTGCAATCTGTTCGTCGTATACCTATCAGTTCTCGATTTTGGTGGACAGACTCAAAAACAGTTCTGAAGTGGTTGCGTATGGATCCAAAGAAGTTTCAGCAATTCGTTATGTTTCGGGTCGGCGAAATATTGGAGCACTCAAACGTGGCAGAATGGAAATGGGTGCCCTCGAAACTAAACACCGCTGACGTCGCTACGAAAGTCTCGTCACAACTAGACTTCGAACCATGGTTCACCGGACCTACCTTCTTGACCGCCGGCGTGAGTGATTGGCCTACATGTGGTGATCTTGGACCCGTCGATGAAATGGAAATGAGGCAACACCTGCTTCAAATGCAAGGAACCAAAATTTTGCGTCCAACTATGAATGTGCAGTACTTCTCTGAATGGAGGCGTCTTTACCGTGCTGTAGCTACGTTCCTGTTGTACATTAAAAAACTTAAAGCTGTGGTTAGGAAAGAAGCAAGTCCAAAAGAGTTGTCAGTTGAAATACTGCAGCAAGCCAAAATGCTACTTTTTAAACTTGCGCAGATGGGCGAATACAACCAAGAAATCATAAGACTGGAAAGGGGTAAGAGCATTGAAAAGAACTCTAAACTAATATCCTTAAATATTTACATAGATGACTGTGGCCTCCTAAGGGCACGAAGCAGAGCGCAGCACCTTAATAACAATGAGGACGTTATTGTTTTACCCAGGAATCATCACATCACTTTTCTCGTAGTGCGTTTCCATCACGAGAACCACCACCATGTCTCGCACGAAACGACAATTAATAATATCAAAGGCTTGTTCTATATTCCGCAGCTGCGTGTGCTATATAAGACAGTACGTAAAATGTGTCAACGATGCAAAAACTACTATGTGACACCCAATGTACCGCAAATGGCGTCCTTACCTGCAGCAAGGTTAGCAGTATTCGAGCGTCCTTTCACGTTTGTCGGCATCGACTTCTTTGGGCCTATCTCCATAATAGTTGGTCGAAGACGAGAGAAAAGATGGGGTGTAATATTCACTTGCCTTACTGTACGCGCTGTACACATTGAAGTGGCACACAGCTTGGACTCAAGTTCGTGCATTATGGCAATACAAAATTTTACATCGCGCCGAGGAATGCCCAGAGAAATATATACCGACAATGGCACCAACTTTAGGGCAACGGAAAGAATATTGCGTGAAGAGTGTTCGAACATCAATTATTCGATTGTCGCTTCGAAATTCGACGATCTGAAATGGAAATTCAATCCACGGGCAGCGCCGCATATGGGAGGGGCCTGGGAAAGGCTCGTGCGGTCCATAAAAAACGTACTATACAACATGACTCCAATGAGTTTCAACGACGAAACCCTGAGATGCGCGCTATGGGAAGTGGAATTCATCATTAATTCTCGTCCGCTTACCTTCGTCTCGCTCGAATCCTGTGACGATGAGGCCATCACACCAAACCACTTGCTATTAGGTTCATCGAGTGGATATAAGCCTATTTGCGACGGTAACGTAGATCTTCGACAACGATGGCGTCAAACTCAGTTGTTTGCTGACCAATTCTGGCGCAGATGGATCAAAGAATACAAACCCATTCTTGCACGAAGAGGTAAGTGGTTCGTTAAGCAGCCTCCAATAGCAGTAGGGGACCTAGTAGTAGTTGTGGACGAAAATTTGCCGCGAAACAGTTGGCCCAAGGGCATCATCGAGAGCACAGTGATAGCAAATGATGGCCAAGTTCGAAGAGCTACAGTGAGAACGCACACAGGAATACTGGAGCGACCCGCGTGCAAAATTGCAGTTCTAGACGTCGGTAAAGTTGAGAGTAGTAAGCTCGCTCTACCGTAGCTTCCTTACGGGGGGGAGGATGTTACCGCCCTAATAATCTTGAATTCCATCTTTAATTTGACTTTAATTCTTTAACTTCATTTGTGAATTAATTTTGACCTTGAATATAAAAACAAATAAAATGTACAATCACCCTGTACCGGTACGTGTTGTTAGCAAGATTTATAACACTATCTATGTATAAAAATAACTTAAATTCATCTAATATTTTCCTATGTAAAAAGCTTTCGTTTTAAGCTACTCGCTCTTACTTAGACAGTCGATAGAAATTACAGGCGTGTTAACAACACAAATTATTTTAAAGCGTGCAAACTTGTATTATTTGAATTAAAATAAAATACGGTCGCTATTGAAAATTGCGTTTATTTTTTGTTGTCTCGATTTCGACTCCAACAATAATGGTATATTAAAAAAAATCCTATTGTTCCGTCGAGAATTAACCAACAACGTTTAAAAGTTGCACAGTATTGTTTAAGGGTCAGTTCATTTAAAAAAAAGTTGCAATAAAAATGTTCGCATGGGAAATAACACCTACGTGAAGTTAGCGCGCACTTTTTCTAGAATTAAAAACGTGAAATGCAGTTCGATAGACATTCGTTTGTAGTTGTTTGTAGTTTTTCGTTTGTAGTTCAACCGTTAGAAAGTTAGAAGCATTAGAAAAAAATTTCAGCGCGCACTTTTGAGCTTTTGAAATGAGAACCAGCCAGTTGCATTCGAAATCGTTTGTAATTGTTTGTAGTGAAATTCTTTTTTCTCAAAAATGTCTTATTTCGGATATATAAGGACATTTGTGTTTGCATCTATAACTCCGTATTTCCAATAGACAGAATTTTTTTGAAATTACTGTTGCATTAAGCACATCCCAACTTAAATAACTGCATTTAAAATTTCTGAATTCACTCAATTCACGTTACTTAATAAAACGCAATTAAAGTCAAAAAATGCATCATTTCACGTTTGCATCCATTATATCGATTTCCCAACAACAACAAACCAACGGTAAACACATTTCCGCAAAGCATTCACCCGTGTCCATCGATATGAGTCATAATTTGTCCATTAGCAACAACAACCAATCAATAAAGCCCGATTTTATCCAAAAAAAATTTCTATTCCTTTGAATAACCTTAAAAAACTACCACTTTTAAACAATTTATAGCAACAGAAACATATATTTTGCAAACTCTGTACTCCTGGCTATCTAATCCAATTCAAATGATTTGGTTTTATCACAAATAACAAGATTTTGATGCAACTAATGCAAACAGTAGTTTTTCATATAAACTCATATCAATATTTCGGTTATTAAGCAACTCAAAGTAGTGAAATCTATTTTTTTCTAATGCTTTCTATTAGATACTTCTAATGGAATAAAAAAAAATGATCTTTTTTTCATAGATAACGGTTTATTCAAAATATAAGAAAATGGGTGAAATCGTCCCCGCAACCCGATTTAAGGGGTCGGATATTTCAAATGCTGGACAACTACAAACGACAAAAACTGGTTAGTTGGTAGAAAGCATGTATGCTCTATCTAATAGAACCAAAAATAGCAAAATTGTTCAAACCAAAGAGAATTTATATGCAATTTAAGCAGTCGACCCCTCGTTATCTACGAAACGGTACAAAGCCAAGTGATGAAATTTCTTATTTTCAACAGTTTTCCACCTAACCAATCTAATAAAACACAAATTGTATCCATCCGCCTAACGGTTTACAATTTATATCAAATTTAAGCGAAATTGAAACTTAATTTTTTTTGTGAAGTTAGCGCGCACTTTTTCTAGAATGAAAAATGTGAAGTACAGTTCGATAGACATTCGTTTGTAGTTGTTTGTAGTGAAATTATTTCCGTTTGTAGCTCAACCGTTAGAAAGTTAGAACCATTTGAAAAAAAAATTTCCAATCCCTTAAATCCGTGTTATCTCCGAAACCGTAGAGTGATAAAATTTTCTATTTTCGATTGTGTTCCACTTTACTTATCTAATAATATTCAAATTGCGTCAATCGGCCTAACGGTTTATGATTTATTTGAAATTTAAGCAAATACAGACCCCAATTTAAGGGGCTCATAACTCAAAAACTGTTGAACTACAAACGATGAAATTCTACATTTCTATTCTATACACCCTTTTTTACCTCTGATATAAAAAATAAGACAATCCGTCTTACAGACAACTTTTTATTGTATTTTTAAGTGTCAAATATGTTTTTTCCAATGAAACTACCCTTCTCTTTCTAACAAAGTCATCAAAACTCATTTTCCACTAACGGTTAAAGTTTTTTCGCAATTTAATTTTTGATAAATTCGGTTTAGATACCCAATTAAGCAACCCGATAACTCAAAAACTGTTTAACTAAAGGGTGATTTTTTAAGAGGTTTAAAACTTTTTCTAAAAAAAAACACAAAAAAATCGAAAAAATGAATGAAATATTTATTTGAATCGATAGTTTGAACCTTGCAATTTAATGTTTAAAGATAATTTCATGCAAATGTTGACCGCGGCTGCGTCTCAGGTAGCCCATCCGCTGAGTCCAATTTTGGCATACTCTTTCACACATATCGGCCGGTATCTCACGAATGAATGCATGGATGTTGGCTTCCAGTGCGTCAATCGAAGCCGGCTTGTCCCTATACACATTAGCCTTGGCATACCCCCACAAAAAATAATCTAATGGTGTCAAATCGCACGATCTAGGCGGCCAATTGACCGGCCCGAAACGTGAAATTAACTGTTCACCAAACTCGCCTCGCAATTGCGCCATTGTTTCGCGTGCTGTGTGGCATGTGGCACCGTCTTGTTGAAACCACATATCATGCAAGTCAAGAACTTCCATTTCGGGCAAAAAAAGTTTGTTATCATCGCTCGGTAGCGTTCACCATTGACAGTAACGCTGCGATTCGCATCATCTTTGAAGAAATATGGCCCAATAATGCCGCCGGCCCATAAACCGCACCAAACAGTGGCTTTTTCGGGATGCATTGGTAGCTGTTGCAATGCTTCTGGCTGATCTTCACTCCAAATGCGGCAATTTTGCTTATTTACGTACCCATTCAAGCAAAAATGAGCCTCATCGCTGAACACAATTTTTCGATAAAAAAGCGGATCCTCGGCCAGCTTTCCAAGAGCCCATTCACCAAAAATTCGGCGTTGTGGTAGGTCGGCTGGCTTTAGTTCTTGCACCAGCTGTATCTTAAAAGGCTTTACGTCCAAATCCTTCCGCAAAATTTTCCACGTAGTGCTGTAACAAAGGCCTAACTGCTGGGAACGGCGCCGAATCGACATTTCGCGGTCTTCTGTCACACTAGCTGATACGGCACAGTACGTAAACGTGTTGCTGGTTTAATGTCCAACAAAGTAAATTTGGTGCGAAATTTGGTCACAATCTTCCGAATAGACTGCTCAGAAGGTCGAGAATGCCGATCATAAAATGGAAACAGCGCGCAATGAACATTTCGAACCGAGCACGAATTTTGATAGTAAAATTCAATAATTTGCAAGCGTTGTTCATTTGTAAGACGATGCATGGTTAAATTGCAAACCAAACTGAAGCTGTTTGACAGTGACACAAGGTACTAAACACACGTCAGCTGTCAAAACCAGTGTTGCCAAAACCCAACCAGCTAAAAAATCACCCTTTACAAACGATGAAACTTCACATTTCTAATATACACACACTGTTTATTACATGCTTAAAAAATACAAGGTTGACCGCACGACTGGGTACTTTTTATTCGCAATTTAAGGGAAGCCTAAAATGGTCACAGTTTTTTTTTCAATGAAACTACCAATCCCTTTCGAACAAAGTCATAAAAAGTAATTTGCCACTACCTGCCAAGTTTTTTTCCCAATTAAATTTTTGATATTTTCGCATTTAAGCGACCGGATTATTCAACAACTGTGGAACTACAAACGCTGAAATTACACATATCCTATGTGGGTAATCATCTTATCCAACAGTATTAATAAGAAGATAATCCGCACTACTAGACACTTTTTATACGCAATTTAAGGGAACACTGAAATGTGTTCAACTGCCCATATTTAAGCAGTTCGATATTTCTAATGCGGAACAACTTCAAACACAAAACAATTATGTTGATTATCCTCATTCTAGTGACGTTAAAAAAAGTACTTTTATTCAACAAAAAATATGTTATTTGCAGTTTATTCAACTACCGTGTGGCCTCATTTACTCGGTAGGATATATCAGCAACATACATACATAATTTCTTTATAATGTGAAAGCGATCACGAAAATTTAAATTTCGATTGTTTTGAAATTCAAAAGCGCTTTTCTAATACGAATTAGGAAAGGATGTGCATCACAATTAAAGGGATTGTCTTTCTTCCGTCATCCTTGCATAGATCCAATGAGGTATGACCCAATCATACAAACATACAAATGCAGGGCACATGAGATTATTGCAGAGTAAATGTTTGGGGGTGTGACTATGATTGAATGCTAATGATCGTGTGTGGATGTGCGAATCGTTCCGTTAATGAATACTACTTCATTGCCCGAGATTTTTTTAACCTTAGAAAGGAGAGAGAATGACATGGAGTATTTAGTGTGCCGTTAAGCAATTTGTGTCCTGTTTTTGTGGGAAGATACGATAGGCATTGAGTAAGAAATGGTGGCTGCATAATAAAGCCCAAAAAATAAATACGAACTACATATATGTAGGTAGAACATATTTGTTTTTTAATAATTGCTAGCTATACACAGGTTTTTGTTGAATGTGAAAACGCCACTTTACAATCTTTCATATTGATGGACAATCGGTAGACAAAAATATGCCATAAGTATTTAAAAAAGTTGGAGTAGGTAGGTATAGGTACAAACCTGTTTTAATTTTTTGTATACTTTTGAAGATTGTATATTTATATGTAATTACCTACAATCCTCAAAATATAAAAGCTCATGCAAAAGAATTTTGAAGCTAGGCCGAAAGTAGGTACCTATACTAGATGTATACATCCTGAGTGTATACCTATGTGTACATAATAAATATTTAGTTGCTTAGAACCCTTCTTTGAATGGAGCAGGTCGGCCACTTTATTGCCATTTTAGCTTGTCTACACCACCTTCTCAGGTGTTCTGCCGTGATCCATTTGTGAATCAGCTGTTCTACCATTCCTCTGCTAATTGAAGAGAATGGTTCTGGTCCCAGCAACTTTTCAGTTGACCCCTGTTTTGCAAGGGAGTCCGCCTTTTCATTGCCTTCGATCCCAAGTCAGTGTTACTTAATTTTTAGATGAACACTTATTTAGCTTATTGTCCAGTGCTATAAGGATATTCCTTCTTTCCACCTGACTCTCAAGCAAGAAGTCCAACGCATGAAGCAAAGCAATCATCTCAGCTGGGTATACTGAAGTGTATTTCCCGAGGCTAATGTGACGGGCAAGTTGCAGCTCTTCTGAATAGATACCGGCCCCCGCTCCGCCATCCATCGTGGATCCATCCGTGAAAATCACTATTTCACCATTTCTTTTTTCTGGTAGTAATCCATTCTCAATACGAGTTTTGTGATTTCTTTCCATAATACGCAACCTTGTTATTCGATCCATAGGCATGCTTAGCTCCCTAATTTCGTTTTTGACAAATTCCAGGATTTTCCTTTGTCCATAGATCGTACCACAATTGTGCCATTTTCTTAATAAATAAGTCTAGCGGTAAGATCCCCATGATGACTTCCAATGCACATGTAATTCCTATACATGCTAAGCGTTGAACCCTATCCAGGTGCTTCCTCACAGTTTTCTGAGAGGCTTTCGCCCACCATACAACCGAGGCGTACGTGATAATGGGTCTAGCTATCATCGTATACAACCAGTATTCCTACCTAGGCGAGAGTCCCACCTCTGTACACATACACGTTTGCACTGATGTAGTACTCTTTTTGCCTTCCGGACCTTCTCCTTAACATGATAATTCCAAGTAAGTCCAGTATCTAGATAGACTCCCAGATACTTAGCCTTCTTAGTCATTGTTATTTCCGATCCGAAAAGTGTTAAGGGGGCGAAATTCCAGATTTTTCCTCTTCCTAGTGAAGACTATAAGATCTGTTTTCCCCGCTTTAATGGAGAGCCCTTCTTCCAGACACCACCGCTCAACCACTCTGAGTGCGCTCCTCATGATATATGCGGTGACGTCCATGAATTTGCCTCTGGCCATTATTGCTATGTCATCGGCATATCCCACTGTGCGAATGCCAGTTGCCTCAAGTCTGTCGGGAAGAGAGTCCACAGTGATATTCCACTGATATGAGAGAACACCTCCTTGTGGGCAACCTCTGCTAACCCTTCCTCTGAGTTTTGAGGTTCCCGTCTGAATATTTATCGAACTTGTATTTAACATATTGTCCACCCATCTTACTACAAGTGGGTTAACCCTACGTTTTTCTAAGGCTTGTTTCAGACTTTCAAAGCATATCTCTTCGAAGGCACCTTCAATGTCCATTATAGTGGTCATTGCAATGCCCCCGGTATTTAGCTCTCCCTCCGCAACGCGTACTACTTGATGTAGTGCTGTTTCTGTAGACATACCTACCCTGTAAGCATGCTGTCTACTATTCAAAGGATACGTCCTAAGCGCGGTGCTTTCCATATAGTCCACTATCACCCCTTCCATTGTTTTTAAAAGGAAGGATGCTAAGCTGACTGGTCTGAATGACTTTGCCTCGGTGTAGTCCCTTTTTCCCGGTTTTGGAAGGAAGACCACATTTGCTTCCCTCCATGTAATCGGGATATAGCCTATTGCTAGGCATGCAACGTATATGTTCCTGAGCATTGGTGCAATTAAGTGTACACCCCATTGCATTAGACCTGGAAATATTCTCATATTCCACAACATATGAGAATGTTGCTATCGCACCATTGACCGCTTTTGTTGTCACGATCCGTTCTGCTTCCGTTCTATCCATCCTGTTCGCTCCTTGTAAAGTGTACCTCCATTAGGACCTCATTTGTGTGATCCAGTGTTTCCACCATCTCCCCCGCTCTATTACGAATGATTCCGTTCTTGGAAACTGGATCTCTCGAGACAATCTTTTGTAGTCTACTGACTTCAGATGTACTACTCATACTCGAGCAAAAGTCCCTCCATGACTCCCTTTTACGTCGTCGCAGAGTAACATTCAGCTCTTTCTTTTTCTCTGTTCCCATGCTTCCGGTTCTCCCCTCCTCATGGCATGATTGAAGGCTTTCCACACATACTTTTTTAACTTCTCAAGTTCCCGGCACCACCAAGGCACAGGATCTTGTTTTTTCACTAAAGTAGGTGTGCAAGCCACTCGGTACGCATCTTCAACAGCTGATTGCAGATGCTTCAGCTGTGATTCCACATGCCAAGTATTTTTCGGTATTCCGAATGTCACTACATTCAGTTTTTCCTCCAACACTTCGAGGTATTTTATCCTATCCGTGTTCTTCGGAATTCTGATGTATTTCCGATCTTTTTTCTTTTTAGATCCATAGCGAACATCAAATGAAAGGGCTCTGTCATCCGACAATGTAGCCTTATTCATTACCCTCCAATCTGATACTCTTCCAATTATCTGGCTACTGCACAGGGTAACATCGATCACTTCCATTCGCCTCACATCCGCGAAGGTTGGCTCTGTTCCCCTGATTAAGATAGCCAGATCCTTGCATGATACAAATTCGAATAAGGCTTCTCCTCTGTAATTATCTTTAGTGCTGCCCCCCTCCTGTTCCTGCATGCATTCACCAAAGACTCTAACTCTCTTGTCGGAGGAGGTTCTGGAGAATCATACGGCAGGTATGCAGATGCTATGACAAAACTTCCCGCACCTGTTCCTACTCGTACTGTTGCAAGGTCTGGGGCACAAAGATCCGGCAATTTATATGCTTGAACTCCGTTCCTCACCAGGATACAGGATCTAATTCTTTCGCTGGTTTGCGCATAGTGCAGCTCAGCCATGCTATTAGGAAGTCCTCTAATCTTTCCTCTAAAGATCCAAGCCTCCTGTATCAGGGCTATATCAAACGAATCCTCATCAAAACATTTAGTTATCATTGCTGATGCTGCTTTGCTGTGATAAAGGTTCAATTGAATCACCCTCAGCTTTTCGGGTTGACTAATAGTCCGTTGTACATGTTGTCCATCCACATAACCACTGGAGTGTGGTACTTGTAGACTGACCCCATGTTGAACAGACTGTCCGTCTTCCCTTCCGCCTTCCGTCCCCTTCTTCTCAGTTTCGAGTGAATTCATGGTCCCGGAACATTTAAACCGTTTCCTAGATCCACCGTGTTCATTACAAATAAATACAGATATAATGTTACTTAACAATGAAATGGAAAAATTACAAGACAACATTGTCTTTTCACGACTAAGCATTCTAGGAAGGAATATCCTAACTGAAGAGGAGAATAAACGATTTAATATGTCTTTTAATATTTAAATTAGAACACATAAAGAGTAGCTTATTAACCAGAGGTAATCAATTAGCTTTAATTTTGCAAATACCAGTGTTCTCACACAAACATGAAAACATCTTGATTTTGCCTGTACCAAATGACCAAGGTTTTGAGGTCGAAATTATAAAATATAATTATATGTTATATCCATAACTAAACATTATATGAAAATAATGAAACCAAATATAAATTAAAAAATTTAACTTTTCGTTTTTTTAAATAAAAAAAGAAGATTTATTTACAAGAAAAATATTTGAGACTGTAATGCGTAATATAACTGCGTAATGTCCGGCTGATCACTGAGTGCCCTGGTTCTCGCTGATGCCCCCTTTATAGTCATGTCGATCTGCGATCGTTCGCCAGATGTTGTTCGATGGTTCCCACGATCGGTCGTTACTATACCAGATGTTGTTTTGAGTTGATCTGGTAGGGGTTGGATGATGCAGGTTGTTGCATCGGTTTACGATCGTTCGCCAGATAGCTATTTTACGATGGTTCTCACGGTCGTCCGTTGTTCCCAAAATAGTGTTGGAACTCGTTTCAACCCCCTGCATTCCTTGGTTTGGCGTTACTTTAGTCGGGATATCTCAGCGGGAGAACTAGAGTGTTACTCCCCCTTTCCTTTAAAAAGCGCGACCCGCGGCTTCGTATTGTTGTACAAGCGTCTGTATTCCTTCGATTCTCTGTTCGAAGAGTTGTTCTCTGGTAAGCTTAGGAGTTCTTCGTCTGTACAGAATAACCATAAATGTTGTTACGAGAACAATGAATGAAACTAGTCCAAGAGTAGATATAATAGGGCTTTTAGTTGCTTCTATCTGTAAGGACCGTAGTAGATTTATGTTGTCAAACTTTACTTGCTCATCAAGTGACTCCAGGTATTGGCCAATTTCGTATTTGTCAATTGTGAAGGTCTTTAGGTAATTCTGGATCAGGCGTGTAGGATTCTCGTACAATCTTCCATCGATCGTTGTATTGTCTTCAAAATTTACAAGGTAGACACCCTTTAAGGATATGTTCGCCTGATATAAGAATGGTTCCGTCTTTAATTATTTCGAGATCCAGGTTCTTCTCCTTAATTTTATTACATATTGTTTTCTTATTGTTTAATAGTTCCGATAGACATGTTTGGTTTCTATTTGTTTTGCAGAATGTGTACCTTAATTCATGTTTACAATTTTGGATATTAAAGAACTTTTCATTACATTTGGCAATTTCTTTACTTAGAATTAATTTCCCATCCTCTTGGCTTATGGCCCTACTTTCGTACAGTTTACAATTTTTGTGAATGATGGGGTACTTAATGTAGATTATAATTATTCCATTTTTTTGCAAAATCTTAAATTTAGAAATATCAATTAGGTCACTTATAGTAAAAGTTTTAATAGGCTCATTTTTTATAGTTTTGTTTATATCATCCATATTTAAGATAGCTGGATTTAAAATGTTTAACTTAGCTAGACTGAGTGTGTTTATCAAATTTGGAAGTTCAAAGATAATTAACTTGCATTTTTCGGAAATAAGTTCACTTTTAAAAGCATGTTTTACAGTTTTGATTGCTTCGAATAATTTAGAATTTGTTACAAATTGTTTATTGTTGTTAATTACAAGATCATTAATTTTATTCTCTACCGTAAGCTCATCATCATGGTCTGGGGTACCAGCTATCCATTTCCAGATTGTTCCTATTGTTTCAATTGCTCGTTTGGAGCGAGAAACCATAAGTTGGTCTAAAAGCATTTGTATGATATTGAAATTGTTGTCATGTGCGTTATATGGCAGTGAGTCGGAAAAGGTTTCCTTGTCATGAGGCTGTTTCAATGATTCCTTGGTTTTGCCAAGAAAATCTTGGAAATAGGACAAGTTTGTTAAGTGAAAAATGCTTGCAGTATTTTCGTAAAGGAGTGCGTCACCAGTTTCGATTAGCACATAATTGTCTCGAGTGTAGTCGATGATTTCTGCGTGGCTTGTAAGGATGAATGTTATCAGAAGAGTGATGGTGTCCATTAAGATTTCAGATTATCTTTGTGGACAGTCTTACCATTTTTAAGTTTAACCTTGTTCCCTAAATCTTCGGATAACTTCCGACGTTTATACTTGGGTTGCAATTTGCCCCAGTGGGCACCTGTAGTCTTTTGATACACTGTTTCATCGGGTATCACTTCTTTAGACTTTCGTTTTTTATTAAGGACTTCAAGCATTTTATCTTGGGCAATTGCTTGTTTTAATGGAACATCGGAATGATTTATTCTGTTAAACCGAACTTCTACGGGTTTTGTCTCAGTGGAAGAATGAATAGTTTTATTATATTCTTTAGCTGCTCTTATGAATATTTCAGCAGGATCTAATAATTTATACTCCTCTTTAATGCATCTGGCTATCTCCTGAAGGGTACTATGAGCTCGTTCCACTTGACCATTGGTCGTACTGTGGTTAGCTGGTGTATAGTATACAGAAATCTTCGATCTTCCCATTAGTGTTATGAAGGGAACGGAGGTAAATGTGGGATCTTGGTCGCATACTAAGTTTTTGCAATCAGGAAATGCTTGCAGTAGTTCAAGAACTTTATTTTGCATTTCTTGACGATTGTCTAGAATTTTTATAATTAGGAATTTAGAATATGCGTCGATGCATGTGAGAATCTTTATTTTTTCTGCAAACATTACATCAATATGTACACACTCTCCCTCTTTTACAGGAATTGGTGCCTCACCAATTGGTTGTTTAACAGGGTGCCTGTCGTATTTATTTACGTTGCATATCTTGCAGTTCCTTGCGAATTGCTGGAATTCGTCTGACATCCCAGGCCAATAATATTTATCAATAACTTGTTTAAGGTTTTCTCGGAAGTTTCTGTGGGCACGAGTGTGCGTTTGTGCCACTATTGATACCTGATCATCTTTATTAGAAATATCATGGGCAAAATATTTTGCCTGTATGAATTTATTCTTGAAGTGCTCTTTTAAAATGTTTTTAATATCATAGATTGTTTCGGGTGTAGCAAACAAAGCTACTAAACCTTCTTTTATAAATTCCTTGAATATAGGTATCAAGTCGGAAGGTTCATTATATGTGATGATGTGTCTAACTTTTGTAGGGAAAGGTTTAAAATGTTCGTGAATAGTTTCTACTCCCTTCTCTATTATTATCTGTTGGTTAAATTGGTTAAGAGGTCTATTAATCAATTCAATTTGATCCCCATCACTACTTTCGGCAGAGTGCTGAGTGGCTTCAGAAGAGCTGTCCGAAATCTGGTTTAAGTTTTGTCTGGATAAGGCGTCGGCTACTATGTTTGTAGTACCAGGTTTATAGACCATTTTCGGTGCATGTTCTTCGATAAGAGCATACCAACGTTTCATTTTAGCATTAGGGTTTCTGGGTGAAACCGCAAATGTCAAGGGTTGGTGATCCGTACGGATCTCTAAATTTGTCACTCCATACAAATAATTTCGTAAATTCTTTAGAGCAAAAACTATGGCGTAGAGTTCTTTCTCGTTTGCCGCAAAATTTCTCTCAGTTTTGCCTAATGTTTTGGATATAAAAGTAATAGGTTTTCCATCTTGCGATAAGACTGCTCCGATTGCGTCGTCAGAAGCATCGGTAGTGAGGACAAATTTTTTCGAAAAATCGGGCTGTGTAAGTTCAGTCTCAGTTATAAGATGGTCTTTGAGTGTATTAAATGCTTGCACCGCTTCCACGTCTAACTTTATATTTGTTTTTTTTGCCATGTGGGTAGACACTTGTCCACTCTCGCTTTGGAGATATTTAGTTAATGGCTTAGCTATACTTGCGTAGTTTCTTATAAATTTGCGGTAGTAACCAATCATACCTAAGAAACTTCTGAGTTGACGTAGAGTCGTTGGTTCAGGGTATTCTTTGATTGTTGCTACCTTGTTTGGATTCGTTTTGATAACGTTATGTCCCACGACATAACCCAAGAAGTCTACCTTTTCTTGGTATAACATCGACTTCTCAATAGAAATTTTCATATTCGCGTTTTTAAGCACTTGGATTATTGTGTCCAAATGTTCTGTATGTTCTTCAATATTATGGAAATATACAATTATGTCGTCTATATAGACATGACATATTTTGCCAATATATGGTCGGAGAATGTCGTCCATTGCTCTTTGAAAGATTGAAGGCGCATTCTTCAATCCAAAGGGCAATCGTACGAATTCGTATTTGCCATTATTGACAGAAAAGCTAGTTTTTTCTATGTCGGATTCCTTCATCTTTATCTGGTGGAACCCTGATTCTAAATCTAATGTGGAGAAATATTTAGCTTTTCCAAGATTGGATAAAATTACATTGGTATCCGGTATTGGATACTTGTCTGAAATTGTATTTTCATTTAATTTCTTGTAATCGATGACTAGCCTGTTTTAGGCGAGCCATCTTTACTTGTACCTTTTGTCGGTACAACCCATACAGGACTATTGTATGGAGATTTGGAAGGTCTAATTATGCCTTCTCTTAATAGTTTTTGCGCTTCGCTGTTCACAAAGCTATTTGCGGATAAAGGGCACGGATATTGTTTACTCCAGATCGGTCTATCGTTATTGGTGCGAATTTCTGCTAAAACGTCCGTTCTGAATGGTAAAGTAGTATCAATGTTTCCATGAATATTTTTTATTTTCTTCGTCATTGATTCACAAAGGTAATCCGTATTATTCTCTTGGATACTATAAATTTTGCTCGAATCGTTGAAATAAATTTTCTCCTTCTTGTTGCCGTAGCTAAGGATACTTTTTTCTTACTATATTTGAGCTTTCACTCGATTCAATAAATTAACTCCGATCAGAGCATCATATTCTAAATTTTTTATAATATAGAAACGAGTTATAGTTCCAAAAATAAGAACTTCATGACAAGAATCAATAATGATGTCACCATTAACTGTACGTGCGCGTTTCTTGATTGGGAGAATGATCTCGTTGCTGAGAATACCGGGTTGACAGTAATTACTACTAGCTCCGGTGTCGATGAGAATTCTCAATTGTTTGCCATTTATTAATCTTCGTATGTGGGGCAATCCCACATTTCCTCTAAAAAATGTTCCTTGTCTTCGTTGAGGTTGTTAATACGCTCGATCTTTGCCGGAGGTGTCTGTATCGAATGCTGAGTACTTAGCCCTCGCTCTCTTTTGGATCCAGGCCTAGTGTTATTATTATATGTGTTATAATTACAATTTGGCTTTTGCCAACGTGGATTATTATTATTTGGCTGATTGTTGTTATTATTTGGGTTATTCTGATGAATTTGCTTGAAATGTTGCAATTCATGTTGTGTGATTGGCCTATTGGCCGAACTACCGAGAACCATGGGTTCGAATCTTTGGGGCAATTGGCGGTAATCGCCGTGCTGTCTTTGCTGCGGTATTTGTTGGTGAAATTCAGTATTGCTTTGCGTGTTTTTAGGGAATCTAAGAGTATTGTTATTCTGATTTGCCTTAGTATCCCTTCTATGAAAGGAGAACTGGAGAGCAAAGTTAGAGCAGACATTATTGCTCTCTAATTCTTGTGCCTTTGCCAGAGCGTTTGGCAGATCTTGTGGATTTAAAGAGAATAAAATGTTGGATAGTTGTCCATTCAACCCGGTGATGAACACTCGTAGGGCGTTTCTTCTATTTATATTATTTAATTCATTCGTAATAGGGGTATTGGATCCATGGGTCATTATTGTTTTGTTAGTCAGCAGTGTGAGCTTCTGGTTAACTTGATTATAAAAATCAATTAACGAAGATGATCCCTGACGCAATACGCTTAATTCCTGTTCTACGATATGTACAGGCCGCTTATCGGCATACGCGAAATCTAATCTGGCTATGATTGCCTCGAAATTGAGGACAGTTCCATGATTTGTGAGTATATCGTTAGCATCTATTGTGATCTTGTTCCTGAATATAGTCAGAGCTGCAAAATACTTGGAGCTACCGATGGTGTATAGGACCATCGAATTCTGTGCAGCTTCACGCCAACTGACGTATGCTTTTTGTTCACCATTGAATTCGGGAAGGGATTTTATCACGTCTAATGATTCTGAGCAAGTAATTGATGGATCTATTGTTTGTGTTTTGTACTCTGTAATAAAGCTAGTAATTCCCATTGTGATATGAGCTTCTGTAATTTATTAATTTCATTTTGGTGTTTATTCTCTTGGTCCTGGAATGACCTTTGAATTGACTCGTTATTAAGTGCTAAAGCTTTTGCTATAATTTCGTCAACTGATTGTTGAGTTAGAGCAGTACCAAAAGCCATTTTTATTTCTTCTTCAGATTCTGAATCTGATACTTTTAAAGTAGTTTTATATGGCTTAAAATATCTATTTTTAGTTTTTCTAAACATGAAACACTAACTTCTCACTCTTAAATTTTAACAAATTCTCAAAAAAAATATTTCTTACAATTATTTTCTCCTTATTTGTGGATACTTCTTCTGGTTGTTGTTTTCAAAGCTGGATACTCTGTCCTGTGGATCCGATGAATCTTCTGCTTTTCTGTTGAATGAGCTCTTTAAATTTAACTTTTCGTTTTTTTAAATAAAAAAAGAAGATTTATTTACAAGAAAAATATTTAAGACTGTAATGCGTAATGTAACTGCGTAATGTCCGGCTGATCATTGAGTGGCCTGGTTCTCGCTGATGCCCCCTTTATAGTCATGTCGATCTGCGATCGTTCGCCAGATGTTGTTCGATGGTTCCCACGATCGGTCGTTACTATACCAGATGTTGTTTTGAGTTGATCTGGTAGGGGTTGGATGATGCAGGTTGTTGCATCGGCTTACGATCGTTCGCCAGATAGCTATTTTACGATGGTTCTCACGGTCGTCCGTTGTTCCCAAAATAGTGTTGGAACTCGTTTCAACCCCCTGCATTCCTTGGTTTGGCGTTACTTTAGTCGGGATATCTCAGCGGGAGAACTAGAGTGTTAACTTATATAAAACAACTTAAGAAATCGTCAGCATATATCCGAAGTTTATATGAAACAAGATACGAGAATTGTAAAATAAGGCCTAACAAAGATCAAGAATTAATCGAATTAGAAGACGGGCTTATTCTTGCAAAAAATGTATTCACGACAAGTTTAAATAACTATTGTAATAATATTGAATATAAAATTACTAAAAATAACCTCATATATTTTAAAGATTGCAACATAAAAATAAATGCAACTGTACACAATAATGAAAAGAAAAAATTTAGCAAAATATTCTCATTCCTTTTATATAATCTATTAAATACTACTAATGCTAACCTGACGTTAGAAGATATACATTTAAGTCATGTAGAGAATCTAAAAACTTTGCAACAAATAAAATATAAAAATAATGTAAAACATTTAACATCTTTTAGTAGTATCACATTACAATTACAATTTTACTCTTATATATTTCAAATATAAGAATATGCAACAAATAAATATAGAGAACAGAATTAAAGATACTCAGGAGAGTATAAAACTTAAGGGGGGAGGGGTTACGTTCCCAGAACATCCCAAAATACAATTATTATAAACAATCATACAATGTTAAATTTAAGAATGAAAAATGTAATGTGAACCCAAGAAATCTTCAGCGCAACTATCTTTTAATGCCTTTTGCCTTCAGCGCAACATAGTTATCTCTTTAATGCGATATATCTCTTGCCTTCAAAGCAACATAGTAATTTATTTAATGCGATATATCCTTTTCTTTCAGTGCAACATAGTTATTTCTTTAATGCGACATATCTGTTAATGTCTTTTGCATTCAGCAGAACAAACTCATCTTTTGAATAAGACGAGAGAATCGCCAATATGCATATCGCCGCACTTTGTATAGAATAGCAATTGGTCCACATCATGATACAGATTTCTTGTGTAAACAAAAATCGCCTATATATAATGGTCCACTGATCAGTGACAGGCAGTTCTACTTGTTCCTTCTTATAGCTAAAGATTTCCCCCACCAGTGGTAAGGGATCTGAAGCTTTGTTAAACTTATAATAAAATAATATTATAAAAAATATAAAGTGTTTTTTTTTTCTAGAAGTACTAAGAACAAAATTGCCCGCTCCCCATTTAGAGTGATAATAACACAGGCCTTTTGGACGAGGATTCGGAGTGCTACTTCGCTGTTCGTTTCGGCCCGAGTTGCGCAGTTGCTGATGCCTGACACGTGACTGCGATCGTGAACGGTTCCATCTGCTATGACCATTGCTGTAGCGACTCCTTGACAATGTTTCAACCAGCCTCGATAGCTGTTCCATCTGTTGCACCATACTGGACATCAGGGATTCTTGATTTCCATTTATACTTGCAACATGCTGTTGCGGGATGACGTCGTTTATGCGATCTGCTATTACTCCCAAATCGTCGATGAGTTTCGTCGTTTCGCTTTTACTATGAGGATGTGCTGCGAGTATTGACTGTGTGCCAACTGGTAGTCTATCCAGCCAAGTTGCTTTCAGAGCATCGTCGGTCATAGTATTCCCCGCTTAATCTCTTAAACGTAGCAGAAACTGCGAAAATTGTGCTTCTAGCTGTGGAAACCATAACCTCACATTCTCACGCCAAAATGTGAGGATGATAGCAGCAAACCCTAAGGAGGAAAGAGATGAAGAGACGGCTGGCGCCAATTTTGTTCTACTTATGAAGACCAAGAAGGTAGATATCGCAATAATACAGGAACCCTGGACCTTCCGGGGTCGATCACTTCAGTCCAGCCACCACTTTGCGGTCTGAGAGAGTTTTCGATTGAAAACCAACAACAGGTGGAAAGAACTCAATTTCTGTGAAATATCACGGAAGCTTTGCCCAGAATATAACAAAGCCGGACCAACAAAACTTCTGCAGTTTGACAGATCATAGCTATCGAAGACATTAGAGGCTCTAACTGGGCATAACTTCCTAAGAAACCTAGCAATGAAACAAAATCTTAAACTTGATGATATACATAGAGGGTGTGAAGATGAGGAGGTCCACGCGGAAACACCTCACTCCCTCCGTCACTGCCCGAATCTCTGTCCATGACTTACACGAACTTTCTTTTGTCTCACCGTCTGATCTTTATAGATCTTTGAGGACATCAAGATGGTTAAACAGCGTCTATTAACCAACGGTCAACCCCAACAAGGGTATCACAATGGGTCCACGAGAACCTAAGTTGGGTGGCGCAGGATTTACGGAACCTAACCTTAGTTCTGTTCATCATTCCGATGTTCCATTTAAACTAGCAATGGTCCAAGATAAAATGCATAAAGTCCCTAATAAAAAACGAAAGTCTAAAGAAGTCAAACCCGATGGGACAGTATATACAAAGACTACAGGTGCCCACTGGGGCAAATTGCAACCCAGGTATAAACCTCGGAAGGTATCCGAATATTTATACAACAAAGTCAAATTTAAAACTTTCATGATAACATCATTTGACGTAACAAACTTGGCTCTTTTCTAAAAATTTCCTAACAAAACCCAATCATTGAAACATGGCTAGGAAATCTATGCCAAATCATTGCCACATGACAACAATTTCAATATCATACAAATGATTTTAGACCAACTTATGGTTTCTCGCTCTAAACGAGCAATTGAAACAATAGGAACTATCTGGAAATAAATGGCTGGTAGCACAGACCATGGTGATGATCTTACTGTAGTAAACAACAATAAACAATTTATACCAAATTCTTAGCTATTCAAAGCAATCAAATCTGTAAAACATGCTTTTAAAAGTGAACTCATTTCCGAAAAATGCAAGTTAATGATCTTTGAACTTCAAAATTTGATGAACACACTCACTCTAAGTGACGGAATCGGTACCTACATATGTGTAAATTTAAGATCTTACAAAAAAATTAAATAATTATAATTTAAACTAAATACCCCATTATTCAAAAAAATAGTAAATTATATGAAAGTACGGTCATACGCCAAGAGGATGGGAAATTCATTTTTAGCAAAGAAATTGGCAAATTTAATGAAATATTCATTAATAGGCTACCCTAAATTTTAAACGTGAATTAAAGTACACATTTTGCAAAACAAATAAAAATCAAATATATCTATCAACTATAAAACAATCAAAAATTAAGGAGAAGAACATAGATTAATTTAGAAGTAATTATTACAAATGAAAAATTTCTCATATCCGGCGAACATACCGTAGAAAATAAAACTTTACAGGTCTACTTTGTAAATTTAAAAAATAATACTACTATCGGCAGAATATTGTGCGAGAATCCTTCACACCTGCTCCAGAATTACCTGAAGACCTTCACAATTGACAAATATCTGGAATCAGTTGATGACCAACTAAAGTTTGATAATAAAAACCAGCTACAGTTTTTCAAGATAGAAACAAATAAAAGCCCTATTATCTCTTCAATTGGATTAGACTCTTTTAATATCCTCAGATAACAATATTTTTGGTTATTCTGTGCAGACGAAGAACACCTAACCTAACCCCAGAACAACTCCTATAAGGCCCCAGTTATAGCTTTCATTGAAATGCATCATTGAAAATTTAAGTCCATTTATCAAACAACTAGCTGTACCCGCCCGGCCTCGCCCGTTCAAAATGTGGTTTCAGAACAGTTGATGGAAAAAAAATTAAAGAAATTTACTGTCATATAGGGGACACAATTTTTTAATGCTTTTGATAATCCCTGGAAGGAAAACTCAAAAAATAATAGAAAGACATTGTAGAGGTATAAAGTGAGGAAGCCTTCTTCAATAGTGAGGGACGTGTACCCGATCTAAAAAAACTGCAGAAGACTAAGTCTGAGTGGACAATGAAAATGAAAGAAAATAATTTTATAGTGTCTAACTCCCTTTTTCTTTGTATACTATGTTAGCGGTTTTGTTTATATCGGCTAAGATGGTGATATTTCCTGCATTAATTTCCTTGGAGCACGCTACATATAACTGCCCGTGCGTGAAGCAATTCTTTCTTAAATCAACTCCCGCTTTTCTTAAAGTTTGACCCTGTGACTTATTAATTGTCGTGGAAGAACAAACATTAATAGGAAATTGAAGCCGTTTAAACTGAAATGAATAACTGCTGGAAATTATTTGTATATATGATTTTTATAAACACCGTTTCTCCTTTACCACACCCAGTTAAAATGAACGCCTCAATAAAGTTTTTCTGTAACGATATCACTCTCAATCTGGTTCCATTACAAAGCTTGGGGGGGATTCAAATTGCGAAGTAACATATTAGGATCTCCAACTTTTAATTCAATTTTATGAGCAGGAAGGCCATGGGCTGTAATGCTATTTACAAACTCGAGCGGTAAATTTATTGCCTCATCTTGATCGCTCTTTAAGTTTTTTTTGAAAGACAAAATACCCGCGAAATGGGTAATTACCCACGATCTGGTATCACTGATTACCTCTAACTATTTGACATTTCTTTCATAAAAATTTTTTTTTTGTAAACAAAACAGAGTTAAACAAACCTTTCCTACATATTTGACATTTCTTTTATGGGTTTCTTTTTTTTCTTAGCAAACTAAACAGCACACTGCCTCTGTCTGTCTCCCTCTCCCTTACAGGAGTTAAATAAGGTTAAAAGTGATGTCAATATACTGCGCGGTTAGTATGTTTGGTTTGAGAGTGTAGTGCATATCCACTCACGCAGGTGAAAATCGTAGAAATGTTTAAAATTTTGCCTTTTTATTTAAAAACCTTGTGAGTGTTCGAGTTAATGGATATCCTAAGTTGTACCCGCAGATGTCCTCTATAAGATGGTGACTACTATATTTAAATGCTCCCAGTATTTTCGAACGGAAAGCGTTACAAAGAAAAAAGCGAGACGAAACGAAAAAAAAAATTACTCTTGTAAATTTTTTCCCGGAATTTATAGAGATATAGATTTGAAACAAAGTGGAGATTGTAGGCCTAGGTATCCTCTATAAAAAATGCACCAGAATATATTCAATAGTTTCTAAGATTTTTGCATTTCAAGACATGAAGGCAAATTCAATCTTAGTCGAACAGAACTACATCAATTTTATTTATATGATATTGGCTTTAGTTGGTATCAAAATAATGCTAACCATTGAAAGCAAAACTGACAGCTGAGAACAGAAAGAGAATCGAACACATCAGTGAAACGAATGGGTTCCAAATAAGAGAAACGAAAATCAGCTGTTCATTGAAATCGATTTCAATCAGTGAAATAATAAAAGTGGATTTAAAGAAAAGTTTTTATCAGAATTAAGTTTTTTTTTTCGTAAAAAAATTCCACACAATGGATTAGCATTATTTTGATACCAACTAAAGCCAATATTGTTTGATAAATGGTCTTAAAATCGTAAATCAAAATTTTCAATAATGCATTTCAATGAAAGCTATAACTGGGGCCTAATAGAGAGCCGAAAGAAATTCATGTGCTGCAATAGAAGATATGGAAGATCAGCGAAACATTACGCTATTCGTTTTGAAAAACTTTTATATACTTATTTTGTATCGCAATACGAATTAAATTGTTTAATTTGTGTATGGGCATGCGTAAGTTCTGTACTTACTGCATCAATGCAACATTTCTCCATTTCTAAATTATTTGCCCCAAAATTTAAGCGTACCACAACAAAAAGAAAAAAAATAATTTCAAGTATTTGGCATCATCGGCTTTTGACATTTGCTGATCGTGTTTGTTTTTGTTTCAGCTGCTTAGTTGGCGAATGGCAGTAGCCATATAAGCCGATGCTATCTGTTTTACTTGCAGCACTGCATTCTGCCCTGCGTCTAGAACTTCTGCACATATGTTTTGGGCATTAGATTTACACAGTAATCCGATATAAATATATCTGTATTGATTTAATAAAATTTATATATAGGATGAATGTGTATATATACTTACTTCCATGAGGAAAAAATTTTGCATATATGTCCTTGAAACAGTCTTCGTGAACTACACCTTCGGGGCACTCCTAAAAGTATACGACATAATGTGAAATTAGTCAATGATAAATTCACCTTCGGCCTTATTAATAATCAAACACTAATGTCGACGATTAGCTGGTTGCCAGCTTCAGTAAAAGTGTACAGCATTAGTGAAACGGTACCAATAAACAATTAGACCTCCACATTTGCTAGTGAAACAACTTTCTTAGAAACTATTACATTTTTTGTCATCGCAGAATTCAAATTTCATAATTTGTTTTCGTGAAAAACAAGGTCAATGGTTTATTTCACAACGAGGATTTTATTCTAAAAAAAAGGAATATTTAAATTGCAAATTAATTTGCCCAAAAGATTCCTTTTAAAGGCTTTTTGAAGCTTATTATAAGCAAAAAAACAAAACAGAAAATAGGAAATGCACAAAATATCCGCTGATCTGTCAAATATCGTATGCAAATCAGTAATGCCCTATTCGGACACAATTTTCGGTACTTTTTATATTTAGTACGCTTTCTTTTGTTTTCTAATACTTCACGATTCATTTATGAGTGAATTTGTGTCGTAATAAGGTCTCTTTTAAATTATACAATAAACGGAACACAGTTTATTAGAATGCTTTGATTTATTCGTTGGCTGATAATGAAAATCAAAACTTATTGGTAGTGTAAAGATCGCATTTAGATCGTTGGCAAGTGAATATTTTCGAAACAAATATTAACCTGCTTATTCATTTCCGTTTGCAAAACTGTACTTGCAAAAGTATATGGAGGTGTGAAAATAAATACAATTTGATGTTTTAAAAATTGCATGGCTATATCACTTAATTCGGTGAAAAAAAATATAAAGCCTGGGACATTCTTCTACATATACATAAACTGATATGTTTTCTCCTAGATGAATTCGCACCAAGTATTAAAGAACTTTGTATATGTGGGATTGGGCCAGACAGACGAACATCACACTAGACAGAACGCATTAACGAATAACGCACACAGAGACGGACAGCAACAGTGACAATAACAAACAAACCGGTTAGGGAAAAGACAGACAAGAACAAGTAAAAGTGTTATCATCGGCCTGGCCGATGTTTTGATATCCTCCACTGTCATGCAAAATACCAGAACTACTTGACCGACATAGCCCATTTTTAGTACCAACCTAACGACGATAAAAGAAGTCCTTTCACAAAACTTCATTCACCTAGGTTGATTCTTTTGGACGATATCGTGTTTTCAACGAAAAGAGGGACACATGGGTCTAATATTGGTTTTGTATGGGAGGTACCAGAACTACTTGACCGACATAGCCCATTTTGAATACCAACCTGACGCCGATAAAAAGAAGTCCTTTCACCAAATTTCATTCAGCTACGTCAATTACTTTGGGCGCCATCGTGCTTTCAACAGCCAGAGAGACACATGGGTCCAATATTGGTTTTGTATGGGAAGTACCAGAACTACTTGACCGACATACCCCGTTTTCTATATCAACCTGACGCTCTCACCAAATTTCATTCACCTACGTCAATTACTTTGGGCGCTATCGTGCTTTCAACAGACAGAGAGGAACATGGGTCCAATATTGGTTTTGTATGGGAGGTACCAGAACTACTTGACCGACATAGCTCATTTTCAATACCAACCTGACGCCGATAAAAAGAAGTCCTTTCACCAAATTTCATTCACCTACGTCAAGCGCTATCGTGCTTTCAACAGACAGACAGACAGACAGACAGACAGACAAACAGACAGACAGACGGACATGGCTAAATCGATTCAGAATGTGATCCTGATTCAGAATATATATACTTTATGAGGTCTCCGGTGACTCCTTCTTGGCGTTATAAATGTATTGGCAAAGTGAATATACCTTCCTCTGGAGGGAAATTATGTAAAATTTTTGTATGCTATCTGATGCCAACTAGCTATCTTACTTGTGCACATTTTTGTTTATTAATACGGGGGTAAGTGTTTAGAAATAAAACAAAAATGCATTATTATACCCTCCAGAGGAAGGTATATTCACTTTGCCAATACATTTGTAACGCCAAGAAGGAGTCACCGGAGACCTCATAAAGTATATATATTCTGAATCAGAATCACATTCTGAATCGATTTAGCCATGTCCGTCTGTCTGTCTGTCTGTCTGTCTGTCTGTCTGTCTGTCTGTCTGTCGGTCTGTTGAAAGCACGATAGCGCCCAAAGTAATTGACGTAGGTGAATGAAATTTGGTGAGAGCACTTATTTTTATCAGCGTCAGGTCGATATAGAAAACGGGGTATGTCGGTCAAGTAGTTCTGGTACCTCCCATACAAAGCCAATATTGGACCCATGTGTTTCTCTGGCTGTTGAAAGCACGATGGCGCCCAAAGTAATTGACGTAGCTGAATGAAATTTGGTGAAAGGACTTCTTTTTATCGGCGTCAGGTTGGTATTCAAAATGGGCTATGTCGGTCAAGTAGTTCTGGTACCTCCCATACAAAACCAATATTAGACATATTAGACCCATGTATCCCTCTTTCCGCTGAAAACACGATATCGTCCAAAAGAATCAACCTAGGTGAATGAAGTTTTGTGAAAGGACTTCTTTTATCGTCGTTAGGTTGGTATTAAAAATGAGCTATGTCGGTCAAGTAGTTCTGGTGTTTTGCATGACTTGTATGCAGTGGAGGGTATCAAAACATCGGCCAGGCCGATGATAACACTTTTACTTGTTTTTTTTTAATTTTGTGCATACATTTGTACAAATTTGTGTTTGCTAGACTTAAAAACCAATTGCATTGTTGTATTCCAACGAATAAAATCAGAAAACATTTACAATTCACTAAAATTTTTTTATAGTTATAAACGGTCAGGCTGAACAACAGCGTATGTAAATTTGCTCCTATTACAAAATTCCATACCATCCATTAGGATAGTTGGGCAACACTCCTCTTCAAAATGACATTTCGGGAGGATTTATTTAGCTAATGCCCGAGATAAACATGGGTTTCTGAACATTAACATTTAACCCTACAGTTAGCGATATTCTGCCAACTATGTTTGTTTATTGGTAAAGGGATTTTGGAAAGTGTGGGGTCTTTGCGTAAACGACCAGACTAAAGTTGATTATTGGTAAGGCCGCTTATCCTTTAAAATGCTAGTTTTTCTATATACCTATAGAAATAATGTTGTAAAGTGCACCACTTGACGCATACCAAGTACTTTACAACTTCTTACTTTGTATGCAGATGTTTAACCCAACGATCAATGTTGCAACTTTGTACCAATATATTGATTGTCCCAAATAAACATCCTCCCAAATCGCTATTTCAGCTTGCCACTTCCAGCGTCAATGCCCAACACTTCCGACCTAAATAAACAATGTTTATTTATGGTCTTTCTTTATTTCTCCCTTGCACAACTAAGTGCACTAGTCAATTAACTCGTTGTGCTGATGTCGCACTCCACACTCTTAATTCCAAATCGTCACCCTGAGTATCCTACACCCGTTTTACTATTTCATATTACATTATAAATAGTTATAAGTATATTCGTAAGCATAAGTGTTAGTAGTACTAAACTAATTTAAATAAACGCATTATAAGATTTGACTGCCAGTGTTTGTTGTTACTTGGACTTGTGGACTTACAGAAAAATAACACGACAAAAGGTAAGACCCAACTGAGAGTAGTACCTCTCAGTATAAAGGAGAAAAAGTACTACAGAAATTTGGTGTCAGATGTGGCATGTGGGGTCTGCCTGAAACGTGTTAAAAAGTTCAAAATCGCGAACTAATACCCAGTGGAAAAACTCATAAACTATCCAGTGAAATATATTAATGAAAACAAAAAGCGACTATCAGTGAAAAAAAAGAGACTATCAGTGAAAAATAAAATAAAAGAGACTAATAAAAACCAAATCATTGACGGCAGCAATCATCACCATCATCCTCTCGAAGCCGATCCAGCCGCGGAAGTTCCAGCAATCCAAGAGTAAATAAGATTAAGATTTTTTTTATTTATTTATTTATTTATTTATTTATTTGTTTGTCAACAAAGTACTTGGCCTTTCTTAGACATATTACAAAAAAGTGAACTAAACATTGAGGAACAAATTATGTAAAAGAAAGAAAATACAGAAAAAAAAAGAAAAAAGAAAATGCAAGTACAAAACTAATTCAAATTTGAGCAATACAATTACAACTGGAAATAATTGAACAAGATGGATTTTATTAATGGTATTGTCATATTAAAGTCAATTAAAGACGCACACTCATTATACAGTAACATTAAACCATTTAAAGAGCAGGATCTACCGTAATTAGTACGAGAACGAGGAACATAAAAGAATCTGTTATTACGCAAATTAAGTGATGGAACATTAAGACCCAAAAGACTTAAATTATCAGAACAGTCAATCTCCCCAATAAGTATTCTGTGGAGAAAAATAACTCTTGACACCTTTCTCCTAACCTCAAGGGACTAAAGTCCAATAAGTTGTAATCGGGCTGAATAAGGGGGTAAGTTATTAAAATCGGACCAAGGAAGACATCTGAGGGCAAACCTAAGAAATCTCTTTTGAATTGCTTCGATTCTAACAACATGAGTATTGTAGTATGGACACCAAACAATGGACGCATATTCCAACAGTGATCGAACAAACGACAAATATAAAATTTTTAGCGCATAGGGGTCAGAGAACGCCCTAGCATAACGTTAAAGCATTCCCCATGCTCTATTGGCTTTATTTGAGATATATTCATAGTGGTAAATGTAGGATAGTTTACTATCTAACGTAACCCCTAAATCTTTTATCAAAGAAACACGCGGAATAGCATTACTGTCGAAGGAATAAGCATGAGTGAAAGGTGAGGTACGACGGGAAAATGTAATAACCGAACATTTACTAACATTAAGGGACAAGTAGTTTTTAGTGCACCACAAAACGAAATTTTGGAGATGTGCATTTAATCTATGAAAACTATTCGGATCATTGCATGAAGAGTATATCTTAAAATCATCGGCAAACATCAGGATTTTGCAATGTGGAACAAATTTGACAACATCATTAACAAATAAAATAAATAGGAGTGGGCCTATGTGACTTCCTTGAGGGACACCGGATGTTACCCTGATTTCTTTGGATAAGTGTCCACGGAACTTAACAAATTGGTATCTGTTTCCTAAATAGGATGATAGCCATTTAAGAAACAATGTAGGAAACCCTAAATGTTCAAGTTTGTAAAGAAGAAGCCTGTGGTCAACTCGGTCAAACGCTTTACTGAAATCAGTGTAAATGGCATCGACCCGATTACCCTTAGATATCTCACTAATAACAAAATTTGTAAAAAGGAGAAGATTGGTAACAGTGGATCTGTTTTTTACAAAACCATGTTGGTTATTGCAAATTAAATTTTTACAAAAAAAATTCAACTTATCAGTCACCACCTCATCAAACAGCTTAGGGATGGACGATTGTTTACAGATTCCTCTATAGTTTTCAATATTATTTTTCCTACCAGATTTAAATATTGGTACAATAAAGGAATTTTTCCATAGGGAAGGAAAGATACCCGTCTTTAGCGATACATTGAATATGTGGCAAAGTATGGAATGTAAAGGCAGGGCACACATTTTTAAAAATCCATCTGGAATACCATCGGGTCCAGGATTGAAATTTAGGGCCAAACTTCTAAGTTTACTCATTATCATATCTTCGGGAAAGGCAATATGACTAAAAATAGAGGAATGTGGAGCACCTAAATAAGAAAAAAAGTGTTCATCTATAACTGAACCGGGATTTGAATACACTGATTGAAAAAATGCTGCAAAACTATTGCAGATAATGCGGGGATCATCTATTGACTGATCTTGAAAGAAGAAAGAGCCCGGAAAACAATCACTATTTTTTTGTTAATTAACAAAATTCCAAAATAATTTAGGGGATGATTTGATTTTTGATTCGACATCATTGATATAAGCTGAGTAGGCTTGGTGAATAGAAGTTTTAAACTCGGTTCTGAGCTGACGATATAAAGTATAGTAGTTATTCGACATACTCGAGCGCCACTTCTTATAGGCTCTATTTTTAAGAATTTTAAGTCTACGTGTATCATCATTATCCCAAGGACAAATACCATTTATAAAATTTTTAATTTCAACAACTGGGACAAAATCAAAAATTATGTTCTTTAAGACGCGATAAAATATCGAACAAAGTTCATCTACTCCAAGAGTTAAAAATGGACTCCAGTTAAAATTGTAAAGCTCATTACAGATGTTATAATAGTTAGCGTTTTTAAAATCAAATTTGTAAGAAGAAGAAACATTTAAAATATTAAACTCAATATGACAAAACAAATATAATGACGGATGATAGGTGTCTTCAGGAACCAGCGGAGTTAGACTTCTAGTTACATAACTATCATCGTTATAATTGGAGAATATTAAGTCCAACGAACGATTTTGATGGTTTTTAATTGGATTCATTTGAAAAAGTCCAATCGATTGAAAGCAGTCGATGATTTCGGCCTCAATGGTTGATAAGGTATTAGCATGGGTTAGATACGTGCAATCAATATCTCCGGCAGTCCAATCAATTTTGGGTTGGTTAAAGTCACCAAAGACATAAAGCCTGTCAGAAGCGGATGTAAGATTTTCAACATAGCGAATGGCATCCAAGTATCTAATCACTACGGAAAGCTGTGTTCTAGGAGGTATATAGACACACACGATGAAGATTTTCGATGAGGCGAGATCAAATTTACTGCCACAGATTTCGATATCCGAGAAATCGTCAAGTTTTAGTTCCTTAGGATTTAAATCTTTTCTGATTGCTATAAGAACACCACCAAATCGTTCGAATGAACTATTTTCAGGTGATCGATCACAGCGATTTACAGAATAATAGTTTGGGAAAATAACAGCATCGGAAAAGCTATCATCCAATCCAGTTTCTGTGATGACTATGACATCAGATGAGGAGCTGAATACATTTAATAGGAACTTCGTACATTTTGTCTTTAGCCCTCTCATATTTTGATAGAAGAGGGCAAGCTCGGTAAGTTTTTTGGCTTCCTGTTAGAGTTGTTCTTGTTAGGTCGATTTGTAAACTCCTTCACAATCATATTTTTCGGCCAAAAATTTGGGTTTACTAACACTTTTCCAATATCCGATGGAGCGAGCAACTTAAATGAGGCTGATATTCGGTCCGGCAGGTTTTCAGGTGTAAGGCTATGACATTTGATAGCATCGGTGTCAATGCCCTTGCTCCTTATAAAGTTGATTATATCCACAGGTTTAGTACCGTATTGTAAGCGTGCTAAAAACACGGCAAAAGGTGGAGGCACAACTCTCAAAGAGCTGTCAGAGTTGCTAGCCACTGACGATGGAACGATGGAACATGTACCACCGGCAGCAAGCGGGTTAACAGCAGCATTAATTGTTGGCTGGTTACTAACAATGGACGCTGGTTGTAAAAGTTGAGCCTCAGTGTTTAAGCGTACAGCGAGATCATTGCCCAACTGCTGGTGAGAATTAGATTCCTTTGTATTATGTGTTGGCAAAATGCGTAAAGGCTCTTGAACTGATAAAGGACTCAGCAAATTAACGATAATATCCTTTGATTGTGGTAATTGTTGATGTAAAGTGTTCTCAATATTTGCAAAACTATGCTGCATCCTATCGATATTCGCAGAGTCAAAATCCAACGTCTTCTGTAGTTCGGCAAATATAGATGCGATATTTTTAATACACTTTTGCGCCTTAATCAGCTTCCAGTGAAGGACATCAGGTGAGATATTTCGATGATTTTCACAATAAAAACATAGACCAGGAGTAGAAATGATTTTATCTATATCTTTTCCTTTTAGACCTACGCATTTTGCATGAACAGGTTCAAGACAAATTCCACACGAAACGCTGACATCGTTCGTGTTTTTCTTACAAATGTAACAATCAGGGTTACTCATGATCTGGCAACTCCGTAGCGTAGATAGTACAACAACCAAATTAAAAGATAATGAGGTTGATGAAAATGATGAAATGAGGTGCGTGCAGAAGATAAAAATATAAACAAATGTGGTGAATATCAAACTTGCTTTAGAAGGCAGAACATACACCCAAAAGTTGTACTCACACGGTGGAGAAAGTAGGAAGAATGCAGGTGTACTCCAAAATGGTAGAAAAGGATAGAACCACTTTCTCACTCAAAGGCAGCCGTTAAACGTTGATGCAGTTTAAAATATGTAAAGACAACCGTTTTGAGCTTTAAGTGTAGGCCAGCAAAATTTGCTTCAAAGGCAAAACAAATACTAAACGTTAGAGCTCACCGGGATAAACGAGACAGGCAGCTTTAAAAGTATGTGATAAAAGGAGATGGGTGATTGAATATCACTCAAATATTCACACAGCAAAAAATGTATATTAAAATTAAATTAAATTGTTTGTTAACACTTTTTAAGTAAAAATAAATAGCAGCACAACTCGCGAGGTATCTCAAACTGTGAAACAACTTGACGAGATTTTAGTGCAACACAAGTTGCGCCTTGGTAACTCAAATTTAACAGATAAAAATGAAAATAAAGCAAGAGGCGAAATGAGTAGGTATGACACTATCAGCGACTCGATATGCATTTTTTTCTGTCCTTCTCTTTCTTTCTCGTTACTCCTATTACAATTCTATTTAATATTATATTAGTATTATATACATATATTGTTATTACCTTTTTTGTACTAAGAATAATTTTTGTTTTGTTGCGAAAAACAATTAAATTAAATTAGATACTTCGTTATAGATCTTAAGAAATTTTTTTTATATATCACATGTTCTTAGACTAGTCCCCATCCTTCCTATATGTCCTCTGACGATAGTTTAGTTTCAGGGGCGATTCCCCTCAGTGAGCTAGTTTAGCGGCTAGACCAAGAAAATAAATTGAAATACATGTACGCAAAATACAGCAAATAACGAGGTTAAAGTAATTATGAAGATTAATAATTGCAATAATCAATGACATACTTAATAACAAAACTATCATTTACAAATAATATTTGCCTACACAAACACACAACACAATATCCCCATGCAATAAGTTTCACTTGAAATACTCTTTAGCGTTACAGATTGCGATACCGCAAATTCCCTGCCTGCACGCACACACACAATCTTAAACTCCCATAGAAAAGTCTCCTGCTTGTAGCATTTTAGCGTAAAAAATTGCGCTACCGAATTTCCTACAATCTGTATAAGTGTGGAATTTGACTACCTCTACCATTCGTAAGCAAAGCACAGGAAAATATACGGAAGGGTAAGCGCAAACAAATGCGATAAAACTTGAAAGTAGAGTGTAAGTGTAAGTAAGCAGGTATATTTTGCACGTTATCTTTTTTTGTACTTCTGTGTGTTCTCTTTCTAGTCAAATTGCAGTAAGAATGTGTCGTTGTGTTCTTATTTGACTGAATCAATAGTCTTATTGAATTCAATTACAAAAGTAAAGTGCGATTTATAATTTTATATTTGCGTGGATTATAAATGTGAGTAAATACATAATAATTGTTTTTGTCGTGCTTTTGGAATATGAGAGTGCGCTTTTGTCTTTTTTGTTTGTGAGAAGTGAGCACGTAGCTAACCCAATGCTTAAGACCAGGAATCGCCACTGTTTAGTGTCCATACCTGATTCTCAAGATTCTAGCACAGTGCATAATTCTTCTTCTTTCGAACCCAATAGTAACGAAAAAGAATCTCTTCTCGAAATGGCTCCAAAACTAGACAGATCCTTCTCTTTCATGCTCATCCCTGAGTTTGATGGCAACCGTGCCAACCTACATAAATTTTTAAATGCCTGTGATCTGCTAGTCTAAGAAACTTTTACTTCCGAATTGCCCCTCTTAATGACTATCATAAAAACAAAATTGATCGGACCTGCATACAACATCGTTAAGTACGCAGAGTTCGAAAATTGGGAAGACTTAAAAAATAAGTTGCTACAACAATTCTTAGAAACAAAATCCCTATCTCAACTCCAACTGGAGTTAATTCAAATAAAACAAAAACCTAATGAGACTGTCCGCATCTATGCGAATCGCCTGGAGCAAATCCTAGCAAATCTAAATGACGCTTGTATAGCAAGCGAAGGCAATGATAATGCCGACGTGATACAAAGTCTTAATCGCAAGACCGCTCTTAAATCTTTCGAAAGAAGACTATCCCCCAAAACGTCTCTGATAATAAAAACCTCCAGATTCGAGTCCCTCACAGAGGCCATAGAAGCCGCCGTTCAAGAGGAGAAGAGCTCATCCTCCTATTATACGCATAACCAAAGATCCTCTAATACGTCTTCTACCAAAATGAAGACCATTTGTAATTATTGCTTTAAACCTGGTCATACTATTGAACAATGTTACACCAGGAAGAACAAGGAAAAACTCCCCACTATAAAAAGTGAAGTGAGGACTATCTCCATAACTTGTAGTTATTGCGAAAAGCCTGGACATCATATCCAAGAGTGTAGGAAAAGAGAGTCCAATAATAGACGCCGTCGAGAAAATTCTCAACCTCAAAATTCTTAACCTCAGAATCGGAATCCTCCTCCTCCAAATCATAATCATCATTCGGAAAACCACACAGAGGCCGGAACCAGTGCCAGGTTTCGGACCGACAACTAAAATCTCCTCGCCACATCTTCCATATCAATCTCAATAGCAAAGTTAGTCGTGTAGATTCTATTCAGATTTCTTCTAAAACCCTACTAAATCCGAATCCTTCTAAATTCCTCATTGATGGTGGTAGCGAAATCTGTTTAGTCAAAATCGATAAATTAAAGCCAGAAGTAGCAATGGACTCTTCCATAATTCATTCCTTGTCTGGAATTACTGAATCCGTTATCTTAACCCAGGGAGTTGTTCACTTGAATGTAAATTTACCCTTAAACATCACCATCATGTATCCATTTCATGTAGTAGACAGGAACTTTCCCATTATTACTGGTGGAATTATTGGTAATGATTTTTTCGATGATCATCAAGCTCAAATTAATTATGGCACTAAAATTCTAACTTTTTTTTTAGAAAACATATCATCGAACACGATTTAATCCCTTCTAACTTCGTTAATATTCCTGCTAGAACAGAAATCTTACTCCCAGTACTAAAAGAAACTAAAGTTGACAGTATTTGCCTGGCCCAACAATTTCCCAATGGATTGTATATTGGCAATAGTATCACTCCTGCCAATAGTACTATCTCCTATATATCCGTGGTCAACTCTCCCGAATTCTCTATTGAATTTAATACAGACGAATTAATTTTCGACAAAGTCTCTAACTACAATATCTTCCAAATCAAACAGCATCCTACTTCATACGATAGAATCCAAGCTATCAAAGAATTAGTCGTGACTGATCACATGACTAATGATGAAAAAGACTCTATCCTAAATCTGTGTATGTTGTATGGCGATTTATTCTACCTAAATGGAGATAAATTGACTCATACTTCATCCGTTCAGCATTCCATTCTTACGCCCGATTCTACCCCTACTTATATCAAACCTTACAGGTTACCTGAAGCTCAGCGTCAAGAGGTAAATAAAAAAATTCATCTGATGATGGACGATAATATTATCCAACCATCGAATAGTCCATGGAATTTTCCTCTTATCGTTGTCTAAGAAGCCTGATAGGAATGGTAATAAGAAATGGAGAATCGTAGTCGATTTCCGTAAGCTCAACGGCAAAACAGTCGGTGATGCTTACCCTCTTCCAGTTAGGGAGTTCCAAATTCTTTTCCACCCTAGATCTCGTTAGTGGATTCCACCAAATCGAAGTTAAACCTGAAGATAGAGAGAAGACAGCCCTCTCCTCGCCGTTTGGTCATTATGAGTTCATTAGAATGCCTTATGGATTAAAAGGTGCCCCCGCTACCTTCCAAAGGTTAATGACTAACGTTTTGACTGGTCTTCAAGGTATAAAAACCTTCCTATACATGGATGACATCGTGGTCTATGGAAAAACACTGGAAGAACACAATTCTAAGTTAGTCGAAATCTTCGATCGTTTGAGAATGCACAATCTCAAACTACAACCCGAGAAATGCCAGTTCCTAAGATCTGAGCTTATTTACTTGGGTCATATTATAAATGAATCTGGTATTAAACCTGATCCCCAAAAAATTGAGTGCGTTAAAAACTTCTCTCAACCCAAAAATGCCAAAGAAATAAAAAGCTTCTTGGGTCTCGCTGGATACTATCGCCGCTTCATTAAGGATTTCGCAAAAATTTCTAAACCTCTTACTAATCTTCTTCACAAGGACGGCCCTTTTGACTGGACTCCTCTCTGTACTAATTCATGGGTTAAAAGAAAAACTTATTAATCCACCCCTTCTTCAATATCCTGATTTTACACAAAAATTTTGCCTTACGACAGATGCTAGTGACATTGCTGTTGGTAGTGTGCTTTCACAGGGTGAGCCAGGAAATGACTTGCCTATCGCATATGCCTCACGCACGCTGAATAAGAGTGAGAAGAACTATTCCACTACAGATAAGGAATTGCTTGCCATTGTATGGTCAGTCCGACATTTCCGTCCCTATCTCTATGGAAGAAAATTCCTCCTTATCACAGACCACAAGCCACTCATCTATATCCACAATTGCAAGGATATTAGTTCCAGATTAATGCGATATCGTTTGCAACTCGAAGAGTTTGATTACGAAATCATTCATAAAAAAGGCGAACAAAATACGAATGCCGATTGCCTTAGCAGGATTGCTAAAATGACTCTTCGATCATCTTCAAATTCGTCTCCTACATTGCCTTCAGATTCGTCTGCTACATCTTCTACCAATTCGTTTACTAACTCGTGTACTAATTCTTCTAAATCGTCTACTAATTCGTCTACTATATCTTGTTCCAAATCGTCTTCTAAGTCGTGTTCCAATTCTTGTCCTTATACTTGTACTAACTCTTGTTCTAAATCGACTTCTAGCTCGTGTTCAAAATCGCCTACTACATCGTGTACCAATTTTCCCAATTCTTTTACTAATTCATCTACTAATTCGTGTACTAGTTCTTCCAAATCGTCTATTAGTTCTTCTACTAAATCAACTCCTATATCGTCTTCTAATTCGTCTCCCAACTCTTGTTTCAATCCGCCTACAAACTCGACTCTTACTACTAACTCATCTCCTACTTCGTCGTCAAACCAGCCTACCATTTCGTCGTCTAACATAACTACCCCGTTTCAAGATCCGTGTACTTCTTCGCAACTCATTATTTCATTATCTAATTCTCCTCCTACTCGTGAACCTACTCGTGAAGAAATACAAATTATACTAAAGGAATTCCACTTGAATCCTATTGGAGGACATTGTGGAGTTAACCGAACTTTCAAGCGTATAAAATTATATCATAAATGGAAAAATATGTTCCAAGATATAAAAGCATACATCAAAAAATGCGAACTTTGTCCGAAAAACAAAGTCACCAAGTATACCATGGAACTTATGGTAATAACTTCTACCGCCAAATATTCCTTTGAAAAGATATCTATTGACATCGTTGGCCCTAACTAGCTTAACTAAAAACCCTGAAATATGCTATAATTATGATTTATATGCGAGAGAGCTGAAATCACGCTTACAATACGCTCATCATATTGCCAGAGATAACTTAATTAAAAGCAAAGAATCTTCTAAGATTCAATATAATAAAAACAAAATCCTGTTACTTTCACTGAAGGAGATCATGTTCTACTTAAATATGAAAGCAGTCCTAAAAACAAAATTAAAAAACTACTACCCATATGGAATGGTCCATATGAAATCATTTCGTCCTCTGGAGTAAACTCTGTAATTAAATACAAGAACCGAACTCTTAAAGTTCACAACAATAGACTTAAACTGTTTTCCGGTTAATAATAAATCCTTTCTATATTATTTTCTTTTCTTCTTAGAAATGGACAAACATTACGTGTTCATCTTCATTCTCAGTACCTTCGTGTACTTAACCACTTCAATGGCCCTGTATGATCAACCCGTTACCACATATGAAATCATCGAACTACAGAACAAAACCGGATTTTACTATGAGAATATTGGAAGTCTCAAGCTCTACTCGAACTATTGGAACTTAGTTATATATTCTAACTTAAGCGAATTCGATGTACAGTATAAAACTATAATTGCATATCATGAACAAATGTTAATTCTATGCGAACGATTTATATCATCCCATGAATCCTTAAACCAATGCTCTACCCTACCTATGCAATCCTCCATGATCCTAGAAAGACTCAAGGAACAAGATATAATTATAAATAAATACCTTGGCACTACAGTAAAACCACGTCTATTAAAACGAGGACTTTTAAATGTCGTTGGAACAATTTCTAAACAATTGTTTGGAACCCTCGACGACGACGATGCTAAAATTTTTTCTGAACATATTAACACCTTAAACCAGCAGCAAAACTATGCCTTTAAACTTTATGAAACACAAATTTCAGTATCAAAAAATATAATACATCAATTAAACCTTACGAACGACCAGTTACTAGTACGAAAAGAGAAATTTGAAAAAACTAGCCAATACATAGAAAAAATTCAACAAAATCAAAATGACAACCTCTGTATAACTGAATCATTTATGCAACTGATTGATCTTTTTACAACGTTTAACTCCTTATCTTTTTCCCTTGCAGGAACAATACATAGACAAACTATTCAATACATTAGAAACACGTGTATATTTTTCCGACAGTAAAATACATTTCCTTTAAAAATCCCCTTAGCCACATCGAAAGATTTTAAGGTGTATAAAATTACTAGTATACCAAATCATATTGAGAACAGAACATATTCCGTAATGATCCCAGAAAAACCCATTCATGTTATCGACTCAAAGAAACAATCCTATTTCCTTTACGACGAGCATGATATTGAAAAATGTTTTAATACCCACAAGAACAACTACCTTTGTGAACAAAACAACCCAATCTTATTTACACATCTTACTAATGCTTGTGAACTCAGTTTGTTTTCGACATTACCAAGCACTTCCAAAAGTTGTAAAATACAAATAATGCTAACATTTCACCCGATATTCCTACAACTAGCAGAGTCAAATTCCTGGCTCTTTGTCTCCCCTGAACCCGAAAACCTTATAATAAAATGTCAAAAATCTAACTCTCAATTAACCATCAATTCTACTGGAATACTAAAAATCGACTCTACCTGTACAGCAAATACAAAATACCAGTCCCTTATTTCCACAACTAATTACGAAACAGATACAAAATTTAACTTTATCCCATCTGCCATCCCTATATCCACTCCAAATATTACCCAATTTCATTTCGATAAACTACCCATCATAGAAACTCAAACATTTACAATTCGCAACCAAATTAATGATTTAACGCTATTAGTAAAAGCTTAGTTGATATAAATTATCAACAAATTTCACACCCCATCGTAAACTCCTCAAACAACAAACATATCACTACTATTTATATTCTCTTGACCATACTTTTCCTTATGATGTCCATCGTTATCGCTTTATTAAGAAAACTATATACAAAAAAATATTTACACAAAAATCATATGATCTCTGACCCTCTGCCTCTACCAAAACCACGATCATCTACAAATCTTTCTCATCCATTTCCAACTTCAAGCAAGTTGTCTTCAAATCTCTCTCGTTCTCTACCCCTACCAAAAACACAAACCATAAATGATTCTTCTTCGTCTTCAACCGAAACTCGTACCAATCCTAGGTACAAGTTTCGTTCTTAAGGGGGGAGGTGTTGTAAAGTGCACCACTTGACGCATAGCACTTTACAACTTCTTACTTTGTATGAAGATGTTTAACACAACGATCAATGTTGCAACTTTGTACCAATATATTGACTGTCCCAAATAAACATCCTCCCCAATTGCTTTTTCAGCTTGCCACTTCCAGCGTCAATGCCCAACACTTCCGACCTAAATAAACAATATTTGCATTTTTCGACGAAACTTGAAGCATTTAGAATCTGAGTTTCATGCGCTGTAGGTTATTCATTTAAAATGGCAGTACATATTAGTACTGAGTTCTAGCTCTCAGTAACATCAACACCCTGACTTGAACAACCAGAGGTAAACCCAGACAACAGCTACAATTTATGCAAAATAGTTTTAGGAAAACAAATATTGTATACCGTTGGTATACTTGTTGTTGAGCCAATACATATAAATATTAATTATTGAACATCATTTGTCATTTGTAAGCGCTCAGTAACAAGCAATTTTCTGGTTAGAGAATTATAAACATCTACAGCCGTATTTATTAGATTCTCTTACGACGCCTCTACGATGTTGTTTAGTTAAACATCGCGTAAGAATTTACGCAGCCTCTACGTGGCCTGAAATTGTGATTTTTTTCCGAGGTAACTTTACGTAAAGTTAAGCAGGTTCTACGGTGGTTTATAAATAAGGCTGCTAATGTACTATTTATAAGCTCTTTAAGCCTTATTTATAAACCCACCGCATAGTCTGCTTAACTTTACGCACCCTCTAAAATGACCTTAATATGCGATTTATAAACATTTTTCGAACTTAAGCAATGTTACTTTAAAGCTGATGATGTTTTTGCAGCTAATATCATTTGGTAGTGATCGAATTGAAAACATAGACTTTACAAGTCTGACTTTTCTAATCTGTTGCTTTGAGGTGATCGGAATTGGAAGTAGGGTTCGCGATAAACTGATATCTTTAAATAGTATTTTTTTGAAACAATTAAAAAAAAGGGATTTACTTGAATTTATTGAGAAAAACTAAGTACGGGATCTTATTATATTATCCTTAATATGTAGTTTGATCACAATCTTCAGAGCGGTTTTTGTAAAATTAAGTACGGGATCTTATTTTGAATACTTACAATAATTATCCTTAATATCTATTTGATCAAAATCTTTAGTGGGATTTTTGTAAAATTATGCAGACAAAACAGTTACAAAACATGAATTTTATTGCAGCCTACTAAGCTCAAATACCAAGTACCATGAATATTGAGGTTACCGTGCAAAAGAGAAACGGCTCCGAACTGTAGACCAACGGACTCCAAATCTGAAGTGTGAAATAAATCCGGGCAGCATTTTAGACTGTTGAACTCAGGAGCATACGGACAGAATTTAGCGATCCACTTTTTTGAGTTCCTCTATCATCGCAATACAAGAATTAAATAACATCTCGAGTTAGAAATTTTGTACGAATACAATATCTTTCACTTACTACGTATCTATTACAGAAAGTTAAAAACAAGTAAAAGTGTTATCATCGGCCTGACCGATGCTTTGATACCCTCCACTGCATACAAGTCATTTAAAATTGGTTTTGTATGGGAGGTACCAGAACTACTTGACCGACATAGCCCATTTTTAATACCAACCTAACGAAGATAAAAATAAGTCCTTTCACCAAACTTTATTCGCCTAGGTTGTTTTCTTTGGACGCTATCGTGCTTTCAACATACAGGCAGACAGACAGACAGACATGGCTAAATCGATTCAGAATGTGATCTTGATTTGGAATATATTTACTTTATGAGGTCAGGCCGATGCTTTGATACCCTCCACTGCATTCAAGTCATGCAAATTTGTTTTTGTATGGGAGGTACCAGAACTACTTGTCAGACATAGCACAATTTAAATACCAACTTGACGACAACAAGAATAAATCCTCTCACAAAATTTCACTTGCAAAGGTAGATTCTTTTCGACGCTATTGTGTTATCAACATTTGTTTTCTAATAATTGCTTTTGTGTGGGAGGTACCAGAACTACTTGACCGATATATCTCATTTTAATATACCTACCCCAACCTAATATATTATCAACCTAACGACGATAAAAAGGAGTCCTTTCGGTAAATTCATTTGCCTAGGTTGATTCCTTTGGGCGCTATCGTGTTTTCAACAGATAGAGACACATGGGTCTAATATTTTTATTAACTCTAATGTCGTTTTCGATTTGGCAAAAAAAATTAAATTTTTCGAGAAAAAATAAATTTTTTTTTGCTCGAGATTGTTTTTCATGTTCGATTTGCCAAAAAAATCAATATTTCTTTTGATCTGACACTCTTTTGAGAAATCTCAATTTTTTTCTCAGATATCACACATTTTCACTAATACCAATGTGTATGACACACAGATGGCGGTTACGAATTGTTTATCTTTGGAAGGATTGATTTTTTAACTGAATTATTAATTTTTCGAGTATGGAAACGATTTTTTACATTAAATAATTTCGAAATTGTTGATTTATTCCGTTTTGCGCAGGCTGAAAAACTTTGCTAAAGAAAATGCGGTTTATGCAAAAACGTTTATTGTAGCAATGCTATACGCTTGCGGGTTGAAAGACGAATGAAAAAGAGAAAAGTATAAATGTCAAAAGTAAAGTAAGAATGCGTTCATGATACATAGAGTGTTACTACTATTCGTGTGAGTGGGGTGTGTTCATGTTAGCAAGTTATTTCAGTATGTTAATATGTTTTAATGCGAATTTCAACACTCCCACTCATTTAAACATCTTAAACTATTTATATACTGCACAATCTTTGTAAAATATTCAGATTAATTATCAAATTTCAGAAGTTATTCAAAAATTATTCAGATTAATTATCAAATTTCAGAAATTATTCAAAAATTATGTTGAATTAGACTTAGGTACTATCTTGGTTTTATAAAAAAAACTTTGAAAAATATAGTAGGCTAAATAACATTAGTTGTCCAATCCCAATCGAACAATGTTTGATCTAAACTTCATCACTGGCAAGGGTTTGGTAAAAACATCCGCTAGCTGGTCTTCGCTCTTCACATACTCAACGTCGATGTCTCCCTCCAAATGCTTCTCACGTGTAAAGTGCATCGCCTTGTTGATGTGCTTTGTACGATGATGGTATTCCGGGTTCTAAACCAATCGAATTGTGCTTTGGTTGTCGCAGTATATCTTTGTACCACCAGATTGCTGAAATCCCAGTTCGTTGAGCATTCCACGAAGCCAAATTGCCTCTTTGGTTCCCTCGCATAGCGCTACGTATTCCGACTCTGTCGTTGACAAAGTAACGTGTGACTGTCTTTGACTTTTCCACGTAACTATGCCATTGCCGATCAAAAATGCATATCCCGTGATAGATTGACTTGATTCAGTGTCTCTGGCGTGATCTGCGTCCGTGTAGCCGGTTAACTTCGAGTCGTCTGAACAATATGTGATATTCATGTTCTTCGTATGATTCAGATATTGAAATATACGTTTTACTGCTTTAATATGCATTATATTAGGGTTATCCATGAATCGACAGACTTCTCCCACTGCATATGAAATATCTGGCCTGGACACCGTCGAGCGAACATAAGTGAGCCACATGCTTGCCGATACGGGAACGTCGTTTCTGAGTCACTATCGCTTGCTTTTGTCAGAAATGTGCCTACATCTGCCGGTTTTGAGATTGATTTCGAGTCATCCATGTTGAATTTTCGTATAATTCGATCAATATACGATGCCTGTCCGATACTCAAACTTTTCGAACTCCGATTACGACTGATTTCAATGCCAATGTAAAAATCGCCTTTGCCCAAAGTAATTCGAAATTCATTGCGAAGCTTCTCGACCAGTATATCAATCGCTGACTTACTGCAAGACAAAAGTAATCCGTCATCAACATAAAGTAAAAGAATTACCTTTTCGCCATGAATTTTGCCAAAGAACACGCAAGGGTCTGATAGTGATTGCGCCATGTTGCAGTTCTTGATAAAATCAACAAACTTTGAGTTCCATGCACGCGATGACTGCTTCAAGCCATACAGACTTCTCTTTAGCCGACAAACTTGACCTTCTTTGTGTTCAACTCCTTCTGGGACTTTCATAAAAATCCTTTCGCTTAGCCTTCCATTTAAAAAGGCCGTCTTGACGTCAAATTGAACGATCTCCATATCATAGATGGCTGCCAATGCCAGAACACACCTGACTGAGTCGTATCGAACGACCGGTGAAAAGGTTTCCGTGTAGTCGATTCCTGAGCTCTGCGAATATACCTTTGCCACGAGACGCGCCTTGCATCTTGGATCTTCATTTGGCATCGTCTTCACCTTGAATACCCATTTAGAACCAATAACGTTATTGCAATCTTTCGTTCTATCGATGATTTCCCAAGTTTAATTTTCGTGCAATGACTGTAGCTCCTCTTTAATGGCTCGCTTCCATTCAGTACGATGATTCGATTGCATGGCTTCTTCGAACGAAGATGGTTCAAGGAACATAGTTATATAGCCACGCTCAGCGTCGTATGGAATTACCCTTTTCGGATTGTTTCGCAAACGTCTTCCCGTCTCAGGCTCGTCCATGTTTTCTTCACTTTTGCTGCCGTCTACGTCACAACCTGCTATCTCTTCCACTTTGACATCGTTGACCTTTATTTCATTCGGCGATTCTTGTTTCCTTTCATTCTCACTGTCATTTTGAGAAAACGTGACATACTCGCTTCTAATGAAATTCTCGTTGAATTTGACATCACAGCTAACGATGACTTTCTTCGAGGCTGGATCATAAAGTCGAAAATTCTTTTGCGTAGGCTCATAGCCAACTAAATGAATTCTTTTAGATTTAGCATCCCATTTCTTTCGGTTAACTGCTTTCGGAATGTATACAAAACCAACTGTTCCAAAAACCTTCACATGATCTAGTTGCGGTTTTTCTCCGAACCACTGCTCATATGGTGTTTGGTTTGAGTTCTTTATCGTCGCAGTCCGATTAAGAATGTACACAGCTGTTCGTACTGCCTCCGGCCAAAGAGATTTCGCCAATCCACTTGAAATCAGCATAGTCCGAGCCGATTCTTGAACTGTTCTGTTATCCCGTTCAATATAACCATTTTGTTCGGGTGTATATGGTGCGATTCTGCTTAAAATGATTCCCTGTTTTGCAAATAAACTTGAAATCCCACTATTGATGAACTCAGTCCCATTATCGCAGCGTATTCTTTTCACATTACAGTTCCATGCGTTTTTCATTTGTGCCAGATACTCTTCAAAGTATGTACTCCAATACTTAAGATTTTTGTGCCAGAAAGTAGACAAATCGGAACCCAGTTGCTTCGTCCTTCATAAGCATAAAATAACACACAAATCAACATGAATACATTCACCTTTCGTCAAACTGCGTTTTTCATTTAACGGGTGCGATGATCGGTGCATTTTGCCTAATTAACATTCTTCGCAAAAGAAAACATCTTGATTAGTCAGTTTAATGCCACTTACCGATCCCTTCGCACACATTGTTTTGATCACAGCTGCATTCACATGCCCCAAGCGTCGATGCCATTGCTGTAAACTGCTTGCAGAAACATTAGTGCTTGATGTCAAACACGCATGCTCCATTTGTGTATGTTTAAATGCCATTCGCACCAGGTTGTTACTCTCCATGTACCCAGATGCAGATAAACTTCCATCCCTTTTGTTGACAATTGAGCAACTATCCTTCGTGAATTTTGTCTCAAAACCTTTCTTTGCCAACTGAACTATGGAAAACAAATTCACTTTTGCTTTTGGAACGTAGCGCACATTTTCGATGATTCTTGATTCCCAGTTTCCATTCACCCAGGCTTCAATCTCAATAGTGCCTGTTCCTTCGATTTCTAATGTTTCATCATTAGCGATTTTCACACATTTATGCGACATTTCAGAAAAAAATTTTGTAAACCAATCTCTTCGAAAAGTTGTGTGCCGTGTCGCAGCAGAATCCGCTAACCACAAATTAGCATAGTCGGCTAAAAAAACGACATCCGTTATTGCATACGCAGCCGACTTATTGCTCTTATAGTTGTTGTTGTTTTTCGGTTTGTCTTTGTTCTGCGGACAAAATCGTTTCCAATGACCTACTTGACCACACAAATGACATTCTGATTTTTCTTTCTGTTCACTTAGCGGCAATTTCTTTTTTTTTTTTATATGCACTTGCATGTTTCGCACTAAATGCCGCTTCATGTGCCGCTATATGCGTCGTGTCCCGTTCTGCCTTTTTCATTTGATCTTCTTCGAGCTGCAATTTTGACATAAGTGTTTCCATGGTTCGGCATTCCTTGATGTTATACCAAACAGTACGAAAGTTCTGGAACTTTGGTGCCAAGCTACTAATTATTCGAAATAACTTCAAATTTTCCGATAAATTTTCGCTCTGATCCTCCAATTCAGAAGCAATTTGTCGTACTTTAGACACATGTGATGTCACAGATTCATCGTCACCCATTTTAAGCGGAAATAATCCTCGTAGGGCATCATAACATAAATAAATGAGTTCTTATAAATGTGTAAAAACCATATGAAATGGATTTCCAGTGCAACGGAAAAAAAATATTTTTTGCGGCCAACTCAATACACACAAGAACCAATAAAATTCGGATTTAATGTTCGATTTGGCAGCAGAAATCTAAGATCTCAGATCAAAATCTGAAAAGCCAAATCGAAAACGAAATAAGTAATACAGTACTACAATCCAATATGCAAAATAAAGAATTCTGCATTTCGCCATTTAAACCCGAAACTCTCATCTTTACTGTTAACACACCCTTAATTCTAAACTATTTATTTCTCTTGAAACACACCCATCAACCTATCCTATGACACTCAGTGGCGATTCCTGGCAGAGATGAATGAATAAAATTAAATGTATTCCATTATCTTTGATTCCTGGTCTTAAACTCTGGGGAAGTTAAAAAAAAGCAACAGCGCACTATCATATTCCAAAAGTACCACAATTATAAATATGCTCACATTTATAATCTATAAAATTATAAATCAACAAAAATTTTGACCTGAACTTTTGGGATTCCATAAGACTACTATACTCTGTTCAATTTATATTTTCAGTACAGGGAAGATAGGATATTTTCCTTTCTCCATTACTATTATGGATTTTAATAAGCTGTCTCCATTTTAAAGCTCTTACATGGTTGCCATAGTGAGCACTATAAATTGGCATAATTCTCTCACAAATTTCGGTAGGGCTACCAAATACCAACTCTTTATTAAGATGAAAAGAAACATGTAGACCGTAAACTAATAATATACCCGCATTTATGGGGTTGAGATGGGTATTACAAAGATAAAAAACATGTTGCGATCCGCACAACCATACCCTAATCATGACCTACTCCAATCGCCGCCTTCTCACTAGCGATCCAGTCCATACATCAAACATATAAACAAAGCGCACGGCTATTAACAGGTCATTTGCTTTGTTTACATTTGTTTTTCCCTTTACCCAAACGCCACCCAAGCGCACCGAGTCAAGTGCAAACCTACCCGATACGACTCATACGTAACCCAACTCCGATTGCACAGCGGCACGCCGACACATGGCAAAACTGCAATAGTTGCATATCGGAGGAATACTACGTTGTGGTATCAGGGAAAATAATAATAATTTATAAATGGATGACACTTGACACCAGCGTAAGGCAAATGACACCCAAGATGTCATTTGGGTACTTTTAATGGGAACGGAAAACAATTAAGCAATACTTAAAAATAGCGCGTGGGCACATATGGTAATTGGTGAGGAAACTAATGGTGCGTGGAGGGGGGAGGATAGGAGATGGGTCATGAGCTAAAATTGTATAAAAGGCAAAGGATTGTGAACAGGAAAAGCAGAGTTTAACAAGAAGGACTGCAGCCTGGCCTAAGACAACGGGTCTATTCTCAATTATAATTATACTTATTATACAACCAATAAATATAACTACAGAGTCGCAGCCCAGCTTAAGACAGCGGGCTCTGTAATAAATTAAAACGACTAAACTATTTTCTCTCCGTGAGTCCGCTCTTCTCCTGGTGACAGGAAAGCACGGCGAACTGCGACGATACAACAAACATCTCGAGAATAAACTTCATATCTAAAAGACAAAATCGAAAAAATGGTTTAACTGCATATTAACAGATCCTTCAGAAATACAAAATAATTAAAGGAGTACCTAAAAACTGTATGGCAACATCCCACATAATCAAATTCATTTATTCGCTCTCAAAAGCTTTAAAAAGCAACAAAACCGAAAGTTCTGTGAGAATATCCATAGAAAAACCCGTAATGATATTTTTGCAAATAAATATGGTAACGCTCTTCTGAGGTGCTTAAAACACACACCAACACCACACATGTTTATTTTCTGCGATAAAATAGCAACCGCACACGAGAATATCACCCTCATCGTCATCTTCATTCTGACAGCAGTTGTGTGGCAGACTGGTCATGGTGGGATGTATGCGCCTTTGAGGAAAATTGGGTGGGTTTTTCGTAAATGACAACAACAATTCCTTGGTAAGTCAGTGGCGTGGTTTTTGTTTCAGTGGAAATTATTGTGATTGAGTGCCGTGAGAGTATCTACAGGCACCATTGGAAGAAAAAAGAGCTTCCCTTAAGGCCTGTACTGAAAATATAAAATGAACAGAGTATAATTCAATCAATTAAGAAAACAACCACAACGACACATTCTTAATGCAATTTGCCTAGAAAGGGAAACATACAAAAAAAAAAAAATTCACAAAATGTACCTGCTTGCTTACACTCCAACTCCACTTTCAAGTTTTATCGCATTTGTTTGCACTTGCCCTTCCGTTTATTTAACTGGGCTTTGCTTACGACTGGTAGTCAAACCCTCTTATACAGATTGTAGGAAATTTGGCTACCAAATTTTTTACGCTAAAATGGTACAAGAGACATTTTTATGGGAGTGTTAGATTGTGTGTGTGCGTGTAGACAGGGAATTTGCGGTATCGCAATATTTCAAGGAAAACTTTTTGAATGGGAGTATTGTGTTGTGTGTTTGCGTAGGAAAATTCGATTTGTGAATAGGTTTCTGTTATTTAGTATGTCATAGATTATTGCAATTATTAATCATCATTATTTCTTTAACCTCGTTATTTGTTGTATTTTGCGCATAAAATGTTTTTGAAAGAATTTATTTTCGTGATTTAGCTCCGCTAAACAAGCTAACTGAGAGGAATCGCCAATGATGACACTTCGGAAAACGCTGTCAAAACAACTTGCAAATTGAAAAAGGAAAAAGGAAATGGAAATTTCATAGAAGCACAAAAGATTAATCGTTAGATTTCAAACCAGGTAGCCGGCAAAAGAAAAAAATATATGTTCCAAATGAATCTTCAATATTAAAGAAAGAAAAATTAATAATATATAAATATGTGTACATCAATCTCTTATAACAAAATATCAATTTTGAACAATGTCTACACATTTGTCAAAGAAATTTCTTATGCCTTTGTTTCTCTTAGTCAAATTTGGATAAAAGTACCTAGAACCCTTTTAATTCCAGAAGCATTTCGTTTATACCGCTATGGTTTTCACCTATGTGTTCGTCTTTTATTATTGTTATCAAATCATTTTTATCTAAATATAATATCCTTCAATTTGCAATTTGATGTTGGATTTCAATAGTTTTAGATTTTTATTCATAGAAAAATTTTTCACATAGAGATACAACGACAAATCATCACAGTGTATGCAAATGAGTACCCTAGTGACTAAAAGACGCTTCATTATATTAAGAAGATCATTGCTACTTTTTTTTATTTGGAAAAGATTTTGGAGTTTCTTGTGAACTATTTTCATTGAAATTTTTTCTTTAGATCCGTAAAAGAGATAAATCTGAATTTTAAAAAGTCCTAAAATATTTCAGAGACCACACTCCCGCAATAAACTCCTTCTTTATGGTGAAATAATTTAGCTCGTGCTTATTAAGCGTTCGAGAAGCATAACAAATTGGATGGTTATCTTGGCCAAGGGCGGATCCAGGGGGGGGGGCACAGGGGCACAGGGGCACGTGCCCCCCCAAGACACAGGCCAGTCGATAAAAAAAAACACTAACAATTGTATACCAACTGCATTATTACTGCTTCCTCATTACATAACATAACAGACACTTCGCCTATAGGCAAAAATTAAAATAGCTTTTCCAACAAATGATGATAATCAAGACGAAAAATTACCCAAATGTAGTAACTACACTACATATACCCTACCCTACCATACATAATGACCAGCCAATAGCCCACCGAATTACGCTCTCAGCATTACGATCAGTTCCATATCATTATGTTCCCACAATCCCAGCCAATATGATTTACGTACGATCCGCTTGCATTCGTTTGGTCCCACCCATAAAATACCAAAGTGATGACCTCATAAATGTCTCTTTTTCGGTATGCAAGAGTTCGACGCTCATTGCATAGCAGTGACACACTCGTATGCGCTTAAGGGAAACCAAACGTAAACACAAGCGGCGAACCAAAACATAAACAACACTGAGTCAATTGTATGGGAACTATGCTGATGATGCATTTTGATGAAGAGACCAACACACTGGGTGCATGGAAATGGGTACTATGCTGATAACGCACTTATGCATATATCCATATGATTGCCCAATATGTTGGACTCAATTAGCAAAGTAGCTGATAAATGATAATGCGTTTGGGACTATAGGAATTGCGCAAGGCATATGTATGGTGGAAAGGGGATTTTCTTCTTTAAAAATTACATATAAATAGGGAAGGATTGGTAGGAAGAGTCAGAATTGTTTAACACTCGAAAGGTCGCAGCCACGCATAAGACAGCGGGCCCTAGAGTAAATAAATATCAAACTAAAAACTGAAGATACTTTTTTTATTAAACGGTTCTCCCGATTTTACTCTTCTCCCTGCTTGAAAGGGAAAGCACGGTAAATTTCGGTTATTACATTGGTGGCAGCGGTGGGATCCACGTTAAACGGTCCCAACTACCAAAAACCAAATACGAGTCTACCTTGTACTCGATGCGTACTGGGGCTATACACCAGCAGTAGCAGTAAAAGTGTAGTGAACGAAGCGTACCTAGGGGCTTAAACACCAGGCAAGTGAGAAAATAATATAAAAGTCTAATAAAAATAAGACCTGGCGAACTCCTGAAATACGGACGCGGAGGCAAAACTTGAGCAGTGCAGGAAAAAGTTTAACTGGAGAAAAAACAGCGAAAGAAAACTGACGAAAGCAGCGGCAGCAGCCGAAAAACGTAAATCAATATTAAGTTAATATTATAGTATAGAATTCTGATATCATTAGTCATTACACACTTTTTACACTTACACCGTCTGTTTTCTAACCTCCATCATTTTAACCCGACGAAACTTACACACGCTTAAGCTTTTTAAAGCCTTACCCTTTTTCACTACAACTGACAGACCAACTCCAAAACAATCCATTATGGATGTCAAAATATCTTTTAACGATGTTTACAGCATCGTCCCCACGTTCGACGGTAAGCCCGAAGAACTCAGTAAATTCATTTCGTGTGGCAACACACTATTCTGTTTTATCACAGACCCCACACAGCACAAACTGGTTCTCAGCATAGTGAAGACCCGACTCCAAGGTCCGGCCTTTGAGCTGACACAGCACAAGGACCTTACCACTTGGACAGACCTGGTAAAAGAACTGGAGTCCCAGTTCAAAGAACAAAGGTCCCGTACTTCGGCGCAGAACCAGCTTTTGGCAGCTAAACAAAATGTAAGGGAAACGATTAAAGAATATGGTGACAGGCTTTCTAATTTACTACTGGCTCTCGATTCGGCTACATATGATAGCTCCAATGAGAGGACCATTCAAGATTTTCTAATACTAGAAAATCACAAATTCGCGCTACAGACATTTGAAGATGGTATTAGGAACACCAGCCTAAGGTTGCTAGTGAAGGCACACAATGCAGGCGACCTCAAAAAGGCTATATCCTATGCCATAGAACAATCACTCCGCGTTGAACACGACCACACTCTCCCCTCATCTTCGGCGAGGCACAACACACCTCGACCCACATGCCGGACCTGCAATAAAGTAGGCCATACTTCGGCAACGTGCTATCGAAACACGAATTTGCCCAACTTTCCTCATCCAGTAAAACGTGAAGCGCAATGTAATCTGCAAACAATCAGGTGCAGTTACTGCAACAAACTTTACCATACGGAAAATGAGTGTCGACTCAAGATATCTCATCTGAACCAACCCCAAAATTATCAATGCCAAAATAATCACCAACCCCCTTCCAGAGATTATAGCCATAATAGACCCGACAACAGAGGTCGACAGATTAATTTGCACCATGTGCAACAAAATCCAAATGAACAAAATAACCATTTGGGAAACGATCGTCGTCGAGAGGAAGTAGACGGCAACTCCTCCCGACAAACAATCCAAGCCGATGTACACCACTAATACAATTTTCAATAAACACCCCCCTCGTTCCCAACAATAATTTGTCGATGATACGAGTCCCTTTTAAAGATGGAAAGTACAAGGATCTAGTCATAGATACTGGAGCTGAAATAAGCATCATACGAAGCCCCACAAATTCACAGTTACAAAATAAGGATATGATCATATCCACTGTGAGTGGCGAAAAGATGATAAGCTCCCAAATGACTACCGAAACCTTGTTTTTCCAAATGGAAGGAGATTCTATCACGATACCACATCCATTCCATATATTGGACCATCAGGCCCAACAAAATTTTGATGGCATTATTGGGAACGACTTCCTAAAACTCTAGGAATGCCAAATTAACTATCAGGAAAACTACATAAAAATAAATCCCTTCACTAAAAACTCTACGGCTATCATATCCGGGGTAGGACAACTATTTAACAAATATCCACCTCCCCAAAATATAAATAAGAAATTTATCAAACAAACCTCTGATACCAACAAAATTGTCCTTAAGGAAAAACTTCAAGAAGCTATACCTTCCGGGGTATTACCTACGGGTACTGCTGAAAATGGTAATAGTGTAAAACGGTATGCCCTAAAGCAGCCTAGCACTAACTTATTTATCGGTGAGCTCCAACCTGCAATCAACGGGTACAAACAGATTGATTTCTCTTCTTCTACTACCAAGAAGGTATGCCATACCAACACTGGGGTAGAAAAGCGAGCAAACTGGGAACCAAGATCTGACTCCGCATCTCAAAACGGATCAGTAGTTCCACAAAGGTACCCCGAGCAAAACAGGAGTAAATCTTTCAGTAAGCTTCAACATTTGAAGGAAAATCTAGACGAGATAATTCTGGTATCGTCAGAGGAAATTAAAATTGAAAGCCCAGCCAAATGTAAGACTAAGTCAAACAAGAACTTAGCAGAAAATCAGACTGAGGCAGACAAAAAGACTAAGATGACAAAGCCCTTAGCAGAGCATAAGACCGAGAACGAGAAATTAATAACAATAAAGCAAAGAAGCCAACAGATAATCGAAATTCCTTTTAAACAAGTAACCCCTTCAGATATAGTAATAAAAAAACAACAAATCATTCCAGGGGTTTACCTAGGCGAAACGTTAGTCAAACCTAACGAAGAAAAAATCAAAATACTTCTAATGAACACATTAGAAAGGGATCAAAAAATTAATATACACTCAATAAATTTAGACTGGGAAGAATTTAATAATTTCAATATAGCCAAAGAAGAACCTTTTAAAAATCCCGTAAGAAAACGATTAGATAAATTACAAGCATTAATCGAATTAGAACACTGCAACCTCGAAGAAAGAGAGTCTATCCTTAAAATCTGTCGTGAATATAATGAACTTTTTTATGTAGAAGGCGATCACTTGACACATACAAATTCTATAGTACACAAAGTGATAACTGAAGAAGGTAAGCCACCCTTATATACAAAACCCTATCGACTCCCTGAAAGCCAAAGGGAGGAAATACACAAACAAATTAACGAAATGCTGGAAGACGGCATAGTACAGCCAAGCTATAGTCCATGGAATTCACCCCTGCTGTTAGTCCCCAAAAAATCAGCCAAAGATGGACCAAAACGTTGGAGGGTAGTAGTCGATTTCAGGAAACTGAATGAACTAACACTTGGAGACGCTTATTCACTACCCAACATAACCGACATTCTCGACCAGCTTGGAAAGTCAAAGTACTTTAGTACACTCGACCTGGCAAAAGGTTTCCACCAGATTCTGATGGATGAAAACGACAAAGGCAAAACGGCATTCAGTACTCCGTTTGGACATTATGAGTACAATCGCATGCCATTTGGACTAAAGAACGCACCAGCAACATTTCAAAGGTTAATGAATAATGTGCTAATGGGACTACAAGGCATCGAATGTTCTGTGTATGTAGATGACATAGTCATCTATGGCTACGATCTACACGATCACAACACACGGCTTATCAAGGTTCTCAAACGTCTTCGAGAACACCATCTAAAGTTACAGCCGGACAAGTGTCATTTTATACGAAAAGAACTCACTTACCTGGGACACGTTATTTCCGAAGAAGGCATTAGACCAGACCCTGAGAAAATCAAGGCAGTAAAAACTTTCCCGGTACCCAAGAAACCAAGAGACATTAAATCATTCCTCGGTTTCGTAGGATACTACAGGAAATTTATACCTAATTTCGCAGATCTGGCCAAGCCCTTAACAAAACTACTAAGGAAAAACGTTGATTTCAAATGGGATGCTTTTTGTGACGAGTCATTCAGGAAGTTAAAAGAAAAAATTATAAAACCACCAATTCTCGCTTATCCTGATTTCAGCAAAGAGTTTATCGTCACAACCGACGCAAGCGACATAGCATTAGGAGCGGTACTCTCCCAAGGTTCTATAGGAGAAGACAAGCCGATTTCTTTCTCTAGCCGAACTCTTAACGACGCCGAAACAAGGTACACAACTTCCGAAAAGGAGTTACTAGCCATTACGTACGCCCTACAACAATTCCGACCATACATTTTCGGACGAAAATTTACGATTTGTACTGATCATAATAATCTTTTATGGTTAATAGGACAAAAGAATCCTACCTCAAGACTCCTACGTTGGCGTATCCTCATGGAGGAATATGAATTCAAGATTGTACACAAATCAGGCAAAAGCAACGTTGTCGCAGACGCTCTCAGTCGCGTGCGATTACAAAATGAAGAAAACAATAAAATACTAATCACCACGAGACGTCAACAACAGACGCTTAACGAAGAAAACAATGCTAACGAAATACGGCCAACCCCGACAGACCCCCCTCCTACTTCAAGCTTGCAGCTTTTCGAAAAAACAGACTCAATATTTATAAACAACAAGGTTGCATTTAAGATTATACTTCTCCCTCTCATAAAGACCAATGACGAAGAAATTTTAGAAAAACAATTTCAACACTTTAAAAAACCTGACATAGGACAAAATTTAACAATTTCTCAAGCAAAATCCAATTGCTATTATAGTATATTTACCTTACCGATTCCTTTGAGAAGTACCTCTGATCGACAAACCATATCCAATTGTTTACTAGACATACTTAGAGAAAGCAAAGAAAAGAATCTGAATCCATTGGCGTTTTCCCTTCCAAATTACGATAACAACCAAGAAGACATAAAAATAATGATTAGAGAAATATTCAACAAAGAACACATAACCATCTACGTTTACATAGACAAACGAATAATACTTGACAATGCAGAAGACATAACACGAGTACTGCACGAAAACCACGAGTCTCCTTTTGGGGGACATCAAGGAGCAACTCGCACCATTAAACGAATAAAACGAAGTTATTACTGGCCAACGATAACTAAAGACACGACGGAATACATCCGCAAGTGTGAATCGTGCCAAAAGAACAAATCATCCAAAAATCCGAAGATACCCTTAAAGATAACAACCACAAGCAAAACTCCATTCGAACGAGTAGCATTGGACATTGTAGGTCCCCTACCTGTTAGTCACGAAAACAACAAATACATACTGACTTTCCAAGATGACCTTACGAAATTTAGCGAAGCAATCGCAATACCCAATGCCGAAACCAATACAATAGCCCGAATGCTAATAGAACGAATAGTCTGTCGATTCGGAATTCCCGACTCAATATTAACAGACCAAGGAACAAATTTCCTCAGCACACTCTTTAAGGAGATATGTAAGGTACTCAAATCGAAAAAGTAACAAACTACCCCGTATCATCCTCAGACGAACGGTGCACTTGAACGTAGTCACAAAACATTAGCAGAATACTTAAGACATTACGTTAATCAAGACCCTCTCACTTGGGACACATGGCTTCCATACTCGATGTTTGTTTACAACACGACTCCACACACCAGTACGAACTACAGTCCACACGAACTATTATACGGTTATCCACCAAAAATACCCAGCTCGCTGAACAAAGACCCACAGATTTCATATAACTACGACAACTACGCTAACGAACTCCGAGCTCGATTACAGCATGGCTACAAAATTGCCAGAGAACGACTGTACGACAAAAAACAAAAAACGAAGCTACAATACGACAGGAACAGCAAAATCCAGAGATTTAACGTGGGTGACAAAGTCCTCATAAGGAACCAAACGAGACAGAACAAACTCTCGAGCATATGGGAAGGACCATACGAAGTAACAAAAATCCTCTCTGACGAAAACACAGTAGTACAGATCGGAAGAAAAGCTAAACTATTACACAATAACAACATACAACATCTGCAAACTTAACAAATCACTCATAAAAATAAAAACGTTTACAGGATGGCGACAATTTATTACACGCCCGATTCAAAATGGAAAATGGTAAACACAGTAACACGATCAGAGATCAGCTTGCGCCACGGCACCACTCGAATAGGCAACGGCTACCCGAACGATATAGATCTGGACACCCCACTTGTTTCAACCGGGCAATGTGCAATATTTGTACACCGCAATGACAGCAGAATATACATCGGGGAGTACAACTACTCCCGCAGAACCTACATCAACGGGAAACGGCTGGTCCCTGATACCATCAAGGAACTCCGTTTCGGAGATATCATAAGCTTTGGGATACGGGAAGAAGACTTCGAGCTAGACTTCTGCCCCACCTATATATTAAAGGGTCCCTTACCACGGCGCTGGAACCCCACAGTACGACCTCCGCCTCCACAGATTACGTACGACGAGGAGTCGAATGATGGATACGAGTGCACCGACACCGTTGTATGGGAACCACTTAACAACTAGTTATGAAAAATATATATATCTTTTATAATACTTCGAGAATTTTCTTTTCAAACTTACACCAAACACAAACACACACGCACTTGAAAATTTTGGTCAACCGGTAATCACAACCATGCACAACCACTTTTCAGAAGATGATGCTCCGTATATTGACATTTACCCTACTCACGTCAACCATCCAAGGTAGCCTAAAGATCGAGCCTATAAACCCCAATCCAGGCGTATATTTCGAGGAGATAGGACTCGCCGAAATATATTACCATGAATGGAAACTCATAGTATACTACGACCTGGAACAACTTACAAAAGCCTTGGGACATGCCGCTGGGTACGTAGTAGAGATCAACACTTTATGCCAACAACTTAAAGGCCACGCAGATTTTGGAATAATATGCGACGGAGCAGTTGCCGAGATGAACCACCTTATGACAGACATACAGACCAAATACCAATTACTAAATCCGAAGCACAGGAATAAAAGAGCTCTACTCAATATTGTAGGGACAATAAGCAAATCTCTATTCGGAACACTAGACGAAAGCGACGCTAGGTTTTACGACAAACAAATTGAACTTTCCCAAATTAACGACAAACACTTATTATCCCTCATACAGAAACAAACAGTACTCCTCGAAACAACAAAAAACGTATTCAGCAAATCCGAGCAAGCTATAGAAAACCAGATGATAGCAATCAATGCGAAAATAGACAGTACGAAACAAATAATAGATAACTTGGTTAATACAACTCAAGATCAAAAGGTATTTCTCGAAATAGAATCTTTAACCTCCCTGGTCACCCTAATCATCATACGATATCAAAACACCCTTAATGAAATATTAGACTTGGTGAGTGACGTCAAAAATGGTAAACCCCATCCAGCTATAATATCCCAAGATCAAATTAAGTCCGCTCTCATACAAATAAAACAAGAAATCCCAAACGGTATGAGACTACCGTCCGTAGTTAACGACGAAAAATTTTCTAATCTATATCATACTTGTACTACCAACGTAGCTATCCTAACAGGAAAGATCATCTATGAAATCAAGATACCTCTCCCATTAATAGATAACTTCCGCATTTACAAAGTTATACCTCTTCCAACCCGATATGTTAGTCAATTTTTATTCATACAACCTTCAACCCAATACTTGATTATCAACTATAGAAAAGATCTTTTTTTCAAATTTGAACAAGGATGACTTGGCAAACTGCAAATCTTGGAACGGAAAATTTCTTTGTCCTCTAACACACCCCTTATTCAACACTGATACTAATAACCTACAGTGCGAGGTCCAGTTACTGAAAGAAAATACTGTCCTCCCAAACACATGCGAGGTAAGACATTCAAAACCCACGACAATATGGATCCAACTCTCCCAACCCAACAAAAGGTTATTTTCGTCTCTTGACAAATGCACAGTCGACATAATATGTGGAGAAAACTCAACCACACACACCTTGATGAACACCCTGACAATTGAAATACCGAAAAATTGCTATCTTAAATCAAAAGAGCTCACAATACAGGCAATTAGCGAAATTTCCTCAACTCTCACCAATTCTTACGTCCCCCCTTTAAATATCTCACATATCATTTCTAATAGCTTGGTCAACTATACATCCAACATAACAGTCATAAAATTCTCAAGCCAAAACGACTTAAAACTAATCTCACAAAGCATAAGTACTTTGAAAAACGAAGAATCAGAACCTGTGCTGACACTAGATAATCATAATCTGCACCATTACACACTGATATATGCAATAGTAGCATTATTGTTGGTTCTATTTTTTTACAGCCGCTATCAAATCTATATAATCAATAAAAGCAAACCCCTTGACAATAACAAAGACCACATAAGTATGACAAAAACCAAACAGACCAGCGTTGACAGTTTGGGGGTTTTCCCCCCAGATCTAGGGGTTTTTTTGGCCGACGGGGGGAAACCTGGGGGGAAAAATTGTTTAGGGGGAAATCTGGGGGTTTTATTTTGTAACCGTTCAATTAATTTCTTTTTTTTTCTCACTAAAAAGCATCGTAATAGTAAGCTATAAAGCAACTGCACCACCAACAAACCAAATCAATGTATATTCGAGTACCTTACCTATGTCCGATGTAAACATGTCTGGCAATTAAATTCCATTCCAACGCATTCCAATATTTATTGAGAAGTGCCAGTGTATTAATTAACCCCTATCTAAAGCTACATGCATCACACACTATTGCGTTTGCGAAAAGTTCACAATCATTTGGGTGGAAGGAAGCAGAGCGATAAATACCTATACATAGATACATACCTACAAAAATATAAAAAAAATGTTCTTTGTGTTGAATTAACTTTTTGCTTTTTAAATATATTTTTAAAAAACAAAAATTTAGGGGTTTTTTTCCTGAAAATAGCTAAATCTGGGGGTTTTTCAGATTTGTCTGGGGGGAAATATATTAACCGTCTGGCAACGCTGAAACAGACTGAAACCCCCGAAATTAGACTAAATATTTCAACAGACGGTTAGGAGTGTAGAAAATTTATTATTTTATTAAAATTTTGCAAAGACCTTATAAAAAAAAAAAAAACAAAAAATATATATACTTATTTACAATCAACATGTACCCTTATCCGCTAAGTAAAAATAAAGGTTTTGAATATTAATGTAATTATTGTACACTAAGCAAAAATGATATACCTAAGTTATACATACCTATATACAATATAAAACCATATAAATATAAGAATGCAATAATGTAACTAAATAATCTATATGTAATTCATTAAGACAAATCACTTTGTAAAAACTAAAAGATTTATACATATCTTTTTTTATATACTCTTACTATCACTCCTTCCATTCAGTCGAAAATTAACCTCTTCAAGGCTTAATTTCCTCCCTATAAGGAGAGCGGGATGTAGTAACTACACTACATATACCCTACCCTACCATACATAATGACCAGCCAATAGCCCACCGAATTACGCTCTCAGCATTACGATCAGTTCCATATCATTATGTTCCCACAATCCCAGCCAATATGATTTACGTACGATCCGCTTGCATTCGTTTGGTCCCACCCATAAAATACCAAAGTGATGACCTCATAAATGTCTCTTTTTCGGTATGCATCTAAGAGTTCGACGCTCATTGCATAGCAGTGACACACTCGTATGCGCTTAAGGGAAACCAAACGTAAACACAAGCGGCGAACCAAAACATAAACAACACTGAGTCAATTGTATGGGAACTATGCTGATGATGCATTTTGATGAAGAGACCAACACACTGGGTGCATGGAAATGGGTACTATGCTGATAACGCACTTATGCATATATCCATATGATTGCCCAATATGTTGGACTCAATTAGCAAAGTAGCTGATAAATGATAATGCGTTTGGGACTATAGGAATTGCGCAAGGCATATGTATGGTGGAAAGGGGATTTTCTTCTTTAAAAATTACATATAAATAGGGAAGGATTGGTAGGAAGAGTCAGAATTGTTTAACACTCGAAAGGTCGCAGCCACGCATAAGACAGCGGGCCCTAGAGTAAATAAATATCAAACTAAAAACTGAAGATACTTTTTTTATTAAACGGTTCTCCCGATTTTATTCTTCTCCCTGCTTGAAAGGGAAAGCACGGTAAATTTCGGTTATTACACAAATCTATGTCTGCATATGCTAGAATGTGAATCTTGGCGTGCATGAAATTTATGTGCACGTATCTCCTTATGCAGAATCAAGCGCGAAAACGCATGCGTGAAATATGCACCACATATACACATGATTTCTAGCTTTAAGCTTACTACGGACCTGTTTCGGAACGAAATCTGCGAAAAATCTGCAAAAAGGCGGCGGAAAATAATTTGTGGAGAATCCCATCAGCTGATACACAAATGGCAGTGTTAGCAGCGCTGGCTATTTATCTTTGATTTGGCTACTCGAACTTTTCACTGGTTCCTTAAAATTGTCATTTGGGATTTATCCAAATTTATGCTTTTCACTCCGAAGTTTAGTGATTTTTAGGAATTACCGGCTTAGGAACTTGTAAAAAAATTCATACTTCTATTGCGAACGTACTCTTTTGGTATAGGTGACTAAAACTTTCTAAAAGGTTATGTCGTTTTCGATTGGGCATTTCAGTTTTCTGCTGCCAAACATTAAATCCGATTTGTACTGCTTCTTTTGTATATTGAGTTGGCCGCAAAAAACACTTGTTTTTCATGTACACTGGAAATCTAATCGATTTTCACACATTTATACCCACCAATTTCGAAAATATTTAATATGAAAACTTGTTTCCTTATTTTATTAACATTGGAAAATGGAAACTATAAAGGTCTCTCAATTTTGAGTGTGTTTATTTTAATTTAATATTGTCGTCTTTAAAAAGCAATGTAATCAGAATAAGTAACCCTAAAAAACTGGAAAAAAATGCGCAGTTTTGATCTTTCAGTTTGTTTATTTTCGGCTCCAAGATTTTTCAAATGCGGCTACATATTGGTTGTAAAAGCTGCTAACGCATTACAAATGTTAAATTTTCTCAAGCAAATAATGTCGCGGACAATAAAATAAATATATGTGCGAAAAGCGAGTATACGTATAATTGTACCAAGCAATCTGCTACAATTACCCACTTTTCGTCATCATTTCGCAGCAGCAGCGTACTGCAAAACGAAAAGGACATTCGTTGTGTCACTTTTGTATGGGATTTAGATGCGAAGTTAATTAGACTACACCAACACAGAAACTTATTTTGGATTTAGTTCTCTGAGGTAAACATAGAGGTGCTCAACAGATTTATTATTTATTTTTTGTGAGTGAGACAATAGTGTTGGAGACCCACAAAAAAAACGCGTTATTTTTTGAATGTTGTACAAGTTATAGTCTTACGGTAGACGAACACTCCATGAATTTTGCGAATAATTAAGTTCAAATGAAATTAACGACATAAAAGAAAACTGTCATTACCTATTAAACATATAATTTTGTATTATAAACCTTTATAAAAAGTATTTTTGATAGTTATTTTTGTATGTCATTGATAAAGATTGGATCCCAGAGATAAATTGCAATACAATACAATCTTCACCTATCTGGCCTTTGTGCCCCTCCCAGAAATAAATCCTGGATCCGCCCTTGATCTTGGCTTAACACATCTCCCAAACACAGAATCAGGTCAGAAGTAAGTAACGATTTCAAAGTGTTAAATGCTTTTAAGAAGTAACAATCGGGCATTTTCAACCTTTCGGATTTTTTGAAATACTTTATCATAGGATGCACTACCTTGATAGTGTCGAGATAGGGTACAAGACTCCACTGTGTGGAGGCTCCGAAAGATGACTTAAAAACTTGGTATCTCCCACATTTTGGAGTTAATAACCCAAATAAACCCGGGAAGACTCGTTTAGTTTTCGGCGCAGCTGCAGAGGAAAGTGGCGTCTCCCTAAGTTCATTCCTTTTGAAAGGGCCCGATGACAACAGGGTTTTACTGGCAGTTCTCTTCAACTTCAGACTGCGAGCTGTGGCAGTTATAGGGGACATAAAGGAGATGTTCCACCAAATATTAACTCGACCTGAGGACCAACAACCGCAGCGCTTTCTGTGGCGAGATAGCGTCGACAAGTCAATTGAGAAGTACGTCATGGAAGCCATGACCTTTGGAGCCGCTTGCTCGCCTTCTATAGCCAACTTCTTGAAGAACCATAATGCTTTAAGATTTTTACTCAAAAAGCCTCGAACCGTTGAAGCAATTACTAACAAATACTACGTAGATGACTTCGTCGATAGTTTTGACAGCGTCTCAGAAGCTATCAACGTAACCAAGGCTGTTGTAGAAATCCATCGAAGAGGTGGGTTTAAGTTGAGGAATCTGATGTCGAATTCTGAAGTTTCCCCGTATCAGCCGAGCCATCATGGAAGACAATAGACGCCCAACGAAAAGGGAATTCCTTAGCATCACAATGTCAATATTTGACCCCTTTGGTATTATTATGTTAGGTTCGATGGTTGAAATTCGACTCCCCGATTCTCCAAGACCTACCTGGAACTTCGGTTTGGTCACTTCGGGAAAATGCATTGGTCAGCATGACCCGGAAGTGTTTGCATTTAGTTAATAGGTCGCGGCCCATTGAATCATTGCGTCACGTAAGTGAATTGTGGTTGTGCTGTCGCTGCAGTGGAATTGTGTTATTGTGTTATTACAATTCCACTGTGAAACTGTTTCACTGACACAACCATGACTCAGTTAGCCGCGGCTCCTACATATGCGTTTTGGGGCATAACATCCCTCCCCCCTTCGGAAGTTCAAGCCAGGTCTCAGAAAAATTGGTTTGTCTTCTTTTATTATAATAACAATGTTTACAATTGGATACATATTTTTCGTTCTTATTTACTAAATAAAATGTATGGTACATAGATATAGATACTTATCTGTTTAACTTAAGCTAGTGTTTATAAATAAATTACATGGATATGGCTACTTATCTATTTGACTTAAGCTAGTGTTTATAAATAAATTACATGGATATAGCTGCTTATCTATTTGGCTTAAGGTAGTGTTTGTATATATATATTTTTTATTATATTTTTTTTTTTTTTGTTTTAAACCCTGGCAAACGTTAGATCTCCTGAGGCTGTGGTCATCTCAACTCTTCTTTTTGGCTGCTGTTTTCTCCTTGGAGGGCTTGGGGCCTCGCGAAGTTCCATTTCTTCTACCCGCGCTCCTGTATACGCTTGTTGCAACGTTTTGTTACCTTTTCGTGCCTTCCATCTTTTTCTTACTATGTATGTTGTTGTCCCCAGTATTAATATCAAACACACCGACATTAGTGCGTATTGATGACTTGCCATCGTCCATTTATGGCTTCGGAGGGTTTCTTCAGTTTCGGGCTGCTCTATTTGTCTTTCCAGATCTTCCGAAGATTTTTTTCCCTCGGTCAGGATTGCATTGATGTCTGCATGACTTCCCAGTCTTATCGGTAGAATCTTTTTGTTTACTGGTACTTGCTGGATTTCAAATTGTACTCGAAGCGTTTCCAATATTCCTGCGAAATCAACTTTTGGCTGCTTGAGTTCGACATTGCTGCTGACCTCTTGCTCGTACGGGATTTTCATTTCCCGCGTCCCGATATCACATGGTTTGAGTATTCGTATGACCCCGGTACTCCTTAGTAGCGGATTGTACTGTTCCCCGTTGCAATTGATGTTCAGTGTCATATTATTTCGGAGGTTGTACAACCAGGAATTACTGGCCGCCATTTTTACAAACGAGCCCTCTGATGCGGGAACGGCCATGTGTTGGCATCGTTCTTTGGCTGTCACTGTGTGTTGTAAGAGCTCGATAAGGCATTCTTCGCTACTCCTTGTGAATACCGGTCTTTGGTGCTTACAGATTGACATGGTTACACGCTGCATTGTTGTTATTTTGTTGCATTTGGCCAAATCTTCCTTGGTCATAAAAACGAAGAGTCCATGATCCTCTGACTCTGCTATATAATCTGCCCTTGTCTCGATAATTATGTCCCACTTCTCGTTAAGTCTTGAGGCGATCGGATATACCTTTTGGATATCAAACTTTGTTTGCTCCGGAAGAGGAATGACGACTTTAATGATCAGCGAATTGTCGTTGGGGAATACGGTGACCTTTGCTGCCTGGTGAAGCGTTAATTCATCTTGGAAGAAGGGTCGTATTTTTGCTGTTAGTGACGGTTCCTTGAGGGTTTCCGATATATTCCCAAAATTTAGGATCAACGTGTGTAGCCGGCCTTGGTAGAGTTCATTCAGTATTGCAATTTCAATGGCTTGTCGGTGTTGTACTTCCAGGAGCTTTGCTGTGAGTATAGCCACAAGCTCATTTATTGCCGTCTTGAGCTGAAGGGTCGCTATAGCAGTGCTTGTTTTGTCTGCAAATTGTTGGTATATTGAACCGAAGTCGTTTAGATGTGCCGTTATTGCGTCGATATCTGCGATTGCTTTGGTGAGGGGTTTACCTATGCCGTCGTAATTTGATTTCATCACCGTCAGTTGCTTGTTGATCAGTGTGAATGTATCCTCACTATTTTTATGCAGAATCTGCAATTTGTTGTACACCTTTTCCGAGTCTTCGCTGTCCATAGTACCGAAAGCCCATTTTGAAAAACTTCCAACTTCGTTAAGAAGGGCTCTTCTGCTGCGTTTGTGTGAAAACATATGCTGGAGGTATACGTTGTTCACCTTCAAGTTTTCCGATATTACTGACGCTTCTTTAACCATTGTTCTGCAAGCATCCTTAAAATCCTTTGAGCTTACGTCGTCTTTCAGGAACGAGCACATTTGGTTTATTTTGCTTTCGCAGATATTAGCAAAGTCAACAACGCCAGCGAAATCCATTGGTGTGAGCTTAGTAAAGATGATCCAACAGTCTTTATAAAATAATGCACTTCCCACTTTTTCGAAGACGATAGGGGTTTCGGAGAGATTTTTCACTTGGAACGGTTCTGCATCCTGCGTCTGGGTGAGCCCGATCAAGTTTGCCAGGTACATAATGCTTATAATTAAAATCATGCTTCTTATGTAAATTTTTTTTTCTAAATTTTTGAATAATCTTAATATATTACTTAGGCTCTATAAGGGCTTCAGAAAGCTTCTATTCCTTGGATTGGTCTAAGTTTGCTCTACTGAAAAGAAAAAAAAACTATATTAATAAAAAAAAAAACTATATTAATATACCAAGATTTATCGGTAGAATGGTTTAAGTTGATTGTTATGCACCTGTTTAATTTTTTTCCCATTTTGATACTTGTGTTTACCTTATCGCTACGGACACAACCTCGTAGGGTCCCAACCAGATAGGGGTGAATTTATTCTTTCTGGTGGGATTCCTTAGCAAAACCTTCTGTCCAACATTGAACGTAATAGTCTTAGAACCTTTGTCATAGAGCACTTTCGATTTTAGTTTTGCTATTTTAAGGTTCTGATTCGCTAACTTGTGGGCAATCTCGAGTTGATGCTTAAGTTGCGCGGGGTAGTCGTCGGCATTATACAGAGGTGTGGGTTTTCTTTTTAGATTCGTTGGCATTTCAAACTTAAAACCAAATAATGCATTCAAAGGGGTTAATTGGGTCGCGGTGTGGATGGAATTGTTGTGAACGTGCATGGCTTGCCGAAGCCATTGGTTCCAATTTCTTTCATCGTTTGCAACAAAGGATCTGAGATATTCGGCTAAAGGCCGATGACTTCTCTCTAACGAACCGTTTGATTGAGGGTGATATGCTGTTGTATGGAGTTTGTTCACACCCAATAACTTGCAGGTCTGTGAAAATATCTTTGACGTGAAGTTGGCGCCATTGTCCGTGACAAGGATCTTTGGAATTCTATACCTCGTCAGGATTTGTTCATAAAAAACTCTAGCCACTGTCGAAGCTTCCATATCGGGAAGGGCTGCGCAATCTATGAACTTAGTCAAATCATCCTGAAAAGTCAGAATATATCTGTTTCCTGAGTGTGATACGGGAAGTCCACAGACAATATCCATGTATACCTTATCGAAGGGGAACATTTATTCTTTTGGCACAGTGAACATTTTCTTACGAAATCTTTAACATCCTTTGCCATTCCCTTCCACCTATATTGTTGTCTAATACGCCCTAAACTTTGTTTGTTACCCTGGTGACCCCCGAGCGCTGAATTGTGGAAATCTCTTAAGATTGTTTGGATTTCCGAGTGATCCGTTAAAAATTCTATATTTTTAGGTACTGTTGATACAGTTGGGGTGCCTTTATCAGCATTTGTATTACCTGTACCAGTGGAAGTCGTTGATGCACCTACCGAGACCTTATTGTCCTTCAAACACGCTTGTGCCCGAGTGACAGCTAGACACTGCTCTACAGGATTTTCTTGTGGGATACGACTTAGCGCATCAGCGTTCTTGTTCACTTTTCCCGGCTTGTATTCGATTTTGAAATCGTATTCCGAGAGTTTGTGATGGAAACGTACTAGACGGTAGGTGGGGATCTTTTACATGAAACACTCCCTTAAGTGGCTGATGATCTGTGTACACTGTAAAAGAGCACCCTAAAAGATACGTCCGGAAGTTGTTGGTAGCCCATACAATAGCCAGGAGTTCCTTTTCTATTGTAGAATACCTTTTTTCAGCAGGATTTAAGGATCGACTTGCGTTAGCTATAGGTTTATCCTTTCCAACCTTACCCTGTGACAGTACTGTCCCCAATGCTTCATTGCTAGCATCCGTAGTCAAGATAAATGGCTTCGAAAAATCTGGGTAGATTAGGACTGGAGGCGTAGTTATTGCCTTTTTCAATTCTTCGAAAGATCTTTGGTGCTCCGGCGTCCATTTGAGTTAATGGGGGCGGCTATTTTCGCAAAATTCGGGATGAACTTCCTGTAATAGCTAGCGAAACCTAAGAACGATTGCACTTCTTTAATATTTTTCGGGATTGGGAAATTCGCGACGCAACTTGTTTTTGAGGGATCTGGTATTGCACCATTCTGGGAGCACTTGCGACCTAAATAAACAACCTCTTTGGACAGAAAATTGCATTTTTCGGTATTTAATTTGAGTTTGTAGTCTCTCAACTGCGAAAATATACGTACCAATTTGTCACAATGGTCTTCCAAATTTTTACTATAAATTACGATATCATCCAGGTAGACAAAACAGTCTATTCCTTGCAGACCAGTTAAAATATAGTTCATTATCCTTTGGAAGGTAGCTGGTGCTCCCGTTAGTCCGAAAGGCATCCGGTTGAATTCATAGTGACCCAACCCCGTGCTAAATGCAGTCTTTTCCCGGTCCTGCTTTTCAATGAGCACTTGGTGGTATCCCCTGGCCAGATCAAGGGTTGTGAAATAGCGGCAGTTTCCTAGCTGGTCGAGAATATCTTCTATTCTTGGCAGAGGAAACGCGTCTTTAATCGTCACATCATTAAGTTTTCGAAAATCCACTACAACTCGCCATCTCTTTTGTCCATCGGCCCCTGGTTTTTTAGGGACGACCAAAAGAGGAAAGTTCCACGGTGATTTACTGGGGGCTATTATGTACTTTGTCTTTTAGCATTTGCTTCACCTGATTGTGAATCTCATCCCTTGCGACTTGTGGGAGGCGATACTGCTTCTGATTTATTGGGCCTTGATCCGGTTTGGTTCTAATTTTATGCGCCAGGATATCGGTATGCGTCAACTTATCACCTTCCAGGTGGAAAATGTCGTTAAATTGAATGCAAATATTTTCTATTGCAATTTTTTCCTCTTTGTTTAAGTTGGCCTCTATATTTAATGATTTAAGTAGTTTTGAAATTCGTTCACTTGGTTCCTGCTTACTTACGCTTAAAATCACATTTTTATTCTTTTCCCTGCCTATACTTCGAAACTTGTTGAAATTTTCGAATTTGGGGACGAAGTCTTTACTCAAGAAAAATGGATCGTCAGTGGAATTGAGTATTGAAACCGCAAGGTTATGGTCCCTTACGCTTGAAATTGTATTCGCTAAGTAAACTCCAGGTTTTAGTTCCTGACTATGCACGAGAACGTCACGTAACCCTGTATTTACCTTTAGCTTAACAATGGTTTGAGTTCGGGCCTTTATTTCCTGGTTTAATACTTTACTTGTATTGTCAGCAACATTGACTGTATTGATTGGTTCGCATGGGTGTTTAAAGTGATACTCCGACACCAAGTTCCTATTTTTGTCAAACAACTTCAATGTTTTAGTCACTGTATCAATAATTGATCGGTTCCATAGTATATCCCGACCAATTATGCCATCTGCGGGTATGTCGTTTAGACCGTTTATTATGTGAAATTTTCCATTAACGCCATTTGTAAATAGTTTATTAGTGGTGATTGTACCTAATGTTGTACTATATCCACCGAATGCTCCACCTACTTGCCTTGTCTCCTTTCTGGATATGATTGTGTTAGGCTTTAACGAACTTTCTTTCAAAAGAGATGTGTCCGCCCCCGTATCCAATAATACAGTTATTTTACCTCCTTTGGCCTCAGGCAGGGGGAGTTCTACAAAAACGTCGTTTTTACTTAATTTCTTTGTTAAGAAAAGCCTATTTCGTTTGATATTGCAATATTTAATTTTCTGATTTAGGATATAGCCTAGTTTTTGGCCGATCTCCTTTGAGTATCGCGATATGATATCGCCTACTTGAATGATTAAATTTAAAAATTGCAACAACAGGCTCACGAGCTTGTTTTGTACCTGCGTGGCTTTTGGTCTATGCTGGAGTTTTATTTTTTGCATGCAATTTACATGTCTTTGCCCTTTCCTCTTAAGATTTTTTTTTTTATTCTTGCTATTGGGCTCCGGGATACTTAATTTACTGTTCATGGCATCTGAAACGGTGTTCTGGATTAAGGGTGTCTCTTTTATACATGTTGGGCTGGACTTTACTAATTTGTTATGACTATTAGTAGGAAATAGTTTAGGGGCGCAGCTCACTTCATTTGGCTGGCCCCTCATTCGTTTCCCTGCCCTTTCTTTGCCAGGTAGTTCCTTTTACTGTAACAGTTCTCTTCAGAGTGGCCCACTCTTGAGCACCAGTCACATTTAAGCTTTGGCTTACCACGTTTTGCCGCTGTCATGTAAACTTGTGCTTTCGGACAAGTCCCTGGGTCGTGGCCATAAGTCTTGCAGGAGTCGCAATACGGGGTGTTACGACGTACCCTACATTCGGCGTAAGTGTGATTTGACTTTCCACAGAACCCACACGTTAATTTCTCTGCTGGCCTGTTACGAAGGTGCTGTACACTGGTCTTGTTTGAACTGTTTGGGAGTACCAGTTCGAAGTACTCGGACCTATGTTGATTGGGATTTGCGAACTTGGGTAGGTGGACGCTTGAGGAGCATTAGTCGGCTGCCAATCTTGGGTCATTTCTAGGGAGCTGTGTATGTAAGGGCTATTGTTTAATTGAAAATTGTTAGACATGGAATTAACATTGTTGGGCATAGAATTATTCGGATTTGTGGGGTTTTGAAAATATTGTGGACGAAGGAGATTAGACGTTCTTATCGCCGTATCTGCTAGCGTCTGTAGTTCATCCCCACTGACCGTCAACATAAATTGACGCAACGCTGGATCTAATAACCCTACTTTGAAGCTGCAGATTATTGCATTCTTAAGTTCCTTCTTAAGAGCTACAGAGTCTGCACGTATAACGCATATACTTCCCTGCTTGTAATGGTCTTAAGTTCAGATAAGAGTGACTCGTTAAAATGTCTTATTTCTTGCCCTTGTTCTTTTATTTCTTTTTTGAGTTGATGAATTTCTTCTATCAACTGGGCTTTTGTGGACTCTCTTCTGTCCATAAACTTAAAACCAGAACAATTTAACCAGTGACCAAGCTGGAGCCGAAAATCAACGCTTTCTAGGAAAAACTTTACTTAAGTAACCCAACGAAGTTTAATGCCGTGTAAAAAAAAAACGTATTATCATATAAATAAAATTGGTGTAGTTCTGTTCGACTTCGATTGAATTTGACTGCATGTCTTAAAATGCAAAAATCTTAGAAACTACTGAATATATTCTGGTGCATTTTTCACAGGCCTATAGAGGATACCTAGGCCTACAATCTCCACTTTGTTTCAAATCTATATTTCTATAAATTTCGGAAAAAAATGGACAAGAGTAACTTATTTTTTTGTTTTGTTTCGCTTTTTTCTTTGTAAATACTGGGAGCATTTAAATATAGTAAACACCATCTTATATGTAGAGGACATCTGCGGGTACTACTTAGGATATCCATTAACTCGAAAACTAAATACGTTTTTAAAGAAATAGGCAAAATTTGAAACTTTTCTACGATTTTCACCTGCGTGAGTGGATATGCACTTCACTCTCAAATCAAACATACTTACCACGCAATATATTGACATCTCTTTTAACCTTATTTTACTCCTGTAAGGGAGAGGGAGACAGATAGAGGCAGTGTGCTGTATGCTGTTTGTTTGTTAAAAAGGAAAAGAAAAAAGATTAAAAGAAATGTCAAATAGGTATAGGTATCAGTGATACTAGATCGTGGGTAATTACCCAATTCGCGGGTATTTTGCCTTTACATAAAAAGCTAAAAGAGCGATCAAGGGCAGTAAATTAGCCGCTCGAGTTTTTAAATAGCATTACAGCCCATGGCCTTCCTGCTCATAAAATTGAATTAAAAGTTGGAGACCCCATTATGTTGCTTCGCATTTTGAATCCCCCCAATCTTTGTTATGGAACCAGATTGAGAGTGATATCGTTACAGGAAAACTTTATTGATGCTTTCATTTTAACTGGGTGTGGTAAAGGAAAAACGGTGTTTATAACAAGAATACCTACAAATAATTTGTTATTCATTTCAGTTTAAACGGATTCAATTTCCTATTAATGTTTGTCTTCCACGACAATCAATAAATCACAGGGTCAAACTTTAAGAAAAGCGGGAGTTGATTGAAGAAAGAATTGCTTCACGCACGGGCAGTTATATGAAGCGTGCTCCAGGGTAATTAATGCAGGAAATATCACTATCTTAGCCGATAGAAACAAAACCGCTAACATAGTATATAAAGAATCGTTGCATTAATAAAAAAAAGTGAGTTAAACATTATAAAATTAGTTTCGGGAGTTTTTTTTAGATCGGGTTCAAGTCCCTCACTATTGAAGAAGGCTTCCTCACTTTATACCTCTGCAATGTCTTTCGATGATTTTTTGATTTTTCCTTCCAGCGATTATCAAAAGAAATAAAAAATTGTGTCCCCTATAAGACAGTAAATTCTTTAGTTTTTTTTTCCGTCAACTGTTCTGAAGCCACATTTTACACGGGCGAAGCCGGGCGGGTACAGCTAGTCGTATATAAGATATGACACTAAACACTACCCTAACCTACCTCAATGAGGTAATGCCGTAAAACAAACAAATCAAAACAAAAGAGGAGAGAAAGAAGGAAAAAAAAATTATTCAAGACGATACTTGATACTTACCTGCTTCATTTACTGCTGCAGTGTCGTAGAATTTAATGTTGTTTTTTTTGTCTCTCGCGGCGCAATTGTTTTAAGAATTTTTTTTTTTTTTTACACTACACAAAAAGTTAGAACTACACAAAAAGTTAGAACTACACAAAAAGTTCGCGTACCGGCTGCGCCAGATGTTATGTTAGGTTCGATGGTTGAAATTCGACTCCCCGTTTCTCCAAGACCTACCTGGAACTTCGGTTTGGTCACTTCGGGAAAATGCATTGGTCAGCATGACCCGGAAGTGTTTGCATTTAGTTAGTAGGTCGCGGCCCATTGAATCATTGCGTCACGTAAGTGAATTGTGGTTGTGCTGTCGCTGCAGTGGAATTGTGTTATTGTGCTATTACAATTCCACTGTGAAACCGTTTCACTGACGCAACCATGACTCAGTTAGCCGCGGCTAGTACATATGCGTTTTGGGGCATAACAGTAAAGGGTGATGAAAAAAAACACAAAAAATTCGAAAAAATGAATGAAATTTTTATTTAAATCGATAGTTTGAACCTTGCAATTTAATGTTTAAAGATAATTTCATGCAAATGTTGACCGCGGCTGCGTCTCAGGTAGCCCATCCGCTGAGTCCAATTTTGGCATACTCTTTCACACATATCGGCCGGTATCTCACGAATGAATGCATGGATGTTGGCTTCCAGTGCGTCAATCGAAGCGGGCTTGTCCCTATACACATTAGCCTTGGCATACCCCCACAAAAAATAATCTAATGGTGTCAAATCGCACGATCTAGGCGGCCAATTGACCGGCCCGAATATTCTTCCGAATAGACTGCTCAGAAGGTTGAGAATGCCGATCATAAAATGGAAGCAGCGCGCGATGAGCATTTCGAACCGAGCACGAATTTTGATAGTAAAATTCAATAATTTGCAAGCGTTGTTCATTTGTAAGACGATCCATGGTTAGATTGCAAACCAAACTGAAGCTGTTTGACAGTGACACAAGGTACTAAACACACGTCAGCTGTCAAAACCAGTGTTGCCAAAACCCAACCAGCTAAAAAATCACCCTTTATAATCGCTAACTTTACGCTCTATTAAAAGTTGTTGCTCCGCTCGATCTGGACCTTTGGAATCGCGTGGGATGATCCAATTACCAACGAATCGTTCGAGAAGCGGAAGCAGTGGAAGATGGAGCTGCCGAAATTGAACCAACTCAAAATCCATAGATGTCATAATAAGTATCTTTCAAGTGCCAGTCAGATAGACTTGCACACCTTCGTCGATGCCAGCGGGAAAGCCTTTATCGCAGTCACATTCATAAGAATTAGCATAATGGACAAATCTCCATTTCATTAGTTTGCGGAAAAACGCGAGGAAGCCCAAAAAACTTATAAATATACCTCGTCTTGAGCTGTCGGCCGCTATTCTCGGCGTAAGGCTTTGTAATTCTATCGACTGTCATAAATTGTCGATTGCTAACCGGGTGTTCTGGAGTGATTCAAAAACCGTTCTTCACTGACTTCGATCAGACCCACGCCGACACGAAGAATTCGTGGGCTTCACAATTGCCGAAATATTGGCGAGCTGTCGAGTCAACCAGTGGCGATGAGTTCCTTCAAAGCAATATCCCGCGCATGAGGCTACAAGAGTTAATTATCCACCCCAATTTCATGCGGACAATAAAAGGAGAAAAGGCCCCTTCTTTCTGAAGTTAGCTGAGGTGGATTGGCCAAAACTACCTGATGACCGCTTTACGAGTGAGTGCCGAGAAGAGTTGCGGCCAAAGTATGCACTGAACAGCAACGCCATGAGGAGTTGACGGAACAAGGTTTTCCAAATTTTCGAGGCCCTAAAGGACGATTGCATGGTTGCAACGCTTCGCTAACATTTTCCAAGGAAAAGGGTTTGAACGAGGTGAGCTGACCGTATACGAGCTTCGCAATTCAGAGCAGAGACAATACTGAGACCACCAACTTCGCCGATTTCCCGTTACTTAGCCTACAAGCTATTCTATTGGGTGGCAAATGCTAAGTGCGCTTGTATTGTTACGTAGAAATTCGTATTGACAAATTCCACGTAACTTCAGAAATTCCGGCTCACAAATGCACTCGCACCTTCCATATGCCACTTCCGCTTTGGGCAAAGTGGCTTGCAGCATTAATAGAATTTTATCCGTTGAATTTGAAATTGATCGTTACTTCTGGATAATATACCTAGTCCTGCCGTAAGTTCTGTTACAACTTCAAAGTCCCATAGAAAAAAAAAACAGTAAACATATCGAATTATTTTTTTTTTTATTTATTAGGCCACATTATTGGCTATTTGAAAAAAAATGGTTCATTCAAAATGGCCGCCGTTTGCTTTCACACAAGCCTTCAAACGTAGTGGCCATTGGGCTATCGAGACACGCACGGTATCCATGGATATATCTCGGACGCTGCTTTGGTCAATGCTGTTTTCAGGCTTTCCAAATTTCTGTGTGGAGTCTTGCAGGCTATGTTTTCCAGTTCTGACCACAAACCATAATCCAGTGGATTCAGATCTGGACTCCCCGAGGGCCAATCTTCAGCTGCTGTGAAGCCAGAAATGTTGAGCCTGAGCCACTCCTGCGTGGTTTTGGCTTTATGCGCTGGAGCAGAGTCTTGCTGGAAGATCCACCTGTTTCCGTTGAAAAGGGTATTGGTCAAGCCTTTAACAAGACCCTCTAGCACGTCCTCTTGATAGACCTTTGCCCCAGTTTTCACGCCTTTTTCATAGAAATGGAGGGATGTGACACCTTGGTGGGACACCCCCCACCAAACCATCACGGACGCTGGATGATGGCCTCGTTGAACCCTAGGAACAATTTTTTTCGCTTCCTTAGATGAAGTGGCATAAATCTTATCATTTTGCTTATTGAAAACTTCTTCAACGTTAAAAATTTTTTCATCCGTAAACAAAATGTTTTCATGGCCATTGGGCGCGTGCCACTGCAGAAGTCTCTTGCATCTTTCCAGCCTAATTTTTTTCAGTTGAGGAGTTAAGAGATGACCAGTAGACCGACGATAGGCTTTCATATGGAGATCGTCCCGAATCAACCTTGACATCGATGACATCGATCTGGTTGATATCTCCAACTCCTTGGACATTATTTTCTGTTTTCTAAGGGGATTTCTCCGAATTCGCTCACGCACTGCCTTCACTACCGCACTTGTACGGACGACGCGTCGGCGACCACTTCTTGGCCTGTCATCGACTCTGGACATTTCGGAGAAACGATCAATAGCCCGATAAACGAAATTTCTCGATATGCCGAGTGGTTTTAGCAACTCGAAAATTTGGCCAGCACTCTTCCCGCACTTATGCAACGCAATTATCGCGATTCGATTTTCTTTAACACCCCACTCCATGTTAACAGATCGCAAGCTGAAACCAAACTGGCTAGTTTTCTTTACTACACAAGGCATGCGTTCCGAAAAAAAAGTTAACGGTTCTACTCCCGCAAGAAGTTGTTTGCAATAAGCGATGGAAATTGTGTAACAGAACTTATGGCAGGACTAGGTATTTTTTAGGAATATTTCCCTTAAGTATTAAATATTCAAGAAAAATTAATAATGTAGATTGGTTGAGGAAAGTTTTTGCATGTCGCACGGATTTCCAATTGACAGAACACCGATAGGAATACAAAATGGCGAATTTGAAAAAAAAAAACTGAGGGGGTCAGCGGCAAGAGGATTGTGAGTTGGGGGTCTCAGTATGATTTGTCTCTGATTCAGAGCTTCTAATATGTCGTCAAGTACAAAGAGATGCCTTCAGCTCCGAAATCGATACGCTGCAAAGGGAATCATGCATCGAAAAGAATAGCCAGATACACACGCTTTCGCCGTAACTCGATGACGATGCTCTCATTCGGGTCTCGGGTCGAATAGACGCAGCTACGACTATACCCTTTGTGAAGAGACGAACCGTCGTACTTCCAAAAAAAAACATCGAGTGACGGCCCTAGTCATGGATTACTTTCACCGGCGTTGCAGCCACCGAAACGACGATACAGCAGTGAACGAGATTCGCCAACGATTCTGGTATCTAGGACTAAGAACTGCCGTAAAAAAAAGGTAAGGAGCCAATGTCAACTATGCCGCTTCCGAAATGCAAAGGCGTCGCCCCTCCCGATATTGTGCCAATTACCAGTTGATTGCCTTACCCCAAACATTAGGCCATTTACATACTCCGAACTGGATTATTTTGGACCCGTTACGGTCACCATAAGACGTCGAGTGGAGAAGAGGTGGATTGCCCTATTCACTTGCCTAACAATCAGGGCGGTACACCTTGAGATAGCAACGGATCTTTCGTCAGACGCATGTATCCTCTGTATACGAAACATGCTAGAGGTTGTTGGGAGCTTGGTGCAGTCAATTAAGCAAGTTCTTTCTCGAACGCTATCGGAAATGTCGCCTGGAATCGATAAACTGCAGAGTGCACTAATAGAAGCCGAAAATATTGTCCACAGACGACCACTCACCCACTTGCCTGTAACTACCGAGGATGAATAGCCACTTACGCCAAACCACTTTATCATGGGAGGACCGAACTCGACGCAGACTCCCATATAAGTTGCCGAAAAGTGAGTAAATGTAAAATGTAATTTCATGTGTTAATTAATACTAAAAGTATCGCTTATGGTCGAAAATCGAGCATATCTTTATAAGTACGTAATATCTACTAAAAAACATACCACAATTATTTTCGTTATTACGTATTTTTTTTTTTCAAGTGAAAGCAGCGACATCTAGATATCGAAAAAATACGTAGATGAGCTGCTCCATCCGAAACAGGTTCTGATCTAAGATGATTTATATTTGAATACGTTGCTATGGTAATATGGCGTCGAAAAAATGATTGTCACCAAAAACCTTTTAATTACCTGTTTTGTATGGGGAATTCATAACTTATTTTACCATCCTTAATGGCGGCATATACCAACGATTTTTTGTTTGTGCACATCTATGGCACAGTACCTTTCAAATAACATAAGTTTCATTCTCCTCATTTCATAATAAATACCTAAAAAGTGTACCGAAACTTTTGATGTTCACGTATTAATATAATGATTAATTTTTAAAGTATAAAAACATTCCGATCAATCGATCAATACAGCGTTTTATTCAGGCGACGAGAACCGGGTCGGCGACAATTAGTCTCTGGAATGTCGATGGGGCATTCTTTAACCCAAACGGCATTTTCAGAAACTCATAATGACCGTTCCTAGTTAAAAATGCGGATTTCGCTCGATCTCGAGAATCGAGTTCAATTTGGTGAAATCCTTTCACCTTCGATAGCCGAGAAATAACTACATTTACCTAGTTTGTCAAAAAGATCGTCAATGTTAGGCATAGGGAGCCTATCCTCTATTGTCTGTGCTTTCAATTTCCTGTAATCTACTACGATTCGCCATTGTTTTTTTTCGTTTCTATCATCCTTTTTAGGGACAACCCAAATGTGCGAATTGTAAGGACTACTGCTAGGAGCTATCATTTTCTGTCTCAGCATTTCAGAAATTTGTCTATCTGCTTCATTTGAATGGATCTCTGTGTGGGTACCGATAAAGTTAGCTATTAATGGGGAGATCATTGTTTGTTGAGATTTTGTGTCTGATTTCGTTTGTAAATGAAAGGGTATCTACTTCATTATAAATAATAGATTTAAAAGATTGCAGTAAATATTTTATTTTAGAAATATCGGCATGATTTAAAATTAATTGATCTGCGAACATACTTTTTCTCTTTCATAATAATTAATTTAATTAAACTCTTTAAAAAGAGGAATTAATTGTATGATTCTTAAATAGAACTTGCCATTTTGGATTACATAAATTTTTATTGATTATACTGTACTCTGCGCCACAGTCAATTATAAATTTAAGAGGTCTAATATTATTCTCAATGACTATATAGGGAAGTTGTTTTGATGGTCTACCGAACATTTTTTATGATTTTGGTTTGGGTGTTGGTTGTTGCATTGGTTAGGACGTTGGTTCCTGCATGTGTTCCTGCTTTTATTAAGGGTTACGTCCATGGGTTCATTAGTATTATAATTATTATTATTTAACCGTGATCCATACCTATTTGACCTTCGTGATTGACCACTTTGTAAGCTATTATTTTTTTGCATATACTGGCTAATGGGAGGTACCAGGACTACTTGACCGACATAGCCCATTTTAAATACCAACCTACCGACAATACACAGAAGTCCTTTCACAAGACTTCATTCGCCTAGGTTGATTCCTAGGAATGAAAGAAAGACACATTTGTCTAATATTGATTTTGTATGGGAGGTACCAGGACTAGTTGACCGACATAGCTAATTTTCAATACCAACCTGACGCCGATAAAAAGAAGTTCTTTCACCGAATTTCATTCACCTACGTCAATTACAATGTTTTCAACTAAAAGAGGGACACATGGGTCTAATATTGGTTTTGTATGGGTGGTACCAGAACTACTTGACCGACATAGCCCATTTTTAATACCAACCTAACGACGATAAAATAAGTCCTTTAACAAAACTTCATTCACCAAGTTTGATTCCTTTGGACGCTATCGTGTTTCCAACGGAAAGAGGGACACATGGGTCTAATATTGGTTTTGTATGGGAGGTACCAGAACTACTTGACCGACACAGCCCATTTTGAAGGCCAACCTGACGCCGATGAAAAGAAGTCCTTTCACCAAATTTCATTCACATACGTCTATTACTTTAGGCGCCATAGTGCTTTCAACAGACAGAGAGACACATGGGTCCAATATTGGTTTTGTATGGGAGGCACCAGAACTACTTGACCGACATAGCCCATTTTCAATACCAACCTGATGACAATAAAAGTAAGTTCTTTCACCAAATTTCATTCGCCTATGTCAATTTCTCTGATCGCTATCGTGCTTTCAACAGACAGACAGACAGACAGACGGACACGGCTAAATCGATTCAGAATGTGATCCTGATTCAGAATATATATGCTTTATGAGGTCTCCGGTGACTCCTTCTTGGCGTTACGAATGTTTTGGCAAAGTGAATATACCTTTCTGTGGAGTGGAGGGTATTAAAAGAATGGAAATTGGTAAATGAAATACAGGGTGGGCTCAAAGAAGTCGTCCGATGTTGTTTGGCTCTAATTGTTTTCCTAAATGAAAAACGCCGGCTTTAGAATATCGGTTGTGGCTCTCGCAGTGTGTGCCGTAGCTCTGTCCTGTTGGAACCACATGTCCTCCAGTCCTAATTCCTCCAATTGCGGCCGAAAAAAAAAGCTCGGTTAGCATGGCCTTATAGCGCACACCGTCCACTGTTGTCGTTTGACCAGCGGCGTTCTGGAAAAAAATGGCCCGATGACCCCTCCAGCGTGAAAAGCGCACCATGCAGTTACTTTGAGCGGTTGAATGGGCTCCTCGTGCATTGCTCGTGGATTTTCGGTGCCCCAGAATCGATAGTTTTGCTTGTTCACGTACCCACTGAGGTGGAAATGATCCTCATCGCTCATTATGATTTCGGTCCAAAAATCGTCCACTTCGTCCTCGAGATTGAGGATGGCTTGGGCGTAGGTTACATGTGTTTTGCGGTCGACAGGCAGCAGCTGATGCACGGACTGGACTTTGTACGGGAACATGCGCAAATCTTTGACCAAAATTCGCCTAAGGGACGACCGGCTGATGACTAATTGCGAGGCACGGCGACTGGTCGATATTTCCGGCGACAGCTCGACATCCTCGTCAACAGCGGCGATATTCTCGGCACAACGGGCGCTCCGGGGCCTGCCACTCTTGGCAACGTCTCGTGCGGTCCCATACTCTTCAAAGTTGTTGGCCAAACCGCGCAGTTTTTTCGCAGTCGGTGTCGGACGGCCGTGGAAGCGGCGACGGAATTCGCCCTGCGCCAACACTAAAAACGAATTGTTACGCAAAAAATAGACGCGATTATTGGGGAGTGTATCGCTCCATGGGTTGTTCACTTGTATTCTACATCCGTCTAGTCCACAAATATTAAAACAGATTTGACATTGGCGGCCATTTGCAAAAATAAGAGCATCTTCCAATAGGGTTATCTCTTTTGGCCCACCTTGTATTACAGTCTAAAAATGTATAATTTCACAGAAAAATATTGTTTAGCTACTTTTGGAATACTAGCATTGAAAGAATTTAAAATGTGATTTAAAAGGTGGTGGACAATAGCGTCAACACATTGTGAACTCACAATAGCGAAATTTTTCTTGTGACCTACAACATATTTGGTGTGAAGGTCAAAAATTATTATAACCCATTGCAAGAAAACCGCTATAAACAAGTAAAAGTGTTATCATCGGCCTGGCCGATGCTTTGATACCCTCCACTGCATACAAGTCATGCAAAATTGGTTTTGTGAGGGAGGTACCAGAACTACTTGACCGACATAGCAGGTTTTCAATACCAACCTAACGACGATAAAAATAAGTTCTCTCACCAAATTTCATTCACCTACGTCAATTACTTTGGGCGCCATCCTGCTTTCAACAGACAGAGAGACATATGGGTCCAATATTGGTTTTGTATGGGAGGTACCAGAACTACTTGACCGACATAGCGCATTTTCAATACCAACCTGACGCCGATAAAAATAAGTCCTTTCACCAAATTTCATTCACCTACGTCAATTACTTTGGGCGCTATCGTGCTTTCAACAGACAGAGAGGCATGGGTCCAATATTGGTTTTGTATGGGAGGTACCAGAACTACTTGACCGACATAGCCCATTTTCAATACCAACCTGACGCCGATAAAAAGAAGTCCTTTCACCAAATTTCATTCACCTACGTCAATTACTTTGGGCGCTATCGTGCTTTCAACAGACAGAGAGGCATGGGTCCAATATTGGTTTTGTATGGGAGGTACCAGAACTACTTGACCGACATAGCCCATTTTCAATACCAACCTGACGCCGATAAAAAGAAGTGATTTCACCAAATTTCATTCACCTACGTCGATTACTTTGGGCGCCATCGTGCTTTCAACAGACAGAGAGACATATGGGTCCAATATTGGTTTTGTATGGGAGGTACCAGAACTACTTGACCGACATAGCCCATTTTCAATACCAACCTGACGCCGATAAAAAGAAGTCTTTTCACCAAATTTCATTCACCTACGTCAATTACTTTGGGCGCTATCGTGCTTTCAACAGACAGACAGACAGACAGACAGACAGACAGACAGACAGACAGACGGACATGGCTAAATCGATTCAGAATGTGATCCTGATTCAGAATATATATACTTTATGAGGTCTCCGGTGACTCCTTCTTTGCGTTACAAATGTATTGGCAAAGTGAATATACCTTCCTCTGGAGGGTATAAAAATAACTAAAAAGTAGAGGAGCATGTTGAACTCCAAATCTGCAATACTTGAATTTTTCTTAGTCGGTAATAGTTATTTAAATATCAGCGGAAAAAAGTATAAATTCATATTGAAGACCAAGAATTATATTGCTTGTATTGCAGAAATTACAAAATTTGTTTCTTCTTGAAATCAAATAAAAAGTCAATTAAAATCTAGCAATTTAAGAGATTTGATAACCATTATCTGTCAGCTATAATTAAATAGTTCAAAGAAATTTTGTGGAATAATATTTGCATGTTTTTTATTACCGGAATATGTTTTTTTTTTCTCTTCTACCTTACGTTTGGGTAAGGGAACGAAGTTTGACTAGAGTAATGTGTTCGAATGCATTCTTTTATGGGAGAAAATCTATTTTTATACCCTCCACAGGAAGGTATATTCACTTTGCCCATACATTTGTAACGCCAAGAAGGAGTCACCGGAAACCTCATAAAGTATATATATTATGAATCAGGATCACATTCTGAATCGATTTAGCCATGTCCGTCTGTCTGTCTGTCTGTCTGTCTGTCTGTCTGTCTGTCTGTCTGTCTGTTGAAAGCACGATAGCGCCCAAAGTAATTGACGTAGGTGAATGAAATTTGGTGAAAGGACTTCTTTTTATCGGCGTCAGGTTGGTATTGAAAATGGGCTATGTCGGTCAAGTAGTTCTGGTACCTCCCATACAAAACCAATATTGGACCCATGCCTCTCTGTCTGTTGAAAGCACGATAGCGCCCAAAGTAATTGACGTAGGTGAATGAAATTTGGTGAAAGGACTTCTTTTTATCGGCGTCAGGTTGGTATTGAAAATGGGCTATGTCGGTCAAGTAGTTCTGGTACCTCCCATACAAAACCAATATTGGACCCATGCCTCTCTGTCTGTTGAAAGCACGATAGCGCCCAAAGTAATTGACGTAGGTGAATGAAATTTGGTTAAAGGACTTCTTTTTATCGGCGTCAGGTTGGTATTGAAAATGGGCTATGTCGGTCAAGTAGTTCTGGTACCTCCCTCAAAAAACCAATTTTGCATGACTTGTATGCAGTGGAGGGTTTCAAAGCATCGGCCAGGCCGATGATAACACTTTTACTTGTTTATTATTATTTATGTCCAGATGCATGTGAGAAGTTTCTAGTTTGTAATTTTCTTTTCAGTTCACTACGGTAAATTTGCATTTTTGATATCTAGCAAATATTACTCATTGGCTCATTTGTGTAAATTGGCTGTTAAACTTCAGTCTTGTTTGTAATATGCGGATAGTCTGTTTATGTAGGACTAGGAGAAAACATAATGATATGTACCCACCTTTATGTAATATTTACAAATACAGGTACATACTGTTCTCTTTCTCTATTAATAGTATATTCGTAGTCTGTAAGCTCTTTTCTTAGTTTTAAGAACTTTTACTAAATAAAGTAAGTTAGTCTAAGCCTAACTCTCGTGTCCTTCATTTCGTAGACTAGACCCAGAGACTCAAGTACATAATAGTGGCGACGAGGATGAAACTTGGTATCGCGTGGCTAATTTTGTGTTAGAAAAGCGTTTGACTTTATTTGCCCTTTTGTAATTTTAACAAGTAAAAGTGTTATCATCGGCCTGGCCGATGCTTTGATACCCTCCACTGCATACAAGTCATGCAAAATTGGTTTTGTGAGGGAGGTACCAGAACTACTTGACCGACATAGCAGGTTTTCAATACCAACCTAACGACGATAAAAATAAGTTCTCTCACCAAATTTCATTCACCTACGTCAATTACTTTGGGCGCTATCGTGCTTTCAACAGACAGAGAGGCATGGGTCCAATATTGGTTTTGTATGGGAGGTACCAGAACTACTTGACCGACATTTTCAATACCAACCTAACGACGATAAAAAGAAGTTCTCTCACCAAATTTCATTCACCTACGTCAATTACTTTGGGCGCCATCGTGCTTTCAACAGGCAGAGAGACATATGGGTCCAATATTGGTTTTGTATGGGAGGTACCAGAACTACTTGACCGACATAGCGCATTTTCAATACCAACCTGACGCCGATAAAAATAAGTCCTTTCACCAAATTTCATTCACCTACGTCAATTACTTTGGGCGCTATCGTGCTTTCAACAGACAGAGAGAGTCATGGGTCCAATATTGGTTTTGTATGGGAGGTACCAGAACTACTTGACCGACATAGCCCATTTTCAATACCAACCTGACGCCGATAAAAAGAAGTCCTTTCACCAAATTTCATTCACCTACGTCAATTACTTTGGGCGCTATCGTGCTTTCAACAGACAGAGAGAGGCATGGGTCCAATATTGGTTTTGTATGGGAGGTACCAGAACTACTTGACCGACATAGCCCGTTTTCAATACCAACCTGACGCCGATAAAAAGAAGTCCTTTCACCAAATTTCATTCACCTACGTCAATTACTTTGGGCGCTATCGTGCTTTCAACAGACAGAGAGAGGCATGGGTCCAATATTGGTTTTGTATGGGAGGTACCAGAACTACTTGACCGACATAGCCCATTTTCAATACCAACCTGACGCCGATAAAAAGAAGTCTTTTCACCAAATTTCATTCACCTACGTCAATTACTTTGGGCGCTATCGTGCTTTCAACAGACAGACAGACAGACAGACAGACAGACAGACAGACAGACAGACAGACGGACATGGCTAAATCGATTCAGAATGTGATCCTGATTCAGAATATATATACTTTATGAGGTCTCCGGTGACTCCTTCTTTGCGTTACAAATGTATTGGCAAAGTGAATATACCTTCCTCTGGAGGGTATAAAAAGTGCTTAAAATAAAATTGGAAAAAAAAAAAATAAAAAATTCAAGATTGGAAAAATGACAGAAAGTGCTAAACTCTTCATGGGTTCAATCGAATCATATACGCTGGGTGAAGATTTTAATTTATATGCACGGCGGCTAGATCACCTACTTTCATTAAATAAAGAATTGATAGAAAAACTTAAATTACATTTCGCGCCAAAGAAAAACAGTTTTGTTGAGAGCTTTAAGTTCTTTAAGAGGCAACAAAGACATAGTGAGTGCATTAGCGATTACATAGTTGAGTTAAAGCAATTAGCTAACGAGTGCAAATTTGATAAATTTTTGGAGAGAGCGCTGTTAATACAATTTTTGTGTGGGTTAAATAATACCAAAATTCAAAACCGTCTCCTAAATGAAACTGAGCTCGTATCACTAGAAAAGGCAGCAGAGATTGCACTATGTATGGAAATGAACAGCAGTAGAATTGATATGATGAAGAGCGGGAGTGTTAACTATGTATCAAATGATCAGAGAGTACACAGCAATCGTCAAAGTAGAAGCAAGCAGCGAAGTAGTTCACCGCTTCAAGCGAGAGGGGCAAAGCAACGAAGCTCACAACAGTTCCATGGAATAGGAAGAAATCAACATCAGGAGAAGGCATTAAACAACTCGAGATCGCGGGAGAGAAGCAACGGAAAAAAAATGTTTAATTGCTACTTTTGTGGCGGCTTAGGACACTATGCCAGAAATTGTTTCAACAAGAAAAATAGAAAAGGGTATAATGTAAATAATATTGGAGTTGGAGATAATGATAACGAAATAAAATATAATATATGATTTATAAAGGCAAAAGGCCTTTGACTATTGAGTTAAACGTTGAGAATACCAATTTTGAGTTCGAAATTGATACTGGGGCTTGTGCATCGGTGTGTCACGAATCAGATTATGAGAAATATTTCAAGTACTGCAAATTAGTGGTAGCAAATTATCCTCTAAAGTTATTATCAGGTGATAACGTTGAAGTGGTTGGGAAAATTAATGTGCTTGTTAGGGATATTGAAGCGTCTTATTACCTTGACCTAATTATCATTAAAAGTAAGCATGCATTTAGGGCGCTATTGGGCAGAAATTGGATGGAAAGTATATATCCAGAATGGCGACACAATTTTTTTTCGAAAAGTGGCAGGGTAGCTAAATTAGATGTTTTCAATGAACTTCCAGTTAATGTACAAAATAAATATTCGTCAATATTCTCAAAAAGTAATAAATCCGTCATAAAACACTTTGAGGCTGAAATATATATGGTGGAAAATGCATATCCGATTTTCTGTAAGGCATATCCAGTTCCGTTTGGATTAAGGGATAAGGTGAAATAAGAAATAGAAAGGCTTTGTACAGCTGGTGTTTTGGTACCAGTGAAGAATGGACAAGTCCAGTGGTAATTGTAAATAAAGGTGATGGCTCGATTAGGCTGTGTGTTAATTGCAAAAGAACAGTAAATAGATTTGTAGAAATGGAGCATACGGTAATTCCTAGAATTGATGATATTTTGGCTGGGTTAGCGGAATGGAAATACTTTTGCAAATTAGATTTAACAGGTGCACATTTGCAAGTGTCATTGTCAGAGAGGTCCCAAGAACTGTTAACGATAAACACTCACATAGGGTTATTTAAATTTACAAGGCTAGTGTTCGGCTTGAAAACAGCACCTCAAATTTTTTCAGGGATTGTCGAGGAAATATTAAAAGGCTTAAAGTTGATTCATATATAATTCGATGACATTCTTATAGGTGACAAGGACAAAGGCGATTGCATGCATAATTTAGGGTTGGTGTTAGATAGGCTTTTGGAATTTAACGTTAAAGTAAATTTGTAAAAATGTGAATTTTTTAAAAAAGAAATTGAATATTTAGGATCCTAGTATTAGCCCAGTAGGAATAAAACCAAGTTCCAAAAAAATTGGATGCTGTTTTGAAGGCACCTGAACCGCAAAATAAAACCCAACTAAAGTCATATTTAGGAATGATTAATTATTACAATAAATGTATTCCAAATTTATCCGCCGAACTCGGAATTTTGCATGAGCTAACATCGATTAATAAAGCATGGAAGTGGAATGAAAATCACAAAATAGTTTTCCAAAGAAGTAAGGACTTGGTTTTGGGAATTGATGTGTTAACTCACTATGACCCTAGAAAACCAATAATAATTTCAGCGGATGCGAGTCCCTATGGTGTGGGTGCGGTTTTATCCCATTTAGTTGAAGGTGAAGAGCGACCTGTGATGTTCGTTTCCAGTACGCTTAGTTCCGCCGAAAGAAACTACTCACAATTGCACCGGGAAGCATTAGCAATTGTGTTTGCAGTGAAAAAATTTCACAAATATATATATGGCCTGGGTTTCACTATCTATAGCGACCATCAACCTCTGGAAGCTATCTTCGGGGACAAGAAGGATATACCATCAGTAGCGGCAAACAGGCTACAGCGGTGGGCTATTCTGCTTTCTATGTATAAGTATTCAATAAAATACAGAAAAGCTTCGCAGATGGGAAACGCAGATGCTTTATCGAGGTTGCCTCTTGTCGCGTTACGGATGTTGAGGAGGATAGTATCAATTCGCTGAAGGTGTCAGATTTTCCTCTGAATATACAAGATATTTGCATTGAGACAAAAAGAGATGAGGTTTTGAGTATGGTATACAAGTATGTAACAGGCGAGTGGCCAAATGTGGTGCCTTTGGAAATCAAGCCATATTTTTTAAAGAGATTTTCGTTAGCATCTGAGTCTGGGTGAATGTTTTATAGAGATCGAGTGGTCATTCCAAACAAGCTGCTGAATAAGGTTTTGAACCTAGTGCACGAGGGACATATTGGAGTTGTTCGGGCAAAATCCTTAGCACGTACTTATGTGTGGTGGCCAAATGTAGATAAGGACATAGAGAGGTTTGTGATGGAATGTGAAGTTTGTCAAGCGACACAAAATTCCAAGAAAAATAGGTTGAGTTCATGGCCTGCATCTAGCTATCCGTTTGAGAGAGTTCATGTAGACCTTTGTAAAATTGAGAATTTGTCAGTGTTGATTTTGGTTGATACGTTTTCGAAGTGGATAGAAGCCTTTAGTATGACAAATAAAAAAAAAAAAAACGTAATTGAACGACTTAGATCAGTGTTTAGTATTTTTGGATTACCAAAACGCATAGTAAGCGATAATGGACCTCCATTAAATCAAAAGAGTTCATGTTATTTTGCACCTCAAATGGAATTGAAGTGCTTAAGTCCCGGCGTATCATCCACAGTCAAATGGTAGTGCAGAAAGGGCCGTTCAAACCTTTAAAAACTCAATTAGAAAAATGCTCGTTGACCCTAAAGTTAAGCATTTGTCTTGGAATATTAAGTTGAATAATTTTTTAATCAAATATAGGAATACTCCGTCCACTGCTACAAAGTTATCACCTGCGAGTATGTTATTTAAGTTCAAAGCCGATAGTTATGTTGAAAAAGAAAAGATGGAGTCAATAAATCAAGAAGGCAATGAGTCGTTACAAGCGAAACACAAGCCTGAGCAATCAAATATTAGAATAGAAAGATTTAAGGTAGGTGAGACTATACTATATAGAAATATTTTTTCAAATGTTGTTAAATGGATACCAGGCAAAGTTCTTAAGAAGTTGAGCAATTTTAGATATTTGGTAATAGTAAATGGAATTACTAAACAAGCTCATGTTGATCAAATTAAAAGTAAGAAAATAAAACAAGTACGATTCCTCTCATGTCCTATTGTAACAAAAATTAGAAACAATAAAAGGCGTCACGATATTGATGAGGATTTGAATGATTCCTATATGGTGACTAGAAGCAAAGCAAAAAAACTGAGGAAAAATTATATTAAAAACGATACATAAGTTTAGTTTGAAGTTATGATTTTGTAAATAGATTTAATACACTATTTTTTTTCAGTAAATACTTTGTAGATATGATTAATTTGTAAAACAGAATTTAATTTTCTTTTGCTTGTTAACGAACATATTATTTTTGGAAAAAAAAGGGGGAGAGAATGATATGTACTCACCTTTATGTAATATTTACAAATACAGGTACATACTTTTCTCTTTCTCTATTAATAGTACATTCGTAGTCTGTAAGCTCTTTTGTTAGTTTTAAGAACTTTTACTAAAGAAAGTAAGTTAGTCTAAGCCTAACTCTCGTGTCCTTCATTTCGTAGACTAGACCCAGAGACTCAAGTACATAACAAATAACAGATATTGGCAATACTACAGAAAGATCAGAGAGCACATTACTTTGGGAATTTTTTTATCTATAGCCCAAATCTCTATGTCTACAGATGAGATCTCCACAAACAAGGAATTCATTATAAGTATTAAATATTTTTCTTAAGTCAGTCTTTAGTCTTTCTCTTGTTCTGGCAGTTGATATTTACTATCATACGTGAATCTTTGAACTGAAAAATAATTATATTTTTAAACTTTCCACCAGCCATTATTTTATTGCGTAAATAAAGAATTTAAATATTTCCAAATCGGAATAGATATGTATTGAAAGTATTGAACAAAAGATGTTATAAATATCCTTTGGAGTAAATAAGCTTCAAATATTTACTTACATAAATAAAAAAAAATGGAGTTCCGAAATGCAAGAGTTTCGAATTTTGGTCTTCATAGTTTTGATAAAATAAATACGTACGCTAGGGTGTCCCAGGACAGAAAACGTTTTTTTTTCTTTATTTTGACACGCATATTGCATACCCTCAATGTTTTGTTGGATTTAGGTCTAAGTACTTGATTATAGCGATAGGATAACAGGAACCCGTGCCGACTTAGAACCTAACAATTTGTACTGGGTCAATTTTCAATTACTTTAGAACTGTATAGATATTACTCTAACTAATCAAAATGGTTATTTATTACAAGAACAAATCTTATTTATTCTTTTAAGAAATTCACACACTATAATATTTTCTTTCCAAAGTTGTCTTCTTACAAACCGGGTATATCTTCCTGTGTCCCTGTACACCACGCAATAGGAACTGCTTTTGTTCCTCTTCAACCGTAATTAAACCATGGAAGTCTTGCATAAGCTTTACAGCTCTTTCAGATGTGTCATTGACTACTCTGAGCGTAGAAACAGCGTTTTTGGCTTCTAGAAACGAAGTCGAAGCATTCCATGAAGAAGGTCATTCTTGAAGACAGCTGTCATCAATTTTGAGACGAGAGAAAAAGAACTTGCTTCTGATGGACACGAAGTCTTCTATATTTTGATCTGAACAAAAAGAGAAAAAAAATTAAACACATATACTTAAAATAATTTAATTGAAAGCTAAAGCCGTTATATACGTAATAAGTATAAAATACTTACCATATAATGAACCATTGAGTTCCTCCTTCATCGTCAAAAAGGGACAGAATAACTACTTCATCCCTCAAGTACCACAAATGCTGATTAAACTTCTGCAGGGCTGCTTTCGAGATCAACTTTATCGTAAGCATTCATTGACTTTAGGGAACACAAATCCTGGTAAACTGACAAAGTGCATTGCAGCCTTGGCTTAACGTAGCATGTGACGATGAAGAATCAGACGTCTAGAAGTGAAGCCTTTTCTTTGCTGTTAATTTTAAATTGAGAACTAAGTAACGATATTTTTAGGGAGGCCTAATCTCTAACTGTTTCTCTGTATTTCCGCCTAAAAATATTATACAAAGCTCAATCAATTCGCGATAATCATCTCTGATAAATTGCTTGGTCAATTCAGTGCAACAGAACTTGAGTAGTTCTTCTAGCTCAGAAACCGTTAGGAAATCGTGTACCCTTTCTATATTATAATTTTGAATATTGACTGAGTTGATATTTTTCCAATAATCTCTAAACTTTTTAAACAAGGGAATATCGGGACTTGTTGTCACTTGGCTTATTTTGGCTTCAAACACACCTTTCAATACCAGCTCGTAGACATGGACGGCAGGCAAAAAGCAGCACTCCCCTCTCAAGTTTCTGCTCCAAGAGAACACGGGCACCATTGATGCGCCCTGTATTCGACGCCGTAGTATCGCAACGGAGAATTTACACTTTATCTATAAGGAAGCCAGGACGGCTCGGTCACTTAGCTGGCTTGGATAAAAAATTTACCAATAAAAAGCAAAGGAAGCGACTTAGAAAAATTGAAGTAGAAAACCGCCGAATCAAATCGAAGTCTGCTTCATATGTCTGTAGACCGTTACAGAACGATTTATCTTATAGTTCTGAAGACAATGTGAATCCACAAGAAAATTTATTAATTGCCAACGAGAGCGCACTACCCGGAACGATAAAAACTATGGTGAGAAAAGATTTCATTGGAGCCATTGCAGTAGTAAAAATATTCTGTCTTCTTCCATCTATATCAATTGAAGTGCACCGTCGTGTAAAATATCAAATAAGTTGTCCAAATTGATTGAAAACTCTTCTTGACGCCGCTTGAAGTAATCTTGAATTTTTTTTCGCATTTTTCTGAAAATCTCTCCAAACTTAGTATACGTTCACAAGTTTCTTTAGGTGCTTTTTGGACGGGAGTTTCGATCCTGTTATTTGGTGTTTGGTTACTCCTATTAAAAACATATTCTTTTTAGAATTACGCTATTTCCCGAACATGATAAATAGCGAAAAACAATGCGTTAACTAAAGAATTCAACTCAATTTAATAGGCTAATTAACGAAAAGCGCACTGACATGTATCGATGCAAGTCGGCACGGGTTCCTATTTTCCAAAGCTTATGAAATTTGATTAATAGGTGTCTTGACACACGACGAGCAAAATTAGATGGTAGGCGTTAAAAAAACTTTAATTTTTTTGGGACATTCTAACGTACACACATAAATTACTTACGGTTTTGAATCCTCTGTACATAACACGAATTTCTTGTTTTGAAAATTTCGTTTGGCGACACAAGTCTTCTAATGCCACTGGTATCGGCTTAGGCACACGTGTTGGTTCCAATTCATAAACTACGTCCTCTATGGGACTGTCTGGAGGTGAAGTCATTGCGGTTCAATCCTTCATAAATGATAGTAATTCTTCAGTATATTCAACTGCTTCCAAAATATGTTCATTTACCTGCAATTACGGAATCCCTAATTAAACTTAAGAAAAAGATAGTTTTATGTTGAGGAGCACGGTATTCAAAATTGGATTACGAGCAATAAGTTTGCAACTAAAATAAAAACTGCTCTCATGAGCAAATTAGATAAATAAGGGAGGTAAACTTTGTTACAAATAAATGGAGACAATATCCTCATACAAAAACCTTGGGTTCCTAAAACTCCATAGCAGGGCTGAGGACAGCAAATCCAAAAAATGTATCAGGGCGACTGTAATTGTTAATTATGAACCTGCATAAGACTACTCCCTTCACCAAATTTCAGCAGTCTTGATTTTACAGTAATCAAACTAGAGTCTTCGGATGAAAATGTACCTACTTTGGCTCGCATCGGCGTATATGACCTACGACGATATCGGGCCTATTCCATCAGCATCTGCACATATCATAAACTGGGGCACATTCGCCGCCAAAATTTGAAAGCATAATAAATACAAAATTATTTATCTTTTTGAAAAGCTTAGACATTGTTTGAAACATTGCTATTTAGTCTTTAAACTGAAATAGGAAATATTTTCTTAGAACTTCAACGCACGTTGAAAATCTAAGAAAATTCTTAATATTTTTGTCGGCCCTTTACCTCGGGTATGGGGAAGTCAACATAAAAATGTACATTGCCCGCGAAGTTGCTTTCATAAGTCAGTCGTATATATTTTACAAACTACCTTATATACTTAAAAAATGCTTAATTTTTAAATAATAATTTGAAATTCGGTTCATTTGGCATGAGTATTCTGAATATGACACTTATGCTGAGAACGCGAATGACGTGTGTTGCAGCAAGTCATCTATTATATAAGTCGGGTTTTCTTTCCTGACGCTATAACTCCAGAACGCACGAACGGATTGGCATGGTTTTGCATTCGTTGGAAAGGTCTCGGGCTCCGTTAGGCTTATAGAAAAGCAGAAAAACAGGGAAAATATTTTTTTACCTACAGCGCCATCTCTGATACATAGCATGTACTACAAACCAATATGGTTTTGCATGGTGGTGGAGGAGATGGCACCAGTACGTCGTGTGTGAGTATCCCTCACGAAAATAAGTACGTTTAATTTTAAGTAGGTAGATGGCGCCGGTGCGTGATACATTGTTTGACAGCTACTCATTGTACTCTGCTCAGTTAATTTCATGTGATATTTATTTTGCGCACGTTCTTTCAAACGCTAACTTAAAACCGGTATTGTGCTCACTGTGAAATTGTGAAATTGAGGTTAAAGTTATTCGTTTCCTAACAGTGCAATTTGAGGTGCAGGGAAATAAGTCCCCGGGAACTAAGTCCACTGAGGGACTTAGTTCCCACCTAGTGGGAAATAAAATCACTTTCGTAAAGTGGACTTAGTTCCCATGCAAGATGGGAACTGAGTCCACTTTCTTATGGGAACTTAGTACACATTCAAAAATAAGAAGGGGGAACTAACTTCCAACATTAAGGATTGGACAACAAACTGTAAAGTGCAGTTAGTTATCACATTCTTCTAACAAAATCTTAAGCTTATCTCGGATAAGTGCAGTCAATACGATTCATTATCAGTAAAAACAATTTGAAGTGAATCTTATTTTCAGAGTCTTGCAAACTGAACGACATTTTTAATTTTTGTTCTGTTTGACAAAATACTCCCTTCGAAATTCAGTTTGCAAGACTCTGAAAATAATCAAAAAAAAAATCGCGCGACAGTGAGTCGACAGTGAGAATATACTTCACATTAAAAGGGAAATAAAACCACTCTGAGTTTTCGGAATTTATTTCCCATCTTACATGGGAACTAAGTCCACTTTACGAAAGTGATTTTATTTCCCACTAGGTGGGAACTAAGTCCCTCAGTGGACTTAGTTCCCGGGGACTTATTTCCCTGCACCGCAATTTGAAACCATCAAATCAATCACGCGTATTGTGCAAAACTCTGGGCCTAGCTTCTCACAACCATTCGTTTTGTGTGAGTTTTTTATTTTTGGGGCGAATGGAAGGGATTTACAATTTTATGCCGAGTCCAAACGGCTAATTGAGTAGCTTTTTCACGACAGAGTATAAACCAAAGATAATGGAATACAGAGATGGATAACTTTCCAGTGGAAAGGCGGCTGCCTATAAGCTGTTTTCCCGTAGAATTCATGAAGTCACGCACATTTGCTCATTTCTTTTCAAGTGTTTGTGAGTTCATGAATTGGACTTTAATGCAAGAATTCGCTATTCCGAAATGTGTTTTTCACTATTTTCTTTATTTTAATCGAAGCCTTAACAAAAACCAAACAAGTTCAATACGAAACACAAAGCAATTGAACAGCGCGATGCCCAGAAAAGCAAAAGGAATGGTGGCCGGCCATTAGCAACATGCTTTTTTTATGTCACACGTATTCACAGACGGGGGTTGAAATTACAAAAACAACAATGTAAACAAATGGGTTTTGGGGGGATAGACGTACGAAAGAAATCCATCTCTTTTATTCCATTATCTTTGGTATAAACTCTCTGATGTTTGTCAGACGTTCGCGGGAGGTGGCGCAGTGGAAAAAAAACAGTGCACTCCGGGAGTGCCGACAGAAGTGAAAACTTGAACAACTATACGTGTATTTTTTGAATCGTTAGGCAATATTTTGTTGTGCAGGAAATACTTTTAAATGAAGTGTTTTCTAGTTCATTATTATAAACTACTACGACAAAAACTATACTACCTACAATTTTCATTTTCGTTTTATGCGGTATTGTATACATGAAAAATAAAGCATACTAGCTAATACCCGCGACTTCATCTGCGTAGAATTAGTACTTCGAGTAACTCATAAAAATATTTATATCAATCGGGTCTAAAATTTTTAATATTAGGACAACTGTCAACAAAACTGTTTTGAAATAACATAACAGCGCTTCTTACTATCCGATTTCCCCACAAAATTTTGAAAATTCCTTCTTAGATTCCTATGACTGTAACTCTCTTCCATAAACTAAATTCTTCTTTTTAAATTCTTCGGACATTACTGCGGAGTAATTTTTCGCCAAAAACAACAAACGAAAACAGACTCAATAATAATTATAGGAACAAAAATATTTTATTTGAGCGAATGAATTTTTTCGTTTATTATTATTTATGTTAGGGGTATTCACGATCCGATGCAACTGGTCTTGTATCATTGCGAAAGTGCGAAAGTGCAACTTTTTTTTCGCACTACAACAACAAAATATACTGACTAAAATTTCGCTACACTTTTGTACTTTATCTATACCCTAACCCTATGGTAACCGAAAAATACAACAGAGTAAAGTGTAGCCTTGTCAAGTTGACAATTCGCTTAATTGTTAATTCCTGTGTGTAGCAATGGGAAAAAATGAAGAGAATGGAAAACAAAAGTAAAAAATGGACAGAAAAAGAAGTCATCATATATCATCTTCGTATTTACTCTCTCCATTGGCTAAAATAATTTTTCTTTTTGGCCTTTTTACGGCAAAAACAATTAAAGCTAATTTTTCAGTTTCAAAAACAAATAAAGGATTCTTTCATATGGCAGTGGCTTAGTGGTTAGTGTGTTGAAGTACTAAGCGAGGGGTCCCAGGTTCGAATCCCGGGAAAACTCAAATTCCAACTCAAGGTTTTTTTTGAAGTGATAACTTCTTTAGGTGCGTTGGGGCACTTTTGATATGGGATAAAACCATTGAACTCGCGACACCAATGTTGTGTAACCAATGTTGCCGACACCAGTGTTCGTGAAGACTCTTGAGGCGCGTTGGGCCATTGTATATAAACATTAGAGAGAATTTACCTACAAGTGTGTGTGTGATACCAGTGTTCGCGTTGCCATTTGCCAACCACTTTTGACGACTCGGTATGTATGTATTAACGTGGGGAAGTGTGTTTGCCTTTGCCATGCTAAAGTAATTTCAGACAGAATTTTATTTCTAAAATTTGCGGGGCAATTGGGTGTGCGTTTCATATGTTTCACTGGTATTCATTTTAAAGAATACCAATTAATTGCATGCTTTGTAAATTTACGTTTTAAGCAATAGATTGCAATTTTTGTGTTTAAAATAGTCCATCCATCCACTCTATTATTATTTCTGTTTCTGTAGTAGTATATTTACCTCTTGCTGTTCACACACTCAACCAATCTTACTACATAAAATTTCAACTACGCAGTTGTGTACAAACTATGATTCAGGGAAAAATAATCTTTCATTCATAATGCCCGCAGCGCCGTAGCCGTACGTAGCCAGGGATGCCAGATTGAGGGATTTTTCCTTTTTTTCGGGATTTTTTGACCATAAAGGGAAAACGGGAAAACTAGCCCAGAAAACGGGAAAAATAGTCACCCAAAAAAGTTCCACGTCTCAATAAAAAAAAATTTTTTTTTAGCCTCGGAAAACATCCAAGAATTTTGGAATGATATATTGGAAATGAAATTTGATATGGATTATAGATTCCCAAATATTAAAAAATTGGTTTCATATATTTTTTGTCTTCCACACAGTGGAGCAAGCGCTGAAATGGCTTTTTCAGCAATCAATTTAAATAAAAATAAATTAAGAAATAAACTGGAAAATCGAACACTTTGCGGAATTCTTCATACCAAGTTGTTGATGAAAGACCACAATTGTATGGAATTAAAAATAGAAAGAGAATGTTTGCGATTACATACAAGTAGTATGTACACAGATTACCTTTTCTTCGATTAGTCTAGTCTAATCGAATGAGTCTAGTCTTATAAATAATAAAATGAAAGTGATATGTTATAGCTATTTTCAATGAATAAATTTTTGTGTTACCTATGTTTAAAAAAATGTTTATTTTTCTTTCTGAGAACAAAAAAAAATGGAATAAAAACGGGAAAAACCGGTATGAAAAAAGGGAAAAAATTTAATTTTGGATGGAAAAAAAGGGAATCCATATGCCAAAAGTTTGGCAACGCTGTACGTAGCACAAAAGCCGCCACGAAAGAGAGTCAACGGCCGAAGAGAGCATAAACTAAGTAATTTATGAAATAGACTGACAGCTTTACTACGTCTCACCGATTCCCCCCGCAATTTTTTTCAATATAAGCCCCTCCCTTCCGCTCGCAATTTTACTGCCTGTGAATACGTTTGAATTCAGCAGTGTTCCTACATCGTTGTATCTCTACCTTTTTGAGGGAATTTAATATTTTCGAAAAACTTTTTGTTGACCATGAATATAAACGCACTAAATGCACATAAAAAGAAGATTTGCCTATAGCAACAATTTCTAGTACCAAAAAAATAATCATTGAAGTGTTAGCAAACTGCGATTTGTATACTGAAGATTAATTAAGTGTGATTTTTGTCCGAACAATACAAATTTTACATTTATTTAATTTAAATTTAGTGAAAAAAGAAAATGAACATGCTTCGTGGGAAAAATAAAGAGAGACGTCTAAGAACACTGACTAATAGTTTGTGTGTTTGGTGATTTCTGTCTGCTGATGGATGCGTTCTGAGAGTTTAAATTCGTTGTTTTATTTCACAACGAATACATGTTCATATTCTACAAATTGCATAATAACGAATGTAATCAATAGGCGTTTTTCTTTTTTAGTTCAGAGCACAACCTGAACTGTTATACAAAAAGTTCGTGTTTCTTTTTTGCTCAGATACATCAGAGCTCAGAATTTGTGTTTCTTTTTTCGTTTAGAGCGCTATCAGAGCGCGCTCGATGAGCTCAGAATAAATTGACTGAGCAGGCTGAGTGAATAGCTGATTACACACGTCCAGTCACATTTGACAGAAAAAAAAAACACAGGATAAGCAAAATAGTTGAAATGGTGGACGAACCTTGTTGTTTTGAACTGAAAATTAACCAATTTAATAAATAACAATTAATAAATTTTAGTTTATGCATTTATGACAACTATGTGCTCAAGTGTGTTTCATAAATACCTCAGAACAATCTGAACACGCTCGCTTCAGAGCGCGCTCATAATGCTCGAGCTCAGTTCAGAGCTCAGCTCTGAACTAAAAAAGAAAAACGCCTAATAGGGGTATTCACGATTCGGTGTAGCAGGCCTAGTAAAATTGCGAAATTTTATTTTTTCTTATCAGATCGTGAACACACTTTTTCCCATCTCTTGCAAAACTGAAACAAATGACAGTTTCATAACACAATTGTTATCAAACTGTCATTTGTTTCAGTTTTGCAAGAGATGGGAAAAAGTGTGTTCACGATCTGATAAGAAAAATTAAAATTTCGCAATTTTACTAGGCCTGCTACACCGAATCGTGAATACCCCTATTAGGCGTTTTTCTTTTTTAGTTCAGAGCTGAGCTCTGAACTGAGCTCGAGCATTATGAGCGCGCTCTGAAGCGAGCGTGTTCAGATTGTTCTGAGGTATTTATGAAACACACTTGAGCACATAGTTGTCATAAATGCATAAATTAAAATTTATTAATTGTTATTTATTAAATTGGTTAATTTTCAGTTCAAAACAACAAGGTTCGTCCACCATTTCAACTATTTTGCTTATCCTGTGTTTTTTTTTTCTGTCAAATGTGACTGGACGTGTGTAATCAGCTATTCACTCAGCCTGCTCAGTCAATTTATTCTGAGCTCATCGAGCGCGCTCTGATAGCGCTCTAAACGAAAAAAGAAACACAAATTCTGAGCTCTGATGTATCTGAGCTAAAAAGAAACACGAACTTTTTGTATAACAGTTCAGGTTGTGCTCTGAACTAAAAAAGAAAAACGCCTATTGATTACATTCGTTATTATGCAATTTGTAGAATATGAACATGTATTCGTTGTGAAATAAAACAACGAATTTAAACTCTCAGAACGCATCCATCAGCAGACAGAAATCACCAAACACACAAACTATTAGTCAGTGTTCTTAGACGTCTCTCTTTATTTTTCCCACGAAGCGTGTTCATTTTCTTTTTTCACTAAATTTAAATTAAATAAATGTAAAATTTGTATTGTTCGGACAAAAATCACACTTAATTAATCTTCAGTATACAAATCGCAGTTTGCTAACACTTCAATGATTATTTTTTTGGTACTAGAAATTGTTGCTATAGGCAAATCTTCTTTTTATGTGCATTTAGTGCGTTTATATTCATGGTCAACAAAAAGTTTTTCGAAAATATTAAATTCCCTCAAAAAGGTAGAGATACAACGATGTAGGAACACTGCTGAATTCACACGTATTCACAGGCAGTAAAATTGCGAGCGGAAGGGAGGGGCTTATATTGAAAAAAATTGCGGGGGGAATCGGTGAGACGTAGTAAAGCTGTCAGTCTATTTCATAAATTACTTAGTTTATGCTCTCTTCGGCCGTTGACTCTCTTTCGTGGCGGCTTTTGTGCTACGTACAGCGTTGCCAAACTTTTGGCATATGGATTCCCTTTTTTTCCATCCAAAATTAAATTTTTTCCCTTTTTTCATACCGGTTTTTCCCGTTTTTATTCCATTTTTTTTTGTTCTCAGAAAGAAAAATAAACATTTTTTTAAACATAGGTAACACAAAAATTTATTCATTGAAAATAGCTATAACATATCACTTTCATTTTATTATTTATAAGACTAGACTCATTCGATTAGACTAGACTAATCGAAGAAAAGGTAATCTGTGTAAATACTACTTGTATGTAATCGCAAACATTCTCTTTCTATTTTTAATTCCATACAATTGTGGTCTTTCATCAACAACTTGGTATGAAGAATTCCGCAAAGTGTTCGATTTTCCAGTTTATTTCTTAATTTATTTTTATTTAAATTGATTGCTGAAAAAGCCATTTCAGCGCTTGCTCCACTGTGTGGAAGACAAAAAATATATGAAACCAATTTTTTAATATTTGGGAATCTATAATCCATATCAAATTTCATTTCCAATATATCATTCCAAAATTCTTGGATGTTTTCCGAGGCTAAAAAAAATTTTTTTTTATTGAGACGTGGAACTTTTTTGGGTGACTATTTTTCCCGTTTTCTGGGCTAGTTTTCCCGTTTTCCCTTTATGGTCAAAAAATCCCGAAAAAAAGGAAAAATCCCTCAATCTGGCATCCCTGGCTACGTACGGCTACGGCGCTGCGGGCATTATGAATGAAAGATTATTTTTCCCTGAATCATAGTTTGTACACAACTGCGTAGTTGAAATTTTATGTAGTAAGATTGGTTGAGTGTGTGAACAGCAAGAGGTAAATATACTACTACAGAAACAGAAATAATAATAGAGTGGATGGATGGACTATTTTAAACACAAAAATTGCAATCTATTGCTTAAAACGTAAATTTACAAAGCATGCAATTAATTGGTATTCTTTAAAATGAATACCAGTGAAACTTATGAAACGCACACCCAATTGCCCCGCAAATTTTAGAAATAAAATTCTGTCTGAAATTACTTTAGCATGGCAAAGGCAAACACACTTCCCCACGTTAATACATACATACCGAGTCGTCAAAAGTGGTTGGCAAATGGCAACGCGAACACTGGTATCACACACACACTTGTAGGTAAATTCTCTCTAATGTTTATATACAATGGCCCAACGCGCCTCAAGAGTCTTCACGAACACTGGTGTCGGCAACATTGGTTACACAACATTGGTGTCGCGAGTTCAATGGTTTTATCCCATATCAAAAGTGCCCCAACGCACCTAAAGAAGTTATCACTTCAAAAAAAACCTTGAGTTGGAATTTGAGTTTTCCCGGGATTCGAACCTGGGACCCCTCGCTTAGTACTTCAACACACTAACCACTAAGCCACTGCGCCACTATAATTGAGTGACATTAGTATCGTATAAATATTAATGTCAATATTAGTCAACATTTATACGATTGTAACATTACTCAAAAACAAATTGTCTATGGTAAAATGTAAATTGTTTGTGGTAAAATGTCACTTGAAACGTAAACGTCTCTTTGCTGTGCATCTATAATATTACTAAATCGGGTAAGGTCTCTGTACTGCATTCTGAGCTGTGAAATAAACTCTCTGTCCATTTTTTAAGTACACGGCTAAGTGAACAACTGTGGGGTTTCTTTCATGAATTGGAAAAGACAAAATTAGCCAAAATGCTTCATTATTGCTAGCATAGCGGCCCATTTGGTATTGGGCATAAACAAAGTATTAAATAGACCGTCAGCTCTTTCAACTTAAGAGAGTTTGCCTACAAGCTGTTTTCGGTGTTACTATGTGCCAAGACGCACGCATACACATGCACATACTAACCTGACAGCTGCCTGACACTTCATTCTGTGGTAACATTGGAAAAAATTCAAATAATTCAAATAATTGCCCGTTATCGGGACGTGTTAAGAAAGCGGTGGGTGTGGTGTGGTGAATTTAGTACCAAATTATATTAAAACGCGTGGTAGGTATACATTATTAGGATTTCTTTCATTTTACGTAGATAATCTATATAGTACGGTATGTTTAAATTTTTGTTGTAAACAATGGAAATGAAATCGAGGAACTTATGAATCATTGACAAAAATAACAAAAAAAGCTTATTAATATAAAAAAATCTGATTACTAGGTAATGATTTTGAATCGAAGGAATTAAAAGAAAATTGTAAGCAGCAAAACTTATATGCGTGAGACATATCAGTGCCCATGTTCTGTTATTATCACATAGATATATTTATCACAAAAACGATTTGAATTGAAAGAAAATGCTTAAAAAATATCGGCACAGGGTTCAAATCAGTAAACATGTTTATTTCCAATGTGGGTACCTATACCTATATGCCTATATCTATATTTAAAGTTTCGTTCTTTCCCGTATACATTTTAAAGAAAATAAATTTTCGTTGTGTCTATTCGACTTTTTCTTTTTATAAAACAAAATTATTAATATTCAATTCATTTCAAATGTAATTTTTAATTATGTCAATTGTATCAAATTTTTTAATAAATTATTTTTTTTTTGTTTTCCATTAATAAACGGAATTTTCATGAAAAGATTGGGCCTTACTAAATTTAAGTACGAGTAGTTCACAGTGGTTATATCTTCCATACAAATTTCGCAAATGTGAGCTTCCGTAAATTTAAAGTCGATGTAAAATTTGTTATTATTAGAAATGTGCATATCTTTTTCCTAGAGCATATTTGAATGTTCTTAATCAATGCTTATCTTTATATTGGTTACCGTTTTTCTGTCGACATTTTAGGCGAAATAATTTTTTACCAACAACAACCAACGAAAACAGACACAATAATTATAGGAACAAAAATAACTTGTTTTATTTTAACGAATGCATTTTTCACACTTTATTCCTTTATTTATTCATATTGATTACATTCGCTTTACGCATTTTGTAAAACACATGTTTTCGTGGTGAAATAAAACAACGAATTCAAACTCTCAGAACGCATCCATCAGCTGACAGAAACTCACCAAATACACTAACTCTCAGCAGTGTTCTTAGCGCTCTCTCTTTATTTTTCCCACGAATCGTATTATTTTGTTCCCTTTTCACTAAACTCAAATTCCCTCGATTTTTTAATGAAACAAACCGTACTTTAAAAATAAAATTTGTATTGTTCGGAAAGAAAATCACATTAAATTATTCTCAGTATAAAAATCGCAGTTTTCAAACATTATAATGCATTTTTTTGGTACTAGAAATTATTGCTAGAGGAAAAACTCCTTTTTATGCACATTTAGTGCGTTGATATTCATGGTGAAATGTAATTTGAATGTTTTCTAGTCAAATTGTTGATATTCACACAATTTTGATGTTTTTTCATTTAACGCATGGAAGGCTTTTCGGAAATCGTAATTCCCACAAAAAGGTAGAAATACTACTATGTAGGAACACTGCTGAGTGTCATTATTTTTTTTACTTCTCCCGCCAATTAGAATTTCTTTTTTTGCTGCTTCACACGTATTCACAGATAGGAAATTTAAGAGAGAATTTTCTTTACAAAATTTGAGGGGGGAATCGGGTAGGTGCGCGGGAGCTGACGGTCTATTTAATACTTAGTTTATGGTATTGGCATTGGGTTACTTCATCATTTGAATTCTCTTCTCTTCCAGATCCACTTCTTTTGTTTACATATTTACAAAATGTACCTACTTCATAGATTTTACTGAATGGCAAGATTCAACATTGATGTGTGCTTTAAAAGTTTTTGATAAGATCGGTGAATATGGAACAATTTTTATTTTTTGACATAATGTAATTGTTGACTTATCCCGGTGTCCCGGGAAAAAAAAATAAAAAATTGAAGAATGGGCTGTTAGGCGGTACGAAGTTCGCCGGGTCAGCTAGTTTGATATAGCCCAATGTAGCGGTTGTAAAAATAATTCTTAGACAAATAGAAAAATAATTTTATTTCAAATTATAATAACTATATTGTTGTTTAGTCACAACATGTTGGGGCCGCTTTATTCTGAAGTCACACAAAAATGCTATTCATATAGTTTTGTCTCGGCTGTCTCCGCTGTTGTCGTTCCAATTATAGTGATGTTTTGTCGGTTTTTAGTTCCTTCAGCACGTGTTCCTGACTTTTATGGATTTGAACGGCATGATTAACCTCTAATATTTCGTTTGAAAAATTAGTGTTTCCAACTTGAAGTTCTGTACCTCTAAAAAAAACAGCCTTTAGAAGATCTACGAGTTTCGATAATGCATGTATATAAGTCCTGGTTACGACAGTTTGCGTTAAGCATAAATCGGACAATTTTTTGTTGTATTGAAATATGCCCAGCTCGCAAGCGTAAGAGCCTGATATATACAGGGTGACCCCCGGGAAGGTATACTACTTTGTTTGTTTATATTTTTTGATTAAATGAAAGAGAATGGATCTTATATTGATAAATGTTTTATTTAATGTCGGCAATTATGTATGGAATACAATATTAGGTAAATGTACACCGAAAGAAAAAACCTTGGTTGAATCAAAAATGTTTCATTGTTAACTGAAAATGGGCTTAAAATGTTCAAATCAAATACGTAAGTATTTAAAACAAACAAGGCTACATTTTTGAAACAACTACTTTCGCATTGTTGATAAAAATGCTCGTCAGTATCACAGATATGTTTAATTTTAATATGTTTGTAGTTGTTTTAAAAATGGTTTCACTGTTAGCATACAATATAATTGTTGATTTAGTTGTTAAATAACAATAAATGTGATAAAGTTAAAACTTAGGGATTTTACAAATAATTTGATGTGAAGCGTTTTTGATCAAACACAAATATGGTCAACAAATTTAAATAAAACATATTTCTTATAAATTAAACATATTCGTAGTTTCAGTACTACGATTAGTGTGCAATTAAGCAGAAAGATATTCAAAGTAGAATAGCGCTAACCCTCAGTTATCGTATTCCTTGTTTAAGAATCATAAACATGTTAGAAGCTTCTGCGGACATGTTTATCTTACATAACAATGAAATGTTAAAGTTATCATGTTTCATATCAATCAAGCATAAAACATTGTCGTAGGAATAGATACGTTATAATTGTATAACCAAAATGTTAGAACAATAATGTTATCAAACATAAACATTGCTAAAAAACCACAAACGTTGTGAAACTATTACGAATATAATCAAAGAACAAAAATATTAAAGTAACAATGATTAATTTTGATCCAGCATACAAATTGTTGAAGAAACACAAACCTTGTTAAACTACCACGAGAATAACCAAATTGAACGCAAGCACAGTACTACCACTAGGGCAGTGTTGTCGTTTTAAGAGTGACACAATCAATATTCTACTTCTTTGGTTTGCACAGTTTTAGGCCAAACGTTATGCTTACTTGAGGGAATATGCTTTACTCAAAGTCAACCCATTAAGAGGGGTCTACCCTTGAGCAAAAGTGCAAAAAACTACATTTTATTTCTCCGACTGATAATTATTATTACTGGAGCGATTGAATTGAAACTGAATGCATTTGAAAGGACAGAATTTCCTCTTCAAAAAAATCCGAGTTTTTAATGAAATCATCTCAGTTATATTTTAGTTAAAGAATTCCCAGAGGTGTTTGGGAAAATTTGTATAAAATGATTTACTCTTGGCAAAACCATTATAAGACGGAGTACGATACATCTGAAATCACTAGCTCAGTTAAAAGATAATACCCAACACACCAATAGTGCCAAGACAGATCTTGCAATTTTACACTGGTTTGAAAAATACAATTGTTTAAAAATAAACAATATTTTGAAAAATTTAACTACGTTTTCCATGTGAATAATGATGCACGTATGTTTCAATTTTTACTCAGAACAACAAAGTATCTATAACAGCTAACCGACTCCATAAAAACTATATTTACGTGTACTTTGTTACGAAATATCGAGTTTAAATTACATAGGTATATGTTAGTTTATACACTTTATTTTACTAGTACTTACTAGTTTATCTGTAATGTATCAATTTGTTAGATATATGCATAATGTTGACCAAACAAATATAGAAGTGAAACGTGTGAGTGAACCTACTTTCTGAATTTGAAAAAGCAATTCGAAAGGCATTATTGATGCGATTAATATGCAATTTTCACTACGCGAAGCAATAAAAGTATTGCCTTGCTAGCGACAACACTGAACCATTATCGATGAGAAACATTGTAAGCTGATCAACATAGATAGTTGTCAATGTATCACGAAAATGTTGAAGTAAAAATGTTTAAATTCAGTGAAGCATAAAACCATTGTATATAGAGATTATAGTACTATCATCAACACGAAAATTTTCTTAGCCGGATATACCGTCGGATGGCGTTGCTGTCTTGCTAAGTTCCTTGTAGCAACAAAATAGAGAGCAATAGCCACACTTGTGATGAGTGAAAAGAAACATTTTGGTTGGTTGTGGTGGCAGGTCGGTACTCGGTAGGTAGCAAAAAGCAAATAAAGGGATAAAAACATCATAAGTGTTTCTTTCTCTGTTACTCGCACAATGAGGTTCTATCTCTTCATGCATGAGTAGTTTCTTTGAACAAGACATGATGAGAAATTTCTGATTTGGAATTTCGATCGTATGAAAGGCAAATCTGGATATTTGTGCTTATGAAAGAAAACGATTCTGTTCGTGTGCCTTTTTATGATGAGATGATGGTTGATCTTTTATTTTATATTTGAAAATTCGTTCTTGTAGATATTTGAATGCAAATGGAGTAGGTATATTTCAAGTTAATATTTTTGTCGTATTTCTGTTAGTTATGAATTCATGACCATCAATTTAATTATAGTGTTGTTGTTGATATAATATAATATCTGCAATTAATTAACCCCAATTGCGGATGTGAATGTTACATTATATATATGCGAAAGGAGATAAAATTGACGGCCTTGATCTACAGGTGGCTTTGGTCGAGCGAATTTTAGGGTGGATGGGCTGATGATCTTTCATCAAAAATATTATGCATTAGTGATCTGTTTTGCAATTGTCATAATCAGAATGGCATAGGTATTCAAAAAAGAAATACCTATGTTTTGAAGAGAATTAATTGACAACTTTAATAAGTTGCACAGTATTGTTTTGAGGTCAGTTCTCTAGGCGGAAAACAGACAATTAAGTAAAACAAAGAGACAGTGATATTCACTTTACGATTGTTTATTAGAAACTGAACTCAACAGCAATCGAAAGCTGTCTTTTAACACCAAGTACAATACGGGATACTATATATTAGCGGGAGGATCATGCGATCATGAGGCCACTATTAGATCGGGTTTTATTTACATAGTAATAGTATGCTACAAAAGTATGCGACTGTTTAAAAATTACCTACAGTTCATTTAAAAAAAATAAATAATAGAATAAAAACGTTCGCATGGGGATCTATATTACAAACAACAACGAAGCAAATGCTTTTATGTTATCACAACTGGTATATAAGCTATTCAGAATAAAATTTGCTACTTATTTTAGATATGTTATTTAAAACACCAGCAAGATAGGATAATTATGACACACTGTCGCACAAACTAGGTAGGCAATTTGTTTTTTAGTTTAATTATTTCGGTTTTATTTTTGACCTCGTTTTTTTTTATAAAATTCGTAAATTTATTTATTTATCTATCGGTTTATTCAAATTAAAATTCGTATAATACACTCTAGCAGGAAATAGGTAGATAGGCAATATTATTTATTTTATTGAATAGGTAAGTATGTATTGCCATTTTTTTCAGTTATATGGAAACAGGGCTCTAATCGCGTAATTTATGAAACGATTTTCGTCGAAACGATTGAACAAAACGACATCGTTTTTAGTTTGCTTCATATAACCATAGACAAACCATACTGAGACCCCCAACTCACAATCCTCTTGCCGCTGGCCCCCTCAGTTTTTTTTCAAATTCGCCATTTTGTATTCTTATCGGTGTTATGTCAAATATGAATCCGTGTGACATGCAAAAACATACAAAAAATACAAAAATAAATGCTGCCAACCTCGGCAACCGTGGGGAAATGTGCAAGAGTTCGGGAATACCACATTTTAGCATAACTGAATGCCATTGGTTAATAATTATAAATTTCTTGAAGGTGAATAATTTGATTTGTGTGGTTAATAAAACTATCTGAAGCAGATGTTTTGTATACTAGAAATATATTGGGACAAATATGGTTGTGTATTTCCCGCTTTTGGATATAATTAACTTCGATTTCGTGTGTAAATTTTTCTTAAATAATAAGGAAAATTTGCTCAAAATATTTTTATTTTCCCTCAACCAACCTACATTCTTAATTTTTCGTAAATATTTTAAGTAAATGTACACTTATTCCTAAAACAAATTATTATTCCCACGTAACGAACAATTTCAAATTTAACGGATAAAATTTTATGAACGCTGCTAGCAACTTTGCCCACAGCGGAAGTGGCATATGCAAGGTGCGAGTGTATTTGTTTCTGAAGTTTCGTGACATTTGTCAATACGAATTTCTATGTATCAATACAAGCGCACTTAGCATGTGCCACCCCATAGAAATATAGCTTGTAGGCTAAGTAACGGGAAATCGGCCGAAGTTGGTGGTCTCAGTATTGTCTCTGCATATAACATCATCGTCCCATCGTTCAATCGAATCGTTTATCGTTCTCATTTTCAACAGTTTGAGCATGACTGTCAACAAACTTTGACAATTAAAAAATTTAAAAATGCATGGAAATTGTTTTTTTTTTCTTTTCTTGAATAAATTTGTTTATTTTTCTTCGTTGTCATGGAATTGGGTATTTTATGCAAAAATAGATAGCTAGGTAGTAGAAGTTTTATTAGTAAGGGGCGAATTGTAAGAAGAAATCAATGAATGCAATTTTATGATTGCATTTTTTTCTGATTGCATTAAAAATGGATATATGTAAATAAAAAAAAACAAATAGATGAAATTCATTTGAATTCCCAATAAGTGCAATTACATTTTTTTTTGTCAAAGAATGTATTTTTTTACAGTTCGGATAAATGCAAGTCGCCTCCAAAGAGAATATAAGTGTGTGTTTTTCTTTAATAATTTTGTATACTTCTCTCAGACCTAATTAAAAGTGAAAAATGCAGCAAAAACGATGAAACGATAGCAAAATCATCGTTCAATCGAATCGTTTCGACGAGAGTATTTGACGATTATATTAGTAACGTGAAGCAACAAAAAATGATGAACGTCCAATCGTTTCGACGATTATCGTTTTTTGGTTGTTACACGAAGTACAAGCATCGTCGAGACGAAATCAGCTTTTTATGCACTCCAAATAACACCGACTCATTGGATTATTCGAAAAATAAGCCAAGCTGTCATCTATGTTTTGGTAATGTGGAAAAACCTAAATAAGGGCCTCAATGATATCAATAATACGATAGAAAAATTACGGATAGGGTTGTAAATAAAATAGAAAATGGTGCTTTTGCCCATATTAAAAAGAGTAACCAACACAATAGTCTACCTACTTTATTACCCAAAATGAAAATGAACTACCTACCTGTTTTCACAATTCTTACGAAATTCCCATTCAAATTCAATAAAATTAACTTGGGTTTTTTTAGATTTTGTAAAAATGTAAAGCTATATAGAGAAATCCTATAAAGATAAGTTGACAATTTTTGGATTTTAAGATTTATGGCCCCATATAAAAATGCACTAATATACAAAACATAATATGTATATGCGGTTGGCCGGTGACACTTGTTCGGCGAATTGTCTGTTCTTCAGTAAATAGACCTTAGTGGCTTGGATAGCGTCAATATGATAGTTTATAATAGCAACAATATAGGTTAGCACTCAGATGTAAAAGATATAAGACATGTTATAACTTTCTGTTATTTCTAAATTTCCAAAGAATGACATTATGAATTAGTATTCCATGGCTGTATAAAGTATTCTCGAACGAGTCTTTAGTTAAATAAATAAGTATGAAATAAATTACGTTGGAAGACAGATAAAAAAGTTATTATCAATTCAAAAACATTCAGAAATGAATACCTACCCACCCGTACGTACATTATGAAAACTTCATCGTAGTTTTGTAACTGTAACTGACTTTTTCGAAAAAAGTTCCATACTTCTTATTGATAACTTAAAGCGTACATTTCGAACTTGAGTTTTTTTAAATACCTTCAAGATACCACCACCATAATCAATTAAATAATCCGAGTAAGTCAGAATAATCAATCATTTATCCATAGAAGAAAGAAATCCAAATTCCCAACTCATCTGTGCTTTGAGCTGAATTGAAGAATCTCGTGAATCGTAAACGCAGAAATTCTTCCAAAGAAAAGGAAATGCATACTCAAATACACACAAAGTAGGTACCTGCTCATCTCATTCATAAAAACAACAGACGACAAACCTGACAAATTATGAAATCGAACCAAAAAGGGAGAGAAAGAAAAAGAATAGACTACAAAACCCACACTCTGAAATCGGAAAGGGAAAGCATATCAGAAAACAGCAATGCAAATGTATACGCATTCATTCATATAAGGATGTGCGCGTTCCACTTGGGTTGCTTTTCCTTTAGAAAATATATCAGCCACCAGCGCTGACACCAATGCATCCGCCACCATCGAGGTTTCTGCGCCTATGATCTTCACCCTCTAAAATATTTGAGCTTAGGTATGGAGACGATAGAGGCGCAATGGTAGGATACACGAAGTGATAGTACTATAATGTTTATATACAATGATAAAACATTTTTAAAGCAACACAAACGTTCTAGATCCAACACGAAAATAATGCAGTCAAGGGTAAACATTGTTAAAGCAGCACAAACGTGGTGAAACTAACACGAATATAATCAAATACGCAGTCAACACCGAATGTGTCGGCGTCGATAACGGGTTTGCCTCGAAACGAATCACAATGGGAGAAACTGAAACTGAAACGAAGAGTTCATTCAACTAAAGAAGAGCAAATTAACAAAATTAACAATACACGAATAACTACACCTCAGTTTAGAGATCGCGTATTAGTTAAGAACTAGGCTTTCACAAGATTAAATACTTGCCCCGATATTTGATAAAAGATGTTTAACCAAAAGACAAAACTTTTTTTGAAGACAAAAATGGATTTAAACGTGATAGGCAATAATAATAATTGTATAATGGGCATCGGTGCCCATAGGAAGCAAGTAGGATAGCTTTCCTCATTAGAACGAGGACAGCTTCAGACCATTGAAATTTGCATGAGCGCTGATGGGTCGTACATGGCACCTATGTTTTTTTTCCTCGAAAAAGAATGAAAGCCGAACTAATGGATGGAGCACCGCCTAATTCATGTGCAACCAAAATGGATGAATTACTAAGGACTTGTTCTTAAAGTGGTTAAAAAGGTTTATTGAATGGGCAACAAAAGATCAACCCGTCTTGTTACTTTTAGATGGACATGCAAGCCACGTTAAGAGCATTGAAGTCATAGATGTAGCAAGGGCTACTAGTGTGGTCATGCTATGTTTCCCACCACATTGCACTCATTGGTTGCAACCCTTGGATGTAGCTTTTATGAAACCGTTGAGTTCATATTATGGAGATGAAGTGAAGAAATGGCTAAGACAACATGGAAGAACAGTTACCCACTATTAAGTAAGACAGTTGTTCAGTAAGGCCTATTTGAGAGCTGCCACAATGAAAACGGCTATACACGGCTTTCGAAAGACTGGAATACGGTCGAATGAGGGAGAGCACCCGCTTTTAGACGAAACCCCATTTGTTGATCCATACTCGCAACCAGAAGTGATGACACCAGCTTTATCAACGCCAAACGATCCATTGATGTTATATCCAAACGCTGTTTCGGAAACGAATAATTCATTCACAATGTCTTCTCATAACTCCGATACACCGAGACCAATTGATGCACTGCTATTATCCCCAGACCGGGTTTTAACAGATAACGATGCGCCAACGTCTTTCCAAAAGTTTTTGCCATCTCATATTGCAGCAGTTCCTAAAGCACCATAAAAAAAAGGAGTTTCTAAACGCAGAGGAAAGACCGCAGTCATAACAAGCTCTCCTTACAAGGCAAAGCTTGAGGCTGAATCCAGCAAGCCCAAGCCACCGGCTATGAAAAAGAAGAAAGCCGACATAAAATCGAAAACGATCAAGAGGGAATAATCTTTCGAAAGCGAGGAGGACGAGGAGTGTCTATACTGTGGGTATCTATACTCCCAGTCAAGAGAAGGATGGATTTCCTGCAGAGCCTATGGTAAGTGGGCGCATTGTTTTTGTGCTGGAGAGGATGATGTTGACTATGAATCCAGCCACATTTGCTCCCGTTGCAACCCAGTTTAGGTCTGTGCCCATCATGCAACACCTATGTACCGGTACCGGGGCACAATAATCGAATTCAATAATTTTTTTTTTGCCTAAAAAACATGCTGCATTATTTATTTTTATGTAACTTTCTTAATATTATATAAAGTATAAATGTATTGTTTTAGAGATTGAAGACATATTTTTGAGGTTTTCATTTAAAAAAAAACTTTAACCATTATGCCCCGGCTTCCCCTATATAATATGTTATTATTATTATTTTTTGTTTTATATTTTACTTGTGAGAAATGTGTATATTTATAGTGTGATAGTGTAATATATTTTGAAACGAGTGTATGATTGGAAGAATAAATGTTATGTAAATGAATGAGATTATATCTTTTTATTGCGTAGAATGATAAATATTTTAAATATTAAAAACAAATATTCTTTGTGGTTCGGTTTTAAGCCATTTATTTCGTTGTTGGGGACGGGATAAATATTCCGAACTCCATTGTTTCCAAAAAGTTTGATAAAATTGTTGTATCCTTTTCCGCCTCTCAGTGCAACAGATGTTTTCGTCGATCATATTTGGTTCCGGTACACTTAATGTAGGCTCTCCAAAGAGAAAGTGTGCTGGAGTTAATGCTGCAAAGTCATCTGGATCATTGCTGAGTGGACAGATATGTGTAGGTCTAGAATTCAGGCACGCCTCAATCTGAGTTAAGAGGGTATAGCTCTTCGAAAGTTAAAATGGAATTTCCGGCTATGCATTTAATGTGATATTTGACTGACTTCACCCCGGCTTCCCATAATCCTCGGAAATGAGGAGACGCAGGAGGGATAAAATTCCATTTAACTAAGTCCTTCAATAATATTTCGGCTACCTCCTTCTTATTGTAATTTGAAGCCTTCCGTAGATTCTCTAATTCTTTTGCTGCACCCACGAAATTCTTGCCGCAGTCACTGAAGATCTCCTTGCAGTTACCGAGTCTGGATGAAAATCTGCGAAAGGCGGCAATAAAGGCTTGTGTCGTCATATCGCTGACCAGCTCAAGATAAATTGCCTTGGTGGTCAAACAAACGAATGTGGCGAAATATGCCTTAAACATTTTCGTTACTCGACCTTTCCACGCCTTCACCTCAATAGGACCGGCATAATCAACTCCGGTAAAACTGAAAGCTCGAGAAACTCGTACTCTTGGGGCTGGCAGATTTCCCTTCAGCAGACAGACTGGTTTTGCCCTATGTCTAAAACATATGTTGCATCCATTAATGCATTTTTTAACACTTCTTTTAATGCCGAGGCTATCATTTGCTGAGTACTGCCATGAAGGGTTTTCTCATGTGCATCATTAATGATGTGTGTGGTAAAATGATGACTAGTCTTAAAATGATTGGGTGTTGTCGGCTGTAACCTAAGTTCGCATTTTGAAGGGTACCGCCTACTCTAATAATCTCCTCCTTATCGAGAAACTGATGCAGAGATTTGATGCCCTTTAAATTTGGTTGGTTCTCTTTTGAATTATTAAAGAACATGCTACCTTGAACTATCCTTACAGCAACCTTTAAACCTGCTTCTTGTTCCATCGGTGACAAGGTTAACAGCTCCCTTTGCGCTGATAGTTTGTGTGTATTGGAAGCAAATCTGCAGCAATATGCTAAAACCCTGAGTAAACCAGGTAGCGTTGAGTGCCGATGGATCAATAAGTTGATAACGTTATCTTCTTTGGCGATGCAATGAGACTTGATCTTACGACTTTCCTCATCAGTCGGCAAAATCGTTGGTTGGTTTGGCATTGAGAATTCCCAATCAGTCTTGAGGAAATCTGAACCATTCCACCAAAGTGTATTGTCCTTCAATTCGGAAGGTAAAAGTCCCCGTGAAGCTAGCTCAGCTGGATTGTGTAGCGTCAGAACATGTCTCCAGATGTTGCAATTTGTTAGACGTTGTATTTCTGCAACACGGTTACCAACAAATGTTTTCTACTTCGACGGAGGTGCCATGATCCACGCCAAGGTAATAGTTGAATCAGACCAAGCATACGTCTTCGCATCGAAAAATCGAAAAATCTTCATCACGTAATCTAAAAGTGTTGCTAATATGACGGCTCCACATAATTTCAGCCTTGGAAGTGTGACTGTTTTTAACGGCGCGACCCTTTGAGACTAGTAGATGAACGTGTATGGCATTGTTGCTGCCTTAAACTCGAAGATAAATCGTTGCACCATATACCTTCTCCAATGCGTTGCTGAATAAATGGATTTCGATGGCCTTTTGTTGTCGTTGCAGGTTCGCCCACCGTCGCATCCGGATACTCTCAACCAAAGGAAGTTCCTGAGAGAACGCAAGATAATCCTCCTTGAGAGCCAATGGAATCGGTTCGTCCCACGTGAGTCCACGCCACCAAAGTTGCTGCATAAACATCTTCGCCTTAACTATGCACGGCGAAATCCAGCCCAGTGGATCGAATAGGAGTGCAATGGTTGACAGCATAGTCCTTTTCGTTGGCACCTGAGAAGCATCGCAGCAGACATTTCGGAAAGAGAACACATCCTCAGTAGGAAACCACCGCATTTCGATCGCCTTTTTTTTGTACGGTACAATTTTAAACATCGACTGTAAAGGTAATTTTGTACATCCTATATTTTAAAATTATTTCCATAATATTATTTTGTGTTTTAGGACCTATCAGCAATTTTTCATTCACATTTTGCAGCTGCATCAAAAACAACCCGGCGCTTTGTTGCCGAACTGGATTAATTAATAACAACATGATGAGGCACAAAATAATGAAAAGGGGAACGAAGTACATCATCATCGTCAACAACCTCCGTCATATGACCCAACGGAAGGTACTCTTCTATACTTACTTACTTACTTAACGGGCTCCCGACCCGTGGAGAGGTTCTGCCTGAGACACTGTAGCCTTCCATCCTCTGCGATCCCGGGCACGCTGCTTCCAGTTATTCAGACCAAGCGCTCTGGCATCCGCGATGGCTTGGTCTTTGAAACGGAGGTTCGGTCTTCCTAGTCGTCTCGAACCTGCCGGCCGGGATTCGAAGATCCTCTTATCTGGAGCATTATTGTCCATTCGCTCAATATGGCCGAGCCAATGTAGTAGACGTATTTTGGCCTTTTGGACTACATCCACATCTTGGTACAGCTCATAGAGTTCACTTTTATCTTCTCGTCCATTCGCCCTCCTCGCACACAGGACATCCGCCGAAGAATTTTTCTTTCGAAGGAGCCCAATATCAGCTTTCCCTTCCTGCTTATCGTCCAGCACTCGGCGCCATAAAGCGGAACTGGCAGGATAAGGGTTCTGTAAAGCATACATTTTGTCCTTCGAGTAAGGAGTTTTGAACCCAATTGTTTTGCCAAACAGAAGTAGCAGCGGTTTCCTAGGGTTATTCTTCGCCGGATCTCCACTAGGATGTCATTTGTGTTCATGTTTATGCTATCCTTTCACAAGCAAGAAAATATTGAAAAGGTATACGCTATTAGTCAATAATTAGTACTGTTGTCAAGATTGAGCCACTTCGAAGAAGAACGAACTCAATATCTCTACGCAAACAATGCTAAGCTTTTGGTCATACGCAAAGCTATTGTAAGAGAGATTTCGCGTGCGTTAAATGTGAAGGAAAACATCCAACAAATAGCTGTCCACAAAAAATTAATGATAAAGTAAAATGCATCAACTGTCATGGAAATCACCCAGCAAATTACAGACGCTGTCCGGTAGCAAAAGAATTTGAAGAAAAGAAAAAGAGAGGTGCTGTCTGTAGACTTCGTGCTACTTTAATAAATGCGACACAACACTTCCGAAATTAACTTTAAACTTTATTCAATATAACTTCAATCCAATCGCGGGAAATATGAATGATTTTTGGTTAACAATCCAATCGCGGGATAACTACGACCATCTTGGTCTCCGGTTCACTTAATTCTACTTCCTTCTAGAAGGAAAATGACAATGTGCCTTTTGGCACAAAAGCGCTCGTGGCGCACTAGATAACTATTTGGCCAGGGGTGTTACATGGCCGATAATGTAGTGCTACACTGCCAAACTCCAGCAGAGCTCTCTCAAAAATAGTAACAAGCAACAGGTAAATGTTAAAAACACCAAAGTAGACAAAATAACAATTGAAATGCGCCAGTCGTAAATACCAAATCGTATTCTGAAATTGTGAAAAATACACGTAAAAAAGAAGAACTATCAGTAAAAGAAATGCTTTCTACTATTATTCAAAGATTGGATAATCAAGATAAAGTAATTAAGCTACTGAGCGAAGAAGTTTCAAAAGGAAAAAATCAAAAAAATAATCATGATTAGAACTCTGAAAGTCGCAACCTGGAATGCAAATGGTTTACACCAACACATCTCTGAATTTCAGGTATTTCTATGCAATGAAAACATTGATGTCTGCCTGATTTCTGAAACCCACTTTAAACAGGGAACAAGGATTACAATCCCTTGGTACCTATGTTACCACTCTTTCCATCCATCTGACAGTGCCAGGGGAGGTAGTTCTGTAATAGTAAAAAGTATTTTAAAACCTTCTGAAATGCCAAAAATAGAAAAAAAAAATATGCAAGTAGCGACAATAAGCATTGTGACTAAAAGCAAGCAATTCAACATACCTGCTATATACTGACCACCGAGGCAATCGCCTACAGATTAAGATCTTAATAACCTTTTTCGATCTCTAGGCAGTAACTTTATCATTGGGGGTGATTTCAATGCAAAACCCACTAACTGGGGGTCAAGATTAGTAACGACAAAAGGCAGGAAGCTTTATGAAGCAGTACGAAATTTCAATTGTAATTTCATTTCGACTGGATCGCCCACTTATTGGCCATCCGACCCAGCGAAAATTCCAGACCTCATTGACTTCTACATAACAAAAGGAATCAATAGAAAAGAACTTAAAGTTGAAAACAGTGATGATTTGCCATCGGATCATACACCCGTTATCCTAACGGTCAACGGCATGTCAATAGAAAAAACAAACAATGAAAGACTTACCAATAAAAAAACGAACTGGTGTAAATTTTAAGAATTACTCCGACAATTTATTAACCTTAGATCTCCACTGGTCACAACAAGGCATATTGACATCGAAGTCGAACAATTCATTGCCGATATACAACAGGCAGCAGAAGATAGTACACAGACTTATCAACAACATAAACAAGCATCGGTAAAATATCCCACAGATATTAAAAAAAAAATATATTAGAAAAGAGAAGAGCTCACAGAAAATGGCAAATGACAAGATATCCCGGTGATAGAACTATATTCAATAGACTAAGTAGCAAACTTAAAAAATTAATCGGTGAATTTAAAAATAGATCTCTATCTAACAACCTTTGCAACCTAACAGCTGACAAGGTCACAGACTACTCCCTCTGGAAGGCTGCCAAATATTAAAAGAGACCTCAAGCGCAAGATCACCCGTTAAGAACATCCGATGGGAAATGGATCGGCGACCCAAAAGAAAAAGTCAAACTTTTTTTTGGAACATTTGACAAATGTTTTTAAACCTTTTCCTCCTAGCGTGGCAAACGAACGCCTCGAATTCCTTGATAGACTAGATGAAGACGTTATCACTTATGTTTCGCTTAAAGAGATCAGAATGTGTATTCATAGGCTATCTAATAGAAAATCACCCGGTTATGATTTAATAACTGCTCAAATCTTGAAAGAACTACCCTTCATAGCATTGGTAAAACTTAAGCTTTTAATAAATGCTTGCTTTAAACTAAGATATGTTCCACATCACTGGAAGATAGCAGAAATTATAGTTATACCTAAGAAGGCTTATTCCCACCCACCAGTTCGGGTTTAGAAATAAGCATTCGAAAAAAAAAAATCTCTAGAAGAGAAACAAGTTTGTTCTACATTATTCTTAGACGTTGCTCAGGCTTTTGATAAAGTCTGGCATAACTGCTTAGAGTATAGTATAATCATAGGGATCTACCCAGACAGTATTATGAAATACTAAAATCTTATATTTCAAATAGATTCTTTAAAGTTCGCTATGGTTCAGCGTATTCTGAACTTAAAGAACTACTAGCAGGAGTTCCACAGGGAAGTGTTCTAGGACCAACCCTGTACTTACTGTATACTAGAGATATACCAAATTCTACCGATACAATGATAGCTACATTCGTAGACGACACTGCTCTTCTATCAACTGATAGATGCGTGGCTAAAGCAACAAAAAAGCTGCAAAATGCAGTTAATGAGATTTATGATTGGGCGCAACGATGGCGAATTAAACTTAACGAGTCAAAGTCCACCCATATCAATTTCACTAATAAAATAATAACGAATGTTTCTGTGGTTATTAATAACCAAATAGTTCCTTATTCAAACACAGCTAAGTATCTGGGTATGAATCTAGATGCTAAATTCAAACGGAAGGAACATGTGAAAAAGAAAGTAGAAGAGCTAAATATTATATACAGAAAACTTTATTGGTTGCGTGCAGATGCATATTAATCCTGAAATAGACGACGTCTTAAATGTACGAAACAATATTCGTAGATTAAGAAGAATTAAACCTCACGATCTTAGAATCTAACAAAACAAAAAAAAAAAATATGAGAACCCGTATTCAAATTGTAATACCTTCTCAAACGCAACTGAACGTTGAAAATAAAATTATTTGTCGATCTTTCTTGGATTGGTCATGATTAAGGAGGTGTTTTCAGTGCGGTTATAGTCCTACACTACTCTGGGTTCCTAATCCCATTGTGTCTTTCGAGATTTTCATCTTCAATAACAAAAAAAAAAAAAAATATTTTTAATCCGAAGTAGATACACTCCTTAACTACCTCGAAATTGTTGCTATCAATAGTGACGTTCTGTCCTAGGCGGTGGACAGATGCTTATTTGATTGTTGATAGCATGAGCATAGTCTTGTCCTCATTTACTACAAGACCAACGAATTTCGCCTGTTCTTCAATCGCCGTAAAAGCTTATATCACGGCACGATGGCAGCGACCGATGATGTCAATATCGTCTGCATACCCCAGTAGCTGGACGGATCTGTTGAAGATAGTGCCTTTCTTGTTGACACCTGCCCTGCGCAATATCTGCTCTAACACGAGGTTGAAGAAGTCACATGATAGTGCGTCTCCTTGCCGAAATCCGCTGCATGTTTGGAAAAGTTCGGAGAAACTACTTCCAAATTGCACATTGCAGCGTGTGTTCTCCAGCGTCACGCTACATAGCTGGATCAGTTTTGCCGGGATCCCGAATTCGGCCATCGCCACATAAAGCTCCTGACGATGAATGCTATCATATGCGGCTTTGAAGTCGATGAAAAGGTGGTGAGTCTCGACTTGAAATTCATTGGTCTTTTCCAGGATTTGCTTCAGTGTGAAAACTTGGTCTATAGTCGATCTGCCGGGCCGGAAGACACATTGGTACGTGCCGATTAGTGTGTTGCAGAACGGTTTGAGACATTCACACAGTAGTTTGGAAAGGATCTGTATGCGATATTAAGCAGGGATGTGCTTCGATAATTTTTGCAAGACATAGGATCGCCTTTTTTGTAGATGGGGCATATAGAGGTGATAGTCCAGTCATCGGGCATGCTTTCTTCTACCCATACTAGGCTGATGATTTGGTGCATGCGCCCTACCAAAATATCAAAGAGATCCGTTGGTAAACCATCAGAGCCGGCGGCCTTGCTGTTCTTTAGCATTTCTATTGCTAAGCCAACTTCTTCTGTTGTGACGTGTATGCTCACCGTGCTTTCCTATCACCAGGAGAAGAGTGAACTCACGAAGAAGTTTGATATATTTACGTAAAACTGTCTAACTGTGTTTGCTGCACTGTATAGCTGTGTTTACGGCTCGCCATTGCCGACCCGGCGTGCACATAAGCAGTCAAGCGGTCTACGTTCTTTGGTCAAGTTGTCCAGTTGTCAATTGTCAAGTATTCGTACAGTCGTTCAGTTGTCCAGTCTTCAATTATCAAATACAATATCATTAATCAATTATCAAAATCATATTTCATTTCCTGTTCTTAATTTTATATTATATCTAAAATAAAACGTTTAACCTAAAGAGCGGTGTTACCTTCTTTACATTTGGGGGCTCAACAAAAAAAAAATAAATAAATAAAAGATACATAATAATAACGCTTCAGTAGGTATATGAGTGCAAAAAAAAAACAAACAAATTGCAATTGTGGAAGCTGACATAAATAATCGAGCACAATCAACGGAAATAAACGAAGCGCCGTGTACTTGAGCAAGAGTGAAAGCGAGGCAACAATATAAATATAATACGCGGTCACAAACACAACAGAATAAATCAGTTATGAGTGATGAAGAAGAAAAAATATAAACGAACAAGCAACCAGTGATGCCAGATTACAAGATATATCTTTTTTTTTCAAGATTTTTGAGCTCCAAAATAGGTGCAAGACTTTTTACCTCAAATTCATCAAATTTCAAGATATTTGATATCAAGAATTTTCGATTTTTTTTACATTGAAACAACCTTTTCTATTGGAGAAAACCGTTTTCTATAAATTCCATAATTATGAGTAATATGACTATGAGTCGAAGAGAGCCCATGTACAATTTCTGCTTTACTAACGTTTCCATCAACTCTAAAGAAACATAAATTTCAACGAATTTGATAAAATAACCGATGTAATATGTTTTTGGAAAAAAATGATAGTAGAAACAGCCAATGGAAACTTCGCATATCCAATTTTTAAAGATTTTTGCAGCAGAATATTTTTTCTGCTGTAAATTTAAATAAAAGCAAAATTCGTAATCGTTTGAATACTGAAACAGTTGAAAGTTTAATCTTTACAAAGGATTTGTTGCTCTTTAATGGAGTAAGTTGCCATGATTCTAATTAAGGGTGATTTTTTAAGAGGTTTAGAACTTTTTTAAAAAAAAAAACACAAAAAATTCGAAAAAATGAATGAAATATTTATTTGAATCGATAGTTTGAACCTTGCAATTTAATGTTTAAAGATAATTTCATGCAAATGTTGACCGCGGCTGCGTCTCAGGTAGCCCATCCGCTGAGTCCAATTTTGGCATACTCTTTCACACATATCGGCCGGTATCTCACGAATGAATGCATGGATGTTGGCTTCCAGTGCGTCAATCGAAGCGGGCTTGTCCCTATACACATTAGCCTTGGCATACCCCCACAAAAAATAATCTAATGGTGTCAAATCGCACGATCTAGGCGGCCAATTGACCGGCCCGAAACGTGAAATTAACTGTTCACCAAACTCGCCTCGCAATTGCGCCATTGTTTCGCGTGCTGTGTGGCATGTGGCACCGTCTTGTTGAAACCACATATCATGCAAGTCAAGAACTTCCATTTCGGGCAAAAAAAAGTTTGTTATCATCGCTCGGTAGCGTTCACCATTGACAGTAACGCTGCGATTCGCATCATCTTTGAAGAAATATGGCCCAATAATGCCGCCGGCCCATAAACCGCACCAAACAGTGGCTTTTTCGGGATGCATTGGTAGCTGTTGCAATATTTTCTGGCTGATCTTCACTCCAAATGCGGCAATTTTGCTTATTTACGTACCCATTCAACCAAAAATGAGCCTCATCGCTGAACACAATTTTTCGATAAAAAAGCGGATCCTCGGCCAGCTTTCCAAGAGCCCATTCACCAAAAATTCGGCGTTGTGGTAGGTCGGCTGGCTTTAGTTCTTGCACCAGCTGTATCTTAAAAGGCTTTACGCCCAAGTTCTTCCGCAAAATTTTCCACGTAGTGCTCTAACAAAGGCCTAACTGCTGGGAACGGCGCCAAATCGACATTTCGCGGTCTTCTGTCACACTAGCTGATACGGCCGCAATATTTTCTTCACTACGCACAGTACGTAAACGTGTTGGTGGTTTAATGTCCAACAAAGTAAATTTGGTGCGAAATTTGGTCACAATCTTCCGAATAGACTGCTCAGAAGGTCGAGAATGCCGATCATAAAATGGAAGCAGCGCGCGATGAACATTTCGAACCGAGCACGAATTTTGATAGTAAAATTCAATAATTTGCAAGCGTTGTTCATTTGTAAGACGATCCATGGTTAAATTGCAAACCAAACTGAAGCTGTTTGACAGTGACACAAGGTACTAAACACACGTCAGCTGTCAAAACCAGTGTTGCCAAAACCAAACCAGCTAAAAAATCACCCTTTATAAGCAATGAAGTTCTGAGTCATTTTAATTCAAATATTTTCCAAAATTAAAAAAAAAAAAAAATGACATTACCGCAATTTTGTCGAAAAAGATATGTATAACAGTTTGTTTTAAGTACTTCAAAATTGTATTTTATATTTCGTTGTTTTTCTATTTTGAAAATATCTTAAAAAAGAGATTTTTTATTTTGGAAAATAAGATTTTTAGATTTTTCATCTGGCAACACTGCAAGCAACGGAGTCAACTTCCAACGCTGCTAAAAGAAAAGAAGTGGAAACAATAGTTGCAAAAAGTAGTCATCAGTCTAATATGCAACAAACGATCGATCAAAATAACGAAAGCTTGCAAAGAAAGAGTCATTCAATTGCTCACTGTAAAAATGCAAGCGGACGAACTAAAACAACATGAACCAAAAGTTTCAGTTGAAAATTTTGCAAAAATTATCCCAGACTTTGACGGAGAGACGATTCCAGTTAGACATTGATTTCAAAGTTTTGAGCAGAATGCCGATGCGTATGGTCTAACGTCTAAGTGAAAAGCAGAAATATGTGCAGGCACAGGGCAAGATGACGGGTACCGCCAAACTGTTTCTCGAATCGGTGTCTGTGTCTGAATACCGAAAACTACGGTTGTTACTAGAGAATGAATTTGAGCGTAAGTATATATGGCAGTGCAGAAATTCATAAGCAGTTGATTGAGAGGAAAAAGCACAAAGACGAAAGTTTCCACGAGTATGTCTTGCATATGAAAAAAATCGCTGCACTTGGTGTCGTTGACATGGAGTCCGTTATACGCTATATTGTAGATGGTTTAGACATAAAATGCGAGATCAAATACAATATGTACAGCTGTAAAACATTAAAAGACCTTAAAGAGAAGTACAAAGTTTTCGAGCGTTTAAACGAGAATGATAAATCAGACAAACAACAGAATAGTTCCCATAAAAATGTGTACGTACGTCATGAGGAAAAGAATCACTGTTTTAATTGTGGATCTACTGAACATCTGCGAAAAGGCTGTCGTGCAGAACAGAAATGTTTTATATGTAACCAGAGTGGGCACATTTCCAATAATTGTCCTCGAGCGATGAGAAGCGTTAATGTTGTTGTTGATCGTAATTGCTTAAAGGAGATCATGGTAAAAAATGTTAAAGTTGAATGCTTAGTCGATACAGGTGCGGATGTTACCATCATAAAGGAGCGTGTCTACAAACAACTTAAAGATATTAATCTGCACAAGAGCTTTTCTTCACTGCGTGGACTGGGTAATACAAAAACAACTCCAATTGGATATTTTGAGGCAGAGGTTGCAGTCGACGGCATAGAGACGATACAAAAATTTGTTGTGGTCCAAGACGATGCAGTGAAATATGATGGACTATTGGGATATGACTTCACAAAGAAGTTTTGCTTCACGTCGAACAAAAATGGTTATTGTTGTGATCCGCACAACCATACCCATACCCTAATCATGACCTACCCTAATCGCCGCCTTCTCGCTAGCGATCCATTCCATACACCAAACATATAAACAAAGCGCACGGCTATTAATAGGTCATTTGCTTTGTTTACACTTGTTCTTCCATTTACCCAAACGCCACCCAAGCGCAATGAGTCAAGTGCATACCTACCCGATACGACACACACGTAACCCAACTCCGATTGCACAGCGGCACGCCGACACATGGCAAAACTGCAATAGTTGCATATCGGAGGAATACTACGTTGTGGTATCAGGGAATAATAATAATTTATGAATGGATGACACTTGACACCGGCGTAAGGCAAATGACACCAAGATGTCATTTGGGTACTTTTTAATGGGAACGGAAAAACAATTAAGCAATACCTAAAAATAGCGCGTATGCACATATGGTAATTGGTGAGGAAACTAATGGTGCGTGGAGGGGGAATATAGGAGACGGGTCATGAGCTAAAATGGTATAAAAGGCAAAGGATCGTGAACAGAAAGATGAGAGTAGAGTAGAATAATCAAGCAAATAGATCGCAGCCCAGCTCAAGACAGCGGGTCTAATTGTTAAAAACACCAAAGTAAATAAATAAATAAATACTCAGAGTCGCAGCCAAGCATAGACAGCGGGCTCTGTAGTCAAAGTCGATAAAATTCAATTTATTTCTTTTTACTCTCCGCTTTGCACTCTTCCCTCTTTCGAGGAAGCACGGTGTAAAACGTAACATTGGTGGCAGCGGTGGGACACCTAAAAGGTCCCAACTACCAAACCAAATACAAGACTATAGATCTTGATGCGTTCTCTGGGGCTATACACCAGAGAAAAGAAAAGTGAAAACAAAATTTTATAAAGTGCTAAAAGTGATTACTGTGAAGCGTAACTGAGGCTTCACATCAGTTAAGTTAAGTGCTAGTGAAAAGTCCCATAAAGATAAGACCTGGCGGATTCTCTTAGGAGACGCGGAGGCTAAGTTTGGGCAGTGAAAATACAAAAGACCAGGAGACCTCAGCTCTAAGGCGTGAAGCCTGCCTGGCAATAACTACCACCACCAAGTAGCAGCAGTATCAACAGCAGCAGGACAACAACAACAACATCCACATCAACAAGCAGCTCTAACAATAACAGCACTATTAATAGCAGAAGTATCCAGATCCAGATAACAACAATAACAGCATCATAAGGTATTTTTAGTACTTTAATTTCTCTATTACAAAAAAAAAAAACACACAATAAAACACATTTTTGTTATATACATAAGTCACTGATATTCCCACTAAGCTTTTTTTAAAACCCTTGTTTAATTGTTTTATCAATCTTACGTGTCCTTTTCATTCTTCGTGTTTTCACACTTCTTTTTTTTTTCTCTCTGAACGTTTAATCTTTCAAGATTAGACGAGTCACGAGGCAAACCAACAGGCAGGCTCAATCCATTGTTGACCTGTTCCAAAGATTACCCTTTCATTACCCCCTCGAGGAATCTATTTCCGAAGATCCACCCAATATGGATATCAAGGTTGGAATTTCTGATGTTTTTAACATCATCCCCGTTTTTGATGGGAAACCATCAGAACTCAATAAATTTATCTCTTGCGGAGATATTCTTTTCAATGCGGCGAGAGAAGTTGAAAAACCAACATCCAAGCTGAGTATAAAGAGGAAAAATCACGTTCCTCAGCTCATAATGAGTTGATCTCTACAAAGCAACGATTTAAGGAATCGGCCAAAGAATTCGGTGATAGAGTAAGCGTCGCTTTAGGCCATCTGAATTCAGCAACATACGCCATGACTAGGGACGAAGCAGTACGGGTATATTTAATTGAAGAGAACAACAAACTAGCCATCCAGACTTTCGAAGATGGTCTACTTAGTCCCAACCTGAAACTCATGGTACAAGCCCACGGTGAAACGGATTTGAAGAGAGCCATAATCTTCGCAGAAGATCATGCTGCTCGAATTGAAAGAAGTTCCCCTTCTTTTAAAACAAGTAGACCACCTAAGCCCACTTGCAGAGTATGTGGAATCATTGGGCACACTGAACAGACGTGCTACCGAAACCGGCAGTTCCCAAACCTCCCTAGACCACCCATAAAACAAGAGGTGAATTTCATTAGGTGCAACTACTGTGGCAAACGTAACCACACTCAAAATGAATGTAGATTGCGTTTGTCCAGAGCTGAACCTCAAATGAATTACCCTCAGGGTGCTCCGGCAGTGCAAAATAATGTACGGCCCAGAGGAAATAACACTGCCAATCCCGGTTTTAGCGGAAGACCTCCCAACAATCCATGGCCCCAAGATAATCGCGGCGTAAGATATTCCAACGCTAATCCGATGCCCGAATCGGGAAACGAGAACTCTCGGGAGGAATCAACCGGCAATTCCTCTCGAATTATAACTCAAGCCGAAGTCCATCAAATCCAACACTAAACCTGAAGTTTCTTGTATCGTTCTGTCCAGAATTTAGGGAGCCAACGATACGACTCAAGTTTAGTCCCTCGGATAAAATGTATACCACCCTTCTGATAGACACTGGAGCGGATATTTGCTTACTAAAAAATTCTCTGATAAAAGGTTTAGAAGGCGAGGATGGTCGATATACCATTTCTACCATAGCCGGGGACTCTCTAAAAACCCTGGGACTGGTAAATGGTACCCTGGAATTCCAGACAACTGAGCATACCATGCACATAGATCATCCTTTCCACATACTTACAAAAGAAATCAATCTACCCTATGACGGGATAATAGGTAACGACTTTTTAACTAGGTATAAATGCATAATAGATTATAAGCAAAATCTACTTATAATACCCAAGCCCAGCCTATTGGAAGAAGGGAAGAATTTCACTTCAGGTTTTCAGTCAAAAGACTCAGCAATAGTCAATAAGACTGAGCAAAATAAAATAAACCCAGCACAACGTAAGACTGAGGACACAAGAACCTCAGCAGAAAATGAGACTGCGGTAACAAAAGACTCAGCAATAGTCAATAAGACTGAGCAAAATAAAATAAACCCAGCACAACGTAAGACTGAGGACACAAGAACCTCAGCAGAAAATGAGACTGCGGTAACAAAAGACTCAGCAATAGCCAATAAGACTGAGCAAAATATAAGTACAAGTCAAGCAACCAGTAAGACTAATCACTCGAAACGATTAGCAGAAAGTAAGACTGACTTCAAGAATAATAATAAATTAAATAACAATAATTTAGAGGATTTAGATAAAATAACAGTCATTCCTTACGAGGAATTGCCTACGGGCACAAGGGCTGAAAAATCGAATTCCAAACTAACACCCATGAATGAGCAAAGACCAATTATCATTCAACCCCGAAGCCAACAGGTATTGAACGTTCAGTTAAATGATAAATACAAATCCACATTTGAAGATATTATCATACACAAGAAACAAATCATGCCAGGTCTGTACGTGGGCGAAACTTTGGTCAGACCAAATGACTCAAGAATAAAAATATTAATGATGAACACGTTGGAAACTGAACAACGAGTAAACGTCGAAGATCTTGATCTCGAATGGGATAGGTTGGACAATTTCAACCTAGTATCCAACCAATCAAACGACATAATCAAAAACAGATTGAATGCACTGCAATCCGTCATAGATCTTAGTCACTGTAACATGGAGGAAAAACAATCTATTTTCAAAATATGTAGGGAATACAATGATTTATTTTTTCTCGAAGGCGATAACCTTACATTTACAGAAACATCAAAACATAGGATCATAACAGACCAAAGCAAACCTCCTTCATTTGTCAGACCATATAGGCTTCCTGATACACACAAAACCGAGGTCCACAAACAGGTAAATGATATGCTACAAAACGACATTATTCAGCCAAGCGCTAGCCCTTGGAATTCTCCTCTACTTCTTGTACCCAAGAAACCAGACAAGGAGGGCAATAAGCGATGGCGTGTCGTAGTTGATTTTCGCAAACTGAATGAACTAACAGTTGCCGATGCATATCCTCTACCAAACATTACCGACATCCTGGATCAGTTAGGCAGAGCATCCTACTTTAGTACCCTCGATTTGGCAAGCGGATTTCATCAAATCCTAATGGATGACGAAGACAGATGCAAAACTGCTTTCAGCACTCCATACGGACATTACGAATACAATCGTATGCCTTTTGGCTTGAGAAATGCTCCCGCAACTTTCCAGCGGTTGATGAACACCGTTTTGATTGGTCTACAAGGATTTGACTGTTTTGTTTATGTTGATGACATAGTCCTTTACGGATATGACCTTAAAGACCATAATGTCAAACTCACAAGGATATTTGACCGATTACGAGAACATAACTTAAAGCTCCAACCCGACAAATGTAACTTTCTGCAAAGAGAGCTTATGTATATTGGTCATATTATTACTGAACAAGGCCTAAAACCAGATCCCGAAAAGATTAAGGCAGCAAAAACATATCCAACACCCAAAAACGTAAAAGGAATAAAGTCATTCCTTGGGTTCATAGGATATTACAGACGGTTTATTGAAAATTTCTCAACCATAGCAAAGCCACTAACCAAATTGTTGAAGAAGAATGTCGTATTCAAATGGGATGCATTCTGCGATGAGGCGTTCCAAACTCTAAAAGGTAAACTTATAAAACCTCCCATCTTAGCATACCCAGACTTTAGCAAAGACTTCATAGTGACAACCGATGCCAGTGACATTGGGCTGGGAGCCGTACTATCACAAGGAGAAATTGGTCAAGACAAACCAATTTGCTTTGCCAGTCGAACATTGAACGACGCCGAAACTCGGTACAGTACTACCGAAAAGGAACTACTGGCGATCGTGTATGCTGTCCAACAATTTAGACCTTACATCTACGGACGAAAATTCACGATATGTACGGACCATAAGCCACTACAATGGCTTATGAACCTTAAAGACCCGACGTCAAGACTAGGCCGTTGGAGAATATTATTAGCCGAATACGAATATAGAATTGAGTACAAGGCAGGAAAATACAACTCTAATGCGGATGCCCTCAGTCGTATCCCAGCAAATAGCAAAGATGCAGAAACCACGAGCAAAGTGCTGGTCACCACTAGAAGTAAAGCAAAGCGTCAAGACTTCAATGAAATAACAGTGGTAGGTAGTGAAGAAATCACACTTCCACCAGTAGAGTGCAAGATAATCGAAACCTTTAAACCAATAACACTTGCCGAACACCTTTCATCCATTCAAATTTTCATTTTATCCCACGAAAAACGACAAGAGGAAGAATTACTCAAGAATATTACTGGCTATACTCGCCCAAATCCAAACGAAATAAAAACGTACCCAAACGCAGTAAAATCCTCTACGTATATTATTACCACTCTCCCTTTACATTTAATAGACACGTCCACTCTTGAGAAAAACCTTTCAAACGTTCGAGACTATTGTTTGCAAGAGGACGTAACGCAGATTGATATTTCCATTCCTTCTAGCGAGCCAATAAACGGTCGCCTTAAAAACTGCATATTGCGGGTATTCTCTCAAACAAAAATCACCTTATTTATCTACTCAGACAATAGAATCAATGTAATCGATCCACAGGAAATTGAGAAGATCCTATGCGAGTACCACGATTCACCCCTCGGAGGCCACCAAGGTATCTCCCGAACCATTAAAAGACTCCGAACAAGGTACTTCTGGCCGAATCTTGTAGGTGATACGAAGGAATTTATTCGCAAATGTGAATCATGTCAAAGAAACAAATTAAGGCAGAATCCACGAATTCCTATGAAAATCACTACGACGAGCACAAGTCCCTTCGAGCGAATTGCCTTGGACATTGTCGGACCACTTCCAACCACTTATGAAAACAATAAGTATATCTTAACATTTCAAGATGATTTGAGCAAATTCACAGAGGCAATACCACTACCTAATGCAGAGGCACCTACTATAGCCCGAAATTATGTGGAAAAAATTATATGTCGTTTCGGGTTACCCGAAGCGATACTAACAGATCAAGGTACTAACTTCTTAAGTAATCTATTTAAAGAAATATGTAAGATTTTAAAAATCAAAAAGATACAAACAACCCCATATCACCCTCAAACGAACGGAGCCTTGGAGCGTTGCCATCGAACGCTAGCCGAGTATCTCAGGCACTATGTTAACAATGACCAGCTTTCATGGGACACTTGGCTACCATACGCAATGTTTGTTTATAATACAACACCCCATAACAGCACTTCGTTTAGTCCATTTGAATTACTTTATGGTTTTCCTGCACGGATACCTAATTCCATTAGCAGGAATCCTCAAACACTATACAATTACGATAACTATGCCAACGAGCTTAAAGCCCGGTTACAGCATGGTTACCAGACCGCTAAGGCTATACTACAAGACAAAAAGGCAAAATCTAAAAAGTACTATGACAGGGGTTCAAGCAATAAAACATTTAACGTAGGCGACAAAGTGTTAATTAGGAATCACACTCGAAGTAACAAACTCTCATCGTTATGGGAAGGACCCTATAACGTAACGAACATCATCTCTTCAGAAAATACTGAAATTCAAGTTCGGAACAAAACAAAAATAGTGCATAATAACGACCTTAAATCCTTCACGGAATGAACTTACCAGCAGATCATTAACATTCACATTCACATCATACAACGAGCAAAAGTCGATCTCACATAATTTTTATATACCGCCCATAAATATTTCAAAATCACTAATCAACCTTACTCTTCCGGAAACCAACAAACCTAATCCCCTGGCATTTATAAAATTTTCTAGCCAGGACGGATTAAAACTCATTTCAGAGCAAATAAAAGGTGTAAAATTCGAAGAAAATAAACCTCTTTTGCCATTAGACCCTCATGATATACACCACTACACGTTGATCTATACCATACTGCTCCTAATCATTGCCATCTGTCTATATCACCTATTTAAGTATCTACACACGGGAACTCAGCAAACAAAAAGCACTAACGAACCGCACGAAACCAAAGAATCCTTACCAAATCCATCCCATTCCCAAATAAAAAACGAACCAGTTTCATGTCCAGGACCAAAGTTAGTTCTGACAACCGGTGTTTAAAAAAAAAAAAAAAAAAAAAAAAAAAAAAAAAAAAAAGAGACAGTTACTCATTCCCATTTATTATCCTCTCCCTTCTTAAACTTACTAAGACAATTCATTTAAAAATCATGTGAACCAAATTATAAGCAGACATGTATCCATTTTTACTTATTTAAAATATATTCTAAGAAAACAAACTTTGTACACTATATTGTAAGAAAAAAAAAAAAACTATATAAATAGGATTTACTACATATCCTCTCCCTTCTTAAACTTACTAAGACAATTCATTTAAAAATCATGTGAACCAAATTATAAGCAGACATGTATCCATTTTTACTTATTTAAAATATATTCTAAGAAAACAAACTTTGTACACTATATTGTAAAAAAAAAAAAAAAACTATATAAATAAGATTTACTACATATACAAAAATTTTACTTATTTAAAATATATTCTAAGAAAACAAACTTTGTACACTATATTGTAAGAAAAAAAAAAAAACTATATAAATAGGATTTACTACATATACAAAAAATTTTTGGTATGTCAAAAAAAAAAAAAAACACGTATGTAAATATTTACAACCTAGCATATTAATACAATATTGAAATTCTTTAACAATTCCTGGATTAAGTTATCTATTGTAAGACCTTTTTGTTCACGTCCGACCCTACTGACAGAAAATTCTAACCCTTCAGGTAAGAATTTTCTTTTTCTAAGGGGGGTGGGATGTTGTGATCCGCACAACCATACCCATACCCTAATCATGACCTACCCTAATCGCCGCCTTCTCGCTAGCGATCCATTCCATACACCAAACATATAAACAAAGCGCACGGCTATTAATAGGTCATTTGCTTTGTTTACACTTGTTCTTCCATTTACCCAAACGCCACCCAAGCGCAATGAGTCAAGTGCATACCTACCCGATACGACACACACGTAACCCAACTCCGATTGCACAGCGGCACGCCGACACATGGCAAAACTGCAATAGTTGCATATCGGAGGAATACTACGTTGTGGTATCAGGGAATAATAATAATTTATGAATGGATGACACTTGACACCGGCGTAAGGCAAATGACACCAAGATGTCATTTGGGTACTTTTTAATGGGAACGGAAAAACAATTAAGCAATACCTAAAAATAGCGCGTATGCACATATGGTAATTGGTGAGGAAACTAATGGTGCGTGGAGGGGGAATATAGGAGACGGGTCATGAGCTAAAATGGTATAAAAGGCAAAGGATCGTGAACAGAAAGATGAGAGTAGAGTAGAATAATCAAGCAAATAGATCGCAGCCCAGCTCAAGACAGCGGGTCTAATTGTTAAAAACACCAAAGTAAATAAATAAATAAATACTCAGAGTCGCAGCCAAGCATAGACAGCGGGCTCTGTAGTCAAAGTCGATAAAATTCAATTTATTTCTTTTTACTCTCCGCTTTGCACTCTTCCCTCTTTCGAGGAAGCACGGTGTAAAACGTAACATTATCAATTTTCTCCGGTGTTACGGGAGGAAATTGATATTGAGACTAATCAGATAAGTAAATATTTATAACATTGTTGAAACATCTACTGATATTGATACTCCTCCACAGTACAAAGACGTTGTTAAAGAGATGATCGATAACTATAAGCCAACCGAGGCAAGCATGGAATGCCCTGTAAAACTGAGGGTTGTTTCAGACGGAGAAGTTTTACCATTTCGCCATACACCAAGTCGTCTCCCAGTCAATGAAGCTGAAGCAGTACAGAAACAGATTGACGATTGGCTAGAAAAAGGAATTATACTCAAATCGACGTCTAATATTGCAAGCAGAGTTGTCGTAGTGAAGAAGAAAGATGGTTCCTATCGCGTATGTGTGGATTTTCGAAAGCTGAACAACATGGTTCTGAAGGATTGCTTTCCAGTACCATTTATCGAGGACGTTTTGGAAAAGTTGCAAAAGGCCAAATATTTCACGGTCATGGACCTGGAGAATGGGTTTTTTCACGTGCCGGTTGAGGAGTCCAGCAAGAAGTATACGGCGTTTGTGACTAAAAGTGGCTTATTCGAATTCAACAGAGCACCGCTCGGCTTTTGCAATTCACCAGCTGTGTTCATTCGTTTTATTAATCACGTTTTTCAAAATTTGATCAATCAAGACGTTATGGAGCTGTACATGGATGACATTATTATTCATGCGGTGTCAGTGAATGAGTGCCTTTACAAAATGAAGAGAGTATTAACCGAAGCAGCAAACTATGGTCTGAAAATAAAATGGCAAAAGTGTCATTTCCTCCAAAATAAAGTCAACTTTGTAATAGAAGGATTTTCATCTTTCCTTTATTCGTGCAATTGTCCGTACGAGAAGTGAAAATGCGCACACAATTTTTTTTTTATATACCTCACTTGGTCATGTAAAAATACTCTTAAACTCCACCCAAACCGCTAGATGCTCGCGGTCGTTCTTTTCATGCTTCCAATACCTATGTAACACAATATCACTCCACAAATCCGTAACCTGATGTCCCCCTGGCCCTGTGTCGTATAGCTAAATAATTCAAAATCTAATGGTCATGCGAAGAGGAAAAGAGCATGCGATGAGCCAAAGAAATACTCGCACAACACATAGTCCGCCGAAAAATCCGCTAAGCCACGCTCTTTGCATGCTAGCCTATGTAAAGCGGGGATATCACCTCACGGGCACAGAGGAGACACGATCAGGAGTAGCGGGTATCAGTGCGTTGAAATTGACACGTTTACTCAAGCCGAAGGAGCTGATGGGCAGTCAGTTCTGGTTTTGTCTTCAGCGCAGTCGGTGGCCTACATTTAAACGCGATCAAGTGCTCGTTAATAATAAAGTGCCTAGTTATTTAAAACCCGATTTGTCGCGTACGCCTGTTGTGAGCACGCCTCGTTTCGGGATGGTTTAAAGGTCAAGACTCCTTAAAACAGTGGGTGTTTGCAACCGATAATGGACACGGGCTTGTGCCAGCCGTAGCCGTACGACTCACGCTACGTATACATAGTGCCCCTAAAACCTGTGCTGGCCTAAACCTGGTGTGTGCAAACCACGTGCTAAACCCTTAAACCTGTGCGGTACTAAACCTGGTGTGAACAAATCCTGTGCGGGCCTAAATTTTTTGCGTCCAAAGCACGTAACGTAACCTGTAAATGGAAAAAAAGGAACAAACAAAAAAAAAACCCCACATAGCTACATAATTAGCTGCTAATTGAACTGTGTGAAGCCAAAACTGTACAAAGCCCAATTGGTGATACTGCAATCCCCGACGTAACAACGATTGCACCTGCTCAGTCAGTGTAACCTGTCACTCTATGGGCCGATATTCCGCCAGCGATAGAAACCGCCATTTGAGCACCTCCCCTTCTACCCCTGAGCGCAAACCCGACGTCATCGCTACCACGCTGGTCCGGACGACCTTTACGGAGATTTATTCTCAGCGACCGTGGTTTACCAGTCCTCCGCGCCACGATCCTTAGCAGCAAGAATACTTCAGACGTGTTATCAGCAGCGGCATTAGTATAGATTAGGATTAATTACGATGTTTCTAGTGATAAGTTATTATTAAATATCTTCCTCCCCTTATTAAAAGAAAAATCCATTCTGGCTAATAGTTTTTTTGTTAAGTGAGTGTATATGTGTGTTCGTGGCATTCGTTGCCTCTTCCCCTCGCGTAAAACATATTTAACATTATTTCTTAACAGCACCATTGGAATCCACTTCGACAGGCCTGACGACGAGGATGACCAGGTAAGCCAGCGTAATTTTGTTGTTTTTTTTTTGAACAAATTAAATACGGCGTCACACATACGCAATCAATTTTAATTAGGCAGAGTTGCCATACAGTCTCCAATAAAAATTTGTAATTAGAAAAGTTGCCAGACCGGGATTTTTTTTTCGTAATTTTATTTTCTTGAATATATAGAATAATAATAGCTTTTCCATACTTTAAATACTTACAAATATATATGGTTATTATCGCTTCCTTTACTTTTTTTTGTTTCCTCTTATACATACTTATAAACTATTATGTATGATAAAATGAATATGAATGAATAAAGTATAATAATTATGTTAGCTTAAGGCTTAATTATCGTGCCTCATTTCGATGGTAAAGGTTGAAGGTCCGACGATTTAGGAAAGCATAGGGCTTCCTTTTGGGTGCCGGTAAATATTTTTGCGGCTACTGGCACACGGTAGGGAGGGTATTGACCCGCTAGGAGGACTTCCATCTGTTCCTCCCGTGGTTAAGATGTTGGAGGTTGATTTTTTTTTCGGTGTTTAAAATTATAGAAAGTAGTTCCCTTTTTTTTTCTCGATAGTACTTATTTCATTTCGTTTACCTACCTTCACATATAGCATGCAATTTCTTTGTGTAGTGGTGATGATTTGGTAGCTTGGATGCAAGACCCCACCCTCCGACGAGCTTAGGCGAGACCAGCAAGGCATGCGATCGCGTCTAGTGTTACCAATAAAAATTCCTTTTTCCTTCCTTACCACCCCCCTATACCCCAGTCCTAATTCCCCCAAAATTTTTCTACCGTCTCTTGCAGACAATAGTTCCTCTTCCTTACCCCCTCAACACCGCCTCCATTACATAAATGGCGCCCAACGTGGGGCCCGCAATTTTTGCGGGTCAGAAAACAAAAAAAAAACAATTTTTAAAACACGTGTAAGTCAATAGTATAGTTTAACTTTCTTCGACATTTAACCTTTTTATTTTTTTTGTATACAGTTCCTGCACGATTGATATGTTTTTAGATAACTAGATCGCACCCTTGGAATTGCGGATCACGATCAAACAATGCGATGGTTGAGAACGACCAGGGTCAGTGATCTATTCCTTCTAGGACATTCCTTTTCTCTGCAATAGCTCAGTTTGTAAGTTGCCTTGGAAGTGCGTTTCATTGAGGACTATATGCTTATTGAACCGACCTCGACAACATATTGCAAACACCCTTACCATTTTTGTTTTTTTTTGCTTCACAGTTCGTTCATTTATTCCTCCAACATTACCACAATTCGTACGGATCATAGATAACCACCCCTTCGAAATGAGGCCACCTACCATGCACCTAAATTTTCGGAACCAGACTTACAGGTACTTCTCCTAGATCCCCCCTCTAGCAGTAGTCATCGTGGGCGAGGTGCAGTCCCAAAGGGGCGGCGCCCGAACACTCGTTCAGTTACCCAGCAGATCGCAGATGATTGGAGCCTAAGAGATTCGAGCATCCTCGAAACCCGAATTTCTTCGGCCACGAAAAATCCCACCGTACCTATGCAAGCTCCAGCAACTGCAAATCCTAAATCGCGTTCAAATTTAACGATACCTTTTGACGATGTTTCCCAGTCCAACGAACTGAACGTTCGACAACTAGTCCGCGAGGAAATAGAGGAAGACCGTCAAAGGACGATGGTGTCTATTAATCATACTATTGAGGCTATGTTCCAAAGATATTTTAGTCTCCAGACTCAGGCCTCAAATGCAGTGCCTCCCAATAGTCCTATGACGGACAGGACTAACTATACCCAGCCAAACTCTCAACCACCACCTCAGCTTTCTCGTCCTAATCCAATAAGTGCCCCGGACAATCGCTTTCCATATCAAATTTATCCCAGTGCCGACAAGCTATCAAATATTATATTAAACTGGAACGTGCGATTTGACGGTTCTAGTAGTGGTATAAGGGCCGAAGAGTTTATCTATAGAATAACGGCATTAACAACTCATATGCTAAACGCGGATTTTTCGTCTCTGTGCAGAAACGTGCACTTACTCTTTACTGGCAAGGCAAGAGATTGGTACTGGCGTTACCACAAGCGTGAACAAAGCATTGAATGGAGTGCTCTTTGCGACGCCCTGAGATTCCAGTACTCGGATCCTCGCACCGACTTCGATATTATCGAAATGATTCGTAATCGAAAACAGAAGGAAAGAGAGACATTTGATGAATATCTCGACGCGGTTGTTGCTATATTCGACCGATTAACAGAACCCTTATCAGATAGTCAATTTCTTGAAATTCTTATGAGAAATCTAAAGCCGGACCTTAGACATGAGCTTCTACATTTGAAAATCGCATCCGTTGCGATGTTGCGCAGCGCTTGTCATAAGCATGAGCACTTCATGCAAGAAGTAAATAGGGGTAACTTTAATCGGAGCATTCCACAAAGAAAGTTTGTGTCAGAAATCGATGAAGGAATCCCGTTCGAAGACGAGATTTCGGCGATAAACCCTTTAAAAAAAGTATTTCTTTGTTGGAATTGTGAAGCAGTAGGACACACGTATATTGATTGCCTACAACCCCGAAAAGTATTTTGTTACGGATGTGGAGCTGCAGATACATACAAGCCCCAATGCAGTAATTGTTCCAAACAGGGAAACTCAAGAGTGGATGTGACCACCAACACCCGGTTGCATCCCCCTCGCCAATATTAACTTGTAGCCAAGAGGTACAAACGTCTGATTCCGACTTTCCCTCCGACCCAAACAAAACCGCCCCCAAAAAGCCTTTGGGTATCGATCCCTCCAAGCCGTTTCACCAACGTTTGCGCGAGTATAATGAAATCCGCGCGAACATATTTTCTGTGGGTAGTATCACTCGGGGTACAGATAGTAAGCCTAAACGATCCACTCTGCGTATGCGAAAATTTTGGGGAAACGTGCGAAGGAGCAGAAATCATTTACTCTGTGCAATTCTCGGTAGGGATAAAGTGGATGTCAGACCATATGCTGATGTAGAAATCTTGGGGAAATCAATTAGCGGATTGTTGGACTCTGGAGCCTCGATAAGTTGCTTTGGAGCGAAAACTGCAGAAGAAATCCTACTCTCCGGGATTAAAGTAGACAAATACCATGCATTTGTCAAAACGGCTGAAGGTCGCCTACAAACAGTACGTGGCAGCATAAAGGTAGATGTCACATTTCGTAATATAACCAAACCTTTGAATATTTTTATTGTCCCTTCTTTAACCCAAAATCTTTACCTCGGGGTAGACTTTTGGCGGAGTTTCAATCTCGCCCCTGGTATAATTGGAGAGATTGATACCTCACTTATTTCCGACACCCCACCGGTACACGAACTTACGGCTTACCAGAAAGAACAGCTCAGAAGTCGTATAGCCATATTTCCATCTTTCGAAAAACAAGGCCTGGGAAAGACAAACTTGCTCGAACACAGCATCGACGTGGGGGCAGCTGGACCAATAAAACAACGGCACTACCCGGTGTCACCCGCTGTGGAAGCTCTAATGTTTGCCGAGATAGACCGAATGCTAGCCTTGGGAGTCATTGAGGAATCGAACAGTTCCTGGAGCTCTCCGGTTGTTCTCATTCGTAAGCCTGGAAAGGTTCGGTTCTGCATTGACTTCCGCAAGGTAAATGCACTCACTGTCAAAGATGCCTATCCTCTGCCTCACATCGATGGTATTTTAAGTCGGCTGCCTCGAGCGGAATTCATTTCCAGCATTGATTTGAAAGATGCTTTTTGGCAAATTCCCCTGGAAATGAATTCTCGCGAAAGGACGGCATTCACAGTTCCGAATCGGCCGCTGTACCAATATACCGTAATGCCGTTCGGACTGTGCAATGCCCCCCAGACCATGTGTAGGCTGATGGATAAGGTCATCCCATACTATCTTCGCGAAAAAGTGTTTGTCTATCTCGATGATTTATTGGTAGTTTCAAAGGACTTCGAGTCCCACATGTGTGCGTTACAGGAGGTGGCGTTGCACATCAAAAAAGCCGGACTGACCATAAACATTAATAAAAGTAAATTTTGTCTCAAGGCTGTCAAATATCTGGGATACATAGTGGGGTATGGCTCTGTGCAAACCGATCCAGAAAAAATAGCAGCGATAGTGGATTTCCCTTCACCCAAATCCGTCCGTCAGCTCCGACGCTTCCTCGGTATGGCAGGGTGGTACCGCAAGTTTATTGCAAATTTTGCCTCCCTAACCACACCCCTTACTGACCTACTAAAAAAAAGCCGATCTTTCGTTTGGACTATTGAGGCCCAAAAAGCATTCGATATACTGAAGATACAGCTCACTTCTGCTCCGGTTCTGAGAACGCCTGACTTTAACCGCCCCTTCGTCATCCAGTGTGACGCCAGCAGACATGGTGTCGGGAGTGTGTTAGCTCAGGTGGATGAAGAGGGCATTGAACAACCTATAGCGTATGTAAGTCAAAAATTAAATAAAGCACAACGCAACTACTCAGTAACTGAGCAGGAGTGTTTTGCAGCGATTTTATCCATTAAAAAGTTTCGTCCGTACATCGAAGGACACGCCTTCACGATCATAACCGACCATGCTAGTCTTCAATGGCTAATGCAACAAAAAGATCTTTCAGGTAGACTAGCAAGATGGGCATTGAAACTGAGGGGTTTCGATTTCTCGATAAAACATCGCAAAGGCAAAAACAATGTGGTACCGGACTGTTTATCCCGAAGGGACACAACGGACTTGAGCGCGCTCGAAGAAGTTGCTCCTATAGTGGATCTAAAGTCACCATACTTCGCTTCTGATGAGTACACCACTCTGAAGACATACGTCTCGACTAATCAAGCCAAACTTCCTGATGTTAAGATAATTGACGACTTTGTGTACAAGCGCACAACCCATTCGACCGGGTCTCCTGAGCAAGAAAGTGACTCTTGGAAACTATGGGTACCATCTGGTGTGGTCCTAGAGGTTTTACATAATTCCCATAATCCCCCGTCCTCGGCCCACTGCGGAATAGGAAAGATGCTTGAAAAGCTACGTCGACACTTGTTCTGGCCAACGTTGGTGAGAGACGTGAGGGAGTATGTGTTGACTTGTGAAACCTGCAAAATGACGAAAAGCCCAAACGTTGTTCTAAGACCTCCAATGGGACAACCAGTCAAATCTTCCAGACCCTTTCAGAAACTTTTTATCGATTTACTGGGACCTTATCCTCGTTCCAAATCCGGCAATATTGGGATCTTTATCGTTCTGGACCATCTCTCAAAATTTGTTTTTCTTAAGGCGATAAAAAAATTCAGCACCACGCCTCTCATTGATTTTTTAGAGAAAGATATCTTCCATTTATATGGAGTTCCAGAGACGATTATTAGCGATAATGGGTCCCAATTCAAATCACGAGAGTTTGAAGAGTTTCTAACAAGATTCGGTGTTGAGCACATGTACACCGCCATACACTCCCCACAGTCGAACTCGTCGGAACGAGTCAATCGCTCCATCATCGCCGCTATCCGGGCGTTCATTCAAAAAGGTCAGAATGAATGGGATAGTCACCTCAGTAATATAGCATGTTCATTGCGATCAACGCTTCATTCCTCCATTGGATGTAGCCCATATTTCGTGTTGTTTGGACAGAATATGATTCAACATGGCGGTGACTACACCCTTCTGAGACAGTTGGGAATGCTAAACGGGGATGATGTGGCAATAAAAAGAAATGATAAGCTCATGGGAGTGCGAGACCAAGTACAGAAAAATATCAATGCTACTTTCCTCAGAAATGCCCTCACCTACAACAGAAGGTCAAAGCCAGTCAACTTCAAAGTCGGCGACGAAGTATACCGGCGTAATTTTTCACAAAGTAATTTCGAAAAAGGTTACAACGCGAAACTAGCTCCAACTTTCCTAAAGGCACGTGTTAGGGAAAAAAAAGGTGAGGCCTACTACGTCCTTGAGGATCTTTCCGGAAAGCTATTAGGGACTTTTCATGCTAAGGATATACGCCATTAGGAAATCCTTCTTTTTTTTCAGCTCAGGATTCCGCTTTTATCAGCTGCACCTTACCTGAGTTGTAATAGAAGGATTTTCATCTTTCCTTTATTCGTGCAATTGTCCGTACGAGAAGTGAAAATGCGCACACAATTTTTTTTTTATATACCTCACTTGGTCATGTAAAAATACTCTTAAACTCCACCCAAACCGCTAGATGCTCGCGGTCGTTCTTTTCATGCTTCCAATACCTATGTAACACAATATCACTCCACAAATCCGTAACCTGATGTCCCCCTGGCCCTGTGTCGTATAGCTAAATAATTCAAAATCTAATGGTCATGCGAAGAGGAAAAGAGCATGCGATGAGCCAAAGAAATACTCGCACAACACATAGTCCGCCGAAAAATCCGCTAAGCCACGCTCTTTGCATGCTAGCCTATGTAAAGCGGGGATATCACCTCACGGGCACAGAGGAGACACGATCAGGAGTAGCGGGTATCAGTGCGTTGAAATTGACACGTTTACTCAAGCCGAAGGAGCTGATGGGCAGTCAGTTCTGGTTTTGTCTTCAGCGCAGTCGGTGGCCTACATTTAAACGCGATCAAGTGCTCGTTAATAATAAAGTGCCTAGTTATTTAAAACCCGATTTGTCGCGTACGCCTGTTGTGAGCACGCCTCGTTTCGGGATGGTTTAAAGGTCAAGACTCCTTAAAACAGTGGGTGTTTGCAACCGATAATGGACACGGGCTTGTGCCAGCCGTAGCCGTACGACTCACGCTACGTATACATAGTGCCCCTAAAACCTGTGCTGGCCTAAACCTGGTGTGTGCAAACCACGTGCTAAACCCTTAAACCTGTGCGGTACTAAACCTGGTGTGAACAAATCCTGTGCGGGCCTAAATTTTTTGCGTCCAAAGCACGTAACGTAACCTGTAAATGGAAAAAAAGGAACAAACAAAAAAAAAACCCCACATAGCTACATAATTAGCTGCTAATTGAACTGTGTGAAGCCAAAACTGTACAAAGCCCAATTGGTGATACTGCAATCCCCGACGTAACAACGATTGCACCTGCTCAGTCAGTGTAACCTGTCACTCTATGGGCCGATATTCCGCCAGCGATAGAAACCGCCATTTGAGCACCTCCCCTTCTACCCCTGAGCGCAAACCCGACGTCATCGCTACCACGCTGGTCCGGACGACCTTTACGGAGATTTATTCTCAGCGACCGTGGTTTACCAGTCCTCCGCGCCACGATCCTTAGCAGCAAGAATACTTCAGACGTGTTATCAGCAGCGGCATTAGTATAGATTAGGATTAATTACGATGTTTCTAGTGATAAGTTATTATTAAATATCTTCCTCCCCTTATTAAAAGAAAAATCCATTCTGGCTAATAGTTTTTTTGTTAAGTGAGTGTATATGTGTGTTCGTGGCATTCGTTGCCTCTTCCCCTCGCGTAAAACATATTTAACATTATTTCTTAACAGCACCATTGGAATCCACTTCGACAGGCCTGACGACGAGGATGACCAGGTAAGCCAGCGTAATTTTGTTGTTTTTTTTTTGAACAAATTAAATACGGCGTCACACATACGCAATCAATTTTAATTAGGCAGAGTTGCCATACAGTCTCCAATAAAAATTTGTAATTAGAAAAGTTGCCAGACCGGGATTTTTTTTTCGTAATTTTCTTTTCTTGAATATATAGAATAATAATAGCTTTTCCATACTTTAAATACTTACAAATATATATGGTTATTATCGCTTCCTTTACTTTTTTTTGTTTCCTCTTATACATACTTATAAACTATTATGTATGATAAAATGAATATGAATGAATAAAGTATAATAATTATGTTAGCTTAAGGCTTAATTATCGTGCCTCATTTCGATGGTAAAGGTTGAAGGTCCGACGATTTAGGAAAGCATAGGGCTTCCTTTTGGGTGCCGGTAAATATTTTTGCGGCTACTGGCACACGGTAGGGAGGGTATTGACCCGCTAGGAGGACTTCCATCTGTTCCTCCCGTGGTTAAGATGTTGGAGGTTGATTTTTTTTCGGTGTTTAAAATTATAGAAAGTAGTTCCCTTTTTTTTTCTCGATAGTACTTATTTCATTTCGTTTACCTACCTTCACATATAGCATGCAATTTCTTTGTGTAGTGGTGATGATTTGGTAGCTTGGATGCAAGACCCCACCCTCCGACGAGCTTAGGCGAGACCAGCAAGGCATGCGATCGCGTCTAGTGTTACCAATAAAAATTCCTTTTTCCTTCCTTACCACCCCCCTATACCCCAGTCCTAATTCCCCCAAAATTTTTCTACCGTCTCTTGCAGACAATAGTTCCTCTTCCTTACCCCCTCAACACCGCCTCCATTACAACTTTCTGGGGCACACTGCTGAGAACGGGCATATACGACCAGGCAGAGAAAAAACAGTCGCCGTTAGCAAGTTTCAAGTGCCCAAGAATGTGAAATCGGTGCAGTCGTTTCTAGGCCTAACTGGTTTTTTAGAAGATTTATAAAGGGATATGCACAAATTGCTCGCCCTTTGACAAACTTGTTGCGCAAAAATGTTCCATTCGAAATTGGGCCATAGGAGATCAAGACAATTCAGCAATTGAAAGAGGCACTTACTAGCGAACCAGTTTTGAGGATTTACACGAGAGAGGCATTTACTGAAATTCATACTGATGCATCAAAAGATGGATTTGGTGCTGCTCTGTTGCAAATGTTTGACGGTCAGCCAGACCCTGTGTTTTTCTGGAGCAAGACGCCGTCAGTGCAGGAGTCACAGTGCCATAGCTACATTTTAGAAGTTAAAGCCGCGTATCTTGCATTTAAAAAGTTTCGCCATTATTTGCTTGGCACCCACTTCAAGTTGGTTACAGATTGTGCAGCATTTAAACAAACAACGAACAAGAGAGACGTCCCACGAGAAGTAACTCAATGTTTTCAAGACTTCGACTTTGTCGTGGAACATCGACCTGGCGAAAGGATGAAACATGTTGACTGTCTCAGCCGACACCCGCAAAATATACAAGCAATTTCTTCAGAAGTATCCGCACGTATAAAGAAAGCTCAGCAAAATGACGCACATATTAAAGCTGTTGCAGAAATACTTATCAGCCGACCATATGAAAATTTCAAGATTAAAGGAGGTCTGATATACAAAACTGTAAATAGCAACGATCTGCTGGCTGTACCTAAGTTGATGGAACGTGAGATTACCGCCGATGCACACAACTAGGGCCATTTCGCAATACAAAAGACGATTCACACCATTCCACAAAGCTACTGGATACCGCACCTTGATGGAAAAGTCATTCAGTTTATCAACAGCTGTATGAAATGTATCATACACAATAAGAAGTTGGGCAAAAAAGAAGGTTACTTACAGTGCATTGACAAGGGAGAAAACCCGTTACATACTCTGCATATAGATCATCTTGGTCCAATGGATGCTACAGCAAAGCAGTACAAGTACATATTTGCAATGATAGATGGATTTACCAAGTTTGTATGGCTGTATCCTACAAAATCGACTGGATACGAAAAAGTGCTTAAGGAGTTCAACGACTGGTTGATCATATTTGGTACTCCCGCTCGGGTAGTAAGCGACAGAGGATCAGCATTCACATCAAAAGCGTTCGAGGAGTACATGAAGGCAAACGGAATTGAATACGTGCTAAGTACAACAGGCGTTGCAAGGGGAAATGGCCAAGTAGAACGCGTGAATAGGTAAATTTTATCAATAACATCGAAGCTATCGTCAGATGAACCGTTGAAATGGTATACGTTTGTAGCAAAGGTGCAAAAAGCAATCAACGCATGTGTCCACAGTTCGACAAAGTTATCGCCGTTTGAACTGATGTTTGGAATTAAAATGAGAAATGAAGTATACCAACAAATCGCCGAATTACTTGATATAGAATTGTGTGAAAATTTTGACAAGGAGCGACAGAAGATGCGTGAAGATGCCAGGAACCAGATACAGCAAGCACAAGCAACATATAAGAAGAATTACGACAAAAAGCGCAAGAGTGAATACGGTTACAAAGTTGGAGACTTAGTCGCAATCAAACGTACCCAGTTTGTTACGGGCAGGGAGCTGGCCAGCGAATATCTTGGCCCATATGAAGTCACTAAGGTCAAACGAAACGGACGTTACGATGTATGGAAAGCAGCGCAAGTCGAGGGGCCTATCACTACAGCAACCAGTTGCAATCACATGAAACTTTGGAAGTACGTCACAGAAAACGAAGAGCTTTTGTCATCGGGGTCAGATGACGAATTTCATGATGGCCGAGTGTAAAACTGTCTAACAGTGTTTGCTGCACTGTATAGCTATGTTTGCTGCTGGAAATTGCCGACCCGGCGTGTACATAAGCAGTCAAGCGGTCTACGTTTTTGGTCAAGTTGTCCAGTTGTCAGTTGCCAAGTATTCGTACAGTCGTTCAGTTGTCCGGTCGTTCAGTTGTCCAGTCTTTAATTATCATTTACAATATCATTAATCAATTATCAAAATCATATTTAATTTTCTGTTCTTAATTTTATATTATATCTAAAATAAAACGTTTAACCTAAAGAGCGGTGTTACCTTTCTTTACATTTATTAGTAAGGCCCGCTGTCTATTTGCTTGGCTGCAACCTTTACTATACTGAAATCGCTTTACAACTCTCTGCCTGACCTTTCCAACCACTCCTTTTTATATTGATTTTAGTTTAGTTAAATTCCTCTCCAATCACTTAGAATCAGCAGCCCAAGGCATTTTTTATCCCAAAAACCTATTTTCGTTATCATAGTATCTAACAATATCCAAAGAATATGCTATGCCATCAATTGGTCGCAACATGTCATTGCGCATTGCACTTCAACCATTCTGAGTTGTACCCAAAATAAGTCAAATGCGTTATCAGCATTACCCATGTCATTAACGCTTGTGTTCCCTTCCGTTCCCAGCGATCGCCATACGTCACCACTCACTGATACACGATACTCATAGTACACTCGTCCTCGTAGTATGTAGTATTTCATATGAGTGTGCCCGATGGGTATAGTATGTTGCTTGGGTACCAATATGCAAGGCTTACATTTTAGTGTTTACGGAGTTGAAGTGGATTGCGCAAGTGAAACGCATTGGTGGGATAGTGACCTTGTGCCGACACATTTGTAGGCCATTTGTTTGGTATTTTATGTGGACAAAAGACATATCGGAATACGGAAGATAGAGTTCAGTATAAAGCGTAATTTGTGTTACTGTGAAAGAAGTTGTGTGGGAGAACATAGATATGATGGGATACCGTGGGGTATGTAGCTTGGATACTTCATACTGGGCGGGTGAACTGGTTCTTCATTGATTGGACGTGGGTTCTCTTCTTGCCCTATCAGCCTCTCTACATGATGCCCATTTAGCAGCTGCTGGAGGTGCTGCTTAAACACATCTACTATTCCCTGCGCTTCGGTGACTAGTTTGCCTTCAATATTTCGAAGAGCCTGCGTTCCGGTCTTGAAGCCAACAGCCAGTTGCTTGGTTTTCTTGTAGAACTTCCGGATGTTGATTCGATCGCGGGACTCTTCGATTTCCTTGAGCTGGGAGACTGCGTAGGCCCTCTTCTTTCAACACAGGATTTTCTTCTCTTCCCTCCTCCTGGCTTGATACTCTTCTCTCGCTGCCCTAGGATCCTTAGCCTTAGAAACCTAGTGCTACTGCCGCGAAGTCAGTTAGTCGGTAACCGTTGTCTGTGGACGTTTCGTGGATTCTGTGCTTACTAACTAACCCCCCAAAGATGTTTTCCTTTCCGACTTTAGCATCGTACTCCAGACAGGCTCTGTAGACTCCATCCAGGAGGTCATAAAACTCCTCCTTGATAGGGTCTTCAGCCTCGTCGGTAGGGCCGCGTGCACATATTAGGCTTATGTTTTGGAAAGTAGCTTTGATGCGGATCACAGCTGGGCGATCACTTATAGGCTTAAAGTCAATAACTTTTATCCTAAGCCGATTTCCCACGACGAATCCGCATCCTAATACATGCAATATTTTATGGCAGCTGTCATACATATCGCATTTTTTTCTTTTCATCATACCTGATCCTATCCATCGTATCTCCTGGATCAGGGTAATATCTGCCTTGTACCGCGTGAGGACAGACTCAAGTTTTTGAGTAGCACCTGGGGTGTACAGCATTCGCACGTTCCAGGCACATAGTTCTTCGCAGATGATGTTTGAGTGATTTCACTCCGGCCTCCCAGATTCCGCCCTGTTGGGGAGTTTCTGCCACTATGAACTTCGACTCAGTTCCCAGTGCCCCAATTTTTCGCGCTTTTACGGAGTGCTCGGTCTGCTTCAACGAATGTGGTGGCGTTGTCGTTCCATAGCACTGAGCAAGGACCGCGTCTCCCAGTGATTCGCTGGAAAGCGGCCAAAAATGCCTCCGTTGTCTGGTTGCTCACTAGCTTAAGGTGAATTGCACTCTTCACTATGCACACGAACACTGCGATGTAGCCGTTTTCAACAATGTTGCACCGACCTGCTCTGGACCAGCATAGACGACGCCACTATGCCTGAATTCTCTTGTCGGCTGCACTCGATCACGTAGAAGGCTCCCCATCTGCTGCTCCGCGAAGAGTTTCTTCTGGCGAAAGCAGGCGATACACGGCCTTATGTGACATTTCAGCGCCCGTCGAAGTGTTTTGATACAGAACGTCTGCCGCACGTATTGCATGCACAACTGTACTTGCCATACTTCGTTATAATATGTGCCTGCCGAAGTATCAGTTCGCTCAGCTTGTCCTTGTTGTGTAACCCTGACCCAGTAATGTAGTGCTCCTTGTCGCTCTGCGGTTGTAGTTAGTGGTACCAGTGTGACTGCTTGGACTTGCTTCTGCCTTCTCCCCCATTTGCTGTTTTGGACGACCCTTATTACTAAGGCCGTGATCCTCAGTATGTTCTGTAGAGCTGCCTTTCGATCCAGTAGACTTATGTCGTCAATGCTCAGGCTCGTTAGTGTTGGTATGGTCAGCTTGCCTACTGTGAGTGCTCTCGCCTGCCGATTCGCTCGCTCTTGTTGCTTGAGGCTCAGTTGTATCGGCACTCGTGGCCAATTTTGCTCTTTGGGCCGTGCCACCATAGCTCCGATTCGATCAGTTGCTCTACTTTGACTCCTTTCGAGTCCAGTTTGCTGGGTTGCCGCCAGATTTGGCATGTCTCCAGGGACGGTTTCCAGAAAGCTCTTGGATGGACTCCACCGATTGACCAGAAAGAGTTTCAGCTTAAATTGTAATTTTGTTATCCAGTAAAGGACCAGGGTAGAGTCGCTCCAATAGAATATCGGTATTCCTGAGATATGAGCTTCATCAGTTTGCACAATAGGTTCGCTGCACATAGCTCCAGTCTTGAGATCATTATTGTCTTCAAAGGGGCAACCTTCGTTTTTGATGGCACCAGAGTGCACTTGGTATTGCCGTTGCACGATGTTGACCGCAAGCAGACCACCGTCACATATGTTCGTTCGGACGCGTCAGCGAATGCGTGTAGCTCCAATTTGCTGGTGCTTTCGCTTCCTAGCCATCTCGGGACTCGAACTGCCGATGAATGTTTGAGTTGCTGGCGGAAACCTTCCCATTTTTCTGCATGTTCTTTAAATATTTACTCGTTCCACTGTACTTTAGATTGCCACAGTGATCTTCGAATTTTGATAACGGGGGCGAAGTAACCATGTGGGTCATAAAGCCTTGCTAATGCACTTACGATTTTGCGCTGTGTGGCTCTGCTCTCCGCTTTGACCGATTGCACCTTATAGCGTATCTCGTCCGTTGAAGAGTTCCATACCAGACCCAGGGTTGCCAGAAGTTTGTTGGCTTTAGGCGTCCAAACCTTGAAAAAATGCTCTCAACAATCTCAAAAATTAAAATGCGCCATCTCACGAAAGCAACTTACATTTTCCAAAGCTGTATTTGATATTATTCGACGGAAATATGCACGACTGGATGCCTGTTAAGTTATACCTACCATAGACACATTATAACTAGATTGTGCATTTCATATAAAGGAAATGGTTATTCCCAAACACCTCAATATCTAGATGGCGCCACCATGAAAACATACCTCCAACTCGGATACATGCTGCAAGACACTTTATTTGAGATATACTGCTGAGAAACATTTCCGATCAACGTCACTTTACTTTAGTCATTGTAAATATATAGAGACTATAGTACTATCATCAACACGAACATTTTCTTAGCCGGACATCCCATTGGATGGCGTTGCTGTCTTGCTAAGTTTCTTGTAGAACCAAAATAGAGACATCATTGGGGTTTCTTTTCTCTGTTATTCCCACAATGAGGTTCCATTCTTTGATGCATGAACAGTTTCTTTGAACAAGACATGATGACAAATTTGGAATTTCGATCGTATGAAAGGCAAATCTGGATATTTGCCAGTGACGTGGCGTGGTGCTTTTAGTAGGGTGTTCACTATATTTTTTACCGTATTAAAATAGTGAATTTTTTGTTCTATTCCAGGACCCTACGAGGACGATGAATACTTTGCTTATAGAATGGCAACCACACAATCAAAGCTTAAATTCATATTTTTTTTTCATTAAAGTTCCTAATAAAATATTTATTAAAATTTGGAGAAGGTAGTGTTGGTCTAACATAATAAATAACATATTTCCAATTTTTCAGCTGAACACAGCTGTGAAAATGGTTTCGCAAGTAGCTTTTCAGTTATAGTTGCGATTTCAAATATTCGAGCAACGGACCTCTATTCCATATTTACCCACCCGAGAACCGAGTGGAAATGAAAAATTATACAAAATTCCAGCTTGCGCTTTCAGGTTCTGCAAATTATAGCGCACCACAGAGTGCAGACCACACAACAGGAGAATAAAGCACTAGGGTCGAAATGGGAATTTGGCTCTAGCTGTTGGCTGTTGAATGTTGCATCTTGTATGATCTTGCATTGTGCTTGTTTTGTTCCTGCACATAGTACCAATGCCAGTACAGACAGTAGGCACAAAAGCACAAAAGAACTTCCAAGTTCCAACTTCCAACACTATGTTGTCAGGGTGGAACCTGGAACGAAAACGAAAATGAAATTACAAGTGCGAACTGCAACGAGGTGCGCTCGATGTAGGAGAACACCAAGCCAGGTAGATTTCTGTGGGAAAAGGGTTTTTGTTTTTTTTTTATTTTGTCTTTTTTTGTATGCAATTTTGCCTGTCGACGGTGCTCTAAAGCGAGATGAACACCCAGATGTGTGAGTTTCATTACCACCAAGTTGCGTTGAATTTGAATTGGAAGTATCGATACAGGGAGTTTTGGATTTTGGTTCGATACAACTTTTTCAACATCTTATGTTGAGATCAACTATTCATTTACAGATACTGATTTGTTGAAATACAAATTATTGCAAAGACAAAAAGAGAAATGTGTTTCATAATGAACTTAAGTTCAGTGCATTATAATAGAATTGGATAGGGTGTGCAGAGAACACCTGCGCACCTTTGAGTAAACGTCACTGATATTTGCACTTATGAAAGAAAACGATTCTGTTCGTGTTCGTTATTATTCGGTCTTGTAGATATTTAAATGCAAATGGAGTATATTTCAAATTAATCTTTGTCGTATTTCTGTTAGTTATAAATTCATGACCAGCAATTTAATGATAGTTTTGATTTGATGTAATATCTACAATTAATTAACCCCAATTGCGGATGTGAATGTCACATTATATATATGCGAAAGGAGATAAAACTGACGGCCTTGATCTACAGGTGGCTTTGGTCATGCGAATTTCAGGGTGGATGGGCTGATGATCTTTCATCGGATTGTTTTTTATCCTCGTATAAATAGGTATATTATGCATTAGTGATCTGTTTTGCAATTGGCATAGGTATTCAAAAAAGAAATAACAACTTTAATAAGTTGCACAGTATTGTTTTGAGGTCAGTTCAATTAAAAAAAAAGTGGAATAAAAACTTTCACATGGGGATCTACATTAAAAACGACAACGAAGAAAGTGCTTTTACGTTATTACAACTGGTATATACATAAGCTATTCAGAATAAAATTATTATGACACACTGTCGCACAAACTAGGTAGGCAATTAGTTTTTTAGTTTAATTATTTTGGTATTATTTTTGAGCTCGTTTTTTTATTAAATTCGTATATGCACACACGTCCGTTGAAGAGTTCCATACCAGACCCAGGGTTGCCAGAAGTTTGTTGGCTTTAGGCGTCCAAACCTTGAAAAAATGCTCTCAACAATCTCAAAAATTAAAATGCGCCATCTCACGAAAGCAACTTACATTTTCCAAAGCTGTATTTGATATTATTCGACGGAAATATGCACGACTGGATGCCTGTTAAGTTATACCTACCATAGACACATTATAACTAGATTGTGCATTTCATATAAAGGAAATGGTTATTCCCAAACACCTCAATATCTAGATGGCGCCACCATGAAAACATACCTCCAACTCGGATACATGCTGCAAGACACTTTATTTGAGATATACTGCTGAGAAACATTTCCGATCAACGTCACTTTACTTTAGTCATTGTAAATATATAGAGACTATAGTACTATCATCAACACGAACATTTTCTTAGCCGGACATCCCATTGGATGGCGTTGCTGTCTTGCTAAGTTTCTTGTAGAACCAAAATAGAGACATCATTAGGGTTTCTTTTCTCTGTTATTCCCACAATGAGGTTCCATTCTTTGATGCATGAACAGTTTCTTTGAACAAGACATGATGACAAATTTGGAATTTCGATCGTATGAAAGGCAAATCTGGATATTTGCCAGTGACGTGGCGTGGTGCTTTTAGTAGGGTGTTCACTATATTTTTTACCGTATTAAAATAGTGAATTTTTTGTTCTATTCCAGGACCCTACGAGGACGATGAATACTTTGCTTATAGAATGGCAACCACACAATCAAAGCTTAAATTCATATTTTTTTTTCATTAAAGTTCCTAATAAAATATTTATTAAAATTTGGAGAAGGTAGTGTTGGCCTAACATAATAAATAACATATTTCCAATTTTTCAGCTGAACACAGCTGTGAAAATGGTTTCGCAAGTAGCTTTTCAGTTATAGTTGCGATTTCAAATATTCGAGCAACGGACCTCTATTCCATATTTACCCACCCGAGAACCGAGTGGAAATGAAAAATTATACAAAATTCCAGCTTGCGCTTTCAGGTTCTGCAAATTATAGCGCACCACAGAGTGCAGACCACACAACAGGAGAATAAAGCACTAGGGTCGAAATGGGAATTTGGCTCTAGCTGTTGGCTGTTGAATGTTGCATCTTGTATGATCTTGCATTGTGCTTGTTTTGTTCCTGCACATAGTACCAATGCCAGTACAGACAGTAGGCACAAAAGCACAAAAGAACTTCCAAGTTCTAACTTCCAACACTATGTTGTCAGGGTGGAACCTGGAACGAAAACGAAAATGAAATTACAAGTGCGAACTGCAACGAGGTGCGCTCGATGTAGGAGAACACCAAGCCAGGTAGATTTCTGTGGGAAAAGGGTTTTTGTTTTTTTTTTATTTTGTCTTTTTTTGTATGCAATTTTGCCTGTCGACGGTGCTCTAAAGCGAGATGAACACCCAGATGTGTGAGTTTCATTACCACCAAGTTGCGTTGAATTTGAATTGGAAGTATCGATACAGGGAGTTTTGGATTTTGGTTCGATACAACTTTTTCAACATCTTATGTTGAGATCAACTATTCATTTACAGATACTGATTTGTTGAAATACAAATTATTGCAAAGACAAAAAGAGAAATGTGTTTCATAATGAACTTAAGTTCAGTGCATTATAATAGAATTGGATAGGGTGTGCAGAGAACACCTGCGCACCTTTGAGTAAACGTCACTGATATTTGCACTTATGAAAGAAAACGATTCTGTTCGTGTTCGTTATTATTCGGTCTTGTAGATATTTAAATGCAAATGGAGTATATTTCAAATTAATCTTTGTCGTATTTCTGTTAGTTATAAATTCATGACCAGCAATTTAATGATAGTTTTGATTTGATGTAATATCTACAATTAATTAACCCCAATTGCGGATGTGAATGTCACATTATATATATGCGAAAGGAGATAAAACTGACGGCCTTGATCTACAGGTGGCTTTGGTCATGCGAATTTCAGGGTGGATGGGCTGATGATCTTTCATCGGATTGTTTTTTATCCTCGTATAAATAGGTATATTATGCATTAGTGATCTGTTTTGCAATTGGCATAGGTATTCAAAAAAGAAATAACAACTTTAATAAGTTGCACAGTATTGTTTTGAGGTCAGTTCAATTAAAAAAAAAGTGGAATAAAAACTTTCACATGGGGATCTACATTAAAAACGACAACGAAGAAAGTGCTTTTACGTTATTACAACTGGTATATACATAAGCTATTCAGAATAAAATTATTATGACACACTGTCGCACAAACTAGGTAGGCAATTAGTTTTTTAGTTTAATTATTTTGGTATTATTTTTGAGCTCGTTTTTTTATTAAATTCGTATATGCACACACGTCCGTTGAAGAGTTCCATACCAGACCCAGAGTTGCCAGAAGTTTGTTGGCTTTAGGCGCCCAAACCTTGAAAAAATGCTCTCAACAATCTCAAAAATTAAAATGCGGCATCTCACGAAAGCAACATACATTTTCCAAAGCTGTATTTGATATTATTCGACGGAAATATGCACGACTGGATGCCTGTTAAGTTATACCATAGACACATTATTACTAGATTGTGCATTTCATATAAAGGAAATGGTTATTCCCAAACACCTCAATATCTAGATGGCGCCACCATGAAAATATACCTCCAACTCGGATACATGCTGCAAGACACTTTATTTGAGATATACTGCTGAGAAACATTTCCGATCAACGTCACTTTACTTTAGTTATTGTATATAGAGACTATAGTACTATCATCAACACGAACATTTTCTTAGCCGGACATCCCATTGGATGGCGTTGCTGTCTTGCTAAGTTTCTTGTAGAGCCAAAATAGAGACATCATTAGGGTTTCTTTTCTCTGTTATTCCCACAATGAGGTTCCATTCTCAAGACATGATGACAAATTTGGAATTTCGATCGTATGAAAGGCAAATCTGGATATTTGCACTTATGAAAGAAAACGATTCTGTTCGTGTTCGTTTTTATGATGAGATGACGGTAGATCTTTTGTTTTAGTTTTAAAAATTCGTTCTTGTAGATATTTAAATGCAAATGGAGTATATTTCAAATGAATCTTTGTCGTATTTCTGTTAGTTATAAATTCATGACCAGCAATTTAATGATAGTTTTGATTTGATATAATATCTACAATTAATTAACCCCAATTGCGGATGTGAATGTCACATTATATATATGCGAAAGGAGATAAAACTGACGGCCTTGATCTACAGGTGGCTTTGGTCGTGCGAATTTCAGGGTGGATGGGCTGATGATCTTTCATCGGATTGTTTTTTATCCTCGTATAAATAGGTATGTTATGCATTAGTGATCTGTTTTGCAATTGGCATACTTACCTACTTATGTTGGCTCAACTAGAGCGTGGTGCTCCTAGGCCTTGCTCAATATACCCCTCCAGCTGGCTCGATCTCTAGCCTGCCGTCTCCAATTTCGCACTCCAAGTTGTCGGAGGTCTCCCTCTACCTGGTCGCTCCATCGAAGATGAGGTCTACCTTGGCTTCTGACTCCCTCAGGTTTGGCGTTGAAGACTTTTCGCGCTGGAGCGTTGATGTCCATTCGCTCAACATGACCCAGCCATCTTAGTCGTTGAATTCGAATTTTCCTGGCTAAGCTTATGTCGTTGTACAGCACGTATAGTTCGTCGTTGTATCTTCTTCGCCAAACGTTGTCTTCATGGTTTACGCAGACAGGACCATAAATCGTACGCAGAACTTTCCTCTCGAAGACTCCAAGTGCCTTTTCATCCGATTGGGACAGGGTCCATGCTTCTGCACCATATAGCAGGACCGGGATGATGAGTGTTCTATACAACGTCTCTTTGGTTCTTCTCGATAGGGCTCTATTCCTCAATTGCTTGTTTAGCCCAAAGAAACAGCGATTAGCAAGAGTTAGTCTGCGTTTGATTTCAGCGCTGATGTTGTTGCCTGAGCTTACAGCAGTGCCTAGATAGACAAATTCACTGACTACCTCGAAGTTATACCTATCAATGGTCACATTTTGACCAAGTCGGTGGTGGGATTGGACTTTTGTTGATGAAAGCATATACTTCGTCTTATCCTCGTTAATTTTCAGCCCCATTTTGCCTGCTGCTGACTCCATAGTAGTGAATGCACCGGTTACTGCTCGCTTCGTTCTTCCTATCACGTTAATGTCGTCTGCAAACCCAAGTAGTTGTATTGATTTATTGAAAATGGTGCCCGATGTACTGGCATGAGTGCTCCGTATTACATTTTCAAGCACAATGTTAAAACAGCTACATGACAGTGCGTCGCCTTGTCTAAGCCCTCTGGTGGTTTCGAAGGGTTCAGTAGAGTCTCTACCAATTTTGACGGAGCATCGAGCATTCTCCAACGTCATTCTGATAAGGCGTATCAGTTTAGCAGGTATTCTAAAGTCAGACATAGCACGATACAGTTCAGCTCTATTAACACTGTCATAGGCTGCTTTTAAATCGACGAACAGGTGGTGGGTGTCGATGTTATATTCTTGGGTTTTCTCCAGGATCTGGCGTAATGTGAAAATTTGGTCGGTGGTAGATTTTCCAGGTCTGAAGCCGCATTGGTAAGGACCTATTAGATCATCAGCAAACGGCTTCAGACGTTCACATAAAACGCTGGAAAGGATTTTATAGGCGATGTTTAAAAGACTTATGCCTCTATAGTTGGCGCAGAGTAGGCGGTCTCCTTTTTTGTGGATCGGGCAGATGGTACTGAGATTCCACTCATCGGGCATACTTTCCTCCGACCATATTTTGGAGATGAGTTGGTGTATGCTCCTAACCAGGTCATCTCCAGCGTGCTTAAAGAGTTCCGCTTGTATACCATCGCACCCAGCTGCTTTGTTCATTTTTAGTCTGGTAATGGCTACTTTGATTTCACTTGGGTCGGGCGGTTGTAGATCGTGGTAGTCATCTAGATTAACTGAGACGCGTTGATCTTGGGCGGGATCTTGGCTGTCATCGCCATTTAACAACTGGTTAAAGTAGTCTCTCCAGATGGTTAACATCGCCTGCGTTTCCACTATGGTATTTCCATCCTGATCTTTGCAGGGCCCAGGGCGGCCTGTGAAGCCTGATGTAAACTGTTTCACTCTTCTGTAGAAGTTCCGCACCTCTTTTCTGCGAAAACATCTCTGCATCTCCTCGACTTCGCCTTGCTGGTGTTCTTTTTTCTTCTTCCTGAGTAAGCGTTTCTCATCCTTCCTTCGCTCGACATAGAGATTTCTGGTGGCTCTAGTATCTCTCTGGAGCCATGACTTGTATGCCTCCGTTTTGGCTTTGTTTGCCTGAGCACATTCGGAGTCGAACCAGGGGTTTCTGGGGGGAGGTTTTGAGAAGCTCAATACCTCTGACGCAGCACTTCTTATGGCTTGTTGACATAGTTGCCATTGGTCTTCCGGGCTCATATCATTTGACGAAGGATTTCTCGCAAGCTCAAGGGATACGCGGTCGGCATAGGCAGCGGCGGTCTCTTCCGATTTAAGTCGTCCAACATTGAATTTCCTCGGCGTAGTTGGTGTTCGTCTTAGAGCTTCCATGGAGATGCGTACTCTAAGTTTTGCACCGACTAGATAGTGGTCCGAATCGATGTTTGCTCCTCGGAATGTTCGGACATTCAGAATGTTGGAGGAGTGCCTTCCGCCAATCGCAACATGGTCGATTTGGTTGCAGGTTCGACCATCTGGGGATCGCCATGTGCCCTTGTGGATGTCGGGACGTGGGAACCGCGTGCTACTCAGCACCATATTTTTCCCCGCTGCAAAATCGATGAGCCTGAGTCCATTATCGGAAGTGGTGTCGTGCAGGCTGTGCTTTCCGATCGTCATACCAAAGATATCTTCCCTCCCAATTTTGGCGTTAAAGTCCCCCAAGAGGATTTTAATGTCATGTTTGGGGCACTGCTCATAAGTTTTAGCGAGGAGCTCGTAGAAGCTTTCCTTCGTAGCGTCGTCTTTCTATTCTGTAGGGGCATGGGCGCTTATGAGTCTAAGGTGGTGGAATTTGGCCTTTATGCGGATCGTTGTCACTCTCTCGCTGACTTCGCGAAAGCTGAGGACTCTTTGCCTTAGTCTTCCTCTGACAGCGAATCCGCATCCAAACATACGCGATCTCCCATCAAGGTGGCATTTCCCATAGTAGAAATTACAGTCTCCTGTATTTCTCAGGCCCGGTCCATCCCATCGCATCTCCTGGAGGGCTGCTACATCAGCTTTAAAACTGGCGAGGATCTCGGCTAGCTGCTCGGCCTTGCGCGGCCTGTTAAGTGTGCGTACGTTCCATGTGCAAATGCGTAGATCGTTGACCGTTTTTCGTTTGCGGGGGGGGGGGGTCGTCAACGTTGTTGGTTTGGTCATCCGAGGCATAATTTGCATTTTTCATCACAATGAGTTTTCCCTTTCATGACCGGCTTGTGAGGCCTGTGCATGACGTGTAGATCGTGTTGGTGGGTGGATCTTCAGAGCGTGTCTTTTCTCCTGCTCCTAGTTCCTGAGAAGGAAACCCATGGATCCGGTGGATCCAACGCTCGTCGTTAGTTCACCTTTCGGCTATCCAGCGGGCACCGCGTAGAGGTGACGATGCGATTTTGCCCGCCTTTGCAATTGGCATAGGTATTCAAAAAAGAAATAACAACTTTAATAAGTTGCACAGTATTGTTTTGAGGTCAGTTCAATTAAAAAAAAAAAGTGGAATAAAAACGTTCACATGGGGATCTACATTAAAAACGACAACGAAGAAAGTGCTTTTACGTTATTACAACTGGTATATAAGCTATTCAGAATAAAATTATTATGGCACACTGTCGCACAAACTAGGTAGGCAATTTGTTTTTTAGTTTAATTATTTTGGTATTATTTTTGAGCTGTTTTTTATACTAAATTCGTATATGCACACACTCCTACTGGGTAATAATTCTTCTATTATATCGTTCTTTTTTTTTTTAATTCTATCGAGTTATTCAAATTAAACTTAGATTCAAATACGTATAACATACTCTCGCAGCAAATAGGTAGGTAGGCAATATTATTTATTTTATTGAATAGGTAAGTATGTATTGCCATTTTTTTTCAGTTATACGGGAAGAGTATTAATGAAATCAGCTTTTTATGCACTCCAATTATCACCGACTCATTGGATTATAAGCTATCATTTATATTTTAGTAATGTGAAAAAAACTAAATAAGGACCTGAATGATATCAATAATACGAAGAAAAATTACGGATAGGGTTGTAAATAAAATAGAAAATTGTGCTTTTGCCCAAATTAAAAAGTGGAACCAATACAATAGTATATTTTATTACCCAAAACTGCAAAAAAAAAGAAATGAAAATAATACCTGCATTCAAAATTGTTCTGCCAAATGTAAAAAATAAAATAAAAAATTAACTATCTTTTTTCACAATTCTTACGAAAACCTTATTCCCTTCGAATTCAATAAAATTAACATGGGTTTTTCTAGATTTTGTAAAAATGTAAAGTTATAGAGAAATCCTATAAAGTTAAGTTGACAATTTTTTGGATTTTAAGATTTATGGCCCCATATAAAAATGGTGGGTCTTTAGTTAAATAAAGAAGTATGAAAAATAACGTTGGAAGGGAGGTAAAAAAGTTAATATCAATTTAAAAACTTTCACCCGTACGGCGTATACATGATGAAATTTTCATCGTAGTTTTGTAACTGTAACTGACTGTTTCAAAAAAAGTTCCATACTTCTTATTAATAACTTAAAGCATACATTTCGAACATGAGTTTTTTTTTAATACCTTCAAGATCTGACCACCATAATCAATTAAATAATAATAAATAATCATTTAGCCATAGAAGAAAAAATGTGCTTTGAGCAGAGTTGAAGAATCTCGTAAAACGTAGATGCAGAAATTCTTCCAAAGAAAAAGAAATGCATATTCAGATACACACAAAGTAGGTACCTGCTCATCTCATTCATAAAAGCAACAGACGACAAACCTGACAAATTATGAAATCGAAACAAAAAGGGAGATGTTACTCGCGGTGATACGTAGGGCAATGAAGGTTCGCCTCTGATCGGTTACTGTCTGAAGGTACGCACTTGGCATGCTTGCGGCTGAGGCACGGCTGAGCTCGCCGGATATGGGAGGGTTTCTTGCACCATCAGCAATAAAAAAAAACACACCCGAAACACAAAATATTTAAAATCATGCCAAGATTTAAAAGTTATAAATAAATAACTTACAATAAAATGAGATGATAAAAACGGACAGACAGATTGCAACTTTGATACCACGATCCATACTTCTAATGAAGGTGACAGGTCTATGGTCACCTTGGGCACACTTTACCCACCCTGCTCATCAATTTGATGAATCACCTATGACAACTAATATACCCTAGCATTTTCTGTTACTTGTCCCTTGTTTAAACCTAGCTTAGTACATACTGAGAATAGTTATCCCATTATCCACCCCATGAATTAAAATTTAGCTCTTCATTGTGGCTGTATGTGCACTGATCATTTTATTCATTTAGTGCAATTAATTTTTTTTTCTTAGTGTGCGATATAGCTATATATATTATATATCTTTAGGTATGTATGGCCTGATATGAATAGATGAGCGTGTGTGTGTGTGTTTGACCGACGAAACTTAAGTTATTAGAAATTAGTGAGAAAAAAAAAAATTTTTTAATTTAAGCAACAGTTATGTAAATTATTGTAATTCAATATATGTATAAGGAAATAGTCTAAAGATTAGTTATAGTTGAAATTTTGAATTTTATGTTTGTATAGTTAGTTTTGCATGTTGTTTTTTTTTTTTCTTTTACTTTGTTTAGAATTGGTTTATGATTATTTAGCGATTATATCTATTTATTAAGAGGAGGACTTACTTTGATCCTTATACGATTTGAGGATGAGGTACAGATGTCGGCATTGTGCGCACAATCTCGTTCTGTAGTCGGCTAGTTTTTATATTAAACTTACACGTATAGGTATGATATGATCGCTATAGTTTTAAATCTATATAATTTGTTTCCGTTTTTTTTCTTTTTTTTTAGCTGATTATACCAATTCACATGCACATCTCTAATATAGGAGATCTTTGGTTTAATTTTTTTATCACAATCACACACTTTACACACTATGTAGTTTTTTTTTTTTTTTTCTTGGCTTCCGAATCGAAATTGCTTGACCCTGAATAGAATGCGCCGCTGTCACAGTCGTACACCCGTTAAAAAAAATATCTCCCGTCCGCGAACACGCTGTCTCTCGACCGTAGTGCACTTAGACTCGGGAGATAATGTTTTCTGCAGAAGAAACAATAGGAAATATGTGGACCGATAAATCACCAATTAGGTATCGGTACTTACCACTCGTATGAAGAGACTACTGACACAATCAATAGGCTGCTTATCAGTTAGCTACTTCTTTTTTTTCGGGAGTTTGGCTTCCCCATGCACAATACTGGTTTTTTGATGGTTAGGCGATGTGGGGAAACCAGATGAAGTGGAGACTAACCCACGACTAAGTACCACCAAAATTGGCAGTGAGCAGAGGTTTTGTGTTGTTTTTTCCTTTTCTTGTTATGTCCAATTTGTTGGTTTCTTTCTTGTTTAGAGTAAATTTCCTATGTTTCAATAATATGCATACATAGGTATATTGTTTTTCTTTTTTTTTTTTTGTGGAACAAGGTGGCTTTTTCCTTTTCTTTTTTTTTTCAGGAATATGCGTTAATATTGGGTTTGAGTCGTTACCGCTGAGAAAGAAAACATACACTTTCATAATCCTAACGTCTAAATAAAAGGTATATATATTTGCTTACGTTCAGGACCGTCTGCCTTATTTCACACCCAGAAGAAAAAGAAGGATTAGCTTGCCAAAATTAAGTTCCCTAACCATCACCCACAACTCGCCGTCCCTTTCATTTCCTCTTTCCAGCTCTTCCCTTATTCCCTGTAGGAGGAATTTTTTTTGGAAAGTGGTATTTTATTCTTAGGGGCAAATGCATGCTGAGTGGAATTCCACAGTTGTTAAGAAACATTTATTTCACATCCGCAACAAACCGATTTTGTTTACCAATTTCATGCAGGAAATAAAACGGAAAACCGAGATGTCAAATTAGGCTTGACTATTGTCTCAGATCCTTAGCGTGATATCGCCCCATAGGTTTGCCTTTTAAATCTTCCAAGTCGTACAAACAAGAACCTATTCTCTTCGGCACTCCGCACTTAATGAACTTGGGAAGGAATTTTGAGTTTTTGCCTTTTTCAAAAGAGCTGTGCTCAAAATTTCTCCTGAAAATTTCTTGACCCTCCACATATGACATATGTTGTAATCTTGGACCTACGATTATAATTAGTTTCTCCTTTTAAATGAGCGCTAAGAAGATTTTGTTTAATACGTTTTTTTATTTATTAAATTCATCTTGTCACCATTGGCTATCGTTAACATATCAGATTCTTTCATACAATTAAATTTTTCTAACAATTCGTATTCCGACCCATTCATAACCATATTTTGCCCAAATAGAGCGTAATACGGAGAGCATTTTATTGCAGAATGGTAGTCGCTTCGAAGAATGGATTCTATTAGGGATATATATTTATCCCATTCACAATGTTCCTTTTTAATTAGAACTCGCAGCTTAGAAATGATTTCCCGATTGGCTCTCTCTGATGCATTTGCTTGAGGGCAAGGTTTAATGTTATAGGTGTCTAATAATTTAGCAAATTCCTTTGAGGTAAACTGTTTGCCATTATCACTATGGATATACTGTGGCGTACCGAAAAGATGAAATATGTTTGCCTCGAGGTATTTTACAATCTCCAGTGACGTTGCCTTTCTGAGTGGTTTCAAGAAAATGAATTTGGTTAAGTGATCGATTGCAATGAAAATTATACTGTTGCCTTGTTTTGTTCGAGGATATGGCCCAAGCAAATCCATATATAAACGCTGCATTGGTCTCTCTGTGATAATCTGCTTACCCATAGGAGTGCGAAGGGTGATGTTTGGAGCTTTGACAATTTGCTTGGCCATTCCAGGCCAAAAGTATTTTTGCCTAACTCTGTGTAGTGTTTTCACGAACCCACCATGACAACCAATTTTCTCATGGACTTTTGCAACTACTTGCGAAGTTAATTCTTTGGGTACCCACAACGGCCACAATGTAGCTTCTTCTTCTTCCTCACCGGTCCTAAATTTGACTCTCCTATATATGTGATTATCGGATACGCAGGTGTCCGGCAGGTTATTTCTATTTTCAATCACTTCTCGTTTCAGCTTTTCATAATCTTCACTAACGAAGTGCGGTGAACTCAAATCGACTTCCCGATGGGGTTCACAAACAGTTAACTCTTCCGTATTAACACGCGATAAGGTGTCAGGCACCACATTTAAGGACCCTTTCCGGTGCTCCATTACAAAATCGTAACGCTGCAGTTTTAAACTCCATCTAGCAAGTCGACCTAATAAATCTTTCTGCGTCAGTAACCATTTTAAGCTAGAATGGTCCGTTACTATTTTAAAAGGGAGCCCCTCCACATAGGGTCGGAATTTGTTGACACAAACTATTGCGGCCATACATTCTAACTCTGACACCGTATAATTTGTTTGGGCTTTATTTAGCTTTTGAGATACATAGGCAATCGGTCTTTCTCTACCCTCATCATCGACTTGATAAAGGACACCTCCTACCCCTGACGTCGATGCATCGCATTGAATCACAAACGGTTTGGAAAAATTCGGCTGTGCTAAGACTGGTGCAGATGTTAATGCATCCTTTAGTTTGTGAAAAGCATTACTCGCAGCTTCCGTCAACCTGAAGTCCTTTGACTTCCGTAGGCAATCCGTTAAGGGAGCAGCAACGTCTGCGAAGTTTTGTATAAATTGACGGTACCACCCTGCCATACCAATAAATCTCCGAATCTGTCGAACGGTTCTGGGAATGGGGAAATCGGATATCGCATTTACCTTCTCAGGGTCAGTTTTTAAACATCCTTGACCGAATATGTATGCTTAGAACTTTATTTCTTTTTGGCAGAATTTACTTTTTTCGACATTGATAGTTAAATTGGCCTTATGAAAACATGACGCTACTTCCTTTAACAGAGAAAGATGCTCATCAAACGTCGCCGAACACACCAACAGATCGTCTAAATAGATAAAGACATTCTCACGGATGCGTGCTGGTATTACACGATCCATAAGCCGACTCATCCTCTGTGGGGCGTTGCATAGCCCGAACGGCATAACTGTAAATTGGTACAGTGGCCGACCGGGCACAGCAAATGCCGTCTTTTCTCTAGACTCATTAGCTAGTGGGATTTGCCAGAAGGCATCCTTAAGATCAATCCCACTAATAAAATGTGTGTCTTTAAGTCTGCTTAATAATCCGCTGATGTGTGGTAACGGATAAGCATCCTTCTTTGTTTTCTGGAGTCAAGACAAAGTCTCACTTTACCTGGTTTAATAAGAAGAACTATTGGTGAACACAACGGACTGTTGCTTTCTTCTATCACGCCTAGATCCAGGATTCTATCAAGCTCTTTGTAAGCCTGCTGTTGACGTGGTGGCGAAAGAGGAAAATGCTTAGCTTTAATGGGACTGCATCACCCGTGTCTATACTATGTTCTTCTAAGTTAGTACGTCCAAGTCCGATTTTAGAGAAAGAGGGAAAGTATGATATTATTTTCTCCATCTCGTATTCTTCTATCTGGGTTAGATTATGTAATTTACTGTCATTGATTGTTGTATTGTTTTCGGTAACACTCAGTTCAGACACTATCTGCGGCGCAACGTTGAACTCCTTCCAAAAGTTTATCCCTAAATAACATTTTTGTTGAAGGTTGGGAACGATATAAAAGGTCAAGATTTTTGTAACGTTGTTGAAAGTCACAGAGATCTTACAAAACCCATAAACATTTTGTTTTGTTCCATCAGCAGTACTAGGGTGCGATTTTATGTTTGTAACTTCAATGTTATTCCTTTCAATAAAGTTCGAACAATCCTTACCTAGCACACTAACGGACGCACCAGAATCTAATAGGGCATATATTGTTTCTGAACCCAGCTTAACATTAACGAAAGGTCTAAGATCGGTATTATCATTTATGTAAGTACTTTCTAGGAGTTTACGATACTGTTTACGCGCACTATATCTTTTACGACATTTTTGAATTCTTTGTGAAATCTGAGGGTTCATATCTGTTCCAAAAATTCTTGCTTTAGTTTTGTGATAGTTAATAATTCGTTCATGGAGAGATGGCTTGCAAAAATCCGTTTGTACTGCGGAGTTGATTTTACTCACTTCTCTCTTAGCAATACATGGAACAGATACTATATGGGATTGAGGAATTTCGTTAGTCTTAGAAGCATTAGAAGGCCTATGCCTAATGATCTGTTCGGGTCTGTTGACTCGGGGAAGGGTTCATGGAACGAGAGTCCTCGGAAGCCATCTTGCTAATACTGCTGTTTTCCAAGTGGTTCTGGCACTTTGGAGTAGTGACATTTTTTTCACCACACCTAAAAAAAAATAAATTTCTAATGTTAGATGGGCACTCATAGAACGAATGACCAATTTGGTCACAATTCCAACACCGGAACTTAGAAGAATCTATTGGGTAAATCGTTGGATTCGTTCTTCGAACTTGTGAAAACGCTGCTAGCTCTTCATCAGCGCCAGCATTACCAACCTGGGTGCTGCCTTTCTCGCATTCTTCGAGCTCATTAACAAACCGTTTCGGTTGCTGATACAGTTGGTACGTTTGGTACTGAAGGAATTGTTCCGCTTTTCGTGCCACATCACGCAAATTTTCGAGACTGGTGACCTGATATGGGAACAGTAAGGCACCTAAGCTATCTTTAGCGTTTTTTTTAAGTAGTTCTATAAGTTTGCCATCTCGCATTGGTTCTTGGAGCCTACAATTCCTTGTGATTATATCTGTATAGAAATCATCAAAGCATTCTTTAAAATCATAATCATATAATCATATCCTGATCATTTTCCATCCTTCCAAACTCTTTAATGATTGCATTTTTCAGCAACATATATGAAGCATTTGGATTCTTTTTGAGGAACAGCCAAAACCAGGTTTCAGCTTTCCCTTTAAAGAGCACATGAAAACTGGCCAGTACATTTTCCCAGGAACACGTCGATCTCTCCTTAAGGGTTTCCACTTTAAAGAGGAAATCATGAACGTAGTCATTGCCACCAAACGAAATTTGCCACCTTTCGACTTTAACAATTTGACAAGCAGAAGATGGATAAGCATTGGAACTACGGCTTGGCATTTCAAATTGTCGGTTATTTCCTGTAAGCATTGACGCATTCAAAAACTGTTCAAACTCAGGCACCTGGTTCTGTTGAATCTGAATGTCTTCATTGGGTCTACTACCTAGTCGATTTATCTGCAGATTTTCGAATTGCTCAACCAGTGTGTCTCTTATCGATTTCATTTCGGTGATATACACCCTTTGGTTGGCTTCTAAGACTCTTTGGAAAGCCGCTACCACAGGTTCTAGCTCACGATTGCCATTGGAGTTTTGCGGAATTGGTACTTGAGCAATAGACTCATTTACCTGTCGCACGCCTCCATTTTGAACAGTATTGCTGCAGCAAGGCAAATCGTCTTCCATATTAATCATACTAACTTCATTAGGTATCTGAACCAGTTGAGGTTGAGACTTATTCTGAGCTTCGCCGGCTTCTATTACAATATTTGGTTGCGAAAGTTTCTGTGGTGTCCTTAAAACTTTTTGTTGGGCTCTCGGAGTCTTTTGCATCAGTTCCATTACATTAGACGTTGAGTCACGCATGAATGAATTATCGTTTCTTTTACCAATCGACGATCGACCCTTATTGTTATTATTTCTCTGATAATATACTTGGTTACTTCGTAGTTTTTTCTTTTGCACGGATTCTCCTTCCATATTACTAATTTTGGCTTTAAATGAATGAAATAATAATTTTCCTGCCTTGTATCTATCTAACTGGGGTTTCAAATGGTTCTCTTTTCAAGTATGTACTAAAATTTAATAAACGGACGGACGTTAGAAGTAGATATGGATCAAAGTTACGCATAACAAGTTGCGAATTTATTGAAATGACTTACAAGTTATGCCTATAGTAGCAAAAGAAAGTTAACATTAATTTGGTTGACTTCCGACTTACAAAATTTGTTATTTGTACAAAAAAAATTTACACTTCACATGCAACAACTGCTCCAAAATTATTGAAGTAAGTTGGACTTTTGCAAAGAAAATTGATTCCAATTCAATTAAGCTAACAAAATAAGTTGCAGCGCGGATTGCGAATTTCCTCACAAGTACCGGGACTCTCTTATACCTGCTAACTAATCTCAACTGAAAAAAACCCAAGTAAGGAACAATAGTTTTGATTGTCTCTTTCCTATGCTCACATGTTGGGCGCCATTTGTGTTACTCGCGGTGATACGTAGGGCAATGAAGTTTCGCCTCTGATCGGTTACTGTCTGAAGGTACGCACTTGGCATGCTTGCGGCTGAGGCACCGCTGAGCTCGCCGGATATGGGAGGGTTTCTTGCACCATCAGCAATAAAAAAAAACACACCCGAAACACAAAACATTTAAAATCATGCCAAGATTTAAAAGTTATAAATAAAGAACTTACAATAAAATGAGATGATAAAAACGGACAGACAGATTGCAACTTTGATACCACGATCCATACTTCTAATGAAGGTGACAGGTCTATGGTCATATTGGGCACACTTTACCCACCCTGCTCATCAATTTGATGAATCACCTATGACAACTAATATACCCTAGCATTTTCTGTTACTTGTCCCTTGTTTAAACCTAGCTTAGTACATACTGAGAATAGTTATCCCATTATCCACCCCATGAATTAAAATTTAGCTCTTTATTGTGGCTGTATCATTTTATTCATTTATTGCAATTAATTTTTTTTTCTTAGTGTGCGATATAGCTTATATATTATAATATCTTTAGGTATGTATGGCCTGATATGAATAGATGAGCGTGTGTGTGTGTGTTTGACCGACGAAACTTAAGTTATTAGAAATTAGTGAGAAAAAAAAATAATTTTTAAATTTAAGCAACAGTTATGTATCTAGTTAATAAATTATTGTAATTCAATATATGTATAAGGAAATAATCTAATGATTAGTTATAGTTGAAATTTAGAATTTTATGTTTGTATAGTTAGTTTTGCATGTTGTTTTTTTTTTTTTTTTACTTTGTTTAGATTTGGTTTATGATTATTTAGCGATTATATCATTTTATTAAGAGGAGGACTTACTTTGATCCTTATGCGATTTGAGGATGAGGTACAGATGTCGGCATTGTGCGCACAATCTCGTTCTGTAGTCGGCTAGTTTTTATATTAAACTTACACGTATAGGTATGATATGATCGCTATAGTTTTAAATCTATATAATTTTTTTCCGGTTTTTTTCTTTTTTTTTAGCTGATTATACCAATTCACATGCACATCTCTAATATAGGAGATATTGGTTTAATTTTTTTATCACAAACACACACTTTACACACTATGTAGTTTTTTTTTTTTTTTCTTGGCTTCCGAATCGAAATTGCTTGACCCTGAATAGAATGCGCCGCTGTCACAGTCGTACACCCGTTAAAAAAAATATCTCCCGTCCGCGAACACGCTGTCTCTCGACCGTAGTGCACTTAGACTCGGGAGATAATGTTTTCTGCAGAAGGAACAATAGGAAATATGTGGACCGATAAATCACCAATTAGGTATCGGTACTTACCACTCGTATGAAGAGACTACTGACACAATCAATAGGCTGCTTATCAGTTAGCTACTTCTTTTTTTTCGGGAGTTTGGCTTCCCCATGCACAATACTGGTTTTTTGATGGTTAGGCGATGTGGGGAAACCAGATGAAGACTAACCCACGACTAAGTACCACCAAAATTGGCAGTGAGCAGAGGTTTTGTGTTGTTTTTTTCTTTTCTTGTTATGTCCAATTTGTTGGTTTCTTTCTTGTTTAGAGTAAATTTCCTATGTTTCAATAATATGCATACATAGGTATATTGTTTTTTTTTTTTTTTTTTTTTGTGGAACAAGGTGGCTTTTTCCTTTTCTTTTTTTTTCAGGAATATGCGTTAATATTGGGTTTGAGTCGTTACCGCTGAGAAAAAAAACATACACTTTCATAATCCTAACGTCTAAATAAAAGGTATATATATTTGCTTACCTATTACACGACTGTGAAGAAAATCTTTATATGTATTTCTGTGGTGCAGAGGTGGTTCAGGACCGTCTGCCTTATTTCACACCCAGAAGAAAAAGAAGGATTAGCTTGCCAAAATTAAGTTCCCTAACCATCACCCACAACTCGCCGTCCCTTTCATTTCCTCTTTCCAGCTCTTCCCTTATTCCCTGTAGGAGGATTTTTTTTTTTGGAAAGTGGGATTTTATTCTTAGGGGGCAAATGCATGCTGAGTGGAATTCCACAGTTGTTAAGAAACATTTATTTCACATCCGCAACAGAGAGAATAAATAGACTACAAAACCCACCCCTCATCCACACTCTGAAATCGGAAGGAAAGGGAAAGCACACAATGGTAAGATTTAGGATACACGAAGTGATGGCAGTGATGCAAGACTTTTTGGACTGACTTGCCCACGACTATTATCAAAAAATACACATTTTGCCCACGCCGCGCCGTTGTTAGAAAAACCCAACGATATTCCCCACGAAAATAAAAATACATAAAAATTTATGTAAATATAAAAAAGAACAAAAATTAAACAAAAAAAAGCAAAAACTGTTTCCTCCTTTTATTTAATTCAAATGGTTTCAGAATTAAATTTTTTAAAGCTTTAATAATATTATATATTATTATATTATATACTTACTTACTTAGATGGCGCTACAGTCCGGGGTGGACCTGGGCCTCAACCAATACGCCTCTCCAGTTAGCGCGATCTTTGGCTAACTGCCTCCAGTTGCGCACTCCAAGTTGGTTGAGGTCCCCTTCAACTTGCGCGCACCACCTAAGGCGAGGTCTTCCTCTACTGCGTTGTCCCTCCTGCGTTGTCCCTCCGGGTTAGAATCGAAGACTCTTCGGGCCGGAGTGTTGGTGTCCATTCGCTCTATATGTCCCAGCTATCTTAGACGACTGATACGTACTTTTCTGACTAGGTCGATGTCGCTGTACAGCTCGTAGAGTTCGCTGTTAAATCTCCTCCTCCAGAGCCCGTCAGCGGAAACGGGACCAAAAATCACACGAAGAATTTTGCGTTCGAAACGACCAAGGAGCTCTTCATCCGACTTTGATAGGGTCCATGCTTCTGCACCATAAAGCAGGACTGGGATGATGAGGGTCTTATATAAAGTCTCCTTAGTATTTTTCGACAGGGCCTTACTAATCAATTGCCTTCTTAGACCAAAGTAACAGCGGTTGGCAAGTGTGATTCTTCGCTTGATTTATGAGGTGATGTCATTTTCAAAGTTAATAGCGGAGCCGAGGTAGACAAAGTCCCGAACTACCTCAAAGTTAAAGCTGTCTATCGTGACGTTCTGTCCGATTCGTCGATGTTGTGTGTCCCTTCTTGTTGACAGCATATATTTTGTTTTGCCCTCATTCACCACTAAACCCATTTTTGCCGCTTCTGTGCTTGCAAACGCACCAGTCACAGCTCGCTGTGTTCTGCCAATGATGTCGATGTCGTCGGCGTAAGCAAGTAGTTGCACAGACTTCTGGAAAATTGTGCCTCTGGTGTTGGCTTGTGAGTTTCGCACAATCTTCTCAAGAATTATATTGAAAAAGTCACATGACAGCGCGTCACCTTGTCTAAATCCTTTTTTGACACCAAAGGTCTCTGTGATATTGCTTCCCACCTTTATGGAGCAGCGAGCGTTCTCCATCGTCATTCAGCACAATCTGACAAGTTTGGCAGGGATGTCAAAACTAGACATGGCTCTGTATAGCTCGTCTCTATAAATGTCATATGCGGCCTTAAAATCGATAAACGGGTGGTGGGTATCGACTTGGACCTCTTGGGTTTTCTCCAGGATCTGCCGTAGTGTGAATATTTGGTCGGTTGTGGACTTACCAGGTCTAAATCCGCACTGATAGGGTCCAATCAGTTCATTTACATATGGTTTTAGGCGATCACACAGTACGGCAGAAAGGATCTTATAGGCGATGTTAAAGAGACTGATGCCTCTATAGCTGGCGCAGTTTAGAAGGTCTCCTTTCTTGTGGATCGGGCAAACAATGCTGAGGTTCCATTCATCAGGCATACTTTCCTCTAACTAAATCTTGGAGATGAGTCGGTGTATGCACTCTACCAAATCATCTCCCGCTGCCTTGAAAAGCTCGGCAGGTAAGCCGTCTGGTCCGGCAGCCTTGTTGGCTTCAGCTTCGATATTGCTATCCTCACTTCATTTTGGTCAGGTGGACGGAAGTCTTGGCTTACATCGCCCAGGTCGAATGGTTCATTCTGCCTGACAGCGGAATTTATGTCATCGTCGCCGTTTAACAGTCTGCAGAAATGGTTTTTCCATGTCCTCAGCACCGGCTGTGATTCCACTACAAGGTTTCCTTGTTCGTCTCGACAGGTTTCTGCTCGGGTCTTGTTGCCATGACACGTCCTTTTTACTCTTTGGTAAAACTTTGGTGTTCTTCCCTCCTTCTTTGCTCGTAGAGCTCACGAGCCGCTCTCGTCCTTCTGTGCAGCACTGCTTCGTAGGCATGTTGTTTTGCTGCATGTGCTTGCCGGCACTCTTCATTGAACCAGGGGTTTCGTGGGGGTGGTTTCGTGAAACCAAGCACATCAGTTGCGGCGTTTCTGATTGCCTCTTGGCACTGATGCCACTGGTCTTCAGCACTTGATGCTGGCATTAAAGGACTTCTCGAGAGGTTGAGGGATACACAAAGGTTCTGGCAGTATGTTGCGTTTGTAGCCTTTCAACGTTAAATCTCCTCACAGCATTTCCCCGTTGTTGTGGCGTCTGGGATATCCGCATTCGTACCTTGGCTACAACAAGGTAGTGGCCCGAGTCTATGTTGCCCGCTCGGAAAGTTCGGACATCTAGTATACTGGAGGAGTGCCTTGCGTCGATCATAACATGGTCAATTTGATTGACGGTTTGATGGTCCGGTGACCGCCATGTTCCTTTGTGAATGTTGAGGTGTGGAAACCGTGTGCTTGCTATAGTAACATTATGCGCCGCAGCAAAATCAATTACCTAAGTCCGTTTCCGGACGTGGTGTCGTGTAGGCTGTGCTTTCCAATTGTGCTACCAAAGATGTCCTCCTTTCCTATTTTGCCATTAAAATCACCTAAGACAATTTTAACGTCATACTTAGGACACTGCTCGTATGTTTTGTCGAGGAGCTCGTAGAAACTTTCTTTGGTAACATCGTCCTTGCCTTCTGTGGGGGCGTGAGCGCATATAAGGCTGATGTTGGCGAATTTAGCCTTGATGCGGATTGTTGTAAGACGTTCACTGACGTGTCGAAAGCTCAAGACTTCTTGCCTAAGTCTGCCGCTTACAACGAATCCACATCCAAATAGACGCTTCTGCTCCCTGTAGCAATCACCGTAGTAGATGTCACAGTTTTTCATCCTTCTTTTGCCCGGCCCATCCCACCGCACTTCCAGGATGGCGGTGATGTCTGCATTGTAGCAGTCTAGGGCCTCCGCTAATTGTTCGGCTGCACGCGGTCTGTTCAGGGTTCGAACATTCCACGTGCAGATCCGAAAGTCATTGTCCTTTTTTCGTTTCGCAGGGTCGTCAGTAATTGGATCCTTATCCGAGGCTATTAGTTGCTTCGTAGCCAATGTTTTTTCCCTGGTTGGTTAGTTAACCCCACGCACAACCCCCAACCTGGAGGACCAGGCCCTAAATTGACCCTAGGACAGCGGGTCGGAAATTCCGCTGGCAGTAACCCACTTCGGGGATATGAGTGCTGCCGTTGGCCCATAAAGGGTTCATTCGCCACCATCTCTATTTCAGCACCCTGACTAGTGCTGAAAACTCTTTACTGACCTTAGCTCCAAATATGTCAGAGTAGCTCATGCAAGGTATGTCTTCTTGACTGTTGACACCACCGTTGATCCAATCTCGTGGATTCATTCGCTGTATGTCCTCTTTCTGAGGGGCTCATGTAAGACCTCTGAGTCTCGATCAGGCAGTCATTCCGACAGAGCATTATAGTGATGCTATTTTCTTCGTGTTCAACACTCGCGCTTATAAGTTTAGCAAGTCATGCTCGGAAGGACAAGACCAGTACCCGGTGGTTACCACGCGGAGGTAAAATAAGCACAATTGATATGCATGAAAAGTTGCAACAGCTGGGCACCGCCAAGTTGATGCCAATCAGTGTCTATCCGATTCATACATACCCAACCACCCTATTATATAGAGAAACTAGCTGACCGGGCGAACTTCGTACCGCCTAAAATTAATTAAATTATTAACATCCCTTTTGATCGTTGAACCTCTCTATTGAACGAATGAAACTTCCTTAGAATTAAATTAAGTTCAAAGCATAGAAACGACTTTATGATTTTCATGGTCAGCTTCTTGATCATCTTTTTCCGCGCTAATGATTGAATCGAGTTGGTCCGGCCAGACTAAAGCAGAATGTGGGCAATCGGCCATCCTCGCGTCTGCCATTCGACAGAGAACATCCAGAAACGCGATTGTCCAAAAACACAGTGCTTAACGATAAAGTCCATGATCCGTTTGAGGTTTTGTTTTTAAAAAATCGTGCGTGATGTCATTACCATGTGTATGACATCAGCACACAGTAAAGATACATACAAACGCTGTTGTTCGCGTGTTCTGAATGTGTCGGTGACTCGTTGACGGGCCAGTCTTTGTGTCAATGCATTAGCTCGAAGGCGTTCATTGCGGTGCTCTTGACTTTCATTAGCACGTGTGATTGCAGTCGGATTTATTACATTTCCATTGTCCGTCAATTGATCTTGTGCCGATGTATTTAACCGATGGTTGTGCTGTAATTGTGAATGTATAGTCCGTCGACCAATATTTCCTTCTCGTCCACGAAGACGTGGCTTTCACAGTTACGTAACTTATATGTGAATGTAAATAATAAATAAATAGTTGGCGCTACAGGTCGGTAGGGACCCTGGGCCTAGCTTCTCGCAACCATTCGTTTTGTGTGAGTTTTTAATTTTTGGGACGAATGGAAGGGATCTACAATTTTATGCCGAGTCCAAACGGCTAATTGAGAAGCTTCTTCATGACATTTATACTCTCGGATGTTTGTCAAACGTTCGCGAGAGGTGGCGCAGTGGAAAAAAACCTTGAGTTGAAATTTGGGTTTTCTCGGGATTCGAACCTGGGACTCCTCGCTTAGTAGTCTAACACACTAACCACTAAGCCACTACATGTAAATGTAATACACTTATTATTCACTGAAAATGCGACACCAAAAATATCCAAAGATACAAAAAAATTTAAATATGAAAATAACGAAACGCACTTAATGCAATACACTTTAATTAGAATACCTACGTGTGGCTTGATTGAAGTTTGTGTTGTTTTCAATGACACCACACTCGTTGTCTTGCAATTCGAAATAAAAAAAAAACACTATTGCGTAAATTAAAATTTACTTTTGTTTGAACGATTGAGAACGAATTTTTGAGATGTCAAAAAATAAAAGCAAACAAATAAGCTCGATGACCAAAAAAAAATTATTCAGTGACATACACACGTACAGTAGAATTATATACATAAAGAAGATTTGTATGGGAGGTACCACGCGTCTTTATCAAATCCCGCCTATATTTGCAGCAGAACTTAAAATATGTTCACTCAACCGAAATACCAACCGTTAGCAGGAGCAGAAATATTGGATTCTTAATTTTTTTTTTTATGGGAGGTACCACGCCCCTTTGTACAATCCCTCCCATAATTGCAGCAGCACTTAAAAAATGCACACCATACCGACGTACCAAATTTTGTGCAAATACCGTTATCAGGAGCAGAAATAATAGATTTTTAATTTCTGGTTTGTATGGGGGGTACCACGCCCCATTGTCCAATTGGACCGCATTGTAAATCTAAACCACCCGGGGCGCAACCCAAACGCATACAAAAAAAATTATGCAAATCGGTCCAGCCGTTTAGGAGGAGTTCAGTCATAACACACGTACAGTAGAATTATATATATAAAGATAAATTAAGAACTTAAAATACCTACAATGTATTGCCAATTGTTTCATTATTTCATTCATTATTACATTTGTAATATTTTAAAGGCGTATGTTTTTGTTATATCCAACTCAATGTATTATTTTACATTAATTAGTAAGGTAAGAAATAATTTAAAATCATAATAAATTAAAAGCTAATAAACATATAAATTTCATACCGGTTTCCCACAAAAACATTATTCGGAATTTAAGTGGTACAACAATTCTCCAAACAAGAACAAGAAGAAATAATTCTAGTCGCTGGTAAGAAGTTTCATTATAACACGTGCTTGTTTAGTTTGCATGCATTATCTATCGTCAAACATTTAATTTTCCGCAGTGGCGGAGACGGACATCATTACACTCAGCCAGTACGCAAACAAATTACCGATTCAATTAGCAAAGACAAAACCAAATTACCGATCCAATTAGCACATACACCAACAAGAACATAACCATTCAACAATTCATAAAATTGGTCATAGAGGACGCGGTCAAAGTATCCGAACACACCTTAGACACAAATCACCGAGAGTCTGCCAATAATTCTCTTAGCAGATTTTATTTCGCACTGATAATTTTACTGTCCTGTTTTCATTATTTTCTTTTAATTTCTAAAAATGGTAAAAGGAAAGAAGGGAAAAGCTATCAATAGTATAGGGTTAATGGAGAGCGCAGAGAGTTACTCGGACATTATGCGGGATTTTATGAATAGAAAAGCAGACTTGGTGCGGAGGGAAGAAGGGGTAACGCAGCGGGAATCTGATTTGGAACAGCAAAGAGAGAGGGACATTGTCAACGAAGCAGAACAGTCAGAACAGCAAAAGGACGACGGTAAACGGAAGGAGGCAGAAAGAGGGAACGAGCGGGAGGATTACAATAACGCGAACGATGTAAGGTGCAGCGAGGACGACGATGCAACTGCAAGTCGCAGAAAAGCGGAAGCAAATTTAGAGCTCACATTGCTAAGACTGAAGTCGAAGATGCAGAGGCTTCACCACTTTGAAGACGTGCTGAACGCAGTCCCAGCGTTTACTGGCAAGGACGATTACTATGTAGAGATGTGGATCAAAAATTTTGAGGCCGCAGCGAGTATCTTTTCTTGGGGTGAAATGCAAAAACTATTGTATGCAAAGCGCCTTTTAACCGAGGCAGCAAAGACGGCGCTGCGATCCAAACCGGGGTTAATAACTTGGGACGAACTAAAACAATTTTTACTAGACGAGTTTGATGATGGCATCTCAACAGCAGACACCCATAGACGCATGGTCGAACGCAAACAAAAAAGGGAAGAAACACTACAGGAGTACTTCCTTGCGATGCGCGAGTTGGGGGCAGGGAGTAGGCTGAATGAACGACGGGATAGAAGACCAACCCAGCAACAAGGTCATTCTCTATGAAGCAAGTACAGTGAAAGACTTCAAAGAGAAACTCAATGACTACAGACGATACAGAGATACTTTTCCTAAGGACGAAAAACCAGGACAAAATAGAGGCAGCCAGATGCAGGACACGCCACGATGTTTAAATTGCGGTAAAAGGAACCACAAAAGCCGCGATTGCAGAGAACGGGTTCCGAAATGTTTCGCATGCAATGAATTTTGTCATAAATCGAATAACTGCCCAAAAAGAGACGAAGGTAATAACCGGAGGGTTAACTTTACAGGTCATCGAGAGTCGACGAGAGATTGGAAGAAAATTACGATAGAGGGTCAAGAAATTTTCGCAGGCATCGACACGGGAATCTCTATTACAGCAATACGCTACGATGAATACATTGCCATGAACCTTCCGGAGATGGTGGAATGCTAATCGAAGTTCGACGCTGTGGCTAAGGAACCTGCACAATCTCCAGGTTATTTCGAGGCTATTGTAAGGATTGACGGTAGAGATTATAGGTCACGCGTTTTTATTATCTCTAAGATTTACATTAAACAACCAATGATAATTGGTAAGGATATCCTTAAGGGTACAACTATTCGGATGTTGGAGAACGAAGTTATAATGTCGAAGGACGACATCACGTCTCCACAATGCTTTAATTTATCAACGATAAATAGATAGAAAACGGATGCTTCCACGTAGCGGTTGCAGAGGGGAGCAAAAGATATACGTCGTTCTTCACACCGTCCGGCCAATATGAGTTCAATAAAGTGCCTTTTGGGCTGTGTACATCGCCGGCTGTGTTCCAACGGCACGTTAACTTTGTCTTTACACCACTGCTAAGCAGAAGAAGGTAATGCTTTACATGGATGATTTGGTGTTGCTATCGAAGGATGAAGAGGAGGCGCTAAGAAACCTGAAGGAGGTACTGCAGATCGGAGGCGAGTACGGCATTCAATTTAAATGGAAAAAATGTCAACTCCTCTGCCCGAAGATCGATTTTCTGGGACTAACTATCGAAGAGGGATGTGTGACGCCTGCGGAGGACAAAACAAGAGCGGTTATGAAGTTTCCAGAACCGAAAACAAGACAAAAGGTACAAAGTTTTTTAGGCCTCAGCGGATACTTCAGTGGCTTGCATCGTGGCAAAACCATTAACTGAACTGCTGAAGAAGGATACAAAATTTTAATGGCGAGCAATGCAAAAGGCAGCCTTTCAGGAACTGAAAAATATACTTACGACGAAACCAGTCCTACGTCTCTTTCAACAGACCTTACAGACGGAGCTTTATACAGACGCATCGAAGTGGGGTTACGGGGCCGTGTTGCTACAAAAAACACGTAACCGGATTCCATCCCGTGTATTATTACAGCAAACAGACGTCAAAAGCGGAGCAAAACTACAGCAGCTACGAACTGAAGGTGTAAGCAATTGTATCGGCATTAAAGAAGCTACGTCACTACTTGCTAGGTACTAAGGTCAAGATCGTTACCGACTGTGTGGCATTCAAGGGAACCATGGAGTGAGCAGAGCTGTCTTCGAGAATTGCCGGATGGTTTCTAACGTTGCAAGAATACAATTACTACGTGGAGCACAGAGCCGGAAACAAAATGAAACACGCGGACGCTCTAAGCCGAAATCCCAGCTGTTTTCATATTTCGGTTGAGTTTCTCGCACGAATCAAACGAGCTCAAGAAAAGGATGATCATCTGAAGCCCATAAAACAAATTTTGACCACAGAAGGAAGAGGACTTCATTTTGGAACACAATATAATCTATAAAGCCGACAAGGAGGGACGGAAACTTCTATACGTACCAAAACGAATGCAAGACGAAATCATGAAGGAAGTGCACGAAGATGGTCACTTCGATGTGGAAAAGATTCAAGAAATTATTAGCAGGGAATACTTTATCCCGAAACTACGGGAAAAATTAAATAGTTTTCGAAAAAAACTGCATTGCTTGTATTCTTTCTGAGAGAAAAGCTGGACATCAGGAAGGCTTTCTAAACCCCATCGATAAAGAGGACTCACCACTCAGGACCTATCACATCGACCACTTGGGTCCACTTTCTCCGACCGGAAAGAAGTACACGTACATATTGTGTGTAGTAGACACATTCTCGAAATTCACTTGGATCTATCCTGTAAAGACAACAACAACAGCGGAAGCAATTCAGAAACTAGAATTTAAGAAGGGAAGGAACCACGCACAACATCTACGAGCGCAAGAGCGAAGATTAAAAAAAAAATAAAAAATTAAGATGAAAAAAAAAAAATTTAAAAAAATAAGATGAAAAAAAAAATTTATTTTAGGAATAAACTAAATTCAATCGTAACAACTAAGATGATTTGAGGACGAAACATATTGCGGGAGGGCCGATTGTGGGATAGGGAACGCACCCATTCAAGGCCGCCAACACAAACTACAAACACGAAGAGGAAAAGAAGATGACAGACGACGAGGACAAGAAAAGAGAAAGTGAGCGGAGGAAGAAGGCGGCAACGGACCTCCGGCAAGGAAAACCTACAGGTATATGAGATAAGATGAAGTATCTACCTATTACCTATTTGACTATTTGTAGAAATGCCCTTTCTTTAAAAAAGATATAAAAATGCCCTTTTTAATAATTTTAGCTTATTTTGAAAGGCAAAAGGTTGCGTTGGTGTCAGCGCTGGTCTTGGTGGCTGATATATTTTTTAAAGAGAAAGCCATACAAGTAGAACGCGAACATCCTTATTTGAATGAATGCGTATGCATTTGCGTTGATGTTTTCTGATATGCTTTCCCTTTCCGATTTTAGAGTGTGGATGAAGGATGTGTTTTGTAAACTATTCTTTCTACTCTGTTGCTTTTATGAATGAGATGAGCAGGTACCTACTTTGTGTGTAATTTGATGTGCATATCTTTTTCTTTGGAAGAATTTCTGCATTTTCGATTTACAAGATTCTTCAATTTTGCTCAAAGCACAGAAGCATTGGAAATTAGATTTCTTTCTTCTATGGACAAATGATTGATTACCCTGATTTACTCGGTTTATTTAATTGGTTATGGTGGTCAGATCTTGTGGGTATTTAAAAAAAAACAAGTAAAAGTGTTATCATCGGCCTGGCCGATGCTTTGATACCCTCCACTGCATACAAGTCATGCAAAATTGGTTTTGTGAGGGAGGTACCAGAACTACTTGACCGACATAGCCCATTTTCAATACCAACCTGACGCCGATAAAAAGAAGTCCTTTCACCAAATTTCATTCACCTACGTCAATTACTTTGGGCGCTATCGTGCTTTCAACAGACAGAGAGGCATGGGTCCAATATTGGTTTTGTATGGGAGGTACCAGAACTACTTGACCGACATAGCCCATTTTCAATACCAACCTGACGCCGATAAAAAGAAGTCCTTTCACCAAATTTCATTCACCTATGTCAATTACTTTGGGCGCTATCGTGCTTTCAACAGACAGAGAGGCATGGGTCCAATATTGGTTTTGTATGGGAGGTACCAGAACTACTTGACCGACATAGCCCATTTTCAATACCAACCTGACGCCGATAAAAAGAAGTCCTTTCACCAAATTTCATTCACCTACGTCAATTACTTTGGGCGCTATCGTGCTTTCAACAGACAGAGAGGCATGGGTCCAATATTGGTTTTGTATGGGAGGTACCAGAACTACTTGACCGACATAGCCCATTTTCAATACCAACCTGACGCCGATAAAAAGAAGTGATTTCACCAAATTTCATTCACCTACGTCGATTACTTTGGGCGCCATCGTGCTTTCAACAGACAGAGAGACATATGGGTCCAATATTGGTTTTGTATGGGAGGTACCAGAACTACTTGACCGACATAGCCCATTTTCAATACCAACCTGACGCCGATAAAAAGAAGTCCTTTCACCAAATTTCATTCACCTACGTCAATTACTTTGGGCGCTATCGTGCTTTCAACAGACAGACAGACAGACAGACAGACAGACAGACAGACAGACAGACAGACAGACAGACGGACATGGCTAAATCGATTCAGAATGTGATCCTGATTCATAATATATATACTTTATGAGGTCTCCGGTGACTCCTTCTTGGCGTTACAAATGTATGGGCAAAGTGAATATACCTTCCTGTGGAGGGTATAAAAATTATGTGCGAAATGTATGCTTTAAGTTATTAATAAGAAGTATGGAATTTTTTGAAATACGTCGTTAGAACCAGTTAGTTACAGTTACAAAACTATGATGAAGTTTTTATAATGTACGCCGTACGGGTGGGTAGTTCTTCATTTCTAAAAAAATTTAAATTGGTATTAACCTTTTTATACCCTCCAGAGGAAGGTATATTCACTTTGCCAATACATTTGTAACGCCAAGAAGGAGTCACCGGAGACCTCATAAAGTATATATATTCTGAATCAGGATCACATTCTGAATCGATTTAGCCATGTCCGTCTGTCTGTCTGTCTGTCTGTCTGTCTGTTGAAAGCACGATAGCGCCCAAAGTAATTGACGTAGGTGAATGAAATTTGGTGAGAGCACTTATTTTTATCAGCGTCAGGTTGGTATAGAAAACGGGGTATGTCGGTCAAGTAGTTCTGGTACCTCCCATACAAAACCAATATTGGACCCATGTGTCTCTCTGGCTGTTGAAAGCACGATGGCGCCCAAAGTAATTGACGTAGCTGAATGAAATTTGGTGAAAGGACTTCTTTTTATCGGCGTCAGGTTGGTATTCAAAATGGGCTATGTCGGTCAAGTAGTTCTGGTACCTCCCATACAAAACCAATATTAGACCCATGTGTCCCTCTTTCCGTTGAAAACACGATATCGTCCAAAAGAATCAACCTAGGTGAATGAAGTTTTGTGAAAGGACTTCTTTTATCGTCGTTAGGTTGGTATTAAAAATGGGCTATGTCGGTCAAGTAGTTCTGGTATTTTGCATGACTTGTATGCAGTGGAGGGGATCAAAACATCGGCCAGGCCGATGATAACACTTTTACTTGTTTTATCTCTCTTCATACTTCTTTATTTAACTAAAGACTCGTTCCAAAATACTTCATAAAGCAATGAAATGCTAATTTATAATATCATTCTTTGGAAATTTTAAAAATAACGAAAAGCTATGATATATTTTATATCTTTTACATCCGAGTGCTAACCTATATTGTTGTGAAAAAAACTATCATATTGACACTATAATGATCCAAAAAAAAACCGAACAATTCGTCGAATAAGAAGTATCACCGGCCAATCGTATATTATAATGTTTTGTATAATTACGTGCCGAGCGTGACACGAAATAAAAAAAATTGATTCTTGGCCCGAACACTTGGGCCGAAATAAACACATGGAATCTTTTTGTTTTATTTAACTTTTATTTAATTTAATTTAATTCAAGTTTACTTTTTGCTGCTGACCCCTGACCACTGGTGTGGGGAAGTCAGATGGAAGAGTATGATAACAACTAGGACAGAACTGAACTGAGAATCTGGGCTTTTGGATGCCCATATTTATACTCCTAATAATGTTTACTTATCTATTGCAGTGCCGTTAAGATGGCTTGCAATATGATCTTCTTATTATTGATCAGATTTGTCAATTAGGCAAAACGGATGCATTTGTGTCATCAATGAAAGAAGATTTCTAATGGTGCCTCACGGAGATCTATTAGAGAAAAGCGTGGGCGAGAGATAAATATGAGGATGCTATTGCATCATCAAAGAATAATACTTTGGCTGGCTTAGGATATGGTGCACACTTATGTAAACAAGATTAAATGCATAGTGCATCTAAGCCAAGTTCAATGTCAATCATTAGATATGATGACGAACGGATGGCTGGGGCCTTGAGTTACTTCTTTAGTTAAAATGATGTTATTATGACTCATACAATTGATAGCTTGCGGTTGTTGTAACCGTTAAGTATACTATGGGTAGGCGTGACGTGAGTCAATGCCGTAACTATCCTCTCCTTAAGATTCTGCTCCGGAGAATCCAGGGTTTTTAGTTCGATATTAACTTTTGTATTTTGGGCATTTTTCCTTTTCCTTGATTTAATTATAATGAATATGAATATAAGATTTATTTATTTATTTCATATCATCTAATAGCTAAGCTATACAGATTACAATATAAGTATAACAATTATATAAGAACAATGTACTTAATAAATACTAAGATAATGCTGCCAAATTAAGTATAACACTTTTAAAGCGATCGCGTAAATAATATAGATCTACAAAAATATAAACATCATTGAATGAAACAATAGCTGTGGACATGGGCTCATTATGGCCATAATTAGTTCTATGAACAGGTCGAAGAAGAAGGTTTCTTTCCCTTAAAGGTCTGGTTGGGGCATAGATTAGCACTAAGGCTAAAAGAGATGGACATTTAATATGATAGCATAATAAATCCCTTATTAGCATGATGTCATAAGCTTTTCTTCTAGAACATAAAGTTGATATGCCCAACAATTGACATCGAGTATTTTGTATTTTGTATTTTGTGAAACGCCTCTGGATTTTTTCAAGGTGATCTGAGTGAATTTTATAGAATGGGGTCCATATAACATCAGCATATTCAAGCAGAGATCTAACCAACACAATAAAAAGCGAAATAAGGGTATGAGGATCCGAAAATTCGTTGCCATTTCGTTTAATAAAACCACAAAGCTTGTTTGCTTTTGCAATAACGTGGTCAATATGAGATGCAAAGGTTAACCTCGAATCAATTATAATTTCAAGATCTTATACCTCATCGACTCTGTTTAATCCAATAGTTTCGATTTCATAGTGAAACTCTAAATGATAAGAACTTCTGTAAAAGGATATTATACAGCATTTTTTAATATTCAAGTGTGAACAATTTTTGACGCACCAAACAGATAAATTTCTTAGATCATATTGTAAAAATTTGCAGTCATTGAAGTTTTGATTTTAAGAAACAACTTTAAGTCATCTGCATACATCAAGCAATGTCAATATTTTAATGCACACGATATGTCATTTATAAAAATTATAAACAGGAGAGGACCCAAATGACTACCTTCTGGTACTCCCGAGCTGCACCCAAACGATCGTGAAAAGTAATTATCAATTTTGACTCTTTGAATCCTGCCAATCAAATAAGATCTTATCCAATCAAGCATTGCCGAGTGAAATCCAAAACTTTCAAGTTTTCTTAACAAAATTAGATGATTGACGGAGTCAAATGCTTTACTGAAGTCAGTGTAAACACAGTCGACTTGATAACCATCTTCGATAGCATTGATGGTATAATGAGACAAGCAAGCTAAATAAGTGGTAGTGGACCTGCCGGTGACGAAGCCATGCTGTGTATTACAAAAAAATTCCTTAACTGAAAATAAAATTTTTGATTTAACCATACTTTCGAAAAGCTTAGGCAAAGCAAATTTTGCAAATTCCTCTGTAATTTTCAATATCGTTCTTGGATCCAGATTTAAAAATTGGAATAAGAAAAGACGACTTCCATTCATCAAAAAAATACCGGAGGACAGAGACATGTTAAAAATATGATGGAGGGGATTGGAAATTGCTTGGGAACACTTTTTAAAAATAATTGCAGGAAAACCATCGAGACCTGGAATTGAATTGGGTTTAAGGTTATCAAGAGCCAATATAATATCCTGAGCACTAAGTTGGATGAGGCCGATATCAGTTCTGCATTCGGTAGCTGGTACAAAACTAGGTGTATCAGGCTTTGTATACACAGATTGAAAGAATTTAACAAAAAGAATCTAGTGTGTCGTATTAACATCTCTAGATTCAATGTTTTAATAAAGCATGGATTTCGGCAGACCAGTCGATTTTCTTTTGTTATTTATGAAGGTCCAGAAGCGTTTAGAGTCAGTTCTTATTTGATTTTCAATTTGAATTAAGTAATTTGCCTGTAGAAATTTGCTTAAGGCAAGAAAGTCCTTACGCAGTTTGTCAAAATGAACATAATCCACAGAGCTATTGGAAATTTTGAAATTTTTGTGAGCCTTGTTTTTAAGGTTCTTAAGGTGAGAGAGCCTACTATTGTACCATGGAGGCTTAGATAAATTCTTCTTCGACCTACATGGGACATAAGTGTTAAATCCGTTAAATAATACAGACTTGAAATAATTATATGATTCCTGAAGGAACAATTGTCTTAAATTACTGTTCCAATCTATGCTACGAAGGTAATTATTCAAACCATTAAAATCCGTTTTTAAAAAATTAAACGTTTTAACCGGATTGCTGGCAGTTTCTAGAAAATCGTACACCTCAATTTCAATCGAAGTCTCATTATGGTAAATAGAATTGTTTAACAAAGAGTATGGGAGTCAAAAGTATTTGCCTTAATCTCATCACAGCAGATAAAAACAAGATCAAGTATTCTATTTTGTGAATTTACTGTTGCGACAACGCAAAATGGAGTCTGCAATCCAGTACCAAATGATGCTTATTACCTCAGCCGTGGTTTAAACGAATAAAACGCCTTTTATTCCTCACAGCAATAAAGAGTAATTTTATTTCTACGGAAAATCATAAAAATGCACAAGTTCAATAAGAAATACCAAAAAAAACTTAATTGACCACTTGCGAATTTGGTTCCGGAACGCAACTTGACTCCCAAATGCAGATGCAACAAGAAAACCCTTTAATGCGCAAAACCTGAATTAAAACGAATTTAATTTCGAGCTAAAAATTTACTTAGTAAACTCACGGAAAATATTTCTCTGCGCAGATGAAAAAATGCAATAAATGCAATGAAGGTCAAAAGAACGTTTACGACATTTTAAGCTGACTGTTATTCTCCTTTCTTTTCTTTTAACGCGTATTAAATGGAGACGAGAAATAAAGTGTCAGAACGAAAAATATTGGGAAAAACTGGTGCAAGTGATGCCAAATTACGTAGCGAAACCAAACTCTTAAGCCTAACAAACTAACTTGCTATAACATTTCAAATGTTTTTATGGGACACAAAATTCAATATTAATTCAATAATTTGGATGGAAATGTGGCTCGATGACATTTACAATTGAGCTTATTTGGGATAAATTATGTGAAATTAGGAAATCAATTTAAATAAAGTCAATATCTTTCTTTAAGTTACATGGTACAAGCATTTTATCGTCATCAGACCAAGACGAAACAGTAGCCGTATTTTATTATCAGCGTGATCTGATTCGTATCAGATCACGATAATAAAACAAACATCATTCGTACCAACAACACGAGGTGGACGACTAAAAGCAGCAGCAGCAACGATAGCAGAAGGCGATTTACGACCAACCAGCACGGGGCCAGCACCAGCTTCAACATCTGTGAGCGTAACAGCATTAGCGGCTTCAAGATTGGTGGCGACAACTTCGCTATTTGGAGAGGTGGAGGGTGGCAGAGCAGTAGTAGCAGCAACAGCAACAGCAGCGACAGCATCGTCCGAATGCTCAACACTTGTTTTCGATAGTGGCTGAGAGGCAGTGAGAGTAAAGTTAGGTGTCGGTCGGCCCAGCATGTTTGTTGCGGGGAGTATTATGTGCATCATATAGTGCGTATAGGTGCTCATCGGCAGCAACCGTGAAAACACTATTTTTATTTTGCAAAGCAGTGGTGGCAGTGGTGTATTACAGTTTTGTTTTAGTAATAGTTTTGGTAAGTTCTTAGTGATTATTACATTATCAGTAATTTGCTTAATTTCTATTTCATTATTAACTTTTAAGTTACAAATGGGTTTTTCTTTTAATATTTTCGAAATACAATCATCTTTAATTATTTTTAATTGTTTTTATTTGTTATCATTGATTATGTGTATTCATATACGTCATTATTTTCATTTAATATTACTTTCTTATAGGGTGTATCAATTTCCTGGGCGTTTTTATTTGGCATTGGTTCAATGAATGTTTTGTAATATTTATTTATTTCATAATTTGGAATCATTATAATAAACACAATTCTATTTCCTTGTAGTACTACCGAACTTTTAATATTGATTAATTCCCGAAAGGTTATAAATATTATAATTTTGAATTTCTACTGTAGTGAGTAAAACTCTGAATAAAACTCCTAATCTACATAATAGTAGGTTTTCTTTAATTTTTCTAACTTGTTCTCTTAATATCTGGATATCATATCGAATTTGGAAAACATGTTGTATATAGTCTATTTCGTTCATACCTGTATTTATTATTTGGATCATATCGTTTATTTGTTCACTAATTTACTTTTGTTGGGTATTTATATATGGTTAGTTACATTTTCCATAACTTTGCTAAACTTATTGTTTGTTTTTATTTGTGTATTTATTAATTATATTTTAATTATTTTCTTCATTTACCGATAATCTTTCCCTAATTTCTGAATCCATTACTCCTGCTTATATTTTTAAGCCTTTTCCCAAAATCTAAATAAATATATAAAAGAAAGTGATGTTAGTTACTACGCTTATAACTCGAGAACGCCTGGACCGATTTCGATGATTCGCACCAATTCTGACTGGTTTCCGACCAAACAAGAAGAATACCCAAGAAAATTCCCGGAAGAAAAATGTATTAATAAAATAAATTTTCCCATACATATGACTTTTATTTTTACTTTACTTCTGACAAAATTTTTTCCATTTTTTTACCACAATTATTTTTTTCACAAAATATGTGAGACAATTGTTTTTGTATCAATCAAACCGTTAATTTCGGATTGTGCAATTAATTGATGATTTATCCTTTTTTCATTGAATCCTATTTTCAAACGGTAAGTTACCAACGAAGATATTTATTTTATGAAGTTAGAACATCCTATAATTCTCAGTGTTATTCACAATGCCGCGAGCCAGAAGATCTAACCTTTCGCATCGAACCCGTAATGCAAGTAGAGCTCGGAGTATCGCCAGTCAATTGAATACGGAAATCGTATTATAACCCAAGAATGCCTAGACCGATTTTGATGATTCGCGCCAATTCGGACTGGTCTCCGGCCAAACAAGAAGAATACTCAAAAAATTCCCGAAAAATCCAAAAAAAATAAATTATAAAGAAAATGAATTTTCCCATATATGTTTTGTATTGAGCGATTTCACGACACCATTTTCATGATAGATGACGTTTATGTTTACGTTACATAATTTTTTTCATAATTTTTTGCGACAATTGTTTTTGCACTTAATTTGTATGCCAAATTTGGTTTTTTAGCAATGTTTTTAAAAAAACGAACATGATTTCAAATGCTGGTTCCGGTATTGCCATTATATGGCATTGTGTGTATCAACGTTTGGCAGCTGATTCATTTCCACAGTCTTTCAATTGCATACTATTGTGCTCTGCAGACGTGCGTTGCGATTTATCAGCATTTTTTCCAAGTTTTATCAAATTTTTATCAGCTTTCGACAGTTATTGTAATTCAATTTGATTAAATACATTGTTTTGAACCGATTTTTTGAAAATTACCAGCGAAAAGTGATTTCATGGAGGTGAGTTCAGTTTGATGAAGTGCACACTGCGAATGGTTATGTTCGTGTGATCGACAATCAATCCAAACGTTAATTTTGGATTGTGCAATTAATTTTTAGGTGGTTTACTTTTAAATTCCAGTCTATATTATTTTTGTGTTTTGTAATAAATATATTTACCTCTTGCGGTTCACAAACTCAACCAATCCTAACAAATGACGTGTCAAAAAAAGAAAGAGATTTTCTAAGTGCTTTTTCTTTTTGAAAATATTATTTAACAATTGAAAAAGTTGAGTTTTACTACATTAAATTTCATCTACGCAAACTCTGTGTACAAACTACAAACTATGATTCAGGGTAACACTTTTATCTCATTCATCCTGCCCGTACAAACGACGCAATGAGAGAGAGTCGACGGCAAAATGGATTACAGATACAAAAGTATTATAGTGAAAACATAATACTCTTATGACTTTTCACACGTATTCACAAATCACAATTTCACTGTTCACTGTAAAATTTGCGGGGGAATTGGGTAGGAGCGCTGGAGCTTATGTCGTTTTCGATTTGGCAAAAAGATACATTTTTTTCACAAAAAATATTTTTTTTTGGATTGAGAGTTACGAGTTGTTTACCTTTGGAAGGATTGCTTTTTTGACTAATTTATTATAAATAACATAACATAACCTTTAGCACAACTTTGAAACAAAAGTTTATATTATTGTTCTGTGTTAAGCAGTTTGACTTTTTTCATTTTTATACCCTGAAGAAGGCAGCAATCCGAAACCATAGTTTCATTCAAACGCCTATGACCAAAAAAGCCGACGGGAAAACCATTTCCATAAACTATATAAATATCAAATTGGTCAAGAACTCTATCTACAATTTTAATTGAGTTACTTGAAGTACTAATTCTACGCAGACGAAGTCGCGGGTACCAGCTAGTATTTAATAAACCTCTTCTGGATGGATTAAGTTAATTATTTCTACTTCAAGGGAATTAAAATTGTGGATCATTGATGGGTAGTGGTCTGTGTAATTTAGTAATTAATTTATTATATTTTCTGTAATTAATTCTAGATTTTCTTCTAGTAGTTTCATTTCAATACTATCTTTTTGTAATTTGTTATTATTTGAATCTCTTTATCCCTAGTCATAATGTAACCTTGTCCATCATTTAAGTTTGTAAGGTCTAATTTTTGTCCTTGAAGAGTCGGTATTGTCGTCATTATTAATATCGTCAGTATGTTTATTTTAGATGGATGCATTGTTAACCTGAAATTTGCGAGGTTTTTAATTTTTGCTTTATGGTATTGTTTTTTATTTGTAGCTGGTACAGTAACTCTATTATTTTTATGTGTTGTTAAATTCTTGAATCTCGGTTTTTAATTTTGTAGTGTATCTTTCTTTGTAATACATTTTAATTCCTTCTCTGTATTTTATTGGATCTTATCTTTACGTTACGTTTTTCTATGATATGTTTTTTCACGTTGAATGATTTAAATGATTTAAATAATGCTTCTCTTTCCAAAATTTCTGGTATTCGTTTAAAGAATAATTCGAACGGTGTATGCTTTGTCGCTGATGATATGGAATTGTTGTAAGCAATTAAGGCTTTTAATAGTGCTTCGCTAGTTGATATATTATTATTGTTTTTTAATATTCTTAAATGTTCTAAGAGTGTTGAATGAAACCGTTTTACTGGTGAATTTGAATTAGAATTGCTAACTGTCGTAAAATGTATGTCTATTTTCCTTGTCCTTATTTGGTTGGCTCCACTAGAAAGTTTTTCAATAACAAATTGATTATTAAAAAGATTTAGGGGTGATTCTGATATTGGTATATATCCATGGTCGTCTTCTCCTGCACTGTGTACTGTTGCGACTGTTTTAATGAGTTCTTCATTGTTGATCTCAATCATTAATTTTTCGTTGACTTTTTCAAATGGAATTCTGCTAAGTGCATCTGCATTATTATTTTTCTTTCCTGGCTTGTAATCTATTTCGTAATTATATTCTTCCATTTGCAGTTTCCATCTTATGAGTTTACTATTTAGATCCTTTATATTCATTAACCATTTTAAAGTTTTGTGATCGGATTTAATTTTAAATTTTGTACCGTATAGGTATGGCCTAAAGTATTTTGTAGCCCATATACTGGCTAATAATTCTTTTTCGATGGTTGAATAATTTTGCTTCTGTGAGTTAAGAGTTCTGCTTGCATAACAAATTGGGTGTTCAAGTCCTTCTATTTTTTGTGATAGAACCGCTCCTATCGCGATATTAGATGCGTCCGTACTTAAGATGAATGTTTTAGTGAGGTTTGCATCCATCATATCGATTTCCCAACAAAAACAAACCAACGGTAAACACATTTCCGCAAAGCATTCATCCGTGTCCATCGATATGAGTCATAATTTGTCAATTAGCAACAACAACCAATCAATAAAGTCCGATTTTATCTAAGAATTTTTTCTATTCCTTTGAATAACCTTAAAAAACGACCACTTTTAAACAATTTATAGCAACAAAAACATATATTTTGCAAACTCTGTACTCCTGGCCATCTAATCCAATTCAAATGATTTGGTTTTATCACAAATAACAAGATTTTGATGCAACTTATGCAAACAGTAGTTTTTCATATTTATAAAGTCATATCAATATTTCGGTTATTAAGCAACTCAAAGTAGTGAAATCTATTTTTTTCTAATGCTTTCTATTAGGTGCTTCTAATGGAATAAAAAATGTGATCTTTTTTTCATAGATAACGGTTTATTTAAAAAATAAGAAAATGGGTGAAATCTTCCGCGCAACCCCATTTAAGGGGACGGATATTTCAAATGCTGGACAACTACAAACGACAAAAACTGGGTAGTTGGTAGAAAGCATGTATGCTCTATCTAACAAAACCAAAAATAGCAAAATTGTTCCAACTAAAGAGAATTTATATGCAATTTAAGCAGTCCCTCGTTATCTCCGAAACGGTACAAAGCCAAGTGATGAAATTTCCTATTTTCAACAGTTTTCCACCTAACCAATCTAATAAAACACAAATTGTATCCATCCGCCTAACGGTTTACGATATATATCAGTGATAGTGTCATACCTACTCATTTCGCCTCTTGCTTTATTTTCATTTTTATCTGTTAAATTTGAGTTACCAAGGCGCAACTTGTGTTGCACTAAAATCTCGTCAAGTTGTTTCACAGTTTGAGATACCTCGCGAGTTGTGCTGCTATTTATTTTTACTTCAAAAGTGTTAACAAGCAATTTAATTTAATTTTCATATACATTTTTTTCTGTGTGTATATTTGAGTGATATTAAATCACCCATCTCATTTTATCACATTCTTTTAAAGCTGCCTGTCTCGTTTATCCCGGTGAGCTCTAACGTTTAGTATTTGTTCTGCCTTTGAAGCAAATTTTTCTGGCCTACACTTAAAGCTCAAAACGGTTGTCTTTACATATTTTAAACTGCATCAACGTTTAACGGCTGCCTTTGAGTGAGAAAGTGGTTCTATCCTTTTCTACCATTTTGGAGTACACCTGCAATCTTCCTACTTTCGCCACCGTGTGAGTACAACTTTTGGGTGTATGTTCTGCTGTTGTACTATCTACGCTACGGAGTTGCCTGATCATGAGTAACCCTGATTGTTACATTTGTAAGAAAAACACGAACGATGTCAGCGTTTCGTGTGGAATTTGTCTTGAACCTGTTCATGCAAAATGCGTAGGCCTAAAAGGAAAAGATGTAGATAAAATCATTTCTACTCCTGGTCTATGTTTTTATTGTGAAAATCATCGAAATATCTCACCTGATGTCCTTCACTGGAAGCTGATTAAGGCGCAAAAGTGTATTAAAAATATCGCATCTATATTTGCCGAACTACAGAAGACGTTGGATTTTGACTCTGCGAATATCGATAGGATGCAGCATAGTTTTGCAAATATTGGGAACACTTTACATCAACAATTACCACAATCAAAGGATATTATCGTTAATTTGCTGAGTCCTTTATCAGTTCAAGAGCCTTTACGCATTTTGCCAACACATAATACAAAGGAATCTAATTCTCACCAGCAGTTGGGCAATGATCTCGCTGTACGCTTAAACACTGAGGCTCAACTTTTACAACCAGCGTCCATTGTTAGTAACCAGCCAACAATTAATGCTGCTGTTAACCCGCTTGCTGCCGGTGGTACATGTTCCATCGTTCCATCGTCAGTGGCTAGCAACTCTGACAGCTCTTTGAGAGTTGTGCCTCCACCTTTTGCTGTGTTTTTAGCACGCTTACAATACGGTACTAAACCTGTGGATATAATCAACTTTATAAGGAGCAAGGGCATTGACACCGATGCTATCAAATGTCATAGCCTTACACCTGAAAACCTGCCGGACCGAATATCAGCCTCATTTAAGTTGCTCGCTCCATCGGATATTGGAAAAGTGTTAGTAAACCCAAATTTTTGGCCGAAAAATATGATTGTGAAGGAGTTTACAAATCGACCTAACAAGAACAACTCTAACAGGAAGCCAAAAAACTTACCGAGCTTGCCCTCTTCTATCAAAATATGAGAGGGCTAAAGACAAAATGTACGAAGTTCCTATTAAATGTATTCAGCTCCTCATCTGATGTCATAGTCATCACAGAAACTGGATTGGATGATAGCTTTTCCGATGATGTTATTTTCCCCAACTATTATTCTGTAAATCGCTGTGATCGATCACCTGAAAATAGTTCATTCGAACGATTTGGTGGTGTTCTTATAGCAATCAGAAAAGATTTAAATCCTAAGGAACTAAAACTTGACGATTTCTCGGATATCGAAATCTGTGGCAGTAAATTTGATCTCGCCTCATCGAAAATCTTCATCGTGTGTGTCTATATACCTCCTAGAACACAGCTTTCCGTAGTGATTAGATACTTGGATGCCATTCGCTATATTGAAAATCTTACATCCGCTTCTGACAGGCTTTATGTCTTTGGTGACTTTAACCAACCCAAAATTGATTGGACTGCCGGAGATATTGATTGCACGTATCTAACCTATGCTAATACCTTATCAACCATTGAGGCCGAAATCATCGACTGCTTTCAATCGATTGGACTTTTTCAAATGAATCCAATTAAAAACCATCAGAATCGCTCGTTGGACTTAATATTCTCCAATTATAACGATGATAGTTATGTAACTAGAAGTCTAACTCCGCTGGTTCCTGAAGACACCTATCATCCGTCATTATATTTGTTTTGTCATATTGAGTTTAATATTTTAAATGTTTCTTCTTCTTACAAATTTGATTTTAAAAACGCTAACTATTATAACATACTTTTTGCCCCTTCGGGTAGGGGAAAGAATATACCCGAGGTAGGCATGCCTGTCGTAAGAGGCGACTAAAATCCAACTCCGCCTTGTTACGAAAGTAGCATGCCGGTCCAAAGCCCGGGTAAATTAGGACGGTTTGAGGTAACAGCTTTTTAGCTTATCCTCAGTAAAAATAGAACTGTTAGTGTATTCTAACCCACAGGAGCCAGTGGTTAACACTCAACTATGCTATGAATGAAGAAACAAACGGAGTTGTCTACTCCAGGTGGTAATGGCAATAGCCAAAATCCACCCGTAGTCTTCTCGACTACGGCCGGGGCACGGATTCTGGAGGCCCCAACATTCATACCCGAACCCACAAGCGACTCTTGCGGTTCTATGTCGGATTTCCTCGGCAAATTGAGCATGAGACAAGCTGCTGCCCCCTGCACTGCTACTGACGGCCAGACTCGGGAAACCTCTATGGTTGAACGGGCTCCCGAAGAGGCGGGCTCTGAGCGGTGCTTGTCTAAGGGACAGTGGAAGAGGAAAAGGAAGAAGCTGTCAGATCTGCGGCGCAAAGATGCTTTACCGGCTGAAGGCGCAAGCTTTTCTCTCAGCTCTTCGGCGGCGCCTTTGAAAAGGAACAGGTCAGTGGAGGTCTCACCAACTGAAGCTGACCAACCCCTTGGATTGGGCTCTGCCTCCTCTTCTGCCGAACCGAAAAGCAAGAAGAAGCGACCCAAGCTCGTAAAGAGAATCAAACCTGCTCAAGTCTGTGAGCCCGACCGTGCACGGTCTCCAAATGAAACCGGTGCTGCTACCAGCAATGGAATCAGTGCTGGTGGACGGAAACCGGATGCTGCGATCGCACCTACGGACGTGAGCTCAAGACCCGCATGCGACCCTTGTGGCTCTATGTCCGATTCACTCGGCAATTTGAGCACGGGACAAGCTGCTGCCCACTGCACTGCCACTGACGGCCTGACTCGAGATACCTCTATGGTTGAACGGGCTCCTGAAGAGGCAGGCTCTGAGCGGCGCCTGTCTAAGGGACAGCAGAAGAGGAAAATGAAGAAGCTGTTGGATCAGCAGCGCAAAGAAGCCTTACCGGCTGAAGGCGCAAGCACGTCTCTCAGCTCTTCGGTGGTGCCTTAGAAAAGGAACAGGTCTGTGGAGGTCTCACAAACTGAAGCTAACCAACCCCTTGGACTGGGCGCTGCCTCCTCTTCTGCCGAACCAAAAAGCAAGCGGTTGCGTGGTTCTTTTGAACGCAGAACAGCTAAGGCACGAGATAGTAGGCTGTCCTGTAAGGATGCTGCTGTTTCTTCTTTAGCCGTTCGTATAGGGAAAGCAGGCAATGATAATAGCATGAGTGATGCAGAGTGCAAACACTGCAAAGCCCATCTTTTGGAGCTTGTCGCGGCTACGAATGCTTGTATCCAGGTTGAGGGCTGTGAGTTCAAGGACGGAACCTTCGTGGTGAAGACCTCCTCGCAGCAAACCTCTGAATGGGTTAGCAGCATGGTGCCGAAGATCAATCCCCTTGAGACCAAAGTTTTTGAGGTCTACAAGCCACCCAAGCTCACGCGTGCCGTCTGCTGGATCCCTGGGAAACTGGAGAAATCGGCGGATGTGCTTAAGCGTCTGAATGCCCAGAACCCTGGTCTCGACACAAAAGCCTGGATTGTCCGTTCTCACAGGCAGAGTAGAAACCGTCACGATGAAGATGGTAGCTCTCTGGTTGTGAGCATTGACATGGTTTCTGCCGAGATCATTAAGTCTAGGTACAACATGCGTCCCTATCTGCATCTTGGTAGGATTCATTTCCATTTCAATGCCAAATAGTGCAATTAGAGGACGAAACCCAGAGTCTACAACCATTTTGTTTACTCAGATAAACCTACAACACTGCAAGGCTGCTACTGCTCTTTTAAGTAGTAGGCTTGCGGTATGTAGAACAAAGAACTGCATAACATCCATCCAAGAACCGTGGGTGTGGAAAAATCGCATCTGTGGCCTTGGTGAGTTTAGCGGTTCGCACAACGTTCTTTACGATAAGCTGTCCGAGAGACCTAGGACATGTCTTGTTGTATCGAAATCCCTCACGCCAGTTACAATCAAACGGTTCTGTTGCCAGGATCTGGTTGCTGCAACTATTACTTATCATGCTAACGGCAATTGGGAAACCTTTGTCATTGCCTCGGCTTACTTTCCCTACGACTCTTTAACTCCTTCATCACCAAAGGCTGTTGTTGAGCTCTAAGAGTACTGCGAGTCCAAAAAGATAGGTCTTATCTTATGTTGCAATGCTAATGCTCAAAACACTGTTTGGGGCAGCAGCAAGTGCAATATACGAGGAGACCGTCTTCTGGACTTCATCCTATCGTCTGACATCACCATCAACAATGTAGGTTGTCGACCTACATTTGATACAGCCTGGAGACAGCAAGTAATTGGTTTTAACCTGTCCAACAGGCACTGCAAGACTATCATAAATTGGAGAGTATCGCCAGATAGCACTTTGTCAGATCACAGATACATCGAATTTCAAATCTACTGTGAAGTTTCACCTTCGCTGGAGAGGAGAAATCCGAGGAAAACAAATTGGGCTCGGTTTGAGGATTAGCTTGGCAATTCTGTTAAAGCACCTCTCAAGCTGAGATCAATACAGGGGGTAGAGAGGTCTGCTCAGGATCTGAGCAGCGTCATTATCCGTTGTTTTGAGCTAGCGTGTCCAGTTTCAAAAAACTCCTGTAGAAAACCGGTACCTTGGTGGAATACCGAACTGCAGTGTATTCGCAGAGAAACCAGAAAGCTCCTAAATAGGTCTTTAAAAACCAACTTAGCAGAAGACTGGAATCTGTATCGATCGAAACAAAAAGAATTTAAGAGACTAATTAGTAAATCGAAAACCGACTCTTATAGGAAATTTTGTGAGGAGGTCGCTTCACTAAGTGCAACCAGTAGGCTTTTTAAAGTCCTTAATAGGGACAGACCAAGTAAACTGGAATCGCTCCAAAAATCTGATGGTACCTACACTGAGACAAAGGCGGAGACTTTTAGTCTCCTGCTGGAGACTCACTTCCCGGGAGATCAGGTCATTTCGTGCTCTTCAGTGGTACCGCCTATGGTGGCCACTTCTGAACTATCAAACACCACGCGGCGTAGTTGGTATGTTGCATCCAGAGTGGTGACGGACGAAGCTATCAAATATGCAATTGCATCTTTTGAGAGTTTCAAGTCACCGGGTCCGGATGGAATTTATCCGGCTATGCTGAAACAAGGTTTTAGTCAGCTGATGCCGACGCTGAAAAGAATTTTCACCGCTAGCTTGGCCTTGGCCTACATACCTTCCCCTTGGCGTATGGTTAGAGTCGTGTTTATACCAAAGATAGGTAAGACCGCATCCTCTTTCTTTGATGCAACATGCCTATCAGCGTGGAAAATCCTGTGAAACCGCGCTTCAAAACCTTGTTGGTAGGATTGAAAGTGCTCTTGATCGGAAGGAGTACGCGCTGGGTATCTTCGTCGATATCGAGGGTGCTTTTGATAATGCGACTTTTGATAGCATGTGCAATGCAGCCAGACATCATGGTGTAGATGAAGCATTGGTTTTGTGGATTAAAGCAATGCTAATGTACAGGACGTTGGTTGCCGAGGCGGATTGTGGCAAATGCGTCATGACTGGGGTGAACAGAGGCTGCCCTCAAGGTGGTGTTCTTTCTCCGCTCTTATGGTGTATGGTAGTGGACTCTCTGCTAACGGCTCTCAATCTTCCTGGAACCTACACACAAGCCTATGCGGATGATGTCGCCGTTCTGTCTGTCGGTTCAGACCTAAGGACCGTCTGCTCTCGGGCGCAGAGATCTTTGGGCCTTATCGACGATTGGTGCACAAGAAATGGGCTTTCAGTGAATCCTCTTAAAACTACGGTTGTTCTCTTCACGAGAAGGAGAAAGATCACTGGTCTGACTCAGCTTGTGCTAAAACTCGTCACTATCCCGATATCCGATGAAGTCAAATATCTGGGAGTAATCCTCGATAGAAAGCGGAAACGTGTTACTGCCTCTCTTGCCAAACTTCAAAGAACGGTTTGTCTTGGATGCACAGGGGCCTTCCCTAGCACTCCGGGCTCTGCTCTAGATGCTATAATGAACCTCCCCCCCTCTTGATATTTTTATCATGGGGTGTACGCTGAAAACCATTTCTCGGTTAAAGAGAGGTGGCTTTTGGTACCACGCGCATTGGAATTTTGAGGAACTTGTGCGAGAATTGTCCCTTGACCCCTGTCTTATGGACATGCCGTCTGACGCAATGACCCCAGAAATCCTACTGCGACAAAACTACCATGTCAACTTTCCTCAGGAAAAGGAATGGCTTCGGTCAGACTCTGAGCCTGGGAAAGAATGTCATCGTGTATTCACGGATGGCTCCAGAACTGGACAACGGTCTGGTTCTGGTGTCTTTGTGGAAAGCGAGAACATTAGACTACACTACCCCTTAGGTAACCATGCGTCTGTCTTCCAAACGGAGATTTTCGCTATCCTTATGGCTATGCGCTACATCGTGACAAACTAGGCTAGAAGCATATGCGTTTGCAGTGATAGCCAAGCTGCATTAAAAGCATTGCTTAACCCTCTTACCTCGTCCATGTTAGTGCTCGAACTCAAGCTTTCTCTGAACTTAGTCGGAAGGCTCAACACCGTGAATCTTGTCTGGGTCCCAGGTCACACTGGTATCCAGGGAAATGAGATCGCTGATGAGCTTGCCAGACGGGGTTCAGAAGAGGCTTTCTCAGCACCTGAACCTGCGTTGAGTCTGCCTGCTTCTGTGGTTAGGTCATCCATTAATACTTGGGTTTCTCGTGAACACGAGCGTCGGTGGCGAGACTGTGCTGGATGTAGGCAAACCAAACGACTGCGTCCGGACATCTGCAAAAGGTCCGCGTCTTACCTTCTATCCCTTAGGAGAATGGACTGCAGGCTGCTTGTGGGCGTCCTTTCGGGCCACCAAGCTTTTGCCAAACACTTAAATGTGTTGGGCTTGAGCAACACCACTATCTGTCCTGCTTGTGGAGAGGACGATGATACAGCGGAGCACTTCCTCTGTAGCTGTCCCGCCTTTGCTCGCATCAGGTGGCGGATCTTTGGGGCTGATGTGGTGAGTGCCGAACATCTCATCCTTCTCATCTTTCTTGGAAAGACGGGAAAACTAAGTACAGTAATGTAAGGTGTCTGTTTGGCAGTACAATGGGCCTGTAGTTTGTGTCTGAGTGCTCCATCGGATAGTAACAACCTCCGACAAAAAAAAAAATAAAATAAAAATTATAACATACTGTAATGAGCTTTACAATTTTAATTGGAGTCCATTTTTAACCCTTGGAGTAGATGAACTTTGTTCGATATTTTATCGCGTCTTAAGGAACATAATTTTTGATTTTGTCCCAGTTGTTGAAATTAAAAATTTTGTAAATGGTATTTGTCCTTGGGATAATGATGATACACGTAGACTTAAAATTCTTAAAAATAGAGCCTATAAGAAGTGGCGCTCGAGTATGTCGAATAACGACTATACTTTATATCGTCAGCTCAGAACCGAGTTTAAAACTTCTATTCACCCAGCCTACTCAGCTTATATCAATGATGTCGAATCAAAAATCAAATCACCGCCTAAATTATTTTGGAATTTTGTTAATTTACAAAAAAATAGTGATGGTTTTCCGGGCTCTTTCTTCTTTCAAGATCAGTCAATAGATGATCCCCGCATTATCTGCAATAGTTTTGCAACATTTTTTCAATCAGTGTATTCAAATCCCGGTTCAGTTATAGATGAACACTTTTTTTCTTATTTAGGTGCTCCACATTCCTCTATTTTTAGTCATATTGCCTTTCCCGAAGATATGATAATGAGTAAACTTAGAAGTTTGGCCCTAAATTTCAATCCTGGACCCGATGGTATTCCAGCTGGATTTTTAAAAATGTGTGCCCTGCCTTTACATTCCATACTTTGCCACATATTCAATGTATCGCTAAAGACGGGTATCTTTCCTTCCCTATGGAAAAATTCTTTTATTGCACCAATATTTAAATCTGGTAGGAAAATAATAATATTGAAAACTATAGAGGAATCTGTAAACAATCGTCCATCCCTAAGCTGTTTGATGAGGTGGTGACTGATAAGTTGAATTTTTTTTTGTAAAAATTTAATTTGCAATAACCAACATGGTTTTGTAAAAAACAGATCCACTGTTACCAATCTTCTCCTTTTTACAAATTTTGTTATTAGTGAGATATCTAAGGGTAATCAGGTCGATGCCATTTACACTGATTTCAGTAAAGCGTTTGACCGAGTTGACCACAGGCTTCTTCTTTACAAACTTGAACATTTAGGGTTACCTACATTGTTTCTGAAATGGCTATCATCCTATTTAGGAAACAGGTACCAATTTTTTAAGTTCCGTGGACACTTATCCAAAGAAATCAGGGTAACATCCGGTGTCCCTCAAGGAAGTCACATAGGCCCACTCCTATTTATTTTATTTGTTAATGATGTTGTCAAATTTGTTCCACATTGCAAAATCCTGATGTTTGCCGATGATTTTAAAATATACTCTTCATGCAATGATCCGAATAGTTTTCATAGATTAAATGCACATCTCCAAAATTTCGTTTTGTGGTGCACTAAAAACTACTTGTCCCTTAATGTTAGTAAATGTTCGGTTATTACATTTTCCCGTCGTACCTCACCTTTCACTCATGCTTATTCCTTCGACAGTAATGCTATTCCGCGTGTTTCTTTGATAAAAGATTTAGGGGTTATGTTAGATAGTAAACTATCCTACATTTACCACTATGAATATATCTCTAATAAAGCCAATAGAGCATGGGGAATGCTTAAACGTTATGCTAGGGCGTTCTCTGACCCCTATGCGCTAAAAATTTTATATTTGTCGTTTGTTCGATCACTGTTGGAATATGCGTCCATTGTTTGGTGTCCATACTACAATACTCATGTTGTTAGAATCGAAGCAATTCAAAAGAGATTTCTTAGGTTTGCCCTCAGATGTCTTCCTTGGTCCGATTTTAATAACTCACCCCCTTATTCAGCCCGATTACAACTTATTGGACTTGAGTCCCTTGAGGTTAGGAGAAAGGTGTCAAGAGTTATTTTTCTCCACAGAATGCTTATTGGGGAAATTGACTGTTCTGATATTTTAAGTCTTTTGGGTCTTAATGTTCCATCACTTAATTTGCGTAATAACAGACTCTTTTATGTTCCTCGTTCTCGTACTAATTACGGTAGATCCTGCTCTTTAAATGGTTTAATGTTACTGTATAATGAGTGTGCGTCTTTAATTGACTTTAATATGACAATACCATTAATAAAATCCATCTTGTTCAATTATTTCCAGTTGTAATTGTATTGCTCAAATTTGAATTAGTTTTGTACTTGCATTTTCTTTTTCTTTTTTTTTCTGTATTTTCTTTTTTTTTACATAATTTGTTCCTCAATTTTTAGTCACTTTTTTGTAATATGTCTAAGAAAGGCCAAGTACTTTGTTGACAAACAAATAAATAAACAAATTTAAGCGAAATTGAAACTTAATTTTTTTTGTGAAGTTAGCGCGCACTTTTTCTAGAATGAAAAACGTAAAGTGCAGTTCGATAGACATTCGTTTGTAGTTGTTTGTAGTAAAATTTTTTTCGTTTGTAGTTCAACCGTTAGAAAGTTAGAACCATTTGAAAAAAAAATTTGCAATCCCTTAAATCCGTGTTATCTCCGAAACCGTAGCAAGCAGAGTGATAAAATTTTCTGTATTTGAAAGTGTCCACTTCACTAATCTAATAAAATTCAAATTGCGTCAATCGGCGTAACGGTTTATGATTTATTTGAAATTTTAAGCAAATTCAGACCCCAATTTAAGGGGCTCATTACTCAAAAACTGTTGAACTACAAACGATGAAATTCTACATATCTATTCTATGCACCCTTCTTTACCTCTGATATAAAATAGAAGACAATCCCCATTAGAGAAAACTTTTTATTCTCAATTAAGGGAAGCCATAAATGGACTCAGTCGCTTATGGTCTCATTTCACTCATTTAAGCAATTCGATAAAACGTTAACCGTTAGTGGAAAATTAGTTTTGATGACTTTGTTAGAAAGAGAAGGGTAGTTTCATTGGAAAAAAACATATTTCAAGCTTCAAAGCGTTTTAGGAATGGAAATATCGAATCGCTTAAAAATTTTATCACTCTGCTTGCTACGGTTTCGGAGATAACACGTATTTAAGGGATTGCAAATTTTTTTTCAAATGGTTCTAACTTTCTAACGGTTGAACTACAAACGAAAAAAATTTCACTACAAACAACTACAAACGAATGTCTATCGAACTGCATTTCACGTTTTTCATTCTAGAAAAAGTGCGCGCTAACTTCACGTAGGTTAATATTGGTTCATCAATTAACATGTTTCTACAGTCTTTGAAGCATTTAACATATGTTTCGTCGTTGATATTTATCTTTTTGCCTTTTTTCAATTTTTCCGTTAGTGAAGCCACTAAGCAAAGTCTCACCACCTATTCATCGACTTCAAAGCCGCATATGATAGCATTCATCGTCAGGAGCTTTATGTGGCGATGGCCGAATTCGGGATCCCGGAAAAACTGATCCAGCTATGTAGCGTGACGCTGGAGAACACACGCTGCAATGTGCAACTTGGAAGTAGTTCCTCCGAGCTATTCCTGACATGCACCGGATTTCGGCAAGGAGACGCACTATCATGTGACTTCTTCAATCTCGTGCTAGAGCAGATAGTGCACAGGGCAGGTGTCAACACGGAAGGCACTATCTTCAACAAATCCGTCCAGCTACTGGGGTATGCAGACGACATTGGTCAGTCGACATCGGTCGCTGGCATCGTGCCGTGATATAAGCTTTTATGGCGATAGAAGAACAGGCGAAATTCGTTGGTCTTGTAGTAAATGAGGACAAGACTAAGTACATGCTATCAACAAACAAACAAGCATCTGTCCACCGCCTAGGACAGAACGTCACTATTGATAGCAACAATTTCGAGGTAGTTAAGGAGTTTATCTACCTCGGAGTAAACATGAACTCCACAAATGACATCCTAGTGGAGATCCGGCGAAGAATAACCCTAGGAAACCGCTGCTACTTCGGTTTGGCAAAACAATTGGGTTCAAAACTCCTTACTCGAAGGACAAAATGTATGCTTTACAGAACCCTTATCCTGCCAGTTCCGCTTTATGGCGCCGAGTGCTGGATGATAAGCAGGAAGGGAGAGCTGATACTGGGCTCCTTCGAAAGAAAAATTCTTCGGCGGATTTTTGGTCCTGTGTGCGAGGAGGGCGAATGGAGGAGAAGATACAACCGCGAACTCTATGAGCTGTACCAAGATGTGAATGTAGTCCAAAAGGCCATAATACGTCGACTACATTGGTTCGGCCACATCGAGCGAATAGACAATAATGCTGCAGCTAAGAGGATCTTCGAATCCCAGCCGCCAGCTTCGAGACGACAAGGAAGACCGAACCTCCGTTTCAAAGACCAAGCCATAGCGGATGCCAGAGCGCTTGGTCTGGACAACTGGAAGCAGCGTGCCCAGGATCGCAGAGGATGGAAGGCTGCAGTGTCTCAGGCAGAGACTCTCCACGGGTCGGGAGCCCGTTAAGTAAGTAAGTAAGCTTATGAACGTATGGGTATCGATAACTCTTTGCATAAACTGGTCTTTCGTCTGTAGTTTTAATTACATGCTTAACTGTATTTGTAAATGTAAGATTATGACCTTCTTCTTTAAATAGATATTCATATCTTTTTATTTTTTCCTTCAATTTTATTTCTTCTTCAATATTTAGGTGATCTATGTTTAAGTTATTTATTATATTTTTGGTATTTCTTATATTTTCTAAATTATTTATTTCTGTTAGGTCTACTGTAGTCCTTTTATTTTTATTTTTTATATTTTGATCTCTTTTTTCAGATCCTGTTTCATTAATATCCGTTTCGCACCATTTAAGATTTGAAATTAGTTTCTTCCTTTCATTTTTATTATTTATTTTTTTATTTGTATTATTATTTTGAACGATTTCTTCTACTTTTATTGGTTGAGATATTTCTAATTTTATAATAGCATCTGTATTATTTTGTAGTTTAATTTTTGACATCCAATTTTGCGATGAATAAGTTCCTTGTATAATGTAAAGATCGTTGCCATAATGTTGTTCTTTAACAGAAATGCGTCCATGTTCCACATCGACGGGTATTAAAACTGAACGTGTAGTTCTTGGTTGAAATTCATATTTTTTAGGTATTATATATGGATATTAGATTAAGTTCGTTGTTTCCTCTAATAAGTTTTCCGCTTGAATAGTTAATATTCATTTCATTTCCTATTAGTATGTCAAAGTAATCATGGAATTTATATAAATAAAGATCTACTGGTGGGTCATCGTCTCCGAATTCCCTAAATAACGTAGTTTAAAATTTTTCTGCTATTTTAGTCCTGTTTTTCCACTAATTGAATTAACTTTCTGCGGCTCTATTGATGTTGTGTAGGCTTTATTTATAATTTTTGGGTTAACTAAAGATGAGGAAGAGCCTATATCTATTAACACTTTTAATTTTTTTGATTGAGATATTTGTACTTCCACGTATGGTAATCAGTTAAGTCCGAGGCATTTACCTGAAAATTTTCCTGGACAAAGGCTTCTGGAAATGCATTCCTCCGATTTCTATTTTAAATTGCGCGTTGAAGAGTTGATGGAGATGGATCTACCTCCATTGGTACTGGTCTGTTTGCCATATTTCTATTATTATTATTATTATTGTAGTAATTTCTTTGTAAAGGTATCTGTCTTGAATTATTTCTGTCGAAATTATCGTTTCTTGGTAACGATAGGTTATTTCTATCGTAGTTATTATTATAATTATTCGTTCTGGGATAACTATTTAAATATCTAGAGTTATTGTAATTCTGTCTTGGTTCTGAAATATTTCGGTTTGAATCGACGAGGCTAAGAGCTATATCATATGCCTCTTCCATTGTATCTGGGTCCCTACCCATAATTATTGTCCTAAAAGGATCCCTGAGCCCTTTTATAAATGTGTCGAGCCCCTCTTTTATATTTCTGCGGAACATTCGTTCTCGAATGTGTATGTCTTATTCTGACTGTCTGAGTTTTGTATTTAAGACTGTGACTATATCTAAAATATTGTCATAAAATTATGCCAAAGTATCTGCTTGTTTTAATAGACTTAATTGATGATATAGAGTTCGTTCATCACTATTATCTGTAAAATGCCTATTTAGGATTACTTTGATTTCATCCCAATTGTCTGGATTGCCGTAAAGGCGTAACCTGTCTGCTGCTTTACCCTTAATTTTATTTTTAGTAGCTTGAGCCCATATTATTAAAGGTGCATTTTCTTTCGTTCTCAAAATGTTCCATACCGTATCTACACCGCGTGTGAAATTTTCTAGTTCTCCTAGATTACCGTCAAACTCGGGTAGGTTTTTGATTAGATCGGGGGTTTTTAGAAAATTATCCATGTTTGAAATACAAGGGGTGTCTTTACAGAATTCTGTCTAATATATTTATTTTATCTAACTTTCAATTTTATCGTTCTCTTTTAAATTATTTTATTATTTGTTTCCCTAGAAACTGTTGCTTCTTTTTATACCCTCCAGAGGAAGGTATATTCACTTTGCCAATACATTTGTAACGCCAAGAAGGAGTCACCGGAGACCTCATAAAGTATATATATTCTGAATCAGGATCACATTCTGAATCGATTTAGCCATGTCCGTCTGTCTGTCTGTCTGTCTGTCTCTCTGTCTGTCTGTCTGTTGAAAGCACGATAGCGCCCAAAGTAATTGACGTAGGTGAATTAAATTTGGTGAAAGGACTTCTTTTTATCGGCGTCAAGTTGGTATTGAAAATGAGCTATGTCGGTCAAGTAGTTCTGGTACCTCCCATACAAAACCAATATTGGACCCATGTTCCTCTCTGTCTGTTGAAAGCACGATAGCGCCCAAAGTAATTGACGTAGGTGAATGAAATTTGGTGAGAGCACTTATTTTTATCACCGTCAGGTTGATATAGAAAACGGGGTATGTCGGTCAAGTAGTTCTGGTACCTCCCATACAAAACCAATATTGGACCCATGTGTCTCTCTGGCTGTTAAAAGCACGATGGGGCCCAAAGTAATTGACGTAGCTGAATGAAATTTGGTGAAAGGACTTCTTTTTATCGGCGTCAGATTGGTATTCAAAATGGGCTATGTCGGTCAAGTAGTTCTGGTACCTCCCATACAAAACCAATATTAGACCCATGTGTCCCTCTTTCCGTTGAAAACACGATATCGTCCAAAAGAATCAACCTAGGTGAATGAAGTTTTGTAAAAGGACTTCTTTTATCGTCGTTAGGTTGGTATTAAAAATGGGCTATGTCGGTCAAGTAGTTCTGGTATTTTGCATGACTTGTATGCAGTGGAGGGTATCAAAACATCGGCCAGGCCGATGATAACACTTTTACTTGTTTTTGTTTCCTTTACTTTAATTGCGTTCCTTAGAACCCTTAATATTTTTCAATGCGTTCCTTAGAACCTTTTACTTATTTACTTTTTAAATATGTTCCTTAGAACCTTTTACTTATTACTTTTTAAATATGTTCCTTAGAACCTTTTACTTATTTACTTTTTAAATATGTTCCTTAGAACCTTTTACTTATTTACTTTTTTAAATATGTTCCTTAGAATCTTTTACTTATTTACTTTTTAAATGTTCCTTAGAACTTTTTACTTATTTATTTCTAAACTTTTTTTTTTTATTAATTAATCTTAATTTAATATTAACTTACTTCGATGTCTTCTTTTTCCGTGTGGTTTTGGATGTCGTCTTTTTACGTGTGGTTTTTGATGTCTTCCTTTTACAGCTTCTTGGATTTTTTTGGATTTTTCCGATTTGTAGTTTTCCATTTCTTCAATTTGTTGTTTTCGATTTCTCGGATTTGTAGTTTTAGATTTCTTAATGTTTTTTTTTTTAATGAGTTGTTTTGCCAATATGTTGTTTGCATTTTTAAATAACACACCAAAAATAAATTTTTCTTTACGGTTTTAAGTGTAAAGACTTCGGATTTTAAAGAATACCGACACTGCGGATTTGAGGATACCGATGTCGGATTTAAGGATACCAACTGCGCCAATTACGTGCCGAGCGTGACAGGAAATAAAAAAATTTATTCTTGGCCCGATCACTTGGGCAGAAATAAACACACGAAATGTTTTTGTTTTAGTTAACTTTTATTTAATTTAATTTAATTTAATTCAAGTTTACTTTTTATGTTGCTGACTCCTTACCACTGGTGGGGGGAAGTCAGATGGAAGAGTATGAGAACAACTAGGACAGAACTGAACTGAGAATCTGGGCTTTTGGGTGCCCGTAATTATACTCCTTATATTGTTTACTTATCTTTTGCATTGCCGTAACGATGGCTTGCAATATGATCTTCTTATTATTGATCAGATTTGTCTATTAGGCAAAACGGATGCATCTGTGTCATCAATGATAGAGGATTTCTAATGGTGCGTCACGTATGAAGATCTATTAGAGAAAAGCGTGGGCGAGAGATAAATATGAGGATGCAATTGCATCATAAAAGAATAATACTTTGGCTGTCTTAGGATATTGTGCACACTTGTATAAACAATAAAGATTAAATGCATAGTGCATCGAAGCCAAGTTCAATGTCAATCATTAGATATGATGACGAATGGATGGCTGGGGCCTTGAGTTACTTCTTTAGTTAAAATTATGTTATTATGACTCATACAATTGATAGCTTGCGGTTGCTGTAACCGTTAAGTATACTATGGGTAGGCGTGACGTGAGCCCATGCCGCAACTGTATATTAGTGCATTTTTATATGGGGCCATAAATCTTTAAATCAAAAACTTGCCATTCATTTCATTGAATTTGAAGGGGATAAGGTTTTCGTAAAAGTTTTGAAAACAGGAAGTTCATTTATGAATTCATTCTTTTTTTTACATTTGGCAGTAGTTTTATTTAATTTTTTGCAGTTTGAGTCTTATTTTTCGAATAATCCAATGAGTCGGTAATATTTGGAGTGCATTTCATATATAGTGTTTCCGTATAACTGACAAATCTGGCAATACATACTAACCTATTCAAGAAAATAAGTAATTTTGCCTAACTAGCTTCCTATTTTATGCGAGAGTGTTTCATATGTATTTTAGTTTCAGTTTAGTTTGAATATACCCGATAGAATTTAAAAAAAATAATACCAGAAAGAATTTTCACCCAGTAGGTGTGTGTGCAAATACGAATTTAATAAAAAACAAGTAAAAGTGTTATCATCGGCCTTGCCGATGCTTTGACACCCTCCACTGCATACAAATCATGCAAAATTGGTTTTGTATGGGAGGTACCAGAACTACTTGACCAACATAGCCCATTTTTAACACCAAACAAGCGACGATAAAAAAAATGTTTTCAATATATGTTTTCTAATATTGGTTTTGTATGGGAGGTACCAGAACTACTTGAACACCATAGCCCATTTTTAATGTGAACTTGACGACATTAAAAATAAGTACTACTTACTACTTACTTACTTAACGGGCTCCCGACCCGTGGAGAGTCTCTGCCTAAGACACTGCCGCCTTCCATCCTCTGCGATCCCGGGCACGCTGCTTCCAGTTATCCAGACCAAGCGCTCTGGCATCCGCGATGGCTTGGTCTTTGAAACGGAGGTTCGGTCTTCCTTGTCGTCTCGAAGCTGGCGGCTGGGATTCGAAGATCCTCTTAGCTGCAGCATTATTGTCTATTCGCTCGATGTGGCCGAACCAATGTAGTCGACGTATTATGGCCTTTTGGACTACATTCACATCTTGGTACAGCTCATAGAGTTCGCGGTTGTATCTTCTCCTCCATTCGCCCTCCTCGCACACAGGACCAAAAATCCGCCGAAGAATTTTTCTTTCGAAGGAGCCCAGTATCAGCTCTCCCTTCCTGCTTATCATCCAGCACTCGGCGCCATAAAGCGGAACTGGCAGGATAAGGGTTCTGTAAAGCATACATTTTGTCCTTCGAGTAAGGAGTTTTGAACCCAATTGTTTTGCCAAACCGAAGTAGCAGCGGTTTCCTAGGGTTATTCTTCGCCGGATCTCCACTAGGATGTCATTTGTGGAGTTCATGTTTACTCCGAGGTAGATAAACTCCTTAACTACCTCGAAATTGTTGCTATCAATAGTGACGTTCTGTCCTAGGCGGTGGACAGATGCTTGTTTGTTTGTTGATAGCATGTACTTAGTCTTGTCCTCATTTACTACAAGACCAACGAATTTCGCCTGTTCTTCAATCGCCGTAAAAGCCTCTATCACGGAACGCTGGGAGCGACCGATGATGTCAATATCGTCTGCATACCCCAGTAGCTGGACGGATTGGTTGAAGATAGTGCCTTCCGTGTTGACACCTGCCCTGCGCACTATCTGCTCTAGCACGAGATTGAAGAAGTCACATGATAATGCGTCTCCTTGCCGAAATCCGGTGCATGTTTCGAATAGCTCGGAGGAACTACTTCCAAATTGCACGTTGCAGCGTGTGTTCTCCAGCGTCACGCTACATAGCTGGATCAGTTTTGCCGGGATCCCGAATTCGGCCATCGCCACATAAAGCTCCTGACGATGATCATCATATGATATGCGGCTTTGAAGTCGATAAAAAGGTGGTGAGTCTCGACTTGAAATTCATTGGTCTTTTCCAGAATTTGCCTCCCTCCTCCTGGCTCGATACTCTTCCCTCGCTGCCCTTGTTTTGCGCTGCAGCGCCTTTATATGTGCATCTTCTGTCACCTTTTTCCTGCGTACGCATTCATCATCATACCAAGGGCTCTTTCTCTGGGGTGGCTGGTACCCTAAGGTGGTTTCGGCTACCTCTTTGATGATGTCGCGATACTGGGACCACTGGGTGTTGGCATTTGTGGTAGGTGAATGCACTGCGGAGAGTTTCTCACTCAGGCGCTCTTTGTAGACTCTGGCTACTCCAGGTGTGTTAAGGCGTCCAACGTTGAATTCCTTCTTCTGGGCGGAACGCAGCTTCTTCTCGTTGGATAGTCGAGCTCTGAACTTAGCCGCAACAAGAAAATGGTCAGAGTCGACGATTGCCCCTCGGAATGTGTGCACGTTGAGGATGTTGGATGCGTGCCTCGCGTCGATTAGCACATGGTCGATTTGGTTGGCGGTTCGACCGTCTGGAGAGCGCCAGGTTGCTGTGTGGATCCTTAGCCTTGGAAACCTAGTGCTACTTATCACCGTATTACGAGCTGCCGCGAAGTCAGTTAGTCGGTAACCGTTGTCTGTGGTCGTATCGTGGATTCTGTGTTTACCAACTAACCCGCCAAAGATGTTTTCCTTTCCGATTTTAGCATTGAAGTCCCCGAGCACAACTTTGACATCGTAAAACTCCTCCTTGATAGGGTCTTCAGCCTCGTCGGTAGGGGCGTGTGCACATATTATTCTTATGTTTTGGAAAGTAGCTTTGATGCGGATCACAGCTAGGCGATCACTTATCGGCTTAAAGTCAATGACTTTTGTCCTAAGCCGATTTCCCACGACGAATCCGCATCCTAATACATGCAATCTTTTATGGCAGCTGTAATAAATATCGCAATTTTTCCTTTTCATCGTACCTGATCCTATCCATCGTATCTCCTGGATCGCGGTAATATCTGCCTTGTACCGCGTGAGGACAGACTCAAGTTTTTGAGTAGCACCTGGGGTGTACAGCGTTCGCACGTTCCAGGTACATACTCTTAAATCGTTGTCCGTTGACGTTCCGGGTCTAGTTGCCGTTTGAGGGAAATTGTTATCCGAGGCTCCTCGTGTCTCTCTCAAAACTATTCTTTTTTTTACATGGTCGGGAAGTTACCCCGACGGCACAACCCCCAACCTGGAGGGCCAGGCCCTTGACCCTAGGACAGCAGGCCGGTTACTCCGGTGCCAGTAACCCACTTTGGGATGTGAGCGCTGCCGTTGGCCCATTAAGGGTTCATCCGCCACCAACTCTTCTCCAACACCCTGGCTCGGTATTGGAAATCCCTATAGACCTGGTATCCGAATATGTCAGAGCAGCTCTATAGGGATTACACTAAATAGTTCGACCTGACTGGAACTGTAGACGCCACCGTTGGCTCCATCTAGGGAACTCCTCCGCTGCCGTCTGGTACCAGAGGAGGTGTCTTAGTGAGAAAACAACACTCCTCCCCCCTCTCTCGTCTGCTGCCACCAACGACCTTCCAAAGGGGTTGGTTACCCAATCTCCAGTCGAGGTACTAGGCACCCACCAGTCACCACGTGGAGGTGAGAGTAGGAGTTGATAGTGAGAGGCTAGGTGAGAACGCTTGTGTTCTCATGACATCGCATCACTACCCTTCAACACCGGCCATTAAAAATAAGTCCTCTCACAAAATTTCAATTGCCTAGGTAGATTCTTTTCGACGCTATCGTGTTTTAAATATATATTTTCTAATATTGTTTTTTTTATGGTAGGTACCAGAACTACTTGAACAATAACAAACCAATAAACACATAAACCTCCACATTTGCTAGTGCGACAACTTTCTTAGAAACTATTACATTTTTTGTCATCGCAGAATTCAAATTTCATAATTTGTTTTCGTGAAAAACAAGGTCAATGGTTTATTTCACAACGAGGATTTTATTCTAAAAAAAGTAATATATAAATTGCAAATTAATTTGCCCAACAGATTTCTTTGAAAGGCATTTTGAGGCTTATTATAAGCAAAACAAGTAAAAGTGTTATCATCGGCTTGGCCGATGTTTTGATACCCTCCACTGCATACAAGTCATGCAAAATACCAGAACTACTTGACCGACATAGCCCATTTTTAATACCAACCTAACGACGATAAAAGAAGTCCTTTCACAAAACTTCATTCACCTAGGTTGATTCTTTTGGACGATATCGTGTTTTCAATGGAAAGAGGGACACATGGGTCTAATATTGGTTTTGTATGGGAGGTACCAGAACTACTTGACCGACATAGCCCATTTTGAATACCAACCTGACGCCGATAAAAAGAAGTCCTTTCACCAAATTTCATTCAGCTACGTCAATTACTTTGGGCGCCATCGTGCTTTCAACAGCCAGAGAGACACATGGGTCCAATATTGGTTTTGTATGGGAGGTACCAGAACTACTTGACCGACATTCCCCGTTTTCTATATCAACCTGACGCTGATAAAAATAAGTGCTCTCACCAAATTTCATTCACCTACGTCAATTACTTTGGGCGCTATCGTGCTTTCAACAGACAGAGAGGAACATGGGTCCAATATTGGTTTTGTATGGGAGGTATGGGATACCAACCTGACGCCGATAAAAAGAAGTCCTTTCACCAAATTTCATTCACCCACGTCAATCACTTTGGGCGCTATCGTGCTTTCAACAGACAGACAGACAGACAGACATACAGACGGACATGGCTAAATCGATTCAGAATGTGATCCTGATTCATTATATATATACTTTATGAGGTCTCCAGTGACTCCTAATATAAAAATAGACAATAAAATAAAAAGTGCAAATGTCAAGGACAGAAGAAGATTCGCAATCTATCGCATCAACCTCTACTGCCGCAATGTCGACGACTGCAGTTTCAATGTCGGTGACTCCAGTTTCGTCAATTTTGCCACTTAACCTAAAAAGCGCTAATCTGCCAGTAGCGTGGAAGCATTGATTAAATTTATTTAAAATTTATTTACGTGCATCTAACTTGGAAACTCAACCAGACAGCAGAAAAGTAGCCTTGCTGCTGCACTATATGGGTCCAGATTCTTTGGACATTTTCAGTTCTTTCAACAAAGAACTAGACAATATCACATTCAATAAACTTGAAGAAAAGCTTGATGGATATTTTCTGCCGAAAGTCAATATAATCATGGAGAGATACACATTTTTTCAAAACGACAAGGGCCAGATGAATCCATTGATGAATTTATCACAGCTCTAAAAAACCTTAGCTTAACGTGCGAATTCTCATCATTGCGCGAAGATCTTGTGCGCGATATATTCATTTGTGGCCTCCATAATAAATATTGCCATTTAAAGGAGAGGCTTCTTAATGAGGAAAAAATAAATTTAGACAAAGCCATTCAAATAGCCAGAAGCATGGAACTCAATAAACAACAACTACAAGCTCAGCAAACAAACAGTTTCATTGGTGCCTTAAAGAAGCAAAATATATCGCCTTCTGCTTACAACAGCCATCAACGTCATCATCATCTAAAACACCAGCATAATCTACCTATGTCATCAGTATTATCGAAGTCGTCGTACCAGTCATCCAACCGCCAAAACCAAAAACAAAGCTCGTCATCCCGCTATTCACATCGGACCACATCAAAAAATCAGCTACCGTTTTTTCCATCATCTGCCAATGGCTTATGTTAAATATGTGGACAAGTACACAAATCCACTTGTCCAGCTATTGGTGTAATTTGCTTAAAGTGCAGGGGAAAAGATCATTTTGCAAAAATGTGTCAAATAAGTCTGCAAGTTCGCAACATCCAATTCGCCGAAGATGTTTCGGAATCAGAGTCTACTTCGTCAACATTGTTTATTGGGGCTCTTCATCAACAAGAAGCTGAAGCAGTACTGCAATGGAACGTGTCATTACAGATAAACAATTGCAACATATCTTGCCAACTGGACACCGGAGCTCAAGGAAATGTAATGTCATTAACACAGTTGCAGTCTCTTGGGTATAAAAAAGTTGATATTAAACAAAGTAATGAAAATCTTATTACATTCATCGGAGAAAAAATTAATGCTCTTGGTTATTGCATGTTATCTTGCCTTTATAGTGGTAAATCGTATATTTTAAAATTTATTATTATTAATATAAACTGCAAGTGTATATTAGGATTAAAAGCCTGCATAGATATGAAGTTAATTAAGAAATCGGAAGAGTGTTGTGTCAGTGTTAACCAGGTCAAGAAGAATAATGTAAAAGCTGTGATTCCAAATTGGTTGTCCAAATTTGAGGATGTATTTAAAGGTTTAGGCTGTTTGAAAGGAAAATGTCATTTGAAACGTGATGTCACCCCGGTCGTTGATAGTCCTCGAAAAATACCTTTCGCGTAAAGTACAGATCTTAAACGTGAACTAATTAGATTAAAAGAACTTAATGTCATTAAAGTAATTACCCAGCCGACCCAATGGGTAAATTCAGTCGTTTTAGTAAGAAAGCGCAATGGAAAACTTCGCTTGTGTTTAGACCCGCGTAATTTGAATAAGGCAATTTTAGACGATTGTAAAGCTAAACTTAGTGGTGCGAAATATTTCAGTGTTTTAGATGCAAAATTTGGGTTTCTGGGTTATTCAGTTAGATGAAGAATCATCGAAGCTGTGCACTTTTAATACTCCTTTCGGTAGATTCCGCTTCCTTCTTTTACCGTTTGGTATAAATGCAGCACCGGAGATTTTTCATTGTGAAATGGTCAAACGTTTTGCGGACATATCGAATCTAATAATTTACATTGATGATTTTTTAATATATGCCTCTAGTAAAGAAGAGCACGACCATATTTTGACTAAAGTTCTTCAAAGAGCAAAGGACATAGGTCTTAAGTTCAATCCGGATAAGTCAAAGTTTTGTCAAATTGAAGTAAATTTCATAGGTCATATATTTAGTCAATTGGGAGTCCGTCCAGATAAGGCAAAAATAGATGCCATTTGTGCTATACCCAGACCAAAGTCCACATCGGAGTTGCAACGCTTCTTGGGTATGGTAAATTACCTAAGTTCTTTTGTTAAAGGACTGTCTGTCGAAAATGTAAATCTGAGAAATCTGATAAAAAAAGATATACAGTGGCATTGGTCAGAGGTGCATGAGCGAGAATTCAATACATTAAAAACTTTAATTTCTGAAGCACCAATTCTTACTTATTTTGATGTAAATAAACCTTTGACGCTGGCTGTGGATGCTTCACAAAATGCCGTTGGTGCAGTCATTTCACATCACGGTAATCCTATTGCTTATGCCTCGGCCACGCTAACTTCCTCACAGCAAAATTATGCACAAATAGAGAAAGAATTATTCGCTATTCTATTTGGGTGCACAAAATTTCATTCTTTTATTTTTGGGAAACAAGTTGTCGTTCTTTTCGATAAAGCCTTATATAAAGTGCCTGCGCGTTTACAAAGATTTATGCTCAGACTCTTAGCATATGATCTTAAAGTAATTTATAAGCCGGGAAAATATATGTATATTGCAGACACATTATCTCGCGCAGCACTGCCAAATGAAACATTAACTGAATTTGACAATGACATAAGTTTACATTGCAATTTAGTTCGATCTTTGCGTCCATTGGCGATGTGAAAACTAAAACAAGTAGAAATTCAAACCGGAACAAAAAACGATCTGGTCTTGTCAAAAGTCATGGAATACCTACCACATAAATAGTTGGCCATGCACAAAGAAAAATTTAGAAGATTTTGTAATGCCATATTACAATATTCGCAATGAACTTGTCATTGATAATCTTTTATATAAATCCAATCGCTTGGTTATACCTGCAGTAATGCGTCATAACATCCTTCTTATGTTACTTGAGGATCACATGGGCATAGAACGATGCAAAAATCTGGCAAAACATTCCATTTACTGGCCTAACATTGACCAAGATATTTTAAAAGTAGTTAAAAACTGTGATGTATGTATTCGACATCGCTCAAAGAACCAAGAAGAGCCGATACACAATCATAATGTCGTTTCAATTCCGTGGTATAAAGTGGGAATGTATTTATTTGAATTTAATAAGAGCGTGTATCTGCTCGTTGTCGATTATTTTTCAAAGTACATCGAGATTGCGGAATTGAAAAATAAGTATTCTAGTAAAGTTGTCATAACTCATCTGAAATCCATTTTTTCACGTCACTGTATACCATCGATAATAATTAGTGATAACGGGCCGCCGTTCAACTCTGAAGAGTTTGTTAAATTTACAAAATGTTGGGGAATAGACCACATAACATCAAGTCCATATTTTGCCAGATCTAATGGTTTAGCGGAACGCTCCATTATCAAACTAATGCTGATCCATATATGGCTCTACTTCACTATAGGACAACACGAAAAGGAAACATTAATTCTCCTTCTGAACTGCTTATGTCACGTCAACTTAGGACGAAAATACCTACTTTGTCTGAGAACTTGAAAGCAGTTCAAGTTGATATCGATGAACATAACAAGAAAATTAGAATGCAGCAAAAGAAAACAGCTCTATATTATAACAAAAATTCTAAATCTCTACCGAGTTTAGCAAACCGTGAAAACATTTTCTATCGAAAAAACCCAAATTCAAATTGGCAACCGGGTACGATTTTAAGAAAATGCGATGAGCCTCGGTCATACATAGTAAGTTCAGAGGATGGCGCTCAATATCGCCGTAACAGACAACACATTTTGAAAGTGCCCTCTACTGAAAGTATAAAATCTAAAAATGAAGAATTATTAGAGGAAATATTGACTCAACCGCAAAACGATGAAAATAATCCAGGTTCAAATGCTCATCAATCGCAAAATGATAATACAAACGTTCCTACACCTACAACTGAGTATATTACGCGTTTCGGTAGAACTGTTGCACCACCAAGTCGTTTTGCTTTCGATCCTATCTAGGTTTGTTGATATTTTCCTTTTTATTATATAATATTTTATTTTGTATAGGTATATACATATACAGTAGGAATCGGTTATAACAATACCTGATATAGCGATGAACCGGATATAACAATATATTTTCAAAGTCCCGGCAAAACTCCGTTTAACTCAAGGTAATTTGCTATCGGTTATAACGATGCCGGATATAACGATGAAATCGGTTATAGCGATGAAAATTTATCATATTTAAGTCTAAAAACTGTTTATAGCGATGGTTAAAAACGTTTTCTTACATGCCTACAGCCTGTTATTTTCATTCAATATCACCGAAGAGTTCATTCATTAAGTACATATTAATTTCTCTTTGAAACAAGTTGAGTGTAGAATTGTTAAGATGGTGACAATACAAACTAAGGGGTAATCATTTTCCATTGCCCAAAAATATGAAACGCTTCATGGTCCTTATGGGCCCCTTCGAATGCAAATTCAAACCTTGCAATCCAAACATTGGACAACTGTCTTCGAAAAATATTTTACACAGCTAAATGTTCAAAACAAACACAAATTAGTGATTTCTTTCCTCAACAATTTTCTTGAGCATTTGAAGCAATTATTTTAATAAAGGTTTAATTTTTTTATTATTTTCATTGTACCGGATATAACGATGAATCGGTTATAACGATGAAATTCTAAGGTCCCTTCGATATCGTTATAACCAATTTCTACTGTATATACATATATATATACATATAAAAAAAAAAAAAAAAACAGCAGCAACAAATTAATTAATAAATATAATACAGAGCATTTTGCATGCTATACATTGTATGCGTGTATGAATTTATTACTTTCGCTTGTATCTCATGAATTATTATTTAAAAACAAATATTACGTATTAACTGAATTTTTATAAATGCATTGTTAGATATAATAATTAAAAGGGAGATGTTGTATATTGTACAAAGTAGAACTTTGAACTATATACTCTTATATACACACACACACACTATAATGATTATAATTATACCTTCTTATACTTTACCTTATGCTATGGCACTAAGTTTAGTCTTAATCAGTCTGTTATTTAATAAAGATCACTTCTCTGTTGTACTCAACGAAGTCTTTCATTTCTTAACACATAACATACTTACTTTACTTACTTAACGGGCTCCCGACCCGTGGAGAGTCTCTGCCTGAGACACTGCAGCCTTCCATCCTCTGCGATCCCGGGCACGCTGCTTCCAGTTATCCAGACCAAGCGCTCTGGCATCCGCGATGGCTTGGTCTTTGAAACGGAGGTTCGGTCTTCCTTGTCGTCTCGAACCTGGCGGCTGGGATTCGAAGATCCTCTTAGCTGGAGCATTATTGTCCATTCGCTCGATGTGGCCGAGCCAATGTAGTCGACGTATTTTGGCCTTTTGGACTACATCCACATCTTGGTACAGCTCATAGAGTTCGCGGTTGTATCTTCTCCTCCATTCGCCCTCCTCGCACACAGGACCAAAAATCCGCCGAAGAATTTTTCTTTCGAAGGAGCCCAGTATCAGCTCTCCCTTCCTGCTTATCATCCAGCACTCGGCGCCATAAAGCAGAACTGGCAGGATAAGGGTTCTGTAAAGCATACATTTTGTCCTTCGAGTTAGGAGTTTTGAACCCAATTGCTTTGCCAAACCGAAGTAGCAGCGGTTTCCTAGGGTAATTCTTCGCCGGATCTCCACTAGGATGTCATTTGTGGAGTTCATGTTTACTCCGAGGTAGATAAACTCCTTAACTACCTCGAAATTGTTGCTATCAATAGTGACGTTCTGTCCTAGGCGGTGGACAGATGCTGGTTTGTTTGTTGATAGCATGTACTTAGTCTTGTCCTCATTTACTACAAGACCAACGAATTTCGCCTGTTCTTCAATCGCCGTAAAAGCCTCTATCACGGCACGCTGGGAGCGACCGATGATGTCAATATCGTCTGCATACCCCAGTATCTGGACGGATTTGTTGAAGATAGTGCCTTCCGTGTTGACACCTGCCCTGCGCACTATCTGCTCTAGCACGAGATTGAAGAAGTCACATGATAATGCGTCTCCTTGCCGAAATCCGGTGCATGTTTGGAATAGCTCGGAGGAACTACTTCCAAATTGCACGTTGCAGCGTGTGTTCTCCAGCGTCACGCTACATAGCTGGATCAGTTTTGCCGGGATCCCGAATTCGGCCATCGCCACATAAAGCTCCTGACGATGATCATCATATGATATGCGGCTTTGAAGTCGATAAAAAGGTGGTGAGTCTCGACTTGAAATTCATTGGTCTTTTCCAGAATTTGCCTCCCTCCTCCTGGCTCGATACTCTTCCCTCGCTGCCCTTGTTTTGCGCTGCAGCGCCTTTATATGTGCATCTTCTGTCACCTTTTTCCTGCGTACGCATTCATCATCATACCAAGGGCTCTTTCTCTGGGGTGGCTGGTACCCTAAGGTGGTTTCGGCTACCTCTTTGATGATGTCGCGATACTGGGACCACTGGGTGTTGGCATTTGTGGTAGGTGAATGCACTGCGGAGAGTTTCTCACTCAGGCGCTCTTTGTAGACTCTGGCTACTCCAGGTGTGTTAAGGCGTCCAACGTTGAATTCCTTCTTCTGGGCGGAACGCAGCTTCTTCTCGTTGGATAGTCGAGCTCTGAACTTAGCCGCAACAAGAAAATGGTCAGAGTCGACGATTGCCCCTCGGAATGTGTGCACGTTGAGGATGTTGGATGCGTGCCTCGCGTCGATTAGCACATGGTCGATTTGGTTGGCGGTTCGACCGTCTGGAGAGCGCCAGGTTGCTGTGTGGATCCTTAGCCTTGGAAACCTAGTGCTACTTATCACCGTATTACGAGCTGCCGCGAAGTCAGTTAGTCGGTAACCGTTGTCTGTGGTCGTATCGTGGATTCTGTGTTTACCAACTAACCCGCCAAAGATGTTTTCCTTTCCGATTTTAGCATTGAAGTCCCCGAGCACAACTTTGACATCGTAAAACTCCTCCTTGATAGGGTCTTCAGCCTCGTCGGTAGGGGCGTGTGCACATATTATTCTTATGTTTTGGAAAGTAGCTTTGATGCGGATCACAGCTAGGCGATCACTTATCGGCTTAAAGTCAATGACTTTTGTCCTAAGCCGATTTCCCACGACGAATCCGCATCCTAATACATGCAATCTTTTATGGCAGCTGTAATAAATATCGCAATTTTTCCTTTTCATCATACCTGATCCTATCCATCGTATCTCCTGGATCGCGGTAATATCTGCCTTGTACCGCGTGAGGACAGACTCAAGTTTTTGAGTAGCACCTGGGGTGTACAGCGTTCGCACGTTCCAGGTACATACTCTTAAATCGTTGTCCGTTGACGTTCCGGGTCTAGTTGCCGTTTGAGGGAAATTGTTATCCGAGGCTCCTCGTGTCTCTCTCAAAACTATTCTTTTTTTTACATGGTCGGGAAGTTACCCCGACGGCACAACCCCCAACCTGGAGGGCCAGGCCCTTGACCCTAGGACAGCAGGCCGGTTACTCCGGTGCCAGTAACCCACTTTGGGATGTGAGCGCTGCCGTTGGCCCATTAAGGGTTCATCCGCCACCAACTCTTCTCCAACACCCTGGCTCGGTATTGGAAATCCCTATAGACCTGGTATCCGAATATGTCAGAGCAGCTCTATAGGGATTACACTAAATAGTTCGACCTGACTGGAACTGTAGACGCCACCGTTGGCTCCATCTAGGGAACTCCTCCGCTGCCGTCTGGTACCAGAGGAGGTGTCTTAGTGAGAAAACAACACTCCTCCCCCCTCTCTCGTCTGCTGCCACCAACGACCTTCCAAAGGGGTTGGTTACCCAATCTCCAGTCGAGGTACTAGGCACCCACCAGTCACCACGTGGAGGTGAGAGTAGGAGTTGATAGTGAGAGGCTAGGTGAGAACGCTTGTGTTCTCATGACATCGCATCACTACCCTTCAACACCGGCCATTAAAAATAAGTCCTCTCACAAAATTTCAATTGCCTAGGTAGATTCTTTTCGACGCTATCGTGTTTTAAATATATATTTTCTAATATTGTTTTTTTTATGGTAGGTACCAGAACTACTTGAACAATAACAAACCAATAAACACATAAACCTCCACATTTGCTAGTGCGACAACTTTCTTAGAAACTATTACATTTTTTGTCATCGCAGAATTCAAATTTCATAATTTGTTTTCGTGAAAAACAAGGTCAATGGTTTATTTCACAACGAGGATTTTATTCTAAAAAAAGTAATATATAAATTGCAAATTAATTTGCCCAACAGATTTCTTTGAAAGGCATTTTGAGGCTTATTATAAGCAAAACAAGTAAAAGTGTTATCATCGGCTTGGCCGATGTTTTGATACCCTCCACTGCATACAAGTCATGCAAAATACCAGAACTACTTGACCGACATAGCCCATTTTTAATACCAACCTAACGACGATAAAAGAAGTCCTTTCACAAAACTTCATTCACCTAGGTTGATTCTTTTGGACGATATCGTGTTTTCAATGGAAAGAGGGACACATGGGTCTAATATTGGTTTTGTATGGGAGGTACCAGAACTACTTGACCGACATAGCCCATTTTGAATACCAACCTGACGCCGATAAAAAGAAGTCCTTTCACCAAATTTCATTCAGCTACGTCAATTACTTTGGGCGCCATCGTGCTTTCAACAGCCAGAGAGACACATGGGTCCAATATTGGTTTTGTATGGGAGGTACCAGAACTACTTGACCGACATTCCCCGTTTTCTATATCAACCTGACGCTGATAAAAATAAGTGCTCTCACCAAATTTCATTCACCTACGTCAATTACTTTGGGCGCTATCGTGCTTTCAACAGACAGAGAGGAACATGGGTCCAATATTGGTTTTGTATGGGAGGTATGGGATACCAACCTGACGCCGATAAAAAGAAGTCCTTTCACCAAATTTCATTCACCCACGTCAATCACTTTGGGCGCTATCGTGCTTTCAACAGACAGACAGACAGACAGACATACAGACGGACATGGCTAAATCGATTCAGAATGTGATCCTGATTCATTATATATATACTTTATGAGGTCTCCAGTGACTCCTAATATAAAAATAGACAATAAAATAAAAAGTGCAAATGTCAAGGACAGAAGAAGATTCGCAATCTATCGCATCAACCTCTACTGCCGCAATGTCGACGACTGCAGTTTCAATGTCGGTGACTCCAGTTTCGTCAATTTTGCCACTTAACCTAAAAAGCGCTAATCTGCCAGTAGCGTGGAAGCATTGATTAAATTTATTTAAAATTTATTTACGTGCATCTAACTTGGAAACTCAACCAGACAGCAGAAAAGTAGCCTTGCTGCTGCACTATATGGGTCCAGATTCTTTGGACATTTTCAGTTCTTTCAACAAAGAACTAGACAATATCACATTCAATAAACTTGAAGAAAAGCTTGATGGATATTTTCTGCCGAAAGTCAATATAATCATGGAGAGATACACATTTTTTCAAAACGACAAGGGCCAGATGAATCCATTGATGAATTTATCACAGCTCTAAAAAACCTTAGCTTAACGTGCGAATTCTCATCATTGCGCGAAGATCTTGTGCGCGATATATTCATTTGTGGCCTCCATAATAAATATTGCCATTTAAAGGAGAGGCTTCTTAATGAGGAAAAAATAAATTTAGACAAAGCCATTCAAATAGCCAGAAGCATGGAACTCAATAAACAACAACTACAAGCTCAGCAAACAAACAGTTTCATTGGTGCCTTAAAGAAGCAAAATATATCGCCTTCTGCTTACAACAGCCATCAACGTCATCATCATCTAAAACACCAGCATAATCTACCTATGTCATCAGTATTATCGAAGTCGTCGTACCAGTCATCCAACCGCCAAAACCAAAAACAAAGCTCGTCATCCCGCTATTCACATCGGACCACATCAAAAAATCAGCTACCGTTTTTTCCATCATCTGCCAATGGCTTATGTTAAATATGTGGACAAGTACACAAATCCACTTGTCCAGCTATTGGTGTAATTTGCTTAAAGTGCAGGGGAAAAGATCATTTTGCAAAAATGTGTCAAATAAGTCTGCAAGTTCGCAACATCCAATTCGCCGAAGATGTTTCGGAATCAGAGTCTACTTCGTCAACATTGTTTATTGGGGCTCTTCATCAACAAGAAGCTGAAGCAGTACTGCAATGGAACGTGTCATTACAGATAAACAATTGCAACATATCTTGCCAACTGGACACCGGAGCTCAAGGAAATGTAATGTCATTAACACAGTTGCAGTCTCTTGGGTATAAAAAAGTTGATATTAAACAAAGTAATGAAAATCTTATTACATTCATCGGAGAAAAAATTAATGCTCTTGGTTATTGCATGTTATCTTGCCTTTATAGTGGTAAATCGTATATTTTAAAATTTATTATTATTAATATAAACTGCAAGTGTATATTAGGATTAAAAGCCTGCATAGATATGAAGTTAATTAAGAAATCGGAAGAGTGTTGTGTCAGTGTTAACCAGGTCAAGAAGAATAATGTAAAAGCTGTGATTCCAAATTGGTTGTCCAAATTTGAGGATGTATTTAAAGGTTTAGGCTGTTTGAAAGGAAAATGTCATTTGAAACGTGATGTCACCCCGGTCGTTGATAGTCCTCGAAAAATACCTTTCGCGTAAAGTACAGATCTTAAACGTGAACTAATTAGATTAAAAGAACTTAATGTCATTAAAGTAATTACCCAGCCGACCCAATGGGTAAATTCAGTCGTTTTAGTAAGAAAGCGCAATGGAAAACTTCGCTTGTGTTTAGACCCGCGTAATTTGAATAAGGCAATTTTAGACGATTGTAAAGCTAAACTTAGTGGTGCGAAATATTTCAGTGTTTTAGATGCAAAATTTGGGTTTCTGGGTTATTCAGTTAGATGAAGAATCATCGAAGCTGTGCACTTTTAATACTCCTTTCGGTAGATTCCGCTTCCTTCTTTTACCGTTTGGTATAAATGCAGCACCGGAGATTTTTCATTGTGAAATGGTCAAACGTTTTGCGGACATATCGAATCTAATAATTTACATTGATGATTTTTTAATATATGCCTCTAGTAAAGAAGAGCACGACCATATTTTGACTAAAGTTCTTCAAAGAGCAAAGGACATAGGTCTTAAGTTCAATCCGGATAAGTCAAAGTTTTGTCAAATTGAAGTAAATTTCATAGGTCATATATTTAGTCAATTGGGAGTCCGTCCAGATAAGGCAAAAATAGATGCCATTTGTGCTATACCCAGACCAAAGTCCACATCGGAGTTGCAACGCTTCTTGGGTATGGTAAATTACCTAAGTTCTTTTGTTAAAGGACTGTCTGTCGAAAATGTAAATCTGAGAAATCTGATAAAAAAAGATATACAGTGGCATTGGTCAGAGGTGCATGAGCGAGAATTCAATACATTAAAAACTTTAATTTCTGAAGCACCAATTCTTACTTATTTTGATGTAAATAAACCTTTGACGCTGGCTGTGGATGCTTCACAAAATGCCGTTGGTGCAGTCATTTCACATCACGGTAATCCTATTGCTTATGCCTCGGCCACGCTAACTTCCTCACAGCAAAATTATGCACAAATAGAGAAAGAATTATTCGCTATTCTATTTGGGTGCACAAAATTTCATTCTTTTATTTTTGGGAAACAAGTTGTCGTTCTTTTCGATAAAGCCTTATATAAAGTGCCTGCGCGTTTACAAAGATTTATGCTCAGACTCTTAGCATATGATCTTAAAGTAATTTATAAGCCGGGAAAATATATGTATATTGCAGACACATTATCTCGCGCAGCACTGCCAAATGAAACATTAACTGAATTTGACAATGACATAAGTTTACATTGCAATTTAGTTCGATCTTTGCGTCCATTGGCGATGTGAAAACTAAAACAAGTAGAAATTCAAACCGGAACAAAAAACGATCTGGTCTTGTCAAAAGTCATGGAATACCTACCACATAAATAGTTGGCCATGCACAAAGAAAAATTTAGAAGATTTTGTAATGCCATATTACAATATTCGCAATGAACTTGTCATTGATAATCTTTTATATAAATCCAATCGCTTGGTTATACCTGCAGTAATGCGTCATAACATCCTTCTTATGTTACTTGAGGATCACATGGGCATAGAACGATGCAAAAATCTGGCAAAACATTCCATTTACTGGCCTAACATTGACCAAGATATTTTAAAAGTAGTTAAAAACTGTGATGTATGTATTCGACATCGCTCAAAGAACCAAGAAGAGCCGATACACAATCATAATGTCGTTTCAATTCCGTGGTATAAAGTGGGAATGTATTTATTTGAATTTAATAAGAGCGTGTATCTGCTCGTTGTCGATTATTTTTCAAAGTACATCGAGATTGCGGAATTGAAAAATAAGTATTCTAGTAAAGTTGTCATAACTCATCTGAAATCCATTTTTTCACGTCACTGTATACCATCGATAATAATTAGTGATAACGGGCCGCCGTTCAACTCTGAAGAGTTTGTTAAATTTACAAAATGTTGGGGAATAGACCACATAACATCAAGTCCATATTTTGCCAGATCTAATGGTTTAGCGGAACGCTCCATTATCAAACTAATGCTGATCCATATATGGCTCTACTTCACTATAGGACAACACGAAAAGGAAACATTAATTCTCCTTCTGAACTGCTTATGTCACGTCAACTTAGGACGAAAATACCTACTTTGTCTGAGAACTTGAAAGCAGTTCAAGTTGATATCGATGAACATAACAAGAAAATTAGAATGCAGCAAAAGAAAACAGCTCTATATTATAACAAAAATTCTAAATCTCTACCGAGTTTAGCAAACCGTGAAAACATTTTCTATCGAAAAAACCCAAATTCAAATTGGCAACCGGGTACGATTTTAAGAAAATGCGATGAGCCTCGGTCATACATAGTAAGTTCAGAGGATGGCGCTCAATATCGCCGTAACAGACAACACATTTTGAAAGTGCCCTCTACTGAAAGTATAAAATCTAAAAATGAAGAATTATTAGAGGAAATATTGACTCAACCGCAAAACGATGAAAATAATCCAGGTTCAAATGCTCATCAATCGCAAAATGATAATACAAACGTTCCTACACCTACAACTGAGTATATTACGCGTTTCGGTAGAACTGTTGCACCACCAAGTCGTTTTGCTTTCGATCCTATCTAGGTTTGTTGATATTTTCCTTTTTATTATATAATATTTTATTTTGTATAGGTATATACATATACAGTAGGAATCGGTTATAACAATACCTGATATAGCGATGAACCGGATATAACAATATATTTTCAAAGTCCCGGCAAAACTCCGTTTAACTCAAGGTAATTTGCTATCGGTTATAACGATGCCGGATATAACGATGAAATCGGTTATAGCGATGAAAATTTATCATATTTAAGTCTAAAAACTGTTTATAGCGATGGTTAAAAACGTTTTCTTACATGCCTACAGCCTGTTATTTTCATTCAATATCACCGAAGAGTTCATTCATTAAGTACATATTAATTTCTCTTTGAAACAAGTTGAGTGTAGAATTGTTAAGATGGTGACAATACAAACTAAGGGGTAATCATTTTCCATTGCCCAAAAATATGAAACGCTTCATGGTCCTTATGGGCCCCTTCGAATGCAAATTCAAACCTTGCAATCCAAACATTGGACAACTGTCTTCGAAAAATATTTTACACAGCTAAATGTTCAAAACAAACACAAATTAGTGATTTCTTTCCTCAACAATTTTCTTGAGCATTTGAAGCAATTATTTTAATAAAGGTTTAATTTTTTTATTATTTTCATTGTACCGGATATAACGATGAATCGGTTATAACGATGAAATTCTAAGGTCCCTTCGATATCGTTATAACCAATTTCTACTGTATATACATATATATATACATATAAAAAAAAAAAAAAAAACAGCAGCAACAAATTAATTAATAAATATAATACAGAGCATTTTGCATGCTATACATTGTATGCGTGTATGAATTTATTACTTTCGCTTGTATCTCATGAATTATTATTTAAAAACAAATATTACGTATTAACTGAATTTTTATAAATGCATTGTTAGATATAATAATTAAAAGGGAGATGTTGTATATTGTACAAAGTAGAACTTTGAACTATATACTCTTATATACACACACACACACTATAATGATTATAATTATACCTTCTTATACTTTACCTTATGCTATGGCACTAAGTTTAGTCTTAATCAGTCTGTTATTTAATAAAGATCACTTCTCTGTTGTACTCAACGAAGTCTTTCATTTCTTAACACATAACATACTTACTTTACTTACTTAACGGGCTCCCGACCCGTGGAGAGTCTCTGCCTGAGACACTGCAGCCTTCCATCCTCTGCGATCCCGGGCACGCTGCTTCCAGTTATCCAGACCAAGCGCTCTGGCATCCGCGATGGCTTGGTCTTTGAAACGGAGGTTCGGTCTTCCTTGTCGTCTCGAACCTGGCGGCTGGGATTCGAAGATCCTCTTAGCTGGAGCATTATTGTCCATTCGCTCGATGTGGCCGAGCCAATGTAGTCGACGTATTTTGGCCTTTTGGACTACATCCACATCTTGGTACAGCTCATAGAGTTCGCGGTTGTATCTTCTCCTCCATTCGCCCTCCTCGCACACAGGACCAAAAATCCGCCGAAGAATTTTTCTTTCGAAGGAGCCCAGTATCAGCTCTCCCTTCCTGCTTATCATCCAGCACTCGGCGCCATAAAGCAGAACTGGCAGGATAAGGGTTCTGTAAAGCATACATTTTGTCCTTCGAGTTAGGAGTTTTGAACCCAATTGCTTTGCCAAACCGAAGTAGCAGCGGTTTCCTAGGGTAATTCTTCGCCGGATCTCCACTAGGATGTCATTTGTGGAGTTCATGTTTACTCCGAGGTAGATAAACTCCTTAACTACCTCGAAATTGTTGCTATCAATAGTGACGTTCTGTCCTAGGCGGTGGACAGATGCTGGTTTGTTTGTTGATAGCATGTACTTAGTCTTGTCCTCATTTACTACAAGACCAACGAATTTCGCCTGTTCTTCAATCGCCGTAAAAGCCTCTATCACGGCACGCTGGGAGCGACCGATGATGTCAATATCGTCTGCATACCCCAGTATCTGGACGGATTTGTTGAAGATAGTGCCTTCCGTGTTGACACCTGCCCTGCGCACTATCTGCTCTAGCACGAGATTGAAGAAGTCACATGATAATGCGTCTCCTTGCCGAAATCCGGTGCATGTTTGGAATAGCTCGGAGGAACTACTTCCAAATTGCACATTGCAGCGTGTGTTCTCCAGCGTCACGCTACATAGCTGAATCAGTTTTGCCGGGATCCCGAATTCGGCCATCGCCACATAAAGCTCCTGACGATGAATGCTATCATATGCGGCTTTGAAGTCGATGAATAGGTGGTGAGTCTCGACTTGAAATTCATTGGTCTTTTCCAGGATTTGCCTCAGTGTGAAAATTTGGTCTATAGTCGATCTGCCGGGCTGGAAGCCACACTGGTACGTGCCGATTAGTGTGTTGCAGAACGGTTGGAGATGTTCTCATAGTACATTGGATAGGATCTTGTATGCGATATTAAGCAGGGATATGCCTCGGTAGTTCTTGCAAGACATAGGATCGCCTTTTTTGTAGATGCGGCATGGGGCATATGGAGCTGATAGTCCAGTCATCGGGCATACTTTCTTCCACCCATACTTGGTTTATGATTTGGTGCATGCGCCCTACCAAAACATCACCACCGTATTTGAAGAGCTCCGCTGGTAAACCATCAGAGCCGGCGGCCTTGTTGTTCTTCAGCTTTTTTATTGCTAAGCCAACTTCTACTATACTGGGTGGTGGAACTGGATCTTCATTGACTGGACGTGGGTTCTCTTCTTTCCCTATCACTCTCTCTACATAATGCCCATTTAGCAGCTGCTGGAAGTGCTGCTTAAACACATCTACTATTCCCTGCGCTTCGGTGACTAGGTTTCCATCACTGTTTCGAAGAGCCTGCGTTCCGGTCTTGAAGCCAGCAGCATGGCTTTCTTGTAGAACTTCCGGATGTTGTTTCGATCGCGGGACTCTTCGATCTCCTTGAGCTGGGAGACTGCGTAGGCCCTCTTCTTTGTACGCAGGGTTTTCTTCTCCTCCCTCCTCCTGGCTCGATACTCTTCCCTCGCTGCCCTTGTTTTGCGCTGCAGCGCCTTTATATGTGCATCTTCTGTCATCTTTTTCCTGCGTACGCATTCATCATCATACCACGGGCTCTTTCTCTGGGGTGGCTGGTACCCTAAGGTGGTTTCGGCTACCTCTTTGATGATGTCGCGATACTGGGACCACTGGGTGTTGGCATTTGTGGTAGGTGAATGCACTGCGGAGAGTTTCTCACTCAGGCGCTCTTTGTAGACTCCGGCTACTCCAGGTGTGCTAAGGCGTCCAAAGTTGAATTTCTTCTTCTGGGCGGAACGCAGCTTCTTCTCGTTGGATAGTCGAGCTCTGAACTTAGCCGCAACAAGAAAATGGTCAGAGTCGACGTTTGCCCCTCGGAATGTGTGCACGTTGAGGATGTTGGATGCGTGCCTCGCGTCGATTAGCACATGGTCGATTTGGTTGGCGGTTCGACCGTCTGGAGAGCGCCAGGTTGCTGTGTGGATCCTTAGCCTTGGAAACCTAGTGCTACTTATCACCGTATTACGAGCTGCCGCGAAGTCAGTTAGTCGGTAACCGTTGTCTGTGGTCGTATCGTGGATTCTGTGTTTACCAACTAACCCGCCAAAGATGTTTTCCTTTCCGATTTTAGCATTGAAGTCCCCGAGCACAACTTTGACATCGTACTCCGGACAGGCTCCGTAGGCTCCATCCAGGAGGTCATAAAACTCCTCCTTGATAGGGTCTTCAGCCTCGTCGGTAGGGGCGTGTGCACATATTAGGCTTATGTTTTGGAAAGTAGCTTTGATGCGGATCACAGCTAGGGGATCACTTATCGGCTTAAAGTCAATGACTTTTGTCCTAAGCCGATTTCCCACGACGAATCCGCATCCTAATACATGCAATCTTTTATGGCAGCTGTAATAAATATCGCAATTTTTCCTTTTCATCATACCTGATCCTATCCATCGTATCTCCTGGATCGCGGTAATATCTGCCTTGTACCGCGTGAGGACAGACTCAAGTTTTTGAGTAGCACCTGGGGTGTACAGCGTTCGCACGTTCCAGGTACATACTCTCAAATCGTTGTCCGTTGACGTTCCGGGTCTGGTTGCCGTTTGAGGGAAATCGTTATCCGAGGCTTTAGGTGTCTCTCCCATAACTAGTGCTTTTTTTTACATGGTCGGGAAGTTACCCCGACGGCACAACCCCCAACCTGGAGGGCCAGGCCCTTGACCTTAGGACAGCAGGCCGGTTATTCCGGTGCCAGTAACCCACTTTGGGATGTGAGCGCTGCCGTTGGCCCATTAAGGGTTCATCCGCCACCAACTCTTCTCCAACACCCTGGCTCGGTATTGGAAATCCCTATAGACCTGGTATCCGAATATGTCAGAGCAGCTCTATAGGGATTACACTAAATAGTTCGACCTGACTGGAACTGTAGACGCCACCGTTGGCTCCATCTAGGGAACTCCTCCGCTGCCGTCTGGTACCAGAGGAGGTGTCTTAGTGAGAAAACAACACTCCTCCCCCCTCTCTCGTCTGCTGCCACCAACGACCTTCCAAAGGGGTTGGTTACCCAATCTCCAGTCGAGGTACTAGGCACCCACCAGTCACCACGTGGAGGTGAGAGTAGGAGTTGATAGTGAGAGGCTAGGTGAGATCGCTTGTGTTCTCATGACATCGCCCTTCAACACCGGCTAACACATAACATAAGGTACTGAGAATTGTAAGAAAAAAAAAAAAAAGAATTGAATTGAAGAATTGTAAGAAAAAAGTATTCAGGTATAAGCTGTCCAATATTAAATGAACAGATATTTTATTCTCATAGCGACTACTCTCAAGATATTCTTGGAAAGATCCCAAACTTATATCAAACTAGCTGACCCGGCGAACTTCGTACCGCCTAACAGCCGATTCTTCAATTTAAAATTTTTTTTTCCCGGAACACCGGGATAAGTCAACAATTACATTATGTCAAAAAATAAAAATTGTTCCATATTCACCGATCTTATCGAAAACTTTTAAAGCACACATCAAGTACATATGTAAATATATACATTTGTAAATATGTAACCAAAAGAAGTGGAATTGGAAGAGAAGAGAATTCAAATGATGAAGTAACCCAATACCAAATGGGCCGCTATGCTAGCAATAATGAAGCATTTTGGCAAATTTTGTCTTTTCCAATTCATGAAAGAAACCCCACAGTTGTTCACTTAGCCGTGCACTTAAAAAATGGACAGAGAGTGTATTTCACTGCTCAGAATGCAGTGCAAAGAGCAGATTTAGTAATATTATAGATGCACATCAAAGAAACGTTTACATTTCAAGTGACATTTTACCACAAACAATTTACATTTTACCATAGACAATTTGTTTTTGAGTAATGTTACAATCGTATAAATGTTGACTAATATTGCCATTAATATTTATACAATAGTAATGTCACTCAATTATAGTGGCGCAGTGGCTTGGTGGTTAGTGTGTTGGAGTACTAAGCGAGGGGTCCCAGGTTCGAATCCCAGGAAAACTCCAATTCCAACTCAAGGTTTTTTTCCACTGCGCCACCTCCCGCGAACGTCTGACAAACATCCGAGAGTTTATACTCTGTCATGAAAAAGCTTCTCAATTAGCCGTTTGGACTCGGCATAAAATTGTAAATCCCTTCCATTCGTCCCAAAAATGAAAAACTCACACAAAACGAATGGTTGTGAGAAACTAGGCCCAGAGTTTTGCACAATACGCGTGATTGATTTGATGGTTTCAAATTGAACTGTTAGGAAACGAATAACTTTAACCTCAATTTCACAATTTCACAGTGAGCACAATACCGGTTTTAAGTTAGCGTTTGAAAGAACGTGCGCATAATAAATGTCACATGAAATTAACTGAGCAGAGTACATTGAGTAACTGTCAAACAATGTATCACGCACCGGCGCCATCTACTTAAAATTAAAAGTACTTATTTTCGTGAAGGATACTCACACACGACGTACTGGCGCCATCTCCTCCACCACCATGCAAAACCATATTGGTTTGTAGTGCATGCTATGTATCAGAGATGGCGCTGTATGTGAAAAATGATTTTCCCTGTTTTTCTGATTTTCTGTTGAAATTTTTCCGGAATTTTGTTTGCTATAAGCCTAACGGAGCCCGAGACCTTTCCAACGAATGCAAAACCATGGCAATCGGTTCGTGCGTTCTGGAATTATAGCGTCAGCAAGGAAAACCCGACTTATTTTTATACAATCTAAGTGTGGGGTCTTTGCGTAAACTTCCAGACTAAAGTTGATTATCGGTAAGGCCAAATAAAAATAAGTCCTCTTAAAAAATTTCACTTGCCTAGATAGATTCTTTTCGACGCTATCGTGTTTTCAATATATGTTTTCTAATATTGGTTTTGTATGGGAGGTACCAGAAATACTTGACCGACATAGCCCATTTTTAATACCAACTTCCCGGCAATAAAAAGAAGTCCTTTCACAAAACTTCATTCACCTAGGTTGATTCCTTTGGAAGCTATCGTGTTTTTAATGGAAACAGAGACACATGGGTCTAATATTTATTTTGTATGGGAGGTACTAGAACTACTTGACCGACATATCCCATTTGTAATACTGACCTAACGAAGATTAAAAGAAGTCCTTTCAGTAAAACTTTATTTGCTTAGGTTGTTTCCCTTGGACGCTATCGTGTTTTCAACGGAAAGAGAGACACATGGGTCCAATATTGATTTTGTATGGGAGGTACCAGAACTACTTGACCGACATAGCCCATTTTTAATACGGACCTAACGAAGATAAAAAGAAGTCCTTTCACCAAACTTCATTTGCTTAGGTTGTTTCCTTTGGACGCTATCGTGTTTTCAACGGAAAGAGAGACACATGGGTCCAATATTGATTTTGTATGGGAGGTACCAGAAGTACTTGACCGACTTATCCCATTTTTAATACTGACCTAAAGAAGATAAAAATAAGTCCTTTCACCAAAATTCATTTGCTTAGATTATTTTCTTTGGACGCTATCTTATCTTCAATAGACGGAGAGACGCATGGGTCTAATATTGATTTTGTGTGGGAGGTACCAGAACTACTTGACCGACATAGCCCATTTTTAATACGGACCTAACGAAGATAAAAAGAAGTCCTTTCACCAAACTTCATTTGCTTAGGTTGTTTCCTTTGGGCGCCATCGTGCTTTCAACAGCCAGAGAGACACATGGGTCCAATATTGGTTTTGTATGGGAGGTACCAGAAGTACTTGACCGACTTATCCCATTTTTAATACTGGCCTAAAGAAGATAAAAATAAGTCATTTCACCAAACTTCATTTGCCTAGATTATTTTCTTTGGACGATATCGTATCTTCAATAGACGGAGAGACACATGGGCATAGAGGAACTAAAGTAGAGGGCCGACTTTCAGCACACCTACCCGATTTTCCCCGCAAATTTTGAATGACAGCCCTCTCTCGCGCGCTCTTTTTTTCCTGTCTGTAAATACGTGTATTAATGGCCGCCGGGTGGAACTATTTCCAAAAACAAACAATTTGTAAATAGATTTATAACAATAAATGTAAAAAAGCAAATGTTGATTATGTTTTTTTTAAATAGCATAATTTCTTCTCTACCCATTTTCGTCACCAAAAACTGTTCATCCATTCACATTTCAGTTTTTTTTTAATTTTATTTGTATGAATTCTATTTTTGACAGCAAAATTCATGCTGCTGCATAAAAGGGGTTGTTCCAAAAATGAGGTAACAATATACAAGTAAACCCAAGCTTTCACTAGGGCACAAGTGAATTTTCTAAAATGTTCATTAACATTCAATAAATTTCTATAAGGTTTGGTGAATGTTTTCAAATTCGTTTATTTAACACCATATTTGTACAAATTTAAAATATGATTGGAAATTCTGTAGTTTAATAACACTGAACAGTGTTGAATAATGTTACTTTGGTATTTGCATGCTATATATCGTTTTCTGTGCATATATTCTTTTACAAATTTTATAACAATGTATTTTGAAATGTGCACTGATTTTTTTTAAAAAATCTCTTTAAATTATTAATTAAGAAAAACAAGTGCGTTCTTTGTGTTTTTGTAATACAAAAAGTGATCAAAACATTTTTTTATTGTTCCGAGTATTTCCTAGGTATAAATAAAGGGCGATGTACGAGGATTTTTATATTATGGCTTTTACCGGAAAAAGCCGAGCGCATATATAGTTAAATTTGAGAGCAATATAGTATAAAAAAATAAAAAAATATCGAACTTATTTTTCAATTTAGCATTATGCATACTTGGATATAACTACTGTACAAGTATGCATTTTGTAAAACTAAAAAATCTTTCTCACGAAAAAAAATAAAAGATTTTCTTAAACGGTGTTTAAATATTTTATTTCGATATGATTTCGAAATTAAAACCATTAAGATTAACGAAAAAAGTGTTCTTTCCTTAAAATATACAAAAAACTTGAATTTACAAAATCTCTTTTAACAAAAGTGAAGAAAACGTGATAGTTAATTTTTCTCTGATTGTTATTATGAGATAGATTTCTGCAAGATATTGACAAATTATTATTTTATTGTAACGAAATTATAAAAGGAATTCCATTGGATTCCAACAATTTCATATACTCTAAAAGCTCTTAACCTCAACTGTGATGTGAACGCCGTGTAACTAATGGGCGCAAAATATGCCGAACACAGTCGCCGTCACTTAAAATTCCACCAGAAAAGTTGTAGCAGAAGATTGTATAAGTATGCGTGCGGCATTAATGGCGCTCCTTTGATTTGAACAGGCACGAATACTTATATGCAATCTGCTGTACCCCAGGCAGCTTGTAGGCAGATTTCCCGTTTCTGCTCTCAGTTGGCCCTCTAGTTTAGTTCCTCTATGCACATGGGTCTAATATTGATTTTGTGTGGGAGGTACCACAACTACTTGACCGACATACCCTATTTTCAATACCAACCTGACGACGATAAAAGAAGTCCTTTCACAAAACTTCATTCGCCTAGGTTGATTCCTTTGGACGCTATCGTGTTTTCAACGGAAAGAGAGACACATGGGTCCAATATTGATTTTGTATGGGTGGTACCAGAACTACTTGACCGACATAGCTAATTTTCCATACCAACCTGACGCTGATAAAAAGAAGCCCTTTCACCGACGGACAGACAGACAGATAGACAGATGGACATGGTTAAATCGATTCAGAATGTGATCCTGATTCAGAATATATATACTTTATGAGGTCTCCGGTGACTCCTTCTTGGCGTTACAAATGTATTGGCAACGTGAATATACCTTCCTGTGGAGGGTATAAAAACAAAGAATGGAAAACTCAGGCGAAATACAAGGTAGGAAAAAAAACAAATATTAGTAATTTTAATTCGAATATGAACAGGAAATAGTGAAGTGCATATTATATAAATATATATGTATATGCATAAAAAATTTTTTTTTTTTTGGCTTAAATGCAGTAGAAAAAAAATCGGAGTTAATGTTTTAGAAATTTCGGGTGGAAATGAAACTCGAAGTATATGTTTTGCTTAAATGCAGTAGAAAAAAAAAGAAGAAGAATAGATTGAATTCGAATGATCTCGAATTTAATGTTTTGCCCTACCTTCCGTTAGGCGCAACATATTTTCTCACACCGTTAGTCGCGCTGCACCTGTGAGGTGATATCTCAAGTTTTGCCTGTAAGAAAACTAATTAACCACAAACTTATATATTTTATTGCATTTTAAAATAAATAAATAAATAGAAAGGTAGTCGAAGGGGCAGGGTGCTAAACCACTGTGCAAGAGTTTGACACCAAAAATAAAAAATGTATGCACCTGTGTGGTGCGCGCGACTATCGGAAGGTTAAATGCTGTATAAAGACATTGAGGATTGAAATAATATGCAATTGTTTATATTTCACAGACACAAAATTTATTGGAATTTCGATACCGCAATTCGATTACGCGGTATATGGGGAATACTGTGGCCACAAATTGAGAAACTGGTTGCGTGCCTTTGAGTTCTGTATGAAAGCACATCGTATTTTCGACGCTGAACAAAAAAACGATATGTTGCTACATCTTGCAGGTCAAAAAGTACAAGAGCTGTACGCCACACTACCAGAGGTGACCACTGGAGACAAGAAGCGAGGACCATTGGTCTATGGATATGTACTACGAATGAACATTTATAAAATTGCTGTGGAAAAACTAAATGAATTTTTCTTACCAAAACTAAATTCAACATACAAACGGCACATGTTTAGAGCCATGCAGCAAGAAAAAAATGAGAAAATCGGTCTTTTCACTATGCGTTTACGCAATCAAGCTGAGCGATGCGATTTCGGACTGAATTTAGAGCAACATAGACCAAATTATTGAAAAGTGCCTTTCGGTCAAGTTGCGTCACGGAATGTTAAAAAAAGGCGATGCACCACTTGACGAATTATTAAAATTGGCTAAAGTTTTCGAAGCAATCAATGAGCAAGAGAAATCGTTTAGCAACAAGCCGCAACCTGCTCACGAAGAAATATACAAAATCAATGTCAAACCGACTGTGAAACAAACTCAGCAAAACGATTTTAAATTTTAATGCCACCGTTGCGGATATATTAGTCATCGTGCAAACGATGTGAAATGTCCAGCAAAAGGAAAAATTTGTAACAAATGTGGCGGGACTTAAGAATCTTAGATTTTTCTTAATTAAAAAAACACAACTTTTCGGGACTTCGTCCGATGACCAACAGAACATTTATTTTCTCTCCAATAAAAATTACAGCTTCGTTTCTGGATTAGGTATACATAGTACGTTACATAAAATGTGCTGGCTTTTTTTTGGCAATGTTCAAATGAAAAATATGCTTAAAGGGTAATGTGACATAAAATGTGCTGACTCTAATGGGAATGTTTAATGGAATTTTTAAAAGGTAACGTGAGAAACAATAAATATGAAATATGTATATATGTTATGTATGTACTATCGTGTTGCGGCATGTGGCATTTGCTGCCAAGGTATCTCGTTTCGTAACTTCTTCCCCTTTAGTGAAGCGACTGCCAGAGGATGTTTTTCCTCGAAGGAGCACCTGGCATTTCCCTCGTGCTAGTGTTGATTTCCGTTAAATTGTGGTCTTCAAGGGTTTGTTGACCTTTGATTCTGGTTCTGATGAAAGCTGCTGTTATGATGATGATTACTGGGGTTAATATGGTCCAAATAGATATGAGATGTGTTTTTGAATGTATGGTGAGTAGCTGGATCTTCTCGTTGTTTTTTAGCTGGTCCAGATGGAGCCTTGTTAGTGTGAAATGTTGGTTGATGATTGATGAATTTTTTAAGCTGCGAGTTGGTGGGTGTATTACTACACTATCCCAGAAGATATCTGTTCTAGAATCATAGGTGATATTATTAATGAAGATAGTGCAATTTTGAAAATGTAATAGTGCTGTGCCATATATGTTGTATCTGTTGATACCACAGGTCGTTTGGACGGTCATGTTGCGAACATCGGTGAGGAGGATATAGTTCGGTTCGGGTTGCGATATCGGGTTGGGTTTGAGACCAGCCGTAAGATTACATACTGCAGGCTGGTTGTTGATAATATTTCGTACACACTCAGGAAATTTGGTTTGTCTTCTTTGTTTCCTTTTACAGAGATAGATACCTTCTATGAGATCGCATACTTCCTCAAAATAAACTTCATCGGATTCATGCATAGCAAGGTAGGGGTAGGTGGATATGGAAATAGTTTTATTGATCGGGAGAGGTATAAGATGGAAGAGGGAATATGTTTCTTGAGATGTAATAGGAATTTCAATGCTAAATACAATATTCGAATTATTATAATAGGCTTGTAGCCGTAAAATTTCATATATTTGCTCATCTGAAGAGAAATGAATGGATTGTTTTGGAAAATAGCTCTTATTTCGTCTAGTTCGGTTTTACTTAGTATCTGTTTAGAAATTATGTGTAATTGAGCAAGAGTGACTGCTTCGGCAATATTAACTAAATGGTTGTAAAGTAAGTCTATATTGAAATTAATTCTGTGAATATATTGAAGGTGTTTTAGAGCTTCCTGATCAGTTTTGAGTGCGTTACTTATATTATCGTTGTAAAGCTTCAAAAATGTTTCTATTATACTTTGTTGTTCATTTATATGACGAGTTATATTGCCAAATCTCTCTATCATATTTTTGTTGATACTGATTTGCTGGTTAGCTTAATTTTTTAAGATGTTCTGATTCACGTTTAAATTTTTTAGTTGTTCATTAATGGCTATTGCGTCATTTGTGTCCATATTTCCAGTTATTGTTGTTATGACTGTACCCAATCCGTCTATTAAACCTCGCTTTTGTCTTTGCCTAGGCAAGAGTGTTTGGAGTTTTTGTTCTAGTTCTCTGAATTTAAGTGTTGTTTTCTCACTAAGACACCTCCTCTGGTACCAGACGGCAGCGGAGGAGTTCCCTAGATGGAGCCAACGGTGGCGTCTACAGTTCCAGTCAGGTCGAACTATTTAGTGTAATCCCTATAGAGCTGCTCTGACATATTCGGATACCAGGTCTATAGGGATTTCCAATACCGAGCCAGGGTGTTGGTGAAGAGTTGTTGGCGGATGAACCCTTAATGGGCCAACGGCAGCGCTCACATCCCAAAGTGGGTTACTGGCACCGGAATAACCGGCCTGCTGTCCTAAGGTCAAGGGCCTGGCCCTCCAGGTTGGGGGTTGTGCCGTCGGGGTAACTTCCCGACCATGTAAAAAAAAACACTAGTTATGGGAGATACACCTAAAGCCTCGGATAACGATTTCCCTCAAACGGCAACCAGACCCGGAACGTCAACGGACAACGATTTGAGAGTATGTACCTGGAACGTGCGAACGCTGTACACCCCAGGTGCTACTGAAAAACTTGAGTCTGTCCTCACGCGGTACAAGGCAGATATTACCGCGATCCAGGAGATACGATGGATAGGATCAGGTATGATGAAAAGGAAAAATTGCGATATTTATTACAGCTGCCATAAAAGATTGCATGTATAAGGATGCAGATTCGTTGTGGGAAATCGGCTTAGGACAAAAGTTATTGACTTTAAGCCGATAAGTGATCGCCTAGCTATGATCCGCATCAAAGTTACTCTCCAAAACATAAGCCTAATATGTGCACACGCCCGTACCGACGAGGCTGAAGACCCTATCAAGGCGGAGTTTTATGACCTCCTGGATGGAGCCACCGGAGCCTGTCCGGAGTACGATGTCAAAGTTGTGCTCGGGAACTTCAATGCCAAAATCGGAAAGGAAAACATCTTTGGCGGGTTAGTTGGTAAGCACAGAATCCACGAAACGACCACAGACAATGGTTACCGACTAACTGACTTCGCGGCAGCTCGTAATACGGTGATAAGTAGCACTAGGTTTCCAAGGCTAAGGATCCATACACCAACCTGGCGCTCTCCAGACGGTCGAACCGCCAACCAAATCGACCATGTGCTAATCGACGCGAGGCACGCATCCAACATCCTCAACGTGCACACATTCCGCGGGGCAAACGTCGACTCTGACCATTTTCTTGTTGCGGCTAAGTTCAGAGCTCGACTATTCAACGAGAAGAAGCTGCGTTCCGCCCAGAAGAAGAAATTCGACGTTGGACGGCTTAGCACACCTGGAGTAGCCAGAGTCTACAAAGAGCGCCTGAGTGAGAAACTCTCCGCAGTGCATTCACCTACCACAAATGCCAACACCCAGTGGTCCCAGTATCGCGACATCATCAAAGAGGTAGCCGAAACCACCTTAGGGTACCAGCCACCCCAGAGAAAGAGCCCGTGGTATGATGATGAATGCGTACGCAGGAAAAAGGTTACAGAAGATGCACATATGAAGGCGCTGCAGCGCAAAACAAGGGCAGCGAGGGAAGAGTATCGAGCCAGGAGGAGGGAGGAGAAGAAAATCCTGCGTAGAAATAAGAGGGCCTACGCAGTCTCCCAGCTCAAGGAGATCGAAGAGTCCCGCGATCGAAGCAACATCCGGAAGTTCTACAAGAAAGCCAAGCAACTGGCTGCTGGCTTCAAGACCGGAACGCAGGCTCTTCGAAACAGTGATGGAAACCTAGTCACCGAAGCGCAGGGAATAGTAGATGTGTTTAAGCAGCACTTCCAGCAGCTGCTAAATTGGCATCATGTAGAGAGAGTGATAGGGCAAGAAGAGAACCCACGTCCAGTCAATGAAGATCCAGTTCCACCGCCCAGTATAGAAGAAGTTGGCTTAGCAATACAAAAGCTAAAGAACAACAAGGCCGCCGGCTCTGATGGTTTACCAGCGGAGCTCTTCAAATACGGCGGTGATGTTTTGTTAGGGCGCATGCACCAAATCATCAACCAAGTATGGGTGGAAGAAAGTATGCCCGATGACTGGACTATCAGCTCCATATGCCCCATGCCGCATCTACAAAAAAGGCGATCCTATGTCTTGCAAGAACTACCGAGGCATATCCCTGCTTAATATCGCATACAAGATCCTATCCAATGTACTATGAGAACATCTCCAACCGTTCTGCAACACACTAATCGGCACGTACCAGTGTGGCTTCCAGCCCGGCAGATCGACTATAGACCAAATTTTCACACTGAGGCAAATCCTGGAAAAGACCAATGAATTTCAAGTCGAGACTCACCACCTATTCATCGACTTCAAAGCCGCATATGATAGCATTCATCGTCAGGAGCTTTATGTGGCGATGGCCGAATTCGGGATCCCGGCAAAACTGATCCAGCTATGTAGCGTGACGCTGGAGAACACACGCTGCAATGTGCAATTTGGAAGTAGTTCCTCCGAGCTATTCCAAACATGCACCGGATTTCGGCAAGGAGACGCATTATCATGTGACTTCTTCAATCTCGTGCTAGAGCAGATAGTGCGCAGGGCAGGTGTCAACACGGAAGGCACTATCTTCAACAAATCCGTCCAGATACTGGGGTATGCAGACGATATTGACATCATCGGTCGCTCCCAGCGTGCCGTGATAGAGGCTTTTACGGCGATTGAAGAACAGGCGAAATTCGTTGGTCTTGTAGTTAATGACGACAAGACTAAGTACATGCTATCAACAAACAAACAAGCATCTGTCCACCGCCTAGGACAGAACGTCACTATTGATAGCAACAATTTCGAGGTAGATAAGGAGTTTATCTACCTCGGAGTAAACATGAACTCCACAAATGACATCCTAGTGGAGATCCGGCGAAGAATTACCCTAGGAAACCGCTGCTACTTCGGTTTGGCAAAACAATTGGGTTCAAAACTCCTAACTCGAAGGACAAAATGTATGCTTTACAGAACCCTTATCCTGCCAGTTCTGCTTTATGGCGCCGAGTGCTGGACGATAAGCAGGAAGGGAGAGCTGATACTGGGCTCCTTCGAAAGAAAAATTCTTCGGCGGATTTTTGGTCCTGTGTGCGAGGAGGGCGAATGTAGGAGAAGATACAACCGCGAACTCTATGAGCTGTACCAAGATGTGGATGTAGTCCAAAAGGCCAAAATACGTCGACTACATTGGCTCGGCCACATCGAGCGAATGGACAATAATGCTCCAGCTAAGAGGATCTTCGAATCCCAGCCGCCAGGTTCGAGACGACAAGGAAGACCGAACCTCCGTTTCAAAGACCAAGCCATCGCGGATGCCAGAGCGCTTGGTCTGGACAACTGGAAGCAGCGTGCCCGGGATCGCAGAGGATGGAAGGCTGCAGTGTCTCAGGCAGAGACTCTCCACGGGTCGGGAGCCCGTTAAGTAAGTAGTAGTCTCTGAATTTAATGTGTGCTATGTTTATTGTGTCAATATTTGTTTGTTCATTTCCCAAAGCTTTAATTAATTTACGAATTTTTTCAATACTTTTTACGTAGTTATTTAAATTTACGATGTGGATGAATTTTTTATAAGTTTCTGTTGCCTTAGTGGGTCCTAGTCGAAGAGGTAGTAATCCGTAATTGTCAGTCAGGTTGTGTATTTCCATGTTCTGTCCTTGGGTAGTCGCTGACGTCATTAGTAATCTGAAATTTCCTTTTCTTTTTTATTCTGGCTTTATGAAGTTTGTTGTTGTCGTTAGTTATAACTGTGAGTCTATTGTTAGTTTTTACTACTTGTTTTTTATATCGTGGGGTCATTTTGTTTCGCCTACACTCCTTACGATAAACCATTTCTCCTTCTTTAAGGTCATTTGGGTTTTCCCTATTTGTGTTTCTTTTTTCTAAATATTTATTTGCTTTCTTATCTAGGAGTTTTTTAATGGAAAAGTTCTGTTTGGAAAGCGTTCAGTTTTTTCATTTAGTCGTGTTGATCATTGTATGTTAGAGTCCTGTCGAAGTCGTATGTGCCTCCGTAGAAAAGTTCGTATGGTGTGTGGTTTGTTGTGGAATGGATCGCCTGGTTGTATGTAATGATCGTTTCGTGAAGTATGTCTTTATGGTCTTTTTCTTTATATTTATTTATCTTGAATGATTCTATATACTTCTGTTAAGGTGGAATGCATCCTTTCAACGGGAGCATTACTTGTTGTCTGCTGAAATGAGGTGATGTGCAGGTCAATATTGAATTGCTTGCAAAAGTCTTGAAAAATGTTCGATGCGAATTCTGACCCTTGGTCACTCACAATTTTCCTAGGTATACCGTGTAGACTAATAAAATGTTTAATTTGTTTGATTATGTTCAAACTGTTCCGGGTTGGTAAGGTGTATGCGGCACCAAATTTAGAAAATTTATCAACTATAGTGAGAATGCTCTTGTGATTAATACTGTATATATCTATATGTACAATGTCTAAAGGTTTTATGGGTGTTTCTGTTTTTTCATAAGCTATTTTAGGGGGTTGCCTGTCGTATTTTTGAGTCTGACAATTGTTAATTGTCTGGGTTATTTTATTCCTCATATAAGGGAAAAAGTACTCTCGTTGTAAGTGTTGATGCGTCTCAGTAATACCTCTATGGTTGGATTTAGTGTGGTAATCGTTTATAATTTGGTCTTGTTCGTCGTTGTCAGCAATGTCAGTCAAAAGTTTTTTACATCTTAGCAGACGGAATGTTTTACTTCTGGCAAAATACTTGGCATAAACTCGTTGTATTAATTTAAATGTTTCTTCGTCTGCCATTATCGCAATTAGTCTGTTCGGAGGAAGATATTCTTTAAAAATGTTAATAATGTCGTTTTCAGAAAACGATTCTCTAGTATTTAATAGTACGCCTCTGTTTATTTCTAAAAATGATTTTTAGTATATTTTGAGGTGGACCAGCCGATGTTCGAAATATTACTTGCAATTTAAATTCGTTAATTGGTTTCCCGGCGATGGGGATGCCATCGCCTAAATCTTCCTCGGCGGAATGTATTGTAGCAGCTGTTGTTTCATTGAGGTTTAATTCTATTTTATCAGGTAATTTAATGCGACTTAGCGCATCGGCATTCGAATTTTGAATTCCTTTTTTATAGACGATTTCGTAATCGTACTCCTCCAACTTCAATCTCCATCGAACAAGTTTGGAGTGTGGTTCCTTCAAACTCATAAGCCATTGAAGAGGCTTGCGGTCAGTGACTATTTTGAATTTATTACCGAAAAGGTAGGGGCGGAAGTAGTTTGTTGCCCCTGTTGTAGCAAGTAATTCCTTTTCTATTGTCGAATAATTTAATTCTGATGTTGTTAACGTCCTGCTTGCAAAGCAGATTGGCTTATCAGTACCAATGGGTCCTTGTGAAAGAACGGCACCCAATGCGACGTTACTGGCATCTGTGGTTAACACAAATGGTCTGCAAAAATCGGGATACTGGAGAAGGGGATCGTTGGATAGAATGTCTTTACATAATTCGAAAGTTTTTCTATACTCTTCACCAAGAGTAATTTCTACGCCTTTTTTGAGACATCGAGTGAGAGGTTTGGTCAATTTCGCGAAATCGCGAATGAATTTCCTATAATAGCCTATCAGTTCTCGGTATTGGGAATTCTTTAATAGCTCGTATTTTGTCGGGGTTTGGTTTCACGCCATCCCTGGTGATTATATGTCCAAGGAACGCTATTTCTTTGCGTAGGAACTCGGACTTGTTTAGTTGGATCTTTAAATTTGCTATTCTTAGTTTATTGAATATTTTTTGTAGACTCTCTATATGCTCTTGTAACGATGTTGAATAGACAACTATATCGTCTAAGTACACTAGACAGGTTTTGCCGATATAATCTCGGAGAACGTTATCCATCACTCTCTGAAATGTTGAAGGGGCATTTTTCAGCCCAAATGGCATTCTTACGAACTCGTAGTGTCCACGCTCGACCGTGAAGGCCGTTTTTGGAATATCTTGGCTGTCCATCTCAATTTAATGGAAGCCGCTAGCCAAATCCAAAGTCGTAAAGTAATGACATTTGCCTAATTTGTCTAAAATCTCACTTATATTAGGCAATGGGTATTTATCACTTATAGTTTTATCGTTTAGACGGCGGTAATCGATTACTACCCTCCATTTTTGTTTGCCTGTCGAGTCAAATTTTTTTGGCACAACCCATACGGGTGAACTCCATGGAGAGAAACTGGGTCTGATTATACCTTGATTAAGCATATCAGAAATTTGACTTTGTACTTATTGTTTGAGTACATGTGGGTATCTGTAGGTTTTGGTGTAAATAGGTATTTCATCGGTAGTCTTTATTCAATGTTTTATTGCATTTGAAAATGTTAGACTTTGTCCTTCCTTGTAGAAGATATCACTATAGTTTCTGCAAAGTTTTAAAATAGATTTGCGGTCTTCAGTATTTAAATGCTCTGATCGAATTTCCTGAGAAATATCGTTAAAATTTGGCGTATCATTCTCGTGAGTCTGGATTTCTAAATTGTTGAGTTCTCTTGTTTCAAAGTTTGCAAGTGATTGCACTTTAAGCGGATGTTGTAAGAAGAGGGTTTGATCTGTTGGCGTATTATTTTGGACTTCGATATCAGCATGCCAATTCGCTGCACTATAAATGTCTTCGGCTATGTCTAGGTTCGGTTCAATTTTAATTTTAGGAACAAGGATGTCACCACTTTGGTTATCTACTGGTAACCTTATAATTGTGCTAGAGTGGGAAGGGATTCTAAATTTCTGCGACATAAAATCGATTGTGGCTTTAAGTGTATTCAAGGCATCTAAGCCCAATAGTCCGTCGAAGTACCCATGGAACTTGTAAATAAGGAATGTTAATTCACCAGGCTGTTTAAGTTCATAAAAGCTTGGAAGTGTTACTTGCTTGTCTATGCTATGTTTCTGTAAGACTGTTGAGATTATTGTTGGTGAAATTGTCGTAATGTCGTCAGGGTGAACGTACTCGGGATTGATAAATGAGGCGGATGCCCCTGTGTCTACAAGAAATTTTAAATGTTTACCAAAGGGTGAGGAGATGTGTATGTACGGAAGTGACCGTCCATGCTTATTTATGTCTAAGTATATTGGGGTTCTGAGGCTAATAGATGAAAATTTGCTTCATATTCGTATTCGGAATTATTGAAAATTGGTTCGTTTGGATTATAGTAGTATTGGTCCAATTGCGGGTAGTAATTTTGAACATTACTAAACTCTGTAGGATCCTGTACGGAAGGGTTGCTATGATTGTCTACGATCTCTGTTTCAGATGTATCTGGTTCTTCAATGTTGTGAATTTCTCTAGCGTATTGATTAGTTTGTCGGAATAAATTATTTTGTTGTCCGGAAGGAGGGCTTTTCAATACGGTTTGGGCCGAAAGTGTATCCATCGGCTCTCGTTTAACGTAAGGTAGTCTTGACTGGAAACTGTTTGGGTGTTGTGTGATTGCTCTTTGGTAATCGACTTGTTGTTGGGGTCTATATGGTTGTGGTCTCTGAAAATTATTTCGTTGTTGGGGCCTAAATTGTTGCTGAATATATGGTGGTCTCATGTTTGATTGGTTAAACCTTGGGTAGTATAAAACTGGTTGTAAAGGGTTAAAATGAGGTTGTGCAATTGGTATGCTTTTAATTTGGGGTCTGGGGGTTATAGATTGGTTCGACGGAGGTTTATGATCGTATCTAATGTAAGACATGTTCTGTTCCTTAATGCAATTAGCAAATGCTTCAGCTAAAGATTGTGGTTTCATAGATCTTACTATGGAACCTAAAGGTTCTTTTAATCCGGTTAAGAAGATGTTTAAACACATTTCATTATACAGTTCTCCCTTTGCCTTAATAACATTAGGATCTTTGTTGTGGATTTGGATATGGTTTCTTATTGTGGAGAAAATTTCAATCACTTCACTGTAAAATTGTTCTGTCGTTTTATTGCCTTGTCGAAGATTATGTAAATCCTTGATCAGGGAAGTTTCATTACGCTTATCTGCGTAAAGTAATATGAGATTGGCTTTAATTTGGGACCACTCTAATGGTGTTCCATACATATTAAGAACCTCATTAGCAGGTCCTTCAATTTTGTTACGGATAGCTCGTAACAGAAGTTTACCATAAGTGTTATTGTTCACTGCTGTCACCAGTAGTAAGATTTCCTCTACGTTTGTTAAGAAATCGTAGAGAAGACGCGGATTACCGTCGAATTTCGGCAAATCTTTAATGGCGTCCGGAACTCGTAGAGAGTTGAAAAGGTCATTTGGACCGAAATTATTAGAGGGGTTTGATATATCACTAGTCGCCATATTAGTATTATTTGTTGCAATACGTGAATATGTTTCAAAATCAATTTCAATATCACTTCTTTCGTCACTATTACCCAATTCACTATTTATTTCACTATTCCTTTGATATGATCTGCGTCTTAGTCTATACTTAATTGTATTGGGCATTGAATTTATGATTAGGTTGTGGAACTTAAAAGGGGTTGTTAAAACTATTTTAACTATAACATGAATCAAACTTACAGTATAATAAGGGTACCCATATTCTCTGGCCTGGTTGGTCCTGTTTTCGTTTCCCGTGGGTTGAAGGTTCTGGAACTCAAGAGTTGTAACTCAGCCAATTGGTGTTTCCTGCACTAGAGTGTTGTACTTCAGCCAAATTGTGTCCCATGCACTTTCACTATTTAGATTCAGATACAGATTCACACCACCACTATCAGTATGCAGCTGATATTGAATTGTTTATTCGAACCGGAAAAATGTCACATTACCAGTATACTGTTGTTTTTTTTTATTTTACCGACACACTAAAACATTCACGACGTATGTAGATATGTTTGGATTTGTTGCAATCCTACCGACTGCGCCACTTAAGAATCTTACATTCATCTTAATTAAAAAAACACAACTTTTCGGGACTACGTCCGATGACCAACAGAACATTTATTTTCTCTCCAATAAAAATTACAGCTTCGTTTCTGGATTAGGTATATATAGTACGTTACATATAATGTGCTGACTCTATTTGGCAATGTTCAAATGGAAAAAATGCTTAAAGAGTAATGTGACATAAAATGTGCTGACTCTAATGGGAATGTTTAATGGAATTTTTAAAAGGTAACGTGAGAAACAATAAATATGAAATATGTATATATGTATGTACTATCGTGTTGCGGCATGTGGCATTTGCTGCCAAGGTATCACGTTTCGTAACTCGGGCGCGATAATTTTGAAAAGAAATGTCGTTCTAAGAAATACATTCGATCTTTTGAAAGTAAATTAAAAAATCGGACAAAAGTGAGAACACAGGGGAATCGGTCAAATCGGAAGAGCCCCTTGTAAAACGTCAACGAACCGAGACGGTCAAATTTGTTGATGGAAATAACGAATACATATTTTGTATCAACGCCAAAAGCGTTAGTGAAGAAATTACATGCGAAAAAGGTGGCCAAAGTGTGAAAGCCATCATTGATTCTGGTTCGAAGTACAATTTAATGGATAATGAAACTTGGCAAAAATTAAAGGCAATGAAAATCGTGGTTTCAAATCAGCGCAAAGAAACTGATAAGGTATTCAGATCATACGGCGACCATGAATTAACTATAATAGGAGTTTTCGAGGCAACCATAAAAATCTCTGGACGAAGTGCGACAGCCGATTTTTATGTAATAGGAGAAAAAGGCAAATGTCTAATCGGCAAGGAGACTGCAATGCAACTGGGAATACTTAAGATTTGGTTGTGATGTTAATCAAATCGAAAAAGGTGATACTAAGACAGCAAAATAAAAGGCGTGGTTGTCGATATCCCAATTCGAAGTAACGTGTTGTGAGCCATTGGTCGAGCCACAGGGGCAGCTTCGGTACAGGTGAGGAGGGCGCGGCATGCTAGTGGTTGCTCGGCTCAGCTCGTCGGACGGGGTTGCTCTTGAACCCTCACCACATACCACCTGGTCAACAAACATTTTATTCCATGCCATATGAAAACAAGAAAAGAAAAAAAAAGAAAGAAAGCTACTCCACTTTGACCTCGGACCGACAAACGGACGATTAAATTGAAAAATAGAGTGGAAAAGAAAAAAATGTCCAAAGACCTATGCCAATACCCCGAAGAAAGAACGGAAGAGACACCGCGAAACTAACCTATCTATCCTAATCTACATCTAAGCTAACCTAGGTGGAATAAAGTAAGTCCTAAACTATATCTACAATAACTTAAAATTATCCTATCTACGTTTACCCTAAACGCAACTTGTCCTTCCGTAGTCTCTTGGAGGTAGAGGTTCGCCATGACCTCGAAACACGCCGGATGTTAATGGCAAGTGATGGTCAACCCACCCTTCATGTCCGTAGACATATCCAAAAGCTATCCCTCTCTGGCCAAAATTGTGAGAGATAGCCCCTTTAATAACCCTCCAGTCACAACACTAGTAAAGCCGTAATGGCCGAAAACCAACGCTGAAAAGCGTCATGTCAGGTCGTCAGTTAGTCGCGTATTGTCATTGTCGATCTTTCAAAAGGACGGCCTTCCCAAATATCCACACCCCGTGAGCCTTTCGACCTAGCCGCTCATATTTGAAAGGTTTCGAAACACAAAAAAAAACATGGTATGGATACATAAATGTAGTGCCACTTTTATTTTAAAAACAGGGAATTCAATAAAATTAAATCTAATTCAAAAAAAAAAAAAAAAAAATGGCCAAATCAAAACAAAAAAAAATTAAATAAAGAAAAGATTGTATCTTATGGATACTACTTAATTCAAATAAAAATATGAAAAGGAATCCTCTGCTCTTAATACCAAAAAACTAAAATCTAACCATCAAACTAAAATTCAAAAATATAATAAATGAAACTAAAATTACTCACGGTTTTCACGACCCCCGTTGTTCTGGCGCCAGCACAAGAAGTTTCGACCTTTTTGCAAATGGTTGGCTTAAAAATACCTATTTTAGCTTAATTTACCGTGCACAAAACTAAACTACTAAAAGCAGGTAAGAAAAAATATATATAAGCTACGTTAAAGAAAAAAAAAAGAAAACTAATAAAACTAAGTTTAAAAAATATCAATAAAAAACTGTGGCACTTCACAAAAAAAATTCACTATTAGTGATGCTGCGGGTGTTGATGATGGATTCGGTGGGGTGGCGGAGCACCCTGATGTTGCCTTTGGTGGGCGTTGGTTGTTTGGTGGGGAAGGGGGGAACAGCTCTATGGCTTTCTTGTACCCCGATGAAAATCCCCTTTGTTGGGTAAATACAACTCGGGCCTGTTAAGCGCCTTTGTTCTGCGACTGTGGGCTTTGGTCCCGTTGCCGTCTTTTTGGAGACCGTTGGCTGGCGGTATCTTGGCGTTTTGCTAGCAGTCCAACGGTCGAAACATGGCTTTACGGTCCCACAGAAAGGTTCGCAGGCACGCTTAAATGAATCTTAACAGCAGCCCGAGTCACCTTTTGCGTTACAAGGATACCTATAAACAAATGGAGGAGATGCTGAATTAACCACAAAGAAAAATATCTGATCTTATGTTTACCTCTACAATGCCAATTAGGGTTCTCCGGTGATTTAAGAAGTATTCCTTCCCTATACTATACGGTCACCTGCACCGTGAAGAAATTATAATTTTATTTCTGCAAAAAAATCTTTTTGCGCTAACTCACCCCGGAAATTCTCAAAAGCAATTTTTTTGTTTACGTCACTGTATGACAAAACTCACTGTCCAGCTGACTTTAAAGAGGGCATCGACCGCTTGCTGTCAATCAAAGATAGTTGTGAAGGCCCGTCGTCAAACCAATTTTGCATTTGCGGTGCATTTCTTTTACCCCTCCCTTTGTTTTCTCTTCCTTTTTCATTTCTTGGAATGAAAGCGAGGGGTCTCTTAATTTCTAATCGTCTCTTGTTCTCCTATCTCCTATTAACATATATACAAAAAGTAACGATACCTAACATCGAGAAAATAACGTAAATTACAAAAAAAAAACCTTCAACTACATCTTTATGATCACCCACTAACTTTGTACACAATGGAATGGAACGAATAAAAACTTAACGACGGAGAAATGATTGATAAGACAAAACGTCTGTTGCGCCACGGCAACTGAAATAACTCAACTCGAACAAAATCACAAACTAACGAAGGAAAATAAACACAATCTAATTTTAGTCTTTATTAGTTCACTCGAACCCTTAACTGAAGTACAATACAAAAATATGTTAGGTAATTGATCGGCTGAGGCGGGACTGTTCGCTGCGGCTTGTGTCGTATCACTGATGAGTTGATCTTCTTGTGGTCGTGAGGAAAACTCATCCCCAGTCCAGTAAGTCCCATAAAAGTGTGATATTTAGCACTTTGTACCAGGTGACGGCCTTCCATACTTCGTTTATCACATACGCCCCACCGCCAAATGCGCAGACGATGGCAATAATCGTGTATATCTTCGCCATACTGTTTCTTCTGTGTTCTGCTTTCGACGTCGTCCGCCTTTTATCGCACCATGCCAGCTCAATGAGCGATGAATCATTGCTTATTTGGTTTGTTGTCTCCTGTGTCAATCGGCAGTAGGTCTGCTGCAACATAATATCTAATTTTGATATTTTGTCAACCGACAATGAATCAGGCTGCAACAGAATCGTCCGCGTTCTATTATGTCAGCCGGCAGTGGGTCAGATTGAAACGTGATGACTATACTATTAAATAATCGTTTGTTTATCGGCGCTTTGTTATTCTTTGAGGTGATACAATGTGTGTTGTTTATTGATGCACTCTGGAACTGATGGCCTGGATGAATCGTATGACAAAACCTTGTCCTACATTGTTTGTTTATATTTTGTCTGCCTTCATGTTGCTCGTCACAACATCCTCCATGAGTATTTTTGTCTTTATGATGCACGGAAAAATCCAACCCATTGTATCATATATACGTGCAATGTCTGACAAAATTGTCCGTTTTGTGCATGCTCCACGTTCAATCTGATGTAGTTTAAACGTAAATAGATCTCGTGCAGGGTGCCACTGAATGCCTAGAGTTTTGATGCAGTCCTTTTCGCTAAAAGATAGAGGTAACTCCACTTCCCGAAACTCGGCTGGAATGGCTTCTCACAATTCGTTAGAATTACTGGCCCATTTGCGTAGAGGAAACCCTCCTAGCGACATCATTCTCATCAATTCCTCTCTCATACGATTTGCTTCGGGAATAGAATCAGCTCCGTGTATGACGTCATCCACATAAAAATTGTTTTCGTCAATGGTCTTTGTCAATGGAAAATCGTTCCCTTCGTCTGCTGCCAGTTGACGTAGTGTTCTAATTGCCAAGAACGGCGCGGCTGCAGTGCCAAAGGTCACTGTTTTTAGACGAAATGTTTTTACTTCTTGATCTTCTCTTCTTCTCCATAAGATTAATTGGTACATTGCGTCTTGGTTAGCTATCCAAATCTGTCTGTACATATTATTGATGTCAGCCACAAACGCAACTCGATGTTTGCGAAAACGTAGTATGTGATCAATGATGTTGTCTTGCTGCTTCGGACCAGTCAGCAAGTGGTCGTTGAATGATGATCCATCCGATGTAGGACAGGATGCATCGAAAACAATGCGAAGTTTTGTGGTTGTACTTGATTCCTTCATCACAGCATGGTGTGGTAAATAGTACTGTTGATGTGCGTTAATCAACTGGACGTTCGGGACTTCTTTGATCTGGTTCAATTCAAAGTACTCTTCCATACCCTATTTATACCTTTGGGCGAAATCTGGATTTGTTTTCAAGCGTTTTTCAAGTTGCAAAAACCTGGCTAACGCTGAATTGTATGACATCCCCAATTCCGGGCGACGTCCTTCCTTGAACGGCAATGAAACCTTATACCTTCCGTCTACCAACCGTTCATGTGTTTGGCAAAAATGAGACTCACAGTCTTCTTCCTCGCGGGTAAACACCATTTTTTGTGGGTCCTGTTCAATTTCCCAAAATCTCTGCAGGATCCCTTCGACGTTTTCTGTCTTCGTATAAAATGCATTCGTAACACGGTTGCCTTCAAAAATTGGGCCGATCAGTACCCATCCAAATACCGTTTGTTGTGCCATGGGTGTACCACATTTTCCCTTGATCAGGCCTTGGAGCGCAATTTCTCTTTATACATCACTTCCCAACAATATGTCAATTTTGTTTGGGTGATTAAACTGGGGGTCAGCTAATGTAAGTCCGGATATATGTGGCCACTCTGACCTATAAATTTTCTTGCTTGGAAGCCATGCTGTTAACCTGGACAATACTAGAACCCGAATAGTAATGCCAAAGTCATGGTCCATTAACGAATGTAAACTGACCAAAGCGCTCGCTTTTGAACAACAACTATTCACTCCACCAATCCTTCCGATCTCGGTTATCTGCTTTATCTTCTTTAAGTTCAACAATTAAACTGCAGATTCGGTTATGTACGACGCTTCCGATACAGGATCCAGCAACGCGCGCAGTGTAATTGGTTGACCTGATTGATCAATCGCGTTCACCAGCATCGTTGCCAAGAGAACTGTTGGTTGTTTCGTCTCCTGTCTTCCTCCTACTGCGACTTGATCTTCTTCCATCACGTATGCGTTGTAATTTTGTGATGTGGGAGGTTGAGGATCCCTTGAATTGTTCATTTGTTGGCCATTCCTAATAGGTACCGGTGGTCCTCTGCCATGGTTTCTTTGAAGGTGCAATAAGGTGTGGTGCTGTCCTTGGCATTCAGCACACTTATATTGACTGGGACAATTATTTCTATCATGCCCTCTTGCCAGGCAATTAAAACACAAACGATGTTGACGCGTAATTTCTTGTCGTTTTCTTGGATCGGCTGCCAAGAATTTGCTGCACCGACGAACCGAGTGAGACCCGTTACACAGGGCACATGAATACTGATCATTTTCCTTTGTGTGCCAGGAAATTTTCTTAGAACTTGGTCCTTGCGCAATCTTGGCAATCTGACCAATGGCTTCCAGAGTTCTGTATCTGTTTGTGAGAAATTCTGTGAAATCCGCGAAATCAGGTAGTGCCTTGGAAGATCCAAGATGCTCTTCCCAAAGACCCTTAGTTTGCGATGGTAATTTCTGTGTCATTAGATGTATAATTATAGCATCCCACTGATGCACGGGTACCTCTAAATTTCGCAGCGATTGGACGCATTCATTAGTGGTGTCCAATAACGCCTTAATACCCTTAACATCTTCATTGTGTAACTTAGCTTTTGTACCTTTGATAATGTGTTATTATCATGTACGATGCTTTTAAATAAATTGCTAAATTCTGGCCAACTCTCATAATTGCCACCAAAACATGGTATTTTGATAGCTGGAAGCTTGAAATCACTAGAAATGGTGGGACCCGCAGTTTCCTTGGACACATTGAGGGTATCAAGGGCTTCCTTCAATGTAGCCATATACTGAAAATATAATTCTTTCAGTGTCCCGAAAATTTCCTTTTCTAAATAAGAAGTCTTGACTTCACTGGTCTCAGTGGACGCGACAATGAGCATATGGTGCCGTTTGGCACTTGAAAATATGTCCTCCAGCTCCTCCAATCGTGCTTGAAGAGCGAACCTTGATTGAGGAGTGGCCTTAGTCTCAACATATTTGTCATATTCACCCTTCACTTCTCTTAAGAAATTTGTGACCGTTCCGCAGGCCGTAGTTAATTTCGATTTACTCATTTTCCTATTCTACCTGATTTAGAGACCTTAATAGTTTTCTACCTTGCTTAAAAAAAAATAAAAAAATTTAAAGTTCCAACGCAACTGATTTTCCCTTTGATTCCACAATATCTGCCGTTGGTCAAAATAGCTGCTTCTTCTTCAGTGGTTGTCGATGGCCAATAGCTGCCTTCTTCTGTCGTTCAGGTTCACTTTCTTTCAATGTTTTCTATAAAGTCTAAAATGACTGTCTTTCCCGATGTTGGATCACAACACCTGTTACACTTATTTCACAATACACTACACGTATCCTTGACGAAGGACATCCGGCTCGAAGGACCAAATGTTGCGCCACGGCAACTGAAATAACTCAACTCGAACAAAACCACAAACTAATGAAGGAAAATAAACACAATCTAATTTTAGTCTTTATTAGTTCACTCGAACCCTTAACTGAAATACAATACAAAAATATGTTAGGTAATTGATCGGCTGAGGCGGGACTGTTCGCTGCGGCTGGTGTCGTATCACTGATGAGCTGATCTTCTTGTGGTCACATACGCCCCACCGCCAAATGCGCAGACGATGGCAATAATCGTGTCCGTCGTCGTCCGCCTTTTATCGCACCATGCCAGCTCAATGAGCGATGAATCATTGCTTATTTGGTTTGTTGTTTTCTGTGTCAATCGGCAGTAGGTCTGCTGCAACATAATATCTAATTTTGATATTGTGTCAACCGATAATGAATCAGGCTGCAACATAATCGTCCGCGTTCTATTATATCAGCCGGCAGTGGGTCAGATTGAAACGTGATGACTATACTATTAAATAATCGTTTATTTATCGGCGCTTTGTTATTCTTTGAGGTGATACAATGTGTGTTGTTTATTGATGCACTATGGAACTGATGGCCTGGATGAATCGTATGACAAAACCTTGTCCTACATTGTTGGTTTATATTTTGTCTGCCTTCATGTTGCTCGTCGCAACAACGTCAAAATCAAATCGGGAAGTGCAACAGACGGACGTAAACATGGTAAGGAATTAATTTATTTTATTGATTAATGAATTTATCTTATTTTTACTTCCAGATTTTCCTTATTTTATTGCACAGGTGAGTTTATGTTTCTTCATTGGGGTTTGTCCTCTCAACGCGCATTGGATATGCGGTTGTGCGGCCAAACTCCAACGTAAGAGTTTGTTTACGTTTTCTTCATATTTTTTTTTCTTTGCAGGTATATTTCATCGGCAAATGCTTCAAGCAATTTGTTTGCTCCAGGTTTGGCTCCGTAACAAACGTTAAACCGATAGCACAACCAATCGCAGTGTTCCAGTAGCGCTTGAAAAAGCTGTTGACGACAAAATTGATGAATTACTGGAACAAGGTATCATCGAAAGCGTCGAGGGTCTATCAAAATGGATTTCACCAGTAGTCCCTGTACCGAAAGGTAATGACGTCAGGGTATGTATCGACATGCGCAGAGCCAATGAGGCAGTTGAACATGAAAATCATCCCCTGCCGACGATGGACGATTTTCTACCACACATCGGAAGAGGACAAATTTTCACGAAATTGGATGTAAAAAAACGCTTTCCATCAGGTCACTGAGTAACTTTTTAAATATTTCGCTTAAATTAAAAAAAAAATATATGTATGCATATGTTGAATTAATAATGAAAAGCGAATATTCTATAATGTTCAAATAAATAAATAAAACAATTTAATTTGATTAAGCTCAGTAAATATATACACATATATACATACCTATATATAAGTGTATACAAATATAATTTTATTTTGTTTATTTTGTATACAGGTGGAAATATCTGAGCGTTCACGCGAAATTACAACATTTATTACCCGAAAAGGATTGTTTAGATATACACGACTGATGTTTGGCATATCATGTGCACCTGAATTGTTTCAGAAAATTATGGAACAAATACTGAGCGGCTGTGAAGGATGTTTGAATTTCATATTCACGAATGAATGCATGGATGTTGGCTTCCAGTGCGTCAATCGAAGCGGGCTTGTCCCTATACACATTAGCCTTGGCATACCCCCACAAAAATTAATCTAATGGTGTCAAATCGCATGATCTAGGCGGCAAATTGACCGGCCCGAAACGTGAAATTAACTGTTCACCAAACTCGCCTCGCAATTGCGCCATTGTTTCGCGTGCTGTGTGGCATGTGGCACCGTCTTGTTGAAACCACATATCATGCAAGTCAATGCAACTTCCATTTCGGGCAAAAAAAAGTTTGTTATCATCGCTCGGTAGCGTTCACCATTGACAGTAACGCTGCGATTCGCATCATCTTTGAAGAAATATGGCCCAATAATGCCGCCGGCCCATAAACCGCACCAAACAGTGGCTTTTTCGGGATGCATTGGTAGCTGTTGCAATGCTTCTGGCTGATCTTCACTCCAAATGCTTATTTACGTACCCATTCAACCAAAAATGAGCCTCATCGCTGAACACAATTTTTCGATAAAAAAGCGGATCCTCGGCTCGGATGAAAAAAATTCAATAATTTGCAAGCGTTGTTCATTTGTAAGACGATCCATGGTTAAATTGCAAACCAAACTGAAGCTGTTTGACAGTGACACAAGGTACTAAACACACGTCAGCTGTCAAAACCAGTGTTGCCAAAACCAAACCAGCTAAAAAATCACCCTTTATTATATTATTTTATATGAAAGTACACAAACTGAGCACAATGAACGATTTAGTAAGGCGCATAACAAACTAAAAGAATATAATGTGCAACTGAACGATAAGAAGTGCAAATATGGTGTAACGGAGTTAAAATTTTTGGGTCACACATTGTCAGCAAAGGGCGTGTCACCAGACAACGAAAAGCTGGATGTTATTAAGCGATTTCGTGAACCAATTACAGCCGAAGAGGTGCGCAGTTTTTTGGGTTTAGTGAATTTCGTCGGGACATTTATACCTAATCTCGCTACAATAACAGATCCGTTGCGACAAGTGACGAGAAAAAGTGTTGCGTTCAAATGGGGCCCCTTACAACAAAAAGCTTTTAATCGATTAAAAGAGCACATGTCTACAAATATGATTCTTGGCTACTACGACGTCAACGACAAAGCGCAATTAATCGCAGACGCAAGCCCAGTCGGCCTAGGTGCTATTTTAATCCAGATAAATGAACAGGGGTCAAGAATTATCTCATACGCAAGCAAAAGCCTATCGGACGTGGAAAAACGCTACGCACAGACCAAAAAGGAAGTACTTTCCTTAGTATGGGCAGTAGAAAGATTCAACTTTTACTTATTTGGTCGAGAATTTGATCTGATAACCGACCATAAGCCATTAGAGGTGATATTTGGGCCACGATCGTGCACGAATCGAGAGATGGATTTTGCGTTTACAATCGTTAAAGTACAACATAATCTACAAACCCGGAAAAAGCAATATCGCTGATCCATTGTCAAGATTGGTTGTCGAAAAACCGGCGCCAGGCACATTCGATGAAAACGCGGAACACTACGTAAATTGGGTGGTAACGACAGCCACACCAGTTGCATTAAAAATGAAACAGATTACAGAGTGTTCGGTTAAAAACAAATTGATCCAAGAGATGAAAATGCAATCTACAATAACTGAGCTGTGCTTTTGCGGGAGAAATACTTTTGCGCGGAAACCGTATCGTTATGCCAGATGAAATGCGAGCCAAAACGATTGAATTGGCACATGAAGGACATCCAGGGGTAACCGTAATGAAGCGAAGATTGAGAGAAAAAGTATGGTGGCCGAAAAAGATTGCGTGTCATTTTTGCAATGTTTGGTTTACCACTAACACTTACAACTGACAATGGGCCACAGTTCGATTGCGAAGAATTTCGGAAATTTTGCGACACTCACAACATAAAAATAATAATCACTACACCGTATTGGCCACAACAGAACGGCGAAGTTGAGCGTCAAAACCGATCCATTTTGAAGAGATTGAAAATAAGCCAAAGCAGCGGCAAAGACTGGATCGAAGATTTGCATAATTATTTGTTAATGTATCGATCGACACAACATTCTACGACACTAAAGACACCAGCAGAAATGTTATTGGGCCGTAACATTCGCGATAAACTACCAAGCATTTACCAACCATTGGAAAATGACAAAGAAGTACGCAATCGTGACAAGGAAATGAAGGAAAAAGGAAAAGAGTACAGTGATGAAAAACGGCGGGCAAAACCTATCGAAATTGAAGAAGGAGATATGGTACTGGTAAAGAGGCAAGGAATGATTGGCAAACTGACATCAACATTTGAGTCTACTGTTTATCGGGTAATAATATTAATATTAGGAGTAAAAGTGTGAGGTATACGCTGTTCCAGGTCGGGATATGAAATGCACCATCTAGTAATATGGTTAAACCTAAGTTTATATAACTTTATTTTTTAGTGCACACATTCATTCTTTTACCATCAATACAAGTTCCTCACTTTGTTGCCACCAATTATTTTTCCACCACTATAGTTAAATTTCTATAACGACCAATGGTTCCCACCATTCCCACAGGTGCACGCGCATACCCAAAAGGTGTCGCAATTTCAGTAGCGTTAGACGCTGAAGATGCGATAGTGCAAATTGATAAGAAGTCTTAATCATTTAATCATATTATAAATAGGTTAAGACAATAAAAATTATCATTCTTTTTAATACCACACATCATTGCAGTTGGTAATTTTTGTTTTACCTGCACGAGTGTTGTACTCGGGCAATTGAACCATCAGATCATCATAGCAAGGGTTTTGCACTCTGGCTAAGTGTAGCGATTTGCTAAGGCAAGTTCGCTTTATAAAAAAACATTGGTGACCCCGACGATAATTTGACAATTTGCTTCAACCCACCAGTGGTAAGGGACGTTTTGGCAAAACTAATAAAAGCCTCTACCAGGGCTATACACATGTGCAACCACAAATCAATAATGGCGTTCACCAGGTCTTAAATACTGGTGACTTCATCCTAAAAGCATTTGCCAGGGCTTACACTGGCAACATCATAATTCATAACACCCAATCTTCGTGAAAAGATCGCACTTCAGGATGTTTCCATCATCGTTGCCAAGTCAAAGGGCCTAGCAGAGGACCTAACAAGGCTGAAGATAAACGCAAAGGATAGTGCCTCAAGAAAAACAAAACAATATCAACAACATAGGCTTGAGCGGATTGAATTCTTGTGGAAACAATTTAAGGGCAATCATGAATCGATAAGAGACGTAGTCAAACATGACACCCCGTACATGGCAGGGGATATGGTCAGCAAAGTGGAACAACTGTACATGGAAATCAAGGAAACTCTACTAAATATAATAACGGTGGATGAAGAAGGTGACGCAGACGTGGCGAGTAAGTATATGCCAGGGAATAACCCTACAGCTCTTGTCCAAAACTCTTTTCAAACAATGGCTGAATCATCATCGGCAGTCAACAAACTCATTAGATGACAAAAAAATTATTGCGGACACTCTTCAACGTCTCCTTAGCACGCTTGATGACTCCGTCACACATCGCTCAAAGGCCGAATCAACAAATATCGGATCCAAATGGAAGAATTGCATCAACAGATAGGAGAAGATTAAGGTGACCCTACTGAATCTGGATACAGCATAGAGGAGTACATAGAGCTAGAGTGAAGAACACAAAATCTGGCATCCATGACAAATTCCTTACTTAATCTGCCAATATTTGCTTTGCCCAAATTCGATGGCGACAATTCCATGATCTGTTGAATTGATTCACAACCAAGTAATTCCTCTATGACAAAAGATGTATTACTTAAAGCCAACCCTTACAAGAGAAGCTGAAAAACTTATTCGACATATCACAACATCCGATGCCAACTACGAAGCTGCATGGAAGGTCATAACAGATCGTTATGAGAACAAACGTCTGCTTGTAACGGCTCTGTTAAATAAGTTGATGACCCAACTATCAATTCACAACAAGACGTCGACACACATGCATTGTGGGAGCAATCAATAGAGCAGCCAAAAATGTTACAACCACAAAAGGACTTCCTTCATTTTCAATCATTAGAAGCAAACTAAATTCAAAGGAACGCCATAAAAGACAGGATGTGTCTAAGGCATTGACTACCACTGCCACTGTTTTGTAACGGTGACCATCAGAAATTCAACCTTCCAGAAGTTTTTGCAATTAAACCAGAAGGATCGCTTAAACTTAGTGAAATCGACAAAACTTTGCATAAATTGCCTTAAAGATGGACGCACATCATCAAAATGTACTTCCGGAGGGTGCAGAAAATGCTCGAAGAAGCAAAACACACTCCTGCACCTCGAGCCTCCAATGTTGTTACCCACTTCAAGCCAGGTAACAACCGAAAGCAAATAATCTGCATCATGCGGACATGGTTATCGAGTACAAGGCCCTATTGGACTCCGGATTTCAGCCATATTTTATCACCGAACGAGCAATGAAGAGACTTGTACTAACACCAATTCCTCAAGTTATGAATATCAAAGATACTGGTAGAGAAAATCAGCAGGCAAAGGGACGAGTCAGTTAGTTAGGATCTCGTCTCAACACATTAACTTTTACAAGATTCGAAGCTTATGTTTTCCCAGAAAACCATATCCAACCAACCTGGAAGATTTGTTGACGTATCAGCATGGCCAATTCATAGAAACTTTCCGCTAGCAGATCCCAAATTCAATACCCCTGGGACAATAGATGTTTTAATTGGAGCAGAGCTATACTTAACTATCGTCAGGTCAAATCAATCTAGGAGACACAATGCCGATGATGCAAATTACGATACTCGGTTGGACGATGTCAGGAAAGATCTGGGAATCATCTCAAGAGGAAGTTGCAACAAATCCAGCAAACAGCCTTAAATACGCCACACTACTTTTTTTCACACCACTGTGTCTTAAAACCAGAAAGCACATCAACTAAACTTCGGGAACTGTTTGACAGCTCCGCAAAAACCTTACCAAATATCAGCCTTAACAAAATATTAGAAAATGGTCCGAAACTACAATCGGAGCTCGTCGCCATACTATTATCAACGGTTACCTATGGAACTACATCCGCATCCTATCTGGAAGCAAAGTATCTGCAACCATTAGCTAATCAGTACGCTATCAAATACCCACTGGGTGCGGCTGCACTAAGAGACAAATTTTACATGGACGACGTCATGACCGGGTCCAACAGCCTAAGGGAAGCTTTATATTTACATTCAACAGCAGCTAACAATGATTCTACAATTAGCGGGCCTCAAGTTAAGGAAGTGGTGCGCAAACCATTTTGCTATGATGCAAAACGGATAACAAAAAGGACAGTTTTATCTGACATACCTGAGATAATAAGGGCATAATAAGTCCAGTAACTATTACTATGCCAATCGATTTATGCAAAGCTTATGGAAACAAAAGGCTCAATAGGATGAGCAGCCATTGTAAACTATACGCCATTGTGGCTGGCATTCAGGGAAGGATTGCGCTCGTTAAGTAACATTTATATTCCAAGACATATTTTTGCCCGGAAGTTACCGAAAAGCTTTCAACTGCAAGTTTTCTGCGATGCTTCAATGATAGGATTTGGAGCAGTAATATATGTCCGCTCAATATTGGGCGACGCTACAGTAATCGCTAGTTTGCTATGTGCAAGGTCCCCAATAACGCCGCCACACTTACTTAACGGGCTCTCGACCCGTGGAGAGTCTCTGCCTGAGACACTGCAGCCTTCCATCCTCTGCGATCCCGGGCACGCTGCTTCCAGTTATCCAGACCAAGCGCGGTTCGGTCTTCCTTGTCGTCTCGAACCTGGCGGCAGGGATTCGAAGATCCTCTTAGCTGGAGCATTATTGTCCATTCGCTCGATGTGGCCGAGCCAATGTAGTCGACGTATTTTGGCCTTTTGGACTACATCCACATCTTGGTACAGCTCATAGAGTTCGGGGTTGTATCTTCTCCTAAATCCGCTCTTCTCGCACACAGGACCAAAAATCCAGTATCAGCTCTTACTTTCTGCTTATCGTTCAGCATTCGGCGCCATAAAGCAGAACTGGCAGGATAAGGGTTTTGTAAAGCATCGTCGTAGAAGCCCCTATCACGGTACGCTGGGAGCGACCAATGATGCCTACATCGTCTGCATACTCCAGTAACTGGACGTATATTTTGAAGATAGTGTGTTCCATGTTGACACCTGCCCTGATAGTGCGTCTCCTTGCCGAAATCCAGTACATGTTTGGAATAGTTCGGAGCAACTACTTCCAAATTGCAAGTTGCTGCGTGTGTTCTCCAGCGTCACGCTACATAGCTGGATCAGTTTTGCCGGGATTCCGAATTTGGCCATCGCCAATATGCGGCTTTGAAGTCGATGAATAGGTGGTGAGTCTCGACTGGAAATTTATTGGTCTTTTCCAGGATCTGACTCAGTGTGAAAATTTGGTCTATAATCGATCTGACGGGCCAGAAGAAATACTGGTACGTGCCGATAAGTGTGTTGCACAACGGTTTAAGACGTTCAGACAGTACGTTGGATAGAATTCTCCTCCTCCCTCCTCGGTTCGATACTCTTCCCTAGCTGCCCTTGTTTTGCGCTGCAGCGCCTTCATATGCGCATCTTCTGTCACCTTGTTCCTGCGTACGCATTGATCGTCATACCACGGGCTCTTTCTCTGGGTTGGCTGGTACCCTAAGGTGGTTTCGGCTACCTCTTTGATGATGTCGCGATACTGGGACCACTGGGTGTTGGCATCTATTTTAGGTGAATGCACTGCGGAGAGTTTATCACTCAGGCGCTCTTTGTTGACTCTGGCACCTCCAAGTGTGCTAAAGCATCCAACTTCGAATTTTTTTCTTCTGGTGTGAAGGGATCACATCAGCGATCATTTATTTCCGTTCAAAAATCTCCTCATTCTGAGCTTCGATAATTGAGACCTGCCTGACATGTATCGAACGTCGTATTTTATATATTTACATCGCACTTGTTATTCGTATAGATATGGTACACATTTGTGCATACCGAAAACCCAAGAGGTTTCCCTCGTCACCTATGACAATGCCCAGTGATATAATTATTAGTCATAACGATACAAATTTAAACCGCATATATGTATGTATCTCTTAAATGCATTTGGCTCGCCGCTAAGCAACGCCAAGTTCATGGTGATAAAGATAAACATACATACTGCATATATGACGGTATATATCTATTAATGCATTTGCCTAGCCACTAAACGATTGCGAGCGACAAACCCAACATATTATGAAGGGGTCGGATTTCACTGGGCATGCCGCTGCAGTATACCAACATTGCATACGAATCCTAAGTCTGTATCAATAATGCCGATATGCGCTAGCCACGTGTGAGTTGATTTGGGTTCAGTTATCGAGGGCCAGAAATTTGAGTATCTGAATGGACAAATGAAACGATATTGAAGAAGAATATTTTTGTATAAATAGAGACTGGATTTGTAAAATAAATGTTCTTCTCCTGGAACCTCCCGACAACAAAAGAACTGTTTTATTTTACGAGCAACTCGCTCAATTTGAACAATTCTCATTCCCGCTCTATTAATATAGCGTTCGTCGTTAATAGATGAAAACGTTAGCAAGAGCTAACATTTTGGGTCGTAGGTTTCCTCCATAGTAGGTAAATATTACACTGGGCGGAACGCAGCTTCTTCTCTTTGCCAACAAGAAAATGATCAGAGTCGACGTTTGCCCATCGGAATGTGTGCACGTTGAGGATGTTGGATGCGAGTTATGTATTAGACACATTCCCTTCCAAACATATTAGATATCCGGTTAGCGGATATCTTTAATTACCTTCACGGTGAAACAAATTAAGTCATTTTTGTGTTCCCACACATTTTTGAGTAACCTGAACATCCGTCTGCTTATTCGTATTTTTCACTGATTAAGCTGTAAGGAAAATGGACTTGAAAAGAGTTTTATTTAAGCAGCCGAAGTGTCTAAACGTGTATCTGTGAATAATAAATAAAGAACAAAAAAAAGGAAAAAAAATTTAATAAATTTAATAATTTTTTTTTAATGAACATCTCGTCCGGAATTACAAAACTGGCGCAGTGGGTAGGATAACTCTTACACGGGTTATCTAGTGATACGAACCAAGAAAAATATATCGTGAAACGTTGATTGAACTCGAATTAAAATCGATCAAGATTACGAGAAAGAATAAATAAACGTTAAATACCGAAGTGAGTGTTAATGATTACAAGAAGACAACCTAAATTCGACGAGCAGAGACAAAACCTACAGGAAATCAACATGGAAGCCGCCAACGTTGAACCCCAACAACAATTGCGACTGAGCGAGCAGCAACTGGAACAGTTAACCAATGCTGTCCATCAACTCCAGGCCCGAGAAGCAGCACGTTTGGATCGTGTAAGGGTCCTACGAGAAGTAGCCTATATTAGTACTTATACAGGAAAAGGAGAAGTAACGATAAATAGTTTTTTTAAAAAAACGTGGAATATTTTCTAAAGGGCTTCGCAAGTGAAGAAACAAAAAAAATTATTATAAGGACGATTTAGAACGAAAAAATACAGGGTGAGGCCAAGGAAATAATAATCAACATAGTACCGGATGCTGAAAAATGGGAAAGAATCAAGAAACAACTGAAATTGAGGTACCGGCCAGACGTGGAGCCAGCAGACATACAGACAGGAGTATCCATAACATCAAAATTACTACTCTAAGTGAATTATTATTAGAAGTTCAAAGAATTAAAAAAAGTGATGAGCTTATAAATTTTTATGAAGGCGATAACGATGTAGATCTAAGTAACGTAAATTCTCTATTAGTTAATATGTTAAAAGAAATATGCCAGGGAACATATTAAAAAAAATGTATGAGGAGAAGGAAATCGATCAAATTTTTGAAATACATAATGTTAAAAAGAAGATACGAAGATACATATATTATAAGGGAGGAGTATAGAAAAACAAAATATAAGAGTGGGAATATTAACCAACAAGGAAATGTAGGGCACTCTAGAAATATAGTTAGATATTCGGTCCAAAATCGCCAAGAAGAGAATACTAATAACAACCCTAGAAATTTCACTACACATTCGGGCCAAAATCGCTATGAACAGAATGTTAATAACAACTATAGAAATTTTGCTACATATTCGGGCCAAAATCGCCAGGAACAGACTATGAACAATAACTATAATAATAATCCAGGAACTAACAATAATTATCGAAATCCTGCTCAGTATAATAGTCGATACTCCGGACAGTATCGACAGTTTAGTAACAACTCAGGTAGGAATAGAAATTCAGAACAATTTCGCCAGCAACAAAACGCTGAACCAATGGATATAGGAAATATAGAAAGAAATAACTATGAAAATAACGCCGAATTTTTTTGCAACTAGTCTCGGAAGATCTACCAACCATAATAATAACCATTAATAAAGTAAAGCACTAATAGACACAGGGTCATCCTTTAGCATTATGGACGAAAAAATTAAAGAATTCAAAACTATTAAAATGAATCCAATTCCTTTTACCACAGTTAATGGTAGAAATGAAACTAGATTAGAAGCACATTCCCCGGCACCCGAAGAGCTAAATTTTCCTAAAGAAGCCCTCGTCAGATGGAAGGCAATAAACTTACAGAATAGAAGGTATCAGTTCATACTAGGAATAGATATTCTAAATAGACTAAACACTCTTATAGATTTAGAAGCTAAAACTATAACTCTAAATGATAGGAAAATACAATTAGTGGGAGACCCATATACATATAACGAGATACATACACTAGGAAAGGTAAACAACAACATTTGACCGCTATTAAGATTAGACCATTTAAATAAGGAAGATTATGAAGCCATAAACAAACTAATCAAAAGATTTAATAAATTATTCTTCAAAGATGGGGATAGACCAGCACCCCCGAAATAGAACACGAAATCAAAACAACAACGGACCAACGAATAAATTCAAAACTTTAAAGGTATCCTCCGAAACATGATGATGAAGTTAGGAGACAAATAGCCGAAATGGAGGGACAAGGTATCATAAGAAAAAGCAATTTAAAGTATAGTAGGGTAAAGGTGTCAACAGTGAATCAGGGTATACAGTGAATCACTCGCTCTCACAATGGTCGCGTTCCATTGCCCGCTAGATGACTAGTGGCATGTCAAACTCCATATAAAAAAAATTGCATTTTCCAAAAAGTGCTAGACGCCTTGCGCAAATGGTGAAATGTCAACTTTTTTTATATGGAGTTTGACATGCCGCTAGTCATCTAGCGGGCAATGGAACGCGGCCAATGTTTCTTTTTATTTTAAAATAAATCTGGAAAAGAGAAAAGAACACATTTCCACTTCTCCTCGCAACAGACTATAAGTGAGCGCGGTCAGGGTATCGAAGGTGGTTCTCCAGGTGTTTTGTGTTTTCTGCATAGGTAAGTAATTTTGTTTTCTGTTTTATTTTCGATCTTATTAAAAAAGTGTGTATTGTAACGGCATTTGAAGTTGACATTTATACTTATGCTTATATAAACTTAATAATTTTTGTGGATTTATTTACTTTGGTGAAATATCTTATAAATTATTTACATGTTTTTGTGAAATGCGACCACTGTACACAGTGAATCAAATTAAAGTGGTACACAGTGAATCATTGACTTGGTAGTTGTTCGAGACTCAAGAATTCGAATTTTTCATTCCACGTTAATTTTGCAAATATGGATGTTCGCTAGAAGTTTACCTAAATATACCAATTATTACGAGTTGCTCATAACCAGTTTTTTTTTCATCCAAAAAAGTAACGTTTTGTGATATTCTTATTTTTTTATTAACTTGAAGAGTATTTATTTTTGTTTTTGTTCCTTTGTTTATACCTTAATAATATGATGAATTAATAAATATATATATGTTATGAAAATACGTATGTTTTTACTGAATAAATCGATTTAAAATCCCTGTTTCACTGTGTACCATGCACTGATTCACTGTGTACATCCATGGTACACAGCGGATCACGTGGGAGGGGAAATTTCAAATATTTTTTTTACTATCTAAACATTAAACAAGCTTTGAAATTTTATGCTTAAAATGAAGATAGAACATTGAAAAAGGCTAGAAAAAATGTCATGGCTATACTATTATAAATGCGAGCTTAACGTCCCAATATGTAAAAATTTATCCACTGTTGACACCTTTACCGTAGTCCATTAATAGTAATCAAGAAGAAATATGAAAAATGTAACTTTTTTTAAAAAGGGACAGACTTTTTAGGATATGTACTGACTAGAGATAGACTTAACCAAATCCAAATAAGATAGAAGTGATCCAACAGGTGGAATTACCGAAAACACTAAAACAAATCAAAAGTTTTTTAGGGTTAACTGGATTTTATAGAGAGTTCATAAGGGACTACGCAAAATTAGAACTCCCAATCACCAAATATCTTAAGAAGAATGTTAAAAATAATGTCAATGAACCATTATATGTATGTAGAAGCATTCGAAAAGTTGAAAACATTGATTACTAGCCACCCAATATTAAGATTTCCAGATTGCGGAAAATAATTTCAATTAACAACAGATGCGTCAAACCACGCATTAGGTGCAATCTTTCACAGGAAGGACACCCAATTTGTTTTGCGTCCAGGACACTCAACAACCATGGAAGCAACTATTCAGCTACCGATAAGGAGTTTCTAGCAATCATGTGGGCAGTAAATTATATCCGCCAATATTTATACGGTAATAAATTTAAGATAGTAACAGACCACCAGCCGATAATATATTTACATTCTAAATATAAAGGTAAAGATATGTCCCACGGCACCAACGCTGGCTCCTTAAATTAGAATATAACTTTGAAATTGATTATATAAAAGGAAAATAGGGTAGCCGATTTTTTAAGTAGACTTTAGACTAACAAAAAAATTAATTCTAATGAGCGGGACAATACTACAAACGCCACCAATAACTCCCTAGATAATATAGACGATTATGCTTCAGATTTACCAATATTATTTAATACGTAAGAACCGTCGGTAAGTTCATCTACCTTTATCCGAAAATTTGGCACCTTGTCGTGGTGGGGCGGCTTAAGTAGAGGAACGGGATGCTAGATCAGGGTAGTGGCCCAACTCCTCTGGTAGAGCTGAATGTGAATTGAAAAACCAAGATCCAATCCGATCAATCGATCAACCCTTAACTCCAAGATGACTGGTCTGCAATGTCGAGGGAGCTGTGATAAGGTAGGTAAAACTACTGGTTCATAGGGTTCAGGGGTAATTGAACCTCTAATGGAGACTCCTCAGGGGCAGCTCAATCCTCTGTTGTAATTAAGTTGAGTAGGATAGGTATTGGGGATCTCTGCCTATTCGGTCTGTTTAATTCTCCCCTACTCGTGGGTACACATATGTACCCAAAGAAAATAAGTAATAATAATGTTCCTTCGGAAAACGAGGTGAAAGGCTTAGAAGGGGTCGAGAAGTCGTTGGAAGGCGCTGACATAAACCCGAATAAGCTCGATGGGTCAGTGGACTCTGATGGGAAACCAAAAGAGTTAGCACACCAATCGTCAGTGGAGGTGGACAATGGGGTGCAGAAATGCGCCAAGAGGTCAGCCGAAACTGCGAAAGCCGGATTGGAAGAGGAGAAAAGTCCCGACTCCTAGCGGAAGTTGCGCAAACAACTGAAGCAAAGGATGAAGAGGGTCAAAAAGAGACAAATATTGGCCTTGGCCAAATCTGTCTCGGCGGAAGGCATAAACAAGTCGGTCGAGGAATTGACTGAAATGGTTGCCAACTTGACGTCTACCGAAACCTCTCCAGAAGACGGTGGATCTAGCAAACGGTTTAAATGTTCCGGGACCATGAATTCACTCGAAACTGAGAAGAAGGGGACGGAAGGCGGAAGGGAAGATGGACAGTCTGTTCAACATGGGGTCAGTCTACAAGTACCACACTCCAGTAGTTATGTGGATGGACAACATGTGCAACGGACTATTAGTCAACACGAAAAGCTGAGGGTGATTCAATTGAACCTTCATCACAGCAAAGCAGCATCAGCAATGATGACTAAATGTTATGACAAGGATTCGTTTGATATAGCTCTGATACAGGAGCCTCGGATCTTTAGAGGAAAGATTAGAGGACTCCCAAATAGCATGGCTCAGCTGCACTATGCGCAAACCCGCGAAAGAATTAGATCCTGTATCCTGGTGAGGCGCGGAGTTCAAGCATATAAATTGCCGGATCTTTGCGCCCCAGACCTTGCAACAGTACGAGTAGGATCAGGTGCGGGAAGTTTTGTCATAGCATCTGCATACCTGCCGTATGATTCTCCAGAACCTCCTCCGACAAGAGAGTTAGAGTCTTTGGTGGATGCATGCAGGAACAGGAACGAGGATCTAATAATTGGTTGTGATGCTAATGCACATAATACAGTGTGGGGCAGCACTAAAGATAATTACAGAGGAGAAGCCTTATTCGAATTTGTATCATGCAAGGATCTGGCTATCTTAGACAGGGGAACAGAGCCAACCTTCGTGGATATGAGGCGAATGGAAGTGATAATTAAAAGAGTATTAGACTGGAGGGTAATGGATCAGGCTACATCGTCGGATCACAGAGCCATTTCATTTGATGTTCGCTATGGATCTAAAAGAAAAAAAGATCGGAAATACATCAGAATTCCGAAGAACACGGATAGGACAAAATACCTCGAAGTGTTGGCGGAAAAACTGAATGTAATGACATTCGGAATACCGAAAAATACTTGGCATGTGGAATCACAGCTGAATAATCTGCAGTCGGCTGTTGAAGGTGCGTACCGAGTGGCTTGCACACCTACTTTAGTGGAAAAACAAGATCCTGCGCCTTGGTGGTGCCGGGAGCTTGAAAAGTTAAAAAAGGATGTGCGGAAAGCCTTCAATCATGCCATGAGGAGGGGAGAACCGGAAGCATGGGATGAATATAAGGCGAAAAAGAAAGAGCTGAATGTTACTCTGCGACGATGCAAAAGGGAGTCATGGAGGGACTTTTGCTCGAGTATGAGGAGTGCATCTGAAGTCAGTAGACTACAAAAGATTGTCTCGAGAGATCCAGTTTCGAAGATCGAACTCTTTCGTTATAGAGCGGGGGAGATAGTAAAAACACTGGATCACACAAATGAGGTCCTAATGGAGGTACACTGTCCAGGAAGCTATAAGACAGATCAGATTTGGGCTCCAACGAAACAAGGAGCGAACAGGATGTATAGAACGGAAGCAGGACGGATGGTGACACCAAAAGCGGTCAAGGGTGCGATAGCAACATTCTCACCCTTCAAAACTGCGGGGCCGGATGGAATATTTCCAGGTCTAATGCAATGGGGTGTAGACTTAATTGCACCAAGGCTCAGGAACATTTACGTTGCATGCCTAGCAATAGGCTATATCCCGATTACATGGAAGGAAGCAAATGTGGTCTTCCTTCCAAAACCGGGAAAAAGGGGCTACACCGAGGCAAAGTCATTCAGACCCGTCAGCCTAACATCCTTCCTTTTAAAAACAATGGAAAGGGTGACAGTGGACTGACTATATGGAAAGCACCGCGCTTAGGGCGTATCCTTTGAATAGTAGACAGCATGCTTACAGGGTAGGTATGTCTACAGAAACAGCACTATATCAAGTAGTACGCGTTGCGGAGGAAGAGCTAAATACCGGGGCATTGCGATGACCACTATAATGGACATTGAAGGCGCCTTCGATAAGATATGCTTTGAAAGTCTGAAACAAGCCTTAGAAAAACGTAGTTTTAACCCAATTGTAGTAAGATGGGTGGACAATATGTTTAATACAAGGGCGATAAATATTCAAACGGGAACCTCAAAACTCAGAGGAAGGGTTAGCAGAGGTTGCCCACAAGGAGGTGTTCTCTCACCTACACTGTGGAATATCACTGTGGACTCTCTTCTCGACAGACTTGAGGCAACTGGCATTCACACAGTGGGATATGCCGATGAAATAGCAATAATGGCCAGAGGCAAATTCATGGACGTCACTATAGATCTTATAGTCTTTACTAGGAAGGGGAAAAATCTGGAATTTCGGGCCTTAACACTTTTCGGATCCGAACTAACAATGACTAAGAAGGTTAAGTATCTAGGAGTCTATGTAGATACTGGAGTTACTTGGAATTATCATGTTGAGGAGAAGGTCCGGATGGCAAAAAGGGTACTACATCAGTGCAAACGTGTATGTGGACAGAGGTGGGGACTCTCGCCTAGGTCAGCATACTGGATATATACGATGATAACTAGACCCATTATCACGTACGCCTCGGTTGTATTGTTGCAAAATTATTATTATAGATGATTATCGCGACCAAACTTCTGAGTAAAATTTATTTGGCGAAACAAAACGAAAAGAGAAAAAAATTGCAGTCGCCACTGCCCGAGGGAGGTGGGTTCGACGAAGTTAAGCGCACTTTGCGCATGCACTTTGTGATGGGCAAATGTTTGCCGGAATTATATTTTGTGTCTTTGATTGAAGAATTAACAAAAATGAGCGCCACGTAATTTTGCGGTAAATCTGTAAACCTGGGAAACGAAAGAAGAAAGGAAACAGATATGCAACAACGTTATAAGGCTCCGTTGAAGCACGGTCTTTTATTGATTTTTTTTCTGTTTGAGGCTGAGCTCTCAAATGTAACATTTGATATAGGGTTGCGACGACACAACAACAAAGTGTATACATGTATATAAAAAAAAGTTTGGACCGTTGGCGTGGCCCGCTATCGCGTTGTCTCGAAAATTGAAATAACAGTAAATGGGCCGCGCGTCCCGCTTTTTCGGGAAATTTTCGGAACGAAAGCCTACAGAAAACTTTTTCTTTTCAACAATTCCCTAACAAACGATTCTCACTTTTGAGGTTACTGTACTTATCTTTTTTTGTTTGTCTGTTGGATTCCTTGTCCTTTCTTGCCTTCGGTGTCCCTCTGACACCTTTTTACTCTTTATCCAGTCTTCCTATATCCCTCCTGTCCTTTTTTTATCAGCACCTCCGTAACCCGTTAGTCCTCTCAAAACTTCCAATCATTCCTCTCTCTATGTACTGGAATTCGCTTTGGGAAGATCTTTCCAGTACATTTGGGATTAGTCAGCCGACTTCGAACTCTCTTCTCTTAACATCAGAGTTACCCTTCTTTTTATGAATCATTTCTGGTATTTGGCCAGCGATGATAAAATGTAAACAAACAAGGTAATTCGTGGAGGAATTTGCAACCCGGCATTTTTCCCCACGAATTAAGTCAGTTTAAATCTAAAAAAAATTAAAAAGAAAAAAGGATTATGGTGGACGCAATTATTCCCCACCCGGACATCGGAAATTGGGCTCATCCCTCAACGTGAGAAAACCCAATTCGTCAAATAGCTGACAAGGAATCCATCAGGTATGGTTTCTTTTTAAACTACTTTTTTTTCGCAATGAGTCTGCTCTATTCCTGTGGGCTTTCGCGCAGATTTTGGGGGATGAGATGTGCAGATAGCAGACCATTCCTTACAAGTTGTGAATTTTAGGGTGGGCTCTCGGCCTTAATTTCGGTGCGTTTTTGATTGTGTTCTCGATTTTCGGTCGTTGTTGTGACTTGTGATTGCCTTCTTTTTTTGTGTATCTCGGTTGTTATTGCTCGCTTATGTTCTGTGGTGGGAGTGCGTTTTATGTGGCCGTCCGCCTACACTCTCTGCTGCTCCTCCGTTGCTCCATCGTCGGGGCATAAACTTAGGGATCGTCTTCCCTATGCCCATCGAACCGAACTCTCTACCGTGATGTTGATGGTAGATCAAACGAAGAGTGTCTTTTAGTTGGCCGTCCGCCTACACTCCTCTGCTGCTCCTCCGTTGCTCCAGCGGCGGTATGATTCGTAAAAGAGATCGTCGTCTCTCCACCCATCGAACGCAATTTTTGGTATTGCCACTTATTGTGGTGTGACAATCGTTGGGGTGTTTAGTCTTGGCTGTCCGCCATACCCTTTTGAAGACACAGATGTTGGTCTTATTTATCCCTCGGTGGAGTGTTGGCTAAGGGGATCGTCCTCCCCCCACTCTTTCATTTGTGCCGACCTCCTGTCGGTGCACTTGACCACTGGCCGCTGTTGTTCGGTGGGAGTCTCCTGACGACCTGCCAGGCTCACCATCCGACTTGCCCTCGTTGTTAATCGACGGTTGCGAGTCTCCCTTCCGTCCGAAGGGCTGCGCAACCGGAACTCCCGTCCTCTGCCATTCAGACCGCCCGTCTGATGGTTTGTGACCGACCTGTCACTCAAGGATACCTGTGGGGTTTACCCTTAAGGCTCCAAGGAGGTGGTCCGGAGGCTGATGGGGGCCTCGAATGCCCGTCCACATCCCAGGACCAGGAAGGGAAAGAGAGCAGACCTTGTTGCGGTAAAAATTTAACGCAACAGTATGGTGGGCGAAAGCCTCTCAAAAAACTGTGAGGAAGTACCTGGATAGGGTTCAACGCTTAGCATGTATAGGAATTACAGGTGCAAAACGTACAACATCAACATGCGCATTGGAAGTCATCATGGGGATCTTACCGCTAGACTTATTTATTAGGAAAACGGCTGCCCAAACGGCACTTAGTTTGCATCCAGATGCGAAATGGCACAATCGTGGTACGATCTATGGACATAGGAAGATCCTGGAACTTGTCAAAAACGAGATTAGGGAGCTAAACATGAATATGGATCGAATAACAAGGGTGCGTATTATGGAAAGAAATCACAAAACTCGTATTGAGAATGGATTACTTCCAGAAAAAAGAAATGGTGAAATAGTGATTTTCACGAATGGATCCGTGATGGATGGCGGAGCGGTGGCCGGTATCTATTCAGAAGAACTGCAACTTGCCCGTCACATTAGCCTCGGCAAATTGACTTCAGTATACCAGGCTGAGATGATTGCTTTGCTTCATGCGTTGGACTTCTTGCTTGAGAGTCAGGTGGAAGGAAGAAATATCCTTATAGCACTGGACAATCAGGCGGTGATCAGATGCATGGAACAAACAAATATCACAACATCATTGGCACTGGAATGTGTACTTAAGCTCAATAAGTGTTCAAGAGGTAACACTGTCTTGGGTACGAGGATATATAGGGATCGAAGGCAATGAAAAGGCCTACTCCCTTGCGAAACAGGGGTAAACTGAAAAGTTGCTGGGACCCGAACCATTCTCTTCAATTAGCAGAGGAATGGTAGAACAGCTGATTCATAAATGGATCACGGCAGAACACCTGAGAAGGTGGTGTGCGTGTGCACATATTAGGCTTATGTTTTGGAGAGTATTTTTGATGCGGATCATAGCTAGGCGATCACTTATCGGCTTAAAGTCAATAACTTTTGTCCTAAGCCGATTTCCCACAACGAATCCGCATCCTAATACATGCAATCTTTTATAGCAGCGGTAATAAATATCGCAATTTTTTCTTTTCATCACACCTGATCCTATAAATCGTTTCTCCTGGATCGCGGTAATATCTGCCTTGAACCGCGTGAGGATAGACTCATGTTTTTGAGTAGCACATGGGGTGTACAGCGTTCGCACGTTCCAGGTACATACTCTTAAATCGTTGTCCGTTGACGTTCCGGGTCTGGTTGCCGTTTGAAGGAAATCGTTATCCGAGGCTTCTCGCGTCCCTCTCATAACTAGTGTTTTTTTACATGGTCAGGAAGTTAAACCGACGGCACAACCCCTAACCTGGAGGGCCAGGCCCTCGACCTTAGGACAGCAGGCCGGTTATTCTGGTGCCAGTAACCCACTTTGGGATGTGAGCGCTGCCATTGGCCCATCTGGGTTCATCCGCCACCAACTCTTCTCCAACACTCTGGCTCGGTATTGGAAATCCCTATAGACCTGGTATCCGAATATGTCAGAGCAGCTCTATATTGATTACACTAAATAGTTCGGCCTGACTGGAACTGTAGACGCCACCGTCGGTTCCATCTAGGGAACTCCTCCGCTGTCGTCTGGTACTAGAGGAGGTGTCTTATTGAGAAAACAACACTCTAAATTAAAAAGCAGTTAGGCAAAAGCATCAGCCTAGATTTAGGAAAAATTAGCTTGCCAATATACATAAAATTAATATTCAACGGCAACCAAAATTTTCAGCTATTCATGTTGACATTACTAATACTACAAGCAATAGCAACTAACGGACTACTAAGAATCTAAGAAATAAAGGGACAGACTGGTTTCACCGAAATTAACATTAACGAAGGCGACATAGTTACCAAAACAGACATAATAATTCATTTAATTAAACCACAAGAAATAATAGACGTACTAAACTACATTACAGAAAACATCGAAAAATATGATGTGGACTACGAAGAACTACTTAAACTAGAACTAACACATCTGGCAAGTAAAGTAAAAACCATTATTCCTAGGGAAACCCGACAGAAGAGAGGATTAGTAAACATAGTAGGTAGTGCACAAAAATGGTTGTTTGGCACTATGGATGAAGAGGATAGAGAACATATTGAAAGTCATTTAAGAAATGTAGAAATAAATAACCACAATGCCATTACCAACTTAAACCAGCAAATTGTAACTAACGATAACGTTAGTAAATCCTTTAAACAAATAAAGGATATAATAGAAAAAGATAGAACGGTAATACTAGGACAGTTAAGCAATGTAGCAAGTAGACAATAAATCAGAATTTATTTTATGACCAGTTGTTTAAAGTTAAAATAATTAAAGAAAAAATTGAGCATATCCAAGACAACTTAGCATCACCCAGGTATGGAATACTACTCCCGAATATACTCACCGATGAAGAAATAGAGAAGTGTAATATAGATTTAAATAAAATGAAATATGTAAAATTAGTCATAACTAAATTCGAAGAAAATGCGTTAATATTTGCCATTAAGATTCCAAAAGAAATAGGAAAAATACAACTAAGAATTATCATTCCAGTACCAAACAAAAATCAAAAAGAAATTGATTACCCAAACGAGATTGTATTCAAAAACAATAACTTGACATACCAATATAAATAACTAAGATCATTAAATGAATTAAGTTTAAGCAAACATTGTATTATTCAACATAATTATAAACTTATAAAAAATAGTAATACCGAAATCTTGACACTAAATGATGAAACTATTGTAATAAAAAATGCAAAGCAATTGAAAATAAACCAAAATTGTGATGAGAGAAATTTAAATATAACTGGAAATGTATTAATCCACTTTAATAATTGTGAAATAAGAATATTAGACCATTATTTTTCGAAGTCAAAGAGATTTTGCAAGAAAGATTTTACTACCCAAGAAATGAAAATTTGAAGAATTTTAGCGACAAAATAACAATAGATGATATCATGTTATTAATATTACTTTCATTCTCTGGGAAAATAATATTAATAAAATAGAAGAATTGCAATATCATAAAAATGTGTCCTACCGAATTAATTTGAGCCTCATTATTTTCATATTCATTATAATTTTTATAATTTTTATATTTTGTAAAAGCAAAAATCGATTAAAGTAAATAAGAAAATTCAGGAGAATTTCAATCTAAAGGGGGGAGAAGTTATGTATTCGACACATTCCCTTCCAAACATATTAGATATGCGGATAGCGGATACCTTTAATTACCTTCACGGTGAAACAAATAAAAAAATTATTTTTGTGTTTCCATACATTTTTTGAGAGTCAGCTAATTCTCTCACGTAGCAGACGGTCCCAACATTCGTCTGGTTATTCGTATATTTCACTGATTAAGCTGTAAGGAAAATGGACTTGAAAAGAGTTTTATTTAAGCAGCCGAAGTGTCTAAACGTGTATCTGTGAATAATAAATAAAGAACAAAAAAAAGAAAAAAAAATGTGATACATTTTTTTTAGTGAACATCTCGTGCGGAATTACAAAAGTTGTTAATCGTACAAACTGCTGACGCATCTTTCGTTCTCGTTTATATCGCGTCGTTTGAATTCTCCTCTGCTCTTCTTGTGTTCAGTTGTAATTTCGAAGTAAGAGTGACCAACACTAACTAACCACTGATAATTGTTTAGTCGTAGTTTCAAGTTTAATGAAATGTCCAAAAACGATAGGAAAAGGCTCCATAATGCAAGAGCTCATCTCCGGGAGCAGGCCTCGTCGTCGAGATAGCTCTGCGACAGTAGTCAGAACTGGCAGAGGGGCTCAGGGTTTAAACCCTAATGCCTCTATGCTAATCAAGACTAGGAACGATCCTTGGATGACGCCTGTACGCAACAGAAGCCGTAATGCCATGCGGCTAAATCGACGGATGAATAAGCGTGATCCGGAGTCCTTCACGAGGATAGGGAGGCTCTGGACAGAGCAAGCACACGCTTAAGTTCCCTAGGTCCACTAGGGAAATCTTTAACAAACGTGGACAAACGGAAAGAAGACCTCCTCCAAGTAGGGCGGGAAGCCGTTCGCTCTCCACCTAGGTGAATGAGAGACTCCGGCCAGCAATCGACTTAGATTCATCTAAATCTGAACCGGTTGTAAGCTGCTCCAAAAAAGTCCAATAACAACGTGACCAACTTACTAAGGGTACTAACATGGAGCTGATCGTCTCAAGGAAGGAAAGCCTCTTGCCATCCACCTCAGAGGCGATTAGAATCAGGTTGCTCCCGATCGATCGGGGGAAAGGCACAAAACCCAACCCCGGGTCGATTGAACAATAGGACAGGAAGGATTGATAGGGGACGTACCACAGGCTAGCCAAACGGCAGGGAGACGGACAGTCTTCAGCGACCGACAAACAAACCGAATGTAAACGACCAGACTACACCCGCACCGTCGGCGGTGAGCACAAAGCGAGGTAGGCAGGACGAAACAATATCGCCACCCACGAAAACAGCCAGTAAAAAAGCCAGGCTTGCCGTGTCTGTTAAGACGAATCTCGGGTCGGCGGTCATTGACTTTAATAAGCCAGATCGGAAACTTGACGGTGACCAATGGAGGCTCATTAAGATGCACATTCTGGATGGTGTTAACGATTCCATCGTTAATAAAGAATAAAAATCCCCCCATTTTTAGCAGCTCACGACCTTCAAAGGCTTCAAACTACTGTCATACGACGGCGAGTTCACGCTTAACTGGCTAAAGGAATTCGTGGCGAACACACAGGCTCCATGGGCAAATGCCCACCTGCGACTTGTCGTTAGAAAGGACCTGCTTGAGTTCACCAAACCGAAAGGAAGGATGGGACAAACTGCTGGGCTGTGATGCCAATGCACATCATACACAATGGGCAGTGGAGATATTAATACTCGAGGTGCATTTATTAGAATTTATTATAGAAAACAATCTTTTGGTAGCCAAAAACGGTTTCGAACCAACATTTGTAGTGAGAAACATGCAAGAGGATTAAAACATAACACTTTACAACAACTCTCACACTCTAAATATGACTGAACTGTAGGTAATGAAGGGGAACCGCCCCAGCCATATAGGAATACCAAAAAAAAAACAGACTGCAGCCTTTTCAGCATTGAAGTTGGGAAAAGAAAAAACTTCTTGCTAGAGAGTAATATTAACTGCCCGGAGGACATTGATATGAAAGCCGAGAGAATCGTTAATGTTTTTAACGACTTTTTTGAAAATGTCCAGTGGCAAAACCGAGAAAACTGAAATCAGCTACATGGTAGACAATTGCTGTTATCAGGAAGGACACAAGGAGACTCCTAAACACAGCAAATCCAACAAATCTGACGAAGACTGGGAGTTATACAAATCCAGCCAAAAACGAAATCCAGAAATCGAAACGGCAATCGTGGCCAAAGTTCTGTAACGGGTTAGAAGGCACAAAGGAAACCGCGAGACTAAGGAAAATCCTAACCAAAGAACCAAAAACTTTGGGATCTCTCAAGGACCCTGAGGGAAACTCGACTGAGTCCTGTTCAGGATCCCTTAAGATACTGTTGGACACGTACTTACCCGGCTGCACCAGTCACCCACAAGAAAATACATACACCCAGAGTACAACGCAAATGAGTCCTCCTGCAAATCTGATTATATAGGAAAGAATAGAATAGGCTATCGGTTCTTTCCCCCCTTCAAGTCCCCAGGACCCGACGGAATTTTTCCTCTCATGTTGCAGAAAGCTGCCAACTCAATCACTCCAGTACATAAGGAGTTATACATTGGCAGTCTCACTCAAGGGTACATACCGAAAATATGGAGAGAGGTGAAAGTTATTTTTATACCAAGTGCGGGCAAAGCAAGTCATGTCAACGCCAAAGACTTCAGGCCAATAAGCCTCACAAATGGGCACAAATCCTCACTCTTTAGTCCTTCACATGGGAACCCGCCTGAAAATGGCTAACCGGTCAAATGGTTAGTGTCAGCCAAGGATTTACGCTAACGTTTCAATCGTTTGTCGTAATCCCACCCTAATTCCAGTGGTGGTGTGAAGAGATAGTAAACCGTACCAGAGGATGATAGGCTGGGGGTCAAACCAGTCGCGTATGAGCTCACTCCGACGCTCAGGCAAGGTAAGTTGTAGTAAGTGCCCTATCTCAGTAAGTCGGTTCTGCCGAGATCGACTTTCTTTCCGTCTTACTCGTGGGATCAAAATTAAAATGATTAAAAAATTAAACAAAAAATAAACAGAAATCATAAAATCAAAAAAGGAAGAATCCCTCTTAGGGACCTCTTCCGAGGAGAACCTACTAGCTTCCAGCCAGGAGACAGTAGTTGACCCCTCAAGTCTAAGGCGCATCAGCCATAGGCAGTCAACCAAGTACGTCACCCAAAGCTACGTCAACAGTAGTCTATGATTGCGAAGAATGAATAGAATACGATGCACCAGAGGGATTAAAAAGACAAGATAAAATATCACAACCTGCGCGGAAATTATTCGAGGGTACCGGGTGATCAAATACGTGGACTAATACTCCAAGGATTTTCTTGGGTCATGCATCGCCAAGATTGGTGAAGCTTGGGATGGCTTAAAGGTTAAGCTCATCTCAGCCAAGGATATCCCCACAAGACCCAGGCCACGTATGTGGTTACCAGTTATGAAGATAGTAGAATCTGAGAGTCTTCTTAAGTGCCTTAACATGCAAAACCCGCAAATAACCATGGACGACTGGGCTGTCATCAAGGGGGTGCCTAGGGGCATAAGTCAGGAGCCCTGGATCAGCAAAGCGACTATTATGTTTCACTCAGAAACTATATAACCTTTTTTATAAAAGAGACGCCGGTATGCCTAGAACTTGCATTTTAGCAAAAAAAACTACATTAATGCTTTCCTCTGTCCTAGTCTTAGTTCGGGTGACTTAACCGTTAAGGAAGAACACAGCCCGGAACTCACTTCCTTCATATCGTCCGCCTATATGGCACACGACAGGCCATCCGCGCCAGAGGAAGTGCAGCAGTTTACGGCAGCGATACGGTCGAGGCAAGGCAACCTGTTTATTGGCTGTGACGCAAACGCAAGACATCATCTCTGGGGCAGCAAAGAAATCAACAAACGTTGTGAGTCTTTATTTGATTTTCTTTTAACTGTCGATCTATGTGTTTGTAATGTTGGTAACACCAATATCTTTATATTTCCTACCGCGGACAATTTTAATGGATGGGAAGAAGTGTAAGACATTAGTCTCTAAACAAACAATGACATCGTTAGGGTTAAAAACTGGAGAGTCTCCAACTTAAAGTCCTTCTCGGACCGCGAGTGGATTCTCTTCAATCTAAGTATTAAGTACTAACATGCCACACCTAGAAACTGACTCAAGAGGAGAACTGAACACTATATCGCTCGCACTAGAAAGGGCGATGAATACAGCCTTTAAGACATCGTCCCGTTAAATACAGCAAACAAAACCTTAGCGGTTACCGCCGTGGTGGAATGAGGACTTAACTATCCTTAGAAGAATGACCAGGGACATTTTCAATATCTGCTACAGGCATAAGTTCTGGCAACCTTATAAAGATTGACTAAAGTTATACAAAAAGTCTATTAGATCAGCTAAGACACAAGCTTGGTCTGAGTACTGTAAAAGAACGAACGGAACCTGGACGGAATCAACCGATGAATCCTTAGAGCTTCTACTCAACACTCACTTTCTTGGTTGTAAAGACCACTGCAAAATCCCGTCCAATTCGCGGGGGAGTTTTCCCTCGCACCGAGAAGAAATTGACCGCATAATAACCAGAAAAGATCTCCTGGGCCATTTACAGTTTTTCTCCGTATAAATCACCGCTGCAGGACGGTATTCTCCCCATCATGCTACAAAAACATGAAGGGCTAGTGCTGCCCTTACTTTTTAAAGCTTACAGAAGCAGTATCTTACTAAATCACATACCTCAGTCTTGGAAGTTTGTCCCAGTAGTTTTCATACCGAAAGTCGGCAAAAGGGGTCACGAATCCGCGAAGGAATTAAGACCTATTAGTTTAACCTACGAGAGCTTTAGAACGTATATTCTACCTTCACATAAGAACAGGCCTTGAAAGGTCACGCTTATCTCAAGGGCAAGTCGCTCATCATGAAGTAGTGCGTACAGTTGAAAGGTCACTCTCTCATCACCAATACACCTTAGCTACCTACTTAGATATAGAGGGCGCTTTTAACAATGTCCTCACTGAATCGATCCAGGAATCTCTCTTAGAACTTGGGGTAGAGGATTTCGTCACTTCATGGATCATTTCCATACTTAAAGCAAGGATCATTTAAGAAAAACTTGGTAGCACCCTTGTAACCAAATCAGTAAGCAGAGGAACACCTCAAGGTGGGGTGATCTCGCCACTATTATGGATTATGGTACTCAACAAAATTCTGTTAAGACTCGACTGAGAACTTATTAAAGTCGTTGCGTATGCGGATGACGTGGTTGTTTTAGTATCAGAAATGTTTCCGAACGTGATAAGGGAAATCATGGAAAGAGCACTGGGTAAGATTAGCGGTTGGGGTACAAGTTGTGGCCTCAGCAAAACTGAACTGATGCTCTTCACCACCAAAACTAAAATACCAACCTTCTCACTTCGCCGCTTAAATAACCAATATTTCACTTTATCCGCCAATGCCAAATACCTTGGAATCATCCTCGACCCTAAACTCAACTGAAAGTCAAGTATCGAACACCGAGTGAAGAAGGCATGTATAGCTATCTACGCCTGTAGTTAAACTTTTGGCAAGAAGTGGGGTCTTCAAACAAAGATGGTTCGTTGGTTGTACACAGCAGTAGTAGGTACGCCCTATCCTCAATTACGGATCACTGGTATCGTGGCCCGCCTTACGTACATCTACAGACTATACAGTACCCAAACTAAACTTCCATAAAAACTTCTCTGTTAGATTCCCCTCTAGGTCTGAATGGGAGGAAAACGCGGTCGATAACGATTTCGACATACCCATCTTCACAGATGGCTCTAAAATGAGCTGTGACATCTCCAAATATTTTCGCCTTCCCAACGCACCCAGCGCCTTTCAAGCAGAAGTACTTGCTATCAAGGAGGCCTGTAGATAAGACAAAGGAAAAAAATAGGCATCTTCATCGACTGTCAGGCCGTGACATAAGCTGTCGGTTCAACTAAGTCATCGTCCGAACTTGTTGTGGAATGCAGGAGGTCACTTACCAGGGCTTGTAATCGGTTTGAAATCACTCTCGTCTGGGTTCCCGGCCATAGGTATATAGACGGGAATGAAAAAGCCGATGAACTTGCCAGACGGGGCTCATCTCTTTGCGTGTCTCAGACGGAGGAAGTCTTCCCTCCGCTGGGATACGTTAAGGGAGAAATCCTCCTGTACTTCGCCTCAAGGGCTGAGACTAGATGGGCGAACCTGCTCTTTGGGTCATTGTCTTAAGCGAGGCACTTATGCAACTAAGGCATACCGGCGCAAGGTGTACTGCCTACGATGACGACGTTGTGTTAATGACAAAGGGCAAATTCCTGCCAACATTGGCCGATCAATTAAATGGAGCCCTCGACATCCTGGACTACTGGACCGATAAATGCGGTCTATCGCTCAATCCCCAAAAGACTGAATTAGTATTATTCACAAACAAAAGGAAAATTCCGCAGTTTGTCATGCCTTCTGTGTTTGGTATACCACTCAGAATCTCTGACAATGCCAAATACCTACTAGATAAGAAACTGAACTGGAAAATGAATTTAGAATTAAGAAAGCTAAAAAAACATTCTAATCCTGTAGTTAATCTTTGGGAAAACATGGGGACCATCTTACCTAAAGGCTTTCACCTAGATACAAAGACTACTTTGCATTGAAGTCACCAGCGCTATGAGGTGAACTTCAACTGCCGGACTTGACGCTATCCTCAATCTGCTTCCGCTGGATATCTTTGTGCAATCATTGGCAGCGAAAAATGCCACAAGAATTAGTCAATTACCTGACTGGAAATGGTAGGAAGAGGGTCACTCAACGATCTTACTAAAATACTTTGGCCATGTATATTTACAATTCACTAGACTATTCTCGAGCTCCTACCCCAGCAGGGAAGTATGTAGAGATGGACCTATACCTAACACGCCACGCAATCCGTTTCCGTGTACACGGACGGATCAAAAATGGACAACTGCGTGGGGTCAGGCATGTACTCTGAACCGCTGGGCGTCTCAACATCACTACGCTTCCCAGACCATTGCGGTGTATTCCAAGCTGAAGTCATGGCAGTGTATCACCTTCTTTATTGAAAGCCAGGCGGCTATAAAATCCTTAACTGCCCCAAAAATAAAATCAAAGCTTGTAAAGGGCTGCGAAGAGCTCAAGGTTCTTGCAACACAGCACAAAGTAGTGCTCTGCTGGGTCGTTGGACATAAAGGCATTCTAGGCAATGAGAAGGCGGATGAAATAGCACGACAAGGCTCGGCTAAGGCTCCAAAATAAACATCCCCATCTGTACATATACCGCTCTGCACACTAAAGCTAGAAGCGGGAAAGAAAGCTACAGATGAGGCAAACTTCAGAAGGATATCCACGGTTACGTGTGCTACCACAAGGAAACTATGGCCAAAAGATGGCCAAACGGAGAATATCATTCGATATAACCGCAAATGTATGTATGTATCATAACGGGACACAATACCCTGCGATACCACATGCAGAAAATGCGACTGAGCGAAGAAGAACTTTGTAGAGGCTGCGGAGACGAGGAAGTAATAGAGGACACAACCCACCTCCTATGTCACTGTCCGATTCTCCAAAAATTCAGGAAGAAATTTCTTGGAAAATTCTTCTTCCACGATCTGAACGAGCTATCCAGCACACCAACGGACAAAATAATGAATTTCATTAATTCCTCAAGATGGTTTGTATGCAATGACGCAGTAAGTAATTAACCATCGTATTATTATAAAATATATCGTGTTGAGAGGGAGTGTTAAGAAATATAAAAGTAAAAGTAGCAACACTGATCTATTTCTTTGAATTCGCTTTAAATTGCATTGCGCCTATTTTTTTTCTCACAAACACTATGTTTTTCTCCTTCTTATGTTTTGTTAATCATTCACATTCTGTCAATAGGAATATTTACCATCTTAGCCAATATTGCAGTTTACATATTTTAAAGGTAGTCTATAGCGGTCTACTCATATCTAAACTCCAGTATGGTATAGCTTGTTGGGGTGGTACACATTTCAATAAAATAGAGCCTCTGCTAATCAAACAAAAACATGCTGTCCGTATTTTTTTTGAGCTATTTCAAAGTCTTGGTTTTCTACCTCTAAAACATTTGTACTGTTATAAGTTTTTAAAAATAATTTTTTTTTTTGATTTCCGGATACAGATCCTCAAGGGTTTATGATAACCGTAATCTACGTGTTAACATTAGAAACCTCGTCAAAGTACCCACAATAAAATTATCGCATTTTTCTCGCTCTTATATTAGGCGTGTTTTTTTGAGCTTCGATCTCAGCAAAGCAAAGTGAAGTAGGATTTTCAGCATACATTTTACAACAACTAATGCGAGTCTCGAAGTGTCAAGTAGAGCATAGTTGTTGTAAATGCGTGCTGAAAATCCTACTTTACTTTGCTTTGCTGAGATCGAAGCTCAAAAAAACAGGGCTATTGTTACTGCGACCCGTTTATTTAACGAATTGTCTGACACTCTAAAATACCAGCGTGTTAAATCTGTATTCCTTAAAAATGTTAAGTATTGGCTTTTTTCTTTAAACTATGATAGAGTTGGTGACTTGCTGATTACGTTGGTATAATTTATTTTTTTTTCTTTCGTTTGAAATTTGTATTTAATCTCTTATTTAATTTTTTATTTTTTTCAGCTGTTTTTTTTTCTTAATTTTATCGCATTCACATCGATAAATTAATACAATTGTTTATCAATTACGATGCGTACATTCGCCTCTTATCAGGATCTGACAACAAAATGTACTTAGCTATTTCACTTTTAAGCTATTATGCTAATTTTCTGTTTGTTTTTTAATTATTGTTATAAAACGAAATCCTTAATAAGTGAAAATTAAAATAAACAAGTAAAAGTGCTACCATCGGCCTGGGCGATGCTTTGATATCCTCCACTGCATACAAGTCATGCAAAATTGGCTTTGTGTGGGAAATACCAGAACTACTTGACCGACATATCCTATTTTTAATATTGACCTAACGAAGATAAAAAGAAGTCCTTTCACCAAACTTCATTTGCTTATGTTGATTCCTTTGGACGCTATCGTGTTGTCAACGGAAAGAGAGACACATAGGTCTAATATTGATTTTGTATGGGAGGTACCAGAACTACTTGACCGACATATCACATTTTTAATACTGACCTAAAGAAGATAAAAAGAAGTCCTTCACAAAACTTAATTTGGTTAGGTTGATTCCTTTGAACGCTATCGTGTTTTCAACGGAAAGAGAGGCACATGGGTCTAATGTTCATTTTGTGTGGGAGTTACCAGAACTACTTGACCGACATATTCCATTTTTAATACTGACCTAACGAAGATAAAAAGAAGTCCTTCACAAAACTTAATTTGCTTACGTTGATTCCTTTGGACGCTATCGTGTTTTCAACGGAAAGAGAGACACGTGGGTCTAATATTGATTTTGTATGGGAGGTACCAGAACTACTTTACCGACATAGCTAATTTTCAATACCAACCTGACGCTGATAAAAAGAAGCCCTTTCACCGAATTTTATTCAATTACGTCAATTAATTTGGGCGCTATCGTGCTTTCAACAGACAGACAGACAGACAGACAGACAGACAGACAGACGGACGGACATGGCTAAATCGATTCAGAATGTGATCCTGATTCAGAATATATATACTTTATGAGGTCTCCAGTGACTCCTTCTTGGCGTTACAAATGTATTGGCAATGTGAATATACCTTCCTGTGGAGGGTATAATAAATAAATAAATAATAAATAGCTGATGGCAATCAATCATACAGATTTTACTTTACTTACATTTACATAAACTACACTCTATCTACTGGGACTTCTGAGACTTACACTTTCAGCTATATACCCTGATCCCGAGTAAGCGTTTCTACCCAATGCTTTCATTGCTCAATAAAATTATTGAGAGTGATTTCCTCCGATTCAGACGACTTCTGTTTTGACACTGCTTTCTCCCAGAATAATCCTGAACAAATCTACCGGCAAAGTTAATGTAAAGTGAATGTTTTCCCAAGCACTTAGAACCTAGCTGCTCCCAGAAGTCATTCGCACTTCCAATGTTAAGTAGACCTGTTTAAGGTCTTTTGTTCTTCCATTAGCCCAAAAATATTTAATTCGGTCAACGTAGGCACATTATTACCCTGTATCTAAATAACCTTTTCCTAATAAATATAAAGTTTGTTATTTTCCTTTATTTGTGTTGTAACAATATTGCTACTTGTTTATGTAAATATTAGTAATTAGATGCAACAGGTGCAAAAAAACATTCGTTTGTGAGCTTTAACTTTTGTAAAGTATAGAATGGAGCTACACTTTTATGACGGGTCCGTTTTTTACAGTTATACACGCAGTAAAAAACAATAGCTGTTATTTGTATTTTCCGATGGATCGAACCTAGCACATCTTTGCCACTGGCCACTTTAACCACCTAATATTAACTTATTTTTGAGCGTATAATGAAAACATTTTTTAATAGTGAGACACTCTTATATATTAAATATTATATTTTTGTAAATGCATTTCCATATAACTGAAAATAAACCCAAGAGGTTGATGTAAACAACAATAAATATCTTGCTTTCGTTTTCCTTACTTCAATAGGTACCTTTATCATTGCTTTGTCCCAACATACATATAAGCTCAGAAAGTAGGATTGAAGAATGATTAAAACACCCTTAATTACAGCTGTATTTCCCAAAGAACTTATAAAATAACTATTCAAAAATCAAAATCTGTTTCTTATTGGAATGAACCTAAGCGAGACAATAAATAATAATTTATCTATAAATCAAGCCACATTTATAGATAAACTGTACATACTTACACATACTCAACTTAAGCAACCTCAGCTGATACCGTATAGTTGTAAGAGAATCAATTGAATTTAACTTATTTATTTTCTCATTTATTTCATTCGACACTTTTAATTTGAATATATAATATTATTGTTACTACTATGTTTTCCACTAATATAGAAATAATCAACCTTTGAAATACATATCAATTATCGCAATTATCGTATTTGAGATAAAAATCACTTTTTTCGTTTCTACATTTTGCCAACCAGAAATATGTATTCAACTAAAATTATTTGTCCGGGTAGCTACAAATGATGTCTGAAAATGTACTTCCCTCATTTTATATTGTACACGTCCTTGCCTTGTAGTTTCTATAAGCTGTCATCTAGGGTGTACTTTTACAGGAAATTGGACCACCGCTTAAATCACAATCAGCCAAATAGTTAAGTTGTTTGCAATGATTCATTTGGTTGGTACATTTATATGAAACTAATTCTAATTTTAATTCAAACTAATGGAAAGGCAAACCTATAAGGCTAATGTCGTTTTCGATTTGGCAAAAATACAAATTTTTTTGAGAAAAAATCAATTTTTTCTTTGATAAATTGCTTTTCATATTTGATTTGACAAAAAAAGGAATTTCTTTTGATCTGACTCTCTTTTGAGAAATCTCGATTTATTTCTCAGATTTCACACATACTTTCACTAATGCCAGTGTGTGTGACACACTGCTCGCGGTTACGAATTGTTTATCGTTGGAAAATTGTTTTCAAAAATCCCGACAAAAAAGTATTAAAATCTCGTCTGCTAAAATACTGTTTTTTTAAAATCCCGTCTCCTAAAATCGCGCTTGTTCAAAACCTCCATCTATTATAATCCCGCTTTTTAAAATACCCCCAAATTCCGGTAGTCCCTTTTTTTTACAAAACATTTTTATCAAAAAAATTGATGTTGGTTATATGCGCTTTTTTATTATATTATTAGATATTTATTTTAAAATATTAAAAATACTCGAACAAAAAGGAGATGCATCCGAATGTTTTTAGTTTTTACTGTAAGCACACATTTGTTTTTGCTTACATAGGTATTCCATATTGTTTTTACGCATTGTGAAAATAGTATATAATGCACATAAAAACCTACCTCTTGCTAACGGTTTTAACCGTCGAGATTTCCCAAAAGAGAGACAGATCAAAAGAAACTAATTCTAATTCTAATTCTAACTAATGGAAAGGCAAACCTATAAGGCTAATGTCGTTTTCGATTTGGCAAAAATAAAATACAAATTTTTTTGCGAAAAAATCAATTTTTTCTTTGATCGAAATTGCTTTTCATGTTTGATTTGACAAAAAAAGGAATTTCTTTTGATCTGACTCTCTTTTGAGTAATCTCGATTTATTTCTCAGATTTTACACATACTTTCACTAATGCCAGTGTGTGTGACACACTGCTCGCGGTTACGAATTGTTTATCGTTGGAAAATTGTTTTTTTTTAACAGAATTATAATTTTTTCGAGTATGGAAACAATTTTGTATATTCAATTATTTCGAAATGAGTTATTATAAATGTGTAAAAATCATTTGAAATTGATTTCCAGTGCAACTGAGGTCATATGATCATGGGCAACAAGTTCTATTTCTTTCGTTTTGTAATTTTGCTAAGATCTTTTTGCAGGAGCAAAGCAAATGATTTTATTGACACACTCCTTCATGGGTATTGACTGGATTCGTCTTGATCTTGTCGCAGATTTATATACCAATTGTGAGATTCGACATCTTATCTTTCTCAGTTGAACACTAGAGACCGGTTTGTTCAATCTTGGTTATATTTAATCATCGGTTATTCCATGGAATTTGTTTATTTAGCAGAATATTAATCAGAGAATCTACGGTTTGGTTAGTTAACCCAAGAAATCGATAACCAGCCGATTTTCCGCGGTTAACGATATTTAACCAATTTCGTTGGTATTAGTTTTGAAGTATCTGCTATACAGCAATTTATTGTACGAAAATACAAATAATAAAGTAAATAAACTTATATATTTATAACGCAAGATATAATACACTGTACGCCATTCTATGGAAGGTAAGGGTACAGACAGGTTCCCAACATCAGCCGGATGAATTAATATGACTTTATACATTTTTGTCCTTTGACAGTTCTCTAAAATGAATATAATATTGTTGAAATGAGAAAATTATTGCGGCGTTCGTAGACGAAATTAAGATAAGTCCCAAAATGGGTTAACAATTTTGTTTAGTTGTTTTACTGATTCAGTTTTGTTCTCAATTACTAGCTTATTGTCTCACAACAATAAGATTTTATTCCTCTGTTTTTTTAAAAAATCATGTATGTATCTTGATTTTGACATTTATGTCCTCAACAGCGAAAATATATTTATCAATAAATTACGTAGACAAAAACACAAGGAGCGACAAATAAAAAAAATGTAATTATACATTAGCTAATCACTATATTGACAAAAAATTAACTGAAAAAATGGAACGATTTGAAGTGAAAAAAGGTGAACAAACACTCTGTTTCGAATGCTCTGAAATATTTGCTTCAAAAAAAGCAGTTCCAAAGAGAACAAAAAGAAAATTGTAAAATATCGATTACAATTCAAAAATGATGTGTATATACATATATAAAAGAAAGTGTCCGAAGCGATGTAATCCCATAACTCGAGATTGGCCGAAATGATTTTGATGATTTATACTTTGTTGGAAAAGTATTTTCTCAGTACGGGTTAAAAAAAAAAACTCCAAAATGTCTTATTTTGACCACCCAGCGTGTTACGACATTTGTTTTTTAAATTTTTCTTTTTCATTTTGTATTTATTTATTTTGGCAACAACCAAAAAAGAATCAAATTTGAATGTAACATATCGTATCACCATTGAACTGTCAGATAGGCACGCAACGTAACGCCATCTATTATCGATCAATGGAGAAGCCAATTTTGTTTCATATGTGGTGGCGCTGTCCACGTTGACTGTGCCATTTGAATCAGTTGTGAGTTTTTGTGAATTAAAAATTGAGCCTTAAAATTGTGTTCGTTTGTCGCCGATTCACGCCTTAACGCATCTACCGATTTTACTAAACTGTCACACATCTTTGGTATTGGTCTATGTATCACTTTTGTAAAGTTTGGTAGAAATTGGAAAACATATTTTACATATTTTTGTTTTTCCAAATTATTCATATAAAAATCAATTTCTCAAGAACGGCTCAACGGATTTGAATATTTTTTTTGAAGTGATAACTTCTTTAGGCGCGTTGGGGCACTTTTGATATGGGATAAAACCATTGAACTCGCGACACCAATGTTGTGTAACCAATGTTGCCGACACCAGTGTTCGTGAAGACTCTTGAGGCGCGTTGGGCCATTGTATATAAACATTAGAGAGAATTTACCTACAAGTGTGTGTGTGATACCAGTGTTCGCGTTGCCATTTGCCAACCACTTTTGACGACTGAGTATGTGTGTTAATGTGGGGAAGTGTGTTTGCCTTTGCCATGCTAAAGTAATTTCAGACAGAATTTTATTTCTAAAATTTGCGGGGCAATCGGGTGTGCGTTTCATAAGTTTCACTGGTATTCATTTTAAAGAATACCAATTAATTGCATGATTTGTAAATTTACGTTTTAAGCAATAGATTGCAATTTTTGTGTTTAAAATAGTCCATCCATCCATCCATCCACTCTATTATTATTTCTGTTTCTGTAGTAGTATATTTACCTCTTGCTGTTCACAAACTCAACCAATCTTACTACATAAAATTTCAACTACGCAGTTGTGTACAAACTATGATTCATGGAAAAATAATCTTTCATTCATAATGCCCGTAGCGCCGTCGCCGATTCCCCCCGCAATTTTTTTCAATATAAGCCCCTCCCTCCCGCTCGCAATTTTACTGTCTGTGAATACGTGTGAATTCAGCAGTGTTCCTACATCGTTGTATCTCTACCTTTTTGAGGGAATTTAATATTTTCGAAAAACTTTTTGTTGACCATGAATATAAACGCACTAAATGCACATAAAAAGAAGATTTGCCTATAGCAACAATTTCTAGTACCAAAAAATAATCATTAAAGTGTTAGCAAACTGCGATTTTTATACTGAAGATTAATTAAGTGTGATTTTTGTCCGAACAATACAAATTTTACTTTTAATTTATTTAAATTTAGTGGAAAAGGAAAATGAACACACTTCGTGGGAAAAATAAAGAGAGACGTCTAAGAACACTGACTGATAGTTTGTGTGTTTGGTGATTTCTGTCTGCTGATGGATGCGTTCTGAGAGTTCAAATTCGTTGTTTTATTTCACAACGAACACATGTTCATATTCTACAAATTGCATAATAACGAATGTAATCAATGTAAATAATAATAAAGAAAAAAATTCATTCGCTCAAATAAAATATTTTTGTTCCTATAATTATTATTGAATCTGTTTTCGTTTAATGTTTTTGGCGAAAAATTACTCCGCAGTAATGTCCGAAGAATTTAAGAAGAAGAATTTAGTTTATGGAAGAGAGTTACAGTCATAGGAATCTAAGAAGGAATTTTCAAAATTTTGTGGGGAAATCGGATAGTAAGATGCGCTGTTATGTTATTTCAAAACAGTTTTGTTGACAGTTGTCCTACTATTGAAAATTTTAGACCCGATTGATATAAATATTTTTATGAGTTACTCGAAGTACTAATTCTACGCAGATGAAGTCGCGGGTATTAGCTAGTATGCTTTATTTTTCATGTATACAATAGCGCATTAAACGAAAATTAAAATTGTAGGTAGTACCTATAGTTTTTGTAGTAGTAGTTTATAATAATGAACTAAATAGAAAACACTTCATTTAAAAGTATTTCCTGCACAACAAAATATTGCCTGACGATTCAAAAAATACACGTATAGTTGTTCAAGTTTTCACTTCTGTCGGCACTCCCGGAGTGCACTGTTTTTTTATTTTTTTTATCTTGAATCAGGAATAGTTTAGGAGAAATACAAAGGTGTACAGGTGACGCTGTACTAAGCACATATCGTTTTATCATCTATCGCCTTCATAGGTATATTATATATATATATAAATAATTCGCATTGTGTTTGAACTGATGTTCCATCAGACGATTTTGTTTTTGGAAATTTCAAATGAAAGGTGATGTCAAAACCAAGGTTTGTATGTATAAACGGTCTTTGTATTTGTATTGGTTGTAGGTACGAGTTATCGGCATTTTAGTGAACATACCTGTGTCGACCTCCGAAACCCCTCAACCAATTCCAATGAAATGTTGTGGATGTGTATGGTTGGTTGCATCTTAAGGGATAGGATAGTTTTGGGCCCGATTGGTGGCGCTGTATCGCAAGCATTAAAGAATATCTGATTTGGCATGTGGCCTATGTGTGCGAAGGCCGTACGGCGCATATCGCTTCGTAGAAAGAAGGGGAGTTATATTGTATACTACCATTTTTACAAGTTGACCACTCGCCCAAGTAGTCCAGTATACTAACCACTGAGCCACTGTGTTCACAAGTCGCAACTACTGATATTTAATGTTCCATAGGAGCTTTATCGAATGTGAAGTGGGAACATAATTTTCCGAACGGTGATTCTTACTTCCCGGGCAAACTTTGAGCGACCGCCATGACATCACCGCACGATTTTTTTAAACAAAACCTGAAAACGGTGGACTTTATCGTTAAGCACAATCGCGTACTCGGTTGAAAGGCAGAAGCGAGGATTGCCTATTGCCAACATTCGGTTTGGGTTCGACATCCCGCTTTTTATAAACCCGCTTTTTAACATCCCGCCTCTTATAATCCCGTTTCTTATTTTCCCGATTTTACAATCAATAGAAGTTGCGGTGATTTTTTAAAATAAAGCAACTACTTTTGATTGTAAAAGCGGGATGGTAAGAAAATTAAAATAAATTAAGCAATGAGTGTTTTTTTGAAATGCAGTTTATTTTAACATTTATCAATTTTAGAGGAAGTAACAAAATAAGAAATAAATAATATCAAACAAAATTTTTAAGTAATAAATATGACTATCTTCAATAATTAAAAAAAAGTATAAACATTCGGATGCATCTCCCTTTTGGTCGAGTATTTAATATTTTAAAATAAATATCTAATAATATAATAAAAAAGCGCATATAACCAACATATATTTTTTTGATAAAAATGTTTTGTAAAAAAACGGGATTCCGGCTCCGATGATTAAATGTGCGGGCGAAAGATAACTGGTATCAGATGGATCGTCATTCATGGGACAAAGAGGTCTTTAATTAAGGACACATTCGATTCCTCTTCGTCCTGTAAAACGTCTCAAAGCTGCTAAGAATCGCTCCGAAGACATGTTTGACACAAGTTCGATGTGGATTGCTTTTGTCACCAAGCAGACAAACAAACAGATGAAACCTTTACGTTTTGGGCGATCTCCCCTTAGAAATTCGCATGTCGACAGGACCAGCATAATCAACACGGGCGTGTCGAAACGGTCTGGTTTCATTCACTCGTGCCTTAGGAAGTGATCCCATAAGTTGTGTTGAACGCTTGTGGTTGAATCGAAGATATAAAGTGCAGACATGAAACTTCAATTTCCAGAGAGAATCAAGAATTTATACCTTACTTATGACATCATTAATTGAGGACCACCGTGAATGGTTTTGATATGAGAATTAAAAACAATAAGAAGTTTTGCTAGATTGCAATGATTCGTCGAAATAATCGGGTGCTTTGCATATTGGTCGATATCAACAAATTGCAATCTACCACCGACGCGCAAGAGACCTTCCTCGTCGATGAATGGATGAAGATTACTTCTAGCGGAGACAAGTTGGTTTGATTTTAAATATCTAATCTCTGACACAAAGTATTGAGACTGCGATAGACGAATGAGGCTCGAAAGGGAATTCATAATTTTCTTGGGACTCAGAATAAACTCAAATTTATCTCTTTCTTTGAACTTATAAAAACGGTAGATATAGCTCGTTAAAAGAAGAAGTTTGTTTAAAGATGAATATCTTGAAAGCTGATCAAATGTAGGAGTTACATTTATACTTAAACAATTTATGTTAGCCTTTTCTATAGCTCAGTTTGAAACCTCTTGATCTGGCCATTCAGATTGAGAGAGACTAAGCCACTTAGGGCCAGACCACCACAAGGCATGGCTTTGTAAGTCAGGGGGCTGAACTCCACTTGAAGCACAGTCAGCAAGATTGTCTTCAGAGCGTACATGATACGAATCTGAAATATGTAATAGCAAACGATTTCATCGAGTATGAAATGCGGTTGCAATTTATAGTGGAAATCTTAACAAATTATTTCCAACTTGATATCAATGAAACTGCAGAATCCTGTAAATGCTACAAAGTGAATCAAGGGGAAATGCAAATTGTGGAGTGATTAAGTGATAAGTTTGTGTGTGGAGTCAAAGAAAAAAATTTGAGCTCAAGATTTCATAAAGAAGAAAAACTGACATTTAAAACCGCGTGCGAGATAGCCATAAATTGGGAAGTGACAGAAGAAGAAAACCGTGTAATAGAATCAAAGAGTGAGATCGCAAACACATTCGCAATACGTTGCAAGATTTTCTCTTCAAAGTCGCAGGAAAATTATAATTATCGGAGTCGAAGTCGAAGGAAAAGTCAAACCCACTATCAAGGTTCCAGTCAGCAGCGCAGTAGCAGTGAAGAGCGATTGCATGAATCGTCATGTTATCGATGCGGTTGAAGTCATAACCCAAACAGTTGTCCAGCACTGAACTAGGAGGGCTTTAAGTGTCACCAGTTCGGTCATGTCGCCCACAAGTGCTCAAAAGTCGTCAGTAGTGGGAACAACTATCATCGGGGAAATCAGCAAAAATCGATATCGGAACTTTCAGAAGCGGCTGACTACATAAATACGATGGTGCCGTGACATAAGGCCAAGCGTTTTTTTTTTTAAGAACTTCAGTCTCGCCAAGGCGCAAAATAGGCACGTCGACCTAAGAAGGTCTATTGTGCCGGGAATGACAGAAAATGATATTTAGGTTAGCAGTGTCTCTACCTCCCTAATGTAGCTGGTAATGTTTCAGCAGAGGACTTCTTCAATTCTTCTGGGCTTAGTATTTCCCGAAAGAAGAATTTCTTTCTAGATAGAGCCGGACATTCACACATGATGTGCTCAGCTGTTTCGTCTTCTTCAAGACATAGCCCGCACTCCGGGGTGTCGGCTATGTGAAGTTTGTGTAGGTGGTATCGCAAACCCACCATAATTTGGTTTTGTTTCTGGAGCAAGGAGTTTGGAGAGCATTGAAGCAGTGCATGACTGATTTTGAGATAATTGTTGGTGAGCAAGGGCTTTTATAGCTGCTTGACTGTCGGTGAAAATATGGATGTTTGCGCCTTTGATTCCTGAAGAGTAGATGAGGTTCGCGCATTCTTTGATGGCCAGCTCCTACCCCCGAGTCCATTTTGGAACCATCCGTATACCACTTTAAGCCGTTTTGGCAGTTTGGTGGGTTATTGCTAACCCATGCTTCTCCCTCAGTGATCTCCGTGGAGAATTTCCTGTTGAAGCATAGTGTTTTTGGAAGTCGGTCTGTTACCGTGCAGATCATGTCAAGTTCCGGAAGTTCCGAGATAAGAATCATTAGTTCTGGATGGTCGCTAAAGCTTATCTCTTCCACTTGTGCCAGACTTGCTGTGCTGCGTATAGCCACTTTTTTGATATAAATGTGGAGGGGTGTTAACCCTATTAAGGCATCTATAGCAGCTGTAGGACAGGTTCGCATTGCGCCGGAAAGGCCCAAGCATGCGAGTCGCTGTAGCTTGTTCAGCTTTGCAATGGTGTTCTTTTGGATAGTTTTGTTCCACCATATTATAGAAGCATATGCTATAATAGGTCTGATCATGACTGTGTAGATCCAGTGTGTAATTTTGGGTGTTATCCCCTAGGTTCTACCGTACATACGTCTGCAGGCCCATAAAGCATGGGAAGCTTTGGTAATTTTATTGTTTACGTGGGAGTTCCAGTTCAGTCATTTATCTAAGATGACTCGAAGATATTTGACTTCATCGGAGTACTCAATGAGTGTGTCATTAATTGAAATTTGGTTTAAATTTAAATTTCTTCTCCTAGTGAAGGGAACTATGATAGCCTTATTGGGGTTAATAGAAAGGTCCTCTTTGCGGCACCAGTCTAACACTATCTTAAGAGCGCTTTACATAAGTATTGTAACTTCATTTGCTTTATTACTCTTAACGTCATCGGCGTAGCCTACAATATTGAAACCTGACTCAGTTCACGTAATAGGTTATCTATCACCAAAGACCACAGTAGAGGTGAGAGTACTCCTACCTGCGTGCAGCCCTTTACGGCTGTAACAGATTCTGTGGTTGGTCCTGAAGAAGCCGTTATTTTTCGGCTTACAAGCATCGCTTTGACCCATTTGATGGTTGGTCCATCTATATTTCTTTGAAACAAAGCATTTGATATGGAGTCATATCCTGTGTTATCAAAAGCCCCCTCTATGTCGAGAAATGCGCATAGTGCAATCTCTTTACAACTGTACGCATCCTTTATGTATTTAGTTAAATTTAAGAGTGCACCTTCAGTTGATTTGCCTTTCTGATAGGCATACTGACAGGGGTGTAGAGGTATGCTTCGTGTTAAGCAATCTCTAATGTGTACGTCGATTATTCTTTCCATTGTTTTCAGGAAAAACGATGTCAAGCTTATGGGACGGTATGATTTAGGTAGCTCACTAGGCTTGTTACCTGGTTTGGGGATGAATACCACATTTACCTCCCTCCAAGTTTGTGGTATATAGCCCCAGTTAAAGCTAAACCTAAATAAGGCGATCAAGGTTGGTAAAGTGAAGTCCAGGCTTTTCTGTATAAGGGCCGGAAATATACCATCTGTACCTGGTGCCTGTATGGTTTAAATGAGTCAACTGCCAATTTAACCTTATCCGGGGTGAAGAGTTTACCGGATAAACTACTGATTCTATTTAAGTTAATCGGAGTCGTGAGTCCTCGGTGACGTTTTCATATGATTCGTCTATGATAGTTGACCCAGGGAAGTGCACTTGAAGAAGAGTGTGCAGAGTTTCTTCCCGGTCGCGTGTGACTATACCATCAGGTTTAATTAATAGCCCCATGCAGTTGGACCGATCTTTTGATAGAGCCTTTTGCAGTCGCGCCACTGCAGGGAACTTTCCGAGACTCTCGCAGTGCTTTCGCCAAGTATCACTTTTCGATCTTCTCAACTCCTTGTTATATTGGGTGAGAATAGATCGGTATTGATAACACTGGCCGTTGCGTTTGGCTTTGTTGAAGAGCTTTCTCACTTTTTTGCGAAAGTCTTCAAGGGTTTTATTCCACCATGATACGCACCTTTCTTCTTTGATGCGCTTAACCTTGCAGCTGTTTGCAAAAGCCGTGAGAATAAGTTCATTCACCTGACTTTGTCCGGCTTCCATTTCACCTATGCTACGTGGAGGTTCTGGAAGCAAGTCAGATGTTATTGCTAAATTTTCGCGATAGTTTCGCCAGTTCGTAAGTTTATTGACGAAACGGACTGGTGCCTGTTCGGTGTTGCATCTCAATTTGAAGCTGATGTGCATATGGTCTGATAAGGATGCCTCATCAGATACATGCCAGTCTTCTACTATGTTTTGGACATACAGAGATGAGAGGGTAAGGTCTAAAACTTCCGCTCTAATTGCGTTTCTAAATGTAGGCTTATTGCCCTTATTTAATATAACAACATTTTTACAATAAAGATATTTTAACAAGGACTCACCTCTTTTGTTCGTATCTCGACTGCCCCAAATTGTATGGTGGGCGTTTGCATCGCAGCCGATGATGATTTGTAGTTGCTGGTACTGACAGTACTGGACGAGTTCCTGTACTGGAGTGGGTGGCACATCATCTTCGTCTCCAGCAAAATACGCCGATGCACAAACGATTTTTTGTAGCTCCCGGCCGTTGTGGCGTTCTATTAAGATCGCTACCAGATCTCTTGTATCGAAGTCTGGAATGATAGAGAATTTAATATCTTTCGCAACAAGTAGAAGTGCCCTTGGTATAAAATTTCCTCGGGCGAAAATAACCTCTCTGGTTTTACAATTTAAACCAAAATCTTACCGTCTGTTGCCCATGGCTTCTGGATTAAACCGAGAGCGATGTTCCTTTCCGCATATCGTTGGATGTAGGTGTCCGAGGCACCCATAGGTGCAGGTTAGCCAGCAGCATACTCAGCAGAGATGTCATCTTTTGCGAGTGCACTCAGGGTTTCGTATCCTGTTCGGCTTGTTATCACCTCTGCATCTTGAGAAGAAGACCATCTTGCCTCTTTCTCGGATTTCTTCTTTGTCCGCCGCTCCGATCTTCATGCGCCAGTTTTGGTCTGAAGCGCTTCCTGCTCGTGCAGGAGTAGAAGCGGCTTTGTTAGCCGACGTTTTCGCGAGTGCGATCGCTTGGGCGCTGGTACTTGGTACAGGTGTCGAGTCACTCTGCACCGTTCCGCTCGCTACCTTGGACGACGTGTCTGTCGTGGGGTTGCCTGGTTTTGCAACTCCCTGTGGTGTTGGTCTGTCCGCACTTTTAAGGATTAGTCTGATCTGCCCAAAACGATAGGAGACCATTTCTTTTTGCGTTGCTAATCTTTTCATTGTGCTATCGTTGATAGCAAAGACCATGTTGGCAAGATCTCTCTCGTCAGATCTTTGTAGGACTCTCCACGTTCTGGTGTTGAGGTCTTTGTTCTGGCCATCCAGTATAGCAAGGATTCTTTCGTTAGCTACGCCGGTACTCTGTGGAAAGAACCCTCTGATGACATGTGGCTTTGGAAAATTTTTCTGACCCACAAGCATCACCTCAAATCCACATTTTCCCTTTAGCTTGTCGAAATTCACCTTCATCCACTCAGCAGTGGTCGCATCTGTGCACATGATCATAAGCCATCCGGCTTTGAATGTCGTGCCGCGGAAGGATGGTTTGGTGTCCTCGTCACGAAGTTCGACCGTGATATCCATAATCTTCTCTTGTAACAGAGCCATTTGCTGGTTACTGAGGGGATTATGGTCGAGATCAGACGGCACGATACCACCTTGCTGTACGACTCTTTGTTGGCGGTTTCGTTATCAGCCCGAGCTCGCTTAGCTTCGGACTGAGGAGGGGTATTATCCTCGGATCGCGTACGCTTCACCTCGGGACATTTGTAGCCTTCTTTTGACTTGGCAAACAGTCTTGCTTGCTCCTTTGTACTAAACTTTTTCATAGCCTGATTAAATCGGCGTTGTTCTGATGGTGTAAATCTGACGAAACCCAGCTCCAGTCATCGGTCTTGGGCCCGTCTATGTCGCCTGGAATTTCATTAGACAACATACCAACGTTGCATAAAGTGCTTGTCTCTGATATGGTCACTTAGATGAGGCGAATTCTCGTCTAAGCTTCTCATTACCGAGTCGATGGTTGGTGGCTCTGCCCGAGTGGCAGATGTCACGTCATTACTGACAGGGTGTTCAATGTTAACATCCCTATTTGATGATGCATTTATAGAGGCATCATTCTCTGTGTTATTTTTTAAATTTGAAAAATCTATTTTGACCCACGAGTAGGCGGGATATAAACGGTCGCCCGTGGTCTACCCGTTTAACCACAGGAGAATATCTCGAAATCGGAGGTCGCCTGGTATCCGAAGTTCGCAAACTTGCGACTAAGCACCCTCTTAGCCATGCATCCCTCGGCGAATGTTGTTCAGCCTTGGAATAGGGATTTATTAAAGAGGTTTACTCCTCCCCCTGATCCTTCACCCGGGCTTGGGACCGGCAAGTTACACTAATGTAACCAGTCGGAGTGTATCGTCCTTTGCTTTCGGGACTCATCTAGAGAAATCTCGAGAATCATTGACCTTATACAGCCCCTACAACTCGGCAAGTTCGACACTCATTGGTAGGAGAAATTTGTTGTAAATTTTGGCTCTAAGTCGCTTAGTGAAAGAGACATAAAGCCAAATTCTAGAATTTGGTATTATGACACTTTGAGAAAGCGTCATAAGGCCAATTAGGCTTTATGACACTTTCGATTCAAATTAGATTTTGCTTATATGATACGTACGAGTATACAACTTCTCATTAACCATTCTAAGAGTTTAAAATTAATAAACAGCTGACAAAAGACAATATATTTTTGAAGTTTTTTTCCTTAAAGCTTGGCAATAATACAACCAACACACACGCGGTACACTTTGCCACTGGAAAAACTAATTGCAAGCTATATCTTGCGGCCTTTCAGCGATACTTATAATCATTTAGTGCCCAGGCTAAATTTTTCGAACTTACTAATAATCAAACACTAATGTCGACGATTAGCTATTTGCCAGCTTTAGTAAAAATGTACAGAATTAGTGAAACGGTACCAATAAACAATTAGACCTCCACATTTGCTAGTGCGACAACATTCTTAGAAACTATTTCATTTTTTGTCATCGCAGAATTCAAATTTCATAATTTGTTTTCGTGAAAAACAAGCTCAATGGTTTATTTCACAACGAGGATTTTATTATAAAAAAAGGAATATTTAAATTGAAAATTAATTTGCCCAACAGATTACTTTTAAAGGCTTTTTGAAACTTATAAGCAAAAAACAAAACAGAAAATAGGAAATGCACAAAATATCCGCTGATCTGTCAAATATCGTATGCAAATCAGTAATGCCCTATTGTTCGATCGGACACAATTTTCGGTACTTTTTATAGTACGCTTTCTCTTGTTTGATTTATGAGTGAATTTGTGTCGTAATAAGGTCTCTTTTAAATTATACAATAAACGGAACACAGGTTATTAGAATGCTTTGATTTAGTCGTTGGCTGATAATGCAAATAAAAACTTATTGGTAGTCTAAAGATCACATTTAGATCGTTAGCAAGTGAATATTTTCGAAAGAAATATTAACCTGCTTATTCATTTCCGTTTGCAACAGTACTTGCAAAACTATATGGAGGTGTGAAAAAAAATGCAATTTGATGTTTTAAAAATTGCATAGCTTATATCACTTAATTCGGTGAAAAAAAGCCGTGGACATTCTTCTACACGAAAGCTGTCATGTTTTCTTCTAGATGAATTCGCACCAAGTAATAAAGAACTCTTAAATTCGGACATACTACCTGATATTCCTCCAGCAGTTCCTTAATTTATTATTTCGCGTGAATTTTTCAGAATGCTGACAATTCTTCTATCTAAATTTTCCGCGAAGTCAACCTTTTCACAACAACCATTTCCACACCAATATTTAAGATCTTCATCCAAAATCTACCTGGGGCCTAAGGTACTGAGAATTGTAACAAAGTAAGGTATTCAGGTATGAGCTGTCCAATATTAAATGAACAGATATTTTATTCCCTTAGCGACTACTCTCAAGAAATTCTTGGAAAGATCCCAAACTTATATCAAATTTATTTTTTACTCAGCATGCATTCGTTACAAACTAAAATGAAAATCAATCATAAAGCAAGCACTAGCGGTTAAACAAGACAAAGCAGAGAAAACACTAACCATTTCTTTTAATCAAAATATTTTAAGTACATATTTCAACCCAAATATTAATAAACGCTGCGTAAAAAGTTATCAACTCGTTATTCAGCAGTTATGTCAAATTTTTGTATGCTATCTGATGCCTACTAGCTAACTTACTTGTGCACATTTTTGTTTATTAATACTGGGGTAAGTGTTTATAAATAAAACAAAAATGCATTATTTTTCAATTTTGTGCATACATGTGGGATAGGGCCTATCTCTCAGACATTACCCTACGAACATGACAACATATATAACAAGACAACATACATAATGCACTAAGTCAAACCCAACGAAACAGTAAGCAACGCTAGCAATATACTGAGAGAACGAAAATTGGACCAACGAACAGACAGACGACACTTCAATCTTCACCAAACGTAGAGCAGGGCGCATCAACCCGATACGCCAGTGAACTTTTTGTAATAAATCATATTAAGAAAAAGTGAGTTTGTGTTTTCTTATTGCAATCGTGGATGATTAGAATCCCACAATTTGGGGGCTCAACTAAACGAAACCAATTGTTTTAAAATAGAGAAAAAGAAAAAAAAAACAACGAAGCAAAGAAAAGTGCAGGACAAACAAAAAAAAAGTGAAAGTGAAAGTGAAAGAAAAGAACAAAGGGCGACAACGCAAAGGCGATTGGTGTGGTTCAAAAAAAAAAACGAAAAGAGGCAAAACTAAAATCCAACTCTATTTCCTTCAAGAAAAGTGGTGTCTGCCATATCGTGTGTAAAGTGAATTCAACCGATCGCTGTTGTTCGCTCCAACGAAAAACAACGGAAACCAGTTACGCATTACAAGCAAACCAAGCCAAAAGAGGAAGAAGAAGTGGAAGACAACGACGTCATCAGCCGGATCGAGTGAGCAGTTGTATATATTGCATTTGGGTTTAATTTTCGTGAACACTAATTTGAGTGTTGCCACTGTGCGGTCGTAGTACCAAATTTGTTGAATAAGTTAATTTAAGTACTTAAATAATACTTTAATTTCATACTTTTTTTTAACGTAATATTTCGTATTATAATAATTTTTTTTTTACATTATAACATTTATTACTTCCACACATTACATTTTAAAATGGATATTAAATCAGTCCTAGGGTTGACGGTTGAAGGACTCAGGGAACAACTGACACAACTAAGCTTACCGACAAACGGACTTAAGACGACATTACATAATAGGCTCCTTGATCATTTAGGTATATCACGCGGCGAAGACGACAAGTTCGACTCAGCAGAAGAGGAAGGAAGTGAAACTTCGAGTCCGACGGTCACAGAGGGTGGAGCAAGGAACTTTACACTACGGGACATCCAAGATTCACTTCTACCATTCAACGGAACGGGATATCCACCAATCAACGTATGGGTACAAGATTTCGAGAATAACGCTGTCACGGTGAATTGGAACTCGGGGCAGAAGTACGTCTACGCAAAGCAACTTCTTACGGGCGCTGCAAAAATGTTCATTCGCGGTCAACAAAACGTCAAGGATTGGAAGTCGCTGAAGACAACACTTCAGAAGGAGTTCGGCAATAAGCAGTCAACGGCAGAGATCCATCGGTTGTTAGGCAAAAGGATGAAGTTGCCTACGGAATCCTTTATGGAATACTTATACGCATTGATGGAAATAGCAAAGCCGATTGACTTGGATGAGGAAAGCTTGGTGGAGTACTGCATTGGTGGAATACCAGATAGTAATCTGAACAAAGCGGTGCTGTACCAGGCCGGAACAGTTAGTGAGCTGAAAAAACAACTGAGCGTCTATGAGAAGATTCGTGGTTCCAACTTACAGCAACCAAGCTTGAGGGGGGCCCACCGATATACAAACAGGGTACGAGTTACAGAAGAGGCGAGAGCTGAGACGAACCGACTTGCGTGTCACAAGTGCGGAGAGGCGACACATCTGGCTAGGGATTGCTCGGTGAGAACTTTAAAATACTTCAAATGCGGAAGAGTAGGGCATAAAGCAAGGGAGTGTAGGGTGCAACTAGCGCCGCAGCCACGAGTGAGGTCCGAGGGAAGTAACGTTCGCACTGCATCAACGGGCAACGGAGCTGAATCTTGGCCGGAGTCCAGAGTATCACTAGCAATGGGGTCAAATCGAATTTTTAAAGAAATCATGGTTCGAGGTTTCACCATGGCCGCGTTGATGGACACTGGTAGCGACCTGAATCTGTTGAGGTATGACATGTTGGTGTCAATGGATTACACAGAACTAGACTCAAATAAGAGACATCTGTTTGTCATTGGTAACAACAAAGTCACGACGCTAGGTAGTTTTTGGGCAGATCTGGTGGTAGATGGGATTGAACTTAAGTTGAGGTTTCACGTTGTAAACGAGAAAGATATGCAGTATTCGGCGGTGCTAGGCAACGATATATTAAACGAAGTTGACCTGATCATGACTGCAGATGGAGCGGAGTTCAAGCCAAAAAGGAGCGGAAATACATCGGGCAATGCGGCAGCCGGTTCACAAGGGGATCCAGAAATCCTTAAGGTCGACATTAGTGCGAGAGTGCAGGTTCTTGACGGAGGTACCGTGGAAAGGGGCAGGCGTGCCGTTAGGGTAGACAAAGGGGTCTCAGGGTTGGACAATAGTGTCGTTGAGGTGGCCGACAAGGTAGACCATGCACAAGTTAGTGGCAAGAACAGCCAAATTGGCGTGGCGGAGGGCGAAGGATGTAAAGGGAACGAGAGTCAAGGGACGGGAAGCGACATCACGGAGCTAGTTGACGAGTTCAAGTCCATTTGTCTCTCAACGCAAGGAGTGTTCAAAGAAAAGGCAGATGTTGATATGAGTCACCTAGGAGATAAAGAACGCAGAGTGTTGGAGAAAATTATAAATGACTACGCACCAAAAAGAACAAAACCATCGCCCGTCGAAATGAAGCTGGTATTAACCGACGAAGTTCTGATATTCCAGAGGCCAAGGCGTATGTCGTTCGCGGATCAGGAAACGGTACGAAAACAACTAAATAGGTGGTTAGCGGAAAAGATAATACAACCAAGTACGTCAGAGTACGCTTCGCCGATCGAGCTCGTATCCAAGAAAGCCGGATCGAAAAGACTGTGCTGCGATTATCGGAAAATCAACGAAAAAATTGTAAAGGACAACTTCCCAATGGTGTTGATGGACAACGTTCTAGAGCGCCTGGAGGGTGCAACGATATTCACGACATTGGATTTGGAGAACGGATTTTTCCACGTACCCGTAGAGGCAAGTTCTCGGAAATACACGGCATTTTCAACTCAAGAAGGGCAGTTCGAGTTTCTATATGTCCCATTCGGAATGTCGAATTCACCCGCGGTATTTAGCAGATACATTTTCGCAATACTGCGTGAGCTGATACAGGCAGGAGTAGTCGTAGTGTATATGGATGATTTGATCATTCCATCGAAAGACAAAGAAGAAAACATTCAAAAACTGAAGTTGGTTTTAGGAGTAGCCGCAGAGTATGGATTTAGAATCAAGTGGAAAAAATGCCAGTTTTTGAAAAGGAAAGTCGAGTACCTTGGATATATCATAGAAAATAATACCATACGGCCATCTTCAGAGAATTCGAGAGCTGTAGCTGAGTTTCCAGTACCGGTCAACAAGAAAGCGCTTCAACATTTCTTGGGTCTGGCCTCATATTTTAGAAGATTTATCAGAGGATTTGCGGTCACGGCAAAACCATTATCCGATCTGCTGCGCAATAGTGCCGAGTTCGAATGGAAGACTGAACAACAGGTTGCCTTTCAGCAACTTAAGACAGCGTTAGTTACAGCGCCAGTCTTGAAGTTGTTCAATCCAAAAGCATTGACAGAAATCCACGCTGATGCTTGCAAATATGGGTACGGAGCAGTCTTGTTGCAGAAGGATGCGGAAGACCAGCAATTCCATCCAGTGCAATATATGAGCCGGAAAACGTCAACAGTCGAGGAAAAGTATCATTCATACGAATTGGAAGTACTAGCGATAATAGAGGCATTAAAAAAGTGGATAACATACGTGTTGGGAAGTCAGTTCAAGATCGTTACGGACTGTAACGCATTCGCTATGACGATGAAGAAGGAAGATGTTCCACTTAGAGTATCCAGATGGGCCATGTTCTTGCAGGAATTTCAGTACAGCATCGAACATCGATCAGGGTCAAAAATTAAACACGTTGACGCCTTAAGTAGAATGTCGTGCCTAATGATTGAAGATTCACTTTGTCACCGCGTAAGGGAAGCCCAACTAAAGGATGAATGGATACGAGCAGTCCGAAAAGTCCTCGAAAAGGATGAATATGAAGACTTTTATATGAAGTCGGGAATTTTATTCAAGGATACGGTCAACGAATTGATGGTAATTCCAACGGCAATGGAAAAGGAAATAATTAGCGTCGCCCACCAGCAAGGCCATTTTTCCATCAAAAAAACCCAGGACTTGGTCGAGAAAACCTTTTTCATTCCGGACTTAAAAGCAAAGGTCACAGATGTCATCAAGGGCTGTGTGAAGTGCATCATCACAGAAAGCAAAGCAGGGAAGAATTAAGGCTATTTGAGACCAATCGACAAGGAAGACAGGCCGCTGGGAACGTACCATATAGACCACGTGCGCCCAATGGAACAAACCCACAAACAGTATAACCACATCTTGGTGGTGGTGGATGCATTCTCAAAATTTGTCTGGCTTTATCCAACGAAAAGTACGGGAGCAGCCGAGGTAGTAGATCGTCTTAGGAGGCAAGCCTCCACAATGTTCAAAGACTATTGCAAGGAAGAAAATATTCAGCACTTGTTGATTGCCACCGGCGTGCCTAGCAGTAGCGTGGCGTGAACATTTTAAAATGGGAAGTCGAAGCAAAACTAATCACATACAAATGTAAAAAGACTCTACATCTGTGTACCTTGAAACAAAATCATACATTGTTCAATTGCTTTGCATCAACTAAGCAAAATCAATTCAAGCGACCTTTTTTATACTTCAAGTCAATATTTATTCAATATTTAAAATTTACAATTTGCGCCCTGCAATCTGCCAACTGTATTTGTAAACCAAAACACCTACCCTACCTACCTCAACATAGTACCTATAATTATCCACACAAGACACAATAAGAAAAGAAGAAGTAAAGGAAAATCGAATAAGTCGAAGAAAAGCGTGTTATTTTGTTCATATCATAACCAAGTGGGTGTAAAACACATACCCAAAACCCACCGCAGTACTCAGGGAAGAAAAAAAGAGATAGATACAAATGTTCACTCAGCGTCAGCAGTCAGCACTCAAAATTAACGTAGTAGCAGTAAGTAGTAAGAACTGAGAATAACTCGAAGAAAAGCGCGTTATTTTCTACATAACCAAGTGGGTGTTGAACAAAGAGGTGTCAGACACAGTGCTCAGGGAAGAAAAAAAGAGATAACAAGCTTATATTCTCTCAAAATCAACTATCAAGTGAGAGCTTTAATAACCCGACATATTTTGGGTTCCCTTCGCTTTGTCGTGACGAGACGATGACGATGTTGTTATTGTATGAAAATGGATACACACAATATTATTTATTAACTGACTTTTGGTTTGCAGGGTTATGTGTGTGTACCATTTTGTGAATAAAAATTCATTTGTGTTTCATGTATAGGTATATTTGGTTTTTGGTAGATAGATAGTGTTGACTGGTGGAGATTTGAAAAGGTAAGTCGGTAGGAATCGGGTTATATGGACGCCACGCCACTGGTGCCTAGAGGTAACGGACAGGTGGAAAGAATTCACAAAATAATAATTCCGATGTTGTCGAAATCATGCCAAGGGAGCAGCAAGAACTGGTACAAGCACGTAGAACGCGTCCAGCAGGTGATAAATGATTCACCACCGAGAAGTACGAAATTCAGTCCTTTCCGAATACTCACAGGACAGGAAATGAGACTTCCAGATTATCCAGAGCTTCGGGAATGGATAGAGGACACATCGGTGAGGGAACTAGATGCGGAGCGAGAAGGTATACGAGAGGAAGTACGGAAAAATGTTGCCACCATGCAGCGGGAAAACAAACGGAACTACGACAAGAATCGTATACCTGAACCGATTTACGAGATCAACGAGTTAGTCGCCATCAAGCGCACTCAGTTTGGTACTGCAATGAAACTACGACCTAAGTATTTTGGGCCCTACAAGGTAACGGAAAAGCTAAACCACGGAAGGTACGAGGTCAATAAAGTAGGAGATCACGAGGGACCAGTCAGAACATACACGGTAGCCGAAAACATGAAAAAATGTAAACCTTCGTTCGGGGCGAACGACCGGTCAGGATAGCCGAATGTGGGATAGGGCCTATCTCTCAGACATTACCCTACGAACATGACAACATACATAATGCACTAAGACAAACCCAACGAAACAGTAAGCAACGCTAGCAATATACTGAGAGAACGAAAACTGTACCAACGAACAGACAGACGACACTTCAATCGTCACCAAACGTGGAGCAGGGCGCATCAACCCGATACGCCAGTGAACTTTTTGTAATAAATCATATTAAGAAAAAGTGAGTTTGTGTTTTCTTATTGCAATCGTGGATGATTAGAATCCCACATACATTTGTACAAATTTGTGTTTGCTAGACTTAAAAACCACTTGCATTGTTGTATTCCAGCGAATAAAATCAGAAAACATTTACAATTTACTAAAATTAGTTTATAATTATAAACGGTCAGGCTGAACAACAGCGTATGTAAATTTGCTCCTATTACGAAATTCCATACCATCATTTAGGATAGTTAGGCAACACTCCTCTTCAAAATGACATTTCGGGAGGATTTATTTAGCTAATGCCCCAGATAAACATGGGTTTCTGAACATTAACATTTAACCCTACAGTTAGCGATGTTTTGGCAATTATATTTGTTTATTGGTAAAGGGATTTTGTAAAGTGTGGGGCCTTTGCGTAAACTTCCAGACTAAAGTTGATTATTGGTAAGGCCGAATAACAACATTTTACATACAAAATTGCATATTGTGACCTACAAAATATTTAGTGTGGAGGTTAAAAATGATTATTAGTAAGGCCCATTATTTACTCTATTGTTTGAGCATTTTGTTCTGTAATAAAAAAAATACTGTTATTTTCTCAAAGAATGTTTGGACAATATGTTCTGTAATGAAAAAATTTACTGTTATTTTATCAAAGAAAAAGTCAAAATATTTGAGAAATTAAATTCGCGCGAATTTATTTGTATATATTTTTTATTACAGAACCTTAAAACGCTATGGGAAACTGATTAGAAACTCTCAAGACACACTTTCGCAAAGAGTATTCATTCAATTTATTTTGGCCACCGGTTTGATTGAAAAACATGGACATTGTTATACATAATGTACTTCAGTTTAACTTTTGAATAAAGAACTTGAATTGACCAAATAACATGAAGCAGCACGTGCATACTGGAAATTATTATATTGATTGCATTAGCGATTTTGGGCGAAACAAAGTTCGCTGGGTCAGCTAGTTACGTATAGCAATGTCGACGTTTTTGAATCAAACCCTGTCGGCCAACATTCCGCCTTTTCATCAGACATTTTAACGACTTTTCGTACCAATTTTTTGGAATTTTTGAATGATGTATCTTTAATTTTTCATATATAACTACAAAACCGTTCCCTAACTTTTTCGCAAAGTGCCCCTCTGAAAGAAAATGTATCCCCAACACATCCATTTTGACAGTCTTTTCCATTCTTACTACGAAAGTAAAAAAACAAACTTAACATCTTCACATTTTAATTTCTCGCTTTCCATCACTAAATGCATTTAGGTTGCGCAACAAAATTATAACTGTGCCGACTTTCAATTTCAAATTGTGCCGAAATGAAATCAAATGCAGTTCGTTAACCTCATTCTTCACAAAGCAATTTCGATAGATGTCTGTCCGCACGCAATAGCAAGTCCGTCCGATTCAATTGGAATGACGAAACGAAAAGGACACTTTTCATATTGCGGAAAATGTATTGCAATACTAACAGACGTTGTTCAAGAGCCCAATATTAACGCACCGAAGAAAATTGTATTTGAGTGCGGAAGCATGGGAAAAGGTGGTGCACGTGTCCTTCGGTCTTGACGTCAAATAAGGTTCATAGATGTCTGACCGCACGCAACAGAAAGTAGTAGCCCCATCTGTCATTCAACAACATAAATAATTTCGTTCTGTTTCAAAAACGAACGACGACTACATTATTTGGATATTGTTTATACAAAAATACTAAAATCGCTTTAAAGAATGGTGGGTTGGGGTAGGAAGGTGAAGATTTGTGGTTATAGATATTTTTTGATGGCAAATCTAAAAAAATACAAAAAAACATTTTCGTCAAAAACAAAAAGCAAAAATGTTGTGGACATGGACACCCTAACCACCTGGCGGTATAGAATATACTTTACGACCGGTTCCCATACCTACCGAATATACACAACAAATTTTATAAAAATCGGTGGAGCCGTTTCGGAGGAGTATAAACACTGAAAATCCAAAATTGTGAAAAGAGCCTTTCCCAGTCTAAGGCCGGTTTTAATTTACTCGAAGTTGAACACAACTTGGGGATCTTTATTTTCAACTTGAGAATTTTGCTTTTATTCACTCAAAGTTGACTCGCTCAACTTTAGATATTCCGGAGTTGAGGAAACCGAGAGTTGTTTGACTTTGGGTTCGCTCAACTCCCCAAAATAGTAGACGTTAACTTCAACTTCTGGTTTTATATCAAATTTTATATATTTTATTTTTGAGGACATAAAATAAAAGTAATTTGTGAAATTGATGCTATGTTTCGCGGTAATTATTATTGGGAAGATTGGCATTCGTCTGATTCAATCAGCGAGGATGATGGAGAGGAGGAGATTTTGGTCTATGAGAGACGTCAATACAAGATGTTACAATATGTAGGAGTTCAAAAATGGGACTACCGTGGCTTTCTTTATCGTTTTCGTCTCTCAAAGCGAACGACATTGATGGTGCTGCAGCTTATAGCGAATTCATTACCGTGCGATGAGAGAAGGTATTATAAATCGCGAATTTTTCCGAGTTCTTTGTATGGATTGGATTGAGTTCCGTAGTTTTTTTGTTTTATAGCTCGCATGAAATGCGACCAATAACCCAATTGTTAATAGTATTACGTTACTATGCGCTCGTGCAATTCCATTTGCGGTTACCGATTTTATTGGGGTGAGCATTACAACCGTGCATCATATGTTAAAACGAGTATCGAAAGCAATATCCAATCTTGCGCAGCAATTTATTCGTATGCCTCAAACGCAGACGGAACTGCTGCAAGCACCACGTGAATTTTTTGCAAAACCAAAATTCCCGCGGACAATTGGCGCAATTAATTGTACGCATATTCGCATTTAATCACCAGGTGGACCTGATCCAGAAAATTAAAAAAATCGTTAGGGCTAGTTTTCCATAAACGTTCAAACGGTTTCTGCTTCGAATTTGAAGATAAACGATATTGTCGCTCGTTGGCAGGTATTGTTTATATCGAAAATATAAATTTCAAATAGATTCGATCTTAATTATTATGTATTCCTTAAAAGGGTTCCACACATGATCAGCGGGTTTTCAATCTATCGAGCTTATACAACGACTCGAAAGGGGCGAATTCAAGCACTTTGTTCTGATTGGTGATGCTATTTTGCGACGCCTTTCCTAAATGTCACGAACTCGGTAGAAAACTTTCGAACCCGCAATTGCGTTGAACGTTCGTATGGCATTTGGAAAAGGCGATTTTCAGTGTTGGCCACCGTCTTGAAGTGCAGGGTGGAGACTGTGCAATTAATTATTATCGCCTGTGCCGTTCTCCACAACATAGCCATAGCCATTGATGAATATGAGGCACAACCACCACCGGAAATAACCGGATTCGATAGTATGTTAGCCGCCACAAATGTTCCGTCGGCTACGCCTTTACACGAAACTTCAGCAATCACTTGCCACGTCCGCTCTCGATTGGTTTGGACATATTTTCAACCGCTCTTAGATATGGCTGACAGTCCGGAGTGAATTACAATAAATAAAATTAACAATTGTCATCAGTTTAATAGTTTTACTTTATATAATTGTATTAAAATTTTAATACTTTTTTTATTAACTAATCGCAATTAAATTCTTTTTTCGCTGCTGCTGTTGGGAAAGATGTTAACCTTTCAGAAAAATGTGGCATTGATGATGTGTGACGCGCGATCTTTAAGAGTCTGCTTAATTTTTTTTATATTTTTCGCGCAAAGACTTGACGTTTCTTTCCTGCAAGAAGAGCGGACATGAATATAGCAAACAAACGAAGGAAAACGATATTCACTCGGTTTTTATAACTATACGAGAAAGTCAAAAATACAAATATGTATACGAAAACTTACCCGGCCGGTAGGCGCAACATTGAATGCCTTTGCAATTTTCTCCCATGCCCGTTCCTTGTCTCGATTTGTGGCGCTATCGGTTTTTTCTTTACGATTATGGTTCGATATACCATCACATTAGTTACTAACCAATCTTTCTCCTCTGGCGTATACAGAATTTTCGGAATTTTTTTTTGTATATTTCTGTATATTTCTCTTGTCAGTTTTGTTAATTTCAGGCATTTTTTTAAATTTAAACTGTACACAATGAATATTATAACGGAAATAACGCACAAAATACAAATCAAAAGTTGAAACTGACATATTTTGTGTCATCTGAAAAAAATATCCCAGGTATATTTCTGAAACAGCAAGTAAGCAAACTTTTGATTTTCAACTGAGGAGTTAAGAATTAAAGTAGTGAATAAAAGCAATTTTCAACTTGACGCTCAACTCTCTCTTTCAAATCAACTCCGAAGTTGGTCAACCTCGGAGTTATCGGGAAGTTGAACAACAGTGAATAAAATGGCCCTAAACCTTCCGAGTTCAGCAATTCCTTCGAAAAAACCAGGCATTATACATACAAGGCGGTTACTATTATGTTGAGCTGCTTTCGCCTTCCCGGATTGACCTTTCAACACCACTGAAATAGTCAATTATTTCACAGAGCGATATTGTGACAACCTTAAAAAAACTTCTAAGCTGGATCGATCCTCCTTCATCAAAGCATCAAACTGTTAAAATCATAAAAGCTAATTTATTATTTGTTTACATTACACTCAAAACTATTTTGAACAGATTTTTGTGCTAGTTTTACCAGATGAATTGACATTATAAAAATTTTGGACAAGTAGTACTTAGGCCCAGTTTGTTCAATTTTCGTTATCTTTAATCATCTTTTTTTCCAGCTGATAACCATTGAATGTGTTTGTTCAACAAAGTATTAACCAGAGAATCTGCGGTTTGGATAGTAAACCCAAGAAATCGATAACCAGCCGATTTTGTGCGGTTAAAGAAATTTAACCAATTATTTTCTAGAATATTTCGTAGGTATTATTTTTGACGTATCTGGTATACAACAATTTTTTGTAGAATATTGCGAGCAATCTTGTGCGAAAAAATACAAATAATACTAATACCAATAAAATCTGTTCGGTTAAATTTTCAACTGACAGATGTATAGAATACACTTCACGCCATTCAACGTAAGGTAAGGGTACAAACAGGTTCCCAACTTCAGCCGGATGAATAAAGATCTCTTCCAACATTTTTGTCTTTGACAGTTCTCATAAAATGGGGAATTATTGAGAGAATGAGAAAATTATTGCGACGTTCGTAGACGAAATTGAGATGAATCCAAATAATAGGCAAACAATTTTTATTGGTTGTTGTACCTACTTATTCAGTTTTATTCTCAATTATCCTCTGTTTTAAAAAAAATTCCTGTTTCATTTGACATTGATATTTATGACAGTGAAAATATATTCATTGATAAATTACCTAGACAAAAACACAATTAGCCAGAAAATAAAAAAATTTTACCATAGATTCGGCTGATCAGTGAATTGACAAGTGAACTAGAAAAATGGAACGATTTGTCGCAAATCTATGGTTTGGTGACCGAAGTGAAAAAACTTTGAACAAACACTTATTGGTTATCAGTTATCACTGATTTGTAATCATCGATTGAACTAAATCGATGGTAACCTAACCAAGTATTTAACCAGCTGTGAACAGACCGGCCATTAGTTTGCTTCATATAACATCATCGCCTTAAAAATTATGTGCCAGATGTCAGAGATATAACCTCAACTAAACTCACTTTGAAGAATTCAAATTAACGACGACGCCGGCGAGGATACACCAATACCCTGCACGAAACATTAGAAATTAATAAAAGATTCATAAATTACCATTAAAGAAATATTTATTTAATATATTTCTTTATAATTCCATTACAAAATCAGATGTGGGGTTCGAACATGGAAGAACAACTAACACGAGCGCAGGTAATGTCTGCCCTGAAGGATTCGGGAGTTGAGTTTGACGGAGAAGCCACGTTGGTACAACTACGGGCCATTTATATGAAAATATAATTCTCCGGGCAATCAGAAGTGCTACATAAGCCAGGAGCACCACAGCAGCCAAGAGTACTACAGCAGTCAGAATTACCACACAGATTCCCAGCTGAAAGTTGAACAGTTAAATCTACCTGGGATAGAAGCAGAAGAAGCACGACTGGACGAATTGTTGGCCAGCAGCTTAAGCTGTTGGAATTGCAAGCAAACCTCGACCACCTCAAAAGCCTACGCATTGATCTGGCCGCATTAGATGACTGCTCCGATCTGTATAATATCACTAAATGGATTGGCGATTTGAAAAACGTGTTCGAGGTGTATCGTTACCTTGAACGTGACAAGCTGGTCGCTGCTCGCTATTTGATGACTGGTCATGCAAAGCGATTTACCGACATCATCATGACACGCACTTATGACGAGTTAAAACAAGCATTGTTAACAGAGCTCAGACGTGCTTTTTCCGTGCAAGATGTGCTAAATCAACTGAAATTATGAACAATGCAGCCAGGTGAAACACCGCGACCATATGTTGTCGAAATGCAACAAAGCCAAGGACAACCACAGTCACCAATGTAATTAATGGTGCTAGTACCAGTATTTTGAGTTTCATAATAAGCTTTTTTAAAAAAAGGGGCGTTTCTTCAAATATTCAAATAGGTAGGTACTTCATCTTATCTCATATACCTATTATTTTTATTAAATTAGTTTTAAGTCTGAATGCAATAATTAAATAATGCTTACTCTGAAGCAACCCCTTTGGATTCATTCATGAATGCACTCATTTTCAGTTTTGCGAATGCAAGATCTGTCATTTCGTTGTGTTTTCGTTGTTGTCAATGTACCTACGCTACATATTTCATCACTCACTTGTCTGGTTTTATTTGTTATTTTCGCCATATGGAAAGTTATTACACATATAAATTCATATAAATTATATAAATTTATATAAATTTATTTAATATGTTATGATTTTAATTTATTTCTTACCTTACTAATTACTGTAAAATAATAAATTGAGTTGGATAGAACAAACACATTTATAATATACGCCTTTAAAACATTACAAATGTTAAGACTGAAATAATGAAATAATTGGCAATATATTGCAGGTATTTTAAGTTCTTAATTTATTTCTATATAAATATAATATTATAAAATATAATATTATTAACGCTTTAAAAAAATTTAATTCTGAAACCATTTGAATTAAATAAAAAGAGACTGTTTTTGCTTTTCTTTTTTTTGTTTAATTTTTGTGCTTTTTTATATTTACGTAAATATTTATGTATGTAAATATATTTTCGTGGGGAATATCGTGGAGTTTTTCTAACAACGGCGTGGGAAAAAAGGGTATTTTTGATAATCGTCGTGGGCAAGTCAGTCCAAAAAGTCTGGCATCACTGCCGGCAGCGAACAAAATGTCGTGGCATGGGTAATAAACGGCTGAGTACATACGGGTTTGTTAAATGTAATATACATTTTGAAGAACATGGATTCACCCATGATTTCGTTATTTTAACATATGAGGCAGCGGTGTTACCATTACTGATCGGACGTGATTCACTGGATAAAATGCAAATTCATCTTTGCCAGATTGCTAAAATATTATAAAACTTATATTAAGATTAAGATTAAGAACAATAAATGAAGTCCCATTGCCTCTACAAGTTGTCAGTCCACTCAAATTGTTCGATTGATTGAAGAATCCATCAGGTAGTCAAAGATGAAATTGAAATTGAATTCGTTTGAAGAAAGTTCAATTGATCCTGAAGTAAATATAGTAGCTGACCTTGTTTTATTCAAAACTCAATTAAAGTCATGTGGATCTATGCACTGTAAATTTAAATGAACTAGATTTGATTAAAGAATTAAAGTCATATTACTGATAAGTGGAACTGAGATTGGAAATTTTAAGGAATTGATTGATGTTGATAAACAGTTATACAAAACAGTTGCAGTTGCTTTGAGGTTGACAATTTTTGAATATTATATGAACACTGCGGAAAAGAGTAGTAAGTTGAGTAGTTATTCTTTGAAAATTAGATTGAGGGATGACATCCCAGTGTACAGTAGGCCGCGTAGATTATCATTTAAGGAAAAATTTTAAGTACAGCAAACTATAGATGAGTTATTGGCTCAGACCAAGTGTATCATTCTATGCCTTCCCCTGTAATAAGTCTTGATTCAATTAACACACAAATTAAACCACTTATAACCTTTATCTGAAGATTGGGTACCTTGTCGTGGTGGGGCGGCTTAAGCAGAGGAACAGGATGCTAGATCAGGGTAGTGGCCCAACTCCTCTGGTAGAGCTGAATGTGAATTGAAAAACCAAGATCCAATCCGATCAATCGATCAACCCTTAACTCCAAGATAACTGGTCTGCAATGTCGAGGGAGCTGTGATAAGGTAGGTAAAACTACTGGTTCACAGGGTTCAGGGGTAATTGAACCTCTAATGGAGACTCCTCAGGGGCAGCTCAATCCTCTCTTGTAATTTAGTTGAGTAGGATAGGTATTGGGGATCTCTGCCTATACGGTTTGTTTAATTCTCCCCTACTCGTGGGTACACATATGTACCCAAAGAAAATAAGTAATAATAATGTTCCTTCGGAAAACGAGGTGAAAGGCTTAGAAGGGGTCGAGAAGTCGTTGGAAGGCGCTGACATAAACCCGAATAAGCTCGATGGGTCAGTGGACTCTGATGGGAAACCAAAAGAGTTAGCAGACCAATCGTCAGTGGAGGTGGACAATGGGGTGCAGAAATGCGCCAAGAGGTCAGCCGAAACTGCGAAAGCCGGATTGGAAGAGGAGAAAAGTCCCGATTCCTAGCGGAAGTTGCGCAAACAACTGAAGCAAAGGATGAAGAGGGTCAAAAAGAGACAAATATTGGCCTTGGCCAAATCTGTCTCGGCGGAAGGCATAAACAAGTCGGTCGAGGAATTGACTGAAATGGTTGCCAACTTGACGTCGACCGAAACCTCTCCAGAAGACGGTGCATCTAGGAAACGGTTTAAATGTTCCGGGACCATGAATTCACTCGAAACTGAGAAGAAGGGGACGGAAGGCGGAAGGGAAGATGGACAGTCTGTTCAACATGGGGTCAGTCTACAAGTAAGACACTCCAGTGGTTATGTGGATGGACAACATGTACAACGGACTATTAGTCAACCCGAAAAGCTGAGGGTGATTCAATTGAACCTTCATCACAGCAAAGCAGCATCAGCAATGATGACTAAATGTTTTGATGAGGATTCGTTTGATATAGCCCTGATACAGGAGCCTTGGATCTTTAGAGGAAAGATTAGAGGACTCCCAAATAGCATGGCTCAGCTGCACTATGCGCAAACCCGCGAAAGAATTAGATAATGTATCCTGGTGAGGCGCGGAGTTCAAGCATATAAATTGCCGGATCTTTGCGCCCCAGACCTTGCAACAGTACGAGTAGGATCAGGTGCGGGAAGTTTTGTCATAGCATTTGCATACCTGCCGTATGATTCTCCAGAACCTCCTCCGACAAGAGAGTTAGAGTGTTTGGTGAATGCATGCAGGAACAGGAACGAGGATCTAATAATTGGTTGTGATGCTAATGCATATAATACAGTGTGGGGCAGCACTAAAGATAATTACAGAGGAGAAGCCTTATTCGAATTTGTATCATGCAAGGATCTGGCTATCTTAGACAGGGGAACAGAGCCAACCTTCGTGGATAAGAGGCGAATGGAAGTGATCGATGTTACCCTGTGCAGTAGCCAGATAATTAAAAGAGTATTAGATTGGAGGGTTATGGATCAGGCTACATCGTCGGATCACAGAGCCATTTCATTTGATGTTCGGTATGGATCTAAAAGAAAAAAAGATCGGAAATACATCAGAATTCCGAAGAACACGGATAGGACAAAATACCTCGAAGTGTTATCGGAAAAACTGAATGTAATGACATTCGGAATACCGAAAAATACTTGGCATGTGGAATCACAGCTGAATAATCTGCAGTCGGCTGTTGAAGGTGCGTACCGAGTGGCTTGCACACCTACTTTAGTGGAAAAACAAGATCCTGCGCCTTGGTGGTGCCGGGAGCTTGAAAAGTTAAAAAAGGATGTGCGGAAAGCCTTCAATCATGCCATGAGGAGGGGAGAACCGGAAGCATGGGATGAATATAAGGCGAAAAAGAAAGAGCTGAATGTTACTCTGCGACGATGCAAAAGGGAGTCATGGAGGGACTTTTGCTCGAGTATGAGGAGTGCATCTGAAGTCAGTAGACTACAAAAGATTGTCTCGAGAGATCCAGTTTCGAAGATCGAACTCTTTCGTTATAGAGCGGGGGAGATAGTAAAAACACTGGATCACACAAATGAGGTCCTAATGGAGGTACACTGTCCAGGAAGCTATAAGACAGATCAGATTTGGGCTCCAACGAAACAAGGAGCGAACAGGATGTATAGAACGGAAGCAGGACGGATGGTGACACCAAAAGCGGTCAAGGGTGCGATAGCAACATTCTCACCCTTCAAAACTGCGGGGCCGGATGGAATATTTCCAGGTCTAATGCAATGGGGTGTAGACTTAATTGCACCAAGGCTCAGGAACATTTACGTTGCATGCCTAGCAATAGGCTATATCCCGATTACATGGAAGGAAGCAAATGTGGTCTTCCTTCCAAAACCGGGAAAAAGGGGCTACACCGAGGCAAAGTCATTCAGACCCGTCAGCCTAACATCCTTCCTTTTAAAAACAATGGAAAGGGTGACAGTGGACTGACTATATGGAAAGCACCGCGCTTAGGGCGTATCCTTTGAATAGTAGACAGCATGCTTACAGGGTAGGTATGTCTACAGAAACAGCACTATATCAAGTAGTACGCGTTGCGGAGGAAGAGCTAAATACCGGGGCATTGCGATGACCACTATAATGGACATTGAAGGCGCCTTCGATAAGATATGCTTTGAAAGTCTGAAACAAGCCTTAGAAAAACGTAGTTTTAACCCAATTGTAGTAAGATGGGTGGACAATATGTTTAATACAAGGGCGATAAATATTCAAACGGGAACCTCAAAACTCAGAGGAAGGGTTAGCAGAGGTTGCCCACAAGGAGGTGTTCTCTCACCTACACTGTGGAATATCACTGTGGACTCTCTTCTCGACAGACTTGAGGCAACTGGCATTCACACAGTGGGATATGCCGATGAAATAGCAATAATGGCCAGAGGCAAATTCATGGACGTCACTATAGATCTTATAGTCTTTACTAGGAAGGGGAAAAATCTGGAATTTCGGGCCTTAACACTTTTCGGATCCGAACTAACAATGACTAAGAAGGTTAAGTATCTAGGAGTCTATGTAGATACTGGAGTTACTTGGAATTATCATGTTGAGGAGAAGGTCCGGATGGCAAAAAGGGTACTACATCAGTGCAAACGTGTATGTGGACAGAGGTGGGGACTCTCGCCTAGGTCAGCATACTGGATATATACGATGATAACTAGACCCATTATCACGTACGCCTCGGTTGTATTGTTGCAAAATTATTATTATAGATGATTATCGCGACCAAACTTCTGAGTAAAATTTATTTGGCGAAACAAAACGAAAAGAGAAAAAAATTGCAGTCGCCACTGCCCGAGGGAGGTGGGTTCGACGAAGTTAAGCGCACTTTGCGCATGCACTTTGTGATGGGCAAATGTTTGCCGGAATTATATTTTGTGTCTTTGATTGAAGAATTAACAAAAATGAGCGCCACGTAATTTTGCGGTAAATCTGTAAACCTGGGAAACGAAAGAAGAAAGGAAACAGATATGCAACAACGTTATAAGGCTCCGTTGAAGCACGGTCTTTTATTGATTTTTTTTCTGTTTGAGGCTGAGCTCTCAAATGTAACATTTGATATAGGGTTGCGACGACACAACAACAAAGTGTATACATGTATATAAAAAAAAGTTTGGACCGTTGGCGTGGCCCGCTATCGCGTTGTCTCGAAAATTGAAATAACAGTAAATGGGCCGCGCGTCCCGCTTTTTCGGGAAATTTTCGGAACGAAAGCCTACAGAAAACTTTTTCTTTTCAACAATTCCCTAACAAACGATTCTCACTTTTGAGGTTACTGTACTTATCTTTTTTTGTTTGTCTGTTGGATTCCTTGTCCTTTCTTGCCTTCGGTGTCCCTCTGACACCTTTTTACTCTTTATCCAGTCTTCCTATATCCCTCCTGTCCTTTTTTTATCAGCACCTCCGTAACCCGTTAGTCCTCTCAAAACTTCCAATCATTCCTCTCTCTATGTACTGGAATTCGCTTTGGGAAGATCTTTCCAGTACATTTGGGATTAGCCAGCCGACTTCGAACTCTCTTCTCTTAACATCAGAGTTACCCTTCTTTTTATGAATCATTTCTGGTATTTGGCCAGCGATGATAAAATGTAAACAAACAAGGTAATTCGTGGAGGAATTTGCAACCCGGCATTTTTCCCCACGAATTAAGTCAGTTTAAATCTAAAAAAAATTAAAAAGAAAAAAGGATTATGGTGGACGCAATTATTCCCCACCCGGACATCGGAAATTGGGCTCATCCCTCAACGTGAGAAAACCCAATTCGTCAAATAGCTGACAAGGAATCCATCAGGTATGGTTTCTTTTTAAACTACTTTTTTTTCGCAATGAGTCTGCTCTATTCCTGTGGGCTTTCGCGCAGATTTTGGGGGATGAGATGTGCAGATAGCAGACCATTCCTTACAAGTTGTGAATTTTAGGGTGGGCTCTCGGCCTTAATTTCGGTGCGTTTTTGATTGTGTTCTCGATTTTCGGTCGTTGTTGTGACTTGTGATTGCCTTCTTTTTTTGTGTATCTCGGTTGTTATTGCTCGCTTATGTTCTGTGGTGGGAGTGCGTTTTATGTGGCCGTCCGCCTACACTCTCTGCTGCTCCTCCGTTGCTCCATCGTCGGGGCATAAACTTAGGGATCGTCTTCCCTATGCCCATCGAACCGAACTCTCTACCGTGATGTTGATGGTAGATCAAACGAAGAGTGTCTTTTAGTTGGCCGTCCGCCTACACTCCTCTGCTGCTCCTCCGTTGCTCCAGCGGCGGTATGATTCGTAAAAGAGATCGTCGTCTCTCCACCCATCGAACGCAATTTTTGGTATTGCCACTTATTGTGGTGTGACAATCGTTGGGGTGTTTAGTCTTGGCTGTCCGCCATACCCTTTTGAAGACACAGATGTTGGTCTTATTTATCCCTCGGTGGAGTGTTGGCTAAGGGGATCGTCCTCCCCCCACTCTTTCATTTGTGCCGACCTCCTGTCGGTGCACTTGACCACTGGCCGCTGTTGTTCGGTGGGAGTCTCCTGACGACCTGCCAGGCTCACCATCCGACTTGCCCTCGTTGTTAATCGACGGTTGCGAGTCTCCCTTCCGTCCGAAGGGCTGCGCAACCGGAACTCCCGTCCTCTGCCATTCAGACCGCCCGTCTGATGGTTTGTGACCGACCTGTCACTCAAGGATACCTGTGGGGTTTACCCTTAAGGCTCCAAGGAGGTGGTCCGGAGGCTGATGGGGGCCTCGAATGCCCGTCCACATCCCAGGACCAGGAAGGGAAAGAGAGCAGACCTTGTTGCGGTAAAAATTTAACGCAACAGTATGGTGGGCGAAAGCCTCTCAGAAAACTGTGAGGAAGCACCTGGATAGGGTTCAAGGCTTAGCATGTATAGGAATTACAGGTGCAATACGTACAACCCCAACATGCTCATTGGAAGCCATCATGGGGATCTTACCGCTAGACTTATTTATTAAGAAAACGGCGGCCCAAACGGCACTTCGTTATCATACAGATGCGAAATGGCACAATCGTGGTACGATCTATGGACATAGGAAGATCCTGGAACTTGTCAAAAATGAGATTAGGGAGCTAAAAATGAATATGGATCGAATAACAAGGGTGCGTATTATGGAAAGAAATCACAAAACTCGTATTGAGAATGGATTACTTCCAGAAAAAAGAAATGGTGAAATAGTGATTTTCACGGATGGATCCATGATGGGTGGCGGAGAGAGGGGCCGGTATCTGTTCAGAAGAGCTGGAACTTGCCCGTCACATTAGCCTCGGAAAATACACTTCAGTATACCAGGCTGAGATGATTGCTTTGCTTTATGCGTTGGACTTCTTGCTTGAGAGTCAGGTGGAAGGAAGAAATATCCTTATAGCACTGGACAATCAGGCGGTGATCAGATGCATGGAACAAACAAATATCACAACATCATTGGCACTGGAATGTGTACTTAAGCTCAATAAGTGTTCAAGAGGTAACACTGTCTTGGGTACGAGGATATATAGGGATCGAAGGCAATGAAAAGGCCTACTCCCTTGCGAAACAGGGGTAAACTGAAAAGTTGCTGGGACCCGAACCATTCTCTTCAATTAGCAGAGGAATGGTAGAACAGCTGATTCATAAATGGATCACGGCAGAACACCTGAGAAGGTGGTCAACCGTGGAACAATGTAGACAAGCTAAAATGACAATAAAGTGGCCGACCTGCTCCACTCAAAGAAGGGTTCTAAGCATGAGTCGAGGAACATTGAAATGGGTGGTGGCTTTGTCTACAGAACATGGTAATTTCGGGTATCACCTAAGGAAAATGGGCCTTACAGAGGATGATACTTGTAAACTATGCCTGGAGGAATCTGAGACAGCGGCACATATACTGTGTCAATGTCCGGCGTTGGCCAGCAGAAGAATGAGGATTTTGGGACATCATTGGGTCGAGACCCAGTCGATAAAACAGATCTCCCATAAACAGATGCTATCGTTAACACTAGGAATCGAGCCCAGAGAAGAACTGTGGAGAAATCCAGAGAGTCTTTCTGAGTACGATTTTCAGTGGTAGAGAGACGAAAAGAGACCCGACAATGGTGGTCTGATTCGAATATCTCTCGAAATCCATATATATATATATAAACCACTTATTAAATTATTTATACTCTGTTCAATTTATATTTTCAGTACAGGGAAGATAGGCTATTTGCCTTCCACCTTTACTATTATGGATTTTAATAAGCTGTCTCCATTTTAAAGCTCTCACATCGTTGCCATAGTGAGCTTGACTTGGTTTTTGTTTCAGTGGTAATTATTTTGATTGAGTGCCGTGAGAGTATCTACAGGCACCATTTGTTGAAAAAAGAGCTCCCCATAAGGCCTGTACTGAAAATATAAAATCAACAGAGTATAATTATCTTTACTTAACTACGTATTACTATCTCAGATGTGTCTCGTTCTCTGCTGGGTTGGCGTTCAACTGCGATGACGTTCTACAATCTCTACAATACAATTGACGATTAGCGATGCTCCTAAACTAAAGGCGTGTTCACATTTATTACACGTTCTTATACCCTCCACAGGAAGGTATTTTAGCTATTGGGTTGCTCGATTGGGGACTAAAATAGAATGTATGCAACTCGGTTCCTAATTACAATTTTAATCTTTATTATTATTAAAAAAACAACTATTAATTCCATTTCATATAAACAAAGTAAAATATAATGGTTATCCGTGGTCACCACTGCCTAGCCCGAGGCACGTGTTAGGCGTTCGAAGGTTCGATCCAAAAGAGCGGGCATGACTCCTTGTGGCAACTAAAATACCCTCCGAGAGAAAAGACTCTCCTCTGCTCCAGTTAGCTGCAAGCCGTCAGAAAATGATCCGCATTGTCGCGTTGCAAATTGTGGTGAACAGCCACAGTAGTCCTCCTCCAGCGCAAGTGATACTTTGAATTATGTTCGTCGAAAGACCACCCTTCTTCCAGCTCGCGTCACATACTGCTTCTCCTCGTCTGTAACTCTCTTTGATATTGGTTTCTCGTGCTGCCGATTGGTTTTTATCGTTGCATCACTCTCAGGGCTGAAAATATAGGCGGCCTTTAACCGGTTTATTGATGTATTTACCTTTCTTCCGTTGATTTCGGCTTGGTAATATTTCTCCGTCCTTCAAAGTACCGAATAGGGTCCATCGTACGTTGGTGTTAGTGGCCTTCTAACGGTATCGTTGAGAACGAAAGAACTCTTCATGCCATGGTGATGAGCCGGAGTTGACTTTGCTAGTGCCATTGTTTTGGGAAGCGCTTTACGAAGTCATAAGCATTTGTGTCATCTTTAGTCGGGTTGATGAATTCGCCAGGTATCCGCAATGTCGTTCCATAGATCAACTCCGCTGTTGTTGCCTTAAGGTCTTGCTTAATTGTGGTATGTAGCCCCAGTGAATGAAGCGTTTGGTGTTTGAAAGAACAAGGAATTTCTTTAATTTCAATGAATGTGATATACCTTCCTGCTGCAGATGCAAAAGTTTCTCGTCCTTGGCGTGATCGTCAGCTAGTTGCTCATAGTCAATGGTGTTCATGAATGACACTTCCGCCATTCGTGACAACGTGTCTGCAATTATATTTTGCTCTCCGACGATGTACCTTATATCGGTAGTGAATTGACCGATAAAATCCAGGTGTCGAAGTTGCCTTGGTGACGCTTTTTCTGGGTTTTGTTTGAAAGCGAACATGAGCGGCTTGTGATCGGTGAATATGGATAAGGTACGGCCTTCCAGCATATAACGAAAGTGTTCTACTGAAATGTAAGCAGTCAGCAGCTCCGTGTCGTAGGTTCGCCTTTGCCGTCGTAAGCTTCTTAGAAAAGAAACCAAGCGGTTTACATGCGTCGTTGTCCAGTTGATGTAGTGCACCTCCCACGGCCAAGTCTGATGCATCGACCATGAGCGATAGTTCCGCATTTAGTTACGGATGAGCTACGTGTGCTGCGTCAGCTAAGGCGATTTTACACTTCTGAAAACTATGCTCTGCTTCTGGTGACCACTCAATCCTACAGGTGTCTTTCTTTTTGTTTCCGTTTGGAATTAATCGTTGGCGAATTGCTTGATCGTCGGCAGCATTTTTTAGGAACCGTCTGTAAAAATTTATAGAATTTAGAAACCGTTCAACTCACATACCTGGTTGGGTTCTGGATACTCCAGAATGGCGTCGACCTTGTCCTTAGGCGGTTTTACCATGTGACCCAAGAAATTGACTTCTGGAAGTCCAAATTCACATTTCTCTAAATTTATGACTAAGCCGTTTTCTCGTAGAAGCTGAAATATTAATCGCAGATGCTCCTGATGCTGCTGTTTGTCCTCCGAAGCGATGAGAATATCATCAATATACCCGAATGCAAAGTCCACATCACGTAGGATATTGTCTATAAACCGTTGGAAGGTTTGGCTTGTATTCCTGAGCCCGAATGTCATGAAGACTAACTCGAACAAACCAAATGGCGTTATTATGGCTGTTTTTGGTATAGCTTCGGGGTTCATCGGTATTTGATGATATGCTTTTACAAGGTCCAGAGTAGAAAACACTTTCTTACCCGCGAGGAAGTGTGTGAAGTCCTGTACGTGTCGAACGGGATAACGGTCCGGTGCCGTTACTGCATTAAGTGCACGAAAATCCCCACACGGTCTCATCTCGCCGTTTGATTTCGGACGACGACATATATCTTGCTCCATCAATTTCTGGAATTCTTCTTTTGCTATTTTCAGCTTCTCTGGACTTAAGCGTCGGTAGCGAGCGTGAATTGGTGGTCCGGTAGTTATATATGATGATATACGCTGTCGTTAGTTGATTTTACTTGCGAGAGATCGACGCTTTATGTCTTGGAATTCCTTTAGAAGTTCACGAAAAGGCACTTCCCTGCTGATGTTATTAAGCTGTGACGATGGTATATGTGTCATAAGACCAGTGCTGGAGGCGGACGATTCTTGATCTCTCAGACAGCGTTTCTGTAGATTAACTAATATTCCAAACCGATTCAAAAAATCCGCTCCGATTATAGGTCGAGAAACATCAGCGATAATAAATGTCCATTTGAAGGGACAACGTAAACCCAAGTCAACTGTAATCGTTTCTGTGCCGAACGTAGAAATTCGCGTATTGTTTGCGGCATAGAGAGTCGAATTGTCACCGGTAAAATTATTGTTGTGAGTGCGCGTAGCTGGAATAACTGAAATGTCCGCGCCGGTGTCAATAAGAAAAGTGTGCTCACTTCCTCCCTTGTCACGAATGAAAAGGCGACAATTTATTGCTAAGGCCAGCGTCTGTCGCCGCTAACCACTGGCCCTCTAGTTTGACGAATCGTGTTTCCAGGGGGGACGGCAGTTTTTTTCTTTTTTTCCCCATTTGCGATGATACCAGCATTCCTCTTTGTTATCGTCTTCGGTCTTCGTTGCACTCCGTTTTTTGCTTTGACTTCGACTGCGGTGTTGTAGACGGTGGCGAGATTGACAACGAGCACTCGCGTGCGACTGAGAAAAATGTGCTCTTAGCTCCGCCAGACTACGAGAAAGCTCTGATATTTGCCGGTGAATGTTGCTGCAGTTATGTGTCTTTTGGTTCTGGTGTTTATTGACTGCTGACAACTGCGGTGCTTCATTTACCTCTGCAATTTTGTCCGCAAGTTCTGTTAGTTTGTCGAGGTTTTCGGTACTTACGGAAATTATGGAACGCATATTGGGAGGCAAACGCTATAACCACAGCGATTTAAGCAATTCATCGTCCATTTTTGCACCGGCCAGGTGGCGCATTTCGAAAAGCAGCTGAGACGGCATCTTATCTCCCAGTTCGATTTCTTGCAGCAGTTTTCTCAGCCGCTGATGATCGGAATCAGTAAATGGTTGTATGATTTTTGACTTCAACGTGTCATACAAATTTTCTGTTGGGGGGTTGAGTAAGATATCACTGACTTGACTCAATGTATTACTTTCTATTGCAGGTACTACGGTATGATATTTCATCGCATCAGACGTAATCCGCGCAACGAAAAATTGGGATTCCACCTGGATTAACCACAGCTCTGGCTTTTCCTTCCAGAATGGGGGAATTTTAATGGATACCTTTGATAATTCCGGGTTACCTGGTGGTAGTTGGCTGGATGGGCTGGATGTTGCCAATATTCGTCTCAATTTTAATGTGTTTTCTGTCCGTTTTGATCACGTCAGGGTCACCACTTTTAGCTACTGGGTTACTCGATTGGGGGACTAAAATAGAATGTATGCTACTCGGTTCCTAATTACCATTTTAATCTTTATTATTATTAAAAAAAAAAAAAAACTATTAATTCAATTTCATATAAACAAAGTAAAATATAATGGTTATCCGTAGTCACCACTGCTTACCCGGAGGCACGTGTTAGGTGTTCGAAGGTTCGATCCAAAGGAGCGGGCATGTTTCCTTGTGGCAACTAAAATACCCTCCGAGACGAAAAGAATCTCCGCTGCTCCAGTTAGTTGCAAGCCGTCAGAACATGATCCGCATTGTCGCGTTGCCAATTGTGCAAATTGTGGTGAACAGCCACAGTATATTCACCTTGCCAATACATTTGTAACGCCAAGAAGGAGTCACCGGAGACCTCATAAAGTATATATATTCTGAATCAGGATCACATTCTAAATCGATATAGCCATTTCCGTCTATCTGTGTGTCTGTCCGTCTGTCTGTCTGTCTGTCTATCTGTCTGTCTGTCTGTCTGTCTGTTGAAAGCACAATCGCGCCCAAAGAAATTGACGTAGGTGAATGAAATTTGGTGAAAGGACTTCTTTTTATCGGCGTCAGGTTATTATTGAAAATGGGCTATGTCGGTCAAGTAGTTCTGGTACCTCCCATACAAAACCAATATTGGACCCATGTGTCTCTATGTCTGTTGAAAGCACGATAGCGAACAAAGCAATTGACATAGGTGAAATTTTTTTTTTTTTTTTTTTTGTTATTGAAGGTGAAAATCTCGAAAGACACAATGGGGCTAGAAACCCAGAGTAGTGTGGGACTCTAACCGCACTAAAAACACCTCCTTAATCATGACCAATCAAAGAAAGATCGACAAATGATTTTACTTTCAACGTTCAGTTGCGTTTGAGAAGGTATTACAATTTAGATACGGGTTCTCATATTTTTTAGATTATAAGTTCGTGAGGCTTAGTTCTTCTTAATCTACGAATATTATATCGTACATTTAAGACGTCTATTATTTCGGGATTAATATGCATCTGCAGACGGTCATTGTGACGAATTGCGCACTTTTTAATTACTTCCGTTACAAGTTCAATCTGCAAATCACGATGCAAGTCATTATTTCTAATATACCACGGGGCATTTACTATTCCCCGAAGGACTTTGTTTTGGAAAGTTTGTATTATTTGTACATTTGTTTTCTTTGTGCAACCCCATAATTGGATACCATACGTCCAAACAGGTTTTAGTATCTGATTACATATTAAAATTTTATTCTCAGTGGACATTTCAGAGTTATGTCTTAGCAACCAATACAGTTTTCTATACCTAATATTTAACTCTTCTACTTTCTTTTTCACATGTTCCTTCCATTTCAGTTTAGCATCTAGATTCATACCCAGATACTTAGCTGTATTAGAATAAGGAACTACTTGGTTATTAATAACCACAGGAGCGTTTGTTATTTTTTTATTTGTAAAATTGATATGAGTGGACTTTGACTCATTTAGTCTAATTCGCCATCGTTGGGCCCAATCACATATCTCGTTAACAGAATTTTGTAGCTTTTCTGTGGATTTAGTCACGCATCCATCAGTTGATAGAAGAGCAGTGTCATCTGCGAATGTAGCTATCATCACATCGTTTGTATGTGGTATATCCCTAGTATACAATAAGTACAGGGTTGGTCCCAGAACACTTCCCTGTGGAACTCCTGCTTGTAATTCTTTGAGTTCAGAATACGCTGAACCATAGCGAACTCTAAAGAATCTATTTGAAATATAAGATTTAAGTATCTCATAGTATTGTCTTGGAAGATCTCTATGAGGTTTATACTGTAAGAATTTATGCCAGACCTTATCAAAAGTCTGAACAACGTCTAAAAATAGTGTAGAGCAAACTTGCTTTTCTTCTAACGATTTTTCTATAATATTTGTTATACGATGTACTTGATCTATTATCGAGTGTTTATTTCTAAACCCAAACTGGTGGGTGGGAATAAGCCTTCTTTGTTCTATTACTCTGTCTAGTCTTTTGAGAAGCAGTTTTTCAAAAAGTTGTGATAGTACAGGTAAAAGTGAGATTGGCCTGTATGAGGTGACTTCTGATGGAGATTTACCTTGTTTAGGTATAACTATAATTTCTGCTATCTTCCAATGATATGGAACATATCTTAGCTTAAAACAAGCATTAATTAAAAGCTTAAGTTTAACCAATGCTATGAAGGGTAGTTCCTTCAGAATTTGGGCAGTTATAAGATCATAACCTGGCGATTTTCTATTAGATAGCCTATGAATACACATTCTGATCTCTTTAAGCGAAACATAAGTGTTAACGTCTTCATCTAGTCTATCAAGGAATTCGAGGCGTTCGTTTGCCACGCTATGAGGAAAAGGTTTAAAAACATTTGTCAAATGTTCCAAAAAAAAGTTTGACTTTTTCTTTTGGGTCGCCGATCCATTTCCCATCAGATGTTTTTAACGGAGGATCTTGCGTTTGAGGTCTTTTTAAATATTTGGCAGCCTTCCAAAGGGAGTAGTCTGTGACTTTGATACTTTTTTTAAGTTTATTGTTAAGTCTATTGAATATAGTTTTATCGCCGGGATATCTTGTCATTTGCCATTTTCTCCGGGCTCTTCTCTTTTCTAATATTAGTTCCCTAATTTCTGTGGGGTATTTTATCGATGCTTGTTTACATTGCTGAATAGTTGGTGTACTATCTTCTGCCGCCTGTTGAATATCGGCAATGAATTGTTCCACTTCGATGTCAATATGCCTTATTGTGGCCAGTGGAGCTCTAAGGTTTATAAAACCTTCGAGTATTTTTTTTAAAATTACACCAGTTTGTTTTTTTGCTGGTAAGTCTTTCATTGCTTATCTGCTCTACTGACATGCCATTAATCGTTAAGATTACAGGTGTATGATCCGACGACAAATCATCACTGTTTTCAACTCTTACTTCTCTTCTATTGATTCCTTTCGTTATGAAGAAGTCAATAAGGTCTGGTATTTTTGCTGGGTCGGATGGCCAATAAGTAGGCGATCCAGTCGAAATAAAGTTACAATTAAAATTTCGCCCTGCTTTGTAAAGCTTCCTGCCTTTCGTCGTTACTAATCTGGACCCCCAATAGGTATCTTTTTCATTGAAGTCACCTCCAATGATAAAGTTAGTACCTTACTTACTTACTTAACGGGCTCCCGACCCGTGGAGAGTCTCTGCCTGAGACACTGCAGCCTTCCATCCTCTGCGATCCCGGGCACGCTGCTTCCAGTTATCCAGACCAAGCGCTCTGGAATCCGCGATGGCTTGGTCTTTGAAACGGAGGTTCGGTCTTCCTTGTCGTCTCGAACCTGGCGGCTGGGATTCGAAGATCCTCTTAACTGGAGCATTATTGTCCATTCGCTCGATGTGGCCGAGCCAATGTAGTCGACGTATTTTGGCCTTTTGGACTACATCCACATCTTGGTACAGCTCATAGAGTTCGCGGTTGTATCTTCTCCTCCATTCGCCCTCCTCGCACACAGGACCAAAAATCCGCCGAAGAATTTTTCTTTCGAAGAAGCCCAGTATCAGCTTTCCCTTCCTGCTTATCGTCCAGCACTCGGCGCCCTAAAGCAAAACTGGCATGATAAGGGTTCTGTAAAGCATACATTTTGTCCTTCGAGTTAGGAGTTTTGAACCCAATTGTTTTGCCAAACCGAAGTAGCAGCGGTTTCCTAGGGTAATTCTTCGCCGGATCTCCACTAGGATGTCATTTGTGGAGTTCATGTTTACTCCGAGGTAGATAAACTCCTTAACTACCTCGAAATTGTTGCTATCAATAGTGACGTTCTGTCCTAGGCGGTGGACAGATGCTTGTTTGTTTGTTGATAGCATGTACTTAGTCTTGTCCTCATTTACTACAAGACCAACGAATTTCGCCTGTTCTTCAATCGCCGTAAAAGCCTCTATCACGGCACGCTGGGAGCGACCGATGATGTCAATATCGTCTGCATACCCCAGTAGCTGGACGGATTTGTTGAAGATAGTGCCTTCCGTGTTGACACCTGCCCTGCGCACTATCTGCTCTAGCACGAGATTGAAGAAGTCACATGATAATGCGTCTCCTTGCCGAAATCCGGTGCATGTTTGGAATAGCTCGGAGGAACTACTTCCAAATTGCACATTGCAGCGTGTGTTCTCCAGCGTCACGCTACATAGCTGGATCAGTTTTGCCGGGATCCCGAATTCGGCTATCGCCACATAAAGCTCCTGACGATGAATGCTATCATATGCGGCTTTGAAGTCGATGAATAGGTGGTGAGTCTCGACTTGAAATTCATTGGTCTTTTCCAGGATTTGCCTCAGTGTGAAAATTTGGTCTATAGTCGATCTGCCGGGCCGGAAGCCACACTGGTACGTGCCGATTAGTGTGTTGCAGAACGGTTTGAGACGTTCACACAGTACGTTGGATAGGATCTTGTATGCGACATTAAGCAGGGATATGCCTCGATAGTTCTTGCAAGACATAGGATCGCCTTTTTGTAGATGGGGCATATGGAGCTGATAGTCCAGTCATCGGGCATACTTTCTTCCACCCATACTTGGTTGATGATTTGGTGCATGCGCCCTACCAAAACATCACCACCGTATTTGAAGAGCTCCGCTGGTAAACCATCAGAGCCGGCGGCCTTGTTGTTCTTCAGCTTTTTTATTGCTAAGCCAACTTCTACTATACTGGGTGGTGGAACTGGATCTTCATTGACTGGACGTGGGTTCTCTTCTTGCCCTATCACTCTCTCTACATGATGCCAATTTAGCAGCTGCTGGAAGTGCTGCTTAAACACATCTACTATTCCCTGCGCTTCGGTGACTAGGTTTCCATCACTGTTTCGAAGAGCCTGCGTTCCGGTCTTGAAGCCAGCAGCCAGTTGCTTGGCTTTCTTGTAGAACTTCCGGATGTTGCTTCGATCGCGGGACTCTTCGATCTCCTTGAGCTGGGAGACTGCGTAGGCCCTCTTATTTCTACGCAGGATTTTCTTCTCCTCCCTCCTCCTGGCTCGATACTCTTCCCTCGCTGCCCTTGTTTTGCGCTGCAGCGCCTTCATATGTGCATCTTCTGTAACCTTTTTCCTGCGTACGCATTCATCATCATACCACGGGCTCTTTCTCTGGGGTGGCTGGTACCCTAAGGTGGTTTCGGCTACCTCTTTGATGATGTCGCGATACTGGGACCACTGGGTGTTGGCATTTGTGGTAGGTGAATGCACTGCGGAGAGTTTCTCACTCAGGCGCCCTTTGTAGACTCTGGCTACTCCAGGTGTGCTAAGCCGTCCAACGTCGAATTTCTTCTTCTGGGCGGAACGCAGCTTCTTCTCGTTGGATAGTCGAGCTCTGAACTTAGCCGCAACAAGAAAATGGTCAGAGTCAACGTTTGCCCCGCGGAATGTGTGCACGTTGAGGATGTTGGATGCGTGCCTCGCGTCGATTAGCACATGGTCGATTTGGTTGGCGGTTCGACCGTCTGGAGAGCGCCAGGTTGCTGTGTGGATTCTTAGCCTTGGAAACCTAGTGCTACTTATCACCGTATTACGAGCTGCCGCGAAGTCAGTTAGTCGGTAACTGTAGAAAATTCTATTAGTGTCAATGCAACTTCCCCATTGCTAGTTTCACAAAGCTTTTCCATGATACAGTTAACCTATTTTTAATACATAAATTACAGCTTTATGCTTATGTACTTTTTGCTTATAAAAATTAATTCTTTAACTTACGAAAACACAGTCTATTATAAAACTTGAATTTGTTAATTACCAATAAACTAAATTACTATTGTTTGTAACGGGGTATTTCAATGCTTCAAGATTTGGAGTTTGGAACAATATTTAAAAATTTGGTGCCGAAACCCGGGACTCTAAGTAATAATTAACGAAATCGAAACGAACGGTTCGCTCTGAACGAATTATCATGGAAAACGCGAATCGTGCAGCTTATCGCGGTCAAGTTACGCGGATCGTAAATAGCGCGAACGAATATTTAGAAACAGCCGAATCGAAACCTTCCTCCTCGAACGCAGAAAGATGGGACCTAATCGAAGAAGAGTTGTCGGTTCTATTAACTCGGCTTAAAACGGCGCATGAAGGCTTGATAAAAGCCAATAGTGAATTTCAACTAAGTGGAAAAGCAGAAGACCTTATAAGAGATAGCGAAAGTGTTGCAGAATATGAAGATAAAGCAGTCGCTTCTCTCGCACGATTAACTCAAAGGTTAGATCGGGTTCATCGCCTGCAAAATTCAGCTGAAATCTCCACGCGTGCTCCCCCACACCCCGACCATGACCTTTCGAACGCAGTTAAGTTGCACAAACTCACACTTAAACCCTTTTCAGGCGATTTTAATGATTGGCTTCCCTTTTGGGAGCAATTTAGGACAACTGTTCATGATAATAAATCCCTCTCTGGAACGGATAAATTTAATTACCTGCAATCAACATTAAAAGGTAAGGCAGCAGAAGCAATTGCAGGTTTTACCCCAAGTGGCGCATGTTACGATGCTGCAATCGCACTTCTGTTAGAAGAGTTCGGAAGCATCGATAAATTAATCGACAAAAATATGAACCAGTTGATGAATATTCCACATGTAAGAACGAGGCATGATGTAAGGGCATTGCGGAATCTATATAACACTGTTATGACGTGTACAAGATCCCTCACCGCTTTGCATGTCCCTGCATCTAATTACGCAATTATTCTCAAGCCAAAGCTCTTACGTTGCTTGCCAAACGAGTTGCGGGCTGATTATTTTCGTTTACATAAGGAGGAAGAAAACGGTGAAGATCAGGAGGAGACACCATCTACTGGTACGGTTACCCCTTCGAACTCTGGCAGCGAACATTCCTTGGGTGACAAGCCGTTACAAGAGCTTATAAAATTTATTAAAAGAGGGACAGAAGCTTTAGAGAATTCTTTTGAAAGAAACACGAATGACACACGACGTGAGCAGAGACCATGTACAACGGCAGCTGGGTTATTTACCACCACCGCTACAAACGACGTATGTTTCTTTTGTAATTCGTCATCTCACTGCACAAGAAACTGTGATGGAATACATACTTTAAGCCAACGAAAGCAAATGCTTAAAGAAGACGGCAGATGTTTTCGATGTACATACCGAGGGCATTCCGCAAAACCGATGTACTTTGAAACGATTGAAATGTGACACTTGCCATGGGTGGCATGCAAAAGCTTTGTGTGATCCAAATTATAGGCGAGCAGAAAAACGGAACGAACAAATTCAAGATATGAACGAGAACGGAGAATTGGACCACAGTGGAACGTCAAGGCAAAGTTTAAATCTGTGCGCTCATAATAAATTGAATGGTGTATATTTACAGACAGCTTCAGTATTTGTAATTAATAGCGGCAAAAGTGCTTATGTAAGACTCATATTAGATGGTGGCAGTCAAATGTCTTTTATTAAAAGGGATTTGGTTGAAAAATTAGCTTTACCTATAATAGGAACGCGAAAAATTAAGCATAATTTCATTTGGAAGTGGAAAACATCAGCCTGCAAGTATGTGTGACATCGTTTTTTTACAATTAAAAAGTCAGTTCGATCAACAAACAAAAGGGATTGAAGTTGTCGTGGTGCCAGATATTTGTTTAGATGTTCTCGCAGTCCCAGCTTCAAATATAGCTGATACTCTACCTTTTAATTTGGCTGATGCACGTCCATTTGCGTTTCAACCTGATGATGGTATATCCATTCTCATTGGTGCTGACCATTATTGGAAGTTCGTTACGGGAAATATTCAACGAATTTCTGATAACTTGACGGCGATCGATACCCTTTTTGGTTGGACCCTTCAGGGTCCTGCTCTTATTGGAAACCAAAGTGTATATTCAGGACTAACTAAAGTTAATGTTTTACAGGTCAGCGCTCTTGAAGATTTTGATGAAGAACGATTTTGGGACCTAGAATCTATTGGAATAAAATCTGAAGAGAAGCGGAACGAAAGTTTCACAGAGGATTATTTGCACAACTCAATTATTCAACGTAATGGTAGATATGAAGTAAGCTTACCTTGGAGAGATAGAAATGTTTTACTGGACGATAATCATCTAGGTGCTATGATTCGTTTCAAGTCACTAATTAGAAAACTTTCTAGGTATCCCGATGAACTTTTACGATATGATAAGGCCATACGTGAATTTATAGCTGCTGGTGTGGCCGAAAAGGTTGTAGATGACGATCCTTTCGTGCGAAAATATTATATGCCTCATCGTACTTTTTACCGAGATGACAAGGACAAAACTACGCATCGTTTTCGATGCATCGGCGCATGCGGAAAAATGCTTGTCGTTAAACGACGTTTTGATGCCCGGGTCAAATTTACTACCAGATGTTGTGAAAGTACTCTTGAACTTTCGAATTGGTGTAATAGGAATGGTAGCAGATATTGAAAAGGCATTTCTTCAGGTTTCACTTAATCCCAGAGACCGCGATGTTCACCGATTTTATTGGTTTCCAACGGAAATAAAAACAACAAATGACCTCCCTGATGTTCAAGTCTGGAGAATGACACGAGTTACATTCGGCGTGACATCCAGTCCTTTTATGTTGGGAGCAACCCTCGAGAAACATTTGCGAGAAAATCAGGCGAAATTTCCAAGAACGTGCACACTGTTGAGCGAGCGATTATATATGGATGACGTCGTGAATAGTACAGATGACATATCGGAAGCTATCGAATTCTATCAACAAGCAACGTCTTTGCTGAAGGACGCTTCAATGAATTTAAGGAAATGGAACTGTAATAACACGATAGTAAGAAGTTATTTCTCAGATGCAACTTCAGTCACACAAAAGGTACTAGGTATGATATGGTACCTACACACGGATGAATTGGCTGTAGATATCGAACCAGTTTACAAATTTTCTAATACCCTGCAAATGAAGGGGACTAAAATGTTTGTTCTACAGGTAATTTCTCGGTTTTACGATCCATTGGGGGTGTTAGGCCCTTTCATATTAAATTTCAAGATTCTGTTTCAAACTATTTGGAAGCTTAAGCTGGCATGGGATGATGAGTTGCCTGGAGATCTTATGAAGGCGTGGAATTCGTTTTGTATGGAAATCGTTGAGCTCAAACAGATTGCACTACCTAGATGTACGTGGCTGCGAAAGGATATCATTCGACGAGAACTTCATTTATTTGCTGATGCGAGCCCGCATGGATACGGAGCTTGTGCGTATGTAAAAACAGTAAGCTCGGATGGTAAGTCATCTGTTCAGTTTCTGTGTGCCAAAAACAGGGTAGCACCATTGAAAGGAACTAAGAATATGGATAATCTTTCCTTGCCAAGGCTAGAGCTCACAGCTGCTCTTATTGCTGCAAGATTATGCTCATATTTATTGCAAAATTTGAAGGTTGTATTTGATTGTATACATCTCTGGACAGATTCTAGAATAACCTTATGTTGGATATCAAGCGATGTTAGAAAGTGGAAACCCTACGTATCAAATAGAGTCCTCGAAATAAATAAGCTCACTGGAGACTATACTTGGCGTCACTGTCCCGGTAAACTAAATCCAGCCGACTTGTTAACCAGAGGTGTGTCAGCAAAGCTGTTAAGGACATCGGATCTTTGGATGCATGGCCCAATTTGGTTGATGGATGATCCGGAACGGTGGCCTTTGGAGGACAACGCAGACGATGTTACTCAAGTTGTGTCTTCATTTCAAGTAAGTAGCAAGCCCGCTGATCTGCTTAAGGAGCCTTTTCTTGATACTGAGAAGTTAAGCAGTTGGAAAAAATTATTAAGAGTTAGTGTTTACGTTTTTCGCTTCATAAAATTTTGTCTTAAAAGATTGGATAAGTCCGAAAAGCAATGTTTGGCTGAAGAGATGGAGGAGGCTGAAATATATTGGCTTAGATATGCTCAGTCAACTTATTTTAAGGACGAGATTAATGCACTCAAACATGGTCATTCAGTGGACAGGAGTTCACCACTGCTAAATCTTAGTCCAATCCTAGACGAAAATGGTTTACTTCGAGTCAATAGTCGCCTGCGATCCAGAAATGATGGTGAAATTAGTCCTTTTCCAATTATTCTTCCAAAAAGTTCAAGGATTAGTAAGTTGATTATATTAGACACTCATTATTACGCGTCTCATATTGGGGTAAATGCCGTTCTATCAAGCTTAAGGAATAAGTTTTGGATTCTTCAAGCCCGACAATTAATAAAAGCTGAAATAAAGAAGTGCTTTATTTGCCAACGAATGCTAGGAAAGCCGGGATCTCAGCCGTTCGCTCCACTACCTCGTGATAGGATGCGTATGTCAAGGCCGTTTGATGTAACAGGAATTGATTTCGCAGGACCTCTGTATCTTAAAATCGCTCAACAGGAATCGTCGCCAAGGAAGGTATATATTTTATTGTTGACTTGTGGATCTACAAGAGCAGTTCATTTGGAGCTTGTCACAGACTTGACAGCTGAAACCTGCTTACTCGCGCTTAGAAGATTTTTTGCAAGAAGAGGCAAGCCATCGATTATATATTCGGACAACGCCAAAACGTTCAAGCGTGCTTCTAAGGAGTTGAATATCCTTTACGGTTTATTGGGAGTGAAGCGGATACAGGAGTATGCGGGAAATGAGGGCATTAAATGGAAATTTATTATTGAAAGGGGGCCTTGGTGGGGGGGCTTCTGGGAACGACTGGTTAAAAGTGTAAAGGCGACACTAAAGGCAACTATTGGTCGAGCTTCGCTTAATTTTGAGGAACTGCGAACTATATTAGTAGAAGCAGAATGTATTATAAACACAAGGCCACTTACATATATTTCTGATGATCCAAGTGATCTGTCGCCACTAACCCCATTACATTTTCTTGCAGGTTATTATGGATCACCGATGATAAGCTCATCACCGGCCGACAATTCCACAGGAGACAACATTCGACAGAAGTGGAACTCCAGACTCAAGTTAATGAAGTTTTTTTGGAAGCGGTGGAAGCTTGAATATTTGCAACAACTTCGCTCGCTGCATTTCTCGAAAGGGGGATCCGTCGTTGAAATTAAACAAAATGATGTCGTGCTGCTTAGTGATCCAGCAATATCGAGACTTCACTGGAAACTTGCCCAAGTTGAAGAGGTCTATCCAGGACGTGACAACAGAGTAAGAGCCTGCCTCATCCGATTATCAAATGGTACCAAGCTGAGACGACCCGTTCAACTACTCTATCCACTTGAGCTGAATTAGATGCAACTTAGCGGTGGGAGAATGTAGAAAATTCTATTAATGTCAATGCAACTTCCCCATTGCTAGTTTCACAAAGCTTTTCCATGATACAGTTAACCTATTTTTAATACATAAATTACAGCTTTATGCTTATGTACTTTTTGCCTATAAAAATGAATTCTTTAACTTACGAAAACAGTCTATTATAAAACTTGAATTTGTTAATTACCAATAAACTAAATTACTATTGTTTGTAACCGGGTATTTCAATGCTTCAAGATTTGGAGTTTGGAACAATATTTAAAAGTAACCGTTGTCTGTGGTCGTTTCGTGGATTCTGTGCTTACCAACTAACCCGCCAAAGATGTTTTCCTTTCCGATTTTAGCATTGAAGTCCCCGAGCACAACTTTGACGTACTCCGGACAGGCTCCGTAGGCTCCATCCAGAAGGTCATAAAACTCCTCCTTGATAGGGTCTTCAGCCTCGTCGGTATTGGCGTGTGCACATATTAGGCTTATGTTTTGGAAAGTAGCTTTGATGCGGATCACAGCTAGGCGATCACTTATCGGCTTTAAGTCAATGACTTTTGTCCTAAGTCGATTTCCCACGACGAATCCGCATCCTAATACATGCAATCTTTTATGGCAGCTGTAATAAATATCGCAATTTTTCCTTTTCATCATACCTGATCCTATCCATCGTATCTCCTGGACAGACTCAAGTTTTTGAGTAGCATCTGGGGTGTACAGCGTTCGCACGTTCCAGGTACATACTCTCAAATCGTTGTCCGTTGACGTTCCGGGTCTGGTTGCCGTTTGAGGGAAATCGTTATCCGAAGCTTTAGGTGTCTCTCCCATAACTAGTGCTTTTTTTTACATGGTCGGGAAGTTACCCCGACGGCACAACCCCCAACCTGGAGGGCCAGGCCCTTGACCTTAGGACAGCAGGCCGGTTATTCCGGTGCCAGTAACCCACTTTGGGATGAGAGCGCTGCCGTTGGCCCATTAAGGGTTCATCCGCCACCAACTCTTCTCCAACACCCTGGCTCGGTATTGGAAATCCCTATAGACCTGGTATCCGAATATGTCAGAGCAGCTCTATAGGGATTACACTAAATAGTTCGACCTGACTGGAACTGTAGACGCCACCGTTGGCTCCATCTAGGGAACTCCTCCGCAGCCGTCTGGTACCAGAGGAGGTGTCTTAGTGAGAAAACAACACTACTCCCCCCTCTCTCGTCTGCTGCCACCAACGACCTTCCAAAAGGGGTTGGTTACCCAATCTCCAGTCGAGGTACTAGGCACCCACCAGTCACCACGTGGAGGTGAGAGTAGGAGTTGATAGTGAGAGGCTAGGTGAGAACGCTTGTGTTCTCATGACATCGCATCACTACCCTTCAACACCTAACCTTCTAGTACCTTGAGCTCGAAAAAGGTCGTTAAGATCTTCCTCTGTAGGCGAATGTCTAGGTGGACAGTATATAGCAGCTATGTTAAATTGCTTGCTTTTAGTCGCAATGTTTATTATCGCTACTTGCATGGTTTGTTTTCCTATTTTGGGCATTTCGTAGGGTTTTAAAATACTTTTTACAATTACAGCACTACCTCCCCTGGCACTGTCAGAAGGATGGGGAGAGTGGTAACAGAGGTACCCAGGAATTCTAATTGTTGTTCCCTGTTTAAAGTGGGTTTCAAAAATCAGGCAGACGTCAATGTCTTCATTGCGTAGAAATACCTGAAATTCAGAGATATGTTGGTGTATACCATTTGCATTCCAGGTTACGACTTTTAGGTTTTCAGTCATTGTTATTTTGTTGATTTTTTCCTTTGGAAACTTCTTTGCTCAACAGCTTAATAACTTTATCTTGATTATCCAATCTTTGAATAATAGTAGAAAGCATTTCCTTTACTGATATTTCTTCTTCTTTAGGAGTATTTTTCATAATTTGGGAATATGATTTGTTATTCACAACTGGTGTGTTTGTTTTTGTCGCAATTGGTATTTTGTCGACTTCGGTGTTTTCGACATTTACCTGTTTCTCGTTCGTATTCTTAAGAGGGTTCTGTTGGTGTTTGGCAGTACCTCTCTTTTTCTTTTATTGATATTCTTTTGCTGCCGGACAGCCCCTATAATTAGCTGGGTGGTTTCCATGACAGTTGATGCATTTTACTTTCTCAACTTTTTTTTGTGGACAACTATTTGTTGGTTGTTTTCCTTCACATTTAACGCACGCAAAATCTCTTTTGCAATAGCTTTGTGTATGCCCGAAAGCTTGGCATCGTTTGCATTGAGTTAAAGAGTTGGATTTTCTTCAAAGAGGCTCAATCTTAACAACAATATTCATTATTGATTTAATAGCGTATACCTTTTCAATATCTTCCTGATTGTGAAAGGAGATCATAAAAAGGGGTAATTTTCTATTTCTTGTAGTTTTTTCCCCTTCATTACCTGATGTTTTTTCTTATTTGATTAAGTTTTTGGCTTCTATGATTTTAAATTTTTTATTAGTTAAGTCTTCGACAATATCATGTTCATCACACGAGAAGTGAAGATCTCTGACGACTACTCTAATTGGTCTAGTAGCTTTATTTTCATAAATGTGCCATTGCAACTTCATTTTTGTTAGCTCATCAGTGATATATCTATAAGTGTCACTGTCATCAACATTTATTTTCCAATTGTTGTTGCTATATGACGTGAGCTTGCACGTTTTCTTAGATTTTTGCTCAATAATACTTTTTAGCTCACCAAATCTGTCTACACCAGAGATCATTATTGGTGGTGGTAAAGACTGTCTTTTCAAGCCAATGGTTGTCTTTTCAGTCCTTTTATCTTTCGTCTTAGCTTGCAAATTTGCATGTTTTGGCGTAGCCACATTGTCAAAGATTCTGGCAGATGTTTCAGAACATAGGTGAATGAAATTTGGTGAAAGGATTTCTTTTTATCGGCGTCAGGTTGGTATTGAAAATGTTCTTTGTCGGTCAAGTAGTTCTGGTACCTCCCATACAAAACCAATATTAGACCCATGTGTCCCTCTTTCCCTTGAAAACACGATAGCGTCCAAAGGAAGCAACCTAGGTGAATGAAGTTTTGTGAAAGGACTTCTTTTATCGTCGTTAGGTTGGTATTAAAAATGGGCTATGTCGGTCAGGTAGTTCTGGTATTTTGCATGACTTGTATGATGTGGAGGGTATCAAAGCATCGGCCAGGCCGATGATAACACTTTTACTTGTTTTTTGTTTTAATTGTTTAATTATGAGGATACATCTAATTAATAATTAAATGCAAATATATAAGAATAACTAGCTGCATCCGCCCGGCTTCGCCCGTGCAAAATGTGGTTTCAGAACAGTTAATGGAAAAAAAATTTAAGAAATTTGCTCCTTGTAACGCGGGAGAGCCTTCTGCAATAGTGAGGGACTAGAACCTGACTCCAAAAAATCTCCCGAAGACTGAGTCAATTCTGTCTTTGGGATGTAGCTACATGGCACTGCACTTAGTCGTTGGACTAATCGGCAATAATTTAAATTCTTTGGACAATGAAAATAAAAGAAAACAACTTTTTAATATTTATCTCACTTTTTTATTAATGTAACGCTTCTTTGTATACTTTATGACTCATATTCGCACGATGAGTCGACACTGCTCGTGCACCAGCTGAACGTCGACCTAAATCAGATCTTTTCGTTGGTGGCATTATGAAGAACAACTGCAATACAATAAAATCCCGAATAGAAAATTTGAAAACAATGAAACACCAATAGAAAAGTACCACTTCTTACAGACAAATCCCAATAGCCTACCAGCAATGCAATACAGCACAAATTCGCAAAATGCCTCAATCGCTCAATCGCCACTGTTCAAATGAAATGAAAGTAGTCCAATATGAATACACTCATTTCTATTCTTCTATCCCAAGTAACAATTTGACTTCGGTAAGGTACTATCGAAGCTATTTCACCTCCCGCAATATTATCTGCATAAAGCCTAATGGAAACACATATGGCGCACTTTAATGCACTTTAACAGCTTGGATAGATCTTACCGAAAATACAACTTCTTCGTCTAAAAGGCAATTAACATCCACGGCAGACTAATGCTTCGCAAAAGAAGTATCTCTCATTTATTAGTTATTACGTCGGCAGGTCATCACCGAAACTTTATATTTAGAAGCTCAAAAATTAAAAAGAAAACAATTTATGTTTTTTTTATTATTTTTTTCAATTTTCCATTTTCTTATTTTTTTAATTTTTTCTATCTTATTAATAAATATTTTTGAAGACTTTTGGCAATTTTCATGCAGTTTATGTTTACGTACTCGTTATAAATTACATTTACTTACATGCGTCGCACTGGGAATCGAACATGGGTCCACTTGCGTATTAGTCCAGTACACTACCCCTAGGCTAACTCGTCATAATGCTATGGTAGTGGTAAATCTGAACTACTAGATACATTTTGAGTTTCGCTAAGCTTGCAATTAACTTGCATCTTACTCAATCGAATTTGTCAGCAAGACATTTAGTGTTACGTATTTTACTTATAAGCGAGGAGTGTTTATTTAAAATCATATTAGTGACATATTTTTCGCTGTGCTAAAAGTGTTTTATTTTTTGTCTTTTTTCCCCTATTCAATAAATTATGCTTTCTGTGATATGACAGCTGTGATTCATTTCATATCACATTAATTTTTAACTCTATAAAGCCTCCATAAGTAAGTTAGGAGGAAGTACGAGTAAGTGCTTCTATACAGCCTCCAATCTCAAGCGGTTAACTGCAATACTGCATGACAATTCTTTGCTTCTAAAGGGTGATTTTTTAAGAGGCTTAGAACTTTTTTTAAAAAAAAAACACAAAAAATTCGAAAAAATGAATGAAATATTTATTTGAATCGATAGTTTGAACCTTGCAATTTAATGTTTAAAGATAATTTCATGCAAATGTTGACCGCGGCTGCGTCTCAGGTAGCCCATCCGCTGAGTCCAATTTTGGCATACCCTTTCACACATATCGGCCGGTATCTCACGAATGAATGCATGGATGTTGGCTTCCAGTGCGTCAATCGAAGCGGGCTTGTCCCTATACACATTAGCCTTGGCATACCCCCACAAAAAATAATCTAATGGTGTCAAATCGCACGATCTAGGCGGCCAATTGACCGAATATTCTTCCGAATAGACTGCTCAGAAGGTCGAGAATGCCGATCATAAAATGGAAGCAGCGCGCGATGAACATTTCGAACCGAGCACGAATTTTGATAGTAAAATTCAATAATTTGCAAGCGTTGTTCATTTGTAAGACGATCCATGGTTTTTTTTTTTTTTTTTTTTTTTTTTTTGTCGGAGGTTGTTACTATCCGATGGAGCACTCAGACACAAACTACAGGTCCATTGTACTGCCAAACAGACACCTTACATTACTGTACTTAGTTTTCCCGTCTTTCGAAGAAAGATGAGAAGGAGCTTCAGTGATGAAGAGCTTAGATGTTCGGCACTCACCACATCAGCCCCAAAGATCCGCCACCTGATGCGAGCAAAGGCGGGACAGCTACAGAGGAAGTGTTCCGCTGTATCATCGTCCTCTCCACAAGCAGGACAGATAGTGGTGTTGCTCAAGCCCAACACATTTAAGTGTTTGGCAAAAGCTTGGTGGCCCGAAAGGACGCCCACAAGCAGTCTGCAGTCGATTCTCCTAAGAGATAGAAGGAAAGACGCGGACCTTTTGCAAATGTCCGGACGCAGTCGTTTGGCCTGCCTACACCCAGCACAGTCACGCCACCGACGCTCATGTTCACGAGAAACCCAAGTATCAATGGATGACCTAACCATAGAAGCAGGCAGACCCAACGCAGGTTCAGGTCCTGAGAAAGCCTCTTCTGAACCCCGTCTGGCAAGCTCATCAGCAATCTCATTTCCCTGGATACCAGTGTGACCTGGGACCCAAACAAGATTCACGGTGTTGAGCCTTCCGACTAAGTTCAGAGAAAGCTTGAGTTCGAGCACTAACTTGGACGAGGTAAGAGGGTTAAGCAGCGCTTTTAAAGCAGCTTGGCTATCACTGCAAACGCATATGCTTCTAGCCCTCCACCTGTTTGTCACAATATAGCGCATAGCCATAAGGATAGCGAAAATCTCCGCTTGGAAGACAGACGCATGGTTACCTAAGGGGTAGTGTAGTCTAATGTTCTCGCTTTCCACAAAGACACCAGAACCAGACCCTTGTCCGGTTTTGGAGCCATCCGTGAATACACGATGGCATTCTTTCCCAGGCTCAGAGTCTGACCGAAGCCATTCCGTTTCCTGAGGAAAGTTGACATGGTAGTTTTGTCGCAGTAGGATTTCTGGGGTCATTGCGTCAGACGGCATGTCCATAAGACAGGGGTCAAAGGACAATTCTCGCACAAGTTCCTCAAAATTCCAATGCGCGTGGTACCAAAAGCCACCTCTCTTTAACCGAGAAATGGTTTTCAGCGTACACCCCATGATAAAAATATCAAGAGGGGGGAGGTTCATCATAGCATCTAGAGCAGAGCCCGGAGTGCTAGGGAAGGCCCCTGTGCATCCAAGACAAACCGTTCTTTGAAGTCTGGCAAGAGAGGCAGTAACACGTTTCCGCGAAAGCCTGTTCCACCATACAACCGATGCGTATGAGAGAAGTGGTCTTATCATTGCCGTATAGATCCAAAGGACCCTTTTAGGAGATAAACCCCATGTCTTGCCAAAAGCGCCTTTGCACTGCCAGAAAGTTGACAGCGCCTTATCGGTTTTTGATTCGACATGCTTGGACCAAAGAAGCTTTCTATCGAGGATTACTCCCAGATATTTGACTTCATCGGATATCGGGATAGTGACGCCTTTTAGCACAAGCTGAGTCAGACCAGTGATCTTCCTCCTTCTCGTGAAGAGAACAACCGTAGTTTTAAGAGGATTCACTGAAAGCCCATTTCTTGTGCACCAATCATCGATTAGGCCCAAAGATCTCTGCGCCCGAGAGCAGACGGTCTTTAGGTCTGAACCGACAGACAGAACGGCGACATCATCCGCATAGGCTTGTGTGTAGGTTCCAGGAAGATCGAGAGCCGTTAGCAGAGAGTCCACTACCATACACCATAAAAGGGGAGACAGAACACCACCTTGAGGGCAGCCCCTGTTTACCCCAGTCATGACGCATTTGCCACAATCCGCCTCGGCAACCAACGTCCTGTACATTAGCATTGCTTTAATCCACAAAACCAATGTTTCATCTACACCATGATGTCTGGCTGCATTGCACATGCTATCAAACGTCGCATTATCAAAAGCACCCTCGATATCGACGAAAATACCCAGCGCGTACTCCTTCCGATCAAGAGCACTTTCAATCCTACCAACAAGGTTTTGAAGCGCGGTTTCACAGGATTTTCCACGCTGATAGGCATGTTGCATCAAAGAAAGAGGATGCGATCGAAGAGCAACATTGCGCACGTGCAGTTCAACCAGTCTCTCCAAGCTTTTCAGCAGGAAGGAAGACAGACTTATGGGTCTGAAACTTTTGGCGAGAGTGTAGTCGGTCTTACCTATCTTTGGTATAAACACGACTTTAACCATACGCCAAGGGGAAGGTATGTAGGCTAAGGCCAAGCTAGCGGTGAAAATTCTTTTCAGCGTCGGCATCAGCTGACTAAAACCTTGTTTCAGCATAGCCGGATAAATTCCATCCGGACCCGGTGACTTGAAACTCTCAAAAGATGCAATTGCATATTTGATAGCTTCGTCCGTCACCACTCTGGATGCAACATACCAACTACGCCGCGTGGTGTTGGATAGTTCAGAAGTGGCCACCATAGGCGGTACCACTGAAGAGCACGTAGTGACCTGATTTCCCGGGAAGTGAGTCTCCAGCAGGAGACTAAAAGTCTCCGCCTTTGTCTCAGTGTAGGTACCATCAGATTTTTGGAGCGATTCCAGTTTACTTGGTCTGTCCCTTTTGAGGACTTTAACAAGCCTACTGGTTGCACTTAGTGAAGCGACCTCCTCACAAAATTTCCTATAAGAGTCACTTTTCGATTTACGAATTAGTCTCTTAAATTCTTTTTGTTTCGATCGATACAGATTCCAGTCTTCTTCTAAGTTGGTTTTTAAAGACCTATTTAGGAGCTTCCTGGTTTCTCTGCGAATACACTGCAGTTCGGTATTCCACCAAGGTACCGGTTTTCTACAGGAGTTTTTTGAAACTGGACACGCTAGTTCAAAACAACGGGTAATGACGCTGCTCAGATACTGAGCAGACTTCTCCACCCCCTGTATTGATCTCAGCTTGAGTGGTGCTTTAACAGAATTGCCAAGCTCCTCCTCAAACCGAGCCCAATTTGTTTTCCTCGGATTTCTCCTCTCCAGCGAAGGTGAAACTTCACAGCAGATTTGAAATTCGATGTATCTGTGATCTGACAAAGTGCTATCTGGCGATACTCTCCAATTTATGATAGTCTTGCAATGCCTGTTGGACAGGGTAACATCAATTACTTGCTGTCTCATGGCTGTAACAAATGTAGGTCGACAACCTACATTGTTGATGGTGATGTCAGACGATAGGATGAAGTCCAGAAGACGATCTCCCCGTATATTACACTTGCTGCTGCCCCAAACAGTGTTTTGAGCATTAGCATCGCAACATAAGATAAGACCTATCTTTTTGGACTCGCAGTACTCTACGAGCTCAACAACAGCCTTTGGTGGTGGAGGAGTTAAAGAGTCGTAGGGAAAGTAGGCCGATGCAATGACAAAGGTTTCCCAATTGCCGTTTGCATGGTAAGTAATAGTTGCAGCAACCAGATCCTGGCAACAGAACCGTTTGATTGTAACTGCCGTGAGGGATTTCGATACAACAAGACATGTCCTAGGTCTCTCGGACAGCTTATCGTAAAGAACGTTGTGCGAACCGCTTAACCCACCAAGGCCACAGATGCGATTTTTCCACACCCACGGTTCTTGGATGGATGTTATGCAGTTCTTTGTTCTACATACCGCAAGCCTACTACTTAAGAGAGCAGTAGCAGCCTTGCAGTGTTGTAGGTTAATCTGAGTAAACAAAATGGATGTAGACTCTGGGTTACGTCCTCTATTTGCACTATTTGGCATTGAAATGGAAATGAATCCTACCAAGATGCAGATAGGGACGCATATTATACCTAGACTTAATGATCTCGGCAGAAACCATGTCTATGCTCACAACCAGAGAGCTACCATCTTCATCGTGACGGTTTCTGCTCTGCCTGTGAGAACGGACAATCCAGGCTTTTGTGTCGAGACCAGGGTTCTGGGCATTCAAACGCTTGAGCACATCCGCCGATTTCTCCAGTTTCCCAGGGATCCAACAGACGGCACGCGTAAGCTTGGGTGGCTTGTAGACCTCAAAAATTGTGGTCCCAAGGGGAGGGATCTTCGGCACCATACTGCTGACCCATTTAGAGGTTTGCTGCGAGGAGGTCTTCACCACGAAGGTTCCGTCCTTGAACTCACAGCCCTCTACCTGGATACAAGCACTTGTTGCCGCGACAAGCTCCAAAAGATGGGCTTTGCAGTGTTTGCACTCTGCATCGCTCATGCTATTGTCATTGCCTGCTTTCCCTATACGAACTGCTAAAGAAGAAACTGCAGCATCCTTATAGGACAGCCTACTATCTCGTTCCTTAGCTGTTCTGCGTTCAAAGGAGGCACGCAACTTCTTGCTTTGTGGTTCGGCAGAAGAGGAGGTAGCGCCCAGTCCAAGGGGTTGGTCTGCTTCAGTTTGTGAAACCTCCACCGACCTGTTCCTTTTCAAAGGCACCGCCGAAGAGCTGATAGAAGAGCTTGCGCCTTCAGCCGGTAAAGCTTCTTTGCGCCGCAGATCTAACAGCTTCTTCCTTTTCCTTTTCCGCTGTCCCTTAGACAGGCGCCGCTCAGAGACCGCCTCTTCAGGAGCCCGTTCAACCATAGAGGTATCCCGAGTCTGACCGTCAGTGGCAGTGCAGTGGGCAGCAGCTAGTCCCATGCTCAAATTGCCGAGTGAATCGGGCGTAGAGCCACAAGGGTCGCATGCGGGTTTTGAGCTCAAGTCCGTAGGTGCGATCGCAACATCCGGTTTCCGTTCACCAGTACTGCCTATATTTCTGGTAGCAGCACCGGTTTCATTCGGAGACCGTGCACGGGCGGACTCACAGACTTGAGCGGGTTTTGTTCTCTTTACGAGCTTGGGTCGCTTCTTCTTACTTTTCGGTTCGGCAGAAGAGGAGGCGGAGCCCAATCCAAGGGGTTGGTTAGCTTCAGTTTGTGAGACCTCCACTGACCTATTCCTTTTCAAAGGCACCGCCGAAGAGCTGAGAGAAGAGCTCGCGCCTTCAGCCGGTAAAGCATCTTTGCGCCGCAGATCCGACAGCTTCTTCCTTTCCCTCTTCCGCTGTCCCTTAGACGAGCGCCGCTCAGAGCCCGCCTCTTCAGGAGCCCGTTCAACCATAGAGGTTTCCCGAGTCAGGCCGTCAGTGGCAGTGCAGTGGGCAGCAGCTTGTCTCATGCTCAATTTGCCGAGGAAATCGGACATAGAGCCGCAAGAGTCGCTTGTGGGTTCGGGTATGAATGTTGAGGCCTCCAGAATCCGTGCCCCGGCCGTAGTCGAGAAGACTACGGGTGGATTTTGGCTATTGCCATTACCACCTGGAGTAGACAATTCCTTTTGTTTCTCCATTCATAGCGTTGTTGAGTGTTATCCACTGGCTCCTGTGGGTTAGAATACACTAACAGTTTGATCTTTACTGAGGATAGGCTAAAAAGCTGTTACCTCAAACCATCCTCCTTTACCCGGGCTTTGGACCGGCATGCTACTTTCGTAACAAGGCAGGGTTGGATTTTAGTCGACTCTTACGACAGGCATGCCTACCTCGGGTATATTCTTTCCCCTACCCGAAGGGGTAAAATCCATGGTTAAATTGCAAACCAAACTGAAGCTGTTTGACAGTGACACAAGGTACTAAACACACGTCAGCTATCAAACCAGTGTTGCCAAAACCAAACCAGCTAAAAAATCACCCTTTATAATGCCTTCGGTCAGAAGTTTTAAAGAAGCATCTGGTAAGCGCTTCGAACCACAAGCTTTATGGAAGCAATTCACTTTCCACACATCTTCTGACACACATCCAGAGATCTTGCCGAAATTTTATTTCATATCCCTCTATAAAACCTGTATAAATATGCTTTGTACAGGTCTTACTGAAGTTATTATCGAAACAATTAATTCGAAATGGATCAACTTCGGTTAACAAATACTATAGAAGCTCTATCGAAGCTGTTGCCTACAGAATTTTAAATTTTAACCTTTACGAAGTCAAACTGTTATTTGGGGTATATTCTCATTATCAATTTTAATTCACAAAAACTTACAAAATCGCAATGAAGAAATCCGAATCTGTAATACGCAATGGCCGGCAAACGTTATTCGATCGAACAAAACACGAATTCGCAAAGTGCAATATGAACGCTAAAACAGCAACGAATGAAGAAACTGCGCAACTGATTCAAACGGCACAGTCAGCGTGGACAGCGCCACCACACATGAAACAAAAATGGCTTCTCTACTGATCGATAATAGATGGCGGTACGTTGCGTGTCTATCTGACAGTTCAATAATTGTGATACGATATGTTACATTCAAATTTGATACATTTTTTGGTAAATAAATACAAAATGAAAAAAAAATAAATTAAAAAAAATCTAAAAAAGAACTCTCGTAACACGCTGGGTGGTCAAAATAAGACATTTTGAAATTTAGATTTTTTTAAAACCCGTACTGAGCAAATACCTTTCCAACAAAGTATAAATCATCAAAATCGGTTCGGCCAATCTCGAGTTATGGGATTGCATCGCTTCGGAAACTTTCTTTTATATAATATATAGATAAACATTCTCAAAAATTAACTTAAGAGTTAACATTTAATCAAAATAACGACTTGGTGGCTTAACTATACGACCACTGCGTGTGGTAGGGTATATCGGTTCGTAAGGGTGACTATTGACCAAACTGGCTAGATTATGAGTCATTTGTAATTCAACGCTAGGGGACTCAGAAGATTGACGATCAGCAATATTTACCGGCAAAGTTTTGTTTTCAGTTGCTATATGACTCGATCGCTCCAATTCCAATTCCTAAGTCTTACTCATATTGAGATTAACATTTGAATTTGGGTTATTACTAGCGACAGGAGATGGCGGCCCACACGATGTTACAATTTTATATCTATCAATGTCTAAGTCCATGAATTCATCCAATAACTTATTAGCATTGAAGTCATTATTTTTTGTTTTAACAAAGAAACGCCGATTGCGATGAAAGTAATTATTTTTATTATCAACAACAATATATGAACGATCGTTAACACTCCTAACAATTTTTCCGTAGTGCCACTATTGGCCATTTTTTTTTAAATATTACCAGATCATTCGTATTCAAGGCCGGCAAGAATTTTACTTACTTACTTATGTCCTATATCCCATTGTGGGTCCTAGGGCCTCTACAACGCCTACGCGCCATCGTGTGCGGTTTCTGGCAATGTGCCTCAGCTCTCCCCAACTCTTTCCCCGTTGCCGTGCTTCCTTCTCGACTGTTCTACGCCATGTACTTCTAGGACCGCCGCGTATCCTGCCATCCTGAGTAAGCGGATGCCATTGTATCGCGTGGTTAGCTATGGACCTGTCACTGCCACTTTTGTCGTTGTATGGTTGTGCCAGTAGGTTCATGGCCGGTTCTCTCATAAAGTTGTTCGTTCGAGATTCGGTTTGGTCAGAAAATTCTTAAAATATTACGCAGGCACCTAAGAACGCACGTTTGCGGCTGGCTATATCCAGTGCGGTTCCGCCATCGGTTGAGACAATACTCCCAAGGTATTGGAAACTCTCTACTCTCTCAACCGTTTGTCAGTATGAGTTGATGAGTTCGGCCCCAGGCTGATCATTTGTTTTTGCCGACTTAATTTTAAGCCCAACGACGTCTGCTTCCCTCTCCACATTTGTTGTCATTTGGTGAAGATCCATTATTCTGTGAGATAATAGGCATACATCATCAGCGTAGTCAAGGTGATTGAGTTCAGATGTTAGAGTTCATCGAATTCCTCCATTTCGCATCGAAAAAGCCGCATTTGGCACATCGCTGATCACTAATAAAAACAATATTGGTGAAAGAATGCAGCCTTGCCGAACCCCACTTTGGACTTCGAATTCCTCAGACAGCTTTCCTCTGTGCAAAACGTGACATGGGGACCCATCGTACGTAGCCTTAATAATTGCTATTAATTTATCTGGGATACCTCTCTTGCGCAAGGCACGCCAGATAAATTCCTGATTGACACTATCAAACGCCTTTTCGAAATCGATGAACAGCAGATGGAGTGGCGATCGATATTCAACGCACTGCTCAATGATGATCCGCAGGGTGTCGTTGACACAGGAAGATCCAGAGAGGAAACCTGCTTGTTCGGCGTCCAGTGTGTTTTCAAGGTGTTCTTTAATTCGCTCCAGAATAATTTTAGCTATTAGCTGCCAGAGCAGGCAGCACCCAGATGCCTCTCCAGTTTTCGCAATGACTTAGGTTGGCTTTTTTAGGGAGCTTGACGATCATTCCCTTTTTCCATTCATCCGGAAAACTCTCGGCCTCCTAGGTTCTCCCAACAAGTGGGAGCAGTAGCTCAGCCGATGCAGTTGGCGCAGCTCGAAAAAGCTCTGCGGGTATGACATCAAGTCTTTCCGCTTTATTGGTTTTCAGTACTTTGATCGCGTTAATAATCTTCGAGCATTACTTTCCACGGTCTCCTCAGTCTGACTTGGGTGCATATTGCTGGCGAATACTCGATTTAAAACCGAAGCAAAATGCTCCTTCCATCTCTTGAGTTGATCCTCATCCGATATGAGCAACGAACCGTCTAGGCCTTTCGCCGGGTGTGGAGTAGAATTTCGGCCACCTATTAGCTCTTTGGTGATTCTGTGAACGGTTCTGCTGTCGCATCTAGCTACGCTTTACTTCTCTCATCGTCATACGATATAGGGACTCTTGCTCGATCCTCCCTGCTGCTGGAGTTGCTGCAATTCGAGTTCTAAGCTGTTTACGTTCGACGATCCTTCTCCAGGTATCCTCGAAAAGCCACGCCCTATGTCTTCCCTGCGATCGACCGACAATCCTTTCTGGACCTGATGTGAAAACAGTTTTCACAGTATACCAATGATTTTGTATGGTGGTGGGCAGTGAGCTGCTGATTGTTTCCACTCCCCGTGAGATATGTTCCATTAATTCTTGGCGCACTGTGGGATCTCCTAGTCGTTCGATGTTCAATCTGGTCATTCTCATGTCGTTATATCTTCGAACGGCAGCTGTACGTTATTGGACGATCGCAATCATAAGATGGTGATCTCGTACCAACCCCATGTTCGCTCCTCTTCTGTTTCGGACGTCTAGAAGACAACTTCTAAAACGGCGGCTGATGGCAAAATGGTCAATTTGGTTGGAGGTTTTTTTTTTTTTTTTTGTCGGAGGTTGTTATCAGCCACCTGATGCGAGCAAAGGCGTAACAGCTACAGAGGAAGTGTTCCGCTGTATCATCGTCCTCTCCACAAGCAGGACAGATAGTGGTGTTGCTCAAGCCCAACACATTTAAGTGTTTGGCAAAAGCTTGGTGGCCCGAAAGGACGCCCACAAGCAGTCTGCAGTCCATTCTCCTAAGGGATAGAAGGAAAGACGCGGACCTTTTGCAGATGTCCGAACGCAGTCGTTTGGTCTGCCTACACCCAGCACAGTCACGCCACCGACGCTCGTGTTCACGAGAAACCCAAGTATCAATGGATGACCTAACCACAGAAGCAGGCAGACCCAACGCAGGTTCAGGTCCTGAGAAAGCCTCTTCTGAACCCCGTCTGGCAAGCTCATCAGCGATCTCATTTCCCTGGATACCAGTGTGACCTGGGACCCAAACAAGATTCACAGTGTTGAGCCTTCCGACTAAGTTCAGAGAAAGCTTGAGTTCGAGCACTAACTTGGACGAGGTAAGAGGGTTAAGCAACGCTTTTAATGCAGCTTGGCTATCACTGCAAACGCATATGCATCTAGCCCTCCACCTGTTTGTCACAATGTAGCGCATAGCCATAAGGATAGCGAAAATCTCCGCTTGGAAGACAGACGCTTGGTTACCTAAGGGGTAGTGTAGTCTAATGTTCTCGCTTTCCACAAAGACACCAGAACCAGACCCTTGTCCGGTTCTGGAGCCATCCGTGAACACACGATGGTACTCTTTCCAGGCTCAGAGTCTGACCGAAGCCATTCCGTTTCCTGAGGAAAGTTGACATGATACTTTTGTCGCAGTAGGATTTCTGGGGTCATTGCGTCAGACGGCATGTCCATAAGACAGGGGTCAAAGGACAATTCTCGCACAAGTTCCTCAAAATTCCAATGCGCGTGGTACCAAAAGCCACCTCTCTTTAACCGAGAAATGGTTTTCAGCGTACACCCCATGATAAAAATATCAAGAGGGGGGAGGTTCATCATAGCATCTAGAGCAGAGCCCGGAGTGCTAGGGAAGGCCCCTGTGCATCGAAGACAGACCGTTCTTTGAAGTTTGGCAAGAGAGGCAGTAACACGTTTCCGCGAAAGCCTGTTGCACCATACAACCGATGCATATGAGAGAAGTTGTCTTATCATTGCCGTATATATCCGAAGGACCCTTTTAGGAGATAAGCCCCATGTCTTGCCAAAAGCGCCTTTGCACTGCCAGAAAGTTGAGAGCGCTTTATCGGTTTTTGATTCAACATGCTTGGACCAAAGAAGCTTTCTATCGAGGATTACTCCCAGATATTTGACTTCATCGGATATCGGGATAGTGACGCCTTTTAGCACAGGCTGAGTCAGACCAGTGATCTTTCTCCTTCTCGTGAAGGAACAACCGTAGTTTTAAGAGGATTTACTGAATGCCCATTTCTTGTGCACCAATCGTCGATAAGGCCCAAAGATCTCTGCGCCCGAGAGCAGACAGTCCTTTGGTTTGAACCGACAGACAGAACGGCGACATCATCCGCATAGGCTTGCGTGTAGGTTCCAGGAAGATTGAGAGCCGTTAGCAGAGAGTCCACTACCATACACCATAAGAGGGGAGACAGAACACCACCTTGAGGGCAGCTTCTGTTCACCCCAGTCATGACGCATTTGCCACAATCCGCCTCGGCAACCAACGTCCTGTACATTAGCATTGCTTTAATCCACAGAACCAATGTTTCATCTACACCATGATGTCTGGCATTCACAGCATTGCACATGCTATCAAAAGTCGCATTATCAAAAGCACCCTCGATATCGACGAAAATACGCAGCGCGTACTCCTTCCGATCAAGAGCACTTTCAATTCTACCAACAAGGTTTTGAAGCGCAGTTTCACAGGATTTTCCACGCTGATAGACATGTTGCATCAAAGAAAGAGGATGCGATCGAAGAGCAACATTGCGCACGTGCAGCTCAACCAGTCTCTCCAAGCTTTTCAGCAGGAAGGAAGACAGACTTATGCGTCTAAAGCTTTTGGCGAGAGTGATGTCGGTCTTACCTATCTTTGGAATAAACACGACTTTGACCATACGCCAAGGGGAAGGTATGTAGGCCAAGGCGAAGCTAGCTTTGAAAACTATTTTCAGCGTCTGCATCAGCTGACTAAAACCTTGTTTCAGCATAGCCGGATAAATTCCATTCGGACCCGGTGACTTGAAACTCTCAAAAGATGCAATTGCATATTTGATAGCTTCGTCCGTCACCACTCTGGATGCAACATACCAACTACGCCGCGTGGTGTTTGTTAGTTGAGAAGTGGCCACCATAGGCTTTACCACTGAAGAACACATAATGACCTGATTTCCCGGGAAGTGAGTCTCCAGCAGGAGACTAAAAGCCTCCGCCTTTGTCTCAGTGTAGGTACCATCAGATTTTTGGAGCGATTCCAGTTTACTTGGTCTGTCCCTATTAAGGACTTTAACAAGCCTACTGGTTGCACTTAGTGAAGCGACCTCCTCACAAAATTTCTTATAAGAGTCGGTTTTCGATTTAAGAATTAGTCTCTTAAATTCTTTTTGTTTCGATCGATACAGATTAAAGTCTTCTACTAAATTGGTTTTTAAAGACCTATTTAGGAGCTTTCTGGTTTCTTTGCGAATACACTGCAATTCGGTATTCCACCAAGGCACCGGTTTTCTACTGGAGTTTTTTGAAACTGGACACACGCTAGTTCAAAACAACGGATAATGACGCTGCTCAGATCGTAAGCAGACCTCTCTACCCCCTGTAGTGATCTCAGTTTGAGTGGTGCTTTAACAGAATTGCCAAGCTCCTCCTCAAACCGAGCCCAATTTGTTTTCCTCGGATTTCTCCTCTCCAGCGAAGGTGAAACTTCACAGTATATTTGAAATTCGATGTATCTGTGATCTGACAAAGTGCTATCTGGCGATACTCTCCAATTTATGATAGTCTTGCAGTGCCTGTTGGACAGGTTAAAACCAATTACTTGCTGTCTCCAGGCTGTATCAAATGTAGGTCGACAACCTACATTGTTGATGGTGATGTCAGACGATAGGATGAAGTCCAGAAGACGGTCTCCTCGTATATTGCACTTGCTGCTGCCCCAAACAGTGTTTTGAGCATTAGCATTGCAACATAAGATAAGACCTATCTTTTTGGACTCGCAGTACTCTTAGAGCTCAACAACAGCCTTTGGTGATGGAGGAGTTAAAGAGTCGTAGGGAAAGTAAGCCGAGGCAATGACAAAGGTTTCCCAATTGCCGTTAGCATGATAAGTAATAGTTGCAGCAACCAGATCCTGGCAACAGAACCGTTTGATTGTAACTGCCGTGAGGGATTTCGATACAACAAGACATGTCCTTGGTCTCTCGGACAGCTTATCGTAAAGAACGTTGTGCGAACCGCTTAACTCACCAAGGCCACAGATGCGATTTTTCCACACCCACGGTTCTTGGATGGATGTTATGCAGTTCTTTGTTCTACATACCATAAGCCTACTACTTAAAAGAGCAGTAGCAGCCTTGCAGTGTTGTAGGTTTATCGGAGTAAACAAAATGGTTGTAGACTCTGGGTTACGTCCTCTATTTGCACTATTTGGCATTGAAATGGAAATGAATCCTACCAAGATGCAGATAGGGACGCATGCCTGTCAGTTGAGACCCAACTGATTTTATGGCAAGCTTTGTGCTCAAACATGGTACCACCTATAACAAGGCATTTTGCGTTGCAAAAGGCAACGAATCTTCCGCCGTTATCATTGCGGTTGCCTAGTCCGTGACGTCCGATCACATGTTTGAGCCCTTTGTTGTCACTGCCTACCTTGGCATTCAGGTCCCCCATCACAATGACCATATCGCCGTTGGGGCGTAACACTGTATAATTGTAACTCGACGTACTTTAGTCCGGAATCGGGCCGTTAAAAACCTATCTCCGTGAGGTTGCCACTAGATTAGGCCTTTGCGTACTGTGGGTGTTAACAGCAGTCCAACTCAATATACACGGGGGCTTCCGGTTGGTCTTCCGGAGTAGAGTAGTTCAGTGTTACGCGTTGGGGACTGGTATACTCCCGCATCTAACCGTCTTATATCACTTACTCCCAATATGTCCAGCATACATCCCATGAACTCATATTCAAGTTGAAGGAATATGTCGTTCTGAGGTCGTTCACTCTGTGAGTCAAGGAGCCTCTTCACATTCCAGAAACCAATCTTTGTCCGGGTATGTAACGTGTGTCATCAACACGTTAATAATGAAAATATTTAAAAGACGTACGATTTAATTTAAGTACAGTATATTTTGTTTTATTAAATTTCTTTTTGTGCGTTCCTTATACCCGTCGACGATAATGGTTGAAGCTCAACTGGTTTGACGTTTATTCTTTACATACTACATGCAAGTTGATGGATTCACAATAATAATAATAATACCTGTTCACAATTAGCATTTCTATTACAGGCTTTTTTTTTTTTTTTTTTTTTTTTTTTTTTTTTTTTTTTATTATTAGCTTAATTTACTTGGTAGCTAGATTACCATACCGAATAGGTGGTGCACTTACTCGACCACTTCGAGTCACGTAAGGTGTGGGACCTTCGCCAGGCACTTAAGGAGCCTCTAAGCCTAATTTCGGTTGGAAGCTGTCGCGATCAACTAGATCATCATGAACTACGGGTTGTTCCACTGATCGTTCGGCTTCGTTTGATAAGCTGCTACCAGATGGCACATTTTTATTTCTACTTAATTCTACGTTAACATCAAGATTGCTTTCATTACTTGGAGGTATAATATTGATTTCTTTAGCATTATTGTCTTCGTTATTTACATTGTTTCTAATGTGATCTTCAAATAGCAATTCACTTGTATTGATTTCATTGTTTTGTGTCTTAGCTAAGAATCTTCGATTTCTTCGAAAATAGTTACCAAAGTTGTCTAGCACAATATATGACCTATCGTTGACATTAGCTACAATTTTTGCGTAATGCCAATCTTTTCCATTTTTTTTAAATATAACTTGATCACCCACATTCAACATTGGCAAGGATCTCGCGGTTCGATCGTAATAATATTTCTGTTTTTCCTTTTTGTTTTGAATTTTTTCTTGAATATCGACCTCGTTCAAGTAGTTTCGACGCAACAGCTGACTCGCGACAGGCAATCTGGTCTTAATTTGACGCCCAAAGAACAATTGAGCCCACGACAGTTTCATGCTAGCGACTTGTGTTGTGTTGTACTCGAGAACACGATACTGGAAACGATCAATTTCCTGTACCTCGTAGCATCGCCTTAGAAGGTTTTTCGCTATGGCAACGCCTTTTTCCGCTAATCCATTGCTTTGCGGATACCTGGGACTAGAAAAAGTAAATAAAATATTTGCCTGATTGGCAAATTCCTCGAATGCCGTTGACCTAAACGGGCTATTATCACATCTGATTTCCGATGGATATCCTACGCGATCAAATATTTTCCCCATTACTTCAATTATATTGTTAGAAGTTTTCCGAGTCAATTTCTCCGATATGACAAAGCCCGAGTATGCGTCAATGATTACTATATAATCGTGCCCTGCAATTTCAAATAAATCGATCGCGACTCTTTGAAAGGGGTACTGAGGATTAGAGTCTTGAACCAACGGTTCTTTTTGAATATTTCGCTTAAATTTTTCACAAACGATGCATTGCGAAACGATTTCCTTGATTTGTTCGGACATACCAGGCCAAAAATAAAGAGAACGTGCACGTGCAAGCGTTTTTTCAACACCCAAATGTGGTTCGTGTAACCACTTGCAAATTTTTACCTGTAGTTCAGAAGGAATTACAAGTCTGTGATCTTTAAAAAGAAGTCCATTTTCGAAATGCAAATTATCACGGTATTTGTGAAATTTTTGGCTCAAATCATCAAGCTGATGATATCGGGGCCATTGCGTATGCACATATTTACATAGGCGCATGTACTTTTCATCATCTTTAATTACACGCAAGTAGTAGTTATAATTATTTTCCGATAAACACACCTTCCGAGTGGCTTTATGTATTACCCCAAGAAGATCTGGGTTTTCCAATTGATCTGGCAACTGTGCCCTTGAAAGGCAGTCCGCCACAAGCATTTCCTTTCCCGGTGTATAAACGATAGTCATCTTCGGATATTTGAGAAGAAGCATAAACATCCTCTGTAATCGAGGAGTAACATCGTCAATGTCACGCTTGACAAGTACCTCGAGTGGCTTGTGGTCACTTTGAACCGTGAACTCTCGTCCGTATAGGAAAAAGTGGAAGCGTTCACAGGCAAACACAATTGCCAATAATTCTTTCTCAATTTGTGCCCATTTTTTCTCGCTAGAGCTCAAAGTGCGCGAAGCGTAAGCAATTGGATGTCCATTCTGTACCAAAACACATCCCAAACCATCCTTTGACGCATCCGTTTGAATGATAACTGATTTTCTCGGGTCATAGACCGCTAGTACAGGCTCTGATGTTACTACGGTAATCAAATTTTTTAACTCGGTATCATGTCTATCCGTCCACCTCCATTCTACATCCTTTCGGGTTATATCACGCAATGCTGCGGATTGGCACGACAAATTAGGAATAAACTTGGCAAGATACTTAAATAGCCCCAGTAATCTCATAACCCCAGATTTGTTTGTTGGCTTCGGCATATCTAGAATAGCTTTAGTATATCGAAAATCCGGTCTAATTTGGCCCTCTGAAATTAAATGTCCCATGAACTTAACTTGTTTTTGCCTAAATTGAATTTTTTCCGCATTAAATTTAATGTTATACTTTTGAGCTCGTTCCATTACGATTGCCAAAGTTTGGTCATGTTCAAGGTCATTTGCGGCCGCAATAGCCATATCATCGAAATATATGAAAAGGTTTGGAATATCCCCGAAAGTTTGCACCATTTTTTTTTTAAACATTTCCGGTGCGCTGTTTATACCGAATGGCACGCGATTGAACTTGAATCTACCGACCGGTGTCATAAAAGTAGTTAAATCTGCGCTCTTGGCATCAAGTTCCATATGCCAAAATCCGTTACTAAGATCAAGCACAGAAAATACGCATTTGTTTGCCAGTCGCCCCATCACGTCTTCGATCGTTGGAATGAGGAAATGCTCGCGCTTTATGCATGCATTAAGTGGCTTCGGATCGAGACAAACCCGAAGTTTTCCGTTAGGTTTTTCTACGAGTTGAACATTGTTTACCCAATCGGTGGGATAATCGACTGGAGAAATGATTCCAGCCTGGACCATCGATTCGAGTTCCGATTTTAAACGATCACATAGACCCAAAGGAATGCGCTTTTTATAGTGCAATGCGGGTATGGCATCCTCTTTTAACCTAATGGAGCATGTACCCGGAAATTTACCCACACCACTAAAATGCTTCTTAAATTTTTCTAAAAATTCCCCCTTCTCCCGTGGCAAACATGGAAATGATTGCACAGTATTCAAGCGTTTTATTAAATCGAACTCAATGCAAGTCGACAATCCCAGCAGCGCAGCGGTTCAAGCGCATCATCAACAACAAGAAATTCAGCCGTTTTCATAGTTCCCTTTTCCACATCAAAACATTTTAAATTAACTAAACCATGAATGTTAATTTTATTAGCACTATAGTCGAGCACAACAAATCCATTTTTTTTCTTTTCAAAAGTAACATTCAATTTCTTAATTATATTAATTGGTATGCAATTCACGTCGGATCCAGTGTCAATCTTGAATGTGGTTAACAGATTGTTAATTCGATATGTTTTAGTCCATCTTATTCTGTTTACTGTGCTTGAATTTAATCTAAAGACATTGCAATTACTACTTAATATACTAGTTCCATCAACCTGCTCTAAACTACAATTACCTTCATCATTCCAGTTGAGACTGTTTGCCTGCTTCTTGTTGCTGATGTTGTTGTATTCCCTCCTTGCCTGTTGGTTCCCTGACGATTGATGTTGTCCATTTGGTTTTGCTTTTCCCTTTTGTTTGTAAAATTTAGCGAAGTGTCCCTTTCTTCCACAGTTTAAACAATTGATGTCATTTGCCTTGCACGAGCGCATATGAGTTGGTGTGAAAAGCGCGCCGCAATTGAAGCAATAGCGAGATATAGCATTACATGCTGGGTCAGTTGTTTTTTCCGTTACAGCATTCACACTTGATGGATTGTTGTTGCTTCGTCGATCTAGCAAAATTTTATTTGCGTTTGCCGCTTCATAGATTTTGCACGTTTCAATGACCTTTGTTAATGGATCATCCTTTCCGTCCAATAGTTTTAATTGGAGTTTCTTATCGTAAACACCGATAATTATGCGATCACGTAACATTCGATGTTCATAAGTAGCGCCACACTTGCAGTTGTACTCACAAAATCGCAGCTGAGTTCTTAACTCGGTTTCAAAGTCAGCAAACGTCTGATTTTCCTTTTGCACAATTGTATTGAATTTATATGACTCCATGGCAATATTTTTCCTGGGAAGGCAGTACTCATCGAATGCCTTTAAGATGATTTCCAGTGTGATTCCCATTGGCGCAGCTTCTTCGTTTTGCTGCTCCTCATTAGCATCACCTTCCTCTACTGCGTTTCCTTCTCCTTCGGGTTGACCTGCATTTGGATTTGCTGTACGGGCATTTGCAGGTTCGTTTGCTAACCCAAACATGCTATCAGGTGTTCCGTCGTTCGGGTACGGAGTGTTGTAGATATTTCCTGCGTCTGGGCCGATTAACCACAAAAATGTTGCGATTTTTTGTTTCTCCGGTTCGCTCATTTTATTATTCGCCATCATGTAGACCATGAATATACGTTTCCAAGTTGTCCATTCTTTTGCCAAATTGGAGCAGTCCAATGGTTTGGGCAAACGATCGGTCGATGTCATTTTATAGGGTTATAAAATTAATCTATGCACGTGTTCTCTTATGTACGTTTTCGAATTTTCAATATGTCGACCACTTCTGACACCATGTAACGTGTGTCATCAACACGTTAATAATGAAAATATTTAAAAGACGTACGATTTAATTTAAGTACAGTATATTTAGTTTTATTAAATTTCTTTTTGTGCGTTCCTTATACCCGTCGACGATAATGGTTGAAGCTCAACTGGTTTGACGTTTATTCTTTACATACTACATGCAAGTTGATGGATTCACAATAATAATAATAATACCTGTTCACAATTAGCATTTCTATTACAGGGTACGATGGCCAAAAGTCGTCAACGAGTTATCAGTCCTTATCCGAGGCATTTTTTCGGTTTCCGTAGCGGGCGAATTTCGGTAACGCGGATTGCTTGCCCAGGTTACCTAGTCTAGACATAAGACTCTAGACGATCTCGCACTTGCAATTTTAGCCTACATGTATAAGGATTTTTTTTATGTTTTTCGGCACAGAACTAATTATGGTCAAAATGATCCTAAACTAAAGCTTGTGTCAATTATAATTTATATACTAATTCAATTGACTTCAATATGAGTAGAATACTTTGTAAAACTGCTATAATGAATTCACTGTAATCTTATGATCAAATATGTGTATAAAATATGAATTTCGGTATTGATATTAGAAGTAGTCTAAGAATAAGATAAACTTGTAAGACGAAATAAGTAAATAAATAAATAAATATACATGCAGTTGCCCGAGGACCACCACGAGGAGGTAAAGCCAGGACTACATTACGAACTTGATTATTGCGCTACTGGCCCAATCTATTTTTGGGCAGTCAGTAGTGTTAAATATGACCGAGCGGAGCAACAACCCAACTAGTAAATCGAACCGAAATTACCAATGCAAAGCAAAACACGATACCGTTCTGTTAAAAAGTTCTTTTATTAAAGTTATTTTCCCTTCAACGGCTACGAATCGACTGACTTACAGCCTAGACAGCAGAACTATTTACCGCTTCGCATTACGATGTAACAGTTCGGCCATCCTATCATCGTTCGTGTCCTCACGATCGGCGTCCTCAGGGTCGCTTGTGCATGACTCCTCATCTACGACTGGTTCCTCCGCCAACTCAGCATCATCATTATCGTCGTCGTCATCCGGGGTTGTCACATCAGCTACTACGTCGGAAAGCCCTTCCTCCGGCAGCTCGCACCACGGTTTAATTTTGTCGGAGCTCATTACGGTGTTGAACTTACGCTGATTCCGCTGCATTCCGCTGCATTCCGCTGCATTCCGGGTATGTCTGAGACAACGTAACGGACGTTCGGCAGTACTCGTCCTATGATGTAAGGTCCACGGTAAAGCGGCTCTATTTTACGGGACTCACCTGTGGCTGCCGCCTCGTGCTCGACTAACACGATGTCATCCACCTCGTACTTGGATGGCTTGCGATGTCGCAGATCGTATCGCCGTTTCTGATCCGTCTGGCTCCTCTCGATATACTGCAACGCTCTATCTCGCCTTTGGCCCATTTTATCCGACTCGACTGGTCCGGTTTGCCCTAACTCTAGAAGCAACTTGTTCCCAAGGATGTCCCTCGGGGTATACGCAAACAATAGTTCGTGTGGGCTCGCCTTTGTTGTGCAGTTCCTTGCAGTGTTCAACCCCCATTGTATTGTTCGCAGCTGACCCGCCCAGTCCATTTCGGCAGATTGTGCACACTTTAAGGCTGCAAGGATAGTCCTATTACAGCGTTCCACCTGGCCATTCGCTCGAGGTCCTCACAGCAGTTCTGATGTGCTCCACCCCATTGTCTTCGCAATACTGCTCAAACATCTTGGACGTAAATGCTGTCCCACGATCTGTGACTATCCGCCTCGGTACGCCAAAATATCCCGAAACCTCAGTCAGCGCATTGAGTACCCCTTTCGTGTTTGCAGTTGTTACAGCTCGCAATACCATGTATTTCGTGAAACTATCCACCATTGCAAGTATATACCTAGTCCCCCTCGAGAGAACGGCCCAAGGTGGTCGAGATGGATGGTGTCGAACGGTAAAGGTACTCGATCCGCGCTGTGCAACTCTTCTTTAGTCTAGCTAGCACCTTTTCTCCCTGGTTGGTGCACTGTTTCGAAAGTGAATTCCTGAAGCTTAAGCCACCACCTACCCACTCGCGGAATTACCTTCGGCTTGTTCTTTGTTGCGACGATCGCCTGGTAGTCTGTCACCACCTTGAAATCTCTTCTAGCAGGTAAACTCTGAAACGATCGAGACTGTCTACAATCGCGAGCACCTCTAATTCGTAGGAATGATACTTCCTTTCATCTTCCGAAAGCTTGCGACTGTAGAACAGAACCGGACGCAAGACCGAGTCCTCCTTCGACCTCTGAAACAAGATTCCTGCCAGACGCATCGGTGTGTACCTCGTGCTCGCAGCCTTGGTCAAACAACACTAGCACTGGGGGGTTACTTAAGATCCCTTTAAGACGCTGGAACGCCTCCTCTTGTTGGATTGCCCATACGAACTCTTGATCTCCTTTGGTCAAATCAGTCGGAGGTAATGCCAGCTGCGCGTAGTCCTTCACGAACTTCCTAAAGAACCCAGTAAGTCCTAAGAACTGTCGCACCTCATGGACGTTCTGAGGTGCTGGGAACTCGGTGATCGCTGTTGTTTTCTTACGGCTCGGCTTCAGCCCATCTTTATCCACCTCGTACCCAAGGAACTCAATCCTTGTTTTGAAGAACACGCACTTACTGACGTTCAGAGTTAATCCGGACTCCTTAAGCGCCCTCAGGACCCTCCGCAGCTTATCCAAACCTTCTTTGACAGTTTTACTGGCTATGATGGTGTCGTCCAGGTACACCGCTACATCACCTTTCTGCAACTGTGACTTTAAAGAAATTAATACAGGCTTGGAAATGCGCCGGAGCGTTTACGAGGCCAAAAGGCATCCTATTAAACTCGAAACATCCATCATCGGTCGTGAACGCGGTGTATTTCTTACTGCCTTCCTCCATACGAATTTGATGATAACCTGACGCCAGATCAAGTACAGTAAAAAATGCATTCCCGCTTAGTGATGCCAGCACTTCGTCTATCACGGGAATCGGGAATTTCCGCTTCTGAGTGACCTTGTTGAGCTCGCGAAAGTCTATACAGAACCGATCCGTCCCATCCTTCTTCTTCGTCAAAACAATCGGCGAATGATAGTCCGAGTATGACGGCCGAATTACCCCTAGCTTCAGCAATTCCTCAACTTTCTCCTTTACAACTGCCCGTTTCGCAAAAGGGAGCCTATATGATTGTACACAGACTGGATGCGCTGAAGACAACTGAATTATGCACTCCCCCAGTTTAGACTCTCCCAACTTCTCGATGCTCAACGCAAAACAGTCCCGATGTGTGTCGACCATATCCTGCAGCATCCGCCTGTTGGTTTCTCCGACGTCCCCAAGATCAAGGTCAGACACCTTTAGTTTCTTCCTCGGAACCCTTTGGTATTCCGCCGCGGCCGCACGCACTTGCTGAACCTCGTTATGCAAGCCATCGAAGATATACAGCTTTTTAAATGATTTTTCAATCCTGACCTGCGGTTGGTCCAGTAGCTCCCGACCTATAATCACGGGGTAAGCTTGGCTATCGTCAGGTACCACTAAGACCTCACACCAAGATGTCAGCTGGTCCACGGAAATCTCCGCATTAATGCGTCCTATCGTGGTGCATACCCCACCACCAAAACCATTCAGCATCAATTCGTATGGAGAGTAATTCAGCTTGCCATCCTCTGCTTCCGATACGCGCTATGTTACGCAATCGCTGCCCAGGTCAATAAATGCTACCATACCGCGCCCGTTTATCCTTGCTTCTTTAATGTATTCTGTCCTATCCGCCATTATCAGCATTTGACTCGGATTTTCACCTCTCCCTGAGCCCATAACTCGCCCGCCCCCAGCCGCTTGGCCCCGTTGTAGCGGACAATCTTTACGGAAGTGTCCCACCTGTTGGCATTGAAAACATCTTGCCTCTCTTCCTGTCATCTCCGTATCTTGCCGCTCTGCTCCACGTCGATCGGCTTCACAACGCCCCACTTCACGTCGCCGAGAGTTTTCCATCGTACGCCCACTTTTGGTCCTCAAACCCACAACCCAACGGACTCTCTCCAGAATTTCGTCCACTGACGCCGGCCTCACCGCTCGAAATGCTTCTAAGCACTCACCATCAGTGATTCCCTGTGTGATATATTTTACCAGAGAGGTACTCTGAACGTGTCCTCTTGATGCAATCATTTTCACCTCAGATATGTACTCCTCCACGTCCTCACCATGTTTCTGCCGACGCTCACGGAGGCGACCGTGAGCATCTGCGTCATCGACGACTGTTGGAAAGTTCTGCCACAACTCACTGAAAAACTGCTCCAAGGATTCCAGCGTCGTGCCACAGCTCCATAACTTAGCCGCTCCTACCAATTTTGTTGTTGCTGCCATCTCATCCTCTCATCTACCCCATAAATGCGTTGGATGTCCCCCACCTTCCTTATCCAAGCTTTGGACGACAATCCCACGCTGGCTTTGGGGTCGAACTGCGGCAACATATCCGCAACTTCCCGGACGGTGTATACGTTACGTGAGCAACCCTGATCTGCCCTCACTTCGACAACAGCGTCATGGGAGGAACGCGCATCTGCGCTCGGTGTGCCGACAACTGGTGCCCCTTCCGTCACACGAGTCGTATGCTCCGAGTGGGTTGTCGCAAGTTCCACAAATTTAGCCCTCAACTTCCGCAACTCATTACTCTTGGAGCTCCTCGCGTAACTGGTCCCTGGTCATCGAACCATACTCCTCTTCCCGCTTCTCCCTGCTATCCATCGCTCTATTCGCAGATGAAGCCAGCAAAATAAAGAACGCAATACAAAAGAACTGTCGCGGCCACTGTTCCAGTATTTTTTCTATGCGATTGCTGTAATCCAAGGTCACTGTAAATCTCTAGAAAACCAAAAAAAAACGGCACCGAGCAATCAACTCAGCCGACCGACCTATATGCTCAACCAAAAGGCGATAAAAAAAACACAGATAGTTGCTATATGTTGTGTGTGTGCGTTTTTTTTTTGTTTTTTTATTCTCGCTTTCCCGTTTCTTTGCTAGAAATTTTCGCGGCAGCTCGGCATACGAATACTATATCCACGAAAGAGAAACAAAAAAACCGATAGTGGTACCGATTGGGCGACTAGCTTATTTGTTTTTCTTAATCCCACTTCTGATCTGTTAAATATGACCGAGCGGAGCAACAACCCAACTAGTAAATCGAACCGAAATTACCAATGCAAAGCAAAACACCATACCGTTCTGTTAAAAAGTTATTTTATTAGAGTTCTTTTCCCTTCAATGGCTACGAATCGACTGACTTACAGCCTAAACAGCAGAACTATTTACCGCTTCGCATTACGATGTAACAGTAGTTTCCCCATCAATCGCCATGCAGGTCCCCAAATTCAATTTAGGATTTAGCATCTTGATCAAAATAGTACTTTTGTTTATTTTTCTTTTCTTTAAATTTCCTTTCAACCTCCAAGTTTCCTGTCTCATAACGGTACAACAATTTATCCGTAATTGGTAAATGAGTTTTCACTAAACGGCCACAGTTGCGACTTGGAGACATGTATTGATGCAACAGGTGTTGTATTGTATTCCAAAATGTGATATTGAAATTTATCTACTTCATTAGATTAATAGCAGAGTTTCAGAATAATTTTCGCGATTGCCACCCCTTTTTCGGCCAAACCATTGCTTTGAGGGTATCTCGGGTTAGAGAACTTTGAGACAATGTTTGCATTATTGGCGTATTGCTCAAATACTCGTGAATTGAATTGGACATCTTCACTTTTTATTTCGCATGGGTATCCACAGCAGCAGAAAATTTCACCCAAGATTTCGATGACATGACGAATGGATTTATATCGCACGGCGCGAGTTATCAAAACGTAGTTCGTTCCTAAACTTTTATATCAATTGACTTAAGTTCTCAAGCTGATGGTACGAAGGTCATCCACCGACAACGTATTGTACAACACGATTGTACCTTTTAATGTACAATGTTTTAACGTACAACTCAAAATTTTCCTTCGACAAACACGCTCGTCGAATCAGTGAATGAACCATAGTAGACAAGTCTTCATTAAACTCGTTCGTTTCAATCAATGGGGCACGTGATGAACAATCGGCAACTAACATTTCCTTTTCTGGTATGTAAATATTTGACATACCCGGATACTTTAAAAAGTTCAGGAACATTCTTTGCAACTTTGGAGTAACGTCATCGATATCTCTTTTAACCAGTGTTTGAAGTGGCTTATGGTCAGAGTGAACAACAAACTCGCGACCATACAAGAAGTAGTGAAATCGCTCACATGCGAAAACAATGGCCAGTAGTTTTTGATTGTTTTCCTTCAATTTCTGATTTGATCATGTTGATGATTTCTGAAACATAACTTCTAAGATAAGCTCCTAAAACCTTATGTGAGTTTTCGAGTGCTCCGATGCTTTCATGATGGTAGGCTGTAGACTGTAATTGTTCTATTCTTAGTAACTTACATATATCCTTAAATACCTGATTTAAAAATTCAGTTCCCTGATCAGATGCTATTGTACGCGGTACTCCATATCTAAGGATAAAAGCTACTACTAGTGCGTTTGCTACGGTGTTTGCTTCTTTGTTTGGAATTGGTATGGCTTCGACAAATTATGTTAATTCGTCTTGTATGGTGAGGATGTATTTGGAACCGTCTTCTGATTCTTCTAGGGGTCCTACGAGATCTAAAAATATTTTGTCAAAACCTGATTCAGCTGTCGATGTTATAGTCATGGGTTGTTATTTAGGTTGTATGTACTTATTTCGTTGACAGATAGGGCAATGCTTTACAAATGTGGCCACATCGTTTTGCATTCCCGTCCAAAAGTACTTTTTCTTTATGTTCTGGATCATGCGGTTTATTCCTGCATGTCCGCTGGTTGGAAGTGTATGATAGTCATTTAGTATCAATTTCTTTTTACAAGGATCCTTTATTTCAATATTTTCATCTATAAGGTGCACTTTAATATTACACTCTTTAAACATTTCTCCTAATTTCTTTTTTAAATCATTAATGCTGCATTGTTGGCGGCCGCCTGCAAGCTTCATTAATTCAGTTTTAGTAATAAATATTCTTTTAATTGCTGTGGGTCCGCAGAGTTTTTGCACATCCCTCCACAGTGTTTTGCCAAACAATGTCGATTGGGTGGTAGTGCTGTCCTTGGGCCGTATTAGGAGTAAACAATTTCCATTTGGAATATATGCCAAAACTTTGTTTGGTCCGATGATTACATCACCGTGGTCCTTGAAATTGACTAAATCTTCCTTAAAATTGTCAACAATTTTTAATTCTATAAGTTTAAGTCCAGTTTCTGGTAACTTTTATAATTCTGTTATTAACTGATCGTCGCATTTCATATTATTGTCTTCTTGACTTTCGCTATTTATTGTTACAGACTGGTTATTCGATTTTGATTGATTTCTTGTTACAGCACAGATTTTTTAATTCTTCAGAATCCAATTTTATCCGACTCAGTGCATCAGCGGTACAGTTATCTTTACCTGGAGAATATTCTATATAAAAATGTATTCCTCCAGTAATAGTCTAAATTTGGTTAGTCTACTACTGGGTTCTTTCAAAGAGAACAAATATACTAGGGGTCTGTGGTCTGTCAAGATTTGAAATCTTCTTCCGAACAGATAGGGTCGATAGTGTTTAACTGCCCACACTATCGCAAGTAATTCTTTCTCAATCGTGCTATAGTTTTTCTCTGCTTTATTAAGAGATTTGCTTGCGTAGGCAATTGGTTTATCGTCGAAATTAGACAACACAGCTCCTAAAGCGAAACCTGAAGCGTCTGTACGTAAAATGAATTCCTCGTTAAAATTCGGGAATTGTAAAATTTTGGGACTAGTTAGAATTTCCTTTAACAGGTTGAACGACTCTTCGCAATCTTTATTGAAATTGAATTCCACATTTTTCCTTAAAAGTTGATTTAGTGGTATGGAAATGGTAGCAAAATTTGGAATGAATTTCCGATAATAGTTTGCGAAAGCTACGAATCTTCGGACTTCATCAGCGTTGGTTGGTGCTGGATAATTTTTCATTACATCAGATTTAGTGGGATCAGGTAGAATGCCATTTTCGGATATAACATGTCCAAGGTACAATACTTCCTTTCGTAAGAAAGAACATTTTCCTGGATGTATTTTGAGGTTCACCTCCCTGAGACGTTGAAAAACTTGGATCAAGTTTTTATTATGGTCTAATAAACTTCTACCGAAAATTATAAGATCGTCAAGATAGACAAAACATCGTGAATATGTTAGTCCAGACATCGCTATGGACATCATTCTCGAGAATTTACTGGGTGAGATCTTTAATCCCATTGGTAGTCGTTTTAACTGGTAGTGACCATTCTCAGTTGAAAATGCTGTAATAGGTCTACTATTGGCATCTAGTTCCATCTGGTAGTATCCCTGGCTTAAATCTATGCATGAAAAATAGACTGCTCCACCCACCATATCATAAATGTCTGTTATGTTTGGAAGGGGAAATTTGTCATCCTCGATTCGTTCATTTACGTGACGGTAATCGATCACCATTCGGAATTTTTGCAGACCTGTAACAGGGTCTTTTTTATACCCTCCAGAGGAAGGTATATTCACTTTGCCAATACATTTGTAACGCCAAGAAGGAGTCACCTTAGACCTCATAAAGTATATATATTCTGAATCAGGATCACATTCTGAATCGATTTAGCCCTGTCCGTCTGTCTGTCTGTCTGTCTGTCTGTTGAAAGCACGATAGCGCCCAAAGTAATTGACGTAGGTGAATGAAATTTGGTGAAAGGACTTCTTTTTATCGGCGTCAGGTTGGTATTGAAAATGAGCTATGTCGGTCAAGTAGTTCTGGTACCTCCCATACAAAACCAATATTGGACCCATGTTCCTCTCTGTCTGTTGAAAGCACGATAGCGCCCAAAGTAATTGACGTAGGTGAATGAAATTTGGTGAGAGCACTTATTTTTATCAGCGTCAGGTTGATATAGAAAACGGGGTATGTCGGTCAAGTAGTTCTGGTACCTGCCATACAAAACCAATATTGGACCCATGTGTCTGTCTCTCTGGCTGTTGAAAGCACGATGGCGCCCAAAGTAATTGACGTAGCTGAATGAAATTTGGTGAAAGGACTTCTTTTTATCGGCGTCAAGTTGATATTTAAAATGGGCTATGTCGGTCAAGTAGTTCTGGTACCTCCCATACAAAACCAATATTAGACCCATGTGTCCCTCTTTCCGTTGAAAACACGATATCGTCCAAAAGAATCAAGCTAGGTGAATGAAGTTTTGTGAAAGAACTTCTTTTATCGTTGTTAGGTTGGTATTAAAAGTGGGCTATGTCGGTCAAGTAGTTCTGGTATTTTGCATGACTTGTATGCAGTGGAGGGTATCAAAACATCGGCCAGGCCGATGATAACACTTATACTTGTTCTTGGGTACAATGAGTATTGGCGAATTCCAAGGAGAAATAGATGGTTCTATTATATCATCTGCTAGCATTTTTCGTATCTCTTCTTGTACGTCTTGCTTTTGAGTATGTGGCAAACGATACGGTTTTGTATATTTTGGAGATGATCCGTCTTTAAGTGTGATATCTGCTGTACCAATATGAGTATAGGTGAGTTTGTCACCATCTACGTGAAAAATGTCGTGGAATTTGGAACATATTGCTTCAATTTCTGATTTCTCTTCGCTATTCAATGTATCAAAATTAATTTCGCTTAATCTGGCACCGAATTTTGATTACACAAATTGATGCTCCTGTATCTATGAGAAATCGTATATTCTGATTATTTTTCAGTTGTAACTGTATGAAGATGCCGTTTGAGATTCCAGCAGTGCAGATAGCATTTGGCCTTGGTGGATCTATTGATTGCCCCCCGATGGGCCGGCTTCCCCCTCGGTGGGTTGTTCGTTTCCCAATGCCAATACCCTTTGATTATTTCTGTTATTATTTCGGTTGTAGTTTCTATTTGAAGGATTTGTATTGTTCGACCTATTATCAACGCGATTGTTGTTACTATAATTAGGGTTTCCCTGTCGGTTGTTGGGGTGGTTATTATTTGGTGCGTTTTGATTCACATGCCTAGGCTAATGAGTCGATCATTCACTCCCCGTTTTAGGAAGGCTAATCCTCGTCTGTCATTGGCTGTAGTAAGTGTTTCCCTGGTCTGTTCACCATGGCAGGATATTTCAAGCTCGGTCATTCTTGCTATAAGAGTTTCTATTTCGGTTACGAATTCTCGTATGGGTCGATTTCCTTGGTGCGTTCTACTGAGTTTAGTTTGTATAGTCTCAATAGTTTCTTTCGGACCACATTTTTCGAGTAATGCTTTCTTTAATGTGGCGAAATTTTCGGGTTTTTGGTTGCCTATCTCTGTAAGGGCTTTTCCCTGGATCTTGCATTGTAACAAAAACTTCACTAATAATGCTTTCGAGGTTGTATCAAGGGTGTCGTGGTAAAATTCTACATTGTTTATGAAATCCCTAATGTCTTCTGCTCTTTTGCCATCCTCTTCACACCTAAGGGTTGGCAATTTTTGGGCTAGACTAAAACTGAATGATTCGGTCATGGTGTCGGTTTGTAGTGTTATTTTAGTATCTTTTCTCTCGGTAGTGAATGATTCAATATTTGGTTCTATTATTAAACTATTCCTGACTATTCGTTCTGATTCCTGTTTCAAGTTTTCTGCTGTAGCTATTATGCTTTTTAGATTGGCTCTCTCTATCTCGGTAATGGATTCCTGATCAATGTTATCAAGGTGCTCCCTGAAGGTAGTCCAAAACCCTTCAATCTGCGCTAATTTGTTATGGACGCTTTCTTCAGTTCTCGTCCTATTAGGCGATTTCTTCAGGCGTGCGAGGCGTTGCTTAAGTGCATCTAAAGCTTCGAGTAGTTGAGCAAAGTTCATTTGTTGGAATGGCTAAAAATTTGAGAGGAAAATAGATCCTAACTTTATAAGACCGAACAAAATAATATAGAATAAAGTAGTAAACTAGTAGCTCTTGTTTATTTTTGCTTATATTTCATAATGAAAAAAAAATTATCTAATGTTAAGTACATTTAAGTATACATATATTTCTTTTTTTTTTAATGGAAAAATTTATTTAAATTTTATATGATCTATATATTTATTAATATATTTTTTTTTTGATTTTGATTTTAAAAATATATCTATTGTTTTCCTTTATACCTGGGCAGGTCTCCTTTCCAGATGGGAAATTGTATCCGCAATTAATTTCCGTCTATAGTGTTGGAGTCCTAAATATACTAGACCACCGGCTATCGCGGTTATAAATATTAAAAATAAAACAGCGGCGGTCATGTCCGGATGCTGTCCGTGTTTGACATCAGGAGCGATTATTTTGAGGGCCGGTATTAATTACTTCCTTGCTCTCTTGTCCTCCCATCGGACCAATATTGGAGGTGCTGAACCGTTTTGTCGAAAAGTCGGTTAAATTTTTTGGTCTCCTCCCGTTTTTTCTTTTCTGCCGCTCGCTGCTCCTTCTTCTTTTCGCGGAGTTGGCATAGAAATTTGTCCCTAATATGGCGGGGTTGTCCCGGAATGTTGGCAAGTCGCTTTAATTCCGCTAGTTCTTTCCGCTGCCGGACGCGAAGACCACCTCGGGTTGATTTCGCTTCAACAGGGGTTATTGGCTTTTCCGTGGTTCTTCTCTTCGTTCGGTGCCTTTATTCTTCCAGAGTAAGAGGTTGTGGTCCAATTCTTAGAACGGGCTCCGGTGGGGACGTTGGCTTTAACAGGGCCTCCGCTTTTTGGATATATGTGGCGGCGAGGGCCAGTTGCTCCTTACTGGGCATAAAGGTTTAATTTTGGGAAGGTTGCGGCTCGTTATATCTCGTTATCTCGGCTCGTTATATCTCCTGCAATCTTTTGATTTGCCTCCTGGCAGGATCGCCATGTAAAAGTTGACTGGTCCTGTTGTCAACTTCGTACCGATCGACGGGTGCCCACTAACTCTGGCTAAAGTGCCTTCAGTTAAATCCTTTCGGCAATAGCTTGCACGCTAAAGGCGGGGGCCATCGAATTACTGCAATACAATCGTCACGGCTCGCAAGCCAAAATAAAACGCTTAGTATCTGTTCGAGGTTCGACGAGAAGTCGCTTCTTTATTCAACTGTGCCTCTTTTATATATTTTACATAATGTTATCGAGAACCCACCTCGATTATCGATTTCAAAATGTTATGCCTTATCAGCATCTAGCATGACGAGGGTAAACGACCAAACGCTTCAAGTGTTTTGGGTTCACTTGCGTACGATGCTGAGTTGACATATTTACAATAGTACACTAATGTACCCTGGTCGTGCCCCCGTCCCAACGTATGCAACTTGTAGCGCCATGCATGCGCTATCATGCCATCAAAGTAATATGACTCTTGCCTTTAATTGTTCACTCCATGAGTGTCGTTATACCCGTCACATCACTTTGATGTTTGAGGCATTGGCATATTTAATTTATGTGAGGAGTATCGGATATCGAAGTAGGTTTGATTTGAGTTAAGTGGTCGCTGGTGCGATCCCTTCACACTCCCACAGTCGAATTCCAAGAATCTCGACTGCACTGCAATTTACACACTACAGACAAATTTCCAGGAAATTGACCTGAATGCATTTGAATGATGCAAGTAGCTTAATAGGCAAAAATAATTAATAAATAAATGTGCCAGTATCGATGTGAATTTAGTTCTAAGTTTTGATGGCAATAAGGAGGTAGTTCCTCATAAAATAACTATTTTTTAATTAAACGCCGCGTTGAATTATTAACTGGCGCCCGAGCAGGGACAGAAGACAAAGTTTTTCATATAAACCTATCGAGTGAATTTGTGAAAGTTAAAAAGTGTTTTGAAAAATAATAAAGTAGTGTTTTAAGTTAAAATTAGAAAGTGAATAAAATAATCAAGAATAAAAAAATTAATTGATAACAAGTAAAAACCAAAGCTTCACTTAATTCTAGTATATGAAGACTTGACAGGTAGCAATTTATAGCTTAAAGACCTATGAAATCAGTGTAACAGTGTAGTGGTAAAACTAAGGCCCCTCAGTAACTGTGTAACCAGTAAAAAGGAGTTCAGCTCGAGAACAGCCGACCATACAGTTTCATCTGAAAGATCGCCCTCAGCCCCAACCAACCCAACGCACTCACCGGGTAAAGTGCACGACGGATCATCTTAGAACTCCATAAGGGACAATGCACATCGTGGGATTGTTTTTTATGTAAGCTATTATTAAGTTATATTTCTCAAATAAATATAAATCAATCTAACTAAAGTGAACAAAATATTCAAACTTGAATTATACGATTTTTTTTATAAGCTAAATTATATCATATTATCCATAAAAGCTAGAAATCTAATAAGCACTCTCAAGCCGATTTTTTTTTTTAAAAAAGCCTTTTCTTTAAATCTTTTTACCTCCGTAAAAATTAATCTTAATAATTTAATCCGACCACCTCGTCTTGTTGTTAACGACAATCCGGCACCTGTTGCCGCAGCTCCTCCTCTTAACCAGAACGAACCTCTAAATCTAAACACTCTCACAGAACAAATTACAGTAATCGTTTCACAAGTATTAGCAAGGGAAGGACGACATATTATTAACAATATACTCAATCCAAGTTCCGACATTAATAATGACACCGACCAGATTATCGACATAAACGTTAATAGGGACCTCTCAGATCTAGACAAAGTACCTGATATCGCCAAAAGTCTTCGCGAGTTTTCAGGCCAACCGGGAGAGTTTAGCTCCTGGAAAAAGAGTGTAGATAGAGTCCTTACGGTATACGACCATCTTAAAGGGACTCCAAAGTATTCTGGAATATTAAGTACAATAAGAAATAAAATCGTAGGGCAAGCTGATATTGCCTTCAAATCGTATAACACGCCTTTGAATTGGAGCAAAATTTCAAAGTGCTTAACCTTGCATTATGCCGACAAAAGAGACCTTGGTACACTTGAGTACCAGATGACAACTCTCGTGCAAGGACCTAATTCAATTCCTGAATTCTATCAGGTTGTTTATCAGCATCTTTCGCTAATCCTAAACAAACTATCCTGTATGGAGATGAGTACGGATTCGCTTAATAATATGACTCAATCCCACAGAGACAAGGCATTAGACACCTTCGTAAGGGGATTGCGAGGCGATCTACCACGTCTTTTAAGCATTAAAGAACCAGTCGACCTTCCACAGGCCTTACATCTGTGCCTGAAGCTGCAAAACGTAGATTTTAGAACACAGTATGCAAATAACAGCCAAAACTCTTCGCGCAAAACCCAATTACCCCCTGTCCTATCCCCAAAACCAATACCAGCTCCGCGAGGAAACTTCTACCCAGAATTGCTACACAAACCACAAATGCAAATGAGACCAACACCTGAAAGACGACTTCAACCAAACCCTTGGCCACAATTATCAAAACGCTATTCAACAAAATTCTTAGCCACAAAATGTCAACCCAATGAGACCACAATATCACAGACCTCAACTACCACCTAAGCCTATGGATATAGATCAAAGCATCCATTCAAGACAGGTGAACTATGCTAATCGACCACGAATTCCGCAGATACAGAAACGACATCATCAAGGTAACTCCAATCAGGTTCACCACCCAAATAAATTCCAAAGAATCTTTAACACCGAACAGGACAACAACGAACAAGAAACGGAACCATCACCGGACAACTGCGAAGGAGAAACATATCCCGAGAATGCGGACAGTAATCAAAATACGCAAACGTATGAAGAATATGTGGAATACTACGGTAACCCCCATTTCGACGAAACAGAAGAATTAGACGATATCTATTTTTTAGATTAAGTCGTTCTTCACTTCCCTATTTTGAATTTAAGGTGAAAAGTGGAGAAACGCTCAAATTTTTAATAGACACGGGCTCTAACAAAAATTACGTGCAAATTAAACGTATAAAATTCCCTATTTCTAACTAGAACCCTTTTTTTGCTAACTCCGTAGGAGGTAATATAAAAATTACCCATCACTCATTTATAAATTTATTTAAACAATATGGGAAAAAATCAAAATTCTTCATTCTTCCCAGCCTGATCTCCTTCGATGGAATAATAGGCAACGATTCTCTTAGAGAACTCAAAGCTGCTATTCATACCAACGAAAACTATATGACTATCTTCCCCAACATCCAAATAAAAATTAAACGCATATTACAGAAAACGTTAATAACATAAATTTACGACTTTCGCACCTTTCTGCCCTACACTTTTTGCAGAACCCAACAAGAAACTGACATACACTACGACAGTAAGAGGCGAAATACGAACTAATATAGATACACCAATTTACTCCAAATCCTACCCTTATCCAATGGCATTGAAAGACGAAGTGGAAAAGCAGCTAAAAGAACTACTTAATGAAGGAATAATTAGACCATCGAAATCGCCATCCAAAGAAAATTGACGCATCCGGGGAAAAAAAATATAGTATGGTTATAGACTATCGTAAACTAAATTCGGCTACTATCCCTGATAGGTACCCTATCCCCGAGATAAACGAAGTCCTTTCTAATCTTGGCAAACAGAAATACTTAACCATTATTGACCTCAAAATCGGGTTCCACCAAATCTTACTCAAACATACTGACATAGAGAAAACAGCATTTTCGGTCAACAATGGGAAATTTGAATTCGTTCGCTTACCCTTTGGACTGAAAAATGCCCCCGCGATTTTTCAGCGCGCTTTAGACGATATTCTTAAAGAGCACATAGAAAAAGATGCTACGTATATATTGACGACATCGTCATATTCGGTGAAACCGAAGAAGAACATTTCAAGAACATAGAATTGGTATTTAAAACCCTCGAAAATGCTAATATGAAAATCCAATTCGATAAAAGTGAATTCCTGAAAAAGGAAATTGAACTTTTAGGTTTCGTCGTTGGTACAGATGGTATTAAAGCCAATCCAAAGAAAGTCCGCGCAATAGTCGATATGCCTCCTCCTCAAAATCTTAAAGACCTTCGCTCGTTTCTAGGAATGTCAGGGTATTACCGGCGTTTCATTAAGGACTATGCGAAACTTGCAAAACCCTTAACATCCCTTTTAAGAGGGGAAGATGGACGCGTGTCCAAAAATGCTTCAAAAAAATAAAGTGATTCACCTTGACAAAACTGCTTTCAATGCTTTCCAAAATTTAAAAAATGCACTAGTGTCTAAAGTAGTTATACTTTCTCATCCCAATTTTAATAAAAGCTTCGAGTTAACCACAGACGCATCAGACTACGCTCTAGGTGCCGTGTTATCTCAGGATAACAAGCCAATTACATTCCTCTCCAGAACGTTAAGTACAACAGAAGGAAATTATGCTACCAATGAAAAGGAAATGTTGCCAATAATTTGGTCTTTGAATTCATTAAGAAATTTCCTATACGGATCTAGAAAAGTCATTATCTTTACCGATCACCAACCACTCACGTTCGCGCTGAGTCATAAAAATACAAATTCTAAAATGAAGAGATGGAAGGCGATATTAGAAGAGTACAATTATGAGCTCAGATACAAACCGGGTAAAGCAAATATCGTTGCAGATTCCCTTTCAAGACCCCCATTAGCAGCCCAAATAAACTCAATGACACCAACAATGCACAGCGACGAAAGATCATCTCAGAACCTAATTCCTTCGGTGGAAGTGCCCGTTAACGTCTTTCGTAATCAACTTATCCTCAAAATAGCTGACGAAAGTAGTTACCAAATCAAATCCCTTTTCTCAACACATACCAGACACATTGTGACACAACCAACATATTCGGAATCGGACATAATCAACATTTTTAAAAGATACCTCAACCCACATATTGTTAATGGCCTAATGACCAATGAGCCTACAATGGGTAAAATACAGGAAATTTACCCAATCCACTTCAAGAGCTATAGAATTCGTTTTACGCAAACAATTGTCGAAGATGTCGGAAGTGAGAAAATAACAGGGCGAAATAATACTTACGGAACACCGACGAGCACATCGCAACGCCTACGAAAACCGACTCCAAATCTTACAAAAATTCTACTTTCCGAAAATGGCAGCTGGAATTAAACGAATAGTTAAAGACTGCTCTATAAGTAAAGAAAACAAATACGAGCGACACCCAAATAATTACTTACTTACTTAACGGGCTCCCGACCCGTGGAGAGTCTCTGCCTGAGACACTGCAGCCTTCCATCCTCTGCGATCCCTGGCAAGATGCTTCCAGTTATCCAGACCAAGCGCTCTGGCATCCGCGATGGCTTGGTCTTTGAAACGGAGGTTCGGTCTTCCTTGTCGTCTCGAACCTGGCGGCTGGGATTCGAAGATCCTCTTAGCTGGAGCATTATTGTCCATTCGCTCGATGTGGCCGAGCCAATGTAGTCGACGTATTTTGGCCCTTTGGACTACATCCACATCTTGGTACAGCTCATAGAGTTCGCGGTTGTATCTTCTCCTCCATCAAAAATCCGCCGAAGAATTTTTCTTTCGAAGGAGCCCAGTATCAGCTCTCCCTTCCTGCTTATCGTCCAGCACTCGGCGCCATAAAGCAGAACTGGCAGGATAAGGGTTCTGTAAAGCATACATTTTGTCCTTCGAGTTAGGAGTTTTGAACCCAATTGTTTTGCCAAACCGAAGTAGCAGCGGTTTCCTAGGGTAATTCTTCGCCGGATCTCCACTAGGATGTCATTTGTGGAGTTCATGTTTACTCCGAGGTAGATAAACTCCTTAACTACCTCGAAATTGTTGCTATCAATAGTGACGTTCTGTCCTAGGCGGTGGACAGATGCTTGTTTGTTTGTTGATAGCATGTACTTAGTCTTGTCCTCATTTACTACAAGACCAACGAATTTCGCCTGTTCTTCAATCGCCGTAAAAGCCTCTATCACGGAACGCTGGGAGCGACCGATGATGTCAATATCGTCTGCATACCCCAGTAGCTGGACGGATTGGTTGAAGATAGTGCCTTCCGTGTTGACACCTGCCCTGCGCACTATCTGCTCTAGCACGAGATTGAAGAAGTCACATGATAATGCGTCTCCTTGCCGAAATCCGGTGCATGTTTCGAATAGCTCGGAGGAACTACTTCCAAATTGCACGTTGCAGCGTGTGTTCTCCATAGCTGGATCAGTTTTGCCGGGATCCCGAATTCGGCCATCGCCACATAAAGCTCCTGACGATGAATGCTATCATATGCGGCTTTGAAGTCGATGAATAGGTGGTGAGTCTCGACTTGAAATTCATTGGTCTTTTCCAGGATTCGCCTCAGTGTGAAAATTTGGTCTATAGTCGATCTGCCGGGTCGGAAGCCACACTGGTACGTGCCGATTAGTGTGTTGCAGAACGGTTTGAGACGTTCACACAGTACGTTGGATAGGATCTTGTATGCGACATTAAGCAGGGATATGCCTCGATAGTTCTTGCAAGACATAGGATCGCCTTTTTTGTAGATGGGGCATATGGAGCTGATAGTCCAGTCATCGGGCATACTTTCCTCCACCCATATTTGGTTGATGATTTGGTGCATGCGCCCTACCAAAACATCACCACCGTATTTGAAGAGCTCCGCTGGTAAACCATCAGAGCCGGCGGCCTTGTCGTTCTTTAGCTTTTTTATTGCTAAGCCAACTTCTTCTATACTGGGCGGTGGAACTGGATCTTCATTGACTGGACGTGGGTTCTCTTCTTGCCCTATCACTCTCTCTACATGATGCCCATTTAGCAGCTGCTGGAAGTGCTGCTTAAACACATCTACTATTCCCTGCGCTTCGGTGACTAGGTTTCCATCACTGTTTCGAAGAGCCTGCGTTCCGGTCTTGAAGCCAGCAGCCAGTTGCTTGGATTTCTTGTAGAACTTCCGGATGTTGCTTCGATCGCGGGACTCTTCGATCTCCTTGAGCTGGGAGACTGCGTAGGCCCTCTTCTTTGTACGCAGGATTTTCTTCTCCTCCCTCCTCCTGGCTCGATACTCTTCCCTCGCTGCCCTTGTTTTGCGCTGCAGCGCCTTTATATGTGCATCTTCTGTCACCTTTTTCCTGCGTACGCATTCATCATCATACCACGGGCTCTTTCTCTGGGGTGGCTGGTACCCTAAGGTGGTTTCGGCTACCTCTTTGATGATGTCGCGATGCTGGGACCACTGGGTGTTGGCATTTGTGGTAGGTGAATGCACTGCGGAGAGTTTCTCACTCAGGCGCTCTTTGTAGACTCTGGCTACTCCAGGAGTGCTAAGGCGTCCAACGTTGAATTTCTTCTTCTGGGCGGAACGCAGCTTCTTCTCGTTGGATAGTCGAGCTCTGAACTTAGCCGCAACAAGAAAATGGTCAGAGTCGACGTTTGCCCCTCGGAATGTGTGCACGTTGAGGATGTTGGATGCGTGCCTCGCGTCGATTAGCACATGGTCGATTTGGTTGGCGGTTCGACCGTCTGGAGAGCGCCAGGTTGCTGTGTGGATCCTTAGCCTTGGAAACCTAGTGCTACTTATCACCGTATTACGAGCTGCCGCGAAGTCAGTTAGTCGGTAACCGTTGTCTGTGGTCTTTCGTGGATTCTGTGCTTACCAACTAACCCGCCAAAGATGTTTTCCTTTCCGATTTTAGCATTGAAGTCCCCGAGCACAACTTTGACATCGTACTCCGGACAGGCTCCGTAGGCTCCATCCAGGAGGTCATAAAACTCCTCCTTGATAGGGTCTTCAGCCTCGTCGGTAGGGGCGTGTGCACATATTAGGCTTATGTTTTGGAAAGTAGCTTTGATGCGGATCACAGCTAGGCGATCACTTATCGGCTTAAAGTCAATGACTTTTGTCCTAAGCCGATTTCCCACGACGAATCCGCATCCTAATACATGCAATCTTTTATGGCAACTGTAATAAATATCGCAATTTTTCCTTTTCATCATACCTGATCCTATCCATCGTATCTCCTGGATCGCGGTAATATCTGCCTTGTACCGCGTGAGGACAGACTCAAGTTTTTGAGTAGCACCTGGGGTGTACAGCGTTCGCACGTTCCAGGTACATACTCTTAAATCGTTGTCCGTTGACGTTCCGGGTCTAGTTGCCGTTTGAGGGAAATTGTTATCCGAGGCACCTCGTGTCTCTCTCAAAACTATTCTTTTTTTTTACATGGTCGGGAAGTTACCCCGACGGCACAACCCCCAACCTGGAGGGCCAGGCCCTTGACCCTAGGACAGCAGGCCGGTTACTCTGGTGCCAGTAACCCACTTTGGGTTGTGAGCGCTGCCGTTGGCCCATTAAGGGTTCATCCGCCACCAACAAATAACCAAATAATTAAATCTCACACCCATTCCAAAATATCCTGGACACACTATTCACCTAGATATATTTTCCACTGAAAAGCACTTTGTCCTGACAGCAATAGATAAATTCACCAAATATGCCCAAGCAAAAATAATCGAATCTAGATCTATTGAACACATCAAACCACATCTGCAAAACAAACAACGTACGGCTAGGTTGAACGCTTCCATTCAACATTGTCAGAAATCATGCGATGTTTGAAGGCCGATGGACGCCCTCGTTCATTTGAGCAATTGCTCAACAGAGCTCTTAACGAGTACAATTTCACAATACACTCTACAACAAAGAAAAAACCAGTTGAACTATTCTTTGGACGTTCCCCAAACATAGACCCAGACAAATTTGAACAAATACGACTCAACAATATCGAAAGACTAAAACTAAAACAAGAAAAAGATCTAAGCTACCATAACAAAAAGAGAAAGCCTATTAGACAATATAACCCAGGAGACATAGTTTATGTGAAACACAATAAACGAATAGGGTCAAAACTAACAATCAGATTTCGAAAAGAAATTGTCAAAGAAAATAAACACTCTATAATCATTACTAACTCTGGCAGAACAGTTCACAAAAGCAATATCAGAAATTAGCACTTAAATATCATTTCAGATACCTTCTTAATTTCGGTAAGACCGAAATCCAGATACTTGGCTTTACGAACGCTCAAGTGGTAGCAATACATACAGGCCACGCAAGACTACATACAGGAAACTTTAAACTTATTCACGTGATCGACTTGGACCAATACGAGACAAGACTAAATGAACTAACCCCAATTATTTGTACTCACAGAAATAACTCCCTGTACCCCTATCTTAAACATGAAATTACTCAAATTCAAAATCTAATACATCATCTTAAACCACGGAAGGTGAAAAGATCTCTTGACTTTATAGGGTCGGCTTGGAAATGGGTCGCGGGTAACCCCGACCATGAGGATTATATAACCATAACAGAGAAAATTAACAATATGTTACAAAATAACAATAAACAGATTATAATTAATACACTGTATAATGAAAGAATGAACAATATTACTAAAATGTCAAATGAAATTTTAAAATCAATCCAAGAAAATAAAATGCTAAATAACGAAATTTTAATAAATGTTCAATATAAACTTAAAATATTTAATGAAGAACTAGAACATCTAAATTATGCCATACATTGGGCTAAAATCGGTATTATTAACTCTCTTATATTATCCAATCAAGAAGTTAACTTGGTCTTAAGCACCATATCCAAAGAAAATTTGCCTTTCCATACTATTGAAGAAGCCTTAAGCTTGGCAGAAGTAAAAATTGCAAGCAATTCAATCTCAAAACTTTATATTATAAATATACCTCTAGTAACTCAAAATGATTATGTAAAACTTATGCTAAAACCCGTAAAAAGAAATAATATTGCAACAGATTTATTGTTTAAAACAATTTTGAAATCTGAAAAGAAAACATATGAACTAAAACAAACCTGCAAGTCATGTAACTATTTTTCAATTTGTAAAATCCAAGATATTGTAAATCTAACTAACACAGCATGTATTCCTAATATTTTAAAAAGTGTAAAAGCTACTTGCAACATAATAAACAATCAACATCTACCACAAATAGATGAAGTATCAACAGGCGTGATTTTGCTCAATGGTTTTAATGGGACCTTAGCAATGGAATCAACACAGCAAAAGCTCGATGGCACATTTTTAATCAATTTTCATAATACCAGCATTACCATCAATGACAGAACATTTACCTCACGAGAAGCATCAGAATATCAAGCACTCCCCGCAATCCTTCAACTAACCCCAAAAGAGAAGCAATACCGTAAATTCCTTTCATTAGAAATGATGAACGAGTTACATATAAACAATACGAACGGTTCCAAAATCTGGAACCAGAACATAAGCAAGTCCATCATACTTCAGTAATAAATCACACAGTTCGGCCACCTACATTGAAGTTCAACGACATCCCATACTTTTAGTAATTGATTAAGGACAATCAAATCAAGGAGGGAAGAGTTAACAAACGAGTTCCCACAGTCGAATTCCAAGAATCTCAACTGCACTGCAATAGTCAATACACGAGATCCCACAGTCGAATTCCAGAAATCTCGACTGCACTGCAATTTACACACTCCAGACAAATTGCCAGGAAATTGACCTATATACATTTGAATGATGCAAGTAGCTTAATAGGCAAAAATAATTAATAAATAAATGTGCCAGTAGGTTTGTTTGACGTGGGCCCTAGTGCGCACTGGGTTAACCCTAATGCGTTCGATATAGCACTGAATTCGCCCTGGTACTGAAAACCTATGTTTGACATGGCTTCTAGGGCACCCTAGTTGTGCCCTAAACTGACCCCAGTTAATTTGTGGGGGCAAGAATTCAGTGCTGAGTTTTGCTGTCATTTCGCTTGTTGTCATTTCATTTTCAAACTCGTCATATATATTGCGAACACTTTTATCAACTATTTGTAATATACAAACCCAAATTCAAAATTTAGTTCACTCATTTTTAACTATAAACGGGAAAAAGTGGTACCAAAAGATAAATTTTTGACAATATCAACAGCTGACAGACTTTAGGGCAACGTTTTGCGTTCGATATAGAAGTCCAATTTTCAGGGTAGTGCAGGGTTTTTGACAGGCTTGAAAATTAGCTGACACTTCTCAGTGCGCACTAGTGCTAGCCACGTCAAACAAACCTAGTATCGATGTGAATTTAGTTCTAAGTTTTGATGGCAATAAAGAGGTAGTTCCTCATAAAATAACTTTTTTTTAATTAAACGTCGCGTTGAATTATTAACTTGTACGAATGTGTTACAACTACGCGATGGCTGCAAACACGATGATTGAAATTTTAGTATTTCATAAAATTTCAACCGAGTTTAAATTTGTTTCCTTTTGGTTTTAATGTTTGACTTCTGACACCATATAATAAGCCTCGATTCAATTAACACACAAATTCAACATCTTATTAAATATCTTTATTTAATTACGTATAACTATCTCCGATGTGTCTCGTTCTCCCCTGGGTTGGTGGTCAACTGCGATGACGTTCTACAATTTCTACAATACAACTGACGTTTGGCGATGCTCTAAAACTAAAAGCGTGTTCACATTTATTACACCCCCCTATAGTCTTTGTGCGAAAGAAGAATAGTGAATTAAGATTGTTTGTTGATTATCGTGCGTTAAATAATACCATGTTCGCGAAGTGATTTATAAATCACGAAAGGCGTCTCCACCGAACTTAACGTGTTGAAGTGTGGACAGTTTTTTTTATTTTTTGTTTGCTGAATAAAGTGCTGAAGCAAATAACAGGTATGTTCGATTTTATTTTGTGTGGATTTGCGATGACAGATACGTAATTAAAATTTAAACACGTCTAAATCACGTAAATATTAATCACGAAAATGTATGATAAATCACGTAATTTATGAGATGATTTAGCTAAATACAGTCGATTTAGCTAAATCACGTTGGTGGAAACATGGTATAAGATTACTTTAAGAGATCACCTTACATTACCACTCAAAGAAGATTGCTTAGAATACTTGGGGGGAAGAACGGATTCCATCGGGTACCAGTGCACCAAGACTCCAGACATTTGAACGCATTTGTCACACCGAACGAATATATACGAATATTGTTATATGCTTTTTGGACTGACAAATTCTCCCCCAGTATTCAGAGATTTGTTTCAATAGTTCGAAATTGTTGTCTATCTAGACGATATAAATGTGGCGGCAAAAACATTCCAAGAGCATATCGAAGTGTTTTCGATTGTTAGCAGAAGCTGGCTTGAAGTTAAATTTAAGAAAATGTAAATTTTCTTATCAGGAGTTGGAATATTTAGGATATCGTGTGAATGAAAGAGGTATTCGTCCAAACGAAGCTCACCTTAATGCAATTAAGAGCTATTCAGTACCTACAAATACGAAGGAGGTAAAATGGTGTATAGGGTTCATATTTCATATTTCAGACGGTTCGTTCCTGACTTTTATCGCATAGCATGACCTTTCATCGCCTTATGCAGAAAGATGCATAAGTGGACTGAATGCATGAACTCGTTCTTGGTTCTGAGGGACAAACTAACTGAACCCCCTATTTCGTCCTCGAGATTGAGGATGGCTTGGGGGTAGGTTACACGTGTTTTGCGGTCGACAGGCAGCAGCTGATGCACAGACTGGACTTTGTACGGGAACATGCGCAAGTCTTTGACCAAAATTCGACTAAGGGACGATCGGCTGATGGCTAATTGCGAGGCACGGCGTCTGGTCGATGTTTCCGGCGACAGCTCGATATCCTCGTCAACAGCGGCGATATTCTCGGCACACCGGGCGCTCCGGGGCCAGCCACTCTTGGCAACGTCTCGTGTGGTCCCATTCTCTTCAAGTTTGGTGGCCAAACGGCGCAGTGTTTGCGCAGTCGGTGTCGGACGGCCGTGGAAGCGCGACGGAATTCGCCCTGCGACACGATTATTCCGCGTTCTTGGGGATTGTATCACTCCATGGCTTGTTCACTTGTATTCTACATCTGTCTAGTCCACAAATGTCAAAACAGATTTGACTGCGGCCATTTGCAAAAATAAGAGCATCTTCCAATAGGGTGATCTCTTTTGGCCTACCTTGTAGTTATGAGTTGGAAGCGCTGGCCATTGTCAATACTCTAGAAAGGTTTCAAACATTTTATATTGCAACTCTTTGGTTTGACATTTGAAAAGAAATTGATTGATCCTCAGATTGTATGGTGGACCTAGAGTTTTGCTAATTTTGACCTAACAGTTCGACATCGTCCAGGAACACATATGGCCCATGATGACGCACTAAGTCATTTACCAGTTGTCTGTTCTATTGAAGAAAACGAAATAGATTTGAACATTCAAATTGCTCAAACCCGTGATGCCAAAATTCGGCAGCTAAGGGAAAGATGGAAAGATTAGAAATATCAGAAGTTCCAGGTTATGAACTTGAAAATGGTTTAGTTTATCGTGTCAGTGGTTCGTGTCAGCAGCTTTATGTACCAAGTGAGATGGAAGATGGTGTAATGAGAATGATACATGAGGGTTATGGTCATTTGAGCATTGATAAATCTACAAACCAAGTACAGAAGCATTATTGGTTTCTTTCGATGCGTGAGAAGCTAAATAAATTTATTTGGAATTGTTTAAAGTGCATTTATTATTCCGCAACAGAGCCCTGGGATATCTTACACATAGATCATTTTGGTCCTTTTGAAACTGTTAAATCTAGACATGAGCATGTGTTAGTTGTAATAGAGAATAGACTCATTTACAAATTTTGTAAAACTATATGGGGTATGCACTAGTGCTAAAGAGTCTATTTGTGTACTTAAGAAATACTTTTTGGATTTTAATCGTCCACGATATCGGATCATAACTGATCAAGGCACGTGTTTTACTTCCTTAGAATTTGAGAAATTCTGTCGGGGCCAAAGCACTAGTCAAATGGTTAATGCAGTAGCATCGCCTTAATCCAATGGTCAGGTAGAAGGATTCAAACGCGTTTGGAAGACCTTACTGCAAAGCTAGATTGTCAGATGTTGAGTTTGCATTAGATAATCTGTACATTGTACAACCAAGAAGACATCTAGCCAAATGTTGTTTGGTGTTGAACAAGATGGAAAAGTATTTAAAGACTTAACAGAGTATCTGCATGATGTGTACCTATTCTAATGAAGCAAGTAATTTGGAAGTAATAAGAGAAGAAGCCAACAGTGCTTAGCATAATTGGTTCTCTATCCATATTCAGCACCGAAAACTGTTCATCCGTTCGCATTTCAATTGTTTTTTAATTTTATTTATGTGAATTCTACTTTTGACAGCAAAATTCATATAGGCGCATAAATGAAATCCGTGAGGGTTGTTCCAAAAATTTTGTTAACAACATGCAAGCTAAACCCAAGCTTCCACTAGGGCATAAGCGAATCTAGAAAATGTTTATGAACATTGAATAAATTTCTATTTGGCTTGGTGAATGTTTCCAAATAGATAATAGTTTTTTTTTTCGGAGGTTGTTACTATCCGATGGAGCACTCAGACACAAACTACAGGTCCATTGTACTGCCAAACAGACACCTTACATTACTGTACTTAGTTTTTTCGTCTTTCGAAGAAAGATGAGAAGGAGCTTTAGTGATGAAGAGCTTAGATGTTCGGCACTCACCACATCAGCCCCAAAGATCCGCCACCTGATGCGAGCAAAGGCGGGACAGCTACAGAGGAAGTGTTCCGCTGTATCATCGTCCTCTCCACAAGCAGGACAGATAGTGGTGTTGCTCAAGCCCAACACATTTAAGTGTTTGGCAAAAGCTTGGTGGCCCGAAAGGACGCCCACAAGCAGTCTGCAGTCCATTCTCCTAAGGGATAGAAGGAAAGACGCGGACCTTTTGCAGATGTCCGAACGCAGTCGTTTGGTCTGCCTACACCCAGCACAGTCACGCCACCGACGCTCGTGTTCACGAGAAACCCAAGTATCAATGGATGACCTAACCACAGAAGCAGGCAGACCCAACGCAGGTTCAGGTCCTGAGAAAGCCTCTTCTGAACCCCGTCTGGCAAGCTCATCAGCGATCTCATTTCCCTGGATACCAGTGTGACCTGGGACCCAAACAAGATTCACAGTGTTGAGCCTTCCGACTAAGTTCAGAGAAAGCTTGAGTTCGAGCACTAACTTGGACGAGGTAAGAGGGTTAAGCAACGCTTTTAATGCAGCTTGGCTATCACTGCAAACGCATATGCATCTGGCCCTCCACCTGTTTGTCACAATGTAGCGCATAGCCATAAGGATAGCGAAAATCTCCGCTTGGAAGACGGACGCTTGATTACCTAAGGGGTAGTGTAGTCTAATGTTCTCGCTTTCCACAAAGACACCAGAACCAGACCCTTGTCCGGTTCTGGAGCCATCCGTGAACACACGATGGTACTCTTTCCCAGGCTCAGAGTCTGACCGAAGCCATTCCGTTTCCTGAGAAAAGTTGACATGGTAGTTTTGTCGCAGTAGGATTTCTGGGGTCATTGCGTCAGACGGCATGTCCATAAGACAGGGGTCAAAGGACAATTCTCGCACAAGTTCCTCAAAATTCCAATGCGCGTGGTACCAAAAGCCACCTCTCTTTAACCGAGAAATGGTTTTCAGCGTACACCCCATGATAAAAATATCAAGAGGGGGGAGGTTCATCATAGCATCTAGAGCAGAGCCCGGAGTGCTAGGGAAGGCCCCTGTGCATCCAAGACAGACCGTTCTTTGAAGTTTGGCAAGAGAGGCAGTAACACGTTTCCGCGAAAGCCTGTTGCACCATACAACCGATGCATATGAGAGAAGTTGTCTTATCATTGCCGTATAGATCCGAAGGATCCTTTTAGGAGATAAGCCCAATGTCTTGCCAAAAGCGCCTTTGCACTGCCAGAAAGTTGACAGCGCTTTTTCGGTTTTTGATTCAACATGCTTGGACCAAAGAAGCTTTCTATCGAGGATTACTCCCAGATATTTGACTTCATCGGATATCGGGATAGTGACGCCTTTTAGCACAAGCTGAGTCAGACCAGTGATCTTTCTCCTTCTCGTGAAGGAACAACCGTAGTTTTAAGAGGATTCACTGAAAGCCCATTTCTTGTGCACCAATCGTCGATAAGGCCCAAAGATCTCTGCGCCCGAGAGCAGACAGTCCTTTGGTTTGAACCGACAGACAGAACGGCGACATCATCCGCATAGGCTTGCGTGTAGGTTCCAGGAAGATTGAGAGCCGTTAGCAGAGAGTCCACTACCATACACCATAAGAGGGGAGACAGAACACCACCTTGAGGGCAGCCTCTGTTCACCCCAGTCATGACGCATTTGCCACAATCCGCCTCGGCAACCAACGTCCTGTACATTAGCATTGCTTTAATCCACAGAACCAATGTTTCATCTACACCATGATGTCTGGCATTCACAGCATTGCACATGCTATCAAAAGTCGCATTATCAAAAGCACCCTCGATATCGACGAAAATACGCAGCGCGTACTCCTTCCGATCAAGAGCACTTTCAATTCTACCAACAAGGTTTTGAAGCGCAGTTTCACAGGATTTTCCACGCTGATAGACATGTTGCATCAAAGAAAGAGGATGCGATCGAAGAGCAACATTGCGCACGTGCAGCTCAACCAGTCTCTCCAAGCTTTTCAGCAGGAAGGAAGACAGACTTATGCGTCTAAAGCTTTTGGCGAGAGTGATGTCGGTCTTACCTATCTTTGGAATAAACACGACTTTGACCATACGCCAAGGGGAAGGTATGTAGGCCAAGGCGAAGCTAGCTTTGAAAACTATTTTCAGCGTCTGCATCAGCTGACTAAAACCTTGTTTCAGCATAGCCGGATAAATTCCATTCGGACCCGGTGACTTGAAACTCTCAAAAGATGCAATTGCATATTTGATAGCTTCGTCCGTCACCACTCTGGATGCAACATACCAACTACGCCGCGTGGTGTTTGTTAGTTGAGAAGTGGCCACCATAGGCTTTACCACTGAAGAACACGTAATGACCTGATTTCCCGGGAAGTGAGTCTCCAGCAGGAGACTAAAAGCCTCCGCCTTTGTCTCAGTGTAGGTACCATCAGATTTTTGGAGCGATTCCAGTTTACTTGGTCTGTCCCTATTAAGGACTTTAACAAGCCTACTGGTTGCACTTAGTGAAGCGACCTCCTCACAAAATTTCTTATAAGAGTCGGTTTTCGATTTAAGAATTAGTCTCTTAAATTCTTTTTGTTTCGATCGATACAGATTAAAGTCTTCTACTAAATTGGTTTTTAAAGACCTATTTAGGAGCTTTCTGGTTTCTTTGCGAATACACTGCAATTCGGTATTCCACCAAGGCACCGGTTTTCTACTGGAGTTTTTTGAAACTGGACACACGCTAGTTCAAAACAACGGATAATGACGCTGCTCAGATCGTAAGCAGACCTCTCTACCCCCTGTAGTGATCTCAGTTTGAGTGGTGCTTTAACAGAATTGCCAAGCTCCTCCTCAAACCGAGCCCAATTTGTTTTCCTCGGATTTCTCCTCTCCAGCGAAGGTGAAACTTCACAGTAGATTTGAAATTCGATGTATCTGTGATCTGACAAAGTGCTATCTGGCGATAGTCTTGCAATGCCTGTTGGACAGAGTAACATCAATTACTTGCTGTCTCCTGGCTGTAACAAATGTAGGTCGACAACCTACATTGTTGATGGTGATGTCAGACGATAGGATGAAGTCCAGAAGACGATCTCCTCGTATATTACACTTGCTGCTGCCCCAAACAGAGTTTTGTGCATTAGCATCGCAACAACAGATAAGACCTATCTTCTTGGACTCGCAGTACTCTACGAACTCAACAACAGCCTTTGGTGGTGGAGGAGTTAAAGAGTCGTTGGGAATATAAGCCGATGCAACGACAAAGGTTTCCCAATTGCCGTTAGCATGGTAAGTAATAGTTGCAGCAACCAAATCCTGGCAACAAAATCGTTTGTTTGTAGCTGCCGTGAGGGATTTCGATTCAACAAGACATGTCCTAGGTCTCTCGGACAGCTTATCGTAAAGAACGTTGTGCGAACCGCTCAACTCACCAAGGCCACAGATGCGATTTTTCCACACCCACGGTTCTTGGATGGATGTTATGCAGTTCTTTGTTCTACGGACCGCAAGTAAACAAAATGGATGTAGACTCTGGGTTACGTACTCTATTTGCACTATTTGGCATTGAAATGGAAATGAATCCTACCAAGATGCAGATAGGGACGCATGTTGTACCTAGACTTAATGATCTCGGCAGAAACCATGTCTATGCTCACAACCAGAGAGCTACCATCTTCATCGTGACGGTTTCTGCTCTGCCTGTGAGAACGGACAATCCAGGCTTTTGTGTCGAGACCAGGGTTCTGGGCATTCAAACGGTTAAGCACATCCGCCGATTTCTCCAGTTTCCCAGAGATCCAACAGACGTCACGCGTAAGCTGGGTGGCTTGTAGACCTCAAAAATTGTGGTCCCAAGGGAGGGATCTTCGGCACCATACTGCTAACCCATTCAGAGGTTTGCTGCGAGGAGGTCTTCACCACGAAGGTTCCGTTGTTGAACTCACAGCCCTCTACCTGGATACAAGCATCCGTTGCCGCGACAAGCTCCAAAAGATGGGCTTTGCAGTGTTTGCACTCTGCATCACTCATGCTATTTTCATTGCCTGCTTTCCCTATACGAACGGCTAAAGAAGAAACAGCAGCATCCTTATAGGACAGCCTACTATCTCGTACGTTAGCTGTTCTGCGTTTAAAAGAAGCACGCATCTTCTTGCTTTTTGGCTCGGCAGAAGAGGAGACAGCGCCCAGTCCAAGGGGTTGGTTTGCTTCAGTTGGTGGGACCTCCACTGACCTGTTCCTTTTCAAAGGCACCGCCGAAGAGCTGAGAGAAGAGCTTGCGCCTTCAGCCGGTAAAGCATCTTTGCGCTGCAGATCCAACAACATCTTCCTTTTCCTCTTCCGCTGTCTCTTAGACAGCCGCCGCTCAGAGCCCGCCTCTTCAGGAGCCCGTTCAACCATAGAGGTTTCATGAGTTCGGCCGTCAGTGGCAGTGCAGTGGGCAGCAGCTTGTCTCATGCTCAATTTGCCGAGGAAATCGGACATAGAGCCGCAAGAGTCGCTTGTGGGTTCGGGTATGAATGTTGGGGCCTCCAGAATCCGTGCCCCGGCCGTAGTCGACAAGACTACGGATGGATTTTGGCTATTGCCATTACCACCTGGAGTAGACAATTCCTTTTGTTTCTCCATTCATAGCATTGTTGAGTGTTAACCACTGGCTCCTGTGGGTTAGAATACACTAACAGTTTGGTTTTTACTGAGGATAATCTAAAAAGCTGTTACCTCAAACCCTCCTCCTTTACATGGGCTTTGGACCGGCCTGCTACTTTCGTAACAAGGCGGAGTTAAAATTAATTCTTTTACTTGACACCATATTTGTACAAAATTAAAATATGATTGGAAATTCGGTAGTTTAATAATACTGAACAGTCTTGAATAATGTTACTTAGGAATAGTAAAAATGCTAAAGCAAATTATTAATATCGGAAATAAAAAAAAAAATATTAAACGATATGATTAAACAAAAAGACAAAAACAAAAATTAGTGCCCTCTGTTTAAAATACAAAAAGGGATAAAAACATTTATTAACTGTTTCGAGCATTTTACATCTACGATCTACAAGGATTTTTGTATTATGGCCCTTGAACGGTAATTGACGACGATTTGTGTAGCGAAAAATGAACTCCAACGATGGGAAGAAAAGAAACAAATGAATTCCCTTGAACAGGTCTTAGCTTAGAATGTATTGTTACCGCCTTCGATGCTGGTCCAAATTCAAGTGACCGAAAAACAATGATTAAATTGAGAGTGGAAAAATAAGACAACTTAAAGAGCATAGCATTGAACTCGAACTTGTCCGTCCTTCCCGGGATGTGTAGCAGTCACTCGTCAAATTACCCATTTGCCTGGAGGTAAGTTTGGGTCTTTTACAATGACGACGTCGTCAATATGCATGTCCCGTTGCACCTGCTGCCACTTACGTCGATTTTGGAGTGATGTGAGATATTTCATGCTCCATCTCTTCAAGTAGCCTTGAACCTTGGTTTGGATTGACTGCCAGGATGACAAACGGTTGGTTGGTATATCCAATGACGGCTCTGGAATCGCAGAATATGGTTCACCTAGAAAGAAGTGAGCAGGGGTTAGTGGATCAATGGGGTTATCAGATATCTGACAGAGAGGCCTAGATTTTAGTATTGCCTCTACTTCAGTAAGAAGCATGTATAGTTCTTCGAAGTTGAGAATATCTTCTCCGACAACCCTTCGAAGATGATGCTTGACGGATTTTATGCCCGCCTCCCATAATCCGCCGAAATGGGGAGCCGAAGGGGGTATGAAATGCCATATAATACCACCACGTGCTAACCTTTCTTCGGCCGACGAGTTGTGTTCTTCTGAAAGAATCAGGTTATGCATTTCCGATAATGCACGAGCGGCGCCCAGAAAATTTGTTCCATTGTCGGAGTATATGTGCGACGGTTTCCAACGTCGCGCAACAAATCGTCGGAGTGCTGCCAAAAACGCTTCCGTTGTTAGGTCGCTGAAAAGTTCAATGTGTATCGCCTTCGTCACTAAACACACGAATAGCGAAATATATCCTTTGGGGACATGAACTTTCCTCCTGATTTTCGTTTTGATTGCGATCGGACTGGCGTAATCGCATCCGCATTGAGCGAACGATCTACATTGGCGTACTCTTTCGGGTGGTAGATTTCCCATTATTTGTGCGGTGTTTGCTTTCTTCTGTCTGAAGCATGATATACAGCTGTGAGCAATTTTTCTTAGCAAGTTTCTGCAGCCGATGACCCAGTACTCTTGACGAATGAGTGCGAAGAGAGTCGATACTCCTGGATGTAGAAATCTGTGGTGTGCGTCGAGTAGAATTAGCTCTGTGATGCGACGCTCCTTAGGGATAATTTTTGGGTGCTTGGTGTTGTATGAAATGTTGGCTTCCTCGAGTCGTCCTCCCACTCGTAGCAGGTTATCCGTATCTAGAAAAGGATTTAGACTTATAATATTGCAGTTGTTATGAAAACTACCAAATCTTTCAAAGTGTTTAATTGATTTTCCGAAACGAACGACTTGTAGCCATCTGATGAGACTCAGCTTTGCATTGTGCAATTCGATAGCTTGTAAATGACGACCAGAGCTATGAGTCCGTTTGCTACTATTCGAAATGAAACGATATAGAAAGGCAACGCTTCTTATCAATTTATTCCAAGACGAGATTGACGTCGAGAGTGTTTCGAAAGGATGATCAGGAACTACTGCTACTGCGATTGCTGCACGTGTTTTTTTTTTTCTTCCTTTATACCATCCGGTTGCTCCTCGAATTCGATCGTAATAGGCCAATTTTGCTCACTTTGTAAAAGCCAATCTGGTCCATGCCACCAAATCGGATGTTCAATAGCTTGGATGGGCTTATTCCGCGGGACGCGCAATCGGTCGGGTTGTATTCCGACCTCACGTGAAACCATATATTCCTCGGAATCGTATTGAGCATTTCTGCAGTACGATTCCCAACGAAAGTATCACAACGGCGACATGGTGAAGAAAGCCAAGATTAAACTTTTTGTGAATCACTCCAAGCGAAAACATTTGCAACTGTTATTTTCAGTGATTCAGCATCAAGAAGTCTAGCCAATAAAAGAGCCGCACATAATTCGAGGCGAGGGATACTAAGTCGCTTCAGTGGAGCAACGCGAGTCTTAGCAGTTACAATTCGGATTTCGATCTGACCATTGGGTAGCTGATATCGGGAATATATAACGGCAGCGTAGGCGGCTGCCAAAGCATCCGAGAATCCGTGAACCTGAAAGGATGCGTCTGATAATTCTTCACGATTTTTAAGCCATTGCGTGTAGATTAAGCCGGGAACTATGTCATCCCATTCCAACTTCCGATGCCATAGATTCTGAAAGATAATTTTAAGTAGAATGACAGAAGGTGCGAGGAAACCGAGCGGATCAAAACTGGCAATGTCTCTCAAAATTAGTCGCTTTGTAACATTTTCGATCTTTCTTTCTTCGATCGATCGATTTAACCAAAAACTAAAAATGTCCATCCGAGAATTCCAGTAAAGGCCGAGAACCTTGAGCCATGGATCGCCATCGTTGTTCAGTGAAACCGCTTCGTTTTGAGTTTCATAGCGATTTTCCAGCAGCTCTAAGCAATTGCTTTGCCATTTGCTTAGCTTAAATCCTCCTTTAGACAGAAGGTCGATCAGCGATTGTTTTTTCTGTAAGGCGTCTTCCAATGTATCTGCACCGGATGCAATATCATCCACGTAAAAATCATTTGCAATAATATCAGCTGCAATTGGGAGCTCATCTCTGTAATCATGAGCGAGTTGTTCTAAGACCCGAATAGATTGGAAAGGTGCACATGATGTTCCATATGCTCGAGAGGGTCATTAGGCGTTTTTCGCCAAACAATTCGAAGGAAATCTCTATCCTTCTCCGATATCCAAATTTGACGAAATATTTTGAAAATGTCTGCCGTAAAAACAAATTTATACTTTCGGAATCTCAGAAAAACAAATTTCTTTGAATCGGTGAACCAATCGTTACGCATTCGTTTAGCGACTGTCCAGTGGTATCCTTAACGGATCGATCGAAAAACACACGAAGCTTTGTGGAAGCGCTATCGAGTTTAAGAACAGAGTGATGTGGCAGATAAAACACATTTTGCCGAGCGATGTCTTCTTGCGCCAGCCTGCGCATATGCCCTAATGAAAGATATTCTTCAAGAAACCGAGTATAGCCATAACGAAGTTGTTCATCCTTCAAAAACTTTCTTTCCATATACTTCAAACGATGAATTGCACAAGTTATAGTGCCAGAGAACTGTGGTGGATTTTTAAAGGGGAGGTCTACGATATACTTTCCAGTAGCATCCCTTCGATGTGTACTAAGGAAATGTTCTTCTATTTCCATTTCTTCTTGGGCAAGAAATGATTTTGGATCTACTTCCTCAATAGTCCAGAAAGCTTGTAGCATCGCATTAACATGGAGAATACCGTGATGCGATTGAACATTTTGTGGTTGATCGTGCATCAACTTGCCAGCCAAGACCCAACCAAAAAGGCTCTTTTGAGCAATCGGATATCCTCCTTCACTACACTTGAAATCACCTTGGAGTATATCCCAAACCTTATCAGCTCCTAATAGCATATCTATTGAGCTTGACATGTTGAATAAAGAATCCGCTAATTCAGTTCGGTATGGTGATCCCAATCGTTGGTACATTGGCTGTGACCTGAGGTAGCACATATGCATCAACCGAAATGCTAATTGGTTCGAAACGAGAGGTGAGGTGCATCGAAACAATACCCCTAGGTTTGTCTGCACTGGTAGAACCTATCCCACTTTCAATCCCTGCCGTTGAGCACAGGATTCAGAAACGAAAGATGCTTGAGATCCCGAGTCTAGGAAGAACCGCACTTGCTGATATTTACCCTGGCTATCTAATATATTGCAGTGGGCAAAAGAGTTTGCGGCAGACGGTGCCGTTCACTTAAGGAATGGTTATTTAAAATTCGATTTAATGACGATTGGGATGAAGCGTGAGAGCTATTGCTAGTTCCAGGTTGATCACAATTCCCAATTGAGTCGAGTTTGTAGTTATCGAATTTGAAGAAACGGAGTGTGCAGGAACGGAATTTGTGGAATCGAAATAACCTAGGGTTTCCTGAGAGTGGTTCGATCCTTATTTGTGGGAGTAGAGTTTCTACCCGTTGTAACGACGACGATGACGCAGTTGATGAATTGAGACGATCTGCTAACACAGCTTTACTGTTGGGCCAAACGATCTACGGCAGCAACTTGTTGTTCAGCCAAGCGAGCTACATCGTCTTGTGGCTTGGGCGCAATGCGTTCCCTTATTGCCGCGAGCATAATTGATTGTACAACCAGATATTTCGATTCGAAATCATCGAAATCCTTATCAGGGTTTACATAGCACTCCTGATCGGCAAGCTCGTACATCGAATTTTGAGTGGCTTTAAATTCATCCCATAACTTATAGACCTTTTCCATATGAACTTTTAATGCTTCTAATGTTATCGTGTCCACTAAATTTTCCGTAAAGGAAGCGTTTCGTTAGCGACTCTTTAAGTCGACCACGTATACCACATAAAACGGATAAATTTGCCCTTGAGGTTATCTTTCTTAAACGTTGCAATGTGAATTCACTTAGAAGTTGAAAATTACGCGAGTGTGAACACTATTGAACTGTACTTTCCTGGTACAAATCTAAAGCGATCAACAACGAAATTTACACGTGGATTTGTGTAGCGAAAAATGAACTCCAACGATGGAAAGAAAAGAAAAAAACGAATTCCCTTGAACAGGTTTTAGCTTAGAACATATTGTTACCGCCTTCGATGCTGGTCCAAATCCAAGGGACCGAGAAACAATGATTAAATTGTGATTGGAAAAATATACACAAACAGCCTTATTTATAAACGTATTATAAAGAGTGTATAAAGTTATGCACTCTCTAAAATGCCTCTAAACGCATAAACCTTATTTATAAACATTTTTCAACGTTGTATAGAGCTGGTATAAGCTAAACGCACTTGGACTTTGTTTAGAGCTTGTATAGAGGTGGAATAGTCGAAATGTCATTTTGACTTAAAAAATTTGTCACATTTTATTTTAAATGAAATCAAAAATAAATTGAAAAGATTGTATCGACGTTTTTTTTTTTTCAATTTTAGGGATCCTACAAGTATTATCGAGAAGAAATATGTGGGGATATGCGATATTTTAAACTGTTTTTCAAATTTGTTTTAATTTGCATAAGACTACCGTTTCATGGAGTCCCAAATATCCCATCTTTTTCTTTTTACTTTTCCATTTTTTTATTCCTATTTGTATTTGAATTTGCATTTCCCACAAGCTGCTTAGGTTTTTTTACTCTTTTCGGACAGGTAAATGTAATAGATCTCTCATTTTCAGTACTTTTTTTGACACAAGCCCTGTATAATTAGTATGCATGGAAAAATGTTTTATAAATAAGAATTGTTGGAAGGGTGTATAAGGGCTGCATAAATACTTATACACTGCATAACTATACAGGTGTATAAGCGTGTTTAGCAAATCATTATATTAATACGTGAACATCAAAAGTTTCGGTACACTTTTTAAGTATTTTTAATGAAATGACGAGAATGAAACTTATGTCATTTGAAAGGTACTGTGCCATATGTGTGCACAAACAAGAAATCGTGGGTATATGTCGCCATTAAGGCTGGTAAAACTAAGTTATGAATTCTCCATACAAAACAGGTAATTGAAAAGATTTTGGTGACAATCAATTTTTCGCCGCCGTATTACCCTAGCAACGTATTCAAATATATATATATAAATCATCTTAGATTAGAACCTTCTTCCGATGGAGCAGCTCATTTACGTATTTTTCGATATATAGATGTCGCTCTTTTCGTTTGTAAAAAAAAATACGTATACAAAAGGTAACGAAAATAATTGTGGTAGGTATGTTTTTTAGTATTTCGTACTTATAAAAGGTATGGTCGATTTCGACCACAAGCGATACTAGTTCTAATAAATAAGGCTGAAAGAGAATAAGAAAACATAGAATTGCAGTAATTAACAGCAAGCAACGAGTTAAACATAATTTACGTTATTTAGTTAGATAACTTAAAGAGCATAGCATTGAGTGACTTATAAATATATATAGGGTATATTATGTGTTGATTTTTATTGTGAACGCATAAAATTTCCAAACAGCCCTTACAAGAAAAACCCAAGCGCAAATTTGAATGCAATATTAAAAACAATAAAAATATAGAATTAATTTTTGTGTCTGATTGTTTTCCCTAAATGGTGTTAAAGCATTTTGTTTCGATATAGTTTCGAAATTTAAAGCATTGAAATAGAAAAAAGTGTATTTTCTTTAAAGTATGTAAATATGCACAACCTATTTTGCAAAAAAAATAAAGGAAAAAATAAAGTGAACGAGGAATGAACTTTCTTTGTGATCACGACAGAAGTGATTTTTAAAAAGTGCTTCACCACAGCGTTTCGAGCTGGGCACATAAATGCGTAACAATGAAAGCGTTATGACAAAGAGAATAACAATTTACGTTAGCGAACAACTTTAAGCTTTTTACATTATGTATTTTAATATACTATCAGATTGTGGTGAGATGTCTTAAGGTGTATGTTAGATACTGGGGATCTGGCAGTGCCTTAATGAAAACGAAATGGCTACTTATATTATTTGAATGATTTCACTTCTTTAATTTCTTGTGTAATAAACTTGTAATATCAGATAATAAATATCTAATATAAATTGGCGACGAGGCAAAAAAGATTCTACAATTGGTTAAAGGAAGATATCTACAATTTCTACTACTTCTATACGATTAAAAGTGCTACTGCTGCTGCTGGTAATTGGTTTTGTAGTATTTCTGATATGTCTACGATGATTGGGGACGTGGGTTCCTTCGACGTTAAGTCGTCATGGTCTAGTTATCTACAACGTTTGGACTTTTTCTTTGAGGCAAATGCTATCGAGGTCGAGAAGAAACGGGCAATGTTTCTTGTTCAGTTAAGCGAAGCAGGATATGATGTTCTATTGTCTCTAATTACTCCAAAAGGCCCACGTGATTTTACATTTGAGGAATTGTGCGGAAAATTATCGGAGTACTACAACCCGAAGCCAAATGAAATCGTGGAACGATTTCAATTCAACAAACGTGTTCAGAGAAAGGACGAGCCCATGGGGGAATTTGTAAATGATCTACGAAAGCTCAGTAAAAACTGCAATTTCTCTGAGCTCGACAATATGCTACGTGACCGTATTGTATGCGGTGTCTACGATGAGAGGGTACAACGTAGTTTATTTTCAGAAGTCGGTTTGACTTTAAAGCGTACTTTGGAACTCTGTATTGCGGCGGAAACAGCTGGACACAACGTAGCTGAGGTCCACGCAAATCCAACAGTGAAAGACGAATTACTCGCAGTGAATGCTAAAACTAGGTATAAAACCACTTCTACAAAGTGCTATCACTGTGGGTCATATCATCAAGGTACTTGTCACTACTGTGACAAGAAAGGCCATATTGCTAAGGCATGTTTAAAAAAAAACAGACTGATGGGGTCACAAACAGTTCGAAAAAAAAAGGAAAAACCAATGCAATTCAGTCTGGGCAGTCAAACGAAGCGTTATATACGTTAAATGCTGTTAATAAGGTAAACTCTACTATAAGATCAAAATTTATAGTTGAAATAAGGCTAAATGGTCTGCGAGTGCCAATGGAGGTGGATTCTGGAATAGCGTGTTCCATAATTAATTCGGAAACTTGGGACAGAATTCAAAAGGAAAAAGTGAAGTTAAAGAAATCGAAACTAATTCTGACTACTTGGAACTCAGACAAGCTAACGTTACTTGGTAAAGCGACAATAAAAGTTCGGTTCAAGGACATTTCTACAAAGTTGTCTGTGGTTGTGGCTGCGGAGAGTGGTTCGAATTTGCTTGGCAGAAACTGGTTTAACGAGTTGAAGATTTCTGTAGATGGGATTAAGAAAATAACTACGTACTGCAATGTAACGCAACTGTTGGATACTTATCCGAACGTATTAAGCGAAGAGTTAGGGGTGTACAATAGGCGTTTTTCTTTTTTAGTTCAGAGCACAACCTGAACTGTTATACAAAAAGTTCGTGTTTCTTTTTAGCTCAGATACATCAGAGCTCAGAATTTGTATTTCTTTTTTCGTTCAGAGCGCTATCAGAGCGCGCTCGATGAGCTCAGAATAAATTGACTGAGCAGGCTGAGTGTATAGCTGATTGCACACGTCCAGTCACATTTGACAGAAAAAAAAACACAGGATAAGCAAAATAGTTGAAATGGTGGAGGAACTTTGTTGTTTTGGAACTGAAAATTAACCAATTTAATAAATAACAATTAATAAATTTTAATTTATGCATTTATGACAACTATGCGCTCAAGTGTGTTTCATAAATACCTCAGAACAATCTGAGCACGCTCGCTTCAGAGCGCGCTCATAATGCTCGAGCTCAGTTCAGAGCTCAGCTCTGAACTAAAAAAGAAAAACGCCTAATGGCTCAAAAGTGAACATCGAACTGTTGGAAGAAGCTCAACCACAGTTCCAGAAATACAGGCAAGTACTGTTGCGGATAAGCTGTAAAGCTAAATTAATGTGAACGCAGCCTTACTTTTCTTCCTCCTCCTTTCTGACATTTATCTTATTTCTTGTAAATATTCGCCTTACGAGCGAAATTCATTTAATTTGGCGTATTTGCCATTTGTCAGCCGTCGAGGAAAGAGGGAGTAAAACTACGGTAAGTTATCTTAAAATATGCATTGTAATCTTTGTCAAAACTGCTTTTCCTAGAAATAAACCAACAATTATATGCGAATGCGTTTATTGAAGTTAAATCGCATCCCTCCCAGTCGCCGGCCGCGAGAATTCTTTATTTCGCAGTTTACGCACTGCAATTAGCCGCCATTACCGCCGCCACAGATTTCTTGTGTGAAATAAATATATACTGCCGCCGCAGTAATAGTTCAAGGAATAAGACAACATTTATTGCCGAATGCAACGTACGCCGCCGCCACCACCACGAAGAAGTCCTCGCTTTCAACAAGAAGCTGCAGTACATATGCATATGGAAAATTCCGCCGTAGTGGCAACCTCAGATATGATGGTAACCACTGTTGCCCTCACTAGCGCTGCCTCTTCCACAGCACAATGTTCGTCGCCCAATATTCCAGCCACTGTCGCCACAGCGCAAACCGAGGACATTTTGCTTAAAATGCAAGGTCAAATCGCTGCATTGGAAAATCAGCTGCAAAATACACAAGAAAGGTAAAAGAAAGTGATTTGCAATGCCACGCGCTTAAAATGGCGGTGCAAGGCCAGGCACCACTAGCCGTCCCACTCGTACCTACATCAACATCATACGAGACAACGTCGTCATTACGGCCAATTATAACGTCAGTTGCAACAAAGTTCCTCGAGTAGCATTTATACGCAGCCAGCAACGATAAATGCCACAATGCCACCATCAAGCTACAATTATTTGTATGCGACTGTTGGGGACATGGGCTTTGCTTGTACGTCGAACAATAATTACATACAGCCGCCGTCTATGACTTGCAGCACCATACCCCAGCAACGCATCTTAACCTCTGCATTCTCTTCGCAACCGGCAGTCTCTCGAAAGGTTTAAGAGCTCCCATCATTTGGAGGACAGCCTTAGGACTGGCCTATCTTCCTCACTGCATTTCAACAGTCAACAGCCGCCTACAACTATACGAACCTGGAAAATAACCAGCGCTTGCAGAAAGCGCTAATGGGTAAAGCAAGAGAGACTGTTAAATCTCTCCTAATTCACCCCGATAAAGTGGATGCCATTATCGATCAACTTCGATTTCGGTTTTGTCGTCCAGAATAGCTCATTCGCAGCCAATTGAATCAGGTACGTGAGATTGCGCCAATCAGTGAAAATGCAGTGACTCGTCTTACTCCATTTTCAACTAAAGTGTTTCTCCAAACTGTGAACGGCCATCAGCATATGTCAAATCCAACACTATTGGAAGAGTTGGTCATCAAACTTCCAATGACAAAAAGACTTGAGTGGGCTAGATATGCTGCTCAAGTGCAACCATATCCCACCATTGCAAACTTCAGTGACTGGTTAAGTGACATGGCTAACTTAATTTCCACTGTGCAAGATTGTGACAACAGAATGCCGAAGAAACGCATGCCAATCCTACACACCACAGGGAATCACCGCTCATCAATTCAGAAGTGTCCTACATGCCAAGGTCAACACAAGGTCAGTGAATGTAAGCGATTTATTGACTTATCAGTAGCTGAGAGGTGGTTAAAGGTAAAATATAATCGCAGGATGTTGCAAAAAACAACAGTTTACTATTTCGTGTGTTACCAGTCACGCTCTATGTTCCGAACAAAGCCATCGATACGTATGCCTTACTGGATGAAGGATCATATATAACTATGATGGACGCCGATTTGCTGAAGAAATTGGGTCTCCGTGGACAGCATCACAATTTAAATATGCAATGGACTGGAGGTATACAGGCTCAAGAAAATACAATGTTAGTCGATGTCTACGTTAGCGGAGCTGGTAAAAGGAAGAAGCATATGTTACGAAATGTTCATGGAGTGTCAAACCTCAACTTGCCGACTCAAAGCCTCAGTGAGAGCGAAATTCATAACCTCAACAGTCGCCTGGGAAGATTGAAACTGCAGCCATATTCCAACGCCGAACCTAAGTTGCTAATTGGTCTGGATCACTGCCACTTTGGATTGCCAAACGATTTCCAGATGATCAATAAAAATGGTCCATTCGCCGCAAACACTTAACTAGGTTGGATATCGTTCGGGCCAACCACAAAGATAACTTCTCCAACTACGTCATGACTTCTCTTATATCCATAGAACGAAGAGTCATTACACAAACTGGTTACCGAGTATTTCGAGACTGAGAGTTTTGGAGTTAGACCATCATCGCCAATCGAAAGCAAAGCCGATATTCGCGCTAGAGAAATTCTTCAATCAACGACGAAAAGGATCAACGGGAGATTCCAAACCGGATTGCTGTGGAAGGGTGATAACATCGACCTGCCTGATAGCTTTTCCATGGCAGTAAATCGCCTTGCTGGAATCGAGCGTAAAATGCAGAGAGATGAGACCTTTGCCGCCACCTATAGTTCCATCATCAAATCTTACATCTCGAAGAACTATGCCTGTAAATTGCAGCCAGAAGAAGCCACCGAAGTTGGTCCCAAAACATGGCATCTGCCACATTTTGCAGTGGTAAACCCTAACAAACCAGCCAAATTACGCCTTGCGTTCGATGCCGCCGCCGAGGTTAAGGGAACATCACTCAATTCATACCTGTTGAAAGGACCTCAACAATACCGACCGTTGCTATCAGTACTATTTCATTTTCGTGAAGGAGCCGTAGCTGTGTGTCGTGACATCAAGCAGATGTTCCACCAAATTGTGATTCAGCTTCGTGCTCGCCTTGTGCAGCCCAATACGTCAAGACGATCAATGCCATGGATCATCAAAACCATCACCCACGTGCCATTAAACTATCATGGACCATCACTATGTGGATGACTTCGTGGATAGTTTTGATTCGATCGAAGAAGCCATTCAAATATCGCTGCAAGTAAGGGAAATCCACGAGGATGCCGACTTCGAATTAAGGAACTTCACCTCGAATTCGCCAGAAGTTCTAAACGCCTTGCAAGGAAATGATTTTTTTTTTTTTTTTTTTTTTCCCGAGGGTAGGTGAAAATCTTCCAAAGACACTATGAGAATAGCAAGCGCGTGCTCATAGTAGTGTCAGATTTCTACTGACTAAAAACACCACCCTTCGATAAATTGTTAGATACTGCAACTAAGATAAAACTTATCAAGCAATTTTTCTATAACGAAATAAAAACACTTTTGACAGGTTACTTTCCACTGAAAGATCCTGCATGTTCCGCAATTAAGACGCGGTTAATCCTTATCTTGCCAAGTCGAAAGGTTTCGTTCTTTGTAGTCGGCGCAATAAATTACTCTCATCCAAAATTTGTCGGACTGTATTGTTGATATGCCCGATTAGTCGGTTTCTATGCTTTCGCGCGAAGCTTCTAGTTTCAGCTTCGATTGTAGGAATTCCAAGATCCCTGTGGATATCGTCGTTTCTAGTATACCACGGTGCTTGGACAATTTCTCTTAGTACTTTATTTTGAAAAGTTTGTAAAATATTGGCATTTGTTTTCTTGGTACAACCCCAAAGTTGTATACCGTAGGTCCACACCGGCTTTATCACTTGCTTGTATAAAAGCAGTTTGTTCTCGGTACTGAGCTGGGAATGTTTTCCGAGTAACCAGTACATTTCTCTATATTTGATATCGAGTTCTTTACGTTTCATTTTCACGTGCGAATTCCATTTCAGCTTTGCGTCGAGTGTCATGCCCAGGTATTTGGCCTCGTTAGCAAAGGGTATTCGAGCCAAGTTTAGGAAAATTGGCAAGTCATTAGTTTTCCTATATGTGAAATTTACGTGAACAGATTTAGTTTCGTTGAGGGCGATCCGCCAGTCCTTCGTCCATTCATTTACTTTATTCAGTGTGGTTTGCAGCTTTGCAGTCGTTTCTTCGATCGTATTACCTACTGCAAGGATAGCGGTGTCGTCGGCGAAGGTAGCAAGGATAGTGCCATCTTCTCTTGGTATATCGCGAGTATATAACAGATACAGAAGCGGCCCAAGGACGCTTCCTTGCGGTACGACGGCCGAAATTTCTTTAAGCTCCGAGTATTCTACACCATGTTTAACACGGAAGAGTCTGTTCCCGAGATATGATTCTAGGATATCATATAGGCTTACGGGGAGAATTTGTCGTAATTTAAATTTTAAGCCGTCGTGCCACACCTTATCAAAGGCTTGTGAGACGTCGAGGAATACGCTTGAGCATATCTTTTTTTCTTCAAATGCTTTCTCTATTACGTCAGTAATTCTATGCACTTGGTCAATTGTCGAGTGCTTGGTTCTGAACCCAAACTGGTGGTCAGGGATTAGATTATTATCTTCTATAACCGGTTGTAGGCGCCTAAGTAATATCCTCTCGAAAACTTTAGATATGACTGGAAGAAGCGAAATTGGTCTATACGATTTTACTTCATTTGGCGGTTTTCCTGGTTTTAAAACCATAATGACTTCCGCGACTTTCCATTGGCTCGGCACGTGTTTAAGTCTGAGCGCAGCATTTATAATATATAGAAGCTTAATTAATGCTTTTCGAGGTAGAACTTTGAGAACTTCTCCGGTGATCAAATCATAACCAGGAGCTTTCTTAGGTTTTAGAGATTCGATTTCACGTTTTAGTTCCCTTAGCGTTGCATATGTGAGTGAAAAATCGTTAGATAGTAATTCCGTCCCACCATTGGTATTGCCGTAAGCCGCTCGACCATCGTACGGTTTAAAGGTTTCTTGTAGATGGGCGGCAAAAACGTCCGAGTTTTCTTTATCTTCCCTTGCCCATTCGTTTTGATTTATTTTTATTGGCGGCGATGGGATTTTGGGCCTTTTGGTGCCTTTTACAGCTTTCCAAAGTGAATAATTAGAATCTTTTTTGGCTGTTAAACTTTCAAGGTAAGAACCTATCGCCCGATTTTTAAAATCCTTAATAGCTGTCTTCAACAAATTGCACAAATAATTCAAATGTGTTTTATGTTGCGGAGCACGACTCTGTTGCCATTTTTTACGCGCTTTCCTTTTTTCGTTGACCAATTCTTTTATTTCGGGCGGATATCGTAAACCGTATTTGGCCGGCGTTTTTCTTGGGTTAGGCGTATTATTCCAGGAAGCGAGCTGAACGACTTCAACGAAGCGATCAACTTCAACCTCAAGTTCGTAAGGTGTCGTAAGTGAAACGCTCAGTTCAACATTCTCTTCAATTTCGTTCCTAAAGTCTTCCCAGTTAGTTGTTTTACCAGTAAGTCCAGCTGGCTCTTGGTTATTGACTAGTTTTGCGCTCAATGTTAAAATAACCGGTGAATGATCAGATGACAGATCAAAGCTCTCTTCAACTTTAATGTGGTTGGTAGATATTCCTTTCACGACGAAAAAATCTATCAGATCAGGTATTTTTGAAGTATCAGTTGGCCAGTAGGTCGGTTTGCCCGTCGAGTGGAAATCACAATTGTACTCCATACCTGCCCCATAGAGCATTCTACCTTTTCGCGAGATGAATCTAGAACCCCAGAACGTGTGTTTCGCGTTAAAATCGCCGCCAATAATGAAATTTGGTTTGAGCGATTTAAGCAAGTTAGTATAATCACTTTTTTCAAGCGCGGAGCGTGGTGGAGAGTAGATAGATGAGATTCTAAGAGTACGCTGATTATTTTTTACTCGAATCGTGCACAGTTGCATAGTTTCAAGCTCTATCTTCAGGTCTTCATATTGTTCAATGCAGTCTTTAATAAACAATGATGATCCACCTCTCGCGTTTCCAGATGGGTGACAAGCGTGCAAATCATTGTAGCCTTTTATTTTTAAAATTGATCGCTCTTTTACGTGGGTTTCAGAAATTAAGCAAATGTCAATATCCTTTTCGCGCATGAATACTTCCAATTCATCGAGTTTTTGCAAAAGTCCGTTTGCATTCCAAGTACATATTTTTAACATTGGTTTTTCATTCATATTTTATTTGAAGTACGCGTTTTCCTTGAATTATTTTCGAGCTTAACCAACCGATCGAGAACAATTTTATTTATTTTGCTTTGTTCTTCAAGTTTCCCGAGAATTACTGAGAAAACATGAGAAACACTGTCTAGCGAAGTTTCAATGTTTTTGGTTCTTCGAATGCCACAGCCTGAGCGTAGGTCTGCACTCTGGCTGTCCGAGGGCCACTATTCGGTGGCTTTCCTGATGGTAATTTTTGAATAGGGTTTCCTTTGACAACAGAGGTCGAGGGCATTTCTGCCGTTTCCCTTTTTTTAAAATTCTTACGTTCAGGAACCGGAGGTTTTAGATTGTCTACTATCCCCTGAACAGTCTTACGCTTTGTCTTAGTTAGCGGTTTTGATTTAGCTTTTTCGGGCTTAAGGAGCGCATCTCTCCGTTTTTGCAACTCCTTAGCTACTTCACAGCCTCTATAATTTGCCGGGTGCTTTCCCTTGCAGTTAGCACAGGTAGCGGAGGACTGTTTTTTAACTCCACAGTCTTGGGAGAGGTGATTTCCGGCGCATTTCACACATCGTGGTTCTTTTTGGCAATACATTTGCGTATGATTAAATCCTTGGCAACGTTTGCACTGTGGAACTGTTCTTACATTTCTACGCATGGGTTCGATTTTTACCACGATATTTAATATTGTTTTAATTCGGTAGATATCTTCGATATTATCTGACCTATCGAATGTAAGCATAAAGAGCGGAAGTCCACGTCTTACCACGATATCCTTATCGACTTCCGTTTGTTGCTTCTCCTTCTTAATGATATTTACGGCATCAAGAATTTTATACCCTTTGGTTTGAAGGTCGTTTATAACCTCGTCTTTGGTGCATGAGGGGTGGAGTCCCCTTGCTACAACACGATGTGGCCTTTCAGACTTTATTTCGAAAGTATACCACTGTATCTTCTCGGTATTAAGCTTTTGGGATACTGCCCGGTAATCATCGTGGTTATCGACGTTAATTTTCCACGCATTATTCCTTAAAGATGTAACCTTAAATTTCGATGTTATCGTTCCTTTAAGGAGGCTATGCAACTTATTATATTCCGTCACCCCAACGACGTTTATGGGAGGCGGTGCCCGAATTTGTGATCGAAGTTGTTTTTCTTGCGGTTCTTTACGCTTTTGTTCTTTTAGGGGCTCGACTTCGGGGGAAGAACCGGCTCTCCTTTTCTTACTAGGTCTTTTCTTAGCGACCTGATTCGTTTCGCGTGCTAGTTCTTCTTCGTCGGTGTGGTATTCCTGACTAGCTAAGCGTGGTGGAGTACATTCGCGTTCTTTCAGCAAACGATTGCTCCTTAGAACCTTATTTTCTTCTTTTAGCAGATCTATCTCTTTCTTAAGATCTTGATAGAGTAGGTCCATTTCCTTAAGCTTGATTCGGAGTGCTTTATTTTCTTCCTCAAAACTTTTATTTTTCACTGAGTCCTGTTTTTCACGCGCTGGCGCTCCCGGCGGACTTCTTTTCCCGGGGTTATTCGACCTTGATGGAGGAGATCGAGATACCCTTGAACATTTTATAAAAGGGTCAATGGATTGCAATAAGCGGCTCTCCCCAGAATCCGTAGAGCCGACCTCCGAAGAGGGTGGATTTTCCAGTAAAGCTGGACTGCCACCTGGGGTAATTAATCTTTTTGTTTTGTTCATTGCATTTTTGTATACACCATAAGCTCGGTATACGGAGGTTGGATTTTAGTCGCCTCTTACGACAGGCATGCCTACCTCGGGTATATTCTTTCCCCTACCCGAAGGGAAAGGAAATGATGCTGCTGTTTTCGTGACTGCTAAAGATAGTCTGAGAATTCGTGCAACTGGAGGTGGGTACCGACTGACGACAACCTTGCTGATGAAGCTACACGCTCATCCAGTCATACCAACTTCAGCGCTTCATCACGTTGGTTAAGAGGGCCTGATTTTTTGCTGAGGAAGGAAGATAAATGGCCTGCCAGTGCCACTTCCATCTCCATCAATCGTGGGGGCGATGAAGAAGAGCTTCTCCCAAAATATTCATTGGTCATCGTGAGTACAAATATCATAGATTTTAATCGTTTTTCCTCCTTCAACAGGCTAGTAAGAACAATGGCCTGGATACTACGGTGTCCGGATCGATGCCGCAAACGCTCCCGTAACTACGAGGGCAATGGTATAACAGCGTGTGAACTTCAAGTAGCCGAAAGGTTATTGTGTCGCCAGGCTCAACTTGAAGGCTTTCCTGCAGAGTTAAGAAGGATCAAGTCTAACGAAGCACTAGCAAAGGGAAGTGTATTGCATCAACTCACACCTTACATTGACAGCGATGGTATCCTCCGAGTCTATGGTAGATTCGACGCAGCCAGCTGGCTCACCTATGCCACCAAACGACCAATCATCTTGCCGCCTTCGCATAAGTTCACGGCTCTTGTAGTTGCTAACAGACACTGTAGGATAAAGCACCAGAACGTTGAAGCAACCATGTGTGAGATTCGCCAGAAGTACTGGATACCGCGTCTACGACAAGCTATTCGCAAGGCCATAGCTAACTGTCCTACGTGCAGGATTTCTAAAGCCACAGCAGTCACACCACTAATAGGTCCTTTGCCTGAGGACCGACTTACGCCGTTTGTGAGACCTTTCTCATATACAGGCCTGGATTTCTTCGGCCCACTAACTGTTACGATTGGACGACGTACGGAAAAGCGTTGGGTGGCGCTATTCACCTGCCTGGTGGTATGCGCTATTCACCTCGAGATCGCGTATGACTTATCCACTGATGCATGCATTTTGGCTATCCGGAATTTCATAAACCGCCGAGGAGTCCCTGTAAGAATCCGTTCCGACAATGGAACGAATTTTGTAGGCGCCAACCAGGAAGCAAAACGATTTGATGAAGTTTTCGACTGTGAGCGAGTAGAGGACGAGTTGGCTGCCGAAGGAGTTAAATGGGTGCTCAATTGCCCAGCGAATGGTACAATGCCTGAAACGGGTGCTACTTCATACTTATAGAAGCAGAGAACGTGGTGAATTCTCGCCCACTCACACATTTGCCAGTAGAACCGGATCAAGAAGAGCCACTTACGCCGGACCACTTCCTGATGGGATCAGCCAATACAGCACAAACACCGAGTGCCGTTGAACCGCAGGGGAATCTTTGCCGTCTAAGAAAACAATGCTAATAGCTCGACAATTAAGAGATCGTTTTTGGAAGATATGGGTAGCCGAGTACCTGCCGACTCTGATAAGCCGAGTCAAATGTGTCAAAGGTCGAAACCAATAGCTAAAGGGGACTTGGTGCTCGTCTGCGACGTGAACGTATTACGGAGGCAGTGGTGTCGAGGTCGAATTGAGACTGTGTATACCGGAGTCGACGGAGAGGTTCGAAGTGCAGATGTCCGTGCATCCAAAGGATTGATGCGAAGACCTGCGTCGAAGTTAGCCGTTCTGGACTTGAATATAGGTGAATCGCGTTCGATCCACGGGGGCGGGGATGTTGCGGATAAGCTGTAAAGCTAAATTAATGTGAACGCAGCCTTACTTTTCTTCTTCCTCCTTCCAGACATTTATCTTATTTCTTGTAAATATTCGCCTTACGAGCGAAATTCATTTAATTTGGCACATTTGCCATTCCATTTGTCAGCCGTCGAGGAAAGAGGGAGTAAAACTGCGGTAAGTTATCTTAAAATTGTATTTCTTGTCAAAACTACTTTTCCTAGAAATAAACCAACAATTATATGCGAATGCGTTTGTTGAAGTTAAATCGCATCCCTCCCAGTCGCTTTCAAAAGCGTACCAACAGCTACAAATGAATGAAAAATCAGAAGAAGTTCTGACCTTAAATACGCACAAGGGGTTATTTAAAGTGAAGCGCATGCCATTCGGAATATCTGCTGCTCCTCGGGAATTCCAACGTGTGATGGATTCAATGTTTGCTGGTATGCAGGGAGTGGATGCGTATTTAGACGATATTACTGTTGTTGGAAGCAACAAAATCCAACATCATTAAAGGCTACATGAGGTACTAAGAAGGCTAAGTAATGCAAGGCTAACGGTGAAAAAGAACAAATGTAAATTTGGAGTAAATGATATGGAGTTTTTTTGGTTCAAGGTAACCTCCGAAGGAATAAAACCTACGAATGAACGCTACAAATCTATTCAACTAGCACCGAGACTGAAAAATAAAGCGGGACTACAAGCATTTCTGGGTATATTAAATTTTTATAGTTGTTTTCTAAAAAATAAAGCTACGGTGGAAGAACCATTGCACCGACTACTAGACAACAATGTTAAGTGGACGTGGACAAATAGACATTCCGAAGCGTTTGCACATTTGAAGAAGCTATTGCATTCAGACAAATTACTGGTACACTACGATGAGTCTAAACAACTCATATTAAGCTTCGATGCGTCACCATATGGGGTTGGTGCTGTGCTGGCACAATTGGTTGATGGTGAAGAACGTCCGGTGGCCTATCATTCGCGGACGTTGGGTCAAGCTGAACGCAACTATGTCCAGATTGATCGCGAAGCTTTATCAGTGATTAATGGAGTGAAACATTTCCACCAATATCTGGCTGGAAGAATGTTTGATATCTACACAGATCACAAACCATTAATTGGTTTATTGGGCCCAAGGAAGCCGATACCGGTAATGATTTCGCCGAGGATGCTGCGTTGGTGTTTGATGTTAGGTGGCTATAATTACGAGTTTAACTACAGAAAAGGAATTAGTCATGAAAATACGGATGCGTTAAGTCGATACCAGGGACAATTGATGAACTTTGTCCGCCTGGAGATATATTACTGCTGGAATCTTCAAACCAACCAATAACTGCTGAGAATTTACGGAGTATGATGGAAAGAGACTCGGTATTAAAAAGGGTTCGACACTGGGTACTGCACGGATGGCCTACTGCAAAGGTTGAAAAGGAATATCAACCGTATATTTCCCGACGCGAGGAGTTATCTCTGCATAAGAACTGCATTCTATGGGGAAATAGAGTTGTGGTTCCACTGGAAGAACCATCATGAAGTTGCTGCATGCAAATCATCCAGGTATCGTTGCAATGAAGATGTGTGCAAGAAGCTACTGCTGGTGGCCGAATCTGAACGAGGACATCGAAGCATGTGTAAATAGATGTGTTATGTGTCAGTCAAACCGAAACAATCCGCAGAAAGCTCCACTACAAGAAATGGAAAAACCTACAAATCCATAGTCCACTCTCCATGTGGATTTTGCAGGACCATATAAAGGCAGAATTTTCCTGATAGTCGTCGATGCTATGACGAAGTGGCTGGAGGTAGCCATGGTTAAACATTAGTCATCAGCCGAAGTTATTCGAAGTCTAAGGAGAATGTTCGCGGTACATGATATTCCGGATTTGATAATATCAGACAACGGAGCTGCGTTTGTGTCTGAAGAAAGAGATACAGAAATTCTACAAAAACAATATGATCAAATTTAGAACTTCATCACCATATCACCCAGCAAGCAACGGATAGGCTGAACGTATGGTTCAATACACGAAAAATACATTGTCAACGCTCACGGATGGTGATATAGAGCTAAAACTGCAACGGTTGCTGTTCAGGCAACATACAATAGTTCATGCGACTACTGAAAAGACCCCTGCATAAATGCTGATGGGGAGGAAGCTGAGATCACTACTTGACAAGATACACCCTTTCGCACTCGAAGAGGGATAATGGAAGTAGTTGCTCCGGTGACATACGGAATTCAGGTTGCGGATGGGCGTACAGGAAAAAGACATATTAATGAATTAAAAAAACGCTATGCTGCTGAAATGGAACTGAGGGTAATACTAGGAAAATGTAATTACGATTTGTTGTATAATTCACAGGTTCCTGAAGAAGAAGATACGACTGAGATTAAAGAAGTAGACAACACTGCCACAGCAAGAGATGACAGTGAATCTGGCACAGACGATGTTGATGCTGATGATTCGTCAGAGTATGCAGAGCGTATTACGGCAACTCCTACCATATCAGAGGATCCTAGTGGAATGGATATAAAGATAGAATCACCGAGCCGAACAAGACCAAAACGAGCACGACGAACTCCAACACATCTGCAGGAGTTTGAAGTCGATATCTAGGTGGGGAGGAATGTTAGATTCTGGGGATCTGGCAATGCCTTAATAAAAGCAAAATGGCTACTTATATTTTTTGAATGAATTCACTTCTTTAATTTCTTGTGTAATAAACTTGTAATATCAGATAATAAATATCTAATAGTGTAACTTTTAGCTTTATATCATTTTGCTGCTCCAAACAAAAGGCTTCAAATTAAAAAAAAAAAAAAAACAAGGTTATATTTTATAAAGAAAAAACCCCTTAGGCTACCGACATCCGGTTTAAACCGGAAGAGTGTAGGCTGGTTTTTTCAAGTTTGAGTTCGTCCCTTTGATTAACACAGGCACTAATACATGAATTCAAATTGGGCTACATCCAATTTCAAATTCAGCTTGTAGGCAATTTCTCTTTTTTCGCTGATCAGCCTATTTAGTACTTAGCTTATGGTTTAGATCACAGATGAGTGAATAAAAGAGATGGATATCCTTCGAACTTCTTTCCCCCTAAAACCCATTTGTTTACATTACGCGTTTTTCTTTTTTTGAGCTCGAGCATTATGAGCGCGTTCTGAAGCGAGTGTGCTCAGATTGTTCTGAGGTATTTATGAAACATACTTGAGCACATAGTTGTCATTAATGCATAAATTAATATTTATTAATTGTTATTTATTAAATTGGTTAATTTTAAGTTCCAAAACACCAATTCGCATCCACCATTTCAACTATTTGACTTGCAATGTTTTTTTTTCTGTCAAATGTGACTGGAAGTGTGTAGTCAGCTATTCACTCAGCCTGCTTAGCCAATTTATTCTAAGCTCATAAAGCGCGCTCTGATCGCGCTCTGAACGAAAAAAGAAACACAAATTCTGAGCTCTGATGTATCTGAGCTATAAGAGAAACACGAACTTTTTGTATAACAGTTCAGGTTGTGCTCTGAACTAAAAAAGAAAAACGCCTATTGGTCAAGACTACGATTTATGCAATAATAAATTCCAAGACTTCCAAAACGTTATAATTCGAGTTTATTATTTTCGATAAGTACAAGCATAGTCAAAAAAGTCAAGACAAAAGCGCAAGCAAAGATGTTGACGCGGTGGTGGTTGCCATACAACCAAGTGCAAGTGCAAACAGCAAGAACAAAAATGCATAAGGATTAAGCATTGCACAGGCAAACGAAACATACCGTACGGGTGATCCGCTAACTTATGCGCTGCAATAAGCACGGTGCTGTGCTGTACATAAGTTAGGTATATAAAGCGATTTAGCTGAACATCTTTGCTCGTGTTTAAGCGATATAAGAATGACTATACGGTAAGCTATACAATGTTTGGTAACGAAAAAGTAATTATTAACTGAACTGAATTGCGATAAAACAAAAGCATTTCTAAACACCTATTGTAGATTTTGTAGTTTCAACTCACGACTGTGAATACATGTGATATAAAAAAAAGCATGTTGCTAATGGCCGGCCACTATTCCTTTTGCTTTTATGGGCATCGCGCTGTTTAATTGTTTTGCGTTTGTACATAAATAATTGAATTTGTTTGGTTTGGTAACTCAATTGTCCTACAATAGTGTAGTAGGCTCTCCTAAAATGAAAAAGTGGTTGTAGCCGGATCAGGGCACAGATTTATTGTCTTTAGTCTTTAGATGAAATTATTATACCGGTTAAGATAAATACATATTGCATCTATTATTAATTCCAATACAAAATTTTTTTTTTTGAAATTGTTTATTTTTCTTAATTGTCATTGATTGATATGGAATTTTGCTTTTAATGCAAAAATAGGTAGCTAGGTAGTAGAATTTTAATGGGGGCGAATTGTAAAAAGATATCAATTTCATAATTGCATTAAAAATGTATGAAATTATAAAACAAAAAAATTAATTAATTTTATATTTAAAAAGTGCTTTTTCCCAAAAATGTCTTATTTCGGAGATATAAGGATATTTGTGTTTGCATCTATAACTCCGAATTTCCAATAGACAGAAATTATTTGAAATTACTTTTGCATTAAGCACATCCAAACTTAAATAACTGCTTTTTAAATTTCTGAATTCACTCAAGCGTTAGTTAATAAAATGCAATTGAAGTCAAAAAATGCATCATTTCACGGTTGCATCCATTATATCGATTTCCCAACAACAACAAACCAACGGTAAACACATTTCCGCAAAGCATTCATCCGTGTCCATCGATATGAGTCATAATTTGTCAATTATCAACAACAACCAATTAATAAAGATTTTGATGCAACTTATGCAAACAGTAGTTTGTCATATAAACTCATATCAATATTTCGGTTATTAAGCATTAAGCAACTCAAAGTAGTGAAATCTATTATTTTTTAATGCTTTCTATTAGATGCTTCTAATGGAATAAAAAAGGGAATATTTTTTTGATGGATAACGATTTATTCAAAATATAAGAAAATTTGTGAAATCGTAATATTTCCATTCTTAAAACACTTTGAAGCTTGGAATATGTTTTTTTCCAATGAGACCACCCTTCTCTTTCTAACCAAGTTATCAAAACTCATTTTCCACTAACGCTTAACGTTCTATCGAATCGAAAAGTTGTCTGTAATGCGGATTTTCTTTTATTTTATAACAAAGTTAAAAAATGGTGTCCTCCGCTAGGGTAGGCACCTTGACGTGAGCGTCCTTGTGAAGGTATACTGTCTTTGCAAGGGCGTCTGGTGCGGAGGCTTCGTATTGCAATGAATCAACGGGCTATGCTGTCGACGACGTAGTCGTCAGAAGGGTCACCCATGGCAGACAGGCTGTTGATGAGCAATCAACTAAGAACTACCAACCCCCCCCCCCCAAAAAACATGAAAGGACAACGATCTAAGGAAACTACTCCAGGTGGAACGCACAAAAGTGAAAATCCACTCGCGGAAGCGGCAGGGTCACGGATTCTGGAGGACCCAACTTTCATGGAGGACCACACTGATAGTCAAGGGTGTGGAGGCAGATTGCTACTTGACGGCACCAAGCTGAATCGACAGGACGCGAGCGATTCACTGGAGGTTGAAGCTTCGTCAGAGAGTTCTTGGCCGGACATGACCGTGCTGGGGGAGTTATTCTCCTCTCAAGCCAGTAACAGTCTGTCCATTGACTCTGAGACGGAGGACAGACTTCTGGAGGACACACTCGTTCCTCGAAAAAGAAAAAGAGCCACCAAAACATCGCAACAGAAAAAAGGGAGGGCTACAAATGTTCCTTGAAATTCCTAAGGAAAATGAAGGAATGCGACACGGCTAAGCTCTCTGAGAGAGATAGAGCGTTGGTGAGGAAGCACACCAAGCAAGTCAAACAGTATGAGAATCGTCTTGGCAACAAGACACACCTCGTACCCGCGACTGTTGCAGATTCGGTCTCACCAACATGCCATGTGGTAGGAGAAAAAGGAGTCGAGAAGAGAGAGGAACGGCCTACTTCGGAGGCAACCCCCACTCCATCGACCTCTAAGACGGTGGTTCCCGTCGTCCTACTACCACAAAAAGACAATGCTAAGCCTAAAGACCCGACACCACGAAAGCTGGGTGCTATTCGGAAGGAGGTCAATGCCAAGCAATCCCACCAACGGTCTGAAAAGTTCAAGGACTCGACGGCCATAGGTAAGGAAACAGCTAAGCAGGCCCCCAAAAGAATCCGCTCAGCCGACGAGGTAACAGGGAACTCGGCAAAGAAAGCAAAGCTGAAAAGTAGCGAAGACCTCACCCTAGCCATTATTGACCGCAGTAACCCTGATGGGAAACTCGCGGCAGACAAATGGCTCAAGGTAGAGGCAAAGATCCTGGAAGCCATGATTTCAGAGGGAGAAGCTGCTGACATCAACGACACCTGCAACTTTGATGGGGCAGGCTGGCGGAAGGGGGTAAAGGTCGTCGGATGTGGCAACAAAGAGTCACTCGACTTTTTAACGCGCTGCATTCGAGGCCTGGGAGAACTGTGGGCTGGTGCCAAACTGGAAGCCATACCTGCCTCAGCCCTACCTCTGCGGACCCTGGTGCACGTATGGATACCTCCTCCGGTTCCGGAGGAACAATCCATACTCAAGCTGGTTGGTCTGCGGAATAAGGAGCTGAACGTGGGTGAGTGGAAGGTGGTAAGCTCCAGGCCCAGGGAAAAAGGTGGCGGTAGGGATCTGCGCATTGCGGTGGATCCCAAATCCGCCAACCATCTGAGATCCTCAGCAGGGGTCGTCAAATTTGGGTTGGGGAACATCAAGTTCTCCTTCCCTAGTAACGATGACCAGCGCCGGAAAGCTCAGGGTGGTGCAGATTAATTTGCATCACTCTCAAGCTGCCACCGACGACCTGCTGCTGTTCATGAATGATGAGAGTGTGGACGTGGCCCTAATCCAGGAACCATGGCTATACAAAGCCAAAATCCAAGGACTGAGGTCAAAAAGCTACACACTCCTACACTCTAGCTGTGAAGGTAAACTTAGGAGTTGCATTCTGTTAAAGAAATCAATTAACTTTCTTTTCTCTTATCGTTTCAGCAACAGTGATCTGACAGTGGCGATATGCGACCGCAAGAACGAGCCCAAACTCATTCTTGCATCCGCATATCTGCCTTACGAAGAAGAAGACCCCCCATCACCACTACTAAGGGACCTGGTACAGTACGCCAACACCACCAGAGCCAACTTAGTAGTAAGTATGGACGCCAATGCTCATCACACACAGTGGGGCAGCAGTGATATTAACAAAAGAGGTGAGTCTATACTTGATTTTATATTACTCTCCAACCTACATATTTGTAACAGGGGTAGTCATCCTACTTTTCACAACAAAATTAGGGAAGAAGTAATAGATCTAACTCTAGCGCTCCCAGTAAACAGATTCAGGGTCAACGATTGGAGGGTTTCCCCGAAGTGCTCTTTTTCTGATCATTTCAGGATAACATTCACAATCGACTTTGAACTACCCAAAGAACTCCCTTTTAGGAATCCTGCCAAGACTGACTGGAGTAAATTTTCCGAACTGGTCGAACGTCGACTACCACCAAACCCCATTGGGACACTGTCGAAATCGACACACGTCAACGAAACAGTCAATCTTCTCACCAGGACCCTAACTGACTCCTTTAAAAAATCCTGCCCTATTAGTCGTCCTCCCAAAAGAACACACGCTGCGTGGTGGACTAGGGAACTAAGACTTCTTAGGACCAAAACCAGGAAACTTTTTAATAGAGCCAAACTGACAAAAACCGATGAAGACTGGAGTGCATATCGCAACAGCTTCAGCGAATTTAAAAAGAAAACTAGAGCAGCCAAACGAGTATCCTGGGCAAACTATTGCTCCAGCATTGAATCCACCACAGAAGCGGCAAGGCTCCGGAAAGTCCTTGCCAAAATTCCCTCTCCCGTAGGGTACCTGTGCAAGGAAGACAATAGCTGGACAGCTAGTAATCAGGAGACTCTTGACTTGCTCCTCGGAACACACTTTCCGGGATGCACAATCCCAGGAAGCCTGCTACACAGTCCTGATGGAAGCCTCTCCTCACTTTCGAATGAAGAACTGGCTGTCATCAGGAAATGTACAAGCACGAATAGAATAGCATGGGCTCTTCAATCCTTCCATCCGTACAAGTCGGCGGGACCGGATGGTATTATACCTGCCATGCTACAAAAGAGCAGTAAAAGGACCGTCCCATGGCTACAGGCAATCTTTCGGGGTTGCTTGACACTTGGACTTGTTCCTGACTGCTGGAAAGAGGTGAGGGTCGTCTTTATTCCCAAAGCAGGGAAACCTAGTCACTCCACACCCAAGGACTACAGGCCAATTAGCCTTTCATCTTTTCTTCTGAAAACACTGGAAAGGTTATTGGACCTTCACCTAAGGAACACTCTCGAAACAACCGGTGCTTTGTGTAGTGCACAACATGCATATGTCAAAGGCAGATCCGTGGAGACAGCCCTACATGAAGTAACTAGAACGATCGAGAAATCCCTTAGAGACAAAGAATTCACGTTGTCGGCCTTTCTGGACATTGAAGGTGCATTCAACAACCTGAATACTAGTACTATTATATCCTCACTTGAGGAGTCAGGTTCATCACAGTTTCTGACAAACTGGGTTAAGACTATGCTAAACAGCAGAGTTATTAACAGCAGCCTAGGGGACTGTGCTATTAAGAAAGGAGTTAATCGCGGAACACCACAAGGGGGAGTCCTATCTCCTCTACTGTGGAATATCTCGATCAACAAAATTCTTAGATCCCTTGTCAGCAGAGGTATTAAGATAGTCGCTTATGCAGATGACATAGTTGTACTAATAACAGGAAAATACCTTTCCACCATTAGAGATATTATGGAATCTGCGTTATCAGAACTATCTAATTGGACGGACCACAACGGTCTTGCAGTTAATCCGGCAAAGACCGAACTCATTCTGTTCACCAGGAAATTTAAGGTACCAAAATGGGACCCACCGAATCTTAAAGGAGTCACCCTTAATCTCTCGACCGAGGCCAAATACCTGGGTGTAGTATTCACCTCCAAATTGAACTGGAAACGGAATACTGAAGAAAGAATGAAGAAAGGACTTAATGCCTTTTATGCATGTAAGAAAACCTTTGGGAAAAACTGGGGCTTACAACCGCAAATTGTGCACTGGCTGTACACCGCGATTGTGAGACCCATTCTTAGCTATGGTTCATTAGTTTGGTGGGAGGCGGTCAAAACCAAATCCTATCTTAAGAACCTGAACAAGGTGCAGAGAATCGCTTGCTTGGGTATAACAGGTGCAATTAAATCCACACCACAACTAGGCCTGGAAACGTTATTGAACCTGCAACCCATTGAGCTATTCACTAAGAACGTGGCAGCCAAAGCCGCTCTCAGATTAAGAGAGAACAAAACTTGGAAGCCTCGTTACTGCGGACACTCAAGCATACTTGAAATCTTTGATCGAAAGGGACTCATGTCACTTACAGATTACGAGAAACCCAGATATGACTTTGAGAAAAATTTCAGAATCACTATACCCAAAAGACAGGACTGGAACTCACCCAGTACCATCATTAGAGGTATATCCGTCTACACGGATGGTTCAAAAACAGAAAATGGTACAGGAGCCGGCGTATTCTCAGAAAGACTTGCTATTAACCAGTCGTTTCGACTGACTGATCACTGTAGCGTCTTCCAAGCTGAGATCTATGCGGTCAAGAAAGCAGCACAGACTATCTTATCGATGGGACTACCAGCAATGGAAATTACCATCTGCGTGGACAGTCAAGCAGCACTCAAAGCAATCGGCCCCAACCTTGTTAATGCGAAATGTGTTACAGATTGCCTTTTGGCACTTAAGGCTATAAGCCATCACTCAATTCTACTCTGCTGGGTTCCTGGACACGTTGGGGTGGAAGGGAACGAAAAAGCGGATGAATTGGCCAGATACGGCTCTGATTTAAACCCTCAACTTGCGGACGTAGAGGTGCTACCGCCTTTCAACACTGCTAAGACTTTTATTGACAGCGTCACCACGCAACTGGCTAAGGAACAATGGAGCAACACCATCGGTTGCGTCGTAACCCGCAGTCTGTGGCCTGTGGTTGACACCAAAAGATCAAAGCTCCTGGTCTCTTTTAACAGAAGCCAAATCCGGATGCTCGTCGTCACCATGACATAACCGGACACTGCACCATAGGAAACATGGCTAAAAGGCTGGGAGTTCTTGCAAATGACTTCTGTAGAAGCTGCAGAGACGAAGAGGAAATTGAGTCCGTAGAACATCTTCTATGCCACTGCCCAGCTTTACAAGAACGCCGCTCATCCTGTATGGGAGCAAGGTTCTTCGATAGTTTGGACGACTTGGCTGGGGTACCTCTATCAGACATAAAACTATTCCTCAACAGATCGAAGTGGTTTTGTTAGCCACATGTCCTTACATGTATGAACAGGGTATTCACAATGGGCCTGCACGGCTTCCGGGTGAAAATTTGCATCTGATGCAAAACTGCCCTCCCAACCTAACCTAACCTAACCTAAAAAATGGTGTATAGGATAGAAATGTAGAATTTCATCGTTTGTAAAGGGTTTTTCAATAGGGACGCTACAAAAGTAGAGCGACAGGGACAGCAAACGACGAAGAATTTCTTGCCGCTCTTTTGACATTTCTCTTCAGTAAGCTTTGCCATTTCATGATGGAAAGATATACGAGCCAACAAAGAGTCGAAATTATTAAAATTTACTACCGAAATTCGGAGTCAGTGGCCTCAATGTTAAGAGCGCTACGTCCAATTTATGGTTGCATAATCGTCCTAGCAGATCAACAATTGAGCCTCTAGTGGAAAAATTTGAATCCACAGGCACAGTAAAAAATGTTCCCATGCCAGTGAGACAAAGAAGTGCCCGTAGTGTCGAGAATATTGCTGCCGCTAAGGCTTCAGTTGAAGAAAGCCTAAATGTGTCTCTCACACGTCATTCTCAAGCGTTGGGCATCACTGTGACGTCGTTGTGGAGAATTTTGCGAAAAGATCTTGGTCTACATCCTTACAAGATTAAATTGACTCCGCTTGACCACCAGAAGCGTCGTATGTTCGTGAATTGGGCTGAGCAACAACTTGAAAATGATTCGGATTTTCATCGAAAAATCATCTTCAGAGATGAGGCTTATTTCTGGCTGAATGGCTTCGTCAATAAACAAAATATGCGGTATTGGTCAGGCAGCAATCCACATGTAGTCCATGAGTCATCATTGCAGCCCGTTAAAATTACGGTTTGGTGTGGTTTATGGGCCGGCGGCGTCATTGGGCCGTACTTCTTCCGTGATGATCAAGACCGGCACGTTTCTGTGAATGGGAATCGCTACCGTTCAATGATAACCGAATATTTTTGGCCCCAATTGGATGATATGGACTTGGAGGACATGTGGTTCCAACAGGACGGCGCCACAAGCCACACAGCGAATGTCACAATCAATTTATTGGAAACCAAGTTTGGAGAACGTGTTATCCCACTTGGCCGTCTCGGTCGTGCGATTTGACGCTGTTAGACTATTTCCTGTGGGGCCACGTCAAGTCCATGGTCTATGCCAACAAGCCAGCGGCGATTGATGAACTTCGTACGAATATCGAACGTGAAATTTAGTAGATAACACGGATTTAAGGGATTGCAAATTTTTTTTCGAATGGTTTTAACTTTCTAACGGTTGAACTACAAACGAAAAAAAAATTTCACTACAAACAACTACAAACGAATGTCAATCGAACTGCACTTCACGTTTTTCATTCTGCCCGCTAACTTCACAAAAAAAAAAGTTTCAATTTCACTTATTATATATATAACTCGAGATTGGCCGAACCGATTTTGATGCTTTATACTTTATACTTTGTTGGAAAGGTATTCTCTCAGTACAGGTTTTAAAAAAATCTGAATTTCAAAATGTCTTAATGCGTGTTACGTACGACTGTTTTTTTTCCATTTTTTCAATGTTTTTTTTTTCATTTTGTATTTATTTATTTTGGCAACAACCAATAAAATCAAATTTGAAATTAACATATCGTATCACATTCACAATTGAACTGTCTTGCGATTATGTGAGTTTTTGTGAATTTAAATTTATATATAAATATATATAAATTGAGCCTTAAAACTGTGTTCGTTTGTCGCCGATTCACGCCTTAATGCATCTACTGATTTTCACCAATCACACACCTTTATTGTGTTGTGTTGGTCTATATATCATTTTTGTGAAGTTTGGTAGAAATTGGAAAACGTATGTGTGTGTTGTGCGTGCGTGAAAAAATATATGAATTTCAGTACATTTTGTTGTTTTTCCAAATCTATGCATATAATAAAACTGTAGCCGTTTTTATGTGTTAACGGTTGGCGTGAAAACTACTGCACAGATTTCGATGAAACTTTTTTTAAAATGTCTCTTAATATCCTGAGAAGGACATAGGCTATTCCTTACATTGCCATTTTGGGAGCGTTTTGACCAAAATGCGTTTTTTTTTCTGACTTTACTGCCCTTTTATCGCTTTTACTCAAACAATTCTTAACCATTGGAAACAAAACAAAATACCAACAAGAGCCAAAACTTCCATAATTATTTTAAGCCATCAGTCAGCCTTCTGTGTCATCTAGAAGCTTAGCTACAACCCAAAATCTAATACGAAAAAACTAAATTTATTTTCTCAAATCGAAAATAATTATCAGCAACCGTTGTTCTTGATCGCTGTTCTGCTTTGGGGAGGGTGGGTGGCGCAGAAGCACATACATGTCAAGAAAAACTGCGTGAAGTTTTCTCCGATTAAGTGAAATGAAAGAGAAGTAGGCGAGGTGACTGTGGATGTAATTAACAGCGACAATGTTTTTCTGATGAAATGCGCAGATGGCCGATGATGTGCGATGATGGGCGCATGGTGGTGTAAATATGTGTCGTCGCAACCTAAACCAAACGTAGGTCATTACAGGGGCGGATCCAGGATTTATTTCTGGGAGGGGCACAAAGGCCAGATAGGTGAAGATTGTATTGCATTCCAATTTATCTTTGGGATCCATTCTTTATTATCAATGACATACAAAAATAACTATCAAAAATACTTTTTATAAAGGTTTAATAATACAAAATTACATGTTTAATAGGTAATGACAGTTTTCTTTTATGTTGTTAATTTCATTTGAACATAATTATTCGCAAAACAAGTTTTCATATTAAATATTTTCGAAATTGGTTGGTATAAATGTGTCAAAATCAATTACAATAGATTTCCAGTGTACATGAAAAACAAGTGTTTTTCGCGGCCAACTCAATATACAAAAGAAACAGTACAAATCGGATTTAAAGTTTGGCAGCAAAAATCTGAAATGCCCAATCGAAAACGACATAACCTTTTAGAAAATTTTAGTCACCTATACGAAAAGAGTACGTTCGCAATAGAAGTATAAATTTTTTTTACAAGTTCCTAAGCCGCTAATTCCTAAAAATCGCTAAACATCGGAATGGAGTGAATAGCATAAATTTGGATAAATCCCAAATGACAATTTTAAGGAACCAGTGAAAAGTTAGAGTAGCCAAATCAAAGATAAATAGCCAGCGCTGCTAACACTGATTTTACACACATTTTAGCATATGCAGACATAGATTTGGGTAATTTTTCGTCTTGATTATCATCATTTGTTGGAAAAGCTATTTTTTTTTTGCCTATAGGCGAAGTGTCTGTTATGTTTTCATTATGGAATGAGGAAGCAGTAATAATGCAGTTGGTATACAATTGTTAGTGTTTTTTTTTCGACGGCCTGTGTCTGGGGGGGGGGGCACGTGCCCCTGTGCCCCCCCCCCCCCCCCCCCCCCCCCCCCCGGATCCGCCCTTGGGTCATTATGCAATGTATTGTAAAACAGTAAATGGCACAGTAGGTCGGCACGACAAGTAGTGTTAAGGTAGGCATAAGTAATATAGGTTAGACGAAATGTGAAAGCATGAGCATAAGTAATAACGCAAAATGCAATGTAAACAATTCTTTAGTATTTAAGGTATCGATAGAGAAATACAAATTCAATTGGAATCAACCATCCATTCAAAGTTTATTACTTATACTTCCCCCATCAGCGGTAAGAAGTATATTTGATCTAAACAATATGTATATTGAGTTTAAGGTTTTTGGTTTTGGGGGTTGTGATAGTTCCTACATTGATATCTACAGTAAAGAATTAAAGAATTCAAGAAGTGAAGACGATTATTATTATTATTATGTGAAAGGGGTTGTTGTAATGCGACCTTTTGGTCTATTGTACCCCCTGCTTATGCCTCAGTGAGGTATCTGCCCTCATAAGAGTTCCCCTCACATTGTAATTCCTTTCGGAATCATTTTAGAGGTTCTTGTACTCTTGTTTCTCTTTGGCGGAAGAAATCCGTCCTATAGCAATCTCTCTAGTCCAGTTTCCTTTAAGAATCTTAGGATGAGAGCTGGCTCTAGTGACAGTATTTCCTCATCAGATAGTTGGTACTTGCCCAAGTATTTTAGTCTTTTGTGGGTCAGAGAACCACACGACCCCAGCACGTGTTCTGGGGTTTCACTGGACTCATCGCAGAATCTGCAGAGACCTTCTTCCGATATACCCAGCTTCCTGAGGTGTTCCTTGAGTCTACAATGCCCAGTTAGGAAGCCCGTTAGGATACGGAGGTTATTTTTGCTCATGCCGATGCAGGCTTGGAATCTATTCCGGTTGTACTGTCCTAGAAGTTTCTTAGCCTGCCTCATGCCTTGAGTGTTATGCCAAGTTCTTGCCCTGTTTTCTTTCTCTAGTTTCCTAAATTCTTCTCTGATCCCCTATTCCGCAGAATGGTTCAAGAACTATGAAAGCTTCTGATGCTCCCTTTCTTGCTAGGGAGTCGGCCATTTTATTACCCTCTATTCCCATGTGGCCAGGTACCCAGCAGAGGGTTATTTTGTTTCTCCTACCCAGTTCATTTAATTTTTGTAGGCATTCCCCTACAAGTTTGGATTTAATGATGTAGGAACTAAGTGCCATAATTGCAGCCTGGCTGTCTGACATTATAGCTATTTCACAGTTGGTTATGTTTCTGTCAAGGTTAATTTGGACACATCTATCTATGGCATAGATTTCAGACTGAAAGATGCTGGTACTTTTGCCCATCGGTTCAGAGTGTTTGGTTCTAGGCCCAAAAACTCCCACTCCAGTTCCCTCATCAGTTCTTGACCCATCTGTGTACCACTTTGTTGTGTTATTACTTAGTGAAGTGAAGACGATATATTTGAATTAATTTCTGTGGCAACAAGGAAAAACAGCATAAGTCGGCTTATGTCAAAATTGAGTTAATCTTACGATCGGATGCACAGTACCCTGTTCTATATTTACATTTTTTTTTATTCAAATATCTCTTATGGTTGCTGTCTTACGAATCAGAAAAAAACCCATCAGCCATTTACGCACATTGAAAGTCAAACCTTAAACCTTCGCCCCTGAAAAGTAGCTAAAAATGACTTATGCTGTTTTTCCTTGTTGCCACAGATTTGTTTGATTTATTGTTAGTGTAAATACAAATCCACTCTATATTATTTCTGTAGTTTCTATAGTATTATATTTACCTCTTGCGGTTCACACGCTCAACCAAATTAAATGTGAGATATAAGATATTTTCTAGGTGTTTATTTTTGCATAAAAAGTTGCAACTAAAGTTACAATTTGGCACTTTTTTCGAGAGCTGCCACAATTTGTTGCTATTTTGGCCCTTTTTTGTTGGAGAAGACGCCGTAGCCCGTACAAACGATGCCAGGAAAGAGAGTCAAAAGCTAAAGAGAGTTACAGTCATAGAAAATCTAAGAGAGAATTTTCAAAATTTGGGGGGGGGAATCAGGTACGAGTAGGAGTGCTATAGTTTTGTTGTCAGTCGTCATTTTTAAGAAAGCCTTGATATAATCCAAACATTATAAATGCGAAAATAAGATTATTACCTTTTAACGACCGCAAAACCAATTTTTATGAATTTTGGGTATAGCGATAGATGGGACCACCGAGAATGACATAGGCTACTTCACAAAACGTGAAGGGGATGAAGTAGGGGATTAAAGTTTAAATGACGAACCAATTATTTTTTAAGCTAGGGATTATAGAATTCATCATAGGTATCCATATTTGGTAAGAAATAAATACATTTGCTGTGTCTTTTACGATTGAACTTAAATGTGTAGGGCTATTAGATGGCTTGAAAAATAGGATAGTTTTGGACCCGATAAGTGGCGCTGTTGTTGATATAAATATTTAATTGAGTTTGAATTATTACGAAGTGATAATTCTACGCAGACAAAGTCGCGGGAACCAGCTAGTTATTTATATAAAAATCAATTTCTGAGGGTTAGTCGGGTAAAAACTCAAGAACGGCTCAACGGATTTGAATATTTTTTTTTTATTGTTTTTATCTTGAATCAGGGATGGTTTAGGAGGAATCACAGGGTGTACAGTACAGGTGACGCTACTAAGCACATATCGTTTTATCATCTATCGCCTTCTATAGGTATATATATATCCAAATAAGTCGCATTGTGTTTGAACTGATGTTCCCTTAGTGCGTCAGACGCTATTATTTTTGGAAATTTCAAATGAAAGGTGACGTCAAGACCATGGTTTGTATGTGCATACGGTCTTTATATTCGTATTGGTTGTACGAGTTATAGGCATTTTAGTGAACATAGGTACCTGTGTCGACCTCCGAAACCCCTCAAACAATTTAAATGAAATTAGGTCGAAGTCTATGGTTGGTTGCAGATTAAAGGATAGGATAGTTTTGGTGGCCAAACGACAGGTGGCGCTGTTGTCAATCTCCGAAACCACTCAACTGATTTCAATGAAATGTTGTGGATGTGTATGGTTGGTTGCATCTTAAGGGATAGGATCGTTTTGGGCCCGATTGGTGGCGCTGTATCGCAAGCATTGAGGAATATAGCATATCCCTTGGTAGAAAGAAGGATGAAGAATGTATACTACCATTTTTACAAGTTGACCACTTGCCCAAGTAGTCCAGCATACTAACCACTGATCCACCGTGTTTACAAGTCGCAACTACTGATATTTAATGTCCGCACGATTTTTTAAACAAAACCTGAAAACGATCGTGGACTTTATCGTTGAGCACAATCGCGTACTCGGTTGAAAGGCAGAAGCGAGGATTGCCTATTGCGAACATTCTGCTCTGGTTGATTTGGTTGATTGAGAAAATCGGACCGGAACAACTCGATTCAATCATTAGCGCAAAAAAAACAATCAAGAAGCCCGAAAATCTATGAAGTTTCTATGCATTCAACTCAATTAAATTCCAAAGCAGTTTCAGTCGTCCAATAGAGAGGTTCAACTATCAAAAGGGATGTTAATAATTTAACCAATTTTAGGCGGTACGAAGTTCGCCGGGTCAGCTAGTTTCATATAAATCATAAACTGTTAGGCTGATGGATACAATTTGTTTGCATAAGTTGCACCAAAATCTTCTTATTGTGATAAAGCCAAATCATTTGAATTGGATTGGATTAGATAGCCAGGATTAGAGAGTTTGCAAAATATATGTTTCTGTTGCTATAAATTGTTTAGAAGTGGTCGTTTCTTAAGGTTATTCAAAGGAATAGAAAAAATTCTTGGATAAAATCGGGCTTTATTGATTGGTTGTTGTTGCTAATTGACAAATTATGACTCATATGGATGGACACGGATGAATGCTTTTGCGGAAATGTTTTTACCGGTGGTTTGTTGTTGTTGGGAAATCGATATAATGGATGCAACCGAAATGATGAATTTTTTTAATTCAATTGCATTTTATTAACTAACGCTTGAGTGAATTCAGAAATTTAAAATGCAGTTATTTAAGTTTGGATGTGCTTAATGCAATAGTAATTTCAAATAATCTCTGTCTATTGGAAATTCGGATGCAAACACAAATGTCCTCATATCTCCGAAATAAGACATTTTTGGGAAAAAACGATTTCGAATGCAGCGGGCTTGTTTTCATTTCAAAAGCTTAAAAGTGCGCGCTGAAATTTTTTTCTAATGCTTCTAACTTTCTAACGGCTGAACTACAAACGAAAAAAAATTCACTACAAACAACTACAAACGAATGTCTATCGAACTGCATTTCACGTTTTTCATTCTAGAAAAAGTGCGCACTAACTTCACGTAGGTCAATTGCCATTGTTTTTTTTTGGCAAATAATTACATAATTCTTGTAACGTGCTGCTTGCCTTGTCTTGGGTCCTTGCTGGCATGCTTGCACCCGCTCTCTACGCTCACCGAAGGGCGTAGGAGCTTGACCCAGGCACGTCACAAAAACCATCACTTCATGCCAGTCTTAACGTTGTGGTGATGTAACGTTGCAAGAAATGGTCATGGTCACCTACTAGCATCAGCGAACCCTTTTTCTTTAAAACCTCCTCATCCTCTAAACTTCCCTTATTCAAAACTCATTTTTTCGTTTGGCACTTTCAAACATATTTAGCTTTATTTATTGTTTTGAATTTACTTTAAGTTTCTTCACAATTTCAATTACTTTAATAACTATTATATCAATGTGCAACTCCCCCTCACAAATCAATCCCTGTACCTTTTTAAACAATAGTCCCCTACCCACAATTTCGTAAAATATATATATAAATGTATAATAATTTAAAATTGTCTTAAAAGACTCATCAACAATTTTTCACAACTGCCGATGAAGTGGCATATATATTATTATATAGGTATATATATATACCTACTGACATTTTTTGTACTTAAGGTACCCCGACAATTTCTTCCAACAATAAATTGAAATTAGTGCCCTTTTTAATTTTAGCGCAATAAAATTACTATACAAACAAGATTAGCAAAGTTTACTTTATACAAAAACTTCAAAATACGCGCCAACGGGTATTTTTCGGATAGGCGTCCGGTTTGCGGTTTTCAGTCTGGATTACGATCCACTTCTTCTTTTCTTTTTTTTTTTTGGGATTTTGCCTATTTGCCCGGGGAATCTGCGGCCGGCCAACACTTATATAAATTTCGTTATTAAAATTTAAGAAAAGATTTTCTCTTTTTTTTTAATATTTATTGAAATTTTATATGTAGAACTGTACAATTTGGTGGTTGGTTAAAGTCTGCCTTTTATGAGATGCTGACCGGAGTAAGTCACCTCGTCATCATGTGTCTGGTGTGATGTGGATGGGGGTTGAAATGTGAACTGATACACATGTTTAAATGGCATTCCGATGTTCAAGTGGTTTCCTAAATTTCGTGTGTGTCGTTTGGTCATAAATAAGGATATTTATGACTTCCAGATTATTTTTGAGTAGACCGACTTATGGTCACAACTGCATCTGACTGGTTCTAATAACACTTCAAAACCATGTGTTATTCACGTCCAGTTGATGGTGTTCTGTTGAACATGATATCATGTTCATGCCTTGTTTTAACTTTCCTTTCCTGCTTATTGTTTAGCTTTCTTTAAAATCCTCTCCTGCTCGTCGCTTTATTATTTGTACACCTTTCTTCACAATAAATAATACATTTTTTTTTTTGGACCGTTTTACTATTTAAATTATACTTTCTTAGTTTCTTTTATATTTTCGGCGCGAAACTATTTCGCCTGAAATTAAAATAAGTATTAAACGGCACAGGAATTTGACAACGGCAAAGCCAGACAATTTCCCTTTTTCAAATGCTGCTGCTCTCAATGTATCTCTTACAGTTTGTTACTGTCTGCTTATAACTTATCTCTTACTTATATAGGTTTCAGAGTCATCCTGTGTTTCCCCCTACCGTGATTCCTGAACGCAGTCAACAAAGACAGGGTAGTGTGTGAAGGGTTGGTCATGGAGTGACTATTTGACAGCCTGAGATAAACAAATACAAAAAAAAAGGAAATTCTATAGTAATGGAAAAAGGTTTTGCAACACTCTTTTACAAATCTGATGAGAGTCGCCTCCAAAAAGAATATAAGTGTGTGTACTCCCTTAAACATTTTTTATACTTCTCTCAGACCTAATTTAAAGTGAAAAATAGTATTTTGCAGTTGAATTAGTAATTCGAAGCAACAAAAAACGATGATCGTCCAAACGTTTCAACGATTATCGTTTTTTTGGTTGTTACGCGAAGTAGAAGCATCGTCGAGACGATGTTCACAGCTGGTCAAATCCTTGGTTAGGTTTCCATCGATTGCGTTTAACCGATGACCATAAATCTGGGATAACCAAATAGTGTTTGCTGACCGTTTTTTCCCTTCGGTCACCAAACCATAGATTTGCGGGAAATCGTTCCATTTTTCCAGTTCATTTGTCAATTCAGTGATTCCCCGAATCTATGGTTAGATTTTTTTTATTTCTGGCTTCTTGTCTAGGTAATTTATTAATGAATATATTTTCACTGTTTTTCAACTAAATAAACTTATATATAAAGCAAAATGGAGCGAAGGCCCTTACGAATAAAATCTGTTCGTTTTAGTTAACGTTTTCAACTGAGAGATGTATATAATACACTGCACGCCATTCTATGGAAGGTGAAAGTACAGACAGGTTCCCAACATTAGCCGGATGAATTAAGATCTCTAGGAACGTCTTTTAACAATTTTGTCTTTTGACAGTTCTCATAAAATGGAGTAATATTAAGAGTGTGAAAATTTTTGCGACGTTCGTAGAGAAAATTGAGATGAATCCCAATAATGGGTTAACAGCTTTTATTGGTTGTTGTACTTGTTTAGTTTTATTCTCAATTATTGTATGTATTGTATTATTTGTATTAAATTGGGATTTTATTTAATTCATATATGTATATAAAAGTCATTTTATAATATTCACAATAACGTGCATTGGCAAATACCGTCAGCCGGAAAAAGAGAGAATTTTTACAATATTATTATTAACAAAAGTTAAATTGTTGTGAAATTCAATTTTAATTTTAATGAGGTTTCTATTAGAGCTAACACAAATAAGATTACAATTAAAATGCTTCGTCTACAATTTGCTGTGGATATTTCATAGCCGATCTTACATAACTTGAAAGTACATTCCAATCCTGACCATTTAAGCACAGAACAATTTTATCTTCCAATGTGCTCTTCTGATACTTCTTAGTATAGGACAAACTCCAATGAACGTCTTCCTTCACACGTAGATTGCAGAGATTGCATTCTGAATTGCTGTCCGATCTGTGTGTAAATGTGTATAGATATTTTATATATTTTTCCTGCCTTGTGTACCTTGCAGCTCCATTTCGAATCACCATTTTTTTAGATTTAGCGGCGTTGACTTTGAGGTTCCACATTGTACAGTATTGACAATATCACCCGCATAAAGTAAAAGCTTTATATGAATACCATCAAACGCGATTCCACCCTGAAGGAATGTTGTAAGGTCGTCAAGGAAAATTTGAAAGAGGAGTGGGCTCAGAAGACAGCCTTGCTTAACCCACATCTCTGATTCAAACCAGTTGGATATTTGTTTCCCATTCCATACCGCAGCCCTATTATATTGGTACAGGCTTTAGAAAATACTAAGAACTTTCGTGGATACTCCTAAATTGCTTAGTTTGTAAAACAAACCCCTTCTGCCGATAGTATCAAAAGCTGCCTTAAAATCGACAAAGAAAACATAAAGCTTTTTACCCTTATCCAGGTAGGTCCGTGCAATGGTTGTCAGGGTGAATATGTGATCTACTGTTGAATAGTCCTTTCTGAAACCCGCCTGAAACTGGCTCAATAAATCATTTTCCCGTACCCAGTTTGTCAGGTGATCTAAGATGATTCCAGTAAATATTTTCATAGAGGTGTTCATAAAGGAAATACCTCCAAAATTGTTCGCCTCATTCGGGTCTCCTTTTTAAAACAATGGAAATATTATGGTTCTTCTAAAGCTATCCGGTACCTCAACCGTGTCGAAAATGTAGTTGTATGCTATCGTTAATCTTTCAAGGAACCCATTTGTCGCAAACTTAAAAAACTCGTAAGGAATGCGGTCTTTCCTGGTGCTTTTTTTAAGTTAAGGATGCAATACATTGCAAACTTCTTGCAGCGAAATTTCATTGTCTAGCCTCTAGACAATCCACTCTTGTGTATGGGAGGGCATAACTTAGCAAGTGAGAACTACATGGCGGATTCAATAATGACTGGAAATGATCGGCAAGTACAGTCATTTCAACATGGATGCCCCTTGCAAACAAGTAACTATCTTTTGTTCCCGCAAGTGTTCTTGTCAGTTGTTCTAAGTACAGTGATTTCTTACGTTTGCAAAGGTTTTTGTATGCGTTGTTTGCTTCATGGTACATAATTTTTGCTGTGTTAGTGCCCAATTCTCTGACCACACGTCACGTAAGCAGGAAAACGACTTTCTCCTCGCAGATACACACTCCCAGTCATACCATGGTTGCTTTCTCTTGTACCTTTCCGGTTGAAAGATTCGCACATCATCCGATATTCAAGAAACCAGAGAGTCCACACCACAATCGGAGCGAATTTCGCTGTCATTTACTTCATTCAGTCTCAAATCAAGGTTACTTTTACAAATTTCGGAGTGACTCATCTTCCATTTCAGCTTGGGCAGTAGCCCTAGCTCCGGGGTTGGAGGTCTAAGCGGTAGTCTTAAATTACTGTGACGATTAACGGTAAGTGGTCCGAAAACGTTTGTTCATTTACGCTGAAATCAGTCACATACTCCATCCACTTCCCACGTAAAAAAAAGTAGTCTATGGTGTAACAGGCAGTGCCTCTTCAAAAAGTTAAACTAGGTACCCTTTCCGTCACTTTTAGAACGGCCATTAAGAACTGAAACACCAAAAGATTCGCACATCTCCATGAGTTTTTTCCGGTTTCCATAAATTTTTGTATCCGTCCCCAATCACCATTACATTTTCATTATAAAATTCCACTGGAAAATCGCTCAAGAGAGTAAAATCATCCATCCATCTGTTACAGTTTATATACACAGGGACTAAATACAACTTAGCATTCCTCGTGACTATTTCTATTAAAACTGTATTGATTTCGTTTATAAATTTGTATTTAATTTGGTCCTTCAGTTGCTTTTTGATGCCATACAAGCAAACTCCACTCGGCCTCCCTTGAGAAGATGTTCGCGACGCTGGTATCCAATGAAGAACATGATTCTCGAAGTATATGTCAAAGCGATAGGTATTATTTTCCACGAACGTTTCAAACAATAAAAATATATCAAATTGATTTATATATTCAAAAAAATCGATAAAGAGTAGCTTGTTACCAAGAACTGCTTAAAAGACCTCCTTAAAAGCAAAATGTTTTAAACTAAGATCTAAATTTAAATGGCTGGCGGCGTTATCGTTAAAATCTATTCTCCTGAACGCCGATCTGCACAGTTTGAGAACCACTTGCAGCACCAGCTGTCTTTAAATCGCACTTGTCGTTCGTCACCTGACGCAAAAGTGTCATTCCGTCTTCATCATCACATGTCAGCTTGTCTGTGCTATCGAAATAAAAGGTTTTTCCATCTATTTGTATTGTTTCTTCATGAAGTTGTGTTTTTATTTTCCGGTTTTTTAATTCGATGTTTTTCTTAACTACCATTAAACGCCTACTCCTTTCACAATGAGCAAGTAATTCTCAATTAGAATAGAATAGAATAGAACAGAATAGTAGTATTTATTTGATTCAATAGTTAGAATAGTGCTTACAGAGTTTACAAAATAACAAATAAAAAACATGGTTTTTATGCTGTCTGCCTAGTTGCCAAAACAAAATTATGCTAAGATCTTTTTTTTAGCTTTAAAAACTTTCATCAATAATCCGCTCTCTATAACCTAGCGCCTAATTACAGTATTGGAATAGTTTTTTAACTTCTATATCGTTAAGCATTGATATAACAGGTTTTTTTGACGTGGCTAGCACTAGTGCCCACTAGTGCGCACTGAGTGTCAGCTAATTTTCAAGCCTGTCAAAAACCCTGCACTACCCTGAAAATTCGACTTCTATATCGAACGCAAAACGTTGGCCTGAAGTCTGTCAGCTGTTGATATAGACAAATATTTATCTTTTGGTAACACTTTTTCCTGAATTTGGGTTTGTATATTGCAAATAGTTGATAAAAGTGTTCGCAATATATATGACGAGTTTGAAAATGAAATGACAACAAGCGAAATGACAGGAAAACTCAGCACTGAATTCTTGCCCCCACAAATTAACTGGGGTCAGTTCAGGGCACAACTAGGGTGCCCTATAAGCCATGTCAATCACAGGTTTTCAGTACCAGGGCGAATTCAGTGCTATATCGAACGCATTAGGGTTACCCAGTGCGCACTAGTACGCCCTAGGGCCCACGTAAAACAAACCTAACATGGTTCTCCGTCAAAAAATCGCTTCTGTATCGTATGCAACACATACGAGTTTATTATAATAATATGAATGTGAATATATTTGTACACCAATGCATCTTTATTCTACGGTCGTGCTACTGCGCGTACGACTGTACCTTTTTCTTAGTAGTTAGTCATCGCAAGTCAGCCAGCCAATAAAGTTATGGTTTTTTTCAGAGCTAGTCTCTTTTTCCCAATAAATTCTGCGTTTTATTTTTCCTCCGTTTCAGGAATAAAAATTTGGTCCATGTAGAGCCGGATGGTACCAGCGGCCAGTGGAAAAGTGCGAGCATAGTGCAAAAAGCTCTAACTACATATTTGTGAAAAGTGAAAAAATAATTAAAACTAGTACCTATCGATTGTGGTCGAAAATCGACCATACCTACCTTTTATAAGTACATACTAAAAAGCGTACCACAATAATTATTTTCGTTACTATGTATTTTTTTTTTCAAACGAAAAGAGCGACATCTAGATATCGAAAAAATACACAAATGAGCTGCTCCATCGTAAAGAGGTTCTAACCTAAGATGATTTATATTTGAATACGTTGCTATGGTAATATGTTTTGTATGGGGAATCCATAACTTATTTTTGCCAGTCTTAATGGCAACATATACCCACAATTTTTTATTTGTGCACGTCTATGGCACAGTATCTTTCAAATAACATAAGTTTCATTCTCCTCATTTCATAATAAATACTAAAAAAGTGTACCGAAACTTTTGATGTTCACGTATTAATATAATGATGTTCAAGGAATATTCTTCGTCGATGACGAAGTAGCCAGCGGCGGCACACGTACACACACAGCGAGCCAGTGAATCGTCAGCTACCAGATAATAAGATTGTTACAGCAGAATAGGGTAAGGGTGCGAGTGAGCGAGACAGATAGCGGCAACGTAAGCCAGCCGAGTTTGGAGAGTTGTGTGTGCTAATGCCATACGCAAGCGCTTTTTTAAACAAATTAATATATTTTATCCAGTAAGGAATTTAATTTCTCTTTTTAAGTGTGCAAGTGCATGAGCAAGTTTAATACTAAAACCGAGTATTTATACATAGTGCAAGTGAAAGAAATATAAGGGTGGTTTTTGGCAAGCGAACGAGCACAGTGATTTTTCCTCTTTTTTTATGACGGGAGTGTATTGGTATGCAATTTCTTTTTTTTTCTTGTAGAGTAGGTAGGAAAGAGTTGTTTTGTTTTTGCCGGCATAGGTATGTGCAAGTGGAGAGTGTAGAGTGTACAGTGTAGTTGACATGATTCGTGTTTGAACATGTACAACGTAGCCAGCAACAGATAGTGATAAGCACAAGCGAAGAAATACTTGTTCGTGTTTTGTTTTTGCACAAACACAAGGGCAAGTTGTACAGTATGGCATGCGCATGGCTAAGTAGGTAGGAAGATAGTGCTTACAGCGGAAAGTTCGAATATTCACAAGAGCCAGCATGGATAGTTAAGCAAGTCAAAAGAGTAGTGCAAGTAGGTAGTGGTAAATTTTAGACAAGTTCAGACGGATAGTGTGCCAGCGTAGGTAGTCAAACAAGTAGAGTGAGTAGTGCAAGTAGGTAGTTTTGAATTTGAAAACAAATTCATGGAAAGCAAGTAGTGTTTGTTCGTGTTTATGTGTTTATGTTCGTTAGCCATGGACACCCACAGCATAATAAATTGTTTATCAAAAAAGCATTTGATAATGAGCCAAATATAGAATTAATAACAATTCTTACAGCAGTGCCAGTGCGAAATTATAATAATTTTTGCTTCCTTTTTTCTCGTTCTCGTTTTCTTTTTTTCTTGATATTTCTTACAGTTCGATAGCAAATACGAAGGCACATAAGACAGCAATGGACACCAACCAGCGTTTGGCTGCATATGTGGAAAGCGTGGAGTTCCCTATCAGTGACTGCGAGGGACTGAGAGTACGTCTCGAGCGGCTTGATGATGCATGGTCTTTATTTCTGACCATATATGCCGAGCTGCTCGATACGATTGCCAGCAAAGAGCAAGTAAAAATGGAGGAGACTATGGTGAAGACAGAGTCCCTCTACTATGACACCAAGGCAACGTTTCGGCGTCGTTTGGGAATGTTGCAGCGACAGGAGACAACCGAACAGCTAGAGCAAGTATAGTTAGTGACGCCAGCGAATCAACCACAGCCGATAGCACTGCAAGTGCAAATGCCAGTACAGCTCCAGGATATTAAGAATTCCTCGGGTGAGTTTGACGGGTCCCTTACCAAATTGCAAGGTTTCCGGGACCGCTTCGTGACAGCCATTACGACAACGACAGTGTGTTGCCAGCGTTCAAATTTTCCTTTGTGAGAAAATCATTGGTCGGCAAAGCAGCAAGTACCATGGAAGAGTGGCATCTAACGGAGAACTACTAAGAGGCTTGGGAGCGTCTCAACCAACTGTATGACAGGAAATACTCCACCTGTCGTGAGCTATTGCGCCAGTTTATACGTTTGCCAGATCTGCAAGGAAATCCAAGGTCGGATGACTTACAACAGCGTGTGTCGAAGCTTTTGAAGTGATCGGTTTCATCTCATGAGTTGTGATACCATTTTTGGTTAAAAGCGTATTTATTTATCTTTTATCAGTGACTTTTTATACATTTTTATTATAGAAAACAAAAGAAAAAATTTCATAAGCCATTGTAAAAAAATAAATTTTCTTCTTATCCTACAGGATAATGAGCATTGCTAGGAAGGAGGAATGGAGATGGTCAACCTGCAGAAAGAAACTTGCAGACCTCTCTGTATCCAAAGCAGTAGCTGAAATAACATCGATTCAACCCCAATCGAAAAGAATGCGAAGCGTAAGTTCCCCTGAAATTGTGCAACAAACAGAATATTCAACAACAAGAACTATAGCAGAACCACAAGGAACTAACAACGACACCCTTCTATATGAAATGCGCAAAATGCAAAAAGATATGTCCAACATCAATATAAGTTGTGAATTCATGGCTAACAAATATGAAGAGATAAAGCAGGATATGACACTAAACAATGAAGTTTTAAAAAAACTTCCCAACGAAATAAAAGATCTTAAGGAAAGCAACAAAAAAAGAACCAACAAATTTACCTAATGGAAACAAAAATTAACGGCCTCGAACAACAATTATTAAAAAACAACATAGAAATTAAAAATATTCCGCCAACACAAAACGAAAATCTAGTCGAAGTTGTCTAAGCACTCGGCAAAACATTAGACCAAAACATAAGCAACTCAGATATCAATATCACTGACATTTATAGAACTAACAAAAGAAAGCCAAACAAATCAACGATCATCGTCACTTTCGCAAGCCACTTATGCAAAACAAATTTGACTAAAAATGCAAAAATAATGCGAAGTATTCCTCTAAAGAAGATCAGAGAAAATACTTACAATGGCCATGTTCCCAGTACAACACCCGAAATCGAAGCATTAGTTTACGTAAACAATCATCTCACACCTACTAATAAGCACCTTCTTAGGCTAGCAAAAAACAAAGCCAGAGAGTGCAATTGGAGGTTTTTGTGGGAAACAGCTGGCAAAATATAAGCAAAAAAAAAACGAAAACGGTGAATCCATACACATCGGGTCTTGCGAAGATGTAAACAAGATGAACAATTAAACATTGTTGTTGTACGTAATACTACTACATATAATAAAAAAAAAGTGGAAAACACATATAGTGAAGCTGACGTTAACTTCAGGGTGATACATGGTTTTAGCGACATCGAAAAAAAAAATTTTGGAAAATATGAATTTTTGTTGTGTCAGTTTTAATATTAGATCGATCACAAAAACTTGGGATGTATTTATAGCGGAAATTGAAAATGTGCTATGCTACGTCGATATTATAGTATTGAATGAAATTAATATACCGAAGAGAAAAAATGATTTTTATAGCATTGACGGTTCTTATTCTGAATTCTTTAACCGTGATGCGACGAAAGGAGGAGGAGTTGCAATATTTATAAAAAAAAATATAACTTACACAATATTACCAGCTAGTCCAATAAACTACGAGGGCTTGCACCTAGAAATATACCAAAACCGTGAACAAAAGCATGTACATGCAATATACAGGCGACCTAGCTCGAGTGTTGGAAGGTTTATTGAAGAATTAGATGGAATTTTAAAGGGGAATAATGAAAATATCGTGTTGGGAGATATCAATAACAACATCCGAGATGAGAATAACTCACTTGTTTTAAAATACATGGAGATGATGGCTTCCAAAGGGTTAACAAGTGTGATTAATTGTCCCACGCGTATTAATGTTTTAAATAACACAGCGACGATAATTGATCACGTACTATATGTTAGTATAACTAAGCATGAAATATTGTCAGCAGTAATCGAAACCGATCTATCTGACCATTACGCTGTTTTATATGCAACGAAAAGTCTGAATAGCTCTGAAACACATTGTGAAACCGATGTTAAATGCATTAATCAGCAAAAAGTCAATGAGCTTATTCAGAGTACAGACCGGCAACTTATACTCCAGAAAAATGACGTTTAGGCACTCTACAATAAATTCGTAGGAGAAATGAAAAAGACTTATGCTGAAGCAAGTAAAACAACCACGAGGAAAAGAACCCGGCAGCATAAGCCATAGACCACTCCATAAATAGTTCCAATGTGCAAAAAAAGGGATGAGTTTGAAGACGAATACAAAAGGTATAAGAACATTCAACTTATAAAAGCCAATTACTACAAACAAAAGTTCTCAAATGCCAATAACGACCCGAGGAAGACGTGGAATATTGTGAGTGAACTACTTGGAAGAAAGAAACGCTCTGTAGACGAAACAATTAAAAGCAATTTTCCAAATACTGCTGAAGGCTTAAAAGACATTGTTGAGGAATTTGCGGAGCAGTTTTCGAAATAAGCGGCAAACATTATTCATGCCTGTGACACGAAAACCTCAAACCACAAGAACTGGCAACTTCAACAAAGTATCTACATAGAGGAAGCAACTGAGCCTGAAGTTTACAAGATATTGTGTCAACTGAGTAACAATAAAGGTCCTGGAGCAGACAACATTAGACCAGTTGATCTCAAATTAAATGCTATGTGTCTCACCCCCATAATCACGAAGATCGTAAACTGTAGTCTATGTCAGTCCTGTGTGCCAAAGCAAATGAAAACTTCAATAATTCGCCCAATATAAATACAAGGGAGGAATAAAAAAAAATACAGAGAATTATAGACCGATTTCAATTCTACCTGCGGTTGAAAAATGTTAAGAAGAGGTAGTTGTTAATCGTGTTAATTGTTTTATGTCGAAGCAAAAAGTGATTCATCCAAACCAATTTGGTTTTCAAAAGTGCAAGAGCACTCAATCGTTACTGGGGGAATTTACCATTGTCGTAAATGCTGGACTGAATAAAAAACAACACGTACTTGTGCTTTTTATAGATTTTTAGATTTCAGTAAATAAAACCAAGTTGATGCATATTCGGACTCCATTGAATCCAACGGAAGTTATTGAGATCTTCCATCGAAATGATCGTTGTCCATTACTGAGAAGCAGCTGCACAATTGCGGTAGTTAAAACCATTAAGTACCTCGGGGTTACAATCGACGAGAAATTCCTGTGGCGTGAGCACATCAACGTTCTGCGTCTTCAACTAAAGAGCACCATATTCGCAATGGTGTATCTTAAGCGTTACTCATATATGGAGGTACAAAAGCAAGTGTACTACTCGTTGGCAGAATCACGCATTAGATACAGGATTCTGGCCTGGGGAAATGCAGCAAAAACCCACCTGGAGAAGATATCTAACCTACAACATCGTCTTGTTAAGATAATTGGACAAACTAATTCAAGTTTTAAAGTTTTAGATGTAAAGGCAATCTTCAAGATGACAACACTCCTAAGCTATATGTACGACCGGCGGTTTCTTCAACCCATCAGCCGCACGGTAAACACCCGAAGACGAGCCCAAGGGATGCTACAAGTTCCGACAGCTTACAACTCGTACGGAGACAGAGAATTAAGATGCACTGTTCCTAAATTGTTAAATTCGCTAACACCGTTACTGAAAATGATTCCAAATTTCAAAACAAGAAAAAAAGAGATTTAAAAACCATTTATTGAATTTCATCATGTAATTTAAGGAAACATTAGTAAATCTTAAACTCACTAAAATACTTTCAACTTCAGAAATTAATTAATTGTATTTAAACTTAACGTTCTCAATTTGAAATCACTTCAAAACTAAACTCAATGTTATGTCCAACCACCTGCAGATAAACACTTTGCTTTGCAGGTAAAACAATGTAAATGGAAATTTATGTGCAAATAAACAAACCTTTTGAACTTTGAATGTCACCGACGAGACATCATGCCAGCTACGAGCCCAGGGACTACCCACTGAGCATTGGAATATGTTCGTGGTGCATATGTTGTACGAGCGGCTGGACAGTGAAACTGGAAAGCAGTGGGGGCTCCAGCGCCAGTCCGAGACACCGACAGCCAAGCAAAGGCTTGAATTCCTGGACAAGCAAACTTTAGCAAGCAGCCATCTACCGGGCAGCTAGAAGTTCCGTTCGATGAAATCCTTGAGTAGCTCACAACCGAATTGTTCTGACGAAAGCTTCAACCGATTCGTCGGAGTTGTGTTTTTTTGTGTCTGTTTTCTGTTCTGATGAGGAATTTTAGGGTTGACATGTGCAACATTCGTGGGCTGCGATCGAATCTCTTTTCGGCGTACGCTCATGTTTCCAAACACAAACAAACAAACACAGCTGTTTTGGCACTGGGTGAGACCCAGGTGGGCTGAAAGTCTGACTCATCAGAATTTGATCTACCTGGATATCGCTTAGTGCCATTATTCTTCTTACATCGAGGTCTCGCCATTTATGTTCGTAATGATGTAGCCTACCAAGTTCCTCAAGATTATGGCCAGTGTTCCAACCCGGAATTTAATTTCAAATGGCTCAAATTCCATGTCCGTAGGCAAGTAATTCATTACTGTTTTCTTTATAGAAGCCCTAATTTTGACAGCAACTCGACTTCTAACGAGTTCGATGTGTTGTCTGATTCCATAACTAGAATTGTTTCCTTGTACCCTCATACTGAAATCGTCATTGCGGGCGATTTCAATATTCACAATTCTGACTGGCTTCGACATTCTGGACAGTCAACACCCGAAGGAATTTATGTTCAGATCTTTGCTGAGGTAAACCAATTAACCCAGCTTGTAAATACGCCAACACGTGTACCAGACATTGACGGTCAAAATGCCAACACACTGGACTTGTTTCTCACCTCCCACCCTAATAAATACTCCATTGAAGTATTATCGCCTCTAGGCTCGTCAGACCACTGTACCATATCAGCTAATTTCTTGTACTCCGACCACAAAGTTAAAGAAAAAACTCCGAAAAGAACCGTATGGCAATACGAGAAAGCCAACTGGAGCGGACTTAACAGCTTTTTAGGAGTTTTAACTGGTCGTTATGCTTCCTCGATAACGACGTGGATGCCGCCGCTGATACGGTAACAAATATAATCACCTTAGGTATGAAATCCTTTATCCCTCACAGGAGAAAGAGTATCAAACCAAAAGAAAACGCGAGGTACGACTCGAGCTGTAAAGAGGCTATTAGACTAAGGGAGTTGAGTTTTCGGTCTTACAAGGCCAACCCATCTGAGGAAAACCGAAAAAAGTACAAACGAGCCAGGAATGACTGCAATGCCCTCATAAAGCGTGTCAAATTCTCCTACGACCAAAAGCTGAGGCAAAAAATACTACAATGTCCCAAGGGTAGTAAAAACTTTTGGTCATTTGTAAAAAATGTTAAGAATTCGGCCTCTCCATCGATCCCCACTCTCATTTACAATGACACTCCAGCTGTCAGCTCTTTAGACAAAGCTAATCTGTTTGCTGCACATTTTGCAGCCAGCTCGGTGCTCCCAGATTGCGCTTTGCCTCCACCTGTGCTCGAGAGCGTCGAATTTACCATGGGACAAATCCATTTTCGCATTCGCACAGTTGCAAGGGTACTATATGATCTCAACATAAATAAATCCGCTGGTCCAGACTGTATCTCCCCCATCGTTCTGAAGAGGTGTTCTTCCACACTGGCAAAACCACTGCGTAAGCTTTTTCATCTCTCCTATTCTTCTGGACTCTTCCCGAGAAGGTGGAAAACAGGATTTGTCCAGCCCGTCCCTAAAAAAGGCGAATCTTCTTCTCCCACCAATTACCGACCTATAGCACTTACGTCCATTCTATCTAAGGTGTCCCCCAAGGCTCCGTTTTGTCTCCGACTCTCTTTCTCATTTTTATAAATGATCTCTTGTCTGCAACTTCTAATCCAATCCATTCCTTCGCTGATGACAGCACTCTTAGCTTCTCATATTCTTTCCAGGACTCACGGCCCTGCTTTTCGGCCGTAGAACTGGAACGGCAACGTATGTTAAGCTCATTAAATTCCGACCTTGATAACATTTTAAAATGGGGTTCAGAATTTAATGCTTCGAAAACACAATGTTGTCTGCTGTCTCTAAAGCGAAACCAGATCCTACAGCCATTATCCATGAATGGCACTTGCATCACCGAAACCGAAAGACTTTCCATTCTCGGTATGTGCGTTCATGACAACCTTCGTTGGAATGACCACATACACGAAGTCGCTAAGAATGCTGCGAAATGTCTAGGTTTTCTCAAACGGTGCAAGAAATATTTTACCCCTTCTGATCTGGCTACAATTTATAAGGCGTTCATTCGCCCCAAATTAGAGTACAATTCCCATATCTGGTCTGGTGCGCCGAAAACCATATTGCACCTACTGGATAGGATCCAAAACCGTGCGTTGAAACTAATCGGAGATACGAATATCGCGAATTCTATTCATTCGCTTGAACATCGAAGAAACGTTACGTGTCTCACACTGTTTTATCGATTTTTTAACAAACAGTGCTCAAATGAAATTGCCAGCTGTATTCCGCCCCTTCAGCAATTCAACCGCAATACTCGCCTTGCTAGGAATGCCCATCAGTTTACCATTCAGCCTATCTTCGGACGTACCATGATATATAGAGACTCGTTCATAAGCCGTACAACACGAATGTGGAATGCCTTGCCCGGCTCTGTCTTTCCTTCTCAGTGCAGTTTGCAGACATTTAAAACCAATGTGCATCGGTATCTCCTATCTTCTCTATCCCAATTTCCTTAATGCCCGCGCTGTGTAAATCACATTGCACTATAAGAGTAGTCATAACCTCTTTAGCGCGTGTCAATTATAAAAATAAAAAAAAAAGAGCGAACGTGACAGTCCGCAAAAAAGCATTGCCAGTCAACCAGCTAGTTAGAGTGCCGAATCCGCCACCAATGCCAGTTCAGAAGGCCAGCGTCAACACTGCACCGTATCGTCACAAGTGCGAAGTGTGCGAGCAGTTTAAAGAGTTGAACTTACGAGCCAGGAGAGAGTTTTCCCGGATAAGAGGTTTTTGCGAGAATTGTCTGAAGAAGGGGAAAATTTATGTATTTGGAAAGGAAGATAGGTAGGAAGCCAGCATTGAGAGAGAGGTATGTTGACTTCATGCGAGATTATGAGGATCTTGGGCATACGACGAAAGTGATTGGCCAGCAAAGAGCAAGCGAGCTAGTATATTATGTTCCGCATAATTCCGAGTTGAGTTGAGTTCGCTTTCAGTTGTCGGACTGATAAAGGGATATCACTCAATGAAGTACAACAGCTTGGTGGAGAGTTACAGCGAGATAGTGACGCATTTTCGAAGGCATCGGATAGCTTTTAGTGCTGACATCAAAATGATGTTCAGACAAGTGCGAGTGGCAAGATATCAATGGGACTTGCAAAGAATATTTTGGCGGGAGTCACCAAGGGAGAAGTTGCAAGAGTATTGGCTGACTGTCGTTACATATGGTATGACATCATCAGCGTATAATGCCGTGCGAGCGGTCGTACAGTGTGCAAGGGAGGCAAGTGAATCATATCCAAATGCAGCGAAAGTAATCGAAAGTGTCCTATACATGGATGATTGTGTATTAGATAGCAGTGGCGTGGCGTCCATATAACCCAATTCCTACCGACTTGCCTTTTCAAATCTCCACAAGTCAACACTATCTATCTTACTTACTTACTTAACGGGCTCCCGACCCGTGGAGAGTCTCTGCCTGAGACACTGCAGCCTTCCATCCTCTGCGATCCCGGGCACGCTGCTTCCAGTTATCCAGACCAAACGCTCTGGCATCCGCGATGGCTTGGTCTTTGAAACGGAGGTTCGGTCTTCCTTGTCGTCTCGAACCTGGCGGCTGGGATTCGAAGATCCTCTTAGCTGGAGCATTATTGTCCATTCGCTCGATGTGGCCGAGCCAATGTAGTCGACGTATTTTGGCCTTTTGGACTACATCCACATCTTGGTACAGCTCATAGAGTTCGCGGTTGTATCTTCTCCTCCATTCGCCCTCCTCGCACACAGGACCAAAAATCCGCCGAAGAATTTTTCTTTCGAAGAAGCCCAGTATCAGCTTTCCCTTCCTGCTTATCGTCCAGCACTCGGCGCCCTAAAGCAAAACTGGCATGATAAGGGTTCTGTAAAGCATACATTTTGTCCTTCGAGTTAGGAGTTTTGAACCCAATTGTTTTGCCAAACCGAAGTAGCAGCGGTTTCCTAGGGTAATTCTTCGCCGGATCTCCACTAGGATGTCATTTGTGGAGTTCATGTTTACTCCGAGGTAGATAAACTCCTTAACTACCTCGAAATTGTTGCTATCAATAGTGACGTTCTGTCCTAGGCGGTGGACAGATGCTTGTTTGTTTGTTGATAGCATGTACTTAGTCTTGTCCTCATTTACTACGAGACCAACGAATTTCGCCTGTTCTTCAATCGCCGTAAAAGCCTCTATCACGGCACGCTGGGAGCGACCGATGATGTCAATATCGTCTGCATACCCCAGTATCTGGACGGATTTGTTGAAGATAGTGCCTTCCGTGTTGACACCTGCCCTGCGCACTATCTGCTCTAGCACGAGATTGAAGAAGTCACATGATAATGCGTCTCCTTGCCGAAATCCGGTGCATGTTTGGAATAGCTCGGAGGAACTACTTCCAAATTGCACATTGCAGCGTGTGTTCTCCAGCGTCACGCTACATAGCTGGATCAGTTTTGCCGGAATCCCGAATTCGGCTATCGCCACATAAAGCTCCTGACGATGAATGCTATCATATGCGGCTTTGAAGGCGATGAATAGGTGGTGAGTCTCGACTTGAAATTCATTGGTCTTTTCCAGGATTTGCTTCAGTGTGAAAACTTGGTCTATAGTCGATCTGCCGGGCCGGAAGACACATTGGTACGTGCCGATTAGTGTGTTGCAGAACGGTTTGAGACATTCACACAGTAGTTTGGAAAGGATCTTGTATGCGATATTAAGCAGGGATATGCCTCAATAGTTCTTGCAAGACATAGGATCGCCTTTTTTGTAGATGCGGCATGGGGCATATGGAGCTGATAGTCCAGTCATCGGGCATACTTTCTTCCACCCATACTTGGTTGATGATTTGGTGCAATGCGCCCTACCAAAACATCACCACCGTATTTGAAGAGCTCCGCTGGTAAACCATCAGAGCCGGCGACCTTGTTGTTCTTTAGCTTTTTTATTGCTAAGCCAACTTCTTCTATACTGGGTGGTGGAACTGGATCTTCATTGACTGGACGTGGGTTCTCTTCTTGCCCTATCACTCTCTCTACATGATGCTCATTTAGCAGCTGCTGGAAGTGCTGCTTAAACACATCTACTATTCCCTGCGCTTCGGTGACTAGGTTTCCATCACTGTTTCGAAGAGCCTGCGTTCCGGTCTTGAAGCCAGCAGCCAGTTGCTTGGCTTTCTTGTAGAACTTCCGGATGTTGCTTCGATCGCGGGACTCTTCGATCTCCTTGAGCTGGGAGACTGCGTAGGCCCTCTTCTTTCTACGCAAGATTTTCTTCTCCTCCCTCCTCCTGGCTCGATACTCTTCCCTCGCTGCCCTTGTAATGCGCTGCAGCGCCTTCATATGTGCATCTTCTGTCACCTTTTTCCTGCGTACGCATTCATCATCATACCACGGGCTCTTTCTCTGGGGTGGCTGGTACCCTAAGGTGGTTTCGGCTACCTCTTTGATGATGTCGCGATACTGGGACCACTGGGTGTTGGCATCTGTGGTAGGTGAATACACTGCGGAGAGTTTCTCACTCAGGCGCTCTTTGTAGACTCTGGCTACTCCAGGTAGCCGTCCAACGTCGAATTTCTTCTTCTGGGCGGAACGCAGCTTCTTCTCGTTGAATAGTCGAGCTCTGAACTTAGCCGCAACAAGAAAATGGTCAGAGTCGACGTTTGCCCCTCGGAATGTGTGCACGTTGAGGATGTTGGATGCGTGCCTCGCGTCGATTAGCACATGGTCGATTTGGTTGGCGGTTCGACCGTCTGGAGAGCGCCAGGTTGCTGTGTGGATCCTTAGCCTTGGAAACCTAGTGCTACTTATCACCGTATTACGAGCTGCCGCGAAGTCAGTTAGTCGGTAACCGTTGTCTGTGGTCGTTTCGTGGATTCTGTGCTTACCAACTAACCCGCCAAAGATGTTTTCCTTTCCGATTTTAGCATTGAAGTCCCCGAGCACAACTTTGACATCGTACTCCGGACAGGCTCCGTAGGCTCCATCCAGGAGGTCATAAAACTCCTCCTTGATAGGGTCTTCAGCCTCGTCGGTAGGGGCGTGTGCACATATTAGGCTTATGTTTTGGAAAGTAGCTTTGATGCGGATCACAGCTAGGCGATCACTTATCGGCTTAAAGTCAATAACTTTTGTCCTAAGCCGATTTCCCACGACGAATCCGCATCCTAATACATGCAATCTTTTATGGCAGCTGTAATAAATATCGCAATTTTTCCTTTTCATCATACCTGATCCTATCCATCGTATCTCCTGGATCGCGGTAATATCTGCCTTGTACCGCGTGAGGACAGACTCAAGTTTTTGAGTAGCACCTGGGGTGTACAGCGTTCGCACGTTCCAGGTACATACTCTCAAATCGTTGTCCGTTGACGTTCCGGGTCTGGTTGCCGTTTGAGGGAAATCCTTATCCGAGGCTTCACGTGTCTCTCCCATCACTAGTGTTTTTTTTACATGGTCGGGAAGTTACCCCGACGGCACAACCCCCAACCTGGAGGGCCAGGCCCTTGACCTTAGGATAGCAGGCCGGTTATTCCGGTGCCAGTAACCCACTTTGGGATGTAAGCGCTGCCGTCGGCCCATTAAGGGTTCATCCGCCACCAACTCTTCTCCAACACCCTGGCTCGGTATTGGAAATCCCTGTAGACCTGGTATCCGAATATGTCAGAGCAGCTCTATAGGGATTACACTAAATAGTTCGGCCTGACTGGAACCGTAGACGCCACCGTTGGCTCCATCTAGGGAACTCCTCCGCTGCCGTCTGGTACCAGAGGAGGTGTCTTAGTGAGAAAACAACACTCCTCTCCCCTCTCTCGTCTGCTGCCACCAAAGACCTTCCAAAGGGGTTGGTTACCCAATCTCCAGTCGAGGTACTAGGCACCCACCAGTCACCACGTGGAGGTGAGAGTAGGAGTTGATAGTGAGAGGCTAGGTGAGAACGCTTGTGTTCTCATGACATCGCATCACTACACTTCAACACCGGCACACACTATCTATCTACCAAAAGCCAAATATACCTATACATGAAACACAAATGAATTTTTACTCACAAAATGGTACACACACATAACCCTGCAAACCAAAATTCAGTTTAATAATATTGTGTGTATCCATTTTCATACAACATCGTCTCGTCACGACAAAGCGAAGGGAACCAAAAATATGTCGGGTTATTAAAGCTCTCACTTGATAGTTGATTTTTAGAGCTATTAGCTATTAGCTAATATCTATATAATAATAAGCTATTAGCTTGTTATCTCTTTTTTTCTTCCCTGAGCAATGTGTCTGACACCTCTTTGTTCAACACCCACTTGGCTATGTACAAAATAACGTGTTTTTCTTCGAGTTATTCTCAGTTCTTACTACGTTAATTTTGAGTGCTGGCGCTAAGTGAACATTTGTATCTATTAATTTTTTTCTTCCCTGAGTACTGCGTTGGGTTTTGGGTATGTGTTTTACACCCGCTTGGTTATGAAATGAACAAAATAACACGCTTTTCTTCGACTTATTCGATTTTCTTTTACTTCTTCTTTTCTTATTGTGTTTTGTGTGGATAATTGTAGGTACTATGTTGAGGTAGGTAGGGTAAGTGTTTTGGTTTACAAATACAGTTGGCAGATAGCAGTGCGCAAATTGTAAATTTTAAATATTGAATAAATATTGACTTGAAGTATAAAAAAGGTCACTTGAATTGATTTTGCTTAGTTGATGCAAAGCAAATGAACAATGTATGATTTTGTTTCCAGGTACACAGATGTAAAGTTTTTTATATTTGTATGTGATTAGTTTTTATTCGACTTCCCATTTTTAAATGTTCACGCCACGCCTCCGTTAGGTAGTTATAGTGAACAGCAAGGGTTTTATAAACAAAAGAAGTCGACAGGGTATTAAGAACAGCAGGTTTTGAACTAAGAAAGTGGAAGTCGTATAGTAAATGGCTAGCAAGCAAGTTTAGTTTGGACAGTGCAAAAACTATGGTTTTTGATAGTAGGGAGCACGAGACAGATTTAGGTTTACTGTGGCTAGTTGATGCCGATCAATTCACTTTAGCAGTGAATACACAAGAGATAGCCGAAGAGATTACAAGGTGAAAGATATTGAGTTGTGTAGCTCAATTATACGTTTATATATATTGCACCAGTGACAGTATTGGGCAAGATTCAAATTTAAAATATAAGGCGATTAGACTGAATGGAACTTTATGGTGCCAGCAGCCACTCAACAAGGTGGCATATATGAAACAGCAGTCAAATCGATTAAATATCATTGGAAAAGGATAGTGTGCTAGAATGTGTACAGTTTTTAACACTACTTATCGGGATTTGGGCACATTGAATTCGCGCCCACTTTATCTATTGAGCGATGATCCAGCAGATATGCAAGCTTTTGTGCCAGCTCATTTTCTATTTGGGGAACAAAAAGTGTTACCAATACTAATTACGATAGTGAAACAGTCGTAAAGAAGTGGAGAAAAGAAAACGAAAGTTTGCAAGTTGGACAGTTAGTAGGTATTGATTAAGAGTGAACATTTTTCGCCAGCAGCCAGTACAGTAGTCGATAGGAAGAGTGTGCCAGCTAATCAGAAGCAAGGATAGTTTAGTCAGGTCAGTAAAATTCAAGCAGAAAGTGGACAGAAAGTGGACACCAATACATCTTTATTGTACGGTCGTGCTACTGCGCGTACGACTGTACCTTTTTCTTAGTAGTTAGTTATTGCAAGTCAGCCAGCCAATAAAGTTATTTGTTTTTTCAGAGCTAGTCTCTTTTTCCCAATAAAAAATTCTGCGTTTTAATTTTCTCCGTTTCAGGTTAAAACAGCTTCCAAATGAGTTCCTTCTACATCCTTTTAAAATAGGACATTTTCCCATAAAGTGAAAAGTATCTTCTCTTTCGAAAGAGTTACACAATGTGCATAGGATGGGTAGATCCTCTCTATGTCTAATAAAGTTAAACTGGATGAGTTCTCCACGTAGCTTGACCATCATCGATATCTCGTCAACGCCATTTTCTTCTCGAAAACTGTTTTTCTCTTCCAGATTATGATTCAAACGAGATACAGGTTTCTATGGAGTGATCCTGTGGCGTTGTTCAAAAATCTCTCTCTGCATTTTAAGTCAACTTCAGTAACAAGCTGGTACAGCAGTCTTTTCCAATCATCGTAGTCGATTAAATTATCTAAATTGAGATCCATCTCGCAGTCGCTATCAAGATTTATCTATTCAGCAAATTAACTTGTCTTTGAGCGTATGACTTGAAGAGCCGCTATTTTCGGAAGCCGGTGATTTTCCATCTTCATGATTTTCAGCACGTAGTCAATTTGCGTTTTTAGCATTCTAATGAAGAGAGGCGATAAGCCTGTTTCCAACATAATTATATAGTTAGGCACATTGGGTGCCAGTCGAAAAATTCGCTTAATAAAGTATCGCAACAGCTTCTCCACGGTTTCATATTTTATTTTACTCTCCATACTTGTGCTGCATAAAGTAAAATGTATCCCGACACAACTTTAACTATTCTGAATTTGCTGCTATGCGCAATACTTTTATTGTAAAAACATCTGTTCCACACAGCGCTGATAGCACCCTTCGCCTTAGTCAGCTTCCCCTTCAGATGCCTCTCCATACTTAAGTTATTTGTGAAGTGAACTCCTAGGTATTTGAATTCATTAACAATTTCAATCCTTTCATTGTTGTAATACCATTTTTCATTTGCACAGTGTCTCCCTCCTCCGTTCTTGAAAATCATAATTTTGGATTTTTCTTGATTAACTATCAGGTTGCAAAGGTTACAATATTGATACAGCCGGTTAATCATGAGCTGCAATGATTCCGGTGTTGATGCGAAAAGAACAATGTCATCCGCGAAAAGCAATGCTTTTATTGTATGACCTGCGTATTCAATGCCGCTAGGTAGGAAGTGTACCAGGTCATCAATAAATAAAGCAAACAGACTTGGGCTCATTGTACAACCTTGTCTGACTCCTGATTCCGTTCTGAACCAACTAGACATCTCTTCACCATTCCAAACTGATGCCACTGTGTTCATATAAAGGTTTTGTATAATCCTTCCAAACGAAGTCTGTGTGAAACGGATGGTGGCCACGGCCTCTCTGCGTGCGTTGTCGCGGAGAGGCCTTCTCAGGTTTTTGGTGAAACGCAAACGTCAATGGCTTATGGTCTGTAAATATGACAAAACTGCGACCTTCTAACAAGTGTTGAAAGTGTCTTACCCCATAATAAGCGCTAAGAAGTTCCCTGTCGTAGGTGCTGTACTTTGTCTGAGCTGGATTCAGTTGTCTTGAAAAAAATCCTAATGCCTGTTAGGATTTGTCGACTAGTTGTTGTAACGCGGCACCTACGGCGCTGTCTGATGCATCGACCATCAGGGCTAGCTGGCAATTTGACTTCGGGTGGGCGAGTGTGATTGCGTCTGCAACTGCTTTCTTACAATTCTCGAAAACTGCTATGGAATCTTCGGTCCACTGGATTTGGCTGCGGTCGTTCTTTTTGTTGCCTTTAATAAGACACTGCAAACTGCTTTGGGTTTCAGCTGCTTTCGGCATGAATATTCTATAAAAATTGATTGTCGCAAGGAATCGTCGGAGTTCACAAGCCTGCTGAGGGCGCTTAAAATTTCGGATTAGATAATTTTTTTCTGGAAGTGGTTTTATTCCATCGGTGCTGACGACGTGACCAAGGAAACGTACTTCCTTTTTCCCAAACTGGCACTTGTTCACATTGATGACTACTCCCACTTCTCGAAAACGTTCGAATACCTGCCTGAGATGAAGTAGATGTTGCTTTTCGTCGTGCGAAGCAATTAAAATGCCGTCGATATATGCGTGAGCAAATTCGAAATTCTAAAATATTGACCTGGTATTCGAATATGTCAGAGCAGCTCTATAGGGATTACTAAATAGTTCGGCCTGACTGGATCTGTAGACGCCACCGTTAGCTCCATCTAGGGAACTTCTCCGCTGCTGTCTGGTACCAGAGGAGGTGCCTTAGTGAGAAAACAACACTCCTCCCCCCTCTCTCGTCCGCTGCCACCAACGACCTTCCAAAGGGGTTGGCTACCCAATCTCCAATCGAGGTACTAGGCACCCACTGAAGAAAATAAGAGCACATCCTAAATATTAAATAGTATATTATGTACATTTTCCCTTAATTTGAACTATATACCTAACTGAATTATTCTCTTTCATGAATTACTCTTCTACTCTCACTAGACTTATATATTATTGTTCCCTTTTGTTCTTAATTTCCTATAATGTATACATACATTTTATATACATAGTTCTCAATATAAATTCGATGCTATAATTTGAATTAGTAGTCTGCGTCAATAAAGAATAATTGTAATTTTTGTACTGGGAGTCTTTTGATTTTGTATATGGTGCCGAAACCCGGGAGTATCAGTTTTTTATTGCATTATAATTAACTTATATTTATCGGGCGAAGAAAGTTGTGTGGTCCAAATATAAGCGCAATATTGTGGAACATGTCAAGTCACGAAGATTTCGAAAGCGGCTATGGATTATGTCATAACGGTTAACTTTGAACAAATAACTGACCGCGTAATCATAGAACAAGATCTGGTGATATTCCTCGAACTCTTTTTGTCCCAGTGAGGGGGAGATTGAGCTTATATGAGCCTCAGAGTTAAAGGAAGCAGAAACATATTGGATAAAAACCATTCAGCGAAGTGAATATTCACTAGAGTTAGAAGCTTTGATTAAATCGCGACCCTGTTCTACCGATTCTAAAATTTTATCGCTGAGACCAATATTAATTAATGGAATTATTCGGGTCCAAAGTCGTTTGCCATGGGATGAATCATATGGTATGTGTCCTCAACCAATAATTTTGCCAAAAAATTCGCATCTTAGTCAACTATTAGTACTTGAGAGTCATGAGCGAATATTTCACGGAGGTGTGAATGCAGTACTAGCAAAGCTAAGACAAAAATTTTGGATAGTACAGGGTAGGCAACAGATTAAGACCTTATTACAACGTTGTGTTGTTTGTAAGCGTCTTCATGGTAAATCTGGTTCGGAGGTCTGGGCACCCCTTCCCCGAGAAAGGGTTATTGCCTCAAGGCCATTTGAGTCGACTTGCGTGGACTTCGCTGGACCACTTTATATAAAAACAGAAGGAGAATAAAAGAAGAAAATCTATATAATGTTATTCACATGTGCAGTCATCAGAGCTGTACATTTGAAATTGGTACCAGACCTAAGTGTTAAAAGCTGTGTAGTTGCCTTAAGACGATTTATGGCAAGGAGAGGAGTTCCACAAATCATCATGTCCGATAATGCCATAACTTTTAAGCGAACAGATCTTGAGCTAAGGAAACTGAGCAGCCTGCTGAAACTAGATGAAGTTAAGACGTTAGCGAGCAAAACCGGTATTTCTTGGAAGTATATCACAGAACGCGCAGCCTGCTGAGGTTGGTTTTGGGAGCGGTTAGTTAGGACTGTAAAGGATGCACTTAAAGCGGCTATAGGGAAAGCTAGACTGAATTATGAAGACGTGCATACCTTAATAGTAGAAGTTGAAGCCTTCGTCAACTCCAAGCCTTTGACCTACATCTCAAATGATCCTGGGAACTTGGAACCTCTGTCTCCATCCCATTTCCTAATGAATTGTAATAATGTTTTTCTTCCCACAGATATTCGAGGCGACCGATCATCCATATCGCAAACATGGCATATGGCGACGTTAGTTCACGGAAACAATAAATCAATAATTTGTTGGCGCTTAGCGGTCGTCGAGCTCACTTTTCCCGGTCGAGACGGAAAAATACGAGCTTGCCAAATAAGAATGTCTAATCAAAAAAAACCCGAGACGTCCTATTCAGCTTCTTTTTCCATTAGAAGTCTCATCATCTATTCCCGGGGCCGAGGATGAAGCAAATAAGAGCACATCCTAAAAATTAAATAATATATTATGTACATTTTCCCTTAATTTGAACTATATACCTAACTGAACTATTCTCTTTCATGAATTACTCTTCTAGTCTCACTAAACTTATATATTATTGTTCCAAATTTTTTAAGCCCATCTCCTCACAACATGACTCCAGCCTCCTTCAAATAGACCTAGATAATTTTTCCAACTGGTGCCTCAAAAACAGCTTAGAACTCAATGTCACCAAATGCCATGGAGCGTTCTCCACGGTCAACCCATATCCATCGCTCAATATATTCGCGACCTTGGAGTTTTATGCGACAGGGAACTTAATTTCCGCTCGCATATTGATGAGATAATTCTTAAAGCAAACTCATCGCTTGGCTTCGTAAAAAGATGGTCCAAAGAATTCTCCGACCCGTACGTGGCTAGATCTCTTTACGTCACATTTGTTCGCTCCCTGCTCGAGTACGCAAGCCAAGCATGGTCTCCCTTTCAACATGTCCATATAGACAGTATCGAGAGCATTCAACGTCGTTTTCTTCGATTTGCTCTTCGGGGACTATCCTAGAATGATCCCCTAATCTTACCTCTCTATCTAGACCGGCTCAAACTCATTAACCTCAATACTCTTGAGGAACGCAGGGACGTAGCAGACATTCTCTTCATTCACCGTCTGCTCTCAGGCTCCATCGACTGTACGTCTCTTTACAACTCTATCTCCTTTAACACTAACCCTCGGAATCTCCGTTGTCCTCGTCTCTTCTATTTACCAACTCACCGCACCTCATATGGCTCAAACGAACCGATTTCCCGTATGCTGCGGAAGGTTAATTCAAACCCCACTGTTTTTGACTTCAACCGCAGTAGTTCCTCCCTTAAAATTGACCTCCTTCACCATCCTTAGCTTTAAGCCCTAGTTATTAGTCCTAGCTTTAAGTAGTAGGTTAAGTTTTGAATAGCTTGTAATAAGCCAAATAAATGGGGGGTATTGCCCCCCACCAAAATTGAATTAGTTGTAAACACATCAACTGCTTAGTCGGCCAATGACAGTAGTCATATTAGCCCAGTGACGTGCCGTGATGCTTTTAGGAGGGTGTTCACTATATTTTTTACAGTAATAATATAGTGAATTTTTTGTTCTATTCCAGGACCCTACGAGGACGTGATAGACAACGATCCCATTACTAAGTTTTTTTTATTTGAAGCAACTCTTAAATAACCAGATAATTTGACAAAAGCAGGCAAGGCCAACGGAAGACTTTGCTTATAGAATAGTAACCACGCAACCAAAGCTTGAATTCATATTGTTTTTGTCATTAAAGTTCCTAATAAAAGATTTAATAAAATTTGGGGAAGGTAGTGTTGGCCTTACATTATAAATAAGGTTTTTCCAAATTTATCAGCTGAACACAGCTGCGAAAATAGTTTCGCAAGTAGCTTTTCAGAAAGCAGTTGCAATTTCAAATGGACCAGAGTGGGAATGAAAAATTATATAAAATTCCAGTTTGTGCTTTCAGGTTCTGGAAATTATAGATTTGAATAGGGTGTGCAAAGATAACCTGGGCAGCTTTGAATAAACGTCCTGTATTAGCCTATGCAATGCATGTCAAACACCTTTCTGCACATCTGTTTTACTTGCTTTTCAAATCTTAACCACGGTACCTTAGAAACTACCGAATTATTGAAAACGGACAATATAATCAGGAGATGAAGGCGGATAAAACCTCTCGATCTACAAAAAAAAAATACATAAGGCAAAGAAATTCCGTAATGTTTTCTATCAGAAAAGTTCAGAAACTCAAAAAACAAGGGATCGGTTTAGCTTTCAATTTGGCAAATAATGTTGATTTGTAATATAATAAGGGCAGCCGTCAAATTTAAACAATTAACAGTATTTGGCTATTGTACATAATTTGCAAAGATCCGTGAATTCATCTTTTGGCTCTTTTTTAACAAAAGCTGGGTAGAAAAATATTATTGAGGCACCCTTCTTTTGAAAAAGGTCATCCATTCCATTAAATTTGTGTTCACCTAACACTATCGCATTATATTCAATGAAAAAGCAAAAAGAAACATCTGAAATTCCAATAAATTTCTAAACCGCTTTGCTTCAAATCAATTTTTCGATGTAGAGAGATTTTACTATCGCCATCTACAGCTCAGTTCTTGAAGCGATATTTTTCACTTGAACTACGTACTCTTTAGTGAAATTTTCATATGGAAAATGCCTAGCAGTTCCTGTCAAACCTGACCAATAAAATTAAATTTTTTAATTTTCCTTGAGATTGTAACGAATTTTGTGGAAATTGAAATTAAAAATAACTAAAATTCAGAAGTATGAATGCAATCTATAGCTCCAATTCCACAAAGAAACATAAATTTTATTTGCCAAATCGTTTGGTGATGTTTGATTTCTTCCTCAGTTGTCGGAAAATGTATCCAATCATTATCTTGTTGAACTATTTTTTGACACACATATCAATTAGTTAAGGAAACGGTTGACTGATGAACACCAAGATCTTCTCCAACACCAAGCTAAACACATAAATTTTTCACTTGTTAAGGCCGAGTGAAGTGAAATTTTCACTCCTCTCCAAAAAGTGCTGTGAAATCGAAAGTGAAAATTTGTTTGGAGATCGCGGAGAAATTTATGCAGGGTGACTAAGTTAAAAAGATTTTTTTTGGTTTGTGGGAATTCAAGAAGATCTTAGGTTACTTATAACATAAAAAATACTTCAATATTTAACTTTCACACTCTTATTCTACTAAAAAAGAAAGCAGCTGGAGGAAACAAATTGATAATTTCACTTTTTGTGAATCATGCGATACAGTCAAATGTAATGGCTTATTGGAAGATAGTTGGCATGAGTACGCCAAACGAATTTCACAAAAAATTTAGGCCTTTCAAAATATATTACAAAGGAAAATAGTCAATACATATAAATATAAATATTTAAAAAGAAGTTAAACATGTCGCTGAGAAGCCTACTTCTGTATGTAACGTAGTGACTCCCAATGTTCGCAGTCTCTGTACGTGGTAATCTCTAACAGGCAGCAGATGTGGTTTTCCTTGTTAGTATGAAGCAGAGAGTTTTTTTACATAATCATTTTTTGTATCTTAAATGCGTAATTATCCAAATAAATACATATATCATTAATAGAAACGTATTAATTGGCGACGAGGAATAAAAATAAATTAATTAAATTAAAAATAAAATTAAAGGATGGCCGCAAAATTTGGTGATTTGGGGCAGTTCAACGTGGCAGAAGGAAAATAACGGATTTACAAAGAACAAATGCAATTGTTTTTCAAGGCCAATGCAATTGACGACGATAAAACAAAGAAAGAAATTTTTCTTCCCTCATGCGGGATGGAGACATACATGCAATCAATTTTATCGACGAGACAAGAAGGAGCACGAGTCCATTCCAGAGTACGTAACAGCGCTGCTCAAACTTAGTCAGGGTTGCCTTTTTAAGTATCTAGATGAGATGATAAGGGACCGACTAGTCTGTGGCATGAAGGATGAACATTTGCAAAGGCGATTGTTATCAAATGATAAGTTGACATTGAAAACCGCACAGGAAGAAACTGTGGCCAGTGAAACAGCTTAGAAAAATATCAACAAATTAACGATGACCATCAGTATCGCTACCAGCCAGCCAGAAGTTCACAGAGTTGCTTACAATAAGGATAAGCGGAACCAGCCAACCAGGGACCAGAGCCGAAAATGTTTTCGGTGTCAGGGAAATCACTCGCCAGAATCGTGCCGACTTAAGGATATGGAATGCCGATACTGCAAGAAAGTCGGACACATCGAAAAGGCATGCACCACAAAAACGAAATCAGGAGGCAAGCATGCATAAACGCAGAAAAAACAGCGGCGTCATGTAAATTGGGTAGATGTTCAGCCGACGGACAGCCATAACTATGTATTGAAAGTTACCAGCAACCAGATGTCATCAATACAAAGAAAAATTTTAATTTGTCAACAACCAGTGCAGATGGAAGTAGACTCTGGAGCCAGTCATTCGATAATTAGTGAAAAATTATACATGCAGAATTGCTCGCACATCGAACTGCAACCAAGCCAGATAAAATTACGAACATGAGGAAAATACCTAAATATGTATGGGGAAGTCAGTGTGCCAGTGACTTTCAATGGAAGAAACCATCAGTTACCATTATTAGTTATTTGTGGTGATGGTCCAGCGATAATTGGAAGAAATTAGTTTGACGAATTAGGTATTCATGTAACCAGTAACCTAAATCAAGTCGAACCAAAGATGCCAGAAGAAATTTCCAGCTTCAGTTCCGTTTTCAACAGTCAGCTAGGCGATTGCAATGGAGAAATAATTAAACTGCAGATGTCAAGTACTGAAAAGCCAAAGTTTTTTCGAAATCGTCAGGTGCCTTTCGCATTGAAAGAAAGGGTCGAAGAGGCACTTCAAGCAATGGTGGATGATGGGGTTCTTCGACCAGTCACTTGTAGCGAGTGGGCGACGCCAATAGTTCCAGTCATAAAACCAGATGGAAAGATTAGGATTTGAGGAGATTATAAATGGACGGTAAACCAGATGTTATGCAAAGATACATATCCATTGCCAACAAATACCGAGGTTTTCGCTACTTTAGCAAATTGTAAATGGTTTTCAAAATTAGATCTGGTTCGAGCATATACCCAAGTGAAAGTAGATGATGATTCGGCCAGTATCTTAACGCTGAACACACACCGTGGACTATTTGAAGTAACCAGATTGCCTTTTGGAATTACAGCACCGAGTATTTTTCAACGGATAATGGAAGGACTTCTTAAGAACATCCCAGGAGTAGTCGTATATTTGGATGATATACTCATAGGTGGCACAAACAATCAAAAAAATGTGGCAGAGAGTTCGTAGCACACTTCAACGTATTCAGCAAGCCAGTTTTAAATTCAAACGAAACAAATGTATGTTTGGACTTTCGGAAGTAACATTTTTGGGTTTCAAAGTCAACCAGGAAGGCGTAAAACCTACAGATAAGAAGATAAGAGCTATTTCGCGTGCACCAGAACCAGTCAACAAACACCAGCTGCAGGCATTTCTGGGACTTTTGAACTTTTACGATAGGTTTCTGAAGAACAAAAGTAACATTCTGCGGAGATGCATCACCTTATGGGGTGGGCGCTGTTCTCGCACATAGGATGCCGGATGGGCGTGAAGCTCCCATCGCTTTTGGATCCAGAACGCTTCAGCCTGCGGAACGGAACTACGCTCAGCTAGGGAGGCAATTCACAATTATTACGGATCAAAAGCCTCTAGTAGGACTATTTATCCTAGCAACGACGATTGGTCAACACATTTCACCTCGAATGCTACGATGGTCGTTGATGTTAGGAGCATATCAATATGATATCCAGTACCGACCAGAATGCAGACGGATTAAGTCGACTACCACTCGACGAAGGGAAAGTCGAGGTTCCAGAGGTTCCTGAAATTTTTTACTTCGGAGAAGCAGAAAACCAGTTTCTTGTAACAGCAAGAGAAGTTTCTCAAGCAACAGCGATCTCCCAGAAAAGTCACCCCAGTTTCAACCGTTTGCTATAAGAATCCAGGAGGTTTCCGTCAACGCTCAGTGTCTGCTGTGGGGATTCAGAGTAATTATACCAGAAAAGCTGCGACCCAGGGTTTTGAAGACACTTCATGAAGTTCATCAAGGGATGACAGCGATGAAAGCAACAGCGCGTAGCTATTTTTAGTGGCCAGGCCTTGACAGCGAGATAGAGAAAACAGCCAGACTGTGTGAACAATGCGCTAAGCTAAGCAACCTCCAGCCGCACCTGCAAAGCCGTGGCCGTTAAGTCAGTCTTTTTTTGTATGCCTACTTCTTGATCGCGGTGGATTCCTATAGTAAATGGGTACAAGTAACGATGACTAAGAATACCAGTTCAGCAAAGACCATTGAAATGATAGGAGATATATTCGCGACACACGGTATCCCTGATACGATCTTCTCAGATAATGGTCGAAATATATATACACCAACGTACCACACTGCATCAAATGGACAAGCGGAGCGGTTCGTACAAACAATAAAGAATCACGTGAAGAAGATGCCAACAACAAATATCCGAAAAAGCCTGGCTAATATTCTTTTACGACTACGCCCAACTCCAAACTGCAATACAAATGAAAGTCCAGCTGAACTGTTAATGGGAAGGAAACTGAAGACCATTTTATACCGGTTACAACCCGAAGGTAACTCAAGCAAAGAAGAGTTTACGAACGAGATCCAAATGGAAAAGGCAAAGTCATCAAGGAGATTAAGAAATGGTGAGGATGTATGGTACAGAAATTTCGGTAGAGGTGAGAGGTGGTTACCTGGAACAGTTCAAGGAACAGATGATCGGAATTACGAAATCGATGCAGACGGAACTATTCAATCAAGACACATTGACCAGATAAGGAAGCGAATTCCTACTCAAGCACAACAAGTACATCAAAGCGTTTAAACTCCAGTGCTAGTCCAGTTAAGAGGATCACTTTCGCCAAATCAACAAAGTGACCACATAAGTCCAGCTAATCCTGAGGAGGAATCCATTTTTCCTGATCAACTAGATATCGAAAGGTTACCAACTACAAGTAAACTTGAAGAACCATCACTGAACTTGATCAGTTGTATCATCTGAGCATTCCACACCAGTACGGGGACGACCGGTTCGTCAAAAGAAGATTCCTAGAAGATTGAATGATAACTTAATGTAGGAGGAACTGTAACATAGTGACTCTCAATGTTCGCAGTCTCTGTACGTGGTAATCTCTGAAAGGCAGCAGATGTGCTTTTCCTTGTTAGTATGAAGCGGAGAGTTTTTTACATAATCCTTTTTTGTATATTAAATGCGTAATTATCCAAATATGTACAAATGTCATTAATAGAAACGTATTACTGTGCATTTAAGAAGTAGGCTTCTCAACCACGTTAGCTTAGAAATAACCGAATTATTAAACACAGACAATGTAATCAGGAGATTAAGGCGGATAAAACCTCTTGATCTATAAAAATTAACTGAAGCAAATAAATTCCGTAATATTTTCTAACAAAAATGTTCAGAAATTCGAAAAGCGAGTGATTTTTCTTTAAAAATTTCTCAAATATTATCGCATTATATTGAATGAAAAAAACCATTTATAAAACCATTACAAGTTCGAAAAACTTATTATTGTCTTAAAAAAACACCTGAAATTCCAATAAATTCCTCAACCGTTTTGCTTTAAATCATTTTTCACGCTGAAATGTCCAAAAATTAATGCGACGGACAATAAAAACCAAGTGAAATAGCTGTGGAGAGATTTTAGTACCGCCACCTACAACTCAGTTTTTGAAGCGCTATTTTTCACTCGAACTGCGTACTGCCCAACGAAATTTTCATGTGGAAAGTTAATTTTGACATTTCGCAGTGAAAAATTTGTATGAAAAATTGGATTTCACTTGAGCTGCGTACTAGCCTATAAGCTATGAATTTTGAAATGTTTACCTGAAAGCCCGGATCTCCTAAATACCTTAGGAAAGATTTTATTTTCTGGATATTTGAAAGAGCACCACCACGTGCCTCAAAATTATCATTTAAGAAAGCATTAGCCAAAATGTCCACGTTTTCACGCATGAAACGAAACAATTGATCGAAGTTATTGGGTCGTATGAATAAAATCTAGCATTTGCTTTGAGTAAAAGGATTTAGCAAAGTAAAAGCCCGTAGCAAATGCTTTGAATCGGAAAATTCGAACATAGTATTTACTTCGCTGTACATGTACTTGCCTTGCAATTTCTGTCAATCTTGACAAGTGACAACTGTCCAGTGGTTTGTTTATTTTGAATTTATATTAAAATTTTTCTGCGCAAATTTTTAAAAGTGAAAAAATTTAAAGAAAATGTACCTAAAAATTAGTAAAAAAAAATGAAAAAAATATGCTAAGCGACGAAGAGGACTATTTGGAAGAGCTTTATGGTAAGCATAAGTGCATTATATTCGTATTGAATTGACTCTTCTGATATTTGTCAGACGATGGGCAACTTCCATCTACCTAGTCTACTCCCAAGTGTGACCAAAATGAGTTGGTTTTTGTCCAGGCCATAGAAGCTGTTGGAAAGATTTTGCTAAACAAATCCTAAACTCCAACCATAAAGATTTCAAAGAAAGCGCTGCACTGAAAATGTGTGACTTTTTATTGCCTAGATGTCCAATTTTGTATACGCCAGACAAAATTGTTAAGAAAGTTGCAAATTTAAAGCAGAGGGTTAAGAAGAAGTGTTCAGTTGTGTTTCCACCCAAAAGCTATATCCACCTTAAAGTGGAGCTAGTTTTAATCAGTATACTATTACCCCATAGAGGGCGCTTTGTTTTTTGGTGATCACATCTTTTGTCTCTTGGTGCGAGAGACCCTATATATAGGTCGACTTTGACACTTCGAGAATTATTCTTGGCATCTTCGTAGTAGTTCAATGGTGGACACTCCACCCTTTCTTCTTTATAAAGAAAAAATTGTAATTTCATGGCGGCACCCACCGCTAGCACCATTTTGTAATAAAATTAATAAAGTGTAATTCATGTGGCGGCGTATAACGCCAGCACCACCGTAAAGATTGTTTTGTTTTTAATAATTGCTCGCGACGGACTCGTACATTTTTGGTCCAAACGAACCGGTTTTTTTTACTATTGGAAAAAATTCTCCGCCATTACGGATATTCTTTTCACGTGGTTTTTCCATGGGGATAAATCGCAAAAATATCCACGCCATCGGCCTCATCAAATTGAAGTGTTTTTCGGGATTTCTCGGAAAATAGTTACGCCGTCGCCCACGCCACGTGAATGCAGACAATTTTCGACGAACAATCAATTACACCACGCGCTCTCGGGACGCCATCATGCAGTTTTCTCGAATCTTCGTTGCGATAAGTGAACAGTGACACTATCGCCCCAATCTCATCGTAGAAAATCTGCGCCATCCCGTGGGTTTTTCTGGATTCCTCAGTGATAGGTGAATAATTACGCCGTTGCCCCCCAATATCTTCGAGATCGTCGCCATCACGTGTGCTCTCGGGACGTCATCACGCATTTTCTCGACTCTGCGTTGCGACAAGTGAACAGTGACACTATCGCCCCCAATCTTATCGCAGAAAATCGTGGCTATCCCGTGCATTTTTTTCTGGATTCTTCAGTGAGAGGAGCGCAATTACGCCATTGCCCCATCCAATTCTTTCAAGATCGTCGCCATCACGTGTGCTCGATTCTTCGTTGCGATAGGTGAACTGTGACACTATCGCCCCCAATCTCATCGCAAAGAACTCCTCGCCATCCCGTGGTCGTTTCTGGATTCTTCAACCCCACATCGAAAGCGCAACGTCTTCATTTCTGCGGCATCATCTCCACCGTCATCATCAGCTCATATCGTCACCATCATCATTCATCAACGCATCATCCCGTCGCCTTGCTCATCGTCCAGTAGTCAGTGCCGAATTCAACGACTACGTCATCAACTGCACCCAGTCTTCATCTCGCCAACAATCATCACCGCAACATACATCTATAATCATCAAATTTTTGTTCAAGCTGCACAAGTACATGCATTAGTAAGTAAGCGCATCCTATACATTCTGTAGATTTGTAGTTAATCGTATATATCTTAGAAGTAGCAAACTTTATATCTATCTAATATTGTACAGATTCTCAGTATCCCTGTGGTAGTACGTGTGTAGGATAATTCGATTGTTTTCGGTTTCGCGCGGTCTTGATTTCGAGTAGCAAATTGTTCCCAAACTCGCGGTTGTTTTTTAGTTTTCTTTGCCATGGGTTACCTGAAGAATGTGATTTTGGCCAGTGATACGTTGGTTGAGTTCCATGCAGCCTTCAAGGAAAAACCGTCCACCTCATTTACGCTCTCCCTTTTGGAAGCACATAGTTCCACCGTGCGACACGGAAGTTTTCCACGGAAGTTATTTAGACTGGCCCGCGTTTCGGGATATGTTTACCGCGGTTTACCTCAACCACGGGAAAATTAGTCCGGTGCAGAAATTATTCCACTTACGTGCAAAAACCCAAGGTGATGCATTCAAGATAGTTAACAAGTTTTCATTAACGGATGAAAATTTTACTCTCGCGTGGAATGCCCTTCGTGATCATTACGAAAACAAACGTATTTTGGTCAACACCCATTTAAAGATTCTGCTCAACCAACCCCAATGCTCTTTCGAATCGGCAAAAGCTATAAAGGAACTACAAGGGAGCATCAATGACGCCTTGTTGGCGTTACAGTCTCATGGTATATCCACCGCAGGATGGGACGCCTTCATAACTTATTGGTGTTCCACCCGACTCCCGGATCGAACTCTTGCACTTTGGGAAGAATCCTTACTTAAGCCCACTGAAATTCCTACGTGGGAAAGCATGAACGTTTTCCTCTCCAATCGATACCGCGCATTAGAAAGCGTTTCGGAAATGTATCCCGAGGGTAACCCCATACGCCCTAATGCAACTAAAGGGCAATCCTCAATCGCTTCACGTGTCCGCACCCATCATACTAAATCCACCACTCCGCAGTGTAAAATTTGTAAAGGACAACATGTCTTACGGCTTTGTCCTACGTTTCTCAATATGGACGTTGCGATACGTCGCGAGTCTGTGCGCAAGCATAAATATTGCTATAACTGCTTAGCAGTCACGCATCATGTATCGACATGTCGAAGCAGCAACACGTACCTCAAGTGCAAAGGCAAACATCACACACTTCTGCATGTGACATCACACCCCCCAGCTTCAGCGCCCCCCCTCCCTCAAGACCCATCAGGCTCTGCTCTACAGTCCACTAGCTCGGAGATTGTTTCGCAATCCCATTTCTCTATGACATACTCTCAGGCGCTTTTAGCTACAGCTATAGTTAGTATACGATATCAAAACTGTAACTTTGATGTACGTGCTCTGCTAGATCCGGGCTCCGAAGTCTCCTTCATCTCGGAGGACATCCAAACACGTTTAAACCTACCGACTAAAGCGGTGCACGCGCAAGTCACTGGCATGAGCTCAACGCTTACTGCTACTTCATCTAAGCTGTGTTCGTTTACGCTTAGCTCTCTAACCGATCCGGCTTTCAGTCTACCAGTACGGGCCCTTGTACTTAAAAGGGTAACTGGGAATTTACCCTCTGTCTCCATTACCGGGACTGACATGCAATCGAAGATTCATTTACCACTTGCCGACCCCTTTTTCAATCAAAGCTCGAAGATTGACATGCTTATCGGCGCCGACATATACCCCTTCGTTATTCGCGATGGGATCAAAACTAACGTTTTGACCTCCTTGATGGCCCAGAATACCGTTTCTGGGTGGGTTTTACTCGGACCTCTCTGTCAGCCTGAGACCACTCACCGCTCAATGTTTACTACCGTCGTCTCCCATTTCAATGAGGTCACCCTGGAACAGGATTTACAGCGTTTTTGGCGACTGGAGGAACTCCCCCCCAAAGCCTTTCCTACTGCCGCGGATCAATTCTGTGAAGCCGTATACAAAGAATCCACGTTCCGAGATTCCACCGGTTGATATGTAGTCCGTATGCCTTTCAAAGAGGACTTTCCTCAAAAGATCTCGCTTGGTCATTCGAGAGCGAATGCCATGCGACAATTTATGCGAAATGAGGCACGCCTTCTTAACAAACCTGACCTCAAAAGGGAATACGACTCCGTCTTAGCCGAATATGCGTCGTTAGGCCATATGGTACCCACTCTCCCCAAAGAAGACGTTTTCGAAGTAAAGGTGAAGTCCTATTATTTGCCCCACCACGCGGTTATTAAACCCGACAGTCTGACTACTAAAGTCCGCGTAGTATTCAATGCTTCGCAGGCATCCTCGAACGGTACCAGCTTAAATGACGTACTTTATCCCGGCCCCACACTCCAAGCCGATATTACTTTACTTTGCTCCTTCTAAACTGGCGCTTTTACAAATACGTTTTTAATAGTGATGTGGAGAAAATGTACCGACAGATTCTCATCCACCCCGATCAGACCCAGTTTCAGCGTATTTTATTCCGCCCCCGTCCCACAGATACCCTCACTGATTTCGAGCTAAAAACGGTAACGTTCGGAATAAATTGCGCGCCCTATTTAGCAATTCGCACTCTCCACCAATTAGCCGACGACGTGCACTCCTCTCACCCCCTTGCCTCGAGAATTCTTAAGGAAGAATTCTACGTAGATAACGTACTTTCAGGGGCTCATGACCTGTCTACTGCTCTTAAGTCCCAGCAGGAACTTGTAGCGGTCCTGCTCTCTGCGGGTTTTAAGTTAAGGAAATGGACCTCGAACACCTCAGAGTTACTGGATCATCTTCCTAAATATTGTCTTCTGAATGAATACTTCTTAAAGTTACCCGATAGTAATACTCTCAAAACGCTCGGGATCCGTTGGAATGCGTCTTCTGACACATTTTCATTTTCAGTCCAAGAACTTCCTCACTCAGAACTGACCACCAAGAGATCAGTCTTATCGCGAATCGCTAAACTCTATGATCCTGCAGGCTGGCTTGCGCCGATCGTGGTAACAGCCAAAATTCTCATGCAGCAAATTTGGAAAGATCGCACCGAGTGGGATGGAAACCTGTTAGCCAGCACCGAAGCAAGGTGGAAAATCTTTACTTCAACTCTTTCCAATGTCCAATTCATCCGCATTCCTCGATGGTTGGACTATTCTCCGTGGAACACAGCCCAGCTTCACGGGTTTTGTGATTCCTCGGAAAAGGCTTATGCTGCTTGCATGTATCTGCGTGTACAACAGGGGCCCCATGCCTTTACCTCCCGGCTGTTATGGGCCAAATCTAAAGTGGCTCCAGTCAATCCCATTACACTACCTCGGTTAGAGCTCTAAGGAGCGGTCCTTTTATCAAAGATGGTACGGGTGATATCAGAAAGTCTCTCGTTTTTAAGCCCCTCTGACATTCATTTGTGGACTGATTCTACAATCGTTCTGGCCTGGCTGGGCAAACACCCCAGTGCGTGGAAGACATTTGTCGCCAACAGGACTTCCGAAATTCTGCGGAATGCTCCTACCGCCCATTGGATGCATGTTTGCTCGTCGGACAACCCGGCCGATCTGGCCACCCGCGGAGTCACTCCGGCAGAATTGCAAACCGGTCGATTGTGGTGGGAAGGCCCTTCCTGGCTACAGGAAACCCCACGCAGCTGGCCTTCGTCAACCCCGGGCGCTCCGGACGAAGCAAATTTAGAGAGTAAGTCCCCACAAACCTTATCGAATCAAGTGGTATCCGATTTCGAAACCATCGTTGGTAGGTTCTCGTCCTGGCATAAGGCCATATGTGTTATAGCCTACATATACCGTTTTTTCAATGCAACTCGCAACCGATCACTACGTACCACGTATGTGACTCGTATCCTTTCCCACCAGGAAATCCGTGACACCAAGGACAAGCTCATTCTACTCACCCAGATCAAATATTTCCACTCGGATTATAAGTCACTCGCTCGTGGACGTACCCTTTCGCCTAAGAGCTGGCTACTAACCTTTAACGCCTTTTTAGATACCAAAGGAATCGTGAGGTCAAACGGAAGGTTGTCCGCATCGACTCTCCCCATTTCGGAACGATTTCCGATTCTTCTTCCCTACAAGAGTTTATTTGTTCAACTCTACGTTACCTATATCCACCAACTGTCGCTCCATGGTGAATTACAGCTGATGATCCGCTTGATACGCTCCGAATATTGGATACCCAAACTTAAAAATTTGGTCAAGAAACGTATACGAGAGTGTCATGTCTGTACACGCTTCAAAAAGAAAATCCTCACCCAGCTGATGGGAACATTGCCCCGTGAGCGAACCACGCTAAGTCGTCCCTTTTTTAATACGGGGATCGATTTCGCTGGACCCTTTATGTTAAAAACCTACTATGGTCGAAAATGTCGTCTTGACAAAGGATATGTGTGCCTTTGCGTCTGCTTTGCGACTCGAGCCATACATTTGGAGGCCGTCAGTAACCTATCAACCGAAGCTTTTCTGGCGGCATTCACCCGCTTCGTCGCTCGTCGTGGTACCCCCTCACAAATATTCTCGGATCACGGCACCAACTTCGTCGGTGCAGCCCGGTTACTCACGCGTGATTTCTATCAAGCCGTACTGCGCAGCTCTCGAGAAAATTCACATGGTTCTCCCATGTAGGAGGCCTGTGGGAAGCGGGTGTCAAAAGCTTCAAGTTGCACTTCCGAAAACTAGCTGGAAACGAAAAATTCACTTTTGAAGAATTTTGCACTCTACTCGCGCGCATCGAATCAAACCTCAACTCTCGTCCCATCTCACCGATGTCTGAAAACGCCCAAGACATGATCGCCCTCACTCCGGGTCATTTTCTAACCGGCGATTTGCTACAAAGCCCCCCGGAACCCTCTTATTATGACCAATCCCTGAGCGTCATGAACCGCTGGAGAAAGCTGAAGATACTCCATCATCAATTTGCCATACGTTGGAAAGAGGAACCTCCAAGTTGATGACTTGGTTGTAATTCGCAACGAGAATTTACCTCCCAATGAGTGGAGATTAGGTCGTATACTGAAGGTATACCCTGGGGCTGACCAGAAAGTGAGAGTGGCGGACATCCGAACGCAAAATGGAACCATAACCCGTTCCGTGGCCAAGATTTGCGTCCTCCTCCCCCGGTAAAAACTAAAATCATCCGATTTGTTCCGCAACTTCCCGTATCAGTTATCTTCCCCTCAACCCATTAAAGCGGTGGGAAACTAGTAACATCTATCAAGTCATCGTTAAACACGGAAGCCCTTGGAAACTGAGAATTTAAAAAAAAAAAAAAAAAAAAAAAAAAAAATTATGAATTCATTCTAAATATTATAAAAACAAATTTCTGTGAAATCCGATTACAAATACTCGTATTGTATCTCAACAAAAGGAATTAGCCTCTACTTGTTGCACAAATAATGTATTATACTATAATTTATATGGAATTAAACTATTCCCGTTTGTTAAATTTATCAAAAAAGGACTATCATACATTGGATGCAATTTATTACAAATCACTACAAATTATTTATTGTCCTAACTAGATGTACTTATCTCACAACTATGATAAACATTTATAATTTAATTTACCTGCTGTTCAAATTAATTCTTAGTTATATCGTATCTAAATTTCGTCTCTCGCCCCTGGGGGTTCTTACTCTCCAGGGCTCTAATCGCGTAATTTATAAAACGATTGTCGTCGAAACGATTGAACACAACGATATCGTTTTTAGTTTGCTTCACATAACATCATCGTCGCATCGTTCAATCGAATCGTTCAACGTCCTCGTTTTCAACAGTTTGAGCATGACTGTAAACAAACTTTGACACCTAAAGAACTGAAAAAAGGGATGGAATTTTCTTTTTTTTTTCTTTTCTTGAATAAATTTGTTTTGTTTTTCTTCGTTGTCATGGAATTGAGAATTTTATGCAAAAATAGATAGCTAGGTAGTAGAATTTTTATTTTTAAAGGGCGAATTGTAAAAAGAAATCAATGAATGCAATTTTATGATTGCATTTTTTTCTGATTGCATTAAAAATGCATAAATTAAAAAAACAAGTAGATGAAATTCATTTGATATTCCCAATAAGTGCAATAACCATTTTTTTTTTTTGGCAAAGAATACATTTTTTTTACAGTTCGGATAAGTGCAAGTCGCCTCCAAAGAGAATATAATGTGTGTTTTCCTTTAATATTTTTATACTTCTCTCAGAACTAATTTAAAGTGAAAAATGCAGCAAAAACGATGAAACGATAGCAAAATAGCCATCGTTCAATCGAATCGTTTCGACGAGAGTACTTGACGTTTAAATTAGTAACGTGTAGCAACAAAAAACGATGCTCGTCCAATCGTTTCGACGATTATCGTTTTTTGGTTGTTACACGAAGTAGAAGCATCGTCGAGACGATATCGTTCTATCGTTTTGTGCTTACGCGATTAGAGCCCAGTGTATAAATTTTGCCGCAGTCGCTGCAAGGCGGGCGGTAATGTTCAGTTGTGTTTCCACCCAAAAGCTATATCCACCTTAAAGTGGAGCTAGTTTTAATCAGTATACTATTACCCCATAGAGGGCGCTTTGTTTTTTGGTGTATGGGGTTTGCTTGTTTGTTCCTTTGGAGAACCTCATAAATCTTCAATAAAACTAGTTAGTTTTATTAATACAAAATAAATATTTATTTAATCTTAAATTAAATTAAACTCTGGAAACGTTAGTACAAGAAAAGTCCATCTGTCCACTTTGCTGGGTAAAACTCAACAAGACGCAAGATGGAGGAAAAACTGAAATTGTTTTAAATTCTATTCAAAAAGAGTGAGAAATAGATAGTTGCTGTTTCGTGTTTCGGCTTTGACAGCGTTCAGGTACGCCACATTCACTCCCCCTCCAATATATTCGTCTAGGAAGCAAATGTCACTTTTTTGTTGCTGTATGTTTTGATTCGATCAGCTGACGAATTTTCATCAACAATTTGTTCTGAGGCTGGGTCGTCTTCTTTTGCGATGAAAACAGGCTTCAGTCGTTCAACGGAAACATTTGATTCTTTGTCGCCGATTTTTATAGTGAAAACTCGATCGCTCAAACGCTTAAGAACTGGATATGGTCCTGTGTACGGTGGTTCCAAGGGTTCCTTTACTGCATCGGTACGCAGAAAAACGTGAGAACAGTCATTGATGTTTTTCAACAAAAACATTCTTTTTTTAGTGTGATGGTGGACTGCAGTTGGGCGAAGCATGCGCATATGTTGCCGAAATTTTTCGATAAACACTTGAGGATCTGGTGGAGCATCTTCATCGGCGAAAAACTCGTTCGGAAGTCGAATGTTTGCTCCGTATACCAACTCAGCTGCTGTAGTTCGCAAATCTTCTTTAAAACAAGTCCGGAGTCCGAGGAGGACTGTGGGCAGCAGGTCGGGCCAAGATTCATTGGAATGACACATCAATGCAACTTTAAATGATCTGTGCCAACGCTCGACGAGTCCGTTGGCCTGTGGATGGTAGGCAGTTGTTCGGCAACGACTTGTTCCAGTCAAGTTGGCTAGTGCTTTGAAAAGTGCAGATTCAAATTGTGAACCCTGGTCGGTCGTTATAATTTTTGGGCACCCAAAGCGAGAGATCCAATTGGACCAGAATGCTGCAGCAACTGCATTCGCAGATATTTCTGTTAGTGGTGCTGCTTCAGGCCAACGCGAGAATCTGTCGATCATCGTAAGGCAGTAGCGAAAACCTTTACATAGCGGCATTATTACGATGTCAATGTGGACGTGATCGAAGCGATTGTCGGGAATGTCGATTTTTAGTGGATTCAACTGGTTGTGCCGGTGTATCTTGGATCGTTGACAAGGAAGACAAGAACGTGCCCACTGGAGACAATCCTTTTTTATTCCAGGCCACACGTATTTTTTTCTTATTTGCTGGAGTGTTGCACGGCCACTGGGATGCGAAGGGCCATGCACAGACGCGAAAACTTGGTGTCGTAGTTTATGTGGGACGTAAGGTCGTAGATATCCAGTAGAGATGTCACAATAAATTTCAACTTCAGGTTCCAAAAATACTTTTCGTAGTTTTAATGAATTTTTTCCTCTGAGTTGGTTTTTCAGCTCGTGATCTTCTCTCTGCGCAGCAAGTAGTTCATGTATGCTAAGAGATGTTGGCATGGTTATGGCGCTGATTCTAGAAAATGCATCAGCTACAGTGTTTTCAGATCCAGCTATGTGGATAATTTCGGTTGTGAACTGAGAGATATAGTCCAGGTGCCTCAATTGTCTTGGCGAAGCTTTTTCTAGTTTTTGCGAAAATGCATAGACCAAAGGTTTATGATCTGTCCGGATGATGAAATGTCTTGCTTCGAGCAAATGTTTAAAAAACTTTATTGCTTCATAGATCGCAAGAAGCTCGCGATCATATGTACTGTAATTGCGCTCAGTCTGTGACAGCTTGCGAGAAAAGAATCCGAGTGGCTCCCAAGTCTCTTCAACTTTTTGTTCAAGGGCGGCTCCAATAGCTACATCCGAGGCGTCGGTCACTACTGCTAACTGGGAGTTTTTAGCTGGATACGCTAGCAGTGTTGTTTCCCCAATGCTTTGCCTACATGATTCGAAGGCTGCTTCCGTTTCGGGTGTCCACGGCACTTTCCTTTTGTCGTTTTTCTTCGAGTCACGCAGGAAATCGTTTAGTGGTACCTGCAGATGAGCTGCATGTGGGATACAACGCCGGTAATAATTGAGCACTCCTATAAAACGACGAAGTTCACAGATTGTTTCTGGTTTTTTATAGCTTAGAATCGCCTCTACACGCCCTTCTGGTGGTTTACAGCCTGATGCAGTGAGGGTGTATCCCAGGAATTCCACTTCATTTCTTCCAAAAACGCATTTGTCCAGGTTGATGGTCAAGGAATTTTGTTCCAGTCTTTGAAACACTGTACGGACGTGCTGCAGATGTTGTTCAATGTTATCGGACATGATGACAATGTCATCGATGTAACAGAAGACAAAATCAAGGTCCCTGAATATGGAGTCCATGAAGCGTTGGAAAGTCTGAGACGCATTTCGTAGACCGAACGGCATGTACTGGTATTCTATGAGTCCAAAAGGTGTGCAAATGGCTGTTTTTTTAATATCTTGATCTGCCATTGGAATCTGATGGTAAGCTTTCGTGAGGTCAATAGTGCTGAATACATTTTTTCCAAATAATCTCTCCGCGAAATCCTGGATATGAGCGATGGGATATCTATCTGGGACAGTTTGGGCATTCAGTTTACGGTAGTCGCCACACGCACGCCAACCGCCTGTCTTTTTAGCCACCATGTGTAATGGACTTGCCCAGTTGCTCTTCGAAGGACGACAGATACCAATTTGAAGAAGATAGTTGACTTCAGCTTTCGCCGCGGCGAGTTTGTCTCCAGACAGTCTTCGCGGTCGCTCTGCCACAGGTTGACCGGTGGTTTCACTATGGTGATAAACAGATAAATTGCTGGGGTTTTTACCTCGATTGCCGCGTGGTAAGGTGATATTTATGAATTCCGACAGCAGTTTGCAGAGTTCTGCCGACTTTTGCTGATTTTGAACTGCGTTAAGGGTAGAGATGCCATGGAACTTAGCCTGCAACAGCTCTCCCTTTGTAGTGAGCGACGTTTCAGAATCGATAAGTCGGTTGCCTTTTAAATCAACTAACAAGTTAAAATGTGCCAAAAAATCAGCTCCGATAATTGGAGTTTGGACGTCTGCAATTAGAAAGGACCACCTAAAGTCTCTGCGTAAACCAAGATCTAATTGAACGATATGCTCACCGAATGTTTCTATAGGCGTCTGATTAGCCGCGTATAGACGAAGTTTGCCGATCTGAAGCTCATGTTTGACAAAATGTTTTGGTACAGCTGATACCACAGATCCAGAGTCGATGAGAAATCGTATATTTAGTGACTTGTCTAAAAGATGAAGACGACTTTCGGTGACGGCGGTAATGGACTGTATTTTGCTGCCGCCAACCGTACGGGCTGACGACAGCGCCGCTAGTTTTTTTCATCTGTTTTAGTTGAGGTGATGCCGGGGCAACCAGGCTGACAGTTTCTCGCCTTAGTGCCAAACCTTTTGTGGAAAAAACACAAATCATCTCTCTTTCTCGAATGACTTCGTGAACGTTGATTGTTGCTGCTTCTGCCTCTGATTTTGTCTGGTGCCCTGTCAATTTGCAGTTGATCTACTTTATATGCAAGTGCTTTGAGGGATCGACAGATATCAGCGAGATTCATTGAGTCATGAGACATGGCCGCGACAGAAGTTGATGGTAAGCTGTGAGGTGTAATAGATGCAATTGAAAGACTTTTGTTGACCTCAATCATTCTATCTGCTTTTTTTGCCAGTTTTTCGACGGTTTCTTCTTCCCATAGCGACAAATGAGTTTTGATTGTGTCAGGCATTTTTCCCAAAAACAATGACTTTATGATTTTCTCACTGCAAGGTACTGGTGCTAGCCTTTTAATAAAGTCAAGTATTTCGGATGGTTTCTTCCCGACTATTTCTCCGCCTTCCAGCATACGACTTAGTTTCGATTCTGTTGATTCCTCAAATTTGGAAATTAGTCGTTCCTTTAAGGAATCAAACTTGTGTAGATCCGGTGGATGCGTGATAATATCTTCCACTGCTAATAGGACGTCTTCTTCCAATCGTACAGCAACGAGATCGAATTTATCAGAGTCATCAGTGATGCCACCAATCCGAAAAGATCGTTCAAGTTGGGCAAACCAAAGACTTGGATTTGCTTTGTTAAATTTAGGAATGTGAATTTTGTTATTGAACTTGGTTACCAGAGGAATTGCGTTGGTTGAGGAGGCTGAAGTACCTGCTGCTGGGATGTTTAGGAGCGTATTTTCTTGTTGCTCCCTTTTTAGCCGAAGCACTTCCTCCTTTAGTGCTCCTACCTGCTTTTTAAGTTCTTCATCCATCTCCCTTGTTGCAGATCGTGTCGCAATTCGCAGAGTTTGCAAGTCTTCCAGCGTAGAATCCTCGATCATTTATAATTTGGTAAAAATCCTTAGTACGAGAACTCTCGGAATTCCGTTCGCTCGGGGTCACCAATTATGGGGTTTGCTTGTTTTTTCCTTTGGAGAACCTCATAAATCTTCAATAAAACTAGTTAGTTTTATTAATACAAAATAAATATTTATTTAATCTTAAATTAAATTAAACTCTGGAAACGTTAGTACAAGAAAAGTCCATCTGTCCACTTTGCTGGGTAAAACTCAACAAGACGCAAGATGGAGGAAAAACTGAAATTGTTTTAAATTCTATTCAAAAAGAGTGAGAAATAGATAGTTGCTGTTTCGTGTTTCGGCTTTGACAGCGTTCAGGTACGCCACAGGTGATCACATCTTTTGTCTCTGGGTGCGAGAGACCCTATATATAGGTCGACTTTGACACTTCGAGAATTATTCTTGGCATCTTCGTAGTAGTTCAATGGTGGACACTCCACCCTTTCTTCTTTATAAAGAAAAAATTGTAATTTCATGGCGGCACCCACCGCTAGCACCATTTTGTAATAAAATTAATAAAGTGTAATTCATGTGGCGGCGTATAACGCCAGCACCACCGTAAAGATTGTTTTGTTTTTAATAATTGCTCGCGACGGACTCGTACAAGAAGTTTGCATTAAGGCAACGGGAAATATACCCATTCGTTTAAAGGAATCCGAGCAACTGCTGTTAAACTTACTTCAGGCCAAAAGTAAGTATCGAAAGTAAGTATTTCGTTTTACGTGCATAAGTCCATTTATAAATGAGCAATTTAATTTTGCTCATTATTATATTCTTTTAAAAATACAGGTGGATTTGAGATAGGAATTCTGTTAAAGAATGTATCGATCGAATTATGTATAAGTTATAAGAATTTCTAATTGCTTTAATATTTTTTATTGTTTAAAGTTATTTTCTTCTAATCATGTATTTAATTCTCAAAAGCATTGTAAAATTACCAAACCACTTGTGGTTTACCCTATTTAATTTCTTCGGCGATTGCACTCAAATGCGCAATAGTGCCGGTACCCGTTTGCCATCATATTTCATATAGGTATATGACGCAATCGAGCAGCGGCACTGGCTTGAGAGAGCAATACCGGTTTGGCCCTTCTGGCTTTTTGCCATACATCGCTTGCCTTGGCACTTGCTCTTGCATATTTTTTCTTTCTGATAGCAACCACCAAGCGCGAAACATTGCCTTGATGCGATCATTAATCAAATAAATACTTTATAAGGTTTGCAAGTCGATTGGTTTTTTTTTTCTTTGCTTAATCGCTATCAAAGTTGGTCCTTCTAAAAGCCGGATAAAGGCATCAATTTGTTGAATTGTAAAAATTGTAAAATTTGTATATTTCGCGGATATTTTTTCGTTTTTTGGGTGGTTGCTAACAAATATATTTTCATCATTTTGGAGATTCGTATTTCGTCATCTCGAAGGTAACACAAGTATCAACATTTTACCTTTTTGTGGTGCTCTGCTTGGAATTTTGCTTGCTGTCTTGTTCCTGCTTCTCGTCGCTGCTTGGGTTGTGCGTTGCCTTGTTTTGACCAAAAAAGTTGCTGCTGTCTGTTCGGGGTTCATTTCGGATAGAGCGTGTTCGGTTAACCCTCAATTTGTTTTGCCTGTAGACTTTTCGATAAAATGGATATTTTAAAACAATCACGTGGCCATTTAAAAGGCGCCATAACAAAAGCGCATAATTTCTCGTTGGAAATGGGCGCCGATATTGGAGTTGAAGTTCTGGAAGCGCGGATAGAACGTTTGAATGACGCGTGGAGAGACTTTTGCAGTAACCAAAATGAACTTTTCAAATATCACGCCGAAGAAGGGTATGGTGATCCCGAAATAGACTTCGACGTGACCGAGGGGAAATATATCGCGACCAAAGCTGCCCTGGTTAAAGCAATTCGTGCGAATATTAGCTTAAATGTGGCTGTTAAAGATAAAGTATCGGTTCCCTCGCACTCTAATTCCGTTGCCCCCCCTAAATCCCCTGAAATTTAATTACCGCCAATAAAGCTACCGCCGTTTTCGGTTGATTATCGAGAGTGGCCGGGATTTCGTGATATATTTCTAGGTAGCATAGACTGCAAAACTAACCTTTCGGGCTCGCAGAAATTACGTTATTTGAAATCTTTTCTACGCGATGATGCAGCAAAGTTGCTAAATCATATTAACATTTCTGATTCGAGTTATGAGCAGGCTTGGGAAAAGCTTGAGCATCGATATGACAAACCTTTATATATTATTAACGCATATATTGAAAGCTTCTTGAAATTGCCAACCGTTACCCACGTGGATGGTGCTCATTTACGTAAATTGGTGGACAATGCTGATGAGGTTATTCGGGGTCTCCAGTCAATCAAAGCAAAAGGACGAGAACCGTGGTTAATCTATCTTTTGCTCAATAAAACCGATATCGAGACTCGTAAAGCCTGGTCGTTGGAGAATAGAAATTCCGAGGAGTCCACTATCAAGGAGCTTCTTGTGTTTTTAGAAGAGAGGTGCGATACTTTAGAAGCAAGTGAAACTTTACGAGTCTCGATATCGGTTTTATTGAGCAAAAGATAGATTAACCACGGAACTTTCTATGCGAAATGAACCCCGAACAGACAGGTTGTTTCGCTTCATGTAGGGCTTGACGTGGACGTTTTGTTAAGATCCTTTTGGGAAATTGAGGAAATCGGCCCTCATCCATCCACCATTAGCAACGAGGAACAGGTTGATGTTCACTTCGCCGGCACATTCTCTCGAACACTGGATGGTAAATACATAGTCGAACTGCCATTTCGGCAAAATGATGTTAAGTTTGGTAATACGCTCTCGGGAGCACTTTCTCGGTTAATAGCAATGGAACGTCGCTTCTCTCGTTGCGAAGATCTTCGCTCTGAGTACTGTAACTTTATGAAAGTCTATGAGGAGTTGGGCCATATGGAACGGATTCCAGACAACGAAGTTGAACCCACTTCTGGAAAGGTCTTTTAATTGCCTCATCACGCCGTCGTTACCAACAAGATAAAGGTTGTGTTTGATGGATCTCATAAAGATTCGCATGGGCTCAGTTTGAATGAGATGCTGCATATCGGACCCCCACTTCAGCGTAATCTGACAAATGTGTGTATACGATTTCGGTTGCACAAATACGTATTTTGCGCTGATATTGTAAAAATGTTTCGCCAAATATGGGTTAATGCTAATCATCGCGACTTCCAACGTATCGTGTGGAGAAGAAGTACGGAAGAACCCATTTCCCATTTTCGGCTATGCACTGTAACTTACGGTACCTCACCTGCACCCTATTTAGCTATGAGAGTTCTTAGACAATTGGCGATAGATTATCAGGATCAGTTTCCCCTAGCCTCGCATTCGATATTGCATGATTTTTATGTCGATGATATCATGTCCGGTTCTGATTCTCTGTCTGAAGTCATGGAGTTGAAGCAACAGTTGGTTGCGCTTTTGTCGTGCGGAGGTTTGCAGTTAAGCAAATGGAGCTCCAACTATTGGACTATATTAAGCGATATCGACTGCAATCGATCTATTTCCCTTGACCTCGACAGTTTGACACAATAGAAAAAGGTCCTTGGTCTGGTGTGGAATCCCTACAGTGACAGTTTCACGTATTCAATATCATTGGAGGATCAACAGACACCAACCAAAAGAAAACTACTGTCGGAGGTAGCAAAGATTTTTGATCCTTTGGGTTTCTTGGCTCCCTCTAGTATCTTGTTTAAGATATTATTCCAGGAGCTATGGACTCATGAAAATAAAATAAGCTGGAACGATTCACTGCCCCCAGACATAGCGGCGAAATGGAAATCGTACCGAAAGGATCTACCCTGTTTTGAAAACCTTCGAATTTAGCGAAGATGTACTCTGAACTCGAAGTATTTTCACCTAATAAGATTTTGTGACGCCTCTGAGAAGGCCTATGGTGCTGTGGTTTATGCCCGAAGTGTTAGTGAAAGTGGAGTTGTAGAAATTCAACTCATCGCTGCCAAAACTCGTGTCGCACCAGTGAAGCAGCTCTCCGTGCCTAGACTTGAGCTGTGTGGAGCTCTTCTTTTAAGTCGGTTAATAAAACTCATTTGCTCTTCGCTCGATGTCAAACCCGTTCAAACATTCGCTTTTAGTGATTCCCAGATAGTGCTTGAGTGGCTCTCTTCTCCTCCCCGTCGGTGGAATACTTTTGCTGCAAATCGGACGTCTAAAATCTAATACCATGTTCCCACCAAAGGAAACCCCGAGGTTTCGTAAAATCTTTCCAAATCTCCGAGGTTTCGCCATATATTTTTTAGGTGCCGAAACCTCGCGATTTCAGCGAAACCTATTTGAAATCCCTCTGAGTTCATCCGTCTGTGAGAGGTTATCAAACCGAACAAGCCTATAGCGTGAACTTTGGTTTATTTTGGGTTCATTTATGGATGTCAAAATATTAAACGCCAAAACAATTGTGAAAATTAAAAAAATAATAAAAGAAAAATCTAAATCTGAATCAAAAAAGAGGTAAGTAATATTTTTAAGGGAAATATTTATAAATGCTGCAGTTATTTCCTTAATTTGTTAGGAATTGATTTTTAGTAATTCCTCTTTTCAGCACTATTACTTTGTGTCAGCAAACAGTTGTTTTGGCCACCACTTCAAAATTGACTTTTGAAATCACTTTAACTCGGTGGGAACGACTTACGAGGTTTCAGGAAAAGTTCATCGAAACCTCGGGATTTCAGTTTGGTGGGAACATGGCATTAGACACTTTGCCGCGGTCGACCTGGAGCTATATCCGTTCTGGAGAAAACCCTGCCGATGCAGCTTCGCGAGGTATAGAGCCTAGTAAGTTGTTGCTATTCGATTTATGGTGGAAAGGCCCTGATTGGATGTGCTTGGACTTCAGCCATTGGCCCTTGGGCGATAACCTACAGGTGGGAGAGGTACCGGAAGAGAGAAGGACACGGGTAGCTGCAAAGATGTCAAACTGCACATTTTATGGAAGATCTGGCGAATAATATATCTTCGTGGTCGAGATTGCTAAGGATAGTAGCGTTTATACAACGTTTTGTTCAAAATTGCAAAAGGAGTAGCGAACACCGTTTAAAGAGTTACCTTTCGTGCTCTGAGGTCAATATGTCCAAGAACTTTTGTCTTCAAAGGATCCAAAACGTATTTCAGGAAGAAAGGCATTCTCTTCGCTCTGGCCAACAGGTTTCCACTCGATCGAAATTGTGTTCACTATCGCCATTTGTCGATGAAGTGGGATTGCTGCGTGTAGGGGGAAGAATCGCTAATGCTGTTGATGTCCCTTTTAGCATCAAACATCCCATTATTCTTCCAAAGCATAATCCATTAACTAAACTTATTCTTATAGACGCTCATGTTAAGTTTCTGCATGCTGGTGTTTCCCTTTTATTCAGCTTGGTCAGGCAAGAATTTTGGATCATAGGATGTCGAAACTTAATAAGGAAAATTGTTAATGATTGTCTGCAATGTTTTCGCCAACGTCAACATACATCTACGCAACTCATGGGAGACTTGCCATCTTCGAGACTTTCGCCGTCTTATGCCTTCGCTCATACGGGATGTGACTACGCCGGACCGATGACACTTCGACTATCTAATTGAAGAAAACCCGAGCTTACGAAAGGATATATTGCGCTCTTTATCTGCATGGTTACCAAAGCTTTGCACTTGGAGGTGGTCAGTGACCTCACGACGGAGGCTTTCATAACAGCTCTTCGCAGGTTTTTCGCTAAACGTGGCAAATGCAGTGTCATACATACAGATAATGGAACCAATTTCCATGGAGCTGCGAGGTTACTCTCCAAGATACATAAATTGGTACGATCAAGGGAGCACAACGAGCAGGTTGCCACAGCGTTAGCAGCAGAAAACATTAAGTGGGAATTTATTCCCCCACATAGTCCCCATTTGGAGGACTTTGGGAATCGGGGGTAAAATGTGTTAAACAGCACCTTCGCCGCGTTGTAGGGAATAATGTATTAACGATCGAGGATATTTCTACTTTGCTAGCACAAATAGAAGCGTTGTTAAATTCTAGGCTCCTTTGTGAAATTTCCGATTCAGATTTAAACCCTTTAACCCCCTCTCATTTCCTTATAGGACGACCGTATACAGCGCTGCCTGAACCGAACTACATGGATGTTCCCACAAATCGATTGGGCCGATGGGAGCTCGTGCAGAACATTATGCAAGGGTTTTGGCACAGATGGCATATGGATTATCTTACAATAGTGCCGGTCATATGACGCAGTCGAGCAGCGGCACTGGCTTGAGAGAGCAATACCGGTTTGGCCCTTCTGGCTTTTTGCCATACATCGCTTGCCTTGGCACTTGCTCTTGCATATTTTTTCTTTCTGATAGCAACCACCAAGCGCGAAACATTGTCTTGATGCGATCATTAATCAAATAAATACTTTATAACGTTTTGCAAGTCGATTGGTTTTTTTTTCTTTGCTTAGTCGCTATCAAATTCCTTCCACTTCTAAAAGACAGTCTACAGATGTGGAGGAAGTTGTAGTGTCATCCACACCGACGCAATCATCGGCCAAAAGACATCGGATATCTGCAACGGTAATTTAATTTTGTTTTAAGTGATTGGTATAACTCCTTCTTTTGATTTCTTACAGAGCAACACAACTTAACAACTGTTCTTCAAAATCAACTAAAGCTTATAGATTTCCAGAATGAATTGTTAAAAGCACAAGAAGCAAGAAGCCAAGAGGAGCATGCAAAGAAAATGATTATTTTAAATATGAAAGAAAAACTTTTAGCAGCTAAGATAACAAATTTAGATAAGATAGATTGAAAAAAAAATTAAAAAGGCTGATTTTTTATATCCACATTTTCACGCGTGAAACGAAACAATTGCTTGAAGTTATGATTTTCACCAATTCTTCTTTGTTTATACTATTTTTTATTAGCACGAAAGTTAACAACAAGAGGTAAAACAGGTATAATGTGAAAACTTATCGCATCCATGTTTTGTTTGGTTTGCCTGCACGAACAAAACTTAATTTAACTATTTATAAACAAAACATCGAATGTAACAGCCACCTGCAAAAGAAATATTAGATAAATAATTAAATGTAAAAAAATAAAAATACCAACCGACGCCATTCTCCATCTTTCGTTTGTTTTTATGGGTGCGTTTGGGAATTTATTGCGATTGGCAATTGTCATTGCGAGATCCATTGTACGGTGCTGCCAGCGCAGCCATATTATAAAAAGCTAAACAATTGGTAGGGAATTGTTGTTCTTGTAGAAGCGGCCTCGGTTTGGGATAAGGCGAAATTATGGAGCGCTAGCATTGACTTAAACCGGTTGTTGAACTAGATGAACAAATGTCCCTATCCACTCAAATCCAAAATGTACCCTCTCACAAATAGCGGACGTAGCATCGAAAGATCGGAAGAATAGAGGTATTAGTGGGCATTATTTTCATAAAGAGGGCAATCAATGCAAGTCCAGCAAGATCTATATTCAATAGTTGGAAAGTGGTCAGAGACACAACGTCTCATAAAGAAAAAAAAATATATAAAGTGCGTATAGTAAAGTACAATACATTTATAGTACGAGAATTTATTGTGTGTTGTCAGGCTTTTATGCCATTTTTATCAAGCGATTTATTAAAGTCATTGGGGCGGACGTGAATGTGAATCACTTTATATTGGTGTTGGCGGTCATCTAAAAGTCGATACAGTGGTGGCCGCCGAAATTTAAACGAAGGCGATTTTTCTGCGTACAAAAAGGAAAAAAAAAAAAAAACCTATAAAACCATAAAGAAAATCAGCATTCGATGAGCAAATTAGGCATTACCCAGTGGAGTACTACTTGTTCCCGAAAATTTGTACGGAGAACCGTATAGTGTCCGGTAAATCTTCCAAAGATACGGCGCTACTCCAAGTGTGCAAAGTACAAGGGTGCTACTGGGGCGAATTACTAATGTGCTAATTGAGACCACGAATACAGCCGCCGTCCTATAAGAAGAAAGGAGAAATTTATATATAGATTTAGTTAGTTTTTGTAAGCTTGTACTTACCGTTGTTTTTTGTTGTCGCCATACAGCGATGAAAAATTAGTTTATGCATACGTCATAAAAACTCCAAGGAATTTTTTTTGTTAAGTTTTTTTTGACATAAATTTATGTTAATTTGTCGGTTCATTAGTTGTAAGGTTATATATATTGTTTAATTATTGTTTGCCAGATTCTTAGTTGATTATCAGGTTATCGAGATTAAGTGTGATAAGCTTGTGTTTCAGCACACCTGCCATTTATGTCCTTGATTCGGTTCGCGATCATGTTAGAAGTTTTCTTTGCCTTTTTAAAACCCAGTTACCCATAAAGAGCTCTTTATAGGTAGGAACTCCGCATAAGCCGTGATTAGCTGCATTTTTGTTGGCAAAAAGGCCATCTAATTTAATGTTAAAGGTGGGACAGTGAAGCGGAGTTTAGTTAATTTATATATTTTTTTGTTGTATTAGGTTAAATGTTTTCTTTTTTGGTTTTTCTTTATTTTTTTTTGTAAATTGTGAATTTCATAATGTCGTGAAAAGAATCTAAAATCAAAAATAAATGTATTCGGTTAATTACACCTGAATGAGGAAATCTCAGACATTTAAAATTACGTGTTCGGTGTTTGTCCTAATGACTTGCTAAACGCAAGGTTTCAGGGGTGCGGTATGGTTGGCGGATGATTCTTGGCAATGGTGACGTGAACTAGAGCGAGATGTTTATATCGGGGAGGTTCCCAAAATGGCCACGGAGCTTCAAGGTCGGAAGGGCAATGGCTTCGCTGCAAATCCATCAGCAGCGCCTCTCAGAGTGGTGGATGTCCTTCCGCTTCCGGTACAAATGCCAAAGTGAGTACCTATGTGTTTAATGGCATGTTATATGTGTTGTAATAGGTTTCGTGGAGTAGTGAGGACAAGGACTCCCCCGTCCGGCGAGCTAAGTCCTGCATATACAAGCATGCCACGCTCCTCACTCTCTACACTCTATCCCTCTCTTTCTCTCATCCCATCCTAAGGTCCCGTCCTCATCCCTATCTCCTGTCATAATTCTGAACTCCTAACTCCCTCCATAAATCCCAATTATAGCTTATTACAAATGCCGCCCAACGTCTGTTTGTGCACGTCCTTTCGTCCTTAATGTTGTCTTGTGTCCACAATTGTTCTTGTTGCCAGCACCAGAGAATTCGTAAGCCTTCAAGTGGATAGCTTTGGAGAATGCCATCTTGAATTGCGACGAGTACCTCTGGTGGTGACAACAGAAACAATTGGAACCTGTTCTAGTGTATTGTGTTCTTCTAATCTAATTCTATTATCTGTACAAACTTTACTTTTCTATCCCAATATTTCACTTTTCCATTTTCATTTTGTATTGTCTCAGCCTAATATGTATCTAGTTTGATATTGTGTCAGCTCAAGTAGCATTAGTTCATCAAATCTATTAAAATTTTCTTTCTGAGCAAATTGGATCGCTTCAAGTCTTCCATCGAAAGCCCTAATAGTGGTTAGTATGGAATAGCGGAAGCATGAAGAGATGCAAACTTGTGTGTCCTTGTATCTTGGCGTTCATTTACTCCGCCACTCTGAAGGATTTATTATTTCGTCCGTCTGCAGTCTTAAAAACTGAAACTCGCTGAAAGTTCAAATCACCTATTCGTCAACAACAAAGCCAAGGAAAGCCACCGGAAACACCCCAACCGTATATGAAAAAAAAACAAAACAAACCCAGTTCATTCATCATACCTTTCGTTAAGGAAATTTAATTAAAATCAATACCCCTAACTATACCTTATTTAAAAATATAAAATAACTTACTTATATAATAACTTAAATACCTTAAAAATTACCTAAACTTATTTACAGCGTCTATATACTACTAAATATATTCCTTTAAATAATCCTTATATATAAGTAATACACTATACTCATACAAAAATTTAATTCTTACGTTTAGGCCTTATTCATCTATCTTTGTTGTCATCTGAGTGTCGTTGTGTGTGTATTAACCGCAATAATCTTCCTGAAAAGGAAAAAATTAATCAAAGAATAAGAAGAGAAAAAGCCATAGATAGTAAGAGAGTAATCACGCGTTCGACAACCGCAGCATTAGCTGAAAATACAGCAGTCGCAATGGCGAATGTGCAACGCTCCCCACCTTCTAAAAGTAACCTTATTCCAGTAGGAGCCGCAAATGACTCTCCCCAACCCGCAAATGTACCACCGGTTAGGCATTCATCGATTTCCGATCAGGAAAACGAGCAGCTTCAAAGATCAGCACATGGGCTATCACCTAGCAAGGGTGCTATTCCAAAGGCAATTAGCTCCCACAGTTCAGGTGCTCAGCATCCACGCTTTTCAGATGGGCAGCCAAGTTCGTGGTCCTCAATTCGAGCACCATCTTATAGCAGCCTAAGTGGAAATAGTGCTGCATCTCCCGAAGCCCAGAATGCAAGTTTTCGGACTTTAACGAATCTCCCTCAGAACGCCATTCCGACAGAGAATAGTCATCCTGAGGCAACCGAAAACATTCTCGTGCCAACGGAATTAAAATCATATATAAATTTAGCCGTCGTCAATTCATTTGCCTCATATGAAAGTTCGCTAAGGCATGAAATATCAGAGGATATGAAAAAAGAATTAAAAAGTAGTTTAATGTCTTTCATGAAAGAAATTAATGACGTCATTAGACCATTACCTGCCGTGACTCAGCCATCCCAATTAAACGTGTCGAGTGATAGCAACAGTTGCAGAGAGGCTACAGAGCCACCACAGCCTCGACCTGCCGTGGTTCCTGCAAGTCAACTGCAACCGGATGCTCCGCCAGTAGTGCTCCAAAATAGTAGAAATCGAGGCCGAAATAGAAATTCTAATAATCATAGATCGACTAGGCAAGATAACGTTTCGAACCATGTTCAACAGAATTTTATACCGCATCATTCGGTGATGCATTTAGGAATGCATAACGGTAATCAGGGACAATCCTACCATTCTACCGGAGTACCTATAAAAATAGACAAATGGGGTTTAGATTTCGAAAGAAAACCAGAAGTACTTACAGTGGAAGACTTCATTTTCCGCTTGGAGACCCTTCAACAACATTATAGGTGCCCTTGGCGAGAAATCCTTCGTGACTTCCACTGGTTGCTGTCTGGTGCCGCATATGAGTGGTACTGGCAGTTTCAAATAAGCAATCATCGGCCGGATTGGCCAATGCTGCGTGATGCACTTATGCGACAGTTTCGCAACTCAAAATCAGATTTCGTGATTATTCGAGAAATTATGGATAGACGGCAAGGAGCCTTGGAGTCGTCCGATGATTTCTTTTATGCAATAACTAAGCTCAAATCACAACTTCAGGTTCCCATACCGGAAAATGAATTAGTCAGGATCCTAAAAAGAAACCTCAAAGATAGTATTGGAAGGTTAGTATTCCCAATGTCGATATTTACCCTTGAACATCTTAGGAGCATGTGTAAAGAGGCTGAAAATGCATACCCAATGCAAAGCAGAGATCCCAGATACAATCGCACACAAGCCAGATACCCTGTCCATGAGTTAAACTACGGCGAAGGCAATACCGTTGAGCTGGAAGCTGGCGTGACAGCGATGAATTTTTCTCGTCCCGGTCAAAAATTGATGCGGCCTCAAACAGACCAAAAGTCCCATGTATGTTGGAATTGTAGAGCAGTAGGGCACAACTTTATAGACTGTCCCGAAAATGTATGAAATATTTTCTGCTATAAAAGCGGACAGGGAGGCGTCATAACCCCAAAATGTCATCGCTGCAACCCGGAAAACAGGACAAGGAACGCGATGCATCAGGGGGAATCGCGTTCGACTCAAACCCCCTAATAAAATCAAAAACCGACGCTGAGGCACAAACAGAATGTAAATATAACCATTGTCCAATATCAGAGAATGGACACGTCAGGGTATTAACTAGAGATAAGAATGCAGGTGAAGGTAGCCTTAAGAAAAAATTAGAACTAAAGCCGTTACATGTCAGGTTACAAAATTATAATATAGTTAGAGATAGGATTTTTAATGGAGATCGCCGACCGTCACGTAAAATATTGAAGGCTAGAAGCAGATATGAATTAAGGAAAGATTTACGAAAACGCATATCCGCTACTATTGTGGATACCATTGCCGACCTTATGCAAAGGTCAAAATAGTAAATAAAGAAGTTCTTGGACTACTCGATAGTGGTGCCAGTATAAGTATCCTGGGCAAGAATTGCGAAGATTTTGTAAAATCGCTTGCTCTAACTATACACCCATATAAGTCTGGGGTTAGAACTGCTGATGGCAAAAGTCAGTCCATTATTGGCAGGGTTCATGCGCCAGTGAAGTACAAAAACACGACACACCTCATATATTTATATCTTGTTCCAGATCTCGAACAGGAACTTTATTTAGGCGTGGATTTCTGGAAGGCATTTAATATAGCACCGAGTGTAATCAGCACGATAACGCTACTTGCCGATGATAAATGTGATCCAAACACCCACGAACTCTCTGATGAACAGCGATCCAGGTAAGAGGCGATCAAAGCGAAATTTCTCTGCTATACAAAGCACGGTCTTGGAAAGACGGAGCTGGAAGAGCATATCATCGACACAGGAGACGCGGCACCGGTGAAGCAGCGTCACTACCCCGTGTCTCCAGCGGTGCAAGCCCTTTTGTATGAAGAGGTCGATGATTAGTCTAGGAGTTGTGGAGGAGTCGGATAGCGCATGGTGCTCACCAGTGGTCTTAATACGCAAACCTGGTAAAAACAGGCTGTGTTTAGATTCGCGAAAAGTGAATGCGCTGACGAAAAAAGACGCCTACCCACTCCCTCACATCGACGGACTTCTCAGCCGGTTACAAGACACATACTTCATAAGTAGCGTGGACCTAAAAGACGCATTTTGGCAGATACCGCTGGAGAGGCAGAGTAGAGAGAAGACTGCGTTCACGGTGCCAGGGAGACCCTTGTACCAGTTTACTGTTATGCCCTTCGGGCTATGTAATGCGGCGCAAAGGATGCTGACTCATGGACAAGGTGATCCCCTCGCGGTTGAAGGACAGAGTCTCTGTCTACCTGGATGATTTGCTCATAGTAGCTCCGGATTTCAAAACCCATTTAGATCTGCTGGACGAGGTTGCGCAGTGCCTGCGTAAAGCGAATCTCACCATCAACGTTAACAAGTCAAAATTCTGCTTCAAAGAATTGAAATACCTGGCTTCATAGCTGGTGGTGGGATGCTTAAGACGGATCCAGAAAAAGTAGAAAATCGCAGATTTCCCGATTCCAAAATCACCCAGACAGGTCCGCAGACTGCTCGGTCTCGCGGGCTGGTACAGGAGGTTTATCAGGGATTTTTCCTGTCTGACTGCTCCCCTCACAGACCTGTTGGAAAAAAGGAAAGACAAATTTTAAATCACGGATGAAGCACTGGTAGCTTCCAAAAAAATAAAAATTGCATTAACTACCGCCCCGGTTCTAACACATCCTGATTTCTCAAAGCCATTTTTCATCCAATGCGATGCTTCTGACTCTGGAATAGGTGCTGTGCTGTTTCAAAAAAATAATGAAAAATAATGAGTACCCCATATCCTATTTCTCCCAAAAACTAAACAGCTGTCAAAGAAACTACAGCGTGACCGAGAAAGAGTGTCTCGCTGCGGTTATGGCAGTGCAAAAATTTAGGCCGTATGTAGAAGGAATGTCATTCACAGTCATCACCGACCATTCTAGCTTGCGTTGGCTAATGGGTCTTAAAGACTTGAATGGTAGATTGGCCCGGTGGAGCCTTAAGCTGCAGGCATTCACCTTCGACATTGTGCATCGCAAAGGTACACTAAATGTGGTACCAGACACTCTTTCCCGCGTTTACGTTGACAGCATCGACATTGAGAATATAGCGCCACTGATAGACCTTGACTCTGAAGAATTTCAATCAGACGAGTACAAAAGCTTGATTGAAACCATCTAAAGAGATGCAGACGAGTTACCGGATCTCAAAATAGAGGACGGTTTTGAGTACAAACGTGCTTTACCACTTGCAGGAGATGAGTCCATGGTAGAACATCAATGGCAACTCTGGATTCCATCTGGGTTGACAGATGAAATCATTGTCCGTGCACACAACCCTCCTCAGGCAGCTCATGGAGGCATAGCGAAAACCCTTCAAAGAGTCCGACAGTACTTTTACTGGCCGCACATGACTGTCCAAATAAGAAAATATGTCGTTCAGTGTGAAGTCTGTAAACAATCAAGTCCTTCGTCCACCTATTTGTAACAGTTTTTGTACAGAGCAACCATTTCAAAAGATCTACATTGATTGAAAACTCTCGTGAGTGTTGTGGGGTACACACGTATCGAGATTAGCTTAAACAAAAATAAAGCTTATTTGTCTTAAAGTAAATAAAATAAAAATCAGACAATACGAAGTGAAACAAAGTGTAAAGTAATAGTTTCATTCGAATTCTTGTTTTTATAAATTCTTTTTTTTTTTACAAACAAAGAAAAAGAAAAAAATGAATTGCCTGTGTGAAAAAAAAGTCGAACGCAGTGACTCTAAAATTGAGTGCAATGACTGTAAAAAGCTTTTCCATGCAAAGTGTGTTAATGTTTTACCGGTGGATATTGAATTTATAAAAAAAAATCGTAATATCTGGAGGTGCTCTCAGTGCTCTACTTCGCGTAGAAATTCATTCTCCACTGAGAGCCCACTCCCCGGTTCTCATCACAAAAGACCAGCTTATGCAATCGAAACCGAAAAACAATCAAATAACACCATAACAATTGAAATGGTTTTTAATGAAATCTGTGAATTAAAAAAAATTAACCAGGACTGCTTGTCTAAAATTACTGTGCTACAAAATGAAAACATTGAACTTAAAACGGCTGTGAATATCTTGCAAGAACGAATTAATATCTTGGAGCAGTCAAAACTTACAAATACTACGTCAATGGTTCGCCAAACATGAGTTAATTATTAGCAACAAAACTAAACTTATGGTTTGTAACTTAAAAGGTTCATGTCCGAATGATTGCGACATTATCTTCCACTCCGCTGCTTGTACAAAATTGTCCTTAGCTGTTCCTGCTTGTGGACAATGTAATTTTTCAGTAGATTCTGTGTGTAGTCCAAATTGCTTTAAAGTTGAAAGTGTTGAACGCTTTAAGTATCTAGGGGTTTTAATTGATAAGAATCTAAGCTGGAAAGCGCATGTAGAGGAGTTAAAAAAGTATATGTTATCTGTTACGCGTAAATTATATCTATTGAAACCACATTGCTCAAAAAAAATTCTTTTAATGATTTACTATGGACTTGCGCACTCGAAATTACAATATGGTATTACAAGTTGGGGTGGAATATACAATTCGACAATTGAAGTATTAAACATTGCCCAGAAACACCTTATAATAATTATTTGTGGAGCGAACATGTTAACAAATAGCTGGCCCTTATTTTACAATCTCCGAGTTTTACCAATAAGTCATCTTTATATCTTTAAAGTTCTAAAAGTGTTTTTCTTGCGAAGCGGTTATAGCGCTACTCTCAGAAGCTCAAGTGCTTACGGGTTAAGAGTAAATAATATGGCAGTTGTAAACATCCCTGTAGCCAGAAAAACGCACTTTTGGAAATTTTATACTGCGGCGGCGCCTAGGCTTTTTAACAAATTACCGTATGAAATAAGAATAATAACACAACCCGCGTTATTTTTCAATAAAATTAGAAAATGGCTTTTTAGTATGGATATTTCTATGGTCAAAATATTGTTGAACTTTGCTTATATTTCGTAATCTGCTTTATTTTGCATATATGCACATTCAATTTTTAATTTTTTTCTTTTTTCTTTCAATAAAGTAAATCTTTTGTATTTACCCCACAAGAAACACAAAAATGTTATTTTAATTGATGGTTCATTCGCCTCTAATCACTCAAGTGCTATAGAATGATACCTATTTCTAAAAATGTTTAATTTCTTTCTTAAATTAAAATTGTAAAATATTTATTTATGAATTTTGTATTAACATTTTAAGAAACATACAATAAAAATAAAAAAAAAAATAATAAAAATAAAAAAAATTTTTGGGCCCGTATCCTTGATCAAAATCCGGTAACGCATATGTTTTTGTTGTCCTTGATCACCTTTCAAAATTTGTGTTGTTTAAACCATTAAAAAATGCCAACACAAGAAGTATAGTACAGTTCCTAACTGAAAATGTGTTTAACATGTTTGGAGTGCCACAAATAGTGCACTCAGATAATGGGAAACAGTTTGTTGCTAAGGACTTCCAAAGTCTGCTATCAAAATATGGAATCCGACACCTCAGAACAGCAAACTACGCACCACAATCAAACGCCTCAGAAAGGTAAATAGAACTCTGCTAGCTGCGATTCGCACATTTATTAAAAGTGATCAACGCGACTGGGATGTGCATCTTAGCGATATCGCATGTGCGCTTAGGAGTTCGATCCATTCCTTTACCGGCGTGTCACCGTATTTCGCCTTGTTTGGAATTAACAGTTGAACGCTATAAACGACAGCGAACTGCTAACCCTAACCCGAGAAAAGAGATTGCAGTGCATACGAGAAAAGATCAGGGAAAATATACTGCGAGCAGGCGAAAAAAACGCAGCACAGTACAACATACGTTCTCGAAAAATACGATTTCTACCTGGCCAAGAGGTATGTAGAAGAAATTTCGTTTTAAACGATTCTTCGAAGTACCTAACGAACAAACTTTGCCATAAGTTCGTCAAATGCCGCATAGTTAAACAAAACAAAACAATAACGTTACACGAACTGGTGCAATAAATTCACGATCCATTGTAGTTTTAGGTGTTGTGTTTATTACCCTCTTGTTATATGTTATATTATAATATAGCATCATATCAACTTATTTATTTTTAGTTCACCAATTCTATGTATATTATGTACAAACCTAGTATACGTATTATTAAGTCAGTCATTTTATGTTATTTATTTATTTATTATATTTATTTATTTATTTATTTAGACATAAGTATATGTTATTTATTATCAGTGAAGTATCTATTTATTTATTTATCTATCTAGTCATTTAACCATTTATTTATTCAACTTATTGTCTATTTATTTACATACCTATATTTATTTATGTCATATTTATTTTTATTTATTTAATTGTATTATTTATCCGCGAACTGTTATAATTATCTTATCTGTTATTTATTTATTTATTTACTTATTTATTTACTTATCTATTGTCTATCTATATGTTATCTTTACTATTCATTATTATATGTTATTTATCTATCCACTTATTTAATAATTACATGCATAGTTATTAGGCTAGTCATATGTGCGTATTTGCACTTTGTAAGGTGATTTTTTAGCTGGTTTGGTTTTGGCAACACTGGTTTTGACAGCTGACGTGTGTTTAGTACCTTGTGTCACTGTCAAACAGCTTCAGTTTGGTTTGCAATTTAACCATGGATCGTCTTACAAATGAACAACGCTTGCAAATTATTGAATTTTACTATCAAAATTCGTGCTCGGTTCGAAATGTTCATCGCGCGCTGCTTCCATTTTATGATCGGCATTCTCGACCTTCTGAGCAGTCTATTCGGAAGAATATTCGGGCCGGTCAATTGGCCGCCTAGATCGTGCGATTTGACACCATTAGATTATTTTTTGTGGGGGTATGCCAAGGCTAATGTGTATAGGGACAAGCCCGCTTCGATTGACGCACTGGAAGCCAACATCCATGCATTCATTCGTGAGATACCGGCCGATATGTGTGAAAGAGTATGCCAAAAATTGGACTCAGCGGATGGGCTACCTGAGACGCAGCCGCGGTCAACATTTGCATGAAATTATCTTTAAACATTAAATTGCAAGGTTCAAACTATCGATTCAAATAAATATTTCATTCATTTTTTCGAATTTTTTGTGTTTTCTTTTTAAAAAAAAGTTCTAAACCTCTTAAAAAATCACCCTATATACCTATTACTTATGTTGTTTTGTTATGAATTATCATATAATCAATTGATTTAAGTATTTACGATTGTCAAAAAATCATTGACTTTCGTGTCTACCGTATACCTTATTATTTATTTACCCCGTACTATTTATTATTATGTAATTATATATTTGTTATGACTGATTAGGATATAGCTATAATTTTGTTATTCACAATGCAATAAAGCATTATATATATATATATATATACATACCTACATAGCGATAGACGTACAGAAAGGCAGGGGGTACTCACATTTTCTTGAAGGCCAATCCCTTGACAACCCGTGCATGGATTTCGATTCCGCACTGTAATCTCGTCCTCCTACCTGTAAAGGGTTTGTGTATTTAGTATACAGCATCATAAAAGTAAATGTATGTAAATAAAAATACGTATCGTACCTGAGTTACATACAAATATAAACAAAGCCCTCTCATGTTATTGTGTAGAGTTCCATCTTCCGTGAGGATTTTCTTTTTGTACTGCTGTAATGAATAATACAAAAATAATTAAAGTATTAGATATCTGTTCTGATTGCACTTGATTAAGGCAAAAGCAAAAGGCACTGGGTATGAAAACAAGACTTACCCAACATACATATTGCCCGGCTTGTTTGTTGTGGGTTTTTCCCCACATTCCAAATGCAGATGTGCTGTTTGTTCCTCCGCGCACTCTTCAGCTGGTCTTCGGATTGTTCAGAGGTTTTTTGTAACAGCCACCTGCAAAAGAAATATTAGATAAATAATTAAATGTAAACCAATAAAAATACCAACCGACGCCATTCTCCATCTTTCGTTTGTTTTTATGGGTGCGTTTGGGAATTTATTGCGATTGGCAATTGTCATTGCGAGATCCATTGTACGGTGCTGCCAGCGCAGCCATATTATAAAAAGCTAAGCAATTGGTATGGAATTGTTGTTCTTGTAGAAGCGGCCTCGGTTTGGGATAGGCGAAATTATGGAGCGCTAGCATTGACTTAAACCGGTTGTTGAACTAGATGAACAAATGTCCCTATCCACTCAACTCCAAAATGTACCCTCTCACAAATAGCGGACGTAGCATCGAAAGATCGGAAGAATAGAGGTATTAGTGGGCATTATTTTCATAAAGAGGGCAATCAATGCAAGTCCAGCAAGATCTATATTCAATAGTTGGAAAGTGGTCAGAGACACAACGTCTCATAAAGAAAAAAAAAAATATAAAGTGCGTATAGTAAAGTACAATACATTTATAGTACGAGAATTTATTGTGTATTGTCAGGCTTTTATGCCATTTTTATCAAGCGATTTATTAAAGTCATTGGAGCGGACGTGAATGTGAATCACTTTATATTGGTGTTGGCGGTCATCTAAAAGTCGATACAGTGGTGGCCGCCGAAATTTAAACGAAGGCGATTTTTCTGCGTACAAAAAGGAAAAAAAAAAAAAAACCTATAAAACCATAAAGAAAATCAGCATTCGATGAGCAAATTAGGCATTACCCAGTGGAGTACTACTTGTTCCCGAAAATTTGTACGGAGAACCGTATAGTGTCCGGTAAATCTTCCAAAGATACGGCGCTACTCCAAGTGTGCAAAGTACAAGGGTGCTACTGGGGCGAATTACTAATGTGCTAATTGAGACCACGAATACAGCCGCCGTCCTATAAGAAGAAAGGAGAAATTTATATATAGATTTAGTTAGTTTTTGTAAGCTTGTACTTACCGTTTTTTTTTGTTGTCGCCATACAGCGATGAAAAATTAGTTTATGCATACGTCATAAAAACTCCAAGGAATTTTTTTTGTTAAGTTTTTTTTGACATAAATTTATGTTAATTTGTCGGTTCATTAGTTGTAAGGTTATATATATTGTTTAATTATTGTTTGCCAGATTCTTAGTTGATTATCAGGTTATCGAGATTAAGTGTGATAAGCTTGTGTTTCAGCACACCTGCCATTTATGTCCTTGATTCGGTTCGCGATCATGTTAGAAGTTTTCTTTGCCTTTTTAAAACCCAGTTACCCATAAAGAGCTCTATATAGGTAAGAAAACCGCATAAGCCGTGATTAGCTGCATTTTTGTTGGCAAAAAGGCCATCTAATTTAATGTTAAAGGTGGGACAGTGAGCGGAGTTTAGTTAATTTATATATTTTTTTGTTGTATTAGGTTAAATGTTTTCTTTTTTGGTTTTTCTTTATTTTTTTTTGTAAATTGTGAATTTCATAATCTCGTGAAAAGAATCTAAAATCAAAAATAAATGTATTCGGTTAATTACACCTGAATGAGGAAATCTCAGACATTTAAAATTACGTGTTCGGTGTTTGTCCTAATGACTTGCTAAACGCAAGGTTTCAGGGGTGCGGTATGGTTGGCGGATGATTCTTGGCAATGGTGACGTGAACTAGAGCGAGATGTTTATATCGGGGAGGTTCCCAAAATGGCCACGGAGCTTCAAGGTCGGAAGGGCAATGGCTTCGCTGCAAATCCATCAGCAGCGCCTCTCAGAGTGGTGGATGTCCTTCCGCTTCCGGTACAAATGCCAAAGTGAGAACCTATGTGTTTAATGGCATGTTATATGTGTTGTAATAGGTTTCGTGGAGTAGTGAGGACAAGGACTCCCCCGTCCGGCGAGCTAAGTCGTGCATATACAAGCATGCCATGCTCCTCAGTCTCTACACTCTATCCCTCTCTTTCTCTCATCCCATCCTAAGGTCCCGTCCTCATCCCTATCTCCTGTCATAATTCTGAACTCCTAACTCCCTCTATAAATCCCAATTATAGCTTATTACACGAAAATTCACAATACTTAGATTGTTTTATTTAAAAAATGTGCGTACAAAATATTTAGCAAAAGGTCTGAGTCAACTAATTAGCAGACTCAGAATTTGCATTGCATTGGCCGCATTCAAGAATAAATACTCTGTTCAATTTATATTTTCAGTACAGGGAATATATTCTATTTGCCTTTCACCGTTACTATTATGGATTTTAATAAGCTGTCTCCATTTTAAAGCTCTCACATAGTTGCCATAATGAGCTTGGCTTGGTTTTTGTTTCAGTGGCAATTGTTGTGATTGAGTGCCGTGAGAGTATCTACAGGCACCATTGGTAGAAAAAAGAGCTTCCCATAAGGCCTGTACTGAAAATATAAAATGAACAGATTATAGTTAGCTTAAGTCGACTAGATTGGTCTGGATGAGATGTAACCTGAATGCAAAAACTAGATTGGTCGGGAACGTCACATTTTCTGCGTCAGGTACATATGAGAACTGTCAACTTAGTACTCAGTCTCGAATTTCTTTATTATATTCGTCGGCTACCCCTCCATAGACGTCAACTCAAACAGCTGCTCTCATGACCGATTTCGACCAATCGAAACCGAGATTCACTTAGTGAGAGAGCTGTCAGACTTACTAAACTAGATACTTGAACGTCCCCATTTGCTTTATCTGATACAGAGTAGTACGCTGATCGAGCTAAACTAAATTTTAGCTGTTCTCCAACTCTCCAAACATCAGCTAAAGTGCTAGCTAAATGTTGGCATAGAGTACGCAGTGGATAAGTGTCAGAGAAAACAGGTGTTCTTTGAAAAAATGTCCTTCAAAAATTTAAATCTCTCTTGTTTGAACTATTTCTGATTCTAGGTACTTCTCGTCCATGTAATAATTAAAAAAAGCTCATCCTTGCATACTTTTCTGCAACAGAACAACAAATACACAACGATCTGCCACAATTTAGCTTGAGAAAATGTGCCGACCCATTAAATGGGTACGCTAAATTTTGACAGACGCAGGAAGTACATTCTGAAACAAAAGTTTGATTATTCAACTCGAGCTGCGTACCACTCAGCTAAATGGGTTCGCTAAAATTTAGCTCAGCTAAGTTTTGGAGAGAATTTTGTATGGGATCGAAAATTTAGCTCGAGCAGCGTACTAAGCTTAAGTTTTATTCATACCGATCTGAGCAAAAGGTCAGTGCCGTCGCTTTTCGAACATGTCAAAAGTTGGAACTAACTCAAATTGAATGCTTCGATTTTGACTTTTCACTTGAGTAAAAGCAATTGCTACGTTTTATTCATACGACCCAATGTAAACATATGGGTTTTGATATCCACCTTTATTAATCATTCAACTCTTCTGTATGCAGCCGCCTTACCAGTGGAAGGTTATATAACTAGGGACCAGAGATGAGGGAATAAAAGAGATGGACTTCTTTCGTCCGCTTATCCCCCTATAACCCATTTGTTTACATTGTTGTTTTTGTAATTTCAACCCCCGTCTGTGAATATGTGTGATTAATGTGGTATTCGATTCGTCTTCCCAGATTTGCTCTCAGATTTCAGATTCCGTGTGGCTAATCGAACACGAAAACGTCACTTGTTCTTTTTTTTGTTGATATTTGTGCGACTACACTATGTGGTATCCTTCGACACTTTTCTAAGCGTTTTCTTTTCACTGGTTAAATTTAATATGAAAATGTATCGCCCAGATTGATTTCTAAACATGTGTACATAAATAATTAATAAAACTATATCCACTCGACGCAATGCTTTTCTTTTGCAGTTGAAAAATTTCTCGAAACGGTTAACAAACCCCACTAGTTATCAAACCCGAACGCACGTGTATTGGTAAATCTGAAGCAAATCTGAGAAAAAATCCAGATTTCCAAAAGTGCTCCGAAATCTGAAAAAGATTGTTTTTTTTGTACCAAACGAACATAAAAATTGATCTGAGAGAAAAAAAATTGCTCTGAGAGCGTTCAATCGAATACCACATTAAAAATAATGCCTAAATCACAATCACGCTTTGGAGCTTCGCGTTGACAGACGCATTCAGTTCAGCCATAGGAAATCAATGAAACCTACCACAAACCTGCGTGCGTTGCGTCTGAACTTCAAAATGACATTCGTAAAACCTGAACGTAATGTTTCGTAAGGTTGCCGTAAAGCGCCGAAAGTCAAAGCAAAGGCTGAAAAAGCTTGAATAGTCAAACTTTTTTTCGATTGTTTGTTGCTGCTGGCTTTGTGTTATTTGGTCGGGAATTTTTATTTATTTAGTTTGTAGGGTAAGTAAGTTGAAATAATTTCTATGATAAAGTTAAAATACACGATTCATTCATTCAGATGTCTTTTGAAGAATCAGTTATCGCACTGGCAAGAGAGAGGGAGTTTATTTACAACACAAAGCTGAAGCAGTATAAAAATGTAAACTAACGTTTTGAAGCCTGGGAGGAAATACGCCGGTTGCTGCAGAGATCAGGTAATTGAACAAATAATACGTGTTAAAGTTGCATCACTATTTTAATTTAAATATTTGTAGCTGATGATTGCAAACAGCGATGGAAAAGTTTAAGAGACAGGTTTGTCAGGGAAAAAACGGTTAAGGATCTTCAATCCGGCAGTGGAGCAAGACAAAGGGAAGAATGGGAGTACTATTCTTGCTTGGAGTTCTTCATTCCCTCGATTTCCACAAGAAGGTAAATTACTTCGGATACTTATGTAGTTGTGCAGTATCTATACACTACGCGTGAAATAGTTTTTTTAAGATTGTTTTAAATTAAATTATTTGTGTTTTTACAGACAAATTGGAAACTTTCAAGAGACCTCACTTGGCTTGGATGACATAATTGAAAATGAAGATCTCGTTGAAAATAATTTTGAAGAAGATACCTCGATTTCCACAAGAAGGTAAATTACTTCGGATACTTATGTAGTTGTACAGTACCTATACACTACGCGCGTAATAGTTTTTTTAAGATTGTTTTAAATTATATTATTGGAAACTTTCAAGAGACCTCACCTGGCTTAGATGACATAATTGAAAATTAAGATCTCGTTGAAGATAATTTTAGGAGGAAAAGAGGAAAAAAACGAAAAGTGGCCGATGAAGAGTTCAAAAAGTTTTTACATGGTCTCTCCACGGCAATGATTCCCTGCTTACCTGGTCAGGCAGCACCAATGGATACCGATGAGGAGTTCATGTTAAACATGGCCAGAAGGATGAAGCCATTGCCAGCATCAGCAAAAATGCGGCTTCATTTGAAAATTTTGGCAGATATTAATGACGAGCTGCTTGAGACAATGCAGTAGTTATTCTAGTTTTTTTTCTCTCTTTGTTTACTTACTTACTTGAATTACGCATTTAATATTTACTGTTTTTTAGTTTTTTAGTACTTGTACCTAAATAATTCTGTGCCTGAAAGGCAAAACATCTTAAGTCGACTTAAGTTGTTTTAGCTATTTAACGTTATTTAAATTGTGCTTTCCTTACTCTCCCTCTTAAGCCAAACGAGGAGAAAAAATCTCAAATAATGTGGAACTGTTTGTAAAATAGATTTTACATTAGCTGTAGTGCCCTGCATAAGTTTAAAGTCGCTCTCCTGAAAAGTGTGCAAAATTGACATAAGATGTTTTGCCTTTTGGACACAGAATTGTATAACAATTGAGACTGAATGAAAACAGTGATCTTAGTTTTTATAAATAAATTTTAATGATGAAATTATTTGGTTTTTTTTTTTTTAATTTGGTTGGTATATAAGTATTCATTGATTTTATCCCGCATAAAAAAGGCATCTTGGGAGGAGTTGTGAGATCTGATTTGCCTAAAATGAGAAAGTGGGGTTACTTCACTGCGCCGAACTCCTTCACTTATGATATTATCATTTTTGTCGTAGCGATCCAGAAACTCAGAATTATAGTAAGCCGTATCGTTATCTTTTGCGAAGTTGTGCAATACTACCGTTTCCTTTACTATCTTATCAGCAATCGCCACTTCGCCACCAAATTTCCGAAAGCATTTTCTATCACTCGTCGAGCTCTGGAAAGTCTCTTATTGAAATTTGTTTTTTTTTCACGTCTAATAGTTTGCCAGGGTAGCGACGCATTAAATACGGTTTCAAAGGAAAAGCTGAATCTCCAACCATATAGTGATTGCAAATGTAGGAAGAATTCGGAAGCTTTTTAGGAGGAGGAAAGTTAAGATCGCCAGATATCACTTTTCTTCCAAATGATGACTCAGCGAAAATTACACCATCACTCTGGCTGCCGTACGCCCCAATATCAATTGCGGTGAATGTATAGTTGGCATCGCAAGAAGCACTACGGAATGATGGCCTTTATAATTATAGTATTCGGATCCAACTCCAGGTGGGCAGCAAATAGTTATATGTTTTCCGTCTACAATTTGGTAGATTCCACATCAAATCCATTGCGATTCTTCTCCAATCGTCTTCGGTTGGTTACGACTGTGGAAAACCCACTAACCTAATCGCGCCATCTAGTACTCGATAACCAACGACGAGTTGGCACCACCTTTTCGATCGTGGTTTGACACTTCTTCAAGGGAAGAGGTGCAAACCGCGGTAAGTAACCTTTTAAAGAATCGATTGTATTGTAAAAGACTTCCTTTTTAGAAATAAAACACCGTTAATTCAGTAGTTTGAGCGTGCGCCTTTTATTCCCGCCATCGAGAACATCTTTATTTCGCGTGATTTCATTGTTCACGCCCCACATGCTGAGTCGTACACCACCTCGTCGCAGTCCACGCAATCACGGCATGGAAATAGAATCCAATGTGCCAACTACTTCCTCCGCCGTCATAAGTAGCGCCATCACTGTAGCCGCTGCAGCCGCAGCACTTCTCGACCCGATGCATCCAGCCGCCGTACATGAGACTCCTGAGCACATTCTATCGAATGTGTCTGCAACCACGGAGACTCCCGTGTGCACATTGCCTGCACAAATGTAAAACAGTGCATTCATAGCACCCATCTCTTCAGCCATGAGTGGGACTCCTGTGGGCACTACGACTGCTGCTGCATTCACCCCGACGGAAGCCTCTGTTGGTCCAGATGTCTCTCAAAGAGCTGCCGCTGCTCAGGTGGACCAAATTTTAGTTCGTTCGTTACAGGAAAAGATTATTGCCTTAGAAGGACAGCTCAAAGCCACGCAAGTCTATTTAAAGAGTAGCGATTTACAGTGTAACACGCTTAAATTGGCGATGCAGTCGCAGGCGTTGCACATGTCTGTAACACATGCACATTTGCCAATCGCATTTTGTCAGCCGCCAGCTACTCATACACCGATGCCAGTCATTCATGCTCAACCGCCGGCCACTCATGTACCGCCGTCAGCCACGAATGCCAATCTGCCAGTAGCCAATGTACAGTCGACAGGCATCTACGTAGAGTCGTCAATGTCACATGCGCCGCAGCCAGCTCCGCATGAAGAGCCGTCAACCTCGTATACAAATACACTGCAAACAGCTGCGTATGCGTCACAACCTTCGTCTACGTACGCAACACCCTCGCCCGTGCAGATGACATCCAGTACATACGTATCGCCGCTATATTTGCAAACACAGGCGATACATACGTACGCGCCGTCGCCAAATTCATACATACAGCCGCAGTGTTCTCAAGCTCAACAGCCTCCCAACTCAAATAATGCTCCAAGCCAGATATCCGGATCCAATGTTTATACATTGATGCCACGTAAGGTTCAAGATCTTCCTCCGTTTTCTGGAAATCCAGATGACTGGCCTATGTTTTACAACACTTTCCTACAGACAAACGCAGCATTCAACTATACGAACTTGGAGAACAACCAAAGGCTTCAAAAATCTCTTCAAGGTGAAGCAAAGGAAACCGTCAAATCTCTTTTGATTCACCCGGACGACGTTGGAAATATTATAGAAGAATTACGTTTTCGTTTTGGCCGCCCGGAACAACTTATCAATAGCCAGCTAAGTCAAGTTCGTGAGATACAGTCAGTCAACGAATCGAACATGGGTCGTCTCATTCCATTCGCGACAAAGGTAAGAAACTTAGCTATGTTTCTGCAATCTGTCAATGGCCAGCAGCACATTGCGAACCCATCACTGCTCCAGGAGCTGGTTTGCAAGTTGCCCATGACAAGGCGAATGGAGTGGGCGAGATACGCAACAAAAATTCAGCCTTACCCAACGATCATTAACTTCAGCGATTGGCTTTCTGACATAGCCAAGTTAGTTTGTTCCGTTCAAGACAACCAAGATAAGGAGATGAAGAGACGCTTACCTGTGTTGCACACAACGATGGAGCCCCAGGAATCGAGATCTCTAAGATGCCACTTGTGCCAAGAGGCACACAAAGTCAACGATTGCAGAAAGTTTATAAGAGCAAGTGTGCAGGAACGATGGTCGATTGTCAAGCAATATGGTCTTTGTTTTGCGTGCCAGAGGAAAGGGCACACTACTCGGAGCTGCCGTGTGAGAAGTATTTGTGCCACAAATGGATGCAAGAGAAGACACCACAAGCTACTCCATGAAGATCCGCCTAAGCCTAATCCATTAGCTGATGTTAGTCAGCAAATTCCTCAATGTTCCTCCGCTGGTAGTGTGTTGGCTACAAAAGGGACTGCCAACGCCGAGCAGAAGCTCTTGTGTCGAGTCTTGCCAGTGACGCTGTATGGCCCGAATAAAGCCATCAACACTTATGCACTATTTGACTAGGGATCTTCGATTTCGATTCTGGATGTGGACCTGATTAAGCAAATGGGTCTTAAGGGTGATTCACGCCAGCTCACTATGCAGTGGGTTGCTGGAAAACAAGCACAGGAGCCATCGTTGTTCGTTGACCTGCAGGTGAGTGGAGTGGGTATGAACAAAAAATATCGTCACGTGTATGGTGTTTCGGATCTCAGTCTGCCGACTCAAAGTCTCAAGGATTCTGACTTAAGTAGCATCGCAAACCATCTGAAGGAACTTCCGATGGAGTCTTACTCCAATGCCGTTCCGAAACTTATGATCGGCCTCGATCATTGCCATTTGGGCCTGGCGATGGAACTACGTAGTTTTGGTGAAAATGGACCGTATGCAACGCGTACGAAGCTTGGCTGGGCTATCACTTAACTCGTACTTGCTGAAGGGCCCTCAAGGGTATCAGCCACTGCCGTCTGTTCTCTTCAACATCCGGGAAGGTGCCGTCGCCGTGTGTGGGGACATCAAAGAGATGTTCCACCAGATTGGAGTTCGCCAGGAGGACAGATATGCTCAACGGTTTCTATGGCGTGACGGAGATGATACTAAGCCGCCCGACGTTTATGAAATGCTAGTGATGGCGTTTGGAGCTGCCTGCTCCCTTGTGCTGCACAACATGTTAAGGTCAAAAACGCCCTGGAGCACAGCAGCATATACAATCGTCGCGCTGTCAAAGCGATTACTGAGTTTCATTATGTTGACGACTTCGTCGACAGCTTCGAATCCGTCGAGCAAGCCATCGGAATTTCAACTCAAGTCGGAGAGATACATAAGGCCGCTGGGTTTCAGTTGCGCAACTTCAGTTCGAATTCGGAAGCCGTCATCAGAGCTTTGAAGTGTTCTTTACCAACTAACGAAGCGACGCTTCTGCAAGCTGAGAAGGTCTTGGGCATATTCTGGCAGCCATATTACGACGAATTTTAATACAAGTTGCAGTTTCACCGAGTAAGCAAAGACGTCATTGATGGAAGCCGAAGTCCAACAAAACGTGAACTGCTTAGCATCGTTATGTAGGTGTTTGATCCGTTGGGATTCTTGAGCCCATTTGTGGTAGCAGCGAAGCTGGTGATGCGTGAGGTTTGGCGAAGGGATATACTATGGGATGAGGAACTGCCCGCAAATATCTGCGCTTTTTGGGACAAATGGCGCTTGCAGTTGCTCAACGTTGTCGAGTTTGCAGTTCCACGTTTTTATTTTCGTGGCGGTGTACCCCGGGATCTGCAGCTACACGTTTTTGTTGACGGAAGTGAGGATGCCATGGCAGCCGTTGCATATTGGAGGGCAACGAACCAGGACGACGTGGTCGAGATCGCGTTCATATGTGCGAAAACCAAGTGCTCTCCATTGAAGCCCATGACCGTGCCCCGTATTGAGCTTCAAGCCGCAGTTTTGGGTTCACGACTTATGAAGACAGTACTTGAAGGACATTCCGCCGTTGTAACACGAAAGGTCCTTTGGAGCGACTCTTCGACAGTAATAAAATGGATCTACAGTGAGCATCGAAGGTACAAGCCGTTTGTCGCTCACCGAATTGCCGAAATTTTGGAGAACACGGAGCAGACTAGCTGGAGATGGGTGCCGACAACCGAGAATGCAGCCGACGACGCTACGAGGGCTAACAGTCAAATTGACTTTAGTCCGTCATCCAGATGGTTGAAGGGTCCGCCATTTTTGTGCCAGTCAGAGAAGGACTGGCCAGTGAATGTCAACGTCCAAGGTCACCACGATGTCGAGGAAGAGCTTCGCCCAAAGTTTAGCCTCGTCGTGGTAAGAAACAGCTTAATAGATTGGAACCGGTTTTCTTCTAGCAGAAGAATCGTCAGAACTATGGCCTGGGTACTGCGTGTTTTTAATCGCAACGAACATTTTGCTCTAACAGTCGACGAACTGGATGCCGCTGAAAAGCAGCTTTGCCGACAAGCTCAACGTGAAGCCTTTAGCATTGAGATAAGTCTCGTTCAGCGGGGCTTATTATTTCCAGAGCGGAACGAGCTCTTTAAGCTTATGCCGTACCTCGATGAAGAAGATATCCTCCACGTCTATGGACGGCTTGACGCCGCTTCATGGTTGACGTATGCTGCCAGAAGACCCATTATCCTGCCTTCTAATCACCGATTTACAACGCTTGTGGTCGCTCATTATCACGACCAGATGATGCATCAGAATAGGGAAGCTGCAATTTGCGAGGTGCGTCAAAGGTACTGGGTGCCCCGTGTTGCATGCGCATAACTCACATTTCGTAATAACTTTTCCTATCTTAAATTCACACGAAATATTATATCGTCTACCAAATTATTGCATGCGCAAAACTCCTATTTCTTACAAATCTAATTCAAATTCAAAACGCAATAATGCAATGTGTAATGTGCACTCGTTATCTTCTTTAATTCAAATTACCTATGTGACCTGGTCACTGCCAGCGTTCTCAAGCGTGTCGCATATCTTCTTAAAAGATAATGCCAGATGGCAAACAAATTTTATGTTCGAAGGCAGAGCAGACAATTTAGAAGCGAGAGTTGGTTACCGAAACGCATACGATTAAGACGCAGCTTGCAACCTGTCCAGCTACGATTACTATTGGTTCTATTTCTTGTGTTACATTAATTATTGTTGTGAAAAGTTAAAAAACCTACCCGATAAAATAAATACAAAGTCGATACTGGCTTATAGTTTGTGAAGTCTATTTCTTGTTTTACATTTATTGTGGTTGTGCAAAGTTAAAAATAAATACATTATTGGTGCAAGTGTTATCCACTCAATATGACAATTCTTGGCATCCTAACGAAAATTGTGTAGATACATTCAGTAACATTTAACCGTCACAAGTACTAAATACTTGGATAACAATAAGAGGATCTTTACATCACCTCGAGACATTAGTTCAAGGTTTCAAAGTGAAAAATTGTAACAATTGGCGCAGCCGGTAGGATTAAGGAAGCAAAGTTCTAAACTTATAATAGCTTGAAAAGCCTTAATCCGAATACCTTATACTGGGCAAGACTACTTTACCCTTAAACTCGGAACTGAGTCTGGTTTCGAGGGTTTATTAGAAGGTAAATGAACAACGCAACTGAAGAAGAGAACCAAGAGGACCCACCAGGAACTTCGAGAGGACAAGGAACGCAGCCACTCCAACCAATTTTATCCCCAAGAAGACTACGATCAGGGAAAGTGCTACAAACAACTAGTGTAAGTCTAAGTAATCATTTAGAATTATTATTAGAGAAAGCGCGTCACAGTGAAAATTTAACAGTTCTGTAGTGTGACAATTTAAACAGGGAACTAGAAAAAACCCGTGAGCAGAGACTCAATAAAATAAGCCAACTGAAACAATCAACTGCACACTTTAAAAGGGAACTGTTGGGTTTTCAAAGTCAAACGCACCCAATTGCTATAGACAATAAGATAACTAAAAGGGATAGCCTATACGAAAGTGATTTAAAAGGTAGTGAAAGTGATTTAGAAAGGGATTTACCAGAAAGGGAAGTTATTCTTAATTGGTTGGACGTTTCAATTCCTGAATCTGAACAGGATTTATCCATTGAATACTCAGAAATTAAAATGTCGGTGGATTATTGCAAAATCGCAAAGCTAACTGCTCAGTTAGTACCAATATTTTCGGGTGAACAAAGCCCATCATTGAGTACCGACCTGCAAACGTTTGTAGGTTGCTGTAAGAAAGTACTTGAATGCCTACCTGAGGAAGAACACCAAGCGTTTGTTCAGATTTTTATAACAAGACTGCGAGGAGCTGCTTATTTGTTAGTCGCATCTAACCCAATAACATCCTTTGGGGATGCCGAAAAGCTTCTCAACCGCACGTATTTGCCGAGAGAAACGTATCAAGATCTGGTAAATAAACTTATTACTATGAGACAGTACCCCTTGGAAGCTCTCATCGCTTTTACTGCTAGGATAAAGCAGATGCTGCAGCTTTGCAAGGAGGCAGCAGACTTTAAATATGGCTCTGTGGCAACTCCAGCTGTGAAAACACAGTTGGAAGATTTTGCCAAAAACGCCTTGAAAACAGGGGTCTCTAATCCATATCTTTGTCAATATCTATTAACGGTAGGAGATGAACCCATAGATAAACTAGTGCAACGAGCATTAGATATGGAACGGTTGCAACAGACTGTCCTTCCAACACAACAAATTGTGCATTCAAATGCCCAATTTCAACTCCCTCCCAATTCACCTTTAAACAATAGTTTCTCTAATCCGAGCTTATGGCCCGGGAACATTAGTAGTTTTTCTCAATCGCAGTTAAATCCCCAATCTACACCGTTTGAGTCAAATATACAGCAATCCCATGACTTTACCCAAAATAAAATCAATTCAAAGTATTCACAAAATTCCTTATGTACAAACTAAACAAAAAACCAAAACAAAAAACTTCAGAGTCCGGTGCTCTTAAACTACCGGCTGGAAGTACTGCCTTTGAGCCCGCTTCCAGTACCAGCGTTCCTGCAGCGACGGCAGATAAGAACTTGGCCACCAAACCTGATCTTAGTCTCGCCGGAGGATGCAAAGAGCGCTCATCGCTAAAACCCGGTGCTGCATGTCGTACTGCCTCGAGCTCGCGACATGAAAGCATCTCCACAAGGCAATACAGAGAGCGACGAACCGCCTCTAGAATTCTGGAGCGCTACAGGGACGTCCCTCAGGATCAACTCTCTGAAAGAAATAAAGATTCGATCTCCTGGGCAACGAAAGTTGTCAAGGAGATTCCTCCTGACTCCTCAAGAAAGGACTCTACGTCCAAACGACAAAGATCGGTTGAGGAGTCCTCTATTGACCCAAAAAGAGTGAAGGTCAACTGCAGCAGTTCCTCGCTCTCCTCAAAGCACAACAAGCCATTCAGTGATGTCCTTAAGGCTCACCTTGTCATCGCTGTAATAGACAGGAGTGACATAGATGGCAGCATTTCACCTGACAAATGGAGAAAAGTAGAAGTAAAGTTGGCAACTAACTTTCTACAAGTCATGGAGGATCATCCGGGGCCTCCTCCCTCCTGTCGCGATGGCGGATGGCATCAGGGCCATGTGAAGCTGATCGCATGTGCTGATCAAAGGTCCGCGGACCTTTATAAGATTGCAATTTCGTCTCTGGGTGAGGTGTGGAAAGAGGCGCAGCTCGAGGTCGTAAGCAGGGAAGAAATTCCTAGCAGACCTAGAACTCGCTCCTGGATCCCTGCCGAACCCTCAGACCCCGCGACGATTATGAGAATTGTTAGGGCAAGTAACCCTCATCTTCCCACTGCCAACTGGAAGATTGCTAAGCTGGAGGAACCTAAAGGGGACAAAAGATCGGCGATCATCGTGATCAATGTAGAGTCTCTGGCTCCTCTGGCTGCAACGGAAGGGCAGATTAGCTACGGCTTCGGAGCTATAAATCTTCGGGTTTATAAGAAGGATGAGGAGGACCCTACCAGGGAGGGACTGCGGCCCCCCTCCTCTGCTGACACTGTTGAACAAGTTGGTACTAAACCGACCAGTCCGTCAGCGAAAGCGGAGTTGGAGGGCTGCAATCCCGCTAAAGAAGTGCAATTCTCCGCCTCTACTGAAACTGCATCGGTCAGTAATATACCGACCACAGCGGCTAAGGTGGCGGCGGGCGATTGCACTCCTGGGAAGGCTCCGACACTCTCTCAATGTAATTCGGTCTTACGGATAGATCTGGACATGGACAGTATAGGACTGTCGGACCTGGATCTATCCAGCGGACTCGGCAGCCCATCCGTAGCTGATGTGTCATTGGAATCGGATACGGATGAGGCTAACAACACTGTGGTGGAGGTCTCTGGAGATAATTGTAGCAACGATGCTGCGGTTACTCCAGATTAACCTACATCACTCAAAAACGGCCTCGGCCTCTCTTCTTCTGCGGCTAACTAAAAGCGCAGAAGACATTGTTCTGATCCAAGAACCCTGGGTCATTAAAGATCGGGCACATGGACTCAGGACTCCTAGCTATAAACTTTTCTACGTAAGGAATGAAGGTATACCAAGAGCCTGCATCCTTGCGAAGAGCATACTAAATGTTTTCCTTCTCACTAATTACAGCGATCGTGATACAACGACAGTTAGCGTTGAAGTCGGACTGCGGAAATACTGGTTGACTTCGGCGTATCTGGCGTCTGACCTTCACCTCCCTGCGGCACTACTGGAGAGAACGATTGCTGATGTGGAGAAGTCCAAAGCTGCACTAATCCTGGGATGTGATGCCAATGCACATCACACAGTGTGGGGCAGCACCGACATCAATAAAAGAGGTGAGCTACTTTTTGATTACTTAATTAGTACTAAACTAATCATATGCAATACTGGGTGCGAACCCACATTTGTCACTAGCAACAGACAGGAGGTACTAGGCATCACGCTGGTCTCCGATACCATATACTATGATATCAGAGACTGGAAAGTCTCTAACGAACACTCCTTCTCAGACCATAGATATATTCAATTTGGCTTAAACTGCCTCCCTCAGGTCCAACCCGTTTTCAGGAATTTCAGAAAAGCGGACTGGAGCAAATATAGGAATAGTGTGGAATCCTCTGTAATTAATAGAATCCCTGTTCCCCCTACTAACACAAATGAATTAGACAACATGGTTGAAGAGCTCACTAAGGCTCTCAATCGGGCTATGTCATTCTCCTGTCCAATAAGCAAACCTCGGGGCAAGCCTAGACCGCCATGGTGGAATCAGGAGATTGTATCTCTGCGTCAAAAATGTAGGCAGCTCTTCAATCAGGCCAAGCGATCCCGCGAAGCCTCTGGCTGGATCCTATATAAAGAAGCCCTCAAATCCTACAAAACCTTAGTTAGGAAAGCCCAACGGAACTCCTGGAGACTCTTCTGTGGAAAGATAGAAGAAATCTCTGAGGCCTCCAGGCTCAGAAAGATTCTCGCATCCACTCCTAATGTAGCGAGCTACCTTAAGAGAGCCGATGGATCGTGGACCACTTCCAGTGCAGAATCTCTGGATCTACTATTGGATTCTCACTTCCCTAATAGCAGTAATGCTGCCTCTATATCAACTATACCTTCTGCAAGACCGATAGCAAGCAGCTCTTCAAGTCTTATTACCAAGACGAAAATTCTTTGGGCCATAAAAAGCTTTAAGCCATTAAAATCTCCCGGGCCGGATGGTATAATACCGGCCGAACTTCAGAGGAACGTCGACCTAATCCTTCCTTGGGTATCTGAAATCTTCAAAAGCTGCCTGGATTTTTCTTATATTCCCAAGTTATGGACAGAAGTTAATGTGGTTTTTATTCCCAAGGCTGGTAAAAGCTTACACGTAAACCCCAAAGACCTCAGACCTATTACTTTGTCATCGTTTCTGCTAAAAACCTTGGAGAAACTGATAGACATCCACATACGTTGCAGTGTCAACTCAAATCTTCTATCAGCTTCTCAGCACGCGTATTGTAAAGGGAAATCGGTTGAAACGGCCCTTCACTCACTTGTATCTACCATTGAAAAATCTCTCGATTGCAAAGAATTCACACTGGCTGCTTTTCTGGACATTGAGGGAGCGTTTAACAACGTCGAAGCAGGGGCAATTCTCGGCGCACTGACGGGCCTTGGAATTGAAAAATCGATTTGCCAACTGGTGAACCAGTTGCTCACCAACAGATTCATCAACTCAAAGTTGGGCGAGGCCTCGGTTCGGAGGTTCGTCAGTAGAGGTACGCCTCAAGGCGGCGTAATCTCACCTCTTCTTTGGAACCTAGTGGTGAATGAACTACTTCTAATACTGGAAGGGGAAGGGTGCAGGGTAATTGCCTATGCAGATGACGTTGCTATCGCTGTCTCAGGAAAACACCTCAATACGCTTAGAGATCTTTTACAGAATGCCCTCTCTAAACTCTCTAAATGGACCAAAAAATGTGGTCTGGCGGTCAATCCTCAGAAAACTGAACTAGTCCTCTTCACAAGGAAATACAAAATTCCCAATTTTGTACCCCCAAAACTCAACGGCACCCCCTTGGTGCTCACTAACACGGCCAGTTACTTAGGCCTCGTTTTAGACAGCAAATTGAGCTGGAAGCCCAATATCCTGCGAAGAGTTCAGAAAGCCACCACGGCTCTGTACTGTTGTAAAAAAGCCATTGGAAGAAAATGGGGACTTCAGCCTCGAACTATACACTGGATATATGTATCCGTTATTAGACCTATACTTACGTATGGAGTTCTCGTATGGTGGACTGCACTTGAAAAGGCCATCTACTATAATCACCTTAGCCGTGTTCAAAGAACGGCATGCGTATGCATTAGTGGAGCTCTCAGGACCACTCCAACGGCGGCTATGGACGTAATGTTCCACTTGCTACCCCTAGACATATATTGCAGACAAGTGGCAGCAAACGCAGCCACTAGAATAAGAGCAATTCGTTTGTGAACCAGTCGGCAAACTGATCACTCGTCTATTCTAAATATATTAGATTGCATTCCAAAAGAAACTGATTACACCCTCCCTCAGTTTCAATTCGATAAGAATTTCGAAACCTACATACCCTCCAGGAGTGACTGGGAGAATGATGTAGTGCTTCGTAAGGATTCCGTCTGCTTTTATACAGACGGGTCCAAAACCGAAACAGGAGTCGGGGGGGGGTGTTTTCTCTTATGATCTAAATTGCAAAATCTCATTCAGCCTTCCTAATCACTATAGTGTATTTCAGGCGGAAATCATGGCCATCAAAGAGGCCTTGTCGTGGCTTCGGTATAATGTAATATCTGTAAAGGATATTACCATCTTTACCGACAGTCAAGCCGCGATTAAATCCCTGGATTCTGTCATCTTCAATTCAACAACTGCCCTCAATTGCCGAATATCTCTTAATGAGATGGCGAGACAATTCAAAATTCACCTTATATGGGTGCCGGGCCATAGAGACATTCCAGGAAATTGTATGGCCGATGAACTCGCCAGACAAGGCACTACTATGCCGATTCTACCGGAAAAGGAGAATCTCTATATGCCTCTTGCTACATGCAAGCTCCTAATTAAACAAAACGCGTTAAGCGCTACTAATCGCAGGTGGTCTAATTGCACAGCGTGCCACACCTCGAAACAGATCTGGCCTCAGCTGGATCTTAAGCGCTCTAAAAATCTTACTACTTTGAAAAGACCCATGGTAAGCATTTTAGTAGGTGTCATCACGGGACACTGCCTCATAGGGAGACATGCTCTCAGGTTGGGCTTTCCTTCGAATGATTTCTGCAGAAGCTGTATGGACGAGGAGGAGGAGGAGACTATTCTGCACCTTCTCTGCACGTGCCCAGCACTGTCACTCCGCAGAAAACTATACCTTGGAGAATACTTCTTCGACAATCTCAGCGAACTAGCAAACGTAGGAATTAACTGCCTCCAACGCTTCATTCTTAGCTCTGGCTGGTTCAACGGGTAGTTCATGAGAATACTGATCCTGTGGTATCACAATGGGCCTACTTTGGCCTAAGTGTGGCTGCACTTGAGGCGGCCTGCCACTCTAACCTAACCTAACCATTCACAAAATAATAGATCCAATCACTGCGTTATTTGCAGTTTCTGTGGAAAGACTGGGCATACCTACAGTGATTGTCTAAGCAGAAAAAACACACCTTTCTGCACAAATTGTAGGATATATAACCACGACATTAGAGATTGCCGACGAGCTAACAGACCAACTAACAAGAGGTTTCCCAATAATAACAAAAAAGACTTTAACCATCGAAATCCTGTAAGAGTCTACGAAAATACCTCTTCCAACCCGGCGACCCACAACTCGCCACAAAACATTTCAAGAGTCTATAATATAGAAATAAAATGTGATTTTTGTGGCCGACCTGATCATGATATCTTCGAATGTAGACAAAAGGCTAAATGGGAATCCGAGAACCAGGGAAACTCCCAACTGTCGAGCCCAAAACCCCCGGCTCGACATTAACTTATAGCGATAAAACCAAAAGGTATTCTCGGAAGCCCGATCACGGTGTTCCCACAATAATTCTCCCTCTAGACATAGGCCTGAACGGTCAGGCAAAATTAATCGTGGACACCGGCTCCGAAGTAAGTTTAATCAAACAAAAATCACTCCAGCCAGATGTAAAATTAGAAACCAATAAGCAATGCCTCCTACAAACACCATTTGGGAATGGAAGAAGTGTTGGTACTTGTCAGGGAAATTTTAAATTGAATACTAAAGTTCCATGTACTTTCCAAGTTCTGGGCGATACACCTACATTCCCAGACGACGGGATACTTGGAAACGACTTCCTGTCAAACAATTGTAACGTGGAGGGGCCTAGCCAACAGCTTAGATTCCCTTGCACAAAAAATAACCCCAAGCAGTTCAGCATACCTCTCAGCTCAACTAATCACGGAACGTCTCATCGTAAAATAACCGAACATAGGCAAACTACAATTATTAACAATAGAGCAGATATGCTAGCTCCATCCTACAGCGACGAAGGCCATGGTATAAAACTGTCGAACATACTAACCTCTTCCTGTAGCGAAGCAGATGCCAGTATAACAAATGTGGAAATCGTATTAGATAAACCCATCTGCCTGCCTGAACGGTCACAAAAACGTTTAATAGTTCCTTTGGAACTAGCGGAAGAAATGCTCTGCCTACCCGATAAAGTAGGCGATGGAGTCTTCCTCTCTAAATGTATTTTGCCTTCAGGCCAAAATAAATATTTGATAAGTGCCCTCAATACAAATAACAAAACGGCAATCATACACAAATTAAAGCTGCAACTAAGTCCAGTAAAGAACTATAAAATAATCCCTCTGGAAACCGAAGAAAAACATGCCCCAGAGACGACACATTCAATTCATCACGTGAAATACTTCCTACCGGACAACGAAATTCCGGACCACCCTCGGCATAATCTGCGGTTAGAAAACCTCAAAAAGGAACTCAAAGTAGGAAAACATCTTAGTCTAGATGAAAAACAAACGATTTTGAATCTATGTAGTGAATATAATGACATATTCCATCTTAAAGGCGATTCTCTAACGTACACCGACGCAATTACCCATACGATACCACTAGTTCAGGATCAAGCACCGATAAACCAGAGAATGTACAGACTGCCCGAGACAAAAAGGCAAATAATTAACGAACAAATGAAGGAAATGTTGGAAAATGACATTGTTCAACCCAGCAAAAGCCCGTGGAACTCACCCCTCTTAGTCATTCCTAAGAAAGCAGGTCCGGATGGAAACAGCAGATGGAGGGTTGTGGTCGATTTTCGTAAATTAAATGATAAGACCATTGGCGATGCTTACCCTCTTCCTCGAATAGAGGATATACTTGACCAACTAGGTCATTCCCGTTATTTCTCGACACTCGATCTAGCTAGTGGCTACCACCAAGTTTTGGTAGATCCAAAGGATCAACAAAAAACTGCCTTCAGCACGAACTATGGGCACTATGAGTTTAAGCGTATGCCTTTCGGCTTAAAGGGAGCGCCGGCTACGTTTCAACGCTTGATGAACTATGTTCTTACCGGGTTACAGGGAATAGAATGCTTTGTATATTTAGATGACATCGTCATCTACGGTAAGAACCTAACTGATCATAACAATAAGCTGATAAAGGTTTTTGATAGATTAAGAAAAAATAACTTAAAACTGCAGCCGGAAAAGTGCAGATTCCTACAAAAGGAGGTAGTTTATTTGGGACATATATGTTCAGAATTAGGGGCACTTCCAAATCCCAGCACAACTGCCACTGTTCAAAATTTTCCATCTCCACGAACAGTTAGGCAGGTCCAATCTTTCTTGGGACTCGCCAACTACTACCGTAAATTTATCCCACAATTTTCAAAAATAGTTCGTCCCCTCACAAACCTACTTCGTAAGGACGTAAAGTTCACATGGACTGAGAAATGTCAAAAAGCATTTCAACAAATCAAGGACCTTTTGGTCTCGCCACCTCTATTGATCTATCCTGATTTTTCAAAGCCTTTTAATCTGACTACGGATGCAAGCGCTGAAGCTATCGGAGCCGTACTGTCCCAGGGCGTGGTAGGTAAAGACCAGCCCATTGCATATGCTAGCCGCGCCTTAAATAAAGCGGAACGTAACTATTCTACAATTGAGAAAGAGTTACTAGCAATTGTATGGGCTACAAAAAACTTTAGATGCTACCTTCAAGGGCGTAAATTTACTATATTTACAGATCATAAGCCCTTGAGGGGAGTATTTAATGTAAAAGATCCGACAACTCGCCTCGTTCGATTCCATCACAAATTGTCGGAATTCGATTACAATATAGAATATAAGCCAGGCAAAGCCAATACTAATGCTGATGCCCTTAGTCGAATTCCACAACTTAATGGTGTGAACTCGGCACCAGAACGGCAGAGTTCACGTAAACGGTGTACAGCTACGGACGAAATCCTTACCTATGCAGAATACGAAGCCGAGAAAGCAGAACAACAAATTGAAAAACCTGTAGAGTGTAGGATTTGCGCAAATTCGGATGCATCTAGCTTAATTACGCAAGAAACTGCAGAACCTTTAATAATTAAGGTACAAGCCGAGGTGCACCGACCACCGGGCGAGCTCATCAAAACCCCAATAAATACCGCAGCATGTAATGCTGTAACGCGATTGCAATCATAAAGGGCAAACACTGCTCCGGATCCACCACCTACGGTTATTCAAAGCATTCAGAACAAACCAAACGATTCTGAAAAGCCGGAAGCTTCCATAACGCAGAGCGAAATGGAATTGCAGGCGGTAAATGCAAAACCCATAGAAGTAATTAGTAGCTCCGAGGAAATACAAACCATTCTTAAGGACTATCATGACTCGATGTTTGACGGTCATCAAGGTGTATTAAAAACGTATAATCGAATTCGCAAAAAATATTGGTGGCAACACATGCTCAGAGACATAAAAAATTACATCAAAAAATGTAAAAAATGTCAGACCATGAAGGCAACACCTTTGATACGAATGCCAATGATCATCACTGATATCGCCGAGAAACCTTTTGATAAGGTATATTTAGATATAGTAGGCCCATTGGAACAGTCAGAGTCTGGAAATTTGTATATTTTAACCTTTCAGGATAATTTGACGAAAATCGTTGATTGCCATGCAATGCAAAATGCAGAGGCCCAAACCGTGGCTCAAATGGTTTTCGATAATATAATTACACGTTTCGGTATTCCTAAACAAATTGTCACGGACCAGGGGACAAACTTTCTCAGTGATTTATTTAAAGGGCTCTGCAAATTGCTTAAGATAAAAAAGTTGCAGACCACAGCTTACCATCCCCAGTCAAATGGTGCACTCGAACGAGCACACCGGCCAATAGTGGAGTATCTGCGAAGCATAACTGACGAAAACCCCAGGTCGTGGGATCAGTTCCTGCGGACAGCAACTTTTGTGTACAACACTAGCATTCATGATAGCACGAAACTCACACCCATGGAATGTCTCTATGGGTTCACGTCTGACATACCCTCTAACCTGAAAAGAGATCCCGAACCCATATACAATCATGAAAACTACTGCCATCTTCTAAGATATAGACTCCAAAAATCATATTCCATAGCCAGGCGCAACCTATTAGCAAGCAAACACAGGTCAAAAATCTATTTCGACAAAACAATAAGGCCTCATTCATTTCACGTAGGGGATAAGGTACTCATCAAAAGCGAAAATCGAAAAGGAAAATTATCACCAATATGGAGAGGGCCTTATACAGTCACAAGTATAAGAGGACCCGTAAACACAGCTATCAAATTTGGTAGAAAAGAAATTGTGATCCATAACAATCGGTTAAAGCCTTACTACGAATAAAAAAAAAATAGATTAACACTTGACTTTCCCACCACTTTCCCATCATTATTTTTTTTTACATCTTCTTTCTCATCTTCCTACAGTACATTATGCAGCTCATGATTATTTTCTTGACAATCATGCTTCCTTTTGGTCAACCTTTCAAGCCACCGTACACTGTGAATTCTCTCAACAAAACAGGAGTGGTATTCGAGGGTTTAGGCGACTTATGGGTCTACCATAACACATGGACCGTTCTCACAGAGATAGACCTATCCGAACTAAGCAACCAAACAATGCTGGCGGAACATGCGGAACACCTTGTCAGCCAACTGTGCAATACCAAAACCAGCACGGACTATTGCAAACTGCAACAACGACACATTCATGCGGCGATGGAAACCATTAAAAGTCGTACCAAAATAATCCACGAACTACTTCCGAAATCCAGGCAACCGAGGTCTCTCTTCAACGGCATCGGAAACGCTTTCCATTACCTTTTTGGCACAATGGATAATGAAAATGAAGAGGAAATCTATAGTAAACTGGAAGAACTACAAAGCGACGAACGAAAAATAGCCGAACTAAACCAGCAGCAAATTTCAATAGTAAGCACTACCCTGAAACAAATACAAACACCTTTAAGAACGCTTATGGACCGACAGCAACAAATCGGTCTCAAAATAAACGAGATCATAAAACTAACGGACGATTTTTCTAAAATACAGTTGAGACAGGAAATTGTAACCAGCATCCTGCTACAAGTCCTCGAAATAGAAACCCGACAAAGTACCCTAATTGATATCATACTAGCCTCCAGAAACAATGAAATACATCCATTATTAATATCCCCAAATTCTTTTTTAAATATTTATAAAAGGTCGGACCCAATTTGCGAAGACAAATGCTTGTCAATGTTATATCAAACAGCAGTAGTAAAATCACATCTCCTACAGGAAAAACTAGTAGTTAAAATTATATTACCTATTTTTTCATTACCCAAAATGCAATTTTTTAAAATTCTTTGTTTCCCGATACACCTTTCAGCGGGCCACTCATTAGTACCCGATATAAAGTATTCCCATATAGCTACGCAAACTGCCTCCCAGGAGTTTCTCTTAATTAAGGGTGAAGAAATCAAGTCATTTATCACAATTACCCGTGGGTTGAACGTTACCACGTATGTGGGAAAACTAGAGATTCCCATAACACGAGCAATAGCCACAAACGAATGCATTGTAAAAGTATTCTTTAATCCTCTTAATGATAGCACCCATTGCCATTATCGAGTACAATATCCCTCACAAGATACACTAATCAAAATGACTAGGCCAAATACTTGGTTGTATTCAGTTACCAAACCTACCATACTACATGTAGCTTGTTCGAAGATATTATCAACGCCAAGACTAACAGGACAAGGCATACTAACAATTAATGAACCATGTGAAGTTCAAGTTCTCGATAAAACGATCCATTATCAAGGTAATTCAAGACCCACGTTATTCATTGTACAACCGCAATATTTTCCACCCGCTAGTAAAGAATTTTTCGACTTAAACCTTACTTCCCTTATCCCCAGTGCTGTAAATTTGAATCAAACGCGATTAATAATAGGTTCAGATACAAATGAAATAATCCACAAAAGCACTCAATCCTTGAAGGAGATACAAGATAAATTGGAGCTACTAAAAGATAATACCAAAGCTGTTAATCACCGCACCCTATCCATAACTTCCCTCTCAATTTCCAGTCTACTACTAATAGGTCTAATTCTAGTTATAGTGTTTAAAACTATACCCATCATATTAAGAAACTGGCAGAGTAAAAAAAGCACTCCTATAAAGGATATAGAATTGCAGATTATAGAACCCGTTACAGAACCACCAAAGGTAATTGAACCCTCATGCAGTGAAACCCACAGAAAACCTTTAACTAGATCACTTACACTACCAAAATCCGTTCAGCTTGTATAAAAATATAACTAATTAAAAAAAAATATATATACATTAATCTATTTGAATAACAAAAATAAAAAAAAAAAAAAATAAAAATATATATATATATATATATACATATAAGAACTGCAAAATTATAAATATTAAAGTTTAAGAAATATAAGAATTAACTATATACGTAGTACACACAAAAAAAAAAATTGTAAATCTAGGTTGAAATGTTAAAAAAAAAAAAAAAAAGAATAAGTATAAGTAAATAAATAAAAAATTATATAATGTAAGAGTTACAATAAATAGCATGAACCAAATATTTGTAAAGAAAAAATTATAAATAAATATAGATCTTTGGTATGTTATACTTTAATAAAAATATAAAACATAGGATTAAATATCAAAAAGAATATACATACATAACTGCTATATAATAAATTGATATATGTTAAAACTGAAAATAATACTAAACTAAGAAAAACATCGCTGAATTGTCCTGTTCTGCCTTCAAACTGGTACCGAATAGTTAAAATAATTTTCCGAGTCTTATTCCTCTTCTAAGAATAATCCTCTTTTATTATGGGGGAAGGATTTGTTGCATGCGCATAACTCACATTTCGTAATAACTTTTCCTATCTTAAATTCACACGAAATATTATATCGTCTACCAAATTATTGCATGCGCAAAACTCCTATTTCTTACAAATCTAATTCAAATTCAAAACGCAATAATGCAATGTGTAATGTGCACTCGTTATCTTCTTTAATTCAAATTACCTATGTGACCTGGTCACTGCCAGCGTTCTCAAGCGTGTCGCATATCTTCTTAAAAGATAATGCCAGATGGCAAACAAATTTTATGTTCGAAGGCAGAGCAGACAATTTAGAAGCGAGAGTTGGTTACCGAAACGCATACGATTAAGACGCAGCTTGCAACCTGTCCAGCTACGATTACTATTGGTTCTATTTCTTGTGTTACATTAATTATTGTTGTGAAAAGTTAAAAAACCTACCCGATAAAATAAATACAAAGTCGATACTGGCTTATAGTTTGTGAAGTCTATTTCTTGTTTTACATTTATTGTGGTTGTGCAAAGTTAAAAATAAATACATTATTGGTGCAAGTGTTATCCACTCAATATGACAATTCTTGGCATCCTAACGAAAATTGTGTAGATACATTCAGTAACATTTAACCGTCACAAGTACTAAATACTTGGATAACAATAAGAGGATCTTTACATCACCTCGAGACATTAGTTCAAGGTTTCAAAGTGAAAAATTGTAACACCCGCCTGCGCCAGGTTATGCGCAAGGTCATCGCAAACTGCAGGGTCTGCAAACATCGCAAAGTCACGCCGATTTCACCGCTTATGGGAGGCTTACCGGAGGATCGTGTCATACCGTACTTAAGACCATTCTCATACACTGGTCTGGACTATTTCGGACCGCTCACTGTTTCCATTGGTCGCCGAGTCGAGAAGCGTTGGATAGCACTTTTCACTTGTTTGACGGTGGGAGCTGTTCACCTCGAAGTAGCGCATGACTTGACAACAGACGCGTGCGTTATGGTCATACGCAATTTCATCAACCGCCGGGGAGTACCGCTAAGAATACGCAGTGACAACGGAAAGAATTTCATTGGTGTCAACCAAGAAGCGAAGCGTTTTACCCAAGTTTTTGATTGCCATCGGATCCAAGACGAGCTGTCAGCAAAGGGCATCGATTGGCGTTTTAACTGCCCGAACAACCCATCCGAAGGAGGTGCTTGGGAGCGCATGGTGCAGTGTGTGAAGCGTGTTTTGCGACACACGCTCAAAGAGGTTTCACCACGGGAGGATACTTTGAATTGCTTGATGATTGAGGCTGAGAATGTGGTAAATTCGAGGCCACTAACCCACCTACCAGTGACAGTCGACCAAGAGAAGCCGCTAACGCCCAACCATTTTTTGCTGGGCTCAGCCAATACTGTTCATACCCCTAGGACGCTGGAACCTGACGAAAAGTTGTGCCGTTTAAGGAAACAGTTTAGAATCGCCCGCCAGTTGAGGGACAGGTTTTGGAAGCGATGGGTACTTGAGTACCTTCCAACTCTAACACACCGAGTGAAGTGGTGCCGAAGGACGATGTCGATTGAGGTCGGAAGTCTGGTCTTTATCTGCGACCCACACATTTCAAGACGAGAATGGAAGCGAGCTAGAGTTCTACGCATATACCGAGGAGCAGATGGCACCGTCAGGCGAGCCAACGTTCGGACGAATGCAGGCATTTTATCTCGTCCAGTTTCACGATTGGCAGTTTTGGATGTGGAACCTGATGGTGAAATGGAACGATTCACGGGGGAGGGGATGTGGAAAACCCACTAACCTATTCGCGCCATCTAGTACTCTATAACCAACGACGAGTTGGCACCATCTTTTCTATCGTGGTTTGACACTTCTTCCCATGGTCAGCCATCTTATTTCCGCTTAACTATATTCTCGAAAGCCAAGGGAAGAGGTGCAAACCGCCTTTTAAAGAATCGATTGTATTGTAAAAGACTTTCTTTTTAGAAATAAACCACCGTTAATTCAGTAGTTTGAGCGTGCGCCTTTTATTCCCGCCATCGAGAACAACGACAAATAAATCGGCTTCAAAACATTCCAAAGAACATCGCATGTTTCGTATATGATGCTCGCAACCGTCGAATAGCCCATCCGAAACATCCAAGCTAGGACTTGCTTAGGAACTCCCTGCTATAGATATCTAAAGCAAATTATTGTTAAAGGAAACCAGTGCATCAAACGAATTAAAAACTTACAAAAGAAACAAAAACAAACGTGCGCTGGGCTCTATTGGTTTTCTCTACGACGTCTTTAAAAGGTTTTGGGTTCTATTAGTGTCCGAAGAGCTTCAAATGTTTCAGGTGACATTCTTGTTATTTTATAGAACTGTTCCGGATCTCGCTGCCTCATTTGCTCAAAATTCATCGCGTAGAATCCTTCCTCATCTCTTTTAAGATTGAGTTCTCGAACCCACCAACGTCGTTCGGTCGGTTCTTCCTCTGCCTCCACATATTTTAAATAACCGCGATATGCGGTATAAGCTATATTTATTCCATATAATAGGATAGATGTTTCGGAATTCATTTTTAATTTTCAAATTGAAATTTTATTACAAAAGATTTTGCAAACAGCTGTGACAAACAAAACATCTGCTAACAGCTGAGTTGAGTGGAATGTCAAAGCGCTCGTAAAGCTGTAGTACGTAAGGTGAAGCAACGCTAGTGTGAAAGCGTGATTGTGATACAGGCATAAGAATGTTGCTAATGGCCGGACAAAATTTCTTTTGCTTTTATGGGCATCGCGCTGTTCAATTGCTTTGTGTTTCGTATTGAACTTGTTTGGTTTTTGTTAAGGCTTCGATTAAAATAAGGAAAATAGTGAAATACAAATTATATGAGAACTGTCAACTTAGTACTCAGTCACGAATTTCTTGACTAGATTTGTCGGCTACCCCTCCATAAACGTCAACTGAAACAGCTGCTCGTTTGACCGATTTCCCCACATCAAAACCGAGATACATCTAGTCAGAGAGTTGTCTTACTTAATAAACTAGATACTTGAACGTCCCCATCAAAGATAATCAAATACAGAGATGGATAACTTTCCAGTGGAAAGGCGGCTTCCTACAAGCTGTTTTCCCGTAAAATTCATGAAGTCACGCACATTTGCTCATTTCATTTCAAGGGTTTGTGAGTTCATGAATTGGACTTTAATGCAAGAATTCGCTATTCCGAAATGTGTTTTTCACTATTTTCTTTATTTTAATCGAAGCCTTAACAAAAACCAAACAAGTTCAATACGAAACACAAAGCAATTGAACAGCGCGACGCCTAGAAAAGCAAAAGGAATGGTGGCCGGCCATTAGCAACATGCTTTTTTATGTCACACGTATTCACAGACGGGGGTTGAAATTACAAAAACAACAATGTAAACAAATGGGTTTTGGGGGGATAGACATACGAAAGATACCCATCTCTTTTATTCATTCATCTCTGCCTTGAATGCTTTCCAGTCAAAAGCAGACATCAATGAATAAAAGAGATGGATATCTTTCGTACGTCTATCCCCCCAAAACCCATTTGTTTACTTCGTTGTTTTTGTAATTTCAACCCCCGTCTGTCTATCCCACCAAACCCCATTTGTTTACATTGTTGTTTTTGTAATTTCAACCCCCGTCTGTGAATACGTGTGACAGAAAAAAAGCATGTTGCTAATGGCCGGCCACCATTCCTTTTGCTTTTCTAGGCATCGCGCTGTTCAATTGTTTTGTGTTTTGTATTCAACTTGTTTGGTTTTGTTGTTGGATAACTTTCCAGTGGAAACTCGGCTGCCTACAAGCTGTTGTCCCGTAAAATTCATGAAGTCACGCACATTTGCTCATTTCTTTTCAAGTGTTTGTGAGTTCATGAATTGGACTTTAATGCAAGAATTCGCTATTGCGAAATGTGTTTTTGACTATTTTCTTTATTTTAATCGAAGCCTTAACAAAAACCAAACAAGTTCAAAACAAAACACAAAACAATTGAACAGCGCGACGCCTAGAAAAGCAAAAGGAATGGTGGCCGGCCATTAGCAACATGTTTTTTTTCTGTCACACGTATTCACAGACGGGGGTTGAAATTACAAAAACAACAATGTAAACAAATGGGGTTTGGTGGGATAGACAGACGGGGGTTGAAATTACAAAAACAACGAAGTAAACAAATGGGTTTTGGGGGGATAGACGTACGAAAGATATCCATCTCTTTTATTCCATTATCTTTGCCCATTATCTTTGCATAGCAGGCTGGACAAAGATAATGGAATATAGAGATGGATAACTCTCCAGTGGAAAGGCGGCTGCCTACAACAGAGATGAATATCTTTCGTACCAAAACCAATTTGTTTACATTGTTGTTTTTGTAATTTCAACCCCCGTCTGTGAATACGTGTGACAGAAAAAAAGCATGTTGCTAATGGCCGGCCACCATTCCTTTTGCTTTTCTAGGCATCGCGCTGTTCAATTGTTTTGTGTTTTGTATTCAACTTGTTTGGTTTTTGTTGTTGGATAACTTTCCAGTGGAAACTCGGCTGCCTACAAGCTGTTGTCCCGTAAAATTCATGAAGTCACGCACATTTGCTCATTTCTTTTCAAGTGTTTGTGAGTTCATGAATTGGACTTTAATGCAAGAATTCGCTATTCCGAAATGTGCTTTTCACTATTTTCTTTATTTTAATCGAAGCCTTAACAAAAACCAAACAAGTTCAATACAAAACACAAAACAATTGAACAGCGCGATGCCTAGAAAAGCAAAAGGAATGGTGGCCGGCCATTAGCAACATGTTTATTTTCTGTCACACGTATTCACAGACGGGGGTTGAAATTACAAAAACAACAATGTAAACAAATGGGGTTTGGTGGGATAGACAGATGGGGATTGAAATTACAAAAACAACGAAGTAAACAAATGGGTTTTGGGGGGATAGACGTACGAAAGATATCCATCTCTTTTATTCATTGATGTCTGCTTTTGACTGGAAAGCATTCAAGACAGAGATGAATGAATAAAAGAGATGGGTATCTTTCGTATGTCTATCCCCCCAAAACCCATTTGTTTACATTGTTGTTTTTGTAATTTCAACCCCCGTCTGTGAATACGTGTGACATAAAAAAGCATGTTGCTAATGGCCGGCCACCATTCCTTTTGCTTTTCTAGGCGTCGCGCTGTTCAATTGCTTTGTGTTTCGTATTGAACTGGTTTGGTTTTTGTTAAGGCTTCGATTAAAATAAAGAAAATAGTCAAAAACACATTTCGCAATAGCGAATTCTTGCATTTAAGTCCAATTCATGTACTCACAAATTGATGTCTGCTTTTGACTGGAAAGCATTCAAGACAGAGATGAATGAATAAAAGAGATGGGTATCTTTCGTATGTCTATCCCCCCAAAACCCATTTGTTTACATTGTTGTTTTTGTAATTTCAACCCCCGTCTGTGAATACGTGTGACATAAAAAAGCATGTTGCTAATGGCCGGCCACCATTCCTTTTGCTTTTCTAGGCGTCGCGCTGTTCAATTGCTTTGTGTTTCGTATTGAACTGGTTTGGTTTTTGTTAAGGCTTCGATTAAAATAAAGAAAATAGTCAAAAACACATTTCGCAATAGCGAATTCTTGCATTTAAGTCCAATTCATGTACTCACAAACCCTTGAAAAGAAAAGAGCAAATGTGCGTGACTTCATAAATTTTTCGGGAAAACAGCTTGTAAGCAGCCGCCTTTCCACTGGAAAGTTATCCATCTCCGCATTCCATTATCTTAGTGTTTGGATGTTGGAATTTGTTAGATGACTATGGCCACAGTAGTCTATGGTGCTGTGTTTACTTTAATCGTACCTTTCAAAATACCAACCCAAGTGTCTTTAAACCAAAAGGAAGATATGAATAATGTAAAGAAATATCCAATGCATTTAATCCAACTGTGCATTACATTGAGTGTGCTACATATTTGTTATGAAATAAATCGCAATGCGAATTCAATATTTGGACTTGGAAATGACTGTCTACCTGAGGCGATGGTCTACGATAGGCGACAATATTCCGAACTAAATACCTTTAAAAATATAGGCAGAAATAGTTATTCAAATCTAGTGACAAAATACGTGCAAGGTCATATAATTTGGAAAACTTTAATGGATGACTTGCTCCGCTTTGATTATAGTAACAACCGTAACTTAACGATGTATCCCATTAGTATTGAAAAAGATACTAAGACCACAACGATATCGGTCACAAATTCAAGCAATTGCATAATTTCATATTTGCAGAATAAAAGAAATAGTGAATTACATGGCTCTACTCGAACATTAGATTGCAATCGAAGTTCAAATAATTTCAGTTTTGATGATCTATTACAAGATCGTAGTTCGAATGAAGTATTTAAAAGGTTAAAGTTGCTCGACAATAGCTTTTATGACTTGCATTTAAACACTGCTGTGAATATGTCTGCTGAATTTCGTACCAATAATTGCTCACTAAAAAAGGATCCATTTCTAGAAAATTTAAATGACAATAGTTATGATGAACTTAATTTTTATTCTGGACACCTGGCACAGGTAAAATTGTTAAATAAGTTTCAGGTTTGAAAGTGCAATTCACAAGTCTGTCGAAGTTGCTGTTTGGGTTTTTGTACAGACTGGGGACATCACCGCTACGTAATTGACGTAACGTAATAGTATTTTAATTATAAACAGCCTTATTCATTAGATTTCCTTAATCAACAGATTAACATTGTCTCCACTAACCCACTTCAAATGAGTTGATTTGACTTTAATCTTCTTGTCGAAAATGTGTATTCATAAAAATAATTTTTTCATGTTGTAGCTAATCAGTTAATTAATGTGGTATTCGATTGGGCGCTCTCAGAGCACTTTTTTTGCTCTCAGAGCAATTTTTATGTTCGTTTGGTACAAAAAAAGGCAATCTTTTTCAGATTTCAGAGCACTTTTGCGAATCTGTATATTTTTTCAGATTTACCAATACACGTGCGTTTGAGTTTGACAGCTAGTGGAGTTTGTTTACATTTTAGTGAAATTTTTCAACTGCAAAGAAACACATTGCATCGGGTGGATCTATTTTTGTTAATTATTTATGTACAAATGTTTAGAAATCAATCTGGGCAAGCATTTTGAATGTTTTCATATAAAATTTAACCAGTGAATGGAAAACGCTTAGAAAAGTGTCGAAGTCTACACATGTTGCAGTCGCACAAATATCAACAAAAAAAAGAGCAAGTGACGTTTTTGTGTTCGATTAGCCACACGAAATCTGAAATCTGAGAGCAAATCTGAAGAAGCCCAATCGAATACCACATAAGCAAAACTACTCCGAAAATCTGGCAGCACTCGTGTATTTCGTGTCACTTTAGAGTTTTGATAGCTCTCATAAAGACCATTTTGAGCGAAAAATACATACACTTGGTTTACTTCATTACGACCCCAATATCTAATAGCTGCCATTACCTGAAGTTCAACTTCGATATGCCCACCTGTCGGGATCATCACGAACGATTTCAATTATTTTCATCATATTTTCCTCGCTGAATCTATAATATATTTATAAATTCACTTTCCGTAATATGAAAAGGGTTAAAACGTGGTTTATAAATTTTTAATCGCTTTTGGTTACTTATTTGATAACTTAAAATATTAAAATTGTCTAAAAAAATCGAAAATGTATCTGCCATCTTATTTACTTTTGGGCACAACAGGGAAAACGAAAGCCAATTCACCGCTAAATGCAAATTTATGCATATAATTTTTTGACAGTTGATTAAGTGTGAATTATCTTTCGAAAAACTTTATGAATATGGTTTTCTGCAATTAAACCAAAATTAGCTCTAACTCAGCTTTAATTAAATGTTATGAATAAGGCTGAAAGTGTTTTATGAAATTAATTGGTCCTTTAAACGTTTCGTTACGTTTACGTGTCCGTAAGCGACAGATTTTTTTAAAGAGCCTCTTGGGTTAATGGGTAATTGAAAAAAAAAACCAAATTGCCTATTCGCACGACATTTTGGTACTGACTGACGTTTGTCTGGCTTCGGTTCACGGCTCCGTAATTGACGTAACGTAATGGTATTTTCATTAAAAAAATGTTTTAAGAAATGAGTTGGACCTTAAAACGTACAGGCTCGTGGCCGAAAATTAAATACTGGAGTTTAGATCCCTTTACATTACCCCTATTTGCCGCTATTTAACTTTGACATTTCGTTATGTAGCCGTGTCCAGAACGTCGGGCGAATAGCATCGGCCAAAAAAAATATTGGAAATCGTGGGTGATGCATGAAATGTAGTATTAAAATGGCTACTCTATCGTATCCGTTGTTCTGACTTACGTTACGTTTGATTGGCTTCGAGATATGACTACGTATTCTACGTTACGTTAATACTCCTGTTGCGATTGTACATCGGCAACCGACTTGATAATATTTTTCGATATTCTTGATTGATTTTTGGTTTCATATTAGGTCTGTTTTTTAACTATAATGCATTCAAACTCTACAATTTAGTCAAACTTCGTTTTATTATCCCTTGTGCAAAAGTTGGGCAATATAATAATAAATAAATAAAGAGGGAACACAATATTTTCCCTCCGTAAAAAACCTGCAAACATTAGCCCAGGAAAATTCTTTGGATGAGTTGCTTTTAGCTGGCAGATGGTTGTCAACTCGTTCAAATATTTTTTTTTAAACTAACTTTAAACTGACTTATTTGAATTTTTGCAATAAAAGCAATTAAACTCTTGCCTTTAATATAAATTTGTATTTTTTTCAACTGATATTTAAATATTCCCGCATTTTAAAAATTAACATTTTTTAAATTAATTTTTTGTGGTTCATGTTTTTTTTCTCTTTAATTTTTTTTTCATTTCGATGAGCGAATTCTCTTGAATAAAAGAAATGTGATATATTAGGTTTGCTCCTTTATTATTATTTAAGCTATTAACTATTAATAAATTAAGAGCTATTAAAAAAAAAAAATAACTTATAGCGCTAGCTACCAGGGCTTTCGGCTAGGTTTAAATCTAAGCGAATTACAACTTAAATCTAATGAGTGCAGGAGGGAATAAACTGTTTTGATGTTGGATTGGGAGGGGAGGGCAAGAAGTTGGGATAGTTGGGGATATACTACTTAGCTTGGTGTGAATTGTGGTGCATTCGTAGGTTAAGTGTTTTATGGTGAGAGCTTCGTTGGAGTTGCATAGGTGACATAGTGGGCGATTGTCATTGTTGAATAAATGCCCGTTGGTTAGGAGCGAGTGACCTAAACGAAGTCTAACGAACGGCTTTACTACTTTTTGACATACTACTTTTTGACATGTTTTTGGGATAAATTGCTTGTGTGCCGTTTGTTCCTTTATTTTTGTAGTAAGAATGGAAATGACTGTCAAGATGGCGGTGGCAGGGATAAACTGTCTCACAGAGAGAGACACTTATCAAAAAGTCAGGGCTCTAATCGCGTAATTTATGAAACGATTGAACAAAACGACATCGTTTTTAGTTTGCTTCATATAACATCATCGTCGCATTGTTCAATCGAATCGTTTATCGTTCTCGTTTTCAACAGTTTCAACATGACTGTAAACAAACTTTGACACCTATAAATTTTAAAATGTATGGAAATTGTTTTTTTTTTTCTTTTTTTGAATAAATTTGTTTATTTTTCTTGGTTGTCATGGAATTGGGTATTTTATGCAAAAATAGATAGCTAGGTAGTAGAATTTTTATTGGTAAGGGGCGAATTGTAAAAAGAAATCAATGAATGCAATTTTATGATTGCATTAAAAATGCATAAATTAAAAAAACAAAAAGATGAAATTCATTTGATATTGCAATAAGTGCAATTACCATATTTTTTTTGGCAAAGAATGCATTTTTTTCCAGTTCGGATAAGTGCAATTCGCCTCCAAAGAGAATGTAAGTGTTTGTTTTCCTTTAATAATTCTTTATACTTCCCTCAGACCCAAATAAAAGTGAAAAATGCAGCAAAAACGATGAAATGATAGCAAAATAGACATCGTTTAATCGAAACGTGAAGCAACAAAAAACGATGATCGTCCAATCCTTTCAACGATTATCGTTTTTTGGTTGTTACACGAAGTAGAAGTATCGTCGAGACGATATCGTTTAATCGTTTTGTGCTTACGCGATTAGACCCCAGGGAATGCTCAAGAATAATAGAATACAAGATTACGCCGATACACGCCGACTCCACTAGAGATTATATCTCTCCGACTAAATGTCTGACATCTATTCCATACAATTTTCTCATATCTCTGCTGGGCAAATTATGCCATGACATTTCATTTTGTAACACGGTGTCTCCACGAGCAATTTTTCATATCTTGCAATATATCATTCAATGGAAATTGCTCGTAGAAACCACAAATAGTATGATAAAAAAAATTTCTTCCAATATGCTCTGCTTATTGCCTTCTACGGACAGTATGATATGATCTGACATTTCTCTGCAGTTTGACACTTGTTTTTCATTTCGACGATGGCTGACAGGCGAAAGGACGTCGACGCTTGTAGCGCTGAAACAAAATATTTGAATAAAAACGAGACAAAAAAGATAAAGGAAAGGGATGTATTCACATGGGGCATTCGCATTATAGTTTGGCATCTCGATCAGAAAGGTTCTTATTTCCTTTAAAGTTTAAATAATAGTCGTTTGGTTATTTTCTTTTGTTTCGTGTTTTTTTTTTTGCGATGGCTGAATGGCGAATGGAAAAAGCAATTCAATGCATAAGCAATTACTTGGCAACGGTACTCTTCGGGTTGACCCGGAAAAGATTTCTGCTATCACCGATTATCCTAGGCCCACAACAGTTCGCCAACTTCGCCGATTTTTAGGCATGGCTTGTTGGTATCGTCGGTTTACCGATAACTTTGCTGCCGTATCGAACCCGTTAACAGAATGAGGTTGCTTTTACGCAACTGAAGCAGAAGTTATCATCGGCTCCAGTACTCGCCAATCCGGACTTCAGTCGTCCTTTCGTCATCCAGTGTGATGCATGTCAATCAGGCATTGGTGGAGTATTGGCACAGCTGAATGACGAAGGCGTTGAAGTGCCGATAGCATACATGTCACAAAAGCTCAACAAGGCTAAGCGGAACTATTCCGTAACCGAGCAAGAATGCTTAGCGGAGTTGTTAAGTTTAACAAAGTTTCGAGGGTACGTGGAAGGTCAGAACTTCAAAATAGTTACAGACCACACAAGCTTGCAATGGCTGATGAACCAAAAAGATCTATCGGGAAAGTTAGCCAGATGGGCTTTGAAAATACAGGGTTTTAAGTTTTCTATCGAACACCGACGAGGTACTCTCAATATCGTACCCGATGCGCTTTCGCGTATAGACACCGAGGATATCGCTGCTATAACTAGTACGGACATCGAAATTAACCTGAAGTCCGAGCATTTCATTTCAACAGAGTATGAGGAGCTGAAGGCTCGCATAAAAAACAACCAAAGTCACCTCCCGGACTTACAAATAGTCGACGGTTTCGTGTATAAGCGGACTGCTCACGCAACCGGTGATGTAGCCAAAGAATCCTCCGATTGGAAATTGTGGATTCCGCTCGGGTTAGTACCAGAAACGATTGCCAGAGCGCACGAACCGCCTGCCTGTAGTCACGGTGGGATTGCGAAGACCTTAGTAAGGCCTTAAAGACCGTAATTTTTTTTGGCCGAATATGTGCAGGGATGTTACCGACTTTGTTAACGCGTGTGAGGTTTGTAAAACCACGAAAGCCCCCAACAAAGTCTTGCGTTCACCCATGATGGCATGTTTCAAAACTCAACGTCCCTTCCAGAGCCTGTATATGGATCTATTAGGTCCATACCCTAGATCGATCTCGGGAAACATAGGCATTTTGATTATCGTGGACCACGCGTCAAAATTTTGCTTCCTGAAACCACTGAAGAAATTTTCCACGCAGAATATCTGTCAGTATCTAAAAGAGCCCATTTTTAGTATATTTGGAGTACAGGAAAGCTTTTTAACCGATAACGGTTCGCTATTCAAATCTGTCCTCCTCGATAACCTCCTATCGCAATACGGAATCAGAGGAGGGGGAACAACATCTCTTTCTCCAAGATAAGGGTGAGCTGGTTCGGACGAAGGTGCAAGATAGCTTGCAGAAGGCTTTTGAAGACTCAAGATACAACACGCGGAGCGTGGTAACCAACTTTAAAACCGGACAAGAAGTGTTTCGACGGAACTTTGTCCAAAGTAAAGCTAGTCAGCACTTTAGCGTTAAGCTCGCACCGAAATTCTAGAAAGCCAGAGTGTCAAAGAAAATAGCGAACCGTTACTACGAACTAGTCGATTTGAAAGGTCGTAAAATCGGAACCTTCAACGCCAAGGACATACGTCAATAAAACCTAGCATCCTTTTCAGCTTTGGATGGCCGTGCCACAAAACCTGCCTTGTACTGTCTGCTAGGAGAAGAAGGATTTTTTTTTTATATTTTTGGTGGATTAAATTTTCTGCACCACACTGTGCCCAAAAACCACCACCATCGCAATCGCAGAAAAATAACACAACAACAATTGCAATATTTTTTTGTCAGCTTACGGCGGCGCAGAATCACGCCACTGCATGGAATTTTCCATGCACAAGCAGATTTGCTTGGGCAGCGGTACTTCTCTTGTAAGATGTAAGTTACGGTTTTTCAAGTTGAAAAGACGTTAAAAAAATATTTTTAGGAGCCAAAGCTCTTTATTCATCCACGATCAGAACAAAACTCAAACTTATTCTATTGTTTACATGTAAAAAGAAGAAATGTATTCTATCTAATCGCAGACACTGCGTCGGCGATTTCCTCGGAATTGCGGCTTGTGGGAACTGCTCATTTGAGTGTTGGGTGCAATGCGATCCCGCATGTGCACGAGTTTTATCGCTGTGTCGGAAGTTGATTGACTTCTATTTCGGTCAACCTTTTAGGTGTTAACTCCTCCCTTCTTTAACTCGAGTGTCCTCACTCGATGCCACGTAAAGTATGGGGATGGGATTTTCCATTTTTGGTTTTATTGCTTCTGCTGGAGTTTCAGCTTCCGCGTTTTTGCTGAAGCAGAGTGTCACCCCTATCGTAGAATCCGCCGGGGGGAATTATTCGCTTAAAAAAATATTTCAGTATCGTCAAATCCGCAAAGTGAATAGTTCCCTGTATCGGTAATGTGAATGATAAGGCAACTTTTCCAGTGGATTCTACGATAGCAATGGAAGGTGAAAGGGAATCGAATAGGTGAAGTGAAACTCAATTCCGACGAATTCCACGATAGGGGTGTGTGATTCTCCTTCGGATTGGAAAAGCTTTGAATATGACGGCCAGGAGGGTTATCGTTACTATGAATATGAGACTAGAGTTTTTAATGTTATACAATTGGTTTTCCTGTTTCAGCTGATTTATGTTAAGTGTGTTGTTGATATGCAATTCCTTTACTGCTTCTAATGTGAGGAGTTCCTCATAAGTGTTGTTTGGCAGAATTGGATGTAATATTGGTGGTAATGACCTGGATGTGGGGATTTCCTTTGAAGTAAAGTTTTGTCCGTTTATGAATAGTGAGGCATTATGGTATCGAAGGATAAAGCTTCCGGATAGGTTGAAGTTTTCACCGGTGATGAGGATGGTTCCGTTAAATTGGTTGAGGAGAAGGGTTCCTGGGTGAATGTTGTCTATGGTTGGTATGTGCTGATTATTCGCCTCGTCGCATTTGGTTTGCTTGCGTTTTAGTAGGTTTCTAATACAATTTCTTTCATTTAGTTTTACAATTTGATTTTGTTTACATATCATTATCTTGTTATGGCTATCGCAATTCTGTTTTATGCCAAATATTTCGTTGTTACATTCTAAAACATTACTGTATTCAATTTTAATTATTTTTTATCATACTTTATAGGTTTGATAAGCATACTGTTACATGTTGTGTTTTCGGTTATTGGTAAACTAACGATATACAATATAGTGGAGTGGTTGGATGCAATCTTAATCGTGGCGAATTCAAGCGCCTCTTCTACATTAATGTGTTTTATGTTATTTTTTTCAAATACATCGTTTATTATTTCTATTTCGGAGTTTGACAATATAAAAGAGTTTATTTTGTTTGCCTTAGTCCATAGTAGGGCATACTCTAAGTTAATTAATTCTTCCTTTATGGTGTCTAATTTGTGTTTTAAATTTAATATGTACTTATTCACCCTTATTCCGAGCGGCGTTTTACTTTCACGACGTTTGTCGTTTTTTGAGGCGTTTCATTTTAGAAGACTTATTCCCTAACTTCCACGACAGGGTAAAACGTCGTCGGTAAGTAGTTCACATTCCACATATGATCCACACCAGCTGATATGTGCAAATGACAAATAAATGTCGGTATCAGTTTATGGTGTTTGTATATTTGAAAGAAATTTGTAAGTTGTATCCTAAAAATTCATAGTGTAGCAATGTTTTGGAGTAGTGAAAGTGATGACGACGATAATATAAGAAAAATTTAACTCATATACGCATTGAACTTTTCCATCTCTTGATGGTGGCCCTAAGCTATAAAGGTCTTAAGATATTTCTGGTTGGTTATTTTTACCCCAGAAATTAATCTAATTTAGTCTAGTCATTTGAATAAATTAGCAATTTAAGAAAACTTACATTTTCAGCCGTTGTTCACTACTTGTCGTTCAGTATCTTGTAAACGACAAATACCGTCGTTTTTCTTTTCGTTTTGTGGCGTTCAACGCCTTACAGAATGTCAGTGAAGTTTCTCACATGACGTTCGTCGTACGCCAATAGGTTCCACGACTCAAAAACGCCTCTCGTAATTCCAAATTCAAATTGGCGATTCATAAATCGTCGTAAACGCCACTCGGAATAAGGGTGATTGACTATGTATTCATTTGTTTTGATTATCTTTAGAATATTGTTCGTTATATTGGACAGTTCGTTAATTTTATTTTCGTACATTTTGTTAATTATGACCTGGCGGTTATTATTTTCTAAAACATTGTGTGTATGTGCGTTTATTATTTCAAAATCGTCGTGGTCGGGGCTTCCTGCGAGCCATTTCCACGCTGTTCCTAAAAAGTTTAGTGACCTACGTTGTTTTCTTGGCTTAAGGTTTTTCAGTTTCGTGAGGATTTGGGATACTAGGTCGGAGAGGATGATAAAATTAGGTTCGGATTCGTTAACATATTTATAGGCCATGCGTTGAAGATTCTCGAGTGCTTCCTCGTACAGTTCTAGGTTTATTATATGAATTAGTTTGAATGTGCCGGACTGGATTTTGGCCACGCCTATATCTAGGGGGACGATTTTTGAATTTGTGTAATCTAGGATTTGTACTTCGCCAAAGCTCGGAATGAGGAGACACCTGCAAGATTAATTTCTGATATTATTTTTGTGAATAGTTTTACCGGATAGTTTTCCTTGATAATTTCCTTCCTGAATCTCGGGGGCAATTTTGTGCCTAATCTTTTGTTTATCCTAACGTATATTATCTCACCTGGGGAGTATTGTTTTAACTCTTGCTTTGACCTATTGTGATTTTCTATATCTTTGAGTTGCTTGAGTCTCAGTTTCTCGATGTGTCCTGTCTTGCCTCTTCGTATTGGTTTGGGTCTGTACTGACAATTCTACCAAAAAACGTTTCTATTGGTCTTTTACCTGTAACTGAGTGCATTGAATAGTTATATTTTTATACAGCACAGTCGAGGAGTTCTGGAAATGGCATTTGGGGTCGTTCTGCTTTAAGGCATCTCATTCACCCCTATTGCGAAGATCAATTATCAATTGATAGTTGATACTTATCATTTTTTTTTTTTCAAATGGTATTGCGACGATCAATTATCAATGAATTTTCATTCACAATAACTTAATTTTTTGCGTGATGTTCACAATAGCTTACATTTTTAACAATTATATTTCGCAATACCAATATCAATTTTAATTTATAAATTTTGTCAATCGTCAACCGATTGATACTTGATCTTCGCAATAGGGGTGATTATTTCGGACAATGTAGAGTGGAATCTCTCCATTTGACCATTCACAGTACTACTATATGGAGGGGTTGTGAATACTTCGATCCCTAGCTGGTCTTGCAGCATAAAGCGTATTGTTGCTGAATTTAAGGATTTTTCGTTGTCGAAAATGACTAGCTTTGGAACGCCAAAGGTAAAAATTAATTCTCTTAAGGGCTCGCAATGTCTTCTATTGCCTTCGATCTTATTATTCTTGTTTGTGCGTATTTTGAAAATTTATCGATTGCTGTAAGCACCAGATTTTTGTTAGTGAAATAGATATCAAAATGGACTATGTGTCCCGGAAACTGTGCGATTGGGGTTTCTAGAATTTTGGGTTTATTCGGGTGACGTTCGTATTTTTGCTCCTTGTAAATTCGGCATTGTTTTACGATTTCGTGGATATGTGCTTTCATCTTGGGAAAATAAAATTTTTGCAGGATTTGTATTTTGTTCTCAATGGTATTTCTGTGTGCTCTATTGTGTTGCTCGAGGATTCGTTCGGTTTGTTCGGTCTGATTTGTGAGGTCTATGACCTGGGATTGAGTAAAGCGAGTCTTGTATGTTTTGAAGTGGTAAGGATAGAATTCCTGGATTTTTCCCATTATAGCTTCGGTGGTGAATATACCGTTGATGACGCTGGGGTTTAGGTATCTTTTGAGTATTTCTATAAGGTCTTCATCGCTATAGTCGGTTCGGATGAATGTATGCCTATGATAGGTGGGGAAGGGAATTTTAATAGTGTAGCCTGTATCATTTCCAATAAGAAGCATGATTTGGTTCTTAAATACGTTAATGGGGGATTCTACTGCGGTAATTAGTTCATGGAATGAAGTTTCGTCACTATGCATTGATCCTGTCAGGGAATTAACTTGGGAGATTTTGGGAGCACGGGAAAGGGCGCCGGCTACTATGTTACTTTTTCCCGGTTTGTATTGTAACTCATAATTATACTCTTCTAATATTTCCTTCCAGCGTTTCATCTTTGAGTTATTGTTTTTGTTGCTGAGGGCATACGTTAGCGGTTGGTGATCCTTATAGATTCTTACATGAGCTGTGCAGTATAAGTAGTTTCTGAAGGTATTGAGTGCCCAGATTATGGCAAGCATTTCCTTTTCATTCGCCGCATAATGTTCTTCCGTCTTGAGATAAACATTATGGTCCTGTCGTTTTGGGACAGAACGGCGCTGACGTCCAAATTTGATGCGTCGGTGCTGAGCTCGAAGCTTTTACTATAATCTGGATAAGCGAGAAGGGTATCTTTAGAAACTAGGGAGTTTTTAATTTTATTGAATGCATCCATGGCGTCCATGGATAGGGATATAGGAGTTCTGCTTGACTTATTTTTGGAGACCCTTCCTTCTTCTCCTCGGAGTAAGATTGTCAACGGTTTTGCTATTTTCGCGTAGTCTTTTACAAAGCGTCTATAATAGCCGGAGAGTCCTAGGAATGACCTAAGCTCTTTCAGTGTTTTTGGGGTTGGGAAATCTACTATTGCTTGGACTTTAGAGGGGTTTGTCGAGATTCCTTTCGATGATACAACAAATCCTAAAAACTCAACTTCTTCCTGAAAGAAGCTGCATTTATTCAATTGTATCTTGATGTTTGCTTCGCATAGAGTCTTAAATATTTTCTCGACATGAGTGGCATGATCCTTTTCAGTCTTGCTAAATATAATTATGTCATCAATGTATACATAACATATTTTGCCAATGAAAGCTCGGAGAATGTCGTCAATTGCACGTTGAAAAATTGACGGCGCATTTTTTAAACCGATAGGAAGGCGGGTGAACTCATACTTTCCGCCGTTCACTGAGAAAGCTGTTTTTCCCGTATCGGATTTTTTTAGCAGAATCTGGTGGAAGCCACTTTTCAGGTCCAGAACGGTAAAGAATTTGCTCTGTCCTAGTTGAGCCAGTACCTCATTGATCTCTGGAATTGGGTAGCGATCAGAAATCGTTACAGTGTTCAATTTCCTGTAGTCGATTAATAGCCTGTATTGCTTGTTTCCAGATGGGTCGGATTTTTTTGGTACGATCCACACGGGTGAATTGTACGGGGAACGGGATGGTTTTATGATTTTATTCTCTAGCAGTTCGTTAATTTGTTTTTCGACTTCGGTTCGAAGCGATACAGGGTAAGGATAATATTTCAAAAATACTGGGGAGTCTGAGTTTGTTCGGATTTCACCCACAACTTTCGTTGCATATGTAAGTTTTTCGTCTGGTTCGGAAATTAAGGAGGGTAATTTTCCTGTTTTTGCATTTGGTCAGTTTTCTTAGATAGCGAATTTACTGTCTGAGAAACAAAGTGCTTGAACTGTATCTTTAGCCTGTTGCGTATTATCATGAAGTTTTCTCTTGTATGGATAACCGCGGAGAGTTGTCTTAGGCTGTCGTTTTCTAAGATACCGTGAAACGACTTCAGGGTTGGGAGTAGAAAGAATTTTAGTTTGATGTCCTGTTGGCCGAATAGATTAAGGAAGGTATGGTCAGTTATTCTGACGTCGCCTGCAATTGATTTTGCTAGGAAGGTTTGCTCGTTTGGGAAAGATTTTATTGCTAGGTGCGGCTGTATATAGTTTTTGCTCGATCCGGTGTCAATTAAAAAGTTTAGAATTTCATACTCTTCGACCTGCACTGGAAGTAAGGTAGCGAAGAGTCACTTAACCTAAAAAATGGATATCATTATACTCTGAAGTATCCACTTGGGGAGTGTCGATTTCTGCGTTCGAAGAAACAGATTCTTCAGCTTATTCTCGCATATACTCGACTAGGTTAGGGTAGTTTTGTGCTTCTTCTACGTAGGTCTGTTGGTAGAAAGCGTATAAATCGTTGGAGGATATTTCGTCGCATGGGGGCGGACTGAACTCTGGGACGTGGTCTATATGGAAGTTCCTCTGCATCTTCTGGCGTACTTGATTCCTGAAAGAATCGGTGTGTACTTGTGGTCTCTTCCTGGCGTATTTAAATTGTTGAGGTCGGTTTTGGTAATTTATTGCCTCGGACCTGATCGTAGAAGTATCCATCGGTTCTGGTTTCGGCTGTGGTTTCGGTGCGGAAGGTCTGGGGGGAGCTTGATAAGGATTGTTATATGGGTAGCCAAATTGTGGCTGTTTTTGGAAATCGAAATTCTGTTGCGGATATGTTTGCGGAACGTACGCTATTTGTGGAAACAACGGCTGTTTGGTGTTTGCAGAATGATGCTGGGTATATCTATTGCGTTGTGATGGAGGTGGGGGCAACTGAATAGGTTTACTAACAAGAGAATTCGTGCTATTAGCGTAATTCGACCTAAACTTTTGATTTTCCAGTTTGAGACATAGATTCAGGGCTTGGGGCAGGTCGGATGGCTCTCGAATGCCCAGTAGTTTGGGTAAGTCGCCGTTAAGGCCTCGCACGAACGTATCTAGTGCTTTGTCCCTATATGTGTTGGTAAGAAGTGAAAGCGCTTCATTACCTATCTCCATTCCTTGTATCTTATTTAAGATTAGAGATAAATGCCTATATACTGACCGGTAAAAGTCTTGTACGGAAGCATTTCCTTGAATGAGGGATGTCATTTGGTACTCAAGTGTACCGATATCTCTCTGGTCTGCATAATGCATCGTTAGGCATTTCGATATTACTTTCCAGTTCATAGGGGTATTATACGATTCTAGAACCGCATCAGCGTTACCGATTACCTTGTTTCTAATCACGCTCAGGATACCATAGTATTTTGGTGTTCCTTGGAGTGACTCATAAATTTTTAAAATGCGTTCCACGCTTTTTCGCCAAGAGCTAAACTCGCCTGGCTTTCCAGAGAAGTCTCGTAGAGATCGAACGACGTCTGGTATTTTATCGAGTTCTTCAACATTATCTCTTAGTTCGGGATTTATGGCTTGATCATGTATAGCAGGAATTTAAAAATTTGGTCTTACAATAGAATTAACGATACCGGTGATAATACCAATTAATTCAGGGGATGGTATGACGGGGTGTTGAGCCTGTGGCTGAAGGGGATTTTCTGGTGCCATAGGTCTCCGTTGAGCCTGCGGCGGTTGTTGGTTCAATTGTGGGGGAATGTTTAAAACGGGGGGGCGGATAAGGTTATTAGGATTCGCCATTTGAGAGAGAATGCCTTAAATCACTGAGTATTACTATTTATAATTCTCTTCTACTGAAGAACTGATTTTATTTCAAATTATTTACTAGATAGCAGCTCTTTGCTCAAAATTTTTACGGAAATAAATCTTCTATTCTTAAGCCTATAAGTTTATAGTTAGATTCCTTAAAATATAATGTATAATTCACTTCTTAATAGCTATTACCTACAGCACAATGATGATTTTCATGGCTTCTTCCTTATTACTTGTTGTCTGGAGCGGCTGGCAGCAGTGCTGTCTCCTTTTCGTCTGCGATCTCGTTACAGTTACTAGGGGGCCTTAAGATTTCTCCAGAGTTGTTCCTCACGCACAGATGATTTAATTTCTTTAGTGTATTAAGAATTACGACACTTTTCTTCTTTTTTTATGTACTATGACATTACTTATTCACTATTCTTTTTTGTATCGTGACGATTTATTTATTTTGCCTTAGTGTACTATGAACTGCGGCACTTTTTTCCTGTTTTCATGTACTATGACATTACTTATTCACTGTTTCTTTTTATACCGTGACGATTTATTTATTTTGCTTTAGTGTACTATGAACTGCGGCACTTTTTCTCTTTTTTCATGTACTATGACATTACTTATTCACTATTTTGCTCTATTTTGCCAAAGCTCTTTATTCATCCACGATCAGAACAAAACTCAAACTTATTCTATTGTTTACATGTATTTATAAAGGAAGAAATGTATTCCATGTAATCGCAGACACAGCGTCGGCGATTTCCTCGGAATTGCTGCTTGTGGGAACTGCTGATTGCGGCTTGTGGGAACTGCTGATTTGGGTGTTGGGTGCAATGCGATCCCGCATGTGCACGAGTTTTATCGCTGTGTCGGAAGTTGATTGACTTCTATTTCGGTCAACCTTTTAGGTGTTAACTTATACCCAATCCAAGAAATGTATCAAGTACCAACACGAGCAAGCAACAGACAGGCGGTCGCATATGCGGACATACATACTGAGTGTGTTGGGTCGAACGATTGGCTTGGGTATAGCGTATACACTGTGCTGTGTGTGTTGATACCATAGCAGGGGTACTCGTACGGAAGAGTGCTGTGGGGTGTGCCATATACATTTTTCTGAAAAATGCCATCGACTCGCTGACCACAGTGAAAAATTGTTTCACTGTGGTCAGCGAGTCGATGGCTTGGGTTGGTGTTGTGTTCTGTTGGTTGGCGCAGCGACTTGGGTATTGCTGCCGCGTCTTGGTTTTTTTTTGCGGTAGATCGAACAGATGGGGTCGTGTGCGCTTGTGGAATTTTTCTCGAGGAGTTGAATTTTTGATCTGGAGAGGTTCGGACGTGTTTTTCTTTTGCTCTTGGAGCTTAACGCCACAAGTTCATTCGTTTGGATGGCAAAATAATTTTTTTTTGTATTGCCATTAGGCAGAGTCTCCCGAGTGATTCCTTGAAGTCAAGGAAATGCGCTAGCAAATTAATTTATCTGTAAGTGTTAATAAAATTCGGACCTGATTAACCCAATTTTTTTTACGTGCAAATTGAATACTGACATAAACTCAGAAATTAACAATAGTTCGGAGTGAACTCCCGTACCCCTCGGTGACTGTACCTACCCGTAAATTTTCCCGCAAGTCCGACGTGTTTTTTTTTATTTTAATCTACCCGCATGTCGCAAGTTTTCTATTTTCCCACTAGTTGGATGACTATTGTGGTTTTACTGCCATGATTCGGAAAGCCAGTATATACCCCGGTAATCGGCTACCTTAATTTCTTGTTGATCCCAAATAATTATCAGTGATCGACCCATTCGATACCCCTCGGTGACTGTACCTACCCTTAAATATTCCCGCAAGTCGGATGAACTTTATAGTATACCCGCAAGTCGGACGAACATTAAATTGTACGACGCAAGTGTGAGGAAGATTCACGGTGTGAATAGCCAACCTCAGAGACTAGAAGGCGAGATGTAATGTAGCAGTTTGAAGGCAGAAGGAGCCTATGTCAGCAGCTCCAGCACTAATTGAATATTTTTTTTTTTTTTAAACCGGTAAAACCGAGTCATAGAATGTACCCATCTGATACCAAAATATGTTTTTTTTACATTTTTGGCACAAGTGCACCGTTCGGTTCATTTTAAAATAAATGATTAGAGCTTTATAATTACAAGAAATTAACTTAATCGTTATTGTGATAGAGCCGCTGAATTGTTTTATTTCTCTTCTCTTGTATGTGGATACAGCATTTGAAGTCGAGTAGACGCAATTAACGCGTGTATGGATATTTCCATCCCTCTCTCGCGTTCAAGGAGGTTTTTTAATCTTGTAGTAGTGTCACCACATAAGTTCTGTCATTTCAGTACGTCGGCCTGGTACCGCTCCTGACCTTCTGGCCATGCATGGACGGACGCTCAAATTTTGTAAGTACGCCTTAGTTATCGTAGCAAGTAATCTTATGTAGTGATAAGCCGTATATTCGGGATCTTTTCCTTTTAGCATCTATGGGAACTTGATAGCCCAGAGGTGTTACAAGTGCAACATTCGTTATGTTTTTTATTGTCGTTTACCTTGCGAACCGCGAGATAAAACCGGTTAGTTCAAATTCTACTAGCCTTACTTAAGGTGACGCTACAGTTCGGGCTGGACCTGGGCCTTAACCAACAAGCGTCTCCAGCCAGCACGATCTTTGGCCAGCTGTCTCCAGTTTCGCACGCTAAGTTGGTTAAGGTCCCCTTCCACTTGCGCGCGCCACCTGAGTCCCGGTCTTCCCCTCTCGGGTGTGGATTCGAAGATCTTCCGGGCCGGAGCATTGACGTCCATTCGCACTACATGACCCAGCCACCTCAGTGGCTCCTCCTCAATTCACCGTCTATGCAGACGGGACCGAAAATTACTCGAAGAATTTTCCTCTCGAAGTAACCAAGAGTAGCCTCATCCGCTTTTGATAGAGTCCATATCTCTGCACCATAATGTAGGACTGGGATGATCAGGTCTTATAAAGGGTCACTTTAGTTGTTCGAGAGAGGGATTTGCTACTCAATTGCTTTCTTAGCCTAAAGAAACAGCGATTGGTAAGAGTTATTCTTCGTTTAATCTCAGCGCTGGTGTCATTGTCTGAAGTCATAGCGGAGCCTAGGTAGACAAAGTCCTTTACCACCTCAAAGTTATATCTGTCTATGGTGACATTTTGTCCAAGACGTCGGTATTGGGTGTCCTTTCTTGATGACAGCATATACTTTGTCTTGCCCTCATTGACCGTCAAACCCATCTTTGCCGCTTCCGTCTCAATGCTCACTAACGCACCAGTGACATCACGTTCCGTTCTGCTGATTATGTCGATGTCGTCGGCGTAAGCGAGTAGGTGGACGGACTTTTGGAAGATAGTGCCTCTGGTGTTAGCGTTTGAGTTTTGCACTATTCTTTCAAGAACGATGTTAAAGAAGTCACATGACAGCGCATCGCCTTGTCTAAATCCTTTTTTGACATCGAAGGTCTCGCTAAGTTCTTTACCGAACTTAATGGAGCAGCGTGCATTCTCCATTGTCATCCTGCACAAACGGACGAGTTTGGCAGGGATGCCAAAACTAGACATTGCTCTGTATAGCTCGTCTCTATAAATGCTGTCATAGGCGGCCTTAGAATCGATATGGGGTATCGATGGTGGGTATCGATTTGGACTTCCTGGGTTTTCTTCAAGATCTGCCGCAGTGTGAATATTTGGTCAACGGTAGACTTTCCTGGCCTGAAGCCACACTGATAGGGACCAATCAGGTTGTTGACGAAAGGCTTCAGGCGTTCACACAACACGGCAGATAAGATCTTGTAGGCGATGTTAAGAAGACTTATACCTCTGTAGTTGGCGCAGTTCAGAGGGTCTCCTTTCTTGAGGATCGGGCAAACAATGCTGAGGTTCCATTCATCGGGCATACTTTCCTCCGGCCATATCTTACAGATGAGTTGGTGCATGCTCCTAATCAAGTCATCGCCTGCCGCTTTAAACAGCTCGGCGGCTAGGCCATCTGCTCCAGCGGCTTTGTTGGACTTAAGCTTAGATATGGCTATCTTTACTTCGTCCAGGTCGGGTGGACGGAATTGATAGTCTTCATCGCCCAGGTTGAATGGTTCATTCTGCCTGACAGCGGGATTTTGTTCGTCATCGCCGTTAAACAGTCTGCAGAAGTAGTTCTTCCATACCCTCAGCATCGAGTGCGATTCTACTACGATTTTCCCTTGTTCGTCCTTGCAGGCTTCGGTTCGGGCTCTGTATCCTTGGGAGATTCTTTTAACCCTTTGGTAAAACTTCCGAATGTCATTCCTGCAGTAGCATCTCTCTATTTCCTCGATCGCGCGTTTCTCATGCTCCTTCTTTTTTTTCCTTAGAAGCCGGTGTTCGTCTCTTCTCTTCTGCGCGTAGAGCTCACGGGCAGCTCTTGTCCTCCTTTGCAGCGCCGCTTTGTATGCCTCTTGTTTCGCTGCATGTACTTGCCGGCTTTCGTCGTCGAACCAGGGGTTTCTTTGCGGTGGTCGGGTGAAACCCAGCACATCAGAGGCGGCGTCTCTAATGGCTATTTTTCAATGGTGCCACTGGTCTTCAATATTCGATGCTGGCTGCATACGACATCTTGAGAGATTGAGAGAGACTCGATCGGAAAAGGCTCTGGAGATCTCTTGCGATTGTAGCCGTCCGACGTCAAACTTCCTCACAGTATTTACTTGCCTTGGCGGTGTTCGGGATATCCGCAGTCGTACCTTGGCTACAACAAGGTAGTGGTCCGAGTCAATGTTGGCCCCTCGGAACGTTCGGACATCCATAATACTGGAGGAGTGCCTTGCGTCGATCGCAATGTGGTCAATCTGGTTGATGGTTGATTGGTCCGGAGATCTCCATGTGCCCTTGTGAATATCGAGATGCGGGAACCGCGTACTTGCTACGACAACATTTCGCCCCGCCGCGTAGTCGATCAGCCTAAGTCCGTTATCGGAGGTGGTGTCGTATAGGCTGTACCTTCCGACAGTACTACCAAAGATCGCCTCTCTTCCTATCTTTGCATTAAAATCACCTAGGACAATTTTAATGTCATAGTTAGAGCACCGCTCGTACGTCTTGTCTAAAAGCTCCTAGAACCTCTCTTTGGTGTCGTCGTCTTTCTCCTCCGTGGGGGCATGGGCGCATATTAGGCTAATGTTGGCGAATTTAGCCTTGATGCGGATTGTCGTAAGGCGCTCGTTCACACAGCTGAAACTTAAGACTTCTTGCCTAAGTCTGCCGCCAACGACGAATACACAACCAAATAAGCGCTGTTTTTGTTGCCGATAGCAGTCGCCATAATAGATATCGCAATTATTGTTCATCCTCTTCTTGCCCGGTCCATCCCATCGCACTTCTTGGATGGCGTTTAGGTCTGCTTTATAGCAGTTCAGGACCTCCGCTAGCTGTTCGGCTGCACGAATTCAGTAATTAACAAAGTTTATTATTTAAAAAAAATATTCTTTTATTAATTAGGTGAGCTCTGCTCTCTGCTCATATGCGTTGAGAAATCAAGACTAACTATTCTTTACAAAGGTTTGTTCTTATATTGCAAAAACCAACTAGCTGCACCAAAACCACCTGAAATGGGCGATCTTCCTTTAGCACGACTGTCATCATTCACTCGTGCTTTTACATATATCGGCATGGACTATTTTGGTCCAATGAGTGTCACAATTGGAAGACGCACCGAAAAACGCTGGGGTGTTCTAATAACGTGTATGACAACCCGTGCGGTACATATTGAAGTTGCCAATAGCTTGACATCCGACTCTTGTATTCTCGCTATCAAACGTTTTATCGCCAGACGTGGAACTCCATGCGAAATTCGATGCGACAATGGTACCAATTTTCATGGAGCAGAAAGGGAACTTCGAGAAATACTGACACCACAGCTGCATACTACATTGGCCAACGAATTCTCAAGCGCAATCACCAAATGGGTCTTTAATCCACCGGCTTCACCGCACATGGGCGGCAGTTGGGAGCGACTCGTGCAATCTGTGAAAAAGATACTTTACCGGACGCTTCCAACGCGTAATCCTTCCGACGAGTTGCTTCATAGCATGGTAGTGGAGGTAGAGCGCATAATAAACTGCCGACCGCTTACATACATACCTGTCGAAAGTAATGTCGATGAAGTGCTAACCCCCCAACCACTTTCTGCTCGGTTCATCTAACGGAGAAAAGCCTGACGGAATCGAATGCGATGATGGTATCATACTCAAAAGGAACTGGTTAAAGTCGCAACAATTCGCCAATATATTTTGGAAACGCTGGATAAGGGAGTATCTTCCTCACTTAACTCGGCGAACCAAGTGCTACCAGCCGGTGAAACCAATTGAAATAGGTGACATTGTAATAATCGTTGATGACGCCAGCCCAAGAAATACATGGCCCAAAGGAAGAGTGATCAGTACAACTTGCGGTAAGGATGGACAAGTCCGACGAGCAACTATTCAAACTGCATCATCTATTTACGAGCGGCCAGCAGTAAAATTGGCTGTTCTCGATGTTAGGAGGTAAGTCGACCCGCTTAAACCGAGAGTCGTCATACCGGAGGGGAGATTGTTGGCAACGCCGCCAGACGATACTCGAACAGAGAAAAAGGGCCGCCATTAAATAAAATGAAATAGGTGAAAAGATTTAAGCACGCGCTCGAAGAAAAAGGAAAAAAACTAAAAGTAAAGAGATATAATATTATATTCCTCATATTCCTTTAATTATGTATTTCTAATTGCTTCCTTTGCAGGAAATTTGTAATTTTCTTCTTCTGTTCTACTAAAAAATAAAACTGGAAAATTGACAAATTATATCTTCACCTTTTTTTTTGAGATCGATATTCATATGTTGCATAGAAGCAACAATGGTTGACTCTTTGGTTGGCTCTAATCAGATTTTCTTGATTCTTGAACCGAGTGACCCTTTCTCTTTGGATGTTCGTTGAATGTTGATTGTTTAGTTTATTGAACTTATTTTGTGGTTGAGTTTTATGACGGTCTGCTCTTGAGTTCTTTACAAACCCTTCGGTTCTATTATCGCTATATACTTCTCTATTTTTATTGAGGTTATTTATATTTCTTTCTTTTTTCTTAAGTAATAACTCATGGAGTGTATTTTTATTGATATTTCCGTTTTGAATATCATATGGCCTTTGTTGGGTTGTTGCATGTATGGACGTGTTATAGAAAAGATTTGCTTTATGTACTGCTTTACGGATCTCGTGTATAGTGGGATTTATTTTTCCGTTAAGGATTGCTCTTACTTTTTCTGCTAGTGTTCTGTGAAAAACTTCGATATCTGAATTCCCTGTGTGACTGTTTGGTTTTGTAAAATGGACATCAATTCCAAGATCTTCTAATAACTTTATTATTCTGGGAAAGTTGAACTCATTATCCATCACAAATTTCTTTGATTTACCGTTTACAGCTATTAGTTGCAGAATAGTTTCTTCTAACGTCTCATGTGAAACATTAGGAACATAAGTGCTTGTAGTCAGTTTACTAAATTTGTCTATTGAAGTGAGGAATATAGTTTTAGCTATACAGTAAATATCCATGTGTACAATTTCATTAATATCTTTAGGAGTCTCTGTTAGATGGAAATTTTCTTTTACAGGTCTTCTATCGTATTTTGATTGTTTACATATATTGCAACTATTAACAACGACATTTATTAGCTCTCTTAAGTTTTTGAAATAGATTTTAGTTCTTAGTCCTCTATAATTTTCTTCGACTCCCGAATGGCCTGTTTCCTTTTCGTGGTACAATTTTATTTGCTTAACAGCTTCTTCTTCCGTTTTTATATCTTTAGCAAGGTATTCGCATTTAAAGAATTTTATTCTTGTTCCGAATAGTTCTATTAATTTTTGTTGCAGGATGTTATATTTAGTATTTGTTAAATCTGTAATATTCCTGTATTTTGTTCATTTATTAGGGGAATTAGACGGTTATTAAAATTGCTTTTATTTATTTCATTTATTCCTATGAATATTCTTTGGTTTTCTTTGACTTTTCAAAGCCCATATCCGTCTTTTAATATTATCTGTTGTTTAAATATGTTAACTGAACTGTTTTTAATGGGAAAATGGTCATTCGCTTCTTCATGTTGCGAGTGTATCGTAGCTTGTATTGATTCGTTATCTTCGCTATCTTCTTCTAACATGTTTATTTCATCTTTTATATCTCGACTCAAAAAATCAGCTACAGTATTACTTGTTCCTTTCAAATATTCGATTTGCATGTTATATTCCCCTAGCTGGAGTACCCATCGTTGTAAACGAGGTGAAATATCCTTGCCAAGGTTTTTAATTTGAAGCCATTTTAGCGGCTGGTGATCCGTTTTTAGTTCGAAGCGTCTACCATATAAATAAGGTCGCAGATGTCTTACTGACCAAACTATTGCGAGTAATTCCTTCTCAGTTGTACTATAGTTCTTCTCATGTTCTTTGAGTGTTCTACTTATGTACGTTATTGGGTGACCTTTCTGAGATAGTACTGCACCAATTGCATAGTTGGATTCGTCTGTTGTTAATACAAATGTTTTGTTAAAATCAGGATATGCCAGTACGGGTTCTGTTTGAAGCGCGTTTTTTAGCTCTTGATGTGCTTTTATATAGTTCGTATCGGATTTATCGATCCTCGTATCTTTCTTAAGATATTTAGTAATAGGTTGTGCAATTTTTGCATAAAATTTAATAAATTTTCTATAGTACCCAGTTATACCCAAAAAAGATTTAATTTCTTTTTGTGTAGTAGGTAATGGTATTTTCTCGATAACTGATGTTTTGTCTGAATTAGGTTTAATACCTTTGTCAGTGATAGTATGACCTAGGAATTGAGTTTCCCGTTTCAAGAAGTTACATTTATCGATTTGAACTTTTAAATTATTTTTCTTCAATCTCTGGAACACTAGATTTAAATTAATCATATGTTCTTCCAAAGAAGTACTGAAGATTAGGATGTCATCTAAATAAACAACACAAATTTTATTAATCAGGTCATCTAGAACTTCGTTCATCATCCTTTGAAAGGTAGCTGGGGCATTTTTTAATCCAAATGGCATACGTAACCATTCGTAGTGCCCATATGGAGTTGAGAAGGCAGTTTTCTCGATATCTGATGGGTCCATTTTGATTTGATGGAATCCTTTTGCCAGATCTAGTGTCGAAAAATATTGGGCTCTTCCCAGTTTGTCCAATATCTTATCGATATTAGGAATAGGGTGTTTGAACTCGATTGTTTTCTCGTTCAATTTTCGATAGTCAATTACCATTCGCCATTTCTGTTTTCCAGAATTGTCTACTTTCTTTGGTACTACCCATATAGGTGCGTTATATGGTGAAGTACTTTTTCTTATAATATTCTGAGCTAATAGATCTTTCACTTGTCGTTCGATCTCTTGTTCGTGTATCTTAGGATAACGATAAATTTTGCTAAATATGGGACTGTCATGTTCGGTCCTGATATTATGCATTGTTTGGGTGGTGGAAGTCAGTTCATCACCTTCTTTGTAGAAAACATGTTTGTTTTCACGAATAAATTTATTTAGGACTTGTTTCTCCTTTAAATTCAAATCTTCACTAATTAATTGGATCATTTCCGTTGATTTACAATAATTGAGTGTTTGGATTTGTTCGAATTCGTATGGACATTTTTGGGTGTTATTGTTATAATTTTGGAAATAAGTTTTCCGTTTATTTATTTCAATACACCCCTCTTTTAAGTCTATCTTCGCTCCTATTGGTTTTAAAAGATTCTGACCCAAGATGCCTACGAATTTATCATTATTTAATTTCATGATTTTCCATGCCATTGTTGATTCATTTTCGTTGAATTCAACAGGTAATGGTGTAATGATTTCCTCTCTTATAAATGTTTTGCTATTTGTGGTTACTAATTTTATAGGTACTTTTAATTTTAGTCTTTTAAATTCTAATAGTTCTGACTCATCTAAAATACTAGTGGTAGCTCCTGTATCTACTAAGACTAAATGTTTTTTGTTATTTATGGTTATGGGTATTATGGGAAGTGTGTCCCTTTCCCGACTAACATAAAATTTACTTCTTCGATTTGCTCTTTCTGCTCTATGTTGTTTACATCCATAGGCTCTGGCCTATTTCTAAATTGTCCCGAATTCTGTGGGCCATTATAGTTTTGCCTGTATTGTCCTGAATGACTAGTTCTAATATTGTTGTGCCTATATTGTCCTGGGTAATTCTGTCTTTGTAAATGTCTCGTTTGAGTTTGGAAGTTGTTAGGTTGTTTTTGGATGTTTCTATGTTGGTCTGGTCTGCTGTTTGTATTACTTTGACGAGATTCACTTAGATTCTTATATCTAACAAGTAAAATTCTTATATCTAACAAGTAAGCTATACGCTTCTCTAATATTAATTATACTAGCATTATTTGTGGGATTATAAATTAGGCTTATTTCTAGCTTACTCTTCTTATTCAGCTTCAGCAGTATTTCCTCACATTGGCTGTATAGGGTGTGGATGTCTCTAGTGTTGATGTTATGCAGGTCCTGCAGGATTTGGTCGAATGTTTCCGGAACTCTAAAGTCTTCCATCAAAGTGGCTCGTAGTAGAGGCCATGAAGGTGTCACTATTCTTCTCATTGTGTTGATAGCGGTGCCTTGTATTTTGTTGCGGATAATTAGAGTTGCATAATGCTCTATTGTCTTCTGAGATGTGGGCATATATGTAGTCCACATATTCCACAAAGGATATCATGTCTTCGTCCGGTTTTCCGGCAAATGAGGGGATTGTCTCCAGACGTTTGATTGCGACATTTTGATCTGCTTGTGCCATTTTGTTTATATAAAACTTTTCACTTTTCACTTTATCAAAATGTTTATAAGAGTTTGTTGATTTTTTTCTTTCGCGATTTATACTTATTTTAAATGTATATTCACTCGCGTTGGAATAAAAATTTATATGTACTCCGGTACGGTTCACTGGATTGTTTCTCTCAGGTTATGTGCATTAACCCTCTTAGAACAATCCTACCGACTGCGCCAATTAAGTAATTAACAAAGTTTATTATTTAAAAAAAATATTCTTTTATTAATTAGGTGAGCCGATCTGCTCATATGCGTTGAGAAATCAAGACTAACTATTCTTTACAAAGGTTTGTTCTTATATACTACTTAAAATAACGGCGTCCATCATATATCATCTGGGTTTATGGTATCCAGATGAGGACATTCTAGATTGGGTTGCGGCGTCCATCGTACATCATTTAGTTATCGTTTCTAGATAAGGACAACCTAGATCGGGTTGCGGCGTCCATCGTACATCATCTAGTTTATTGTTTCTAGATAAGGACAACCTAGATCGGGTTGCGGCGTCCATCGTACATCATCTAGTTTATTGTTTCTAGATAAGGACAACCTAGATCGGGTTGCGGCGTCCATCGTACATCATCTCGTTTATTGGTTCCAGATGTTGGTGATCGTGGGATCGTCTTCGTTGTTGTGAGTCCCTAACATAACTCACGCGGTCTGTTAAGGGACCTAACATTGCACGTGCAGATCCGAAATTCGTTGTCCTTTATTATTTGCTGGGTTCGTCAACAGTAAATTCATGCGTATCCGAGGCTTGTTGTTGTTTCGGAACTGGGTTTGGTTTTCCGCAGTCTTGCAGCTACCCCAGCGTACAACCCCCAACCTGGAGGGCCAGGCCTGTTAAAAATTATATACTAATACATTACGCATTACTCATTATCTCTCTTTATTATTGCTCTTTCTCTTTCTCTTTTCTTTCATCAACTCGTAATATCAAGTATAGTTACTTACTAGTTTTAGTCAGTCACAATTTATTACTCGTAGAAGAAGTACCTAATAAAGATTTATACATTAACCTTGTCTTGGTCTTTCTATTTGCAACGTTCCGCCGGGTTCCTTTTTTCATAGACATTTTTCACATGGTGCCGAAACCCGGGAGAAAGGCAAACAAAGACGTACTCGTATAAATAAAATCGTTTGTAGGTACATCATCTAATCAGTGGCTCTAAAGATTCGGTTACGCGAGTGCGAAAAAAAAAATCAGTAAAAGGTGCCGATGGAATTCTCAGCGCCGTCAGCCTATAGAGGGCAAGTGACTAAGATCGTGAAAGCGGCGTTGGAGTTTCTAAGCGGGGAGGAATCCCAACTGAATGACCCTGAGAAGTACGACGATATAGAAGAAGAACTCGTTTCGTATATTCAAAGATTGACCGCAGCGCATGAAAGCCTGATGACAAGGAATCAAGAGATCCTTGCCAAAAATCTTATCAAAGCAGAGGGAGTTGATCTCGATAGAGAGCTCGAAAAAATGGCGGACTATCAAGATTCCGCCATAGGTATGCTCGCAAAATTAAATTCTCGAGTTAATCAAATTCGTAGAAAGCAGACTCCTGTTACTAATAAGTTTGAGCCTAATATATCATCGACATCTGTAGTAAACGTTCGTTAAAACTTCCAAAATTGCAGTTGAAAAAATTTTATGGCAATTTTCAAGAATGGTTGCCATTTTGGGAACAGTTTCGTACCGCCGTGCATGAAAACAACTGTTTAACATCGGCCGACAAATTATGCTATTTTGAGTCCGTGTTGGTAGGTAGCACAAAAAAAGTTATTGCTGGTTTAACGGCTTCAGAGATGTGTTACGATGCAGCTGTCTCACTTCTACAAGAGCAATTTGGAGACACTGAACGTCTAGTAGACAAGCACATGCAGCAGCTAATCTCTCTTCGCCCTATACATTTTAAAACACGATGTTGTTGGTTTACGCAATTTGTATATTTGTGTTACAGCGTGCAGTCGCACTCTAACAGCATTGCAGATTCCCTACCACCAATATTATGTCATGCTGAAATCAATATTGCTACGGTGCTTGCCAGTGGATCTTCGTGTTGATTATCACCGTCTGACAGAGCGAGATAGCGATGTGGAAGATGCTAGAAACTCAGACTCAGGAAGTACTTCCATTCTTTCGCACATCGGCGACAAGCAAGTCCAAGATCTAATGCGGTTTCTAAAGAGGGAAGTGGAGTCGCTGGAAATAAGTCGAGTTTTCTCTGTCGCGTCAACTGGCAACCATCAACTTCCTTTTCAACCACCAACACTGCAGCTAGCTTGGTTTCGTTAACTGATAAGACGAATGCTTATTCTGTTCATCAGACAGACACGCAACAAAAGAGTGCGATAGTGAGCTGTCCCTCGCGGAAAAAAGAGACATTTTGCGGAAGAGTAATCGATGTTCTCGTGGCGCTAAGCGCAGTCACTCTTCTAGAAAATGCCGTAGCGCAAAGTTTAATTCGTGTAAAAAATGCAAAGGCAAACACTTTACATCCATGTGTGATCCATCAAACAAATTCTTTAATTGCACCAACCGAAGACAGTGAAACGCAGAATGTATTGAACTTGTGTGCGTGTAATTCAGTTCATCAAAATTCAATCGTCTTTTTAAAGACAGCTCGGGGCATTGCCGTTAATCCGTGCAGGGAAAAACCATTATTAATTCGCTTTATTATCGACGGCGGCAGTCAACACTCCTTCGTTCGCGAAAGTTTAGTTCGGAAATTAAATCTCGTTCCCATCGGTGTAGTAAACATTTCTGTTATTCCCTTTGGATGTAAAGAAAAAACTCCATGTCAACAACTTCAAAAGGTAAAAATCATGATAAGCAGCCAGTACAACAGCAAACGTGTGGAAATCGAAGCAGTTGTTGTACCTGAAATCTGTATTGACGTTTTGCAAGCGCCTGACAGTTCATGTCCATCTGTCAAAGGTCTACGTCTCGCAGATTATAATCACGTTTCCATCGAAGCAGAAGAGATTATAAGCATACTCATTGGATCTGACTACTACTGGACGGCAGTAACCGGTAATCAACGACGCATTACTCCAGCACTAAGGGCTGTTGAAACCATCTTTGGCTGGACATTGCAGGGAGCACATACATCTGCCGGTAAGAATCTTGTTTCGAACGTTCACTTATGTTCCTCTTCATAAAGGGTGATTTTTTAGCTGGTTTGGTTTTGGCAACACTGGTTTTGACAGCTGACGTGTGTTTACTATCAAAATTCGTGCTCGGTTCGAAATGTTCATCCGAGCCGAGGATCCGCTTTTTTATCGAAAAATTGTGTTCAGCGATGAGGCTCATTTTTGGTTGAATGGGTACGTAAATAAGCAAAATTGCCGCATTTGGAGTGAAGATCAGCCAGAAGCATTGCAACAGCTACCAATGCATCCCGCAAAAGCCACTGTTTGGTGCGGTTTATGGGCCGGCGGCATTATTGGGCCATATTTCTTCAAAGATGATGCGAATCGCAGCGTTACTGTCAATGGTGAACGCTACCGAGCGATGATAACAAACTTTTTTTTGCCCGAAATGGAAGTTCTTGACTTGCATGATAAGTGGTTTCAACAAGACGGTGCCACATGCCACACAGCACGCGAAACAATGGCGCAATTGCGAGGCGAGTTTGGTGAACAGTAAATTTCACGTTTCGGGCCGGTCAATTGGCCGCCTAGATCGTGCGATTTGACACCATTAGATTATTTTTTGTGGGGGTATGCCAAGGCTAATGTGTATAGGGACAAGCCCGCTTCGATTGACGCACTGGAAGCCAACATCCATGCATTCATTCGTGAGATACCGGCCGATATGTGTGAAAGAGTATGCCAAAATTGGACTCAGCGGATGGGCTACCTGAGACGCAGCCGCGGTCAACATTTGCATGAAATTATCTTTAAACATTAAATTGCAAGGTTCAAACTATCGATTCAAATAAATATTTCATTCATTTTTTCGAATTTTTTGTGTTTTTTTTTTAAAAAAAGTTCTAAACCTCTTAAAAAATCACCCTTTATAATCTTCAGCACCAATTTTCTTCCGCCTATCCTGAACGACAAAGATCTTACGTCATTCTGCTCATTGGAGGAAATCGGACTCCAAAGTGAAGATGCTGAAAACCATCAACTAGCGGAAAACTTAATTGCCAAATGTATTAGAAGGAAAGGTTCCCGATATGAGGCTGCGCTGCCGTGGAAAAATACAGACGTTCTAATAAAAAGCAACAGGAACGAAGCTCTAAGACGACTTGATTCACTTACGAGGCGCTTATCTAGGACTCCAGAGAAGTTTCAAGAATACGATGCTGCTCTCCGACAGATGATTTCGAATGGTATTGCGGAAGTAATTCGTTTAGACAATAAGAAGACATCAAAGCGGGTTTTCTATCTTCCACACCGTCCTGTATACAAGGAAGAAAGTACAACGACCAAGCTGAGGATTGTATTTAATGCCTCGGCGGGTGATGAGGATTCTCCGCCACTCAATGATTTGCTACATATGGGTGCAAACTTGCTACCAGAGGTTCTAAGAGTACTGCTAATCTTTCGTCTAGGACGCTTTGGGATAGTAGCTGACGTGGAAAAGGCATTTTTGCAAATATTGCTGAATGAGAACGACCGTGACAGCCATCGTTTTGTGTGGTACGCTTCACAGACATCTACAGACCAGAGGCCTGAGTACAAGGACTACAGGATGACAAGGGTCACTTTCGGCGTAAACTCCAGCCCATTTCTTTTAACCGGGACAATACGTATGCATTTAGCTAAAGAAAAGGTTCGTTTTCCCACTACATGCAAAGTGCTACAGGAATGCTTCTATATGGACGATATAGCGATGAGTGTTAATACTGAAGAAGAAGGGAAGCAGATCAGCGAGGAAGCCATCATTATAATGAACAACATCAGCATGAACCTGAGGAAGTGGAACTCCAACTGTGCACAAATACGAGACCATTTTGGTTCAGCTGAAGCTCCGGCTGTGCAGAAAGCTTACTCACTTGAAATCTTGCGAGAGGTACTAAGCGTAATGTACTTCAAGCAATCGCAAGAGTTTTCGATCCATTAGGAACGATTGGTCCAGCTGTTATAAAAATCAAAATCCTATTTCAAATACGACGTCACACAGCCGCTTTAGACTGGAAACACTGTTCCGGAAAAGAGAATCCTGCGGATCTTCTCACACGGGGTACAACTGCCGAAAATCTTCGGACTTCTTTGTTATGGGCTAATGGACCAGCCTGGCTCAACGATGGTGAAAACTACAACTCTGATGACATCAAAGATGCTCTGTGCAACGTTACTCAGTTGGCTCTACTTCCGCCTACTTCTGTTTCTGTGAGCAAGCCACTCGATCCACTCCTTTGTTACCAAAACTTCAGCACTTGGAAGCGTTTGTTACAAGTTACAGCCTACATATTGCGCTTCTGGGGTTCGTGTCGTAAAACGAGGCAAAGGGCATCTGCTCTTTATTTGACTGCTGAGGAGCTTGAACTCGCTGAAGCATATTGGCTCAGGTATACACAATTTGATAAATACGCTAACGAAATTTGTTTCTTGCAGAAAGCGAAATCGGTACCTGACGGGTCCAAAATTGCACAACTGGGTGGTCGCCTTCAGTGCTTAGATGAACCTATGGATCTAAAGCACCCCATAATATTGCCAAAAGATTCCTACGTCACTGAACTCATAGTAAAGGACTATCACGAAAGAACAGTACATGGCGGTGTCAACATATTCTTATCGCAGATGAGTTCTCGGTTCTGGGTTCCCAAAGGACGCCAATTGATTAGAAGATTGCAGTTAAAATGTTCTGGCTGCCGCAAACTATGGGGAAAGCCAGCTTCGCAGCCATTCGGACCACTTCCAATTGAGAGGTTGACGCTTTCAAGGCCTTTCGCGAACGTCGGTGTCGACTTCGCCGGCCCCCTTTACTGTTTCGATCACTGAAAGGATGAGATGTGGAAAACATATTTAATGGTCTTCACATGTGCTGCCATTCGTTCTGTGCACTTGGAGATGGCGGGAAGTTTAACAAGCGAGAGCTGCTTAATGGGATTAAGACGTTTTATCGCTCGGCGGGGTACTCCATCAGTCATATATTCCGATAACGCACGAACCTTTCGGAGGGCGGCTTTGGAGTTAGGTGCTGTCAATCGATTTTCGAAGATGAACCCGTCCAAGGGTTTTTGTTCAATAAGCGCGTCAAATGGAGGTTCATAGTGGAAGGAGCTCCTCATACGCACAATCAAAAATGTTCTCAAGATGGTCATAGGCAAGGCAAAGCTTACTTTCGAGCAACTGAGAACAATTATCGTCGAAGCTGAAGGTGTAGTTAATGCTCAGCCACTAACATACATGAGCAGTAATCCGTTAGACTACACTCCACTGACTCCTGCTCACTTTTTGATGGGTCATTGTGGATCATGCGTTCGTGAATTAGTATCTGATTCACCTAATATACAAAATCTGTGAAAGCAGCGGATAAAGTACATCAGTATGCTGGAGAAGCGATGGCGTGTTGAGTATCTGCAACTGTTGCGATCGTTTCACCGCAACAAATGCAGTCCTTCAGTACAACTAAACAAAAATTATGTCGTCCTCGTTTTTGATGCCGGTAAACCAAGTGTTATCGCCGTCTTAAGCTACGACATCTACCCGGCAGGGGTAAATCAGACATGTGTCTGCATTCTAAAGTATTATTAAGCGAACAGATCTACTTATCTGTCACATTCCTTTGCAACACGTTTTTCCTGGGATGCATTTCCTAGTTTTCTTTTATATGAATCAGCCCACTAATAAAGACCGTAGATTGTTAATCATATTTTTTCAAATACCTAAGGTAAGAATTAATTTATAAACTTTTCCCATGTATAATAAATGTTCTTTATCAGATTTTTAAGCTGTAAAAATAAAAAAAAAAAACAAGCTATAAGAACTTGGGTTTCAACAAACTTAAAAATCTTAGTGGCGCAAATGGATATGGCTTCGGCGAAGAACCCAGCAGCATGCGCAACATCAACGCCATTAGCTACGGCGAGCTGCGAGTTGTGTACACGGCCGGACGAAACGTCTGATATGGTTGCTTGTGATGACTGCAGCCGTTGGTACCATTTTGACTGCGCACAAGTAGATTCCCGCATCGCGGACGTCAGTTGGCATTGTGAAAAATGTCGTGATAGTGCGCCGCAAACTTCACCCACTTCTGCGCATGTCAATCAAGAGGAGCCGGCGAAATCAGCAGCTCCATCAAGGATTTCATCTCGAAGCAGACAAAGGAAACAGCAAATTTTGATGCAGCAACTGGAGGAAGAGAAAAAGCTGCGTGAACAAAGTGATGCGATCTACTTGGAAAAGAAGTACAAGATTTTGTCGGAAGCAGTCGAATCGGAAGACAAAGAAGAAGGTTCAGGTAAGTCAGTATTATTAGATCGTAGCCATCTAACCCAGCGATGGGTAGATAAAATAAATTCCGCTGCTCCCATTGGCGCTCACGCTACCGTGCAGCCGAGCCAGGAGCCAAAGCGGCCACTTTCGGTTACCGGTGTGACTCATGGCCAACCTCACCCTAGTGTTTTGCAACAGAACCGTGAGGTACCAATCGCACCCATGACCCAAGAACCAATTTGTTCTAATTCCCGCTCTCCCTCCATTGAAAATAATATAAATAACCTTTCACCAACTCAATTTGCAACCAGGCACGCGATTCCTAAGGAACTACCTTTGTTTAATGGCTTTCCGGAAGAGTGGCCTGTTTTTATAAGCTCCTTTGAACAGAGCACGAGTCTCGCGGGTTTTACAGATGCTGAGAATTTACTGCGGTTGCAGAGATGCCTTCGTGGAAGGGCTTTCGATGCCGTAAAGAACCGCCTTTTGTTACCATCGATGGTTCCCGAAGTTATTAGGACACTTCGAATGCTATTTGGCCGACCGGAACACATTCTTCACGCGATGATTGCTAAAGCAAAAAACCAAGCACCTCCAAGAGCTGATAAAATGGAAACGCTTATTGAATACGCTCTAGCAATTAAAAACGTTTGTGATACCATGGAGGCTTCTCATATGACGGCTCATTTAAATAATCCTGTTGAACTGGGCGATTTTTTCTAAAACCTTAGAAGCTGCCACTTTGCATGATTTTTCGAGCTGGCTCTACGAGATAGCAGAAGCGACCTGCACGGTTGTTAATCTGTCTGCCCCAAACCCATTAGAGAAACGTTCAAACAAACGCGGTGGTCACCTGTACACCCATGCTAGCGGGGTAGCTCATAGCAACCATTCTCAAAACAACTGCTTCGTTTGTCAAAGCAGCCACTCACTGGATTCTTGTGACCAGTTTAAAGGAATGGATCGAACACAAAGGTGGAGCATAGTCCGCCAATTACGTTTATGTCACATCTGTTTGAGTAAACACCCCCACTGTCGATGCGGCCTGACAATGTTGTGTGGGGTAGAAGGGTGCAGGCTCAAACATAACCCTCTCTTGCACCGATTCTCTTCGACAGCAGAAGCAGAGCACCAGGGTAGGCAAGCGGTTAATGGACGTTCCGCTCAGTATCCTGCTAACCACATGCAGGGTAGACAATCGGTTAATAGGTTGTTGCCTTCAGTGGTAGTAGGGGGTTCCGGTCAGCTTTCAAACAGCCACTTCCAGAGTGGGCAATCAGGCGATAGGTATAACAGTGAGGCGGTGGCAAGCTGCTCTGGCCGTCAGTCAGTCTACAACAATAATTTTTTTGAAGGCTGCCATACTAATGGACCACGATTAGACTTTTCGAGTGTACTGTTTACAGTTATCCCTGTAACCCTCCATGGAAATAAAAGATCCGTAAACACCTTTGCTTTCTTGGACGGTGGCTCTTCGCTGACTTTAATGGACAATGAGCTGCCACAAGCGCTGGACCTGCCTGGCCGATCCGAAGAACTTTGTTTGCGATGGACTTCCGATACAACGCGCGTCGAAAGTGACTCGAAGATTGTTTCTTTGACCATTACAGGGTGCTACGAAGGATGCCAGAAGTACCGACTCCGAGATGTTCGTACGGTGCAGAGTTTGGACTTGCCTAGACAATCAGTCTGCAGTGAGCTTCTAAAGGAACGCTATCCGTACTTAGCCCATTTACCAATTCAATCATATCAAGATGCGAAGCCAAGAATACTGATCGGCATGGATCACTGGAAGCTGGGAGTTCCCTTAAAGGTGGTAGAAGGTAGTTGGTCGCAACCAATAGCTACCAAAACGCGTTTAGGTTGGTCTGTTCACGGGCCAGAGGAGAGCAGCGGTAACCAGGTCAGATCTATCACTTCAGTCTCTCTATTTCCGAAAATTCTATTGATAGTGACCTCCACCAACTAGTGGAAAAGTTTTTTTCAATTGAGAATATCGGGGTTAGGATTCCAATGCATCAGTTGGTATCAGCTGATGAGAAGAGAGCCCTTAGTATCCTGGAGAACACCTGCAAGCTCGTTGATGGACATTTCGAAGTTGGTCTACTGTGGAAAGCGAATGACTTCGTCCTACCAAACAGCTACCCTATGGCATTTCGACGATTCCACCACCTGGAAAAAAAGATGGCGAATGACGAACAGCTCAGGAGCAATTTAAATAAGCAGATAGCGAACCTCCTAACAAAGGGGTACGCCGAAAAGTTATCGTCCGAAGAGATTCAGCATCCTAAAGGAGATCGGGCCTGGTATTTGCCGATATTTGTAGTACGGACCCCAAATAAACCGTCTAAGGTCAGATTGGTTTGGGATGCCGCAGCGACGAGCAATGGAAAATCACTCAACGATTTCCTCATGAAGGGTCCTGACCAGCTTGTACCAATAACAACAGTTTTATATGGATTTAGCCGCGGAAGGGTTGCTGTCTGTGGAGATATAGCCGAGATGTTCCATCAAGTGGTAGTGAAGAAGGAGGATAGAAGTGTACAGCGATTCTTATGGAAGGACCGAAAAGATTCTAAGGAGCCGAGCGTTTTCGAGATGAGGGTTATGACCTTCGGAGCAACGTGCTCTCCCTGTATTGCCCATTACGCCAAGAATCGTAACGCAATGCGCTTTGCCAATAGCATGCCAAGAGCCGTCGACGCGATAATAAACCACCATTACGTCGACGATTTTATTGATAGCGTGGACACAGTAGAGGAAGCCATCCAGCTCGCCAAGGACGTACGAGAAATTCATGCGAACGCTGGATTTCACATCAGGAACTGGATGTCGAATTCAACTACCGTACTAAGGGAACTGGAACAGGATGGTAGTCGATCTCTAAGTAAAGCCTTCGGGGTGACTGATATGGACATCGTGTCAACCGAAAAGGTCTTGGGAATGCATTGGTGTACCTCAGCTGACGTTTTCACCTTCGTTTTAAAACTCAATCACCTTAACCGAGAAGTACTTTGCGATGGCAAGATTCCCACCAAGCGAGAAGTCTTGAGGATTCTAATGGCAATCTTTGATCCGATGGGGTTTCTCTCACATTTTCTGGTCTATGTGAAAATACTGCTGCAAGATATTTGGAGAACGGAGATAGGTTGGGACGAGGAGATACCCCCTCATTTATCTGATCGATGGATCCAGTGGCGAACCCTGCTACCTAGGGTGACAGAGGTGCAGATACCGCGATGTTACTCCCCATTCTTGAGCCAACCAGAGGTTTACGTGCAACTTCACACATTTGTTGATGCTAGTGAAAATGCATACGCTGCAGTCTCTTACTTTAGAGTGCAGTATGCCGATAACATTGACACCACGATAGTGAGCGCGAAGACAAAAGTGGCCCCCCGACGGCCTTTATCTATTCCTCGACTCAAACTGCAGGCAGCGGTATTGGGAGTCCGACTGATGTATTCCATTTGCAACGCGCACCCGTTTCCGAACCGGAAACCGGAACTTCGACCACAGGAAGAATGGTTTCAAGGTCCGCCGTTCCTGCGCAAGGACTCATCGGAATGGCCGCAGATTCCAACATTGGAAACTATAGGCACGGAAGAATATCGGCCACGCTTGCTACAAATCAGCGCCCTCAGGGAAAGTTGCAGCCTACTCGACGTGGAACGCTTTGCATGGAGACATGGAGATCTCTGGTTCGAACTTTGGCATGGATCATTATGTTCACGACCTCGTGTAGGTATGGACCGGAGCCGCAACCAACCAACGGACTCATTCTCACATCAACGGCCATACAAAAGGCTCAGGCGCTGCTTTACAAACAAGCCCAGTTTGCATCCTACGCTGAAGACATCCTTCGCTTGAAAAATAAGCAACCCGGAAGTACAGTGATGCTTGACCGCAAAAGCCCTCTTGCCAAGCTATCACCTTTTTTGGACGAGAGAGGCGTGTTGAGGAGGCAAGGCCGCATTGCCTTTGCCGACTACGTTAATACCGACTGCATAACAACAATCATCCTACCGAAGTCGCACCGTATCACCTTGTTGATCGTCGATTGCTACCATCGCAGATACCACCATTGCAACCATGAGACGGTTTTGAACGAAGTGCGACAGAAATTCTACGTTCCGAATATGAGATCCTTGCTGAAATCCGTAAGACGACTTTGCTAAGTTTGCAAAAACCAGCGTGTATTCCCAAGAGTTCCAGAGATGGCGAACCTTCCCCGGGCGAGGCTGGGAGCTTTCTTCAAACCCTTCTCATTCGTCGGAGTGGACTATTTCGGCCCGTTTTTAGTCGCCGTTGGAAGGAGAAATGAAAAGCGATGGGGAGCACTCTTCACCTGCCTCACCATTCGAGCGGTTCATATCGAGGTGGCACACAGCTTAACTACGGATTCGTGCGTTATGTGCCTAAGGAACTTTATTGCTCGTCGGGGCACTCCCTTGGATGAAGAATTTACAGTGACAACGGGACTAATTTAAGAGGTGCAGAGAGAGAGCTTCGGGAGGAGTTGAAAAGGGTTGACTTGGGTGGGGTTGCCAATGAGTTTATATCAGAGAGTTTGAAGTGGAAATTTAACCCACCAGTAGCCCCTCATATGGGTGGGGCGTGGGTGAGGCTTGTACGATCTATTAAAACTGTCTTTTATAAAATTCTTCCTTCAAGTAGATATAGCGACGAAACTTTGCGAAGCGATCTTGTTGAGGTCGAGAATATAATTAATTCGAGACCGTTAACCTTCGTATCCTTGGAAAGTGCTGACGATGAAGCACTCACGCCGAATCATTTTCTTCTCGGTACTTCAAATGGCTCAAAGCCCCCTTGTGATGCCGAGAGAATTGATATGAGGAAGAGTTGGAAACGATCGCAAGTAATAGCAGACGCGTTTTGGAAGAAGTGGGTGAAGGCGTATTTACCAACTCCAAACAGAAGGTCTAAGTGGTTCCAGAAGGTAAAACCCATCGCTAAAGGGGATTTGGTCATCATCCTTGACCCTAACTTGCCGAGAAGCTGCTGGCCCAGAGGAGTTGTGGTAGATACCGTTGTGGCAAAAGACGGACAAGTTCGCCGGGCTACAGTTAGAACCTGCAGCGGTTTGTATGACCGACCTACAGCCAACTTGGCCGTGCTTGACGTAACCAAGACTAGCGATGAGGAGAGTAAGACTGATGCCGATTGCAGTCAACTTACTGGGGGCGGTATGTTATCGCCGTCTTTAGCTACGACATCTACCCGGCAGGGGTAAATCAGACATGTGTCTGCACCCTAAAGTATTATTAAGCGAACAGATCTACTTATCTGTCACATTCCTTTGCAACACGTTTTTCCTGGGATGCATTTCCTAGTTTTCTTTTATATGAATCAGCCGACTAATAAAGACCGTAAATTGTTAATCATATTTTTTCAAATACCTAAGGTAAGAATTAATTTATAAACTTTTCCCATGTATAATAAATGTTCTTTATCAGATTTTTAAGCTGTAAAAATAAAAAAAAAAACAAGCTATAAGAACTTGGGTTTCAACACCAAGGATTAATTGGAGGATGGCTATCATAGAAAACACTTTCGCTGGTCGTGATGGTAAAGTCAGGGCGTGTGAGATACGCTATTCAGATGGGACTCGACCCCCCGAAGGCCAGTCCAATTATTGTATTCACTGGAACTTACTCCTTCTTTGCCGGCCGGAGGATGTTGAAAATTATATACTAATACATTACGCATTACTTATTATCTCTCTTTATTATTGCTCTTCCTCTTTCTCTTTTCTTTCATCAACTTGTAATATTAAGTATAGTTACTTACTAGTTTTAGTCAGTCACAATTTATTACTCGTAGAAGAAGTACCTAATACAGATTTATACATTAACCTTGTCTTGGTCTTTCTATTTGCAACGTTCCGCCGGGTTACTTTTTTCATAGACATTTTTCACAAAGACCTTTGTTGGACCACTTGGACGGGGATGTGAGAGCTGCGGTTGGCCCATAAAGGGTTCATCCGCCACCATCTCTGTTTCAGGACCCTGACTAGTAATGAAAAATCCTCACTGACCTCAGCTCCAAATATGGCGAAGTAGCTCAAGCAAGTCTAATGAATTCATCCGCCGTACGTCCTCTTTCTGAGGGGCTCATGTAAGGCAGTCATTCCGAGAGCATTATAGTGTTGCTATTTTCTTCGTGTTCAACACTCGCGCTTATAAGTTCAGCACGTCATGCCCAGATGGGCAGACCAGTACCCGGTGGTTACCACTGGGAAGTAAAATAAGCACAATTGATATGCATGAAAAGTTGCAACAGCTGGGCACCGCCAAGTTGATGTCAATCAGTGTCTACCCGATTCATACATACCCAACCACCTTTGGGTGGATTCTACTATCCACATTCGTTTAGTCCAATGAATTCATCCGCCGTACGTCCTCTTTCTGAGGGGCTGATGTAAGGCAGTCATTCCGAGAGCATTATAGTGTTGCTATTTTCTTCGTGTTCAACACTCGCGCTTATAAGTTGAGCACGTCATGCCCAGATGGGCAGACCAGTACCCGGTGGTTACCACTGGGAGGTAAAATAAGCACAATTGATATGCATGAAAAGTTGCAACAGCTGGGCACCGCCAAGTTGATGCCAATCAGTGTCTACCCGATTCATACATACCCAACCACCTTTGGGTGGATTCTACTATCCACATTCGTTTATATAGATTAAGTAAATATTTTTTTTTCTTTTCCGACCAGCATAAGGTAGCATTACACTGATTAATCAGTTCTTTTACGTTATAATAATAACTTGTTCCATTACGATTTATTTTCCTTTTTGCTTTGTTCGCTAACAAAGGCACTATGCCCCTAAGGCTGGATGCCTCAATTAAATTTTCTATCGAGACTCGGTGACACTAGTTGCACATAATATACCATTAGTTTTAAGTAATACATGAAGAAACCCTTTAATAAATATTTTTGTCAACGGAATACATAATGGTATAAGTCCTTTTATTGATATGGCGGTTGTCTTGATGTAGGAGTGGGAGAGTCTAAACTGAACAGAGCTCAGGAAGGGAGGGCATGGCAGGATCATCCCACCAATAGCCTGCCATCGTGTGCACGTAAATTTTAATTGTTACAACCTCCTGCTGGTAGTAGTAGTGAGATATATTAGGGCACTTAAGAACCCCCCCCAGCCGAAGCGTAGCCAGGGATAGCTAGACGTGCACCCGTGCCTTCTAAATGTATTTGGACTTCCACCTTACCAACCCGAGTTCATATCGTAACTCGACTGCTCCTAGGACGGCAGGAAGGGTGTAGATAACAATACATTTTGTCCTTCGAGTTAGGAGTTTTGAACCCAATTGTTTTGCCAAACCGCAGTAGCAGCGGTTTCCTAGGTTAATTCTTCGCCGGATCTCCACAAGGATATCATTTGTGGAGTTCATGTTGACTCCGAGGTAGATAAACTCCTTAACTACCTCTAAATTGTTGCTATCTATAGTGACGTTCTGTCCTAGGCGGTGGACATATGCTTGTTTGTTTGTTGATAGCATGTACTTAGTCTTGTCCTTATTTATAACAAGAACAACGAGTTTTGCCTGTTCGTCAATCGCCGTAGAAGCCTCTATCACGGCACGCTGGGAGCGACCGATGATGTCAATATCGTCTGCATACCCCAGTAGCTGGACGGATCTGTTGAAGATAGTGCCTTCCGTGTTGACACCTGCCCTGCGCACAATCTGCTCTTACACGACATTGAAGAAGTCAGATGATAGCGCGTCTCCTTGCCGAAATCCGGTGCATGTTTGGAATAGTTCGGATGAACTACTTCTCCAGCGTCACGCTACATGGCTGGATCAGTTTTGCCGGGTTCCCGAATTCGGCCAGTACCACATAAAGCTCCTGACGATGAATGCTATCATATGCGGCTTTGGAGTCGATTAATAGGTGGTGAGTCTCGACTTGAAATTCTTTTCCAGGATTTGCCTCAGTGTGAAAATTTGGTCTATACTTTGGTACATGCCGACTAGTGTGTTGCAGAACGGTTTGAGACGTTCACACAGTAAGTTGGATAGAATCTTGTATGCGACATTAAGTAGGGATATGCCTCGATAGTTCTTGCAAGACATAGGATCGCCTTTTTTGTAGATGGGGCATATGGAGGTGATAGTCCAGTCATCGGGCATACTTTCTTCCATCCATACTTGGTTGATGATTTGGTGCATGCGCCCTACCAAAACATCACCACCGTATTTGAAGAGCTCCGCTGGTAAACCATCAGAGCCGGCGGCCTTGTTGTTCTTTAGCTTTTTTATTGCTAAGCCAACTTCTTCTATACTGGGTGGTGGAACTGGTTCTTCATTGACTGGACGTGGGTTCTCTTCTTGCCCTATCACTGCTCCGCTCTCTACATCATGCCCATTTAGCAGCTCCTGGAAGTGCTGCTTGAAGCCAGCAGCCAGTTTTTTGGCTTTCTTGTAGAACTTTCGGATGTTGCTTCGATTGCGGGACTGGTTCTTCATTGACTGGACGTGGGTTCTCTTCTTGCCCTATCACTGCTCCGCTCTCTACATCATGCCCATTTAGCAGCTCCTGGAAGTGCTGCTTGAAGCCAGCAGCCAGTTGCTTGGCTTTCTTGTAGAACTTCCGGATGTTGCTTCGATCGCGGGACTCTTAGATCTCCTTGAGCTGGGAGACTGCGTAGGCCCTCTTCTATCTACGCAGGATTTTCTTCTCCTCCCTCCTCCTGGCTCGATACTCTTCCCTCGCTGCCCTTGTTTTGCGCTGCATCGCCTTCATATGTCCATCTTCTGTTACCTTTTTTCTGCGTACGCATTCATCATCATACCACGGGCTCTTTCTCTGGGGTGGGTGGAACCCTAATGTGGTTTCGGCTACCTCTTTGATGATGTCGCGATACTGGGACCACTTTGTGTTGGCATCTGTGGTAGGTGAATACACTGCGGAGAGTTTCTCACTCAGGCGCTTTTTGTAGACTTTGGCTAATCCAGGTGTGCTAAGGCCTCTAACGTCGAATTTCTTTTTCTGAGCGGAACGCAGCTTCTTCTCGTTGGATAGTCGAGCTCTGAACTTAGCCGCAAAAAGAAAATGATCAGAGTCGACGTTTGCCCCTCGGAATGTGTGCACGTTGAGGATGTTGGATGCGTTCCTCGTGTCGATTAGCACATGGTCGATTTGGTTGGCGGTTCGACCGTCTGGAGAGCGCCAGGTTGCTTTGTGGATCCTAAGCCTTGGAAACCTAGTGCTAGCTGCCGCGAAGTCAGTACGAGCTGCAGTTTTATAAAATTATAAAATTTTTAATTTGAAATTAAACAGAAATCCTTTTGCCACCAAATCAAATTTGTTTGAATTTGATTAAAACACGAAGGTGTACTTACTTATTCAATAAAATAAATAATACTGCCTAACTAGCTATCTATTTCCTGCGAGAGTGTGTTATTTGTATTTTAGTTTGAGTTTAGTTTGAATATACCCGATAGAATTTTAAAAAAATAATACCAGAAAAAAATTTTTACCCAGTTGAAGTGTGTGCAAACACGAATTTAATAAAAGAACAATTCAAAAAGAATACCAAAATAATTAAACTAAAAAACAAATTGCCTTTCTACTTTGTCCGACAGTGTATCATAATATTAAAAAAAAGAATACTTCCTTAAATAATGCTATCTTGCTGGTGTTTTAAATAATGTATCTAACAGCCCGATTCTGCGGTTGTGAGGCCTCACAAGTCTCAAGCCCTTGTGAGGTTGATTCCTTGTGAGGTTTGTTGTGTTTCCATAACATTTTTCGTATTCTACGATAATGCTCACAACAAACCTCAAAACAGATTCACCTCACAATGGTGAGATTATTATCACTTCAATTTTGTGGAATCTGAGAACGAAATATTATATCTACACCATTATTTCAATAAACAAAAACAAATTTATTAAGAAAATATTCGAAATGATGTAAAACGAAGAAAATAAAGTATTAAAGACATTTGGCACAAATCAAAATTTCCACATTCCTCAGTTTTTTTATACAGATATCAATTTTCCCCGAAAAGTTAATAAATATAGCGTAAAAGGTCAGGTTTAGGGTCTTTAAATGATTGGAAAGAGAAAAACAATGCCATTATATACAAATATTGTCATTTGTAGTGCTTTTGACTGGTTTTCTATTTTGTGACTTGCTTCATAGGAGATCACAATTTCGATTGTTTTTGTGAGCCTCACAAGTTGTGAGTGTGCTGCCAGAATACGAAAACCTCACAAAATCTATTTCACCTCACGTTGTGATTGTTTTGTGACTTGTGAGGTATCAGTGAGGTTTGCCAGAATCGGGCTGTTAATTATAAGTACTATGGGAAAAAAAGTTAAACGTGTTCCGCCATACTAATAATCATTTTTAGTGTCCAGGCTAAACTTCTCGAAGTCACAATAGCAAAAAAATATTGTGACCTACAAAATATCTAGTTTGAAGGTTAAAAATGATTATTAGTAAGGCCCGTTGTGTACAGTGAAAATCGAAAGATTTGCAATTTTTTTCGATCGAAAAACAAAAGAAAGGGATGTATGGTTAAACATATTGGGAATTACAACGGAAATTAGTACAAATAGAAATTTTGTTTGTGCCAATTATTTTGAAAAGGATATGTATGTTAGATAAAAAATTAAAGAAAGGTGCATTGCGTATTTCGATTCAGGTGATTCAAATTCAATATGGTAAAACATATTGCAATATCGAGGAAAACTTTCCGAGTTGCAGTGGTTATGGTAGCACTCAGAAAATAAGTTTTAAATGATGAAGATGTTACACATGAAAGCATCGAAATTAAACAGGCCAAACAAATAAAAATCCCTTTTATGGTCGAAAAATGATGAGATTAAAAAATTGAAAATAATCAAAATTAATAATTTACAATTACGTCGATAGCTATTTAAAAAAACAGAAAGTTAGGTTATAAAATAAATTGTCAAAAAAAGATATAAATGCGCAAACAGATTCTTATTTTTAAAATTTAAAGCCAATTGCAACGTGGCTGATAAGTATATGCCTCAGAACTTATATTTAAGGTCCCCTTTCATGTATCAATTTTTAAAATCGAAATGTAAAGTAAAGCTACCGCGCCCTTGTTCGATAAGACAACATTAAATTTAAAACAAGAAGAAAAGTAATATAGCCTATGCTTTGACGAAATTGATATTAAAAAAGAATTAGTGTGCAACGAAAATTTAGATAGGATTATTGGATTCGTTGATAATGATTAGGAAAGACCGTCTACGTTAGCTAATAAAGTCTGTTTTTTTTACTTACAGGTTTGTTTGCAAACTGGAAACAACCAATTTGCTATTATTTATCTAGTAATGCGCTAAAGGGTTTTGAGCTAGAAAACTCTTATTGTGCATTGTAGATGTCTTTGTCTATAAAAATAATTGCAATTGTTGCAGATCATGGGTCTAGCATGCATACTAACACCTTAATAAACATAACAAAAATAATTATATGCTCCAAAATTGATTATGGACTAACCATCTACGGCAAAAGTGACAAATCAAACTTAAAAACCTTGCATCCGACCTACCACACAGCAACAAGGGCAAGCCTAAGAGCGTTTCGAACCACTCCAATTAAAAATAATTATGACTGAAGGCGGATATTACTCAATTGAAAATAGATTTGAAGTTTCGACAACCCGGCTTCTTGCAAAAATTTGCGAATCTTACTGTTCTCCAATCCTTAAAGACGCAGCCAAAATTTTAAGACTCAAGAAGATTCCTAAACAACCGTCAACAATATATTTACCTTGCTCTATCTTACTTACGGGGAAGTTATCGGTATCGTCCCTACTGTAAAAAGCATACCTATGGAAAAACATCCTCCTTGGGCATTTCCTCAAAAATCCATAAACATAAAGTTATCAAAATATCCCAAAGACACAACACCCAAGGAAAAATACATCCAACTATTCCTGGACCTTCTAAGCAGGTATAGCAAAAACCTCTGGAACATCCTTTACACCGACAGCTCCAAAAGCCGTAAAGGAACCGGTTTCGCAATTGTCAACATAAACGATGGACTTTATTCTGCCCTACCCCCTTCGGGTAGGGGAAAGAATATACAAGAGGTTGGCATGCCTGTCGTAAGAGGCGACTAAAATACAACCTCCGTATACCGAGCAAATGGTGTTTACAAAAAATGCAATGAACAAAACAAAAAGATTAACTACCCCAGGTGGCAGTCCAGCTTTACTGGAAAATCCACCCTCTTCGGAGGTCGGCTCTACGGATTCTGGGGGGAGCCGCTTATTGCAATCCATTAACCCTTTTATTAAATGTTCAAGGGTATCTCGATCTCCTCCATCAAGGTCGAAAAGAAGTCCGCCGGGAGCGCCAGCGCGTGAGAAACAGGACTCAGTGAAAGATTAAAGTTTTTAGGAAGACAATAAAGCACTCCGAATCAAGCTTAAGGAAATAGACCTACTCTATCAAGATCTTAAGAAAGAGCCAGGAATACCACACCGACGAAGTAATGCTAGCACGCGAAACGAATCAGGTCGCTAAGAAAGGACCTAGTAAGAAAAGGAGAGCCGGTTCTTCCCCCGAAGTCGAGCCCCTAAAAGAACAAAAGCGTAAAGAACCGCAAGAAAATCAACTTCGATCGCAAATTCGCGCACCGCCTCCAATAAACGTCGTTGGGATATCGGAATATAATAAGTTGCATAGCCTCCTTAAAGGAACGATAACATCGAAATTTAAGGTTACATCTTTAAGGAATAATGCGTGCAAAATAAACGTCAATAACCACGACCTTCAAACCAAAGGGTATAAAATTCTTGATGCCGTAAATATCATCAAGAAGGAGAAGAAACAAACGGAAGTCGATGAGGATATCGTGGTAATACGTGAACTTCCGCTCTTTATGCTTACATTCGATAGGTCAGATAATATCGAAGATATCTACCGAATTAAAACAATATTAAATATCGTGGTAAAAATATAACTCATGCGTAGAAATGTAGGAATAATTCCACAGTGCAAACGTTGCCAAGGATTTAATCATACGCAAATGTATTGCCAAAAAGAACCGCGATGTGTGAAATGCTGTGGAGTAAAAAAACAATCCTCCGCTACCTGAGCTAATTGCAAGGGAAAGCACCCCGCAAATTATAGAGGCTGTGAAGTAGCTAAGGAGTTGCAAAAGCGGGGATATGCTTTCCTTAAGCCCGAAAATGCTAAATCAAAACCGCTAACTAAGACAAAGCGTAAGACCGTTCAGGGGTTAGTAGGCAATCTAAAACCTCCGGTTCCTGAACGTAAAAATTTCAGAAAAAGAAAGTCGGCAGAAAAGCCCTCGACCTCTGTTGTCAAAGGAAACCCTATTAAAAAATTGCCATCAGGAAAGCCACCGAATAATGGCCCTCGGACAGTCAGAGTGCAGACCTACGCTCAGGCCGCGGCATTCGAAGAACAAAAAACTTTGAAACATCGCCGGACCCTGTTTCTCATGTTTTCTCAGTACATGAACCAACAAACCAACTCAAAAAACCTCCATTTATTATTATGTCCCCGAAAAATAGTGAAAAGCCCATCTCATCCCTTAGCCCATTCCTTCTAAAAAAAAGGTATTGATAGTATTAGCAAAGATTATGAAAATATAAACCAACTACGTGACGGCAGTCTATTAATTTTTGTGAAATCACAAAGAACAGCATACCTTTTCCTTAAAGCTAAAGACCTTGCTGGTGTTTGCCCAGTAATAGTAAAACTGCACGATCGCCTTAACCAATCGAAAGGAATAGCGTTTGCACCATGCCTAATAAACGGCGCTGAAACAGAAATTGTTAGCGAAATAAAATCCCAAAGTGTGACGGAAATTTATAAATTTGTAAAAAAATGTGACGATGGAAAGCAAAAAGCAACAGGTCTCATGCTCTTCACACTCGATCTCTATCAAGTCCCCAAAACAGTTGATATCGCATGGTGTCCACTGGTCTGGAAAGTCAGGAAACGAAAATTTGGTCAGGGAATGTCAGGGAAAGTCAGGGAATTTCGAAAACAGTCAGGGAAAATTCACTGTATTTTTTTTTAAAATTGTAATTTCAAAAAAATTATTTGTGTCGAGCTTTGAAGTCTACCCACACGTTTCCGCAAAAAGATATAAAAATTCAATATTCATCAAACCAACAGAAATGAAAAATTGCAGAATCCATCAAGAATTAACAAGACTGACAATAATAACATATATTGTGATTTGTTTCAAACAAGAAAATAATGCCCCTATTATCGTTAGCGAGTCGAACAAAAAAAAAGCGAATGTGACTTATTTGTATTATGGTTAGCGAATTGAACAAAATTCATTCGCCTGAACTGTCAAACCGTTGGCGAATTTGAAGTCGTCTTATTGCGGGTTGCGAATTTATGAAAAATCATTCGCCTAAAACTTCAAATTTTGGCGAACAAAACTATTGGGTGAAACCTGAGGCGAATGTAACTTATGAATGAAAATTCAAGAAAAAAGTATAAAACCCATTCAAATCATATTTCTACATACATATACAACAAATCCCAGCTATAGCCAAAGGGTTGGTACAATTTGGAGCTTCAAAAAATTAAATAAAGAATATTTTATATTTAAGGCACACAAATTTTTCATTTTAAATTCCTTTTTTGTTGACATAAATGTTCGAATTGTCGTTTTGGTGCTGTCATTTTCGTTTTTATTATATAGGTAGCCTTTGATTTCTAAGCGAATGAATTAATTCGCCGACCATAATCGTACAAGGCGAGTGTTTCGACAACTGACTCGATCTAAGCGAATAATTCGACTCGCTAATGATAATAGGCCTATTACTAGACTAGTGTTTAAATGCGTTGTTTTTTTTTTTTGTATATTTGCAAAATTTGGTCAGCGAAAACTTCAAAACTGGTCAGGGAAAGTCAGGGAAAGTCAGGGATTTTTTTTTCTAATAATAGTGGCAACCATGTATCGGTTTTTACACTGCCAAAGTAACCGAGTATATACTAAACCCCATGCTTTGCCGCAACTGCCAACTGCTACTTGGCCACACAATCAAGCGCTGCAAAACCAGCACAAAGTGTGAACCGTGTAACCTGCCACCGCATACACCAGAACCATGCACTCGGGTAATGTGCGCAAACTGTTCCCTCCCCCACCCATCGTCTTCCAAAGTATGCCCTGCCTACAAACAAGCGAAAGAGATTATCACGATAAAAACAACAAGAAAATGCACAAAGATGAAAGATGGAAATATAGTCAACACAACTCAGCTCAAACCCTTCCGCTGACCGAGTCCTTCGCCGAAAAAATTAAGAAAACTTCAAATTTACAAGTCCAAAGCGATTTCCCTCTAATCTCACCTTCCCAAAAGAAAAAACACAATACCACACGTAAATAGGGCCAAAGTAAATGCCAACGCAACAGAAAAAGTCTGAAACACAAACAAAACGGGACCCACATCATACTCAAACTCAAATGTAAACACCATCAAGCCCAACGCAACTCCAACTGCAACTCAATCTGCCCTCACATTATCAAACCCAAACACATCATCCACTCATTCCAAATCATATTCAAACTCAAGTGACAAGCCTACTGCTGCCACAGCGACAGCCCCCATTACATCAAACTCTAACATTCCCCCCTCGCAATCATCTCAGACCATCTCGAACTCTCCACAACCTCTCTTAAATACCAACACTAATAACCAATTCTCACCTACTCGAACCACAAACAATAACTCTAAGCCCCCCTCCGCACCTACTTACTCGCCTTTATCAACGGTTACCCAAACACTTTGGAGAACGATTACTATATTACAAACACAAAATCACATGATGTCGACATGCAATTATAAAAATATTTACTAAAATCTTGACTGCGATTCGAGAGCTGAATCAATATCTCGGTAGAGAGCCCGACTGCTTCAGCTCCCGAATTGCAGAGTCACAGCTCTGAACAACCTGTTTCCACCTACCGCTATAATTTACAACAGAAAACAAACAGCACAACCCAAAAACAAAACCAGCGCACAGCGAGCCACACTTCTCTTTCCTCAGGTACAACAAGGTCGTAGGTCCAGTATAATCCTAACGGAGCCCTAAATGTTTTGCAATGGAATATGAACGGTTTCACTAACAACTTTGACGAACTTAATATCATAATCAAACAACACTCTCCCAGCATTATACCCGTGCAAGAAACACGCTGCCCTTTCAATTACACCCCACTCTACCGAAGAGCCTTTAAAGGCTACTTTCATAATCTACCAATTAATGACACACACCAACAAGGTATAGCACTTGTAGCGGCCAAACTCGTTCAAGATTTTCTTCTCGCCCTTAATGTCTCAAGAACAGCTGCGAAGTATATATCTTCCTAACACACGTTTCCACCCACTCAAATGCATTGTACGGTGACCGAAAAAAAGAAAATAGCAAAAATACATTTTCTAATATGTTCCCCTTTTTTCTTTACATAAGTTTGGCTATTGATAAAATCGATCACACGATAGTCCCACAGCTCGATTGACCATCGTTGAGTGTGTGCAATGGTTCGAACGGCGGGTGCCTAGGAGGAGGATCATACCACAAGGCAAGGGACGGCTCTCGAACACTTCTGCTGTGCTCGCGCGAGAGATCCGCTAAGCGTTATATACCTGCTCGTAGCTGCGTAAAGGGCTTGACATGCGAAGGAGTCGAGAGTGCGGAACCGATTGCGAATGGCAAAGCTATGGTGGAAATGGCATCGAGAGGTAAAAAGCAGTCTTGAGGGATAAGCGAACGAGAACGGTGTCAAGCGTGGCTTAAAGGGTCGCAATAAGAGACGCGTGCGAGCGCAATAAGTGCTGTTCTAAAAGCCCGGAATATTTATATGTTCACAAAAATTGTTCTTGAAGTAAACCATAAATTAACGATTGCTTACACTGCCTGTAAAAAAAAAAAAAGAAAAACTCCCCGGATCGCGGCTTTTTTGCGCTAAGTGCCCACCCCTGTTAATTTTGATTTACGGTGTGACGCAAATATAAGAAAAACGCGCGTGTAATAACCCCTAAACAAAAAAAAAAAACCCCTTCGAAAACTCTTACTCCCTCATCGCCAGTCAGTTTTTCGGTCACTCCAGCTCTCTGCCAAATATCGCCTCGCCAACCCCCCTGCTTTCGTTCTCAAGCACCGTACCCACCCCGTCCAAAACTTCTGGCCCGACGATTCACCTGCAATTGGAATTCGCAATAGCGAAAATCCGACCCGACCGCCCCAAGACCCAATCCTGACGGTAAAAGTCGCCTTCAAGATATCTAGAGACCGAGAAATTCACCTGCAGAAACGCCACCCACACGACGGACAGCGGAATCCACCGAGTGGAATTCGATAATTTGCAGTTGCAGCAGTTTATGTGTTTGTGATTCACAAAATTTTTGCAGCATCAACTGGACTCCTCATCGACAGGCCTGGCGAGACGGATCCCAGGATAAGTTTGTTTCTAAATTGAAATTAACCTTGTTTGATCGGTTCGGGGTTTCACATGCACAGCCATTTAAAAATAGTAATATTTCACGAAAAGAATAGAACGGTATATATTTAATTGAGTTGTGTTGTAAATTAAAGAATAGATCAATCTCCAGAATTCAAACGATTTGCGGTTGTTTTGAATATATATTTTTTTTTTCTAGTTCTTAGTACCTATGTTTAGTTAGATTAATACTTAAAGGCAAAGTACGTATACCAAAAAGTGAAATAATAAGAAAAGTCGAGAAAAGTTGATTTTTTATATTATACTCTAAGGGATTTTGGATGTTTGCTCAATTGACTTTAATTTCAAAATGTATTACCTTGTCTACGAATAACTCCTTGTTGCGCCACGGCAACTGAAATAACTCAACTCGAACAAAATCACAAACTAACGAAGGAAAATAAACACAATCTAATTTTAATCTTTATTGGTTCACTCGAATCTTTAACTGAAGTACAATACAAAAATATGTTAGGTAATTGATCGGCTGAGGCGGGACTGTTCGCTGCGGCTGGTGTCGTATCACTGATGAGTTGATCTTCTTGTGGTCGTGAGGAAAACTCATCCCCAGTCCAGTAAGTCCAATAAAAGTGTGGTCTTTAGCACTTTGTACCAGGTGACGGCCTTCCATACTTCGTTTATTACATACGCCCCACCGCCAAGTGCGCAGACGATGGCAATAATCGTGTATATCTTCGCCATACTGTTTCTTCTGTGTTCTGCTTTCGACGTCGTCCGCCTTTTATCGCACCATGCCAGCTCAATGAGCGATGAATCATTGCTTATTTGGTTTGTTGTTTTCTGTGTCAATCGGCAGTAGGTCTGCTGCAACATAATATCTAATTTTGATATTGTGTCAACCGACAATGAATCAGGCTGCAACATAATCGTCCGCGTTCTATTATGTCATCCGGCAGTGAGTCAGATTGAAACGTGATGACTATACTATTAAATAATCGTTTGTTTATCGGCGCTTTGTTATTCTTTGAGGTTATACAATTTGTGTGGTTTATTGATGCACTCTGGAACTGATGGCCTGGATGAATCGTATGACAAAACCTTGTCCTACATTGCTGGTTTATTTTTTGTCTGCCTTCATGTTGCTCGTCGCAACATCCTCCCCCCCCCGCGCCGCGCCGTGAGGGTTGTCCAGTGGTCATGAAAATAAAAGAGAAAAGCAAGTGCGTTGGTTTGTGTTGGAACATATTTTATCGAACTTATGTATATCTATAACTAAATTAAAATCTCTAGCAACAGTATAGGCTTAGCTATGCCATGCTTATGGGTCGATCGGTAGTTTGCATATCTTTGTGATTGGTCTGACATATAATCAAAGCGGGTCAATCCGTCCGATCCAGGTTTTGTATCGACGATTCGTCCCAAAGGCCATATTGTTGGAGGGGTTTGATCGTCTTTCATCAGTACCAACTCGCCGATGGCAAGATTTGTTGATGGATTCAACCACTTAGGCCGTTGCTGAAGTCGTGCCAAGTATTCCGTTGTCCATATCTTCCTGAAGTCTTGCATTAGTTTTTGCATGAGCTTCCAGCGCGTTAGTGAATTTTCCTTGCAGTCAGTCAAATCTTTCTCTGGCATTGTATTGAGGGCGGACCCGATAAGGAAGTGTCCGGGAGTTAGAATTCGCAACTCTTCCGAGTCTTCTGACAAAGGACATAATGGCCGTGAATTAAGACACGCCTCAACTTGTGCCAATGTGGTGCATAGTTCTTCAAATGTTAAGGTGTAGTTCCCCATTATTCGATGTAATTGGAACTTTATTGATTTTACCCCGGCTTCCCACAATCCCCCAAAGTGTGGTGCTGCCGGCGGATTGAAATGCCAGGTCGTGCCATTTGCTATCAATTGATCCTTGATGTGTGCATTACATTGTTTGATTAATTGCTTCAGTTCGGCGGTAATCATATTCTTAGCTCCTACGAAGTTGGTTCCGCAATCGCTGTACATATTTGCACAGATTCCTCTTCGTGCTACAAATTGTTTGAATGCTGCTAGAAATGCAGCTGCGCTATAGTCACTTACCAGTTCAATGTGAACAAACAGACAAATATTGAGATGTATGCGTTCAGTATTTTGTTACATCGTCCCTTCCATGCCTTGACCTGTACCGGCCCCGCGAAGTCCACACCGCTGTTGTAAAATGACCGAGCCAATTGCACTCGTGCACTGGGTAATTGGCCCATCTGTTGCTGTTCAATGGTTGGTTTGTTTCTGAAACAGGCAATGCAAGCATGAATACACCTTTTTACTCCCTTCTTCATTCTCACAATCCAAAATCTAGTTCGCAGATAGGCCATCATCTGCTGTTGCCCTGTAAGGTTCGCATATGAGCGTCTTTGATTACTAGTGAAGTAAACGGTCTTGTTGATGGCAACACAATTGGATGCCTTTGATCATATGGTAAATCCGCATTGTCTAGTCGACCACCGACTCGTAACACCCCTTTCTGATCGAGAAAAGGGCTTAGTCGTTTTAACGTGCTTTTCTGATTCAGGGTGTCTTGGTTGGTTAGGTGCTTCACTTCTTCTTCAAAAGATTCCCCTTGCACGATTTTGATGATTCGAAGCATTGCCCCTTCCACTTCTTCAATTTTCAGATTGCCGGAGAGTTTTGGGATCCCTAAGAAGACGTTGGAGTGATGAAAATCTATCCATTAACGCTACATCTCTTGTACCTTGGACGTACATACAGACTGAAAATATAGTTTGTTCGGTGTTGCATTTATTAAGGTGGTTCACATATGACGGTTTAGTTCTCTGTTTTAAGAGTGTCCTCTTGGTGCCCAGATCCGTATCTTTAATTTCTTCGACAATGTGCGTTTGGGCGTCAACATTTTCTAGAAATGATGACCCCTCCCACCATTGCCGGCAATCAATAAGCTGACTTGGAAAGACTCCTCTGGAAGCAATATCCGCAGGGTTTTCCTTGGATGGGACGTACCTCCAATTGCATATGTTAGTGAGACGTTGAATTTCGGCTATCCGATTTGCGACAAATGTTTCACGCTTGTGAGGTGCATGTTTTATCCAAGCCAATACAATCTGCGAGTCTGTCCAATTGAAGGTTTGAATTTGTTCCAAATGAATTGTCGTTTCCACATGATTCATAAGTTTTGCTAGAAGAAGTGCCCCACATAGTTCTAGACGTGGCAGTGTTTCCCTTTTGACCGGAGCCACCTTGGTTTTTGATACTATGAGACTTGTTGTTACTATTCCATGGGTCAGTGCCCGAAGATAAATGGCTGCGGCATAGGCATTTTCAGAGGCGTCGCTGAACCCATGTAATTGTACCTCTGTGTGTTTACTTGTATGTATCCATCTTGGAATTCGCAATCTTTCCAGCTCCGGCAGTTCAGTTCTTAATCTTTCCCACTTTGCCTTAGTCTCTGAGTTGACTTCTTCATCCCAGTCAACTTGTTGTTTCCACAAATCCTGCATGAGTATTTTTGTCTTTATGATGCACTGAAAAATCCAACCCATTGTATCATATATACGTGCAATGTCTGACAAAATTGTCCGTTTTGTGCATGCTCCTCGTTCAATCTGATGTAGTTTAAACGTAAATAGATCTCGTGCAGGGTGCCACTGAATGCCTAGAGTTTTGATGCAGTCCTTTTCGCTAAAAGATAGAGGTAACTCCACTTCCCGAAACTCGGCTGGAATGGCTTCTCACAATTCGTTAGAATTACTGGCCCATTTGCGTAGAGGAAACCCTCCTAGCGACATCATTCTCATCAATTCCTCTCTCATACGATTTGCTTCGGGAATAGAATCAGCTCCGTGTATGACGTCATCCACATAAAAATTGCTTTCGGCAATGGTCTTTGCCAATGGAAAATCGTTCCCTTCGTCTGATGCCAGTTGACGTAGTGTTCTAATTGCCAAGAACGGCGCGGCTGCAGTGCCAAAGGTCACTGTTTTTAGACGAAATGTTTTTACTTCTTGATCTTCTCTTCTTCTCCATAAGATTAATTGGTACATTGCGTCTTGGTTAGCTATCCAAATCTGTCTGTACATTTTTTTGATGTCAGCCACAAACGCAACTCGATGTTTGCGAAAACGTAGTATGTGATCAATGATGTTGTCTTGCTGCTTCGGACCAGTCAGCAAGTGATCGTTGAATGATGATCCATCCGATGTAGGACAGGATGCATTGAAAACAATGCGAAGTTTTGTGGTTGTAATTGATTCCTTCATCACAGCATGGTGTGGTAAATAGTACTGTTGATGTGCGTTAATCAACTGGACGTTCGGGACTTCTTTGATCTGGTTCAATTCAAAGTACTCTTCCATACCCTGTTTATACCTTTGGGCGAAATCTGGATTTTATTTGAAGCGTTTTTCAAGTTGCAAAAACCTGGCTAATGCTGAATTGTATGATATCCCCAATTCCGGGCGACGTCCTTCCTTGAACGGCAATGAAACCTTATACCTTCCGTTTACCAACCGTTCATGTGTTTGGCAAAAATGAGACTCACAGTCTTCTTCCTCGCGGGTAAACACCATTTTTTGTGGGTCCTGTTCAATTTCCCAAAATCTCTGCAGGATCCCTTTCACGTTTTCTGTCTTCGTATAAAATGCATTCGTAACACGGTTGCCTTCAAAAATTGGGCCGATCAGTACCCATCCAAATACCGTTTGTTGTGCCATGGGTGTACCACATTTTCCCTTGATCAGGCCTTGGAGCGCAATTTCTGGGTATACATCACTTCCCAACAATATGTCAATTTTGTTTGGGTGATTAAACTGGGGGTCAGCTAATGTAAGTCCGGATATATGTGGCCACTCTGACTTATTCATTTTCTTGCTTGGAAGCCATGCTGTTAACCTGGACAATACTAGAACCCGAATGGTAATGCCAAAGTTATGGTCCATTAACGAATGTAAACTGACCAAAGCGCTCGCTTTTGAACAACAACTATTCACTCCACCAATCCCTCCGATCTCGGTTATCTGCTTTATCTTCTTTAATTTCAACAATTGAACTGCAGATTCGGTTATATACGACGCTTCCGATCCAGGATCCAGCAACGCGCGCAGTGTAATTGGTTGACCTGATTGATCAATCGCGTTCACCAGCATCGTTGCCAAGAGAACTGTTGGTTGTTTCGTCTCCTGTCTTCCTCCTGCTGCGACTTGATCTTCTTCCATCACGTATGCGTTGTAATTTTGTGATGTGGAAGGTTGAGGATCCCTTGATTTGTTCATTTGTTGGCCATTCCTAATAAGTACCGGTGGTCCTCTGCCATGGTTTCCTTGAAGGTGCAATAAGGTGTGGTGCTGTCCTTGGCATTCAGCACACTTATATTGACTGGGACAATTATTTCTATCATGCCCTCTTGCCTGTCAATTAAAACACAAATGATCTTGACGCGTAATTTATTGTCGTTTCCTTGGATCGGCTGCCAAGAATTTGCTGCACCGACGAACCGAGTGGGACCCGTTACACAGGGCACATGAATACTGATCATTTTCCTTTGTGTGCAAGGAAATTTTCTTAGAACTTGGTCCTTGCCCAATCTTGGCAATCTGACCAATGGCTTCCAGAGTTCTGTATCTGTTTGTGAGAAATTCTGTGAAATCCGCGAAATCAGGTAGTGCCTTGGAAGATCCAAGATGCTCTTCCCAAAAACCCTGAGTTTGCGATGGTAATTTCTGTGTCATTAGATGTATAATTATAGCATCCCACTGATGCACGGGTACCTCTAAATTTCGCAGCGATTGGACGCATTCATTAGTGGTGTCCAATAACGGCTTACTACCCTTAACATCTTCATTGTGTAACTTAGCTTGATTGCAGAAGAGTCTCAGTTGACAATTGACTTACAAGCGTTTGTGCTTGTATCTCGAAGTCAGAATTGTCCAAGCTGAATCGTAATTTTTCTCGTTAATGACCAAATGCTGCAGCAGACGTGCGGCTTCGTCGCTGACATTCGCCTTTAAATAGTGCAAGCTGGAAGCTTGAAATCACTAGAAATGGTGGGACCCGCTGTTTCCTTGGACACATTGAGGGTATCAAGGGCTTCCTTCAATGTAGCCATATACTGAAAATATAATTCTTTCAGTGTCCCGAAAATTTCCTTTTCTAAATAAGAAGTCTTGACTTCACTGGTCTCAGTGGACGCGACAATGAGCATATGGTGCCGTTTGGCACTTGCAAATATGTCCTTCAGCTCCTCCAATTGATCGGCTGAGGCGGGACTGTTCGCTGCGGCTGGTGTCGTATCACTGATGAGTTGATCTTCTTGTGGTCGTGAGGAAAACTCATCCCCAGTCCAGTAAGTCCAATAAAAGTGTGGTCTTTAGCACTTTGTACCAGGTGACGGCCTTCCATACTTCGTTTATTACATACGCCCCACCGCCAAGTGCGCAGACGATGGCAATAATCGTGTATATCTTCGCCATACTGTTTCTTCTGTGTTCTGCTTTCGACGTCGTCCGCCTTTTATCGCACCATGCCAGCTCAATGAGCGATGAATCATTGCTTATTTGGTTTGTTGTTTTCTGTGTCAATCGGCAGTAGGTCTGCTGCAACATAATATCTAATTTTGATATTGTGTCAACCGACAATGAATCAGGCTGCAACATAATCGTCCGCGTTCTATTATGTCATCCGGCAGTGAGTCAGATTGAAACGTGATGACTATACTATTAAATAATCGTTTGTTTATCGGCGCTTTGTTATTCTTTGAGGTTATACAATTTGTGTGGTTTATTGATGCACTCTGGAACTGATGGCCTGGATGAATCGTATGACAAAACCTTGTCCTACATTGCTGGTTTATTTTTTGTCTGCCTTCATGTTGCTCGTCGCAACATCCTCCCCCCCCCGCGCCGCGCCGTGAGGGTTGTCCAGTGGTCATGAAAATAAAAGAGAAAAGCAAGTGCGTTGGTTTGTGTTGGAACATATTTTATCGAACTTATGTATATCTATAACTAAATTAAAATCTCTAGCAACAGTATAGGCTTAGCTATGCCATGCTTATGGGTCGATCGGTAGTTTGCATATCTTTGTGATTGGTCTGACATATAATCAAAGCGGGTCAATCCGTCCGATCCAGGTTTTGTATCGACGATTCGTCCCAAAGGCCATATTGTTGGAGGGGTTTGATCGTCTTTCATCAGTACCAACTCGCCGATGGCAAGATTTGTTGATGGATTCAACCACTTAGGCCGTTGCTGAAGTCGTGCCAAGTATTCCGTTGTCCATATCTTCCAGAAGTCTTGCATTAGTTTTTGCATGAGCTTCCAGCGCGTTAGTGAATTTTCCTTGCAGTCAGTCAAATCTTTCTCTGGCATTGTATTGAGGGCGGACCCGATAAGGAAGTGTCCGGGAGTTAGAATTCGCAACTCTTCCGAGTCTTCTGACAAAGGACATAATGGCCGTGAATTAAGACACGCCTCAACTTGTGCCAATGTGGTGCATAGTTCTTCAAATGTTAAGGTGTAGTTCCCCATTATTCGATGTAATTGGAACTTTATTGATTTTACCCCGGCTTCCCACAATCCCCCAAATTGTGGTGCTGCCGGCGGATTGAAATGCCAGGTCGTGCCATTTGCTATCAATTGATCCTTGATGTGTGCATTACATTGTTTGATTAATTGCTTCAGTTCGGCGGTAATCATATTCTTAGCTCCTACGAAGTTGGTTCCGCAATCGCTGTACATATTTGCACAGATTCCTCTTCGTGCTACAAATTGTTTGAATGCTGCTAGAAATGCAGCTGCGCTATAGTCACTTACCAGTTCAATGTGAACAAACAGACAAATATTGAGATGTATGCGTTCAGTATTTTGTTACATCGTCCCTTCCATGCCTTGACCTGTACCGGCCCCGCGAAGTCCACACCGCTGTTGTAAAATGACCGAGCCAATTGCACTCGTGCACTGGGTAATTGGCCCATCTGTTGCTGTTCAATGGTTGGTTTGTTTCTGAAACAGGCAATGCAAGCATGAATACACCTTTTTACTCCCTTCTTCATTCTCACATTCCAAAATCTAGTTCGCAGATAGGCCATCATCTGCTGTTGCCCTGTAAGGTTCGCATATGAGCGTCTTTGATTACTAGTGAAGTAAACGGTCTTGTTGATGGCAACACAATTGGATGCCTTTGATCATATGGTAAATCCGCATTGTCTAGTCGACCACCGACTCGTAACACCCCTTTCTGATCGAGAAAAGGGCTTAGTCGTTTTAACGTGCTTTTCTGATTCAGGGTGTCTTGGTTGGTTAGGTGCTTCACTTCTTCTTCAAAAGATTCCCCTTGCACGATTTTGATGATTCGAAGCATTGCCCCTTCCACTTCTTCAATTTTCAGATTGCCGGAGAGTTTTGGGATCCCTAAGAAGACGTTGGAGTGATGAAAATCTATCCATTAACGCTACATCTCTTGTACCTTGGACGTACATACAGACTGAAAATATAGTTTGTTCGGTGTTGCATTTATTAAGGTGGTTCACATATGACGGTTCAGTTCTCTGTTTTAAGAGTGTCCTCTTGGTGCCCAGATCCGTATCTTTAATTTCTTCGACAATGTGCGTTTGGGCGTCAACATTTTCTAGAAATGATGACCCCTCCCACCATTGCCGGCAATCAATAAGCTGACTTGGAAAGACTCCTCTGGAAGCAATATCCGCAGGGTTTTCCTTGGATGGGACGTACCTCCAATTGCATATGTTAGTGAGACGTTGAATTTCGGCTATCCGATTTGCGACAAATGTTTCACGCTTGTGAGGTGCATGTTTTATCCAAGCCAATACAATCTGCGAGTCTGTCCAATTGAAGGTTTGAATTTGTTCCAAATGAATTGTCGTTTCCACATGATTCATAAGTTTTGCTAGAAGAAGTGCCCCACATAGTTCTAGACGTGGCAGTGTTTCCCTTTTGACCGGAGCCACCTTGGTTTTTGATACTATGAGACTTGTTGTTACTATTCCATGGGTCAGTGCCCGAAGATAAATGGCTGCGGCATAGGCATTTTCAGAGGCGTCGCTGAACCCATGTAATTGTACCTCTGTGTGTTTACTTGTATGTATCCATCTTGGAATTCGCAATCTTTCCAGCTCCGGCAGTTGAGTTCTTAATCTTTCCCACTTTGCCTTAGTCTCTGAGTTGACTTCTTCATCCCAGTCAACTTGTTGTTTCCACAAATCCTGCATGAGTATTTTTGTCTTTATGATGCACTGAAAAATCCAACCCATTGTATCATATATACGTGCAATGTCTGACAAAATTGTCCGTTTTGTGCATGCTCCTCGTTCAATCTGATGTAGTTTAAACGTAAATAGATCTCGTGCAGGGTGCCACTGAATGCCTAGAGTTTTGATGCAGTCCTTTTCGCTAAAAGATAGAGGTAACTCCACTTCCCGAAACTCGGCTGGAATGGCTTCTCACAATTCGTTAGAATTACTGGCCCATTTGCGTAGAGGAAACCCTCCTAGCGACATCATTCTCATCAATTCCTCTCTCATACGATTTGCTTCGGGAATAGAATCAGCTCCGTGTATGACGTCATCCACATAAAAATTGCTTTCGGCAATGGTCTTTGCCAATGGAAAATCGTTCCCTTCGTCTGATGCCAGTTGACGTAGTGTTCTAATTGCCAAGAACGGCGCGGCTGCAGTGCCAAAGGTCACTGTTTTTAGACGAAATGTTTTTACTTCTTGATCTTCTCTTCTTCTCCATAAGATTAATTGGTACATTGCGTCTTGGTTAGCTATCCAAATCTGTCTGTAAATTTTTTTGATGTCAGCCACAAACGCAACTCGATGTTTGCGAAAACGTAGTATGTGATCAATGATGTTGTCTTGCTGCTTCGGACCAGTCAGCAAGTGATCGTTGAATGATGATCCATCCGATGTAGGACAGGATGCATTGAAAACAATGCGAAGTTTTGTGGTTGTAATTGATTCCTTCATCACAGCATGGTGTGGTAAATAGTACTGTTGATGTGCGTTAATCAACTGGACGTTCGGGACTTCTTTGATCTGGTTCAATTCAAAGTACTCTTCCATACCCTGTTTATACCTTTGGGCGAAATCTGGATTTTATTTGAAGCGTTTTTCAAGTTGCAAAAACCTGGCTAATGCTGAATTGTATGATATCCCCAATTCCGGGCGACGTCCTTCCTTGAACGGCAATGAAACCTTATACCTTCCGTTTACCAACCGTTCATGTGTTTGGCAAAAATGAGACTCACAGTCTTCTTCCTCGCGGGTAAACACCATTTTTTGTGGGTCCTGTTCAATTTCCCAAAATCTCTGCAGGATCCCTTTCACGTTTTCTGTCTTCGTATAAAATGCATTCGTAACACGGTTGCCTTCAAAAATTGGGCCGATCAGTACCCATCCAAATACCGTTTGTTGTGCCATGGGTGTACCACATTTTCCCTTGATCAGGCCTTGGAGCGCAATTTCTGGGTATACATCACTTCCCAACAATATGTCAATTTTGTTTGGGTGATTAAACTGGGGGTCAGCTAATGTAAGTCCGGATATATGTGGCCACTCTGACTTATTCATTTTCTTGCTTGGAAGCCATGCTGTTAACCTGGACAATACTAGAACCCGAATGGTAATGCCAAAGTTATGGTCCATTAACGAATGTAAACTGACCAAAGCGCTCGCTTTTGAACAACAACTATTCACTCCACCAATCCCTCCGATCTCGGTTATCTGCTTTATCTTCTTTAATTTCAACAATTGAACTGCAGATTCGGTTATATACGACGCTTCCGATCCAGGATCCAGCAACGCGCGCAGTGTAATTGGTTGACCTGATTGATCAATCGCGTTCACCAGCATCGTTGCCAAGAGAACTGTTGGTTGTTTCGTCTCCTGTCTTCCTCCTGCTGCGACTTGATCTTCTTCCATCACGTATGCGTTGTAATTTTGTGATGTGGAAGGTTGAGGATCCCTTGATTTGTTCATTTGTTGGCCATTCCTAATAAGTACCGGTGGTCCTCTGCCATGGTTTCCTTGAAGGTGCAATAAGGTGTGGTGCTGTCCTTGGCATTCAGCACACTTATATTGACTGGGACAATTATTTCTATCATGCCCTCTTGCCTGTCAATTAAAACACAAATGATCTTGACGCGTAATTTATTGTCGTTTCCTTGGATCGGCTGCCAAGAATTTGCTGCACCGACGAACCGAGTGGGACCCGTTACACAGGGCACATGAATACTGATCATTTTCCTTTGTGTGCAAGGAAATTTTCTTAGAACTTGGTCCTTGCCCAATCTTGGCAATCTGACCAATGGCTTCCAGAGTTCTGTATCTGTTTGTGAGAAATTCTGTGAAATCCGCGAAATCAGGTAGTGCCTTGGAAGATCCAAGATGCTCTTCCCAAAAACCCTGAGTTTGCGATGGTAATTTCTGTGTCATTAGATGTATAATTATAGCATCCCACTGATGCACGGGTACCTCTAAATTTCGCAGCGATTGGACGCATTCATTAGTGGTGTCCAATAACGGCTTACTACCCTTAACATCTTCATTGTGTAACTTAGCTTGATTGCAGAAGAGTCTCAGTTGACAATTGACTTACAAGCGTTTGTGCTTGTATCTCGAAGTCAGAATTGTCCAAGCTGAATCGTAATTTTTCTCGTTAATGACCAAATGCTGCAGCAGACGTGCGGCTTCGTCGCTGACATTCGCCTTTAAATAGTGCAAGCTGGAAGCTTGAAATCACTAGAAATGGTGGGACCCGCTGTTTCCTTGGACACATTGAGGGTATCAAGGGCTTCCTTCAATGTAGCCATATACTGAAAATATAATTCTTTCAGTGTCCCGAAAATTTCCTTTTCTAAATAAGAAGTCTTGACTTCACTGGTCTCAGTGGACGCGACAATGAGCATATGGTGCCGTTTGGCACTTGCAAATATGTCCTCCAGCTCCTCCAATTGATCGGCTGAGGCGGGACTGTTCGCTGCGGCTGGTGTCGTATCACTGATGAGTTGATCTTCTTGTGGTCGTGAGGAAAACTCATCCCCAGTCCAGTAAGTCCAATAAAAGTGTGGTCTTTAGCACTTTGTACCAGGTGACGGCCTTCCATACTTCGTTTATTACATACGCCCCACCGCCAAGTGCGCAGACGATGGCAATAATCGTGTATATCTTCGCCATACTGTTTCTTCTGTGTTCTGCTTTCGACGTCGTCCGCCTTTTATCGCACCATGCCAGCTCAATGAGCGATGAATCATTGCTTATTTGGTTTGTTGTTTTCTGTGTCAATCGGCAGTAGGTCTGCTGCAACATAATATCTAATTTTGATATTGTGTCAACCGACAATGAATCAGGCTGCAACATAATCGTCCGCGTTCTATTATGTCATCCGGCAGTGAGTCAGATTGAAACGTGATGACTATACTATTAAATAATCGTTTGTTTATCGGCGCTTTGTTATTCTTTGAGGTTATACAATTTGTGTGGTTTATTGATGCACTCTGGAACTGATGGCCTGGATGAATCGTATGACAAAACCTTGTCCTACATTGCTGGTTTATTTTTTGTCTGCCTTCATGTTGCTCGTCGCAACATCCTCCCCCCCCCCCGCGCCGCGCCGTGAGGGTTGTCCAGTGGTCATGAAAATAAAAGAGAAAAGCAAGTGCGTTGGTTTGTGTTGGAACATATTTTATCGAACTTATGTATATCTATAACTAAATTAAAATCTCTAGCAACAGTATAGGCTTAGCTATGCCATGCTTATGGGTCGATCGGTAGTTTGCATATCTTTGTGATTGGTCTGACATATAATCAAAGCGGGTCAATCCGTCCGATCCAGGTTTTGTATCGACGATTCGTCCCAAAGGCCATATTGTTGGAGGGGTTTGATCGTCTTTCATCAGTACCAACTCGCCGATGGCAAGATTTGTTGATGGATTCAACCACTTAGGCCGTTGCTGAAGTCGTGCCAAGTATTCCGTTGTCCATATCTTCCAGAAGTCTTGCATTAGTTTTTGCATGAGCTTCCAGCGCGTTAGTGAATTTTCCTTGCAGTCAGTCAAATCTTTCTCTGGCATTGTATTGAGGGCGGACCCGATAAGGAAGTGTCCGGGAGTTAGAATTCGCAACTCTTCCGAGTCTTCTGACAAAGGACATAATGGCCGTGAATTAAGACACGCCTCAACTTGTGCCAATGTAGTGCATAGTTCTTCAAATGTTAAGGTGTAGTTCCCCATTATTCGATGTAATTGGAACTTTATTGATTTTACCCCGGCTTCCCACAATCCCCCAAAGTGTGGTGCTGCCGGCGGATTGAAATGCCAGGTCGTGCCATTTGCTATCAATTGATCCTTGATGTGTGCATTACATTGTTTGATTAATTGCTTCAGTTCGGCGGTAATCATATTCTTAGCTCCTACGAAGTTGGTTCCGCAATCGCTGTACATATTTGCACAGATTCCTCTTCGTGCTACAAATTGTTTGAATGCTGCTAGAAATGCAGCTGCGCTATAGTCACTTACCAGTTCAATGTGAACAAACAGACAAATATTGAGATGTATGCGTTCAGTATTTTGTTACATCGTCCCTTCCATGCCTTGACCTGTACCGGCCCCGCGAAGTCCACACCGCTGTTGTAAAATGACCGAGCCAATTGCACTCGTGCACTGGGTAATTGGCCCATCTGTTGCTGTTCAATGGTTGGTTTGTTTCTGAAACAGGCAATGCAAGCATGAATACACCTTTTTACTCCTGTTAATTGTGAGAGTTTTCACTAACTCGCTGCTGGTTGGATGGTCTCTCATTTAGCTTGCTATCTCGCTTGCTGGGTTAGCTTGGTGACAATTTCTATTGTCTTTGCGAGCACTACGATGAATTCAATAAAAAACACTTTGATTAAAAACGTTATAAATTTTATTTAGGTTACTGAGTAAGTTCTTGGCGTGTCTGCTTCCTTCAACTGCTCTTACAAAACTCCCCCTTTCTAGAGGTATTCGCCTCTCATTATACCGTATATTTCTTAGAATCTATCTTTCCTTTTCTTAAGGTTGTACTAAAACCAATAATTCAAAATAGAAACTCATTGCTATAATTCGACTACCTACTATAATTACATTATGCTTTAATTCAATATATAAAAATTCATTTCTGCGTCAACATTCTGCCCGCCTTGAAGTATCTGCCAGATATCTTCAATCCTCAATCGGTAAAGGCGCCAATCGATGAATCGCACGTCGCAGGATCCCTTTCGTTGTTTTCACGTCGACAACTCTTACCTTGCCGTCCGACGAATCGATCAATTTGACCACTTTTCCAAGCAACCATTGTTGAGGTGGTGTCTTATCGTCCCATATGAGCACTACCGCATCGATCTTGACATTTCCGGAAGAAGTTTGCCATTTTTCCCGCCTTTGCAGCTCCAAAAGGTATTCTTTCGACCAACGGTTCCAAAAATGCTGCTTTAATTGCGAAAGCCGTCGCCATCTACTCAACGACGTCATCTTGCAGTCTGTCACCAGTGGTTCAGCGATTGCATTCAGCGGTGTCCCAATGAGGAAATGGCCCGGAGTGAGCACCTGCTCGTCGCTCGGATCGTTGGACATCACACACATTGGTCTGGAGTTTAAGACCGCTTCAATTTCTGCCACCACCGTTGCCAATTCTTCAAAGGTCAGGCACGCCTCACTAACCGTTCTGTAAAGATGAGTTTTGGCTGACTTCACCGCCGCCTCCCAAAGACCTCCGAAGTGAGGTGTTCTAGGCGGAATGTGATGGAACTGAATCTGCTCTGCAGCACACCATTCAGCAATACTGGCTTGGGTTTGTTGCTCCAGAAAGCGTTCCCTTAACACCTTCAACTCGTTTCTGGCTCCTACAAAATTGGTCCCATTATCACAATAAAGCTCTTGACACAAGCCTCTTCTTGCGACGAACCTCTTTAGACCGGCTAGGAACCCTTCCGTGGACAAGTCTGAGATGACCTCCAAGTGCACCGCCTTTACTGCGAAGCACACAAAGACTGCTACATATGACTTGCACGTGCGCTGTCCTCTTCTTTTAAGTGTTGTTTTAAAAGGGCCACAAAAATCAACGCCGGTCTTTTGGAATGGCCTTGCCGGTTGGACCCTATGCGCTGGTAGATTACCCATGATATGACTCATCATCCTTGGCTTGTATTTGAAGCAGTGCAAGCAATTGTCGACAACCTTCTTAGCCAGCCTTCGAGCATCCAGAACCCAAAAACGCTGCCTTACCAGACCAATTAACGCTTGTGGACCTGCGTGGTAATTCTTTCTGTGTAAATAAACAAAGAGAGATTTGACGAATGGGTGGGATTTAGGAAGAAGGATAGGATATTTAACAGGATAGGGTATGTCCGCATTCTGCAGACGCCCACCAACTCGGAGGAGTTTTAAGGAGTCATCGTCAAGGAAAGGATTTAGATTTTTGACGCAACTCGTTGGGCTAATCATTTGATTCCTTGATAGTTGATGAATCTCATCTTTGAAATTCCTCTGCTGTATATGCCAAATAATCCTCATTAGAGCTTCTTCCAAATCTCCTGCTGTCAACAAGTTCCCTGAAGCTATATCTTTTTGCACGAGCAAGTTCAGTTCTCTTACTTCGCTTTTTTGTTTATTTTTCCGCATTCCTCTTATAGCACGTAGTACTCTAGCGTAGATGCGAAGGGTTTTCTGAAAATCACTATGATATAGATAATTCTTAGCCCAATCCGCATCCACCTTGCATGATATTAGTGCGTTCAACTTTCTTCTCCCAGGCGTATCTTTACCTATCAGCGAAAAGTCTTTTTTCTCAGGCCATCGCTCCTCAGGTAGAGAAAGGAACCTAGGACCACTAAACCAAATACTCGTGGTGCTAACTCTCCCGCAAAGGCTCCCCTAGATACAATATCTGCCGGATTTTGTTTCGAACTGACATGTTTCCAGATTGCCTGTGGCATTGTGGTTTGTATTTTTGACACTCTGTTCGCAATAAATACTTCCCACGTCGATGGATGTGCAGATAGCCAGCAGAGGACGATCTCCGAATCCGTCCAAAGATATACACTCTCAACTAAGTGTGCGAAATCTGGAAGGATTTTCGCTACCAACGTCACTAGCATCTCAGCTGCACAAAGTTCTAGACGAGGAAGACTCTGCGTTTTTATTGGTGCTACTTTTGATTTAGCAGTCACTAAATGACAACCAACACGATTGTTTTCTTCGATTGTCCGTACATAAATGCAACATCCATACGCCTGTAAGGATGCATCCGAAAACCCATGGATTTGCACGATCTTTGGTTTGTCGGCTAGAACATATCTCGGAATATTAATTGATTCGATCTCCTTTAATCGAGATCGAAAGTTCTTCCACTCGCTATAAATCCTAGCTTGAACGGACTCATCCCAATCGGTCTTTTTTACCCACAGGCCTTGCAACAAAATTTTACCCTTCACAATTGTCGGGTTAATAAGACCTAATGGGTCAAACAGCATTGACAATTCCGATAATATTATCCGTTTTGTTATCTTCGTTGTCAACGGGAACTCTGGTACAACATACTGAAGTTGATCCGTTGAAGGATTCCATGTTATCCCGAGTGTTTTTATGATGTCGGAATCGTTAATTCTCAATGGTTTTTCCCTATCGACTTCTGGTATTTTCTTTAGCAAAGACTCCTCATTTGTCCACCACTTCCTTAAGTCAAAACCTGCACTATACAGCAACGTTCTAACTTCTTTGTAAATGGCTTGGATCTCTTCAGCCGAATCCCCTCCGCTAATAAGGTCATCCATATAGAAATCCTCTTTGAGAATTTTGGAGCCAAGTGGATGAGTTAAGGAATTCTCATCGGCCAACAACTTTAAACAACGAGTGGCTTGATATGGAGCCGACGTTGTACCATACGTCACCGTATTTAATTGGTAGACTTTCAACGGATGATTCGCAGTTTCTCTCCAGAGTATGCATTGAAATCTCCGATCTCTATCTTCAACAAGTATTTGTCTATACATTTTTGAAATGTCAGCTGTGAGGGCGAATTTATAGCAACGAAAACGTAAAATAATGTTATACAAATCATCTTGTGTAACAGGGCCTTTCAACAAAATATCGTTCAACGAGGTACCTGACGAAGTTCGAGCACTGCAGTCAAAGACGACTCTCAACTTAGTAGATGACGACTCTGGCCGAAGGACATACTGATGAGGGCAAAAGTAACTATTATTTTTTACTTCTTCCAGTTGCACTTCCTTCATGTGTCCTAAACGTTCATACTCCTGCATGAACTCCAAATACTGTCCCCTTATCACAGCATTTCTATCTAACCTCTTTTCGAGAGAAATAAATCTTCTTTTGGCGATTTGAAATGAGTCTCCTAACGTAGATGGGTTCTCCTTAAAAGGCAATCTAACAACAAATCGTCCGTTAGCTGCTCTTTTGACCGTATTAGTAAAATGTTGTTCACACCTTTCCTCTTCCGGACTAAGGAGTTTTACAGAATCAACTTTTTCTACTTCCCAGAACTTCTCCACAAGCTCATGAAGGTGGCAGTCGTCCCGAACAACCTGATTCCCTAACAAGCACACTGCCGATCCTGTTAACTTATTAGGCTCATACCTTCCAGATACGACCCATCCAAACAGAGTCTTTTGAAGTGTGGGTTTTCCATCGAGTTTGATCTGCCCTATTACCAAAAGCTCAAAGAATTGGTCAGCGCCTATCAGCAAATCAATCTTTGATGGCTGATTGAAATTGGGATCAGCTAAGACAATATTTTTTGGGAATATTCCAGTTATCTATTTCAAATGATTGACTTGGTTGGGGGTTGGTTATACTTTTCATAACAAGAAGCTCTAATTCCGTTTCAAAGGCCGATATTCTGGACTTACAAATGGCCGTCGTAGTATGGCGAATCTTCGCAACTTCGTTTCCGATACCGCTTACTTGTAACTCAGTTTTAGACTTCGATAATTTAAGCCTTTGTACCATCCCCTCGGTGATAAAATTGAGTTGGGATGCTGAATCAAGCAACGCACGAGCTGGTTGGTATCTACCAAATTTATCTTTAATTAGAATTTCAGCAGTGGCCAAGATCACCTGATTTTTGGCGCTGCCAATCAGAGCTGACGGATTAACAAGTTCATTTTCAAGGACTGCCACACTAGTTGATGCACTATTTGCAGAAAATCTGTGCAGTAACCTGTGGTGCGGCAACGAACAAATACTACACTTAGCCTTTGTGCAACGACGAACAGAGTGTCCCTTTTCCAGACAGTTTATGCAGAGAATTAATTTCTTCACCTCCTGGAACCTCCTATCCACAGCTAAATTTTGAAATTCCTCGCAGGAATCTACCTGGTGGTTGTCCGAATGACAGTATTCGCATTGCACTTGTTGTGCAGCTAAAGAAGAACGCCTATCCGATTTATTAGGCTTATTTCTTATATTGCGATTTCTTTGATATGAATCCGATTTGAAGGTAATCTTTGAACAATTTTCAGAACTCAACAATTTTGACTCCTTAGCTTCTAAGTTCTTGCAACGTCGATCAAGAACTACAGTGAAATCTTCCCAGTCTGGCAATTTGCTGTAATCGATTGAATCCTGCCATTTCGCTTGAGTTTCCTCATCAACGCGATCTAGCGCCAGAGATATCAATATTGCATTAGTTATGTCCTTGTAATTTCCTATTGAAAGCATGGCAGTGAGATGGGTATTAAAACGATCCTCAAGATTTCTAAGCGAAAAGGCGGACGCTTTACTAACTTTTGGGATTTCCAACAAAAAGTTGATGTGCTCTTGAAAAATAAGGCATTTGTTGTCAAAACGCTTCTTCAGTCTATCCAATGCTTTACGATAGTTTGCACCTATCATATCGAATTCTTTCACCGCACTCAACGCAGAACCCGAAAGACAACGCCTCAGATAGTTGAACTTCTGCAAGTTATCGAGAGTTTCATCTTTATCCACTAAATTCGTGAACAAACCAATAAAATTCGGATATTCCGAAAATTGTCCCGAGAATGTAGGGAGCTTTATCTGCTCTAATTTTGGCCGAATAGGCGGTTGCTGGTGAAAGTACGTTGCATTAAAGCTTTCATTAGTACCGGCGACATTGTGGCTTTTTGCCTCTCCCAGCAGACTTAATATTAATGATTTTGAGCTAACATAAATGTCCTCAATCTCATCTCGGAAATTATAATTTGCAGCTGCGTCATTTGCTACATTAAATTTCTCAATCGACGATTGAACATTTAAAATTTGTTTGAAGTACGATTCCAATATGCTTAATCTACACTCCAATTCAGTTGCCGACAACGATTCGCCCTTTTTTATTATATATGTTTTGATTCTACTCAAACTCTGCTTAGTAGTTCCTCTCAAAACCTTCAAATCCGATAATGTTTTGCTAGTGGCATTGCTACTTGAGGGGTTATCAACTTGTGGATCCTCTACTACCACGAGTTCCTCCTGTCCTTCTGACATTGCTAACCAACAACCAAAGCAAGTAAAGGAAATATAATATAGGAAACAAGAATGCTGAGAATACTATAAATGTGACTCAGCAACAGCAACAACGATATTTTTCTATATTATTCCTAGCGACAATCAATTATGTTCGAAGGTGTAACAACCACAACAGCAACAGCGAATTCTATCAACAACAACTATGTATTATGTCAGCAACAATTTTTGACACTCAATGTATCCAGCAGGCACGGTTATCAACAATCAGTTCAATTTTTGAAATTGTCAATGTTTCTATACAATGCCAACAGTAACCAAATTCTCAACCATTTAATGGCTATGCAACAAAGTTTCCTCAACAAGCTATCAAGCGACAGTAAATGTTTTTCCAACAAGCATTCAAATTCAACAAAATATAAATCAAATGAAAAGCTTACGTTTTCTCCGCAATGTTGACGGACGACGATTGTAGAATTTCACCTCCAGCTTTACTTGGGGTACACGACAGATGAGTTGAGTGATGATATCAGCAGCACAGCATCACCGTTCGTCGAGTTAAGAAAGCTTTTTTCTCCAAATTGAATTCCCCTTTTAGCGGTCGCTGTTTTCTTGTCTTCGTGTTCCACTGCGGCGATTATGAGAATAGCTTTTTCCACAGATTGGTTGTGTAAAAATTTGAATTTGCTTTCGCACTCTGTAAGAAGTCAATTTAATACAATATGCTGGATTTTCAATTTTTACCACCGATCTGCAATCGATGCAATGGATCCTGCAGCCACAGACAATTCGCAGATTTGGTTGGATTTCCACTGCAATTTTTTGTTGAGTTGGGTGGGAATACAAATTAGTCCCGGGTTTCGGCACCAATGTTAATTGTGAGAGTTTTCACTAACTCGCTGCTGGTTGGATGGTCTCTCATTTAGCTTGCTATCTCGCTTGCTGGGTTAGCTTGGTGACAATTTCTATTGTCTTTGCGAGCACTACGATGAATTCAATAAAAAACACTTTGATTAAAAACGTTATAAATTTTATTTAGGTTACTGAGTAAGTTCTTGGCGTGTCTGCTTCCTTCAACTGCTCTTACAAAACTCCCCCTTTCTAGAGGTATTCGCCTCTCATTATACCGTATATTTCTTAGAATCTATCTTTCCTTTTCTTAAGGTTGTACTAAAACCAGTAATTCAAAATAGAAACTCATTGCTATAATTCGACTACCTACTATAATTACATTATGCTTTAATTCAATATATAAAAATTCATTTCTGCGTCAACAACTCCCTTCTTCATTCTCACAATCCAAAATCTAGTTCGCAGATAGGCCATCATCTGCTGTTGCCCTGTAAGGTTCGCATATGAGCGTCTTTGATTACTAGTGAAGTAAACGGTCTTGTTGATGGCAACACAATTGGATGCCTTTAATCATATGGTAAATCCGCATTGTCTAGTCGACCACCGACTCGTAACACCCCTTTCTGATCGAGAAAAGGGCTTAGTCGTTTTAACGTGCTTTTCTGATTCAGGGTGTCTTGGTTGGTTAGGTGCTTCACTTCTTCTTCAAAAGATTCCCCTTGCACGATTTTGATGATTCGAAGCATTGCCCCTTCCACTTCTTCAATTTTCAGATTGCCGGAGAGTTTTGGGATCCCTAAGAAGACGTTGGAGTGATGAAAATCTATCCATTAACGCTACATCTCTTGTACCTTGGACGTACATACAGACTGAAAATATAGTTTGTTCGGTGTTGCATTTATTAAGGTGGTTCACATATGACGGTTCAGTTCTCTGTTTTAAGAGTGTCCTCTTGGTGCCCAGATCCGTATCTTTAATTTCTTCGACAATGTGCGTTTGGGCGTCAACATTTTCTAGAAATGATGACCCCTCCCACCATTGCCGGCAATCAATAAGCTGACTTGGAAAGACTCCTCTGGAAGCAATATCCGCAGGGTTTTCCTTGGATGGGACGTACCTCCAATTGCATATGTTAGTGAGACGTTGAATTTCGGCTATCCGATTTGCGACAAATGTTTCACGCTTGTGAGGTGCATGTTTTATCCAAGCCAATACAATCTGCGAGTCTGTCCAATTGAAGGTTTGAATTTGTTCCAAATGAATTGTCGTTTCCACATGATTCATAAGTTTTGCTAGAAGAAGTGCCCCACATAGTTCTAGACGTGGCAGTGTTTCCCTTTTGACCGGAGCCACCTTGGTTTTTGATACTATGAGACTTGTTGTTACTATTCCATGGGTCAGTGCCCGAAGATAAATGGCTGCGGCATAGGCATTTTCAGAGGCGTCGCTGAACCCATGTAATTGTACCTCTGTGTGTTTACTTGTATGTATCCATCTTGGAATTCGCAATCTTTCCAGCTCCGGCAGTTGAGTTCTTAATCTTTCCCACTTTGTCTTAGTCTCTGAGTTGACTTCTTCATCCCAGTCAACTTGTTGTTTCCACAAATCCTGCATGAGTATTTTTGTCTTTATGATGCACTGAAAAATCCAACCCATTGTATCATATATACGTGCAATGTCTGACAAAATTGTCCGTTTTGTGCATGCTCCTCGTTCAATCTGATGTAGTTTAAACGTAAATAGATCTCGTGCAGGGTGCCACTGAATGCCTAGAGTTTTGATGCAGTCCTTTTCGCTAAAAGATAGAGGTAACTCCACTTCCCGAAACTCGGCTGGAATGGCTTCTCACAATTCGTTAGAATTACTGGCCCATTTGCGTAGAGGAAACCCTCCTAGCGACATCATTCTCATCAATTCCTCTCTCATACGATTTGCTTCGGGAATAGAATCAGCTCCGTGTATGACGTCATCCACATAAAAATTGCTTTCGGCAATGGTCTTTGCCAATGGAAAATCGTTCCCTTCGTCTGATGCCAGTTGACGTAGTGTTCTAATTGCCAAGAACGGCGCGGCTGCAGTGCCAAAGGTCACTGTTTTTAGACGAAATGTTTTTACTTCTTGATCTTCTCTTCTTCTCCATAAGATTAATTGGTACATTGCGTCTTGGTTAGCTATCCAAATCTGTCTGTACATTTTTTTGATGTCAGCCACAAACGCAACTCGATGTTTGCGAAAACGTAGTATGTGATCAATGATGTTGTCTTGCTGCTTCGGACCAGTCAGCAAGTGATCGTTGAATGATGATCCATCCGATGTAGGACAGGATGCATTGAAAACAATGCGAAGTTTTGTGGTTGTAATTGATTCCTTCATCACAGCATGGTGTGGTAAATAGTACTGTTGATGTGCGTTAATCAACTGGACGTTCGGGACTTCTTTGATCTGGTTCAATTCAAAGTACTCTTCCATACCCTGTTTATACCTTTGGGCGAAATCTGGATTTTATTTGAAGCGTTTTTCAAGTTGCAAAAACCTGGCTAATGCTGAATTGTATGATATCCCCAATTCCGGGCGACGTCCTTCCTTGAACGGCAATGAAACCTTATACCTTCCGTTTACCAACCGTTCATGTGTTTGGCAAAAATGAGACTCACAGTCTTCTTCCTCGCGGGTAAACACCATTTTTTGTGGGTCCTGTTCAATTTCCCAAAATCTCTGCAGGATCCCTTTCACGTTTTCTGTCTTCGTATAAAATGCATTCGTAACACGGTTGCCTTCAAAAATTGGGCCGATCAGTACCCATCCAAATACCGTTTGTTGTGCCATGGGTGTACCACATTTTCCCTTGATCAGGCCTTGGAGCGCAATTTCTGGGTATACATCACTTCCCAACAATATGTCAATTTTGTTTGGGTGATTAAACTGGGGGTCAGCTAATGTAAGTCCGGATATATGTGGCCACTCTGACTTATTCATTTTCTTGCTTGGAAGCCATGCTGTTAACCTGGACAATACTAGAACCCGAATGGTAATGCCAAAGTTATGGTCCATTAACGAATGTAAACTGACCAAAGCGCTCGCTTTTGAACAACAACTATTCACTCCACCAATCCCTCCGATCTCGGTTATCTGCTTTATCTTCTTTAATTTCAACAATTGAACTGCAGATTCGGTTATATACGACGCTTCCGATCCAGGATCCAGCAACGCGCGCAGTGTAATTGGTTGACCTGATTGATCAATCGCGTTCACCAGCATCGTTGCCAAGAGAACTGTTGGTTGTTTCGTCTCCTGTCTTCCTCCTGCTGCGACTTGATCTTCTTCCATCACGTATGCGTTGTAATTTTGTGATGTGGAAGGTTGAGGATCCCTTGATTTGTTCATTTGTTGGCCATTCCTAATAAGTACCGGTGGTCCTCTGCCATGGTTTCCTTGAAGGTGCAATAAGGTGTGGTGCTGTCCTTGGCATTCAGCACACTTATATTGACTGGGACAATTATTTCTATCATGCCCTCTTGCCTGTCAATTAAAACACAAATGATCTTGACGCGTAATTTATTGTCGTTTCCTTGGATCGGCTGCCAAGAATTTGCTGCACCGACGAACCGAGTGGGACCCGTTACACAGGGCACATGAATACTGATCATTTTCCTTTGTGTGCAAGGAAATTTTCTTAGAACTTGGTCCTTGCCCAATCTTGGCAATCTGACCAATGGCTTCCAGAGTTCTGTATCTGTTTGTGAGAAATTCTGTGAAATCCGCGAAATCAGGTAGTGCCTTGGAAGATCCAAGATGCTCTTCCCAAAAACCCTGAGTTTGCGATGGTAATTTCTGTGTCATTAGATGTATAATTATAGCATCCCACTGATGCACGGGTACCTCTAAATTTCGCAGCGATTGGACGCATTCATTAGTGGTGTCCAATAACGGCTTACTACCCTTAACATCTTCATTGTGTAACTTAGCTTGATTGCAGAAGAGTCTCAGTTGACAATTGACTTACAAGCGTTTGTGCTTGTATCTCGAAGTCAGAATTGTCCAAGCTGAATCGTAATTTTTCTCGTTAATGACCAAATGCTGCAGCAGACGTGCGGCTTCGTCGCTGACATTCGCCTTTAAATAGTGCAAGCTGGAAGCTTGAAATCACTAGAAATGGTGGGACCCGCTGTTTCCTTGGACACATTGAGGGTATCAAGGGCTTCCTTCAATGTAGCCATATACTGAAAATATAATTCTTTCAGTGTCCCGAAAATTTCCTTTTCTAAATAAGAAGTCTTGACTTCACTGGTCTCAGTGGACGCGACAATGAGCATATGGTGCCGTTTGGCACTTGCAAATATGTCCTCCAGCTCCTCCAATTGATCGGCTGAGGCGGGACTGTTCGCTGCGGCTGGTGTCGTATCACTGATGAGTTGATCTTCTTGTGGTCGTGAGGAAAACTCATCCCCAGTCCAGTAAGTCCAATAAAAGTGTGGTCTTTAGCACTTTGTACCAGGTGACGGCCTTCCATACTTCGTTTATTACATACGCCCCACCGCCAAGTGCGCAGACGATGGCAATAATCGTGTATATCTTCGCCATACTGTTTCTTCTGTGTTCTGCTTTCGACGTCGTCCGCCTTTTATCGCACCATGCCAGCTCAATGAGCGATGAATCATTGCTTATTTGGTTTGTTGTTTTCTGTGTCAATCGGCAGTAGGTCTGCTGCAACATAATATCTAATTTTGATATTGTGTCAACCGACAATGAATCAGGCTGCAACATAATCGTCCGCGTTCTATTATGTCATCCGGCAGTGAGTCAGATTGAAACGTGATGACTATACTATTAAATAATCGTTTGTTTATCGGCGCTTTGTTATTCTTTGAGGTTATACAATTTGTGTGGTTTATTGATGCACTCTGGAACTGATGGCCTGGATGAATCGTATGACAAAACCTTGTCCTACATTGCTGGTTTATTTTTTGTCTGCCTTCATGTTGCTCGTCGCAACATCCTCCCCCCCCCCGCGCCGCGCCGTGAGGGTTGTCCAGTGGTCATGAAAATAAAAGAGAAAAGCAAGTGCGTTGGTTTGTGTTGGAACATATTTTATCGAACTTATGTATATCTATAACTAAATTAAAATCTCTAGCAACAGTATAGGCTTAGCTATGCCATGCTTATGGGTCGATCGGTAGTTTGCATATCTTTGTGATTGGTCTGACATATAATCAAAGCGGGTCAATCCGTCCGATCCAGGTTTTGTATCGACGATTCGTCCCAAAGGCCATATTGTTGGAGGGGTTTGATCGTCTTTCATCAGTACCAACTCGCCGATGGCAAGATTTGTTGATGGATTCAACCACTTAGGCCGTTGCTGAAGTCGTGCCAAGTATTCCGTTGTCCATATCTTCCAGAAGTCTTGCATTAGTTTTTGCATGAGCTTCCAGCGCGTTAGTGAATTTTCCTTGCAGTCAGTCAAATCTTTCTCTGGCATTGTATTGAGGGCGGACCCGATAAGGAAGTGTCCGGGAGTTAGAATTCGCAACTCTTCCGAGTCTTCTGACAAAGGACATAATGGCCGTGAATTAAGACACGCCTCAACTTGTGCCAATGTGGTGCATAGTTCTTCAAATGTTAAGGTGTAGTTCCCCATTATTCGATGTAATTGGAACTTTATTGATTTTACCCCGGCTTCCCACAATCCCCCAAAGTGTGGTGCTGCCGGCGGATTGAAATGCCAGGTCGTGCCATTTGCTATCAATTGATCCTTGATGTGTGCATTACATTGTTTGATTAATTGCTTCAGTTCGGCGGTAATCATATTCTTAGCTCCTACGAAGTTGGTTCCGCAATCGCTGTACATATTTGCACAGATTCCTCTTCGTGCTACAAATTGTTTGAATGCTGCTAGAAATGCAGCTGCGCTATAGTCACTTACCAGTTCAATGTGAACAAACAGACAAATATTGAGATGTATGCGTTCAGTATTTTGTTACATCGTCCCTTCCATGCCTTGACCTGTACCGGCCCCGCGAAGTCCACACCGCTGTTGTAAAATGACCGAGCCAATTGCACTCGTGCACTGGGTAATTGGCCCATCTGTTGCTGTTCAATGGTTGGTTTGTTTCTGAAACAGGCAATGCAAGCATGAATACACCTTTTTACTCCTGTTAATTGTGAGAGTTTTCACTAACTCGCTGCTGGTTGGATGGTCTCTCATTTAGCTTGCTATCTCGCTTGCTGGGTTAGCTTGGTGACAATTTCTATTGTCTTTGCGAGCACTACGATGAATTCAATAAAAAACACTTTGATTAAAAACGTTATAAATTTTATTTAGGTTACTGAGTAAGTTCTTGGCGTGTCTGCTTCCTTCAACTGCTCTTACAAAACTCCCCCTTTCTAGAGGTATTCGCCTCTCATTATACCGTATATTTCTTAGAATCTATCTTTCCTTTTCTTAAGGTTGTACTAAAACCAATAATTCAAAATAGAAACTCATTGCTATAATTCGACTACCTACTATAATTACATTATGCTTTAATTCAATATATAAAAATTCATTTCTGCGTCAACATTCTGCCCGCCTTGAAGTATCTGCCAGATATCTTCAATCCTCAATCGGTAAAGGCGCCAATCGATGAATCGCACGTCGCAGGATCCCTTTCGTTGTTTTCACGTCGACAACTCTTACCTTGCCGTCCGACGAATCGATCAATTTGACCACTTTTCCAAGCAACCATTGTTGAGGTGGTGTCTTATCGTCCCATATGAGCACTACCGCATCGATCTTGACATTTCCGGAAGAAGTTTGCCATTTTTCCCGCCTTTGCAGCTCCAAAAGGTATTCTTTCGACCAACGGTTCCAAAAATGCTGCTTTAATTGCGAAAGCCGTCGCCATCTACTCAACGACGTCATCTTGCAGTCTGTCACCAGTGGTTCAGCGATTGCATTCAGCGGTGTCCCAATGAGGAAATGGCCCGGAGTGAGCACCTGCTCGTCGCTCGGATCGTTGGACATCACACACATTGGTCTGGAGTTTAAGACCGCTTCAATTTCTGCCACCACCGTTGCCAATTCTTCAAAGGTTAGGCACGCCTCACTAACCGTTCTGTAAAGATGAGTTTTGGCTGACTTCACCGCCGCCTCCCAAAGACCTCCGAAGTGAGGTGTTCTAGGCGGAATGTGATGGAACTGAATCTGCTCTGCAGCACACCATTCAGCAATACTGGCTTGGGTTTGTTGCTCCAGAAAGCGTTCCCTTAACACCTTCAACTCGTTTCTGGCTCCTACAAAATTGGTCCCATTATCACAATAAAGCTCTTGACACAAGCCTCTTCTTGCGACGAACCTCTTTAGACCGGCTAGGAACCCTTCCGTGGACAAGTCTGAGATGACCTCCAAGTGCACCGCCTTTACTGCGAAGCACACAAAGACTGCTACATATGACTTGCACGTGCGCTGTCCTCTTCTTTTAAGTGTTGTTTTAAAAGGGCCACAAAAATCAACGCCGGTCTTTTGGAATGGCCTTGCCGGTTGGACCCTATGCGCTGGTAGATTACCCATGATCTGACTCATCATCCTTGGCTTGTATTTGAAGCAGTGCAAGCAATTGTCGACAACCTTCTTAGCCAGCCTTCGAGCATCCAGAACCCAAAAACGCTGCCTTACCAGACCAATTAACGCTTGTGGACCTGCGTGGTAATTCTTTCTGTGTAAATAAACAAAGAGAGATTTGACGAATGGGTGGGATTTAGGAAGAAGGATAGGATATTTAACAGGATAGGGTATGTCCGCATTCTGCAGACGCCCACCAACTCGGAGGAGTTTTAAGGAGTCATCGTCAAGGAAAGGATTTAGATTTTTGACGCAACTCGTTGGGCTAATCATTTGATTCCTTGATAGTTGATGAATCTCATCTTTGAAATTCCTCTGCTGTATATGCCAAATAATCCTCATTAGAGCTTCTTCCAAATCTCCTGCTGTCAACAAGTTCCCTGAAGCTATATCTTTTTGCACGAGCAAGTTCAGTTCTCTTACTTCGCTTTTTTGTTTATTTTTCCGCATTCCTCTTATAGCACGTAGTACTCTAGCGTAGATGCGAAGGGTTTTCTGAAAATCACTATGATATAGATAATTCTTAGCCCAATCCGCATCCACCTTGCATGATATTAGTGCGTTCAACTTTCTTCTCCCAGGCGTATCTTTACCTATCAGCGAAAAGTCTTTTTTCTCAGGCCATCGCTCCTCAGGTAGAGAAAGGAACCTAGGACCACTAAACCAAATACTCGTGGTGCTAACTCTCCCGCAAAGGCTCCCCTAGATACAATATCTGCCGGATTTTGTTTCGAACTGACATGTTTCCAGATTGCCTGTGGCATTGTGGTTTGTATTTTTGACACTCTGTTCGCAATAAATACTTCCCACGTCGATGGATGTGCAGATAGCCAGCAGAGGACGATCTCCGAATCCGTCCAAAGATATACACTCTCAACTAAGTGTGCGAAATCTGGAAGGATTTTCGCTACCAACGTCACTAGCATCTCAGCTGCACAAAGTTCTAGACGAGGAAGACTCTGCGTTTTTATTGGTGCTACTTTTGATTTAGCAGTCACTAAATGACAACCAACACGATTGTTTTCTTCGATTGTCCGTACATAAATGCAACATCCATACGCCTGTAAGGATGCATCCGAAAACCCATGGATTTGCACGATCTTTGGTTTGTCGGCTAGAACATATCTCGGAATATTAATTGATTCGATCTCCTTTAATCGAGATCGAAAGTTCTTCCACTCGCTATAAATCCTAGCTTGAACGGACTCATCCCAATCGGTCTTTTTTACCCACAGGCCTTGCAACAAAATTTTACCCTTCACAATTGTCGGGTTAATAAGACCTAATGGGTCAAACAGCATTGACAATTCCGATAATATTATCCGTTTTGTTATCTTCGTTGTCAACGGGAACTCTGGTACAACATACTGAAGTTGATCCGTTGAAGGATTCCATGTTATCCCGAGTGTTTTTATGATGTCGGAATCGTTAATTCTCAATGGTTTTTCCCTATCGACTTCTGGTATTTTCTTTAGCAAAGACTCCTCATTTGTCCACCACTTCCTTAAGTCAAAACCTGCACTATACAGCAACGTTCTAACTTCTTTGTAAATGGCTTGGATCTCTTCAGCCGAATCCCCTCCGCTAATAAGGTCATCCATATAGAAATCCTCTTTGAGAATTTTGGAGCCAAGTGGATGAGTTAAGGAATTCTCATCGGCCAACAACTTTAAACAACGAGTGGCTTGATATGGAGCCGACGTTGTACCATACGTCACCGTATTTAATTGGTAGACTTTCAACGGATGATTCGCAGTTTCTCTCCAGAGTATGCATTGAAATCTCCGATCTCTATCTTCAACAAGTATTTGTCTATACATTTTTGAAATGTCAGCTGTGAGGGCGAATTTATAGCAACGAAAACGTAAAATAATGTTATACAAATCATCTTGTGTAACAGGGCCTTTCAACAAAATATCGTTCAACGAGGTACCTGACGAAGTTCGAGCACTGCAGTCAAAGACGACTCTCAACTTAGTAGATGACGACTCTGGCCGAAGGACATACTGATGAGGGCAAAAGTAACTATTATTTTTTACTTCTTCCAGTTGCACTTCCTTCATGTGTCCTAAACGTTCATACTCCTGCATGAACTCCAAATACTGTCCCCTTATCACAGCATTTCTATCTAACCTCTTTTCGAGAGAAATAAATCTTCTTTTGGCGATTTGAAATGAGTCTCCTAACGTAGATGGGTTCTCCTTAAAAGGCAATCTAACAACAAATCGTCCGTTAGCTGCTCTTTTGACCGTATTAGTAAAATGTTGTTCACACCTTTCCTCTTCCGGACTAAGGAGTTTTACAGAATCAACTTTTTCTACTTCCCAGAACTTCTCCACAAGCTCATGAAGGTGGCAGTCGTCCCGAACAACCTGATTCCCTAACAAGCACACTGCCGATCCTGTTAACTTATTAGGCTCATACCTTCCAGATACGACCCATCCAAACAGAGTCTTTTGAAGTGTGGGTTTTCCATCGAGTTTGATCTGCCCTATTACCAAAAGCTCAAAGAATTGGTCAGCGCCTATCAGCAAATCAATCTTTGATGGCTGATTGAAATTGGGATCAGCTAAGACAATATTTTTTGGGAATATTCCAGTTATCTATTTCAAATGATTGACTTGGTTGGGGGTTGGTTATACTTTTCATAACAAGAAGCTCTAATTCCGTTTCAAAGGCCGATATTCTGGACTTACAAATGGCCGTCGTAGTATGGCGAATCTTCGCAACTTCGTTTCCGATACCGCTTACTTGTAACTCAGTTTTAGACTTCGATAATTTAAGCCTTTGTACCATCCCCTCGGTGATAAAATTGAGTTGGGATGCTGAATCAAGCAACGCACGAGCTGGTTGGTATCTACCAAATTTATCTTTAATTAGAATTTCAGCAGTGGCCAAGATCACCTGATTTTTGGCGCTGCCAATCAGAGCTGACGGATTAACAAGTTCATTTTCAAGGACTGCCACACTAGTTGATGCACTATTTGCAGAAAATCTGTGCAGTAACCTGTGGTGCGGCAACGAACAAATACTACACTTAGCCTTTGTGCAACGACGAACAGAGTGTCCCTTTTCCAGACAGTTTATGCAGAGAATTAATTTCTTCACCTCCTGGAACCTCCTATCCACAGCTAAATTTTGAAATTCCTCGCAGGAATCTACCTGGTGGTTGTCCGAATGACAGTATTCGCATTGCACTTGTTGTGCAGCTAAAGAAGAACGCCTATCCGATTTATTAGGCTTATTTCTTATATTGCGATTTCTTTGATATGAATCCGATTTGAAGGTACTCTTTGAACAATTTTCAGAACTCAACAATTTTGACTCCTTAGCTTCTAAGTTCTTGCAACGTCGATCAAGAACTACAGTGAAATCTTCCCAGTCTGGCAATTTGCTGTAATCGATTGAATCCTGCCATTTCGCTTGAGTTTCCTCATCAACGCGATCTAGCGCCAGAGATATCAATATTGCATTAGTTATGTCCTTGTAATTTCCTATTGAAAGCATGGCAGTGAGATGGGTATTAAAACGATCCTCAAGATTTCTAAGCGAAAAGGCGGACGCTTTACTAACTTTTGGGATTTCCAACAAAAAGTTGATGTGCTCTTGAAAAATAAGGCATTTGTTGTCAAAACGCTTCTTCAGTCTATCCAATGCTTTACGATAGTTTGCACCTATCATATCGAATTCTTTCACCGCACTCAACGCAGAACCCGAAAGACAACGCCTCAGATAGTTGAACTTCTGCAAGTTATCGAGAGTTTCATCTTTATCCACTAAATTCGTGAACAAACCAATAAAATTCGGATATTCCGAAAATTGTCCCGAGAATGTAGGGAGCTTTATCTGCTCTAATTTTGGCCGAATAGGCGGTTGCTGGTGAAAGTACGTTGCATTAAAGCTTTCATTAGTACCGGCGACATTGTGGCTTTTTGCCTCTCCCAGCAGACTTAATATTAATGATTTTGAGCTAACATAAATGTCCTCAATCTCATCTCGGAAATTATAATTTGCAGCTGCGTCATTTGCTACATTAAATTTCTCAATCGACGATTGAACATTTAAAATTTGTTTGAAGTACGATTCCAATATGCTTAATCTACACTCCAATTCAGTTGCCGACAACGATTCGCCCTTTTTTATTATATATGTTTTGATTCTACTCAAACTCTGCTTAGTAGTTCCTCTCAAAACCTTCAAATCCGATAATGTTTTGCTAGTGGCATTGCTACTTGAGGGGTTATCAACTTGTGGATCCTCTACTACCACGAGTTCCTCCTGTCCTTCTGACATTGCTAACCAACAACCAAAGCAAGTAAAGGAAATATAATATAGGAAACAAGAATGCTGAGAATACTATAAATGTGACTCAGCAACAGCAACAACGATATTTTTCTATATTATTCCTAGCGACAATCAATTATGTTCGAAGGTGTAACAACCACAACAGCAACAGCGAATTCTATCAACAACAACTATGTATTATGTCAGCAACAATTTTTGACACTCAATGTATCCAGCAGGCACGGTTATCAACAATCAGTTCAATTTTTGAAATTGTCAATGTTTCTATACAATGCCAACAGTAACCAAATTCTCAACCATTTAATGGCTATGCAACAAAGTTTCCTCAACAAGCTATCAAGCGACAGTAAATGTTTTTCCAACAAGCATTCAAATTCAACAAAATATAAATCAAATGAAAAGCTTACGTTTTCTCCGCAATGTTGACGGACGACGATTGTAGAATTTCACCTCCAGCTTTACTTGGGGTACACGACAGATGAGTTGAGTGATGATATCAGCAGCACAGCATCACCGTTCGTCGAGTTAAGAAAGCTTTTTTCTCCAAATTGAATTCCCCTTTTAGCGGTCGCTGTTTTCTTGTCTTCGTGTTCCACTGCGGCGATTATGAGAATAGCTTTTTCCACAGATTGGTTGTGTAAAAATTTGAATTTGCTTTCGCACTCTGTAAGAAGTCAATTTAATACAATATGCTGGATTTTCAATTTTTACCACCGATCTGCAATCGATGCAATGGATCCTGCAGCCACAGACAATTCGCAGATTTGGTTGGATTTCCACTGCAATTTTTTGTTGAGTTGGGTGGGAATACAAATTAGTCCCGGGTTTCGGCACCAATGTTAATTGTGAGAGTTTTCACTAACTCGCTGCTGGTTGGATGGTCTCTCATTTAGCTTGCTATCTCGCTTGCTGGGTTAGCTTGGTGACAATTTCTATTGTCTTTGCGAGCACTACGATGAATTCAATAAAAAACACTTTGATTAAAAACGTTATAAATTTTATTTAGGTTACTGAGTAAGTTCTTGGCGTGTCTGCTTCCTTCAACTGCTCTTACAAAACTCCCCCTTTCTAGAGGTATTCGCCTCTCATTATACCGTATATTTCTTAGAATCTATCTTTCCTTTTCTTAAGGTTGTACTAAAACCAATAATTCAAAATAGAAACTCATTGCTATAATTCGACTACCTACTATAATTACATTATGCTTTAATTCAATATATAAAAATTCATTTCTGCGTCAACAACTCCCTTCTTCATTCTCACAATCCAAAATCTAGTTCGCAGATAGGCCATCATCTGCTGTTGCCCTGTAAGGTTCGCATATGAGCGTCTTTGATTACTAGTGAAGTAAACGGTCTTGTTGATGGCAACACAATTGGATGCCTTTGATCATATGGTAAATCCGCATTGTCTAGTCGACCACCGACTCGTAACACCCCTTTCTGATCGAGAAAAGGGCTTAGTCGTTTTAACGTGCTTTTCTGATTCAGGGTGTCTTGGTTGGTTAGGTGCTTCACTTCTTCTTCAAAAGATTCCCCTTGCACGATTTTGATGATTCGAAGCATTGCCCCTTCCACTTCTTCAATTTTCAGATTGCCGGAGAGTTTTGGGATCCCTAAGAAGACGTTGGAGTGATGAAAATCTATCCATTAACGCTACATCTCTTGTACCTTGGACGTACATACAGACTGAAAATATAGTTTGTTCGGTGTTGCATTTATTAAGGTGGTTCACATATGACGGTTCAGTTCTCTGTTTTAAGAGTGTCCTCTTGGTGCCCAGATCCGTATCTTTAATTTCTTCGACAATGTGCGTTTGGGCGTCAACATTTTCTAGAAATGATGACCCCTCCCACCATTGCCGGCAATCAATAAGCTGACTTGGAAAGACTCCTCTGGAAGCAATATCCGCAGGGTTTTCCTTGGATGGGACGTACCTCCAATTGCATATGTTAGTGAGACGTTGAATTTCGGCTATCCGATTTGCGACAAATGTTTCACGCTTGTGAGGTGCATGTTTTATCCAAGCCAATACAATCTGCGAGTCTGTCCAATTGAAGGTTTGAATTTGTTCCAAATGAATTGTCGTTTCCACATGATTCATAAGTTTTGCTAGAAGAAGTGCCCCACATAGTTCTAGACGTGGCAGTGTTTCCCTTTTGACCGGAGCCACCTTGGTTTTTGATACTATGAGACTTGTTGTTACTATTCCATGGGTCAGTGCCCGAAGATAAATGGCTGCGGCATAGGCATTTTCAGAGGCGTCGCTGAACCCATGTAATTGTACCTCTGTGTGTTTACTTGTATGTATCCATCTTGGAATTCGCAATCTTTCCAGCTCCGGCAGTTCAGTTCTTAATCTTTCCCACTTTGCCTTAGTCTCTGAGTTGACTTCTTCATCCCAGTCAACTTGTTGTTTCCACAAATCCTGCATGAGTATTTTTGTCTTTATGATGCACTGAAAAATCCAACCCATTGTATCATATATACGTGCAATGTCTGACAAAATTGTCCGTTTTGTGCATGCTCCTCGTTCAATCTGATGTAGTTTAAACGTAAATAGATCTCGTGCAGGGTGCCACTGAATGCCTAGAGTTTTGATGCAGTCCTTTTCGCTAAAAGATAGAGGTAACTCCACTTCCCGAAACTCGGCTGGAATGGCTTCTCACAATTCGTTAGAATTACTGGCCCATTTGCGTAGAGGAAACCCTCCTAGCGACATCATTCTCATCAATTCCTCTCTCATACGATTTGCTTCGGGAATAGAATCAGCTCCGTGTATGACGTCATCCACATAAAAATTGCTTTCGGCAATGGTCTTTGCCAATGGAAAATCGTTCCCTTCGTCTGATGCCAGTTGACGTAGTGTTCTAATTGCCAAGAACGGCGCGGCTGCAGTGCCAAAGGTCACTGTTTTTAGACGAAATGTTTTTACTTCTTGATCTTCTCTTCTTCTCCATAAGATTAATTGGTACATTGCGTCTTGGTTAGCTATCCAAATCTGTCTGTACATTTTTTTGATGTCAGCCACAAACGCAACTCGATGTTTGCGAAAACGTAGTATGTGATCAATGATGTTGTCTTGCTGCTTCGGACCAGTCAGCAAGTGATCGTTGAATGATGATCCATCCGATGTAGGACAGGATGCATTGAAAACAATGCGAAGTTTTGTGGTTGTAATTGATTCCTTCATCACAGCATGGTGTGGTAAATAGTACTGTTGATGTGAGTTAATCAACTGGACGTTCGGGACTTCTTTGATCTGGTTCAATTCAAAGTACTCTTCCATACCCTGTTTATACCTTTGGGCGAAATCTGGATTTTATTTGAAGCGTTTTTCAAGTTGCAAAAACCTGGCTAATGCTGAATTGTATGATATCCCCAATTCCGGGCGACGTCCTTCCTTGAACGGCAATGAAACCTTATACCTTCCGTTTACCAACCGTTCATGTGTTTGGCAAAAATGAGACTCACAGTCTTCTTCCTCGCGGGTAAACACCATTTTTTGTGGGTCCTGTTCAATTTCCCAAAATCTCTGCAGGATCCCTTTCACGTTTTCTGTCTTCGTATAAAATGCATTCGTAACACGGTTGCCTTCAAAAATTGGGCCGATCAGTACCCATCCAAATACCGTTTGTTGTGCCATGGGTGTACCACATTTTCCCTTGATCAGGCCTTGGAGCGCAATTTCTGGGTATACATCACTTCCCAACAATATGTCAATTTTGTTTGGGTGATTAAACTGGGGGTCAGCTAATGTAAGTCCGGATATATGTGGCCACTCTGACTTATTCATTTTCTTGCTTGGAAGCCATGCTGTTAACCTGGACAATACTAGAACCCGAATGGTAATGCCAAAGTTATGGTCCATTAACGAATGTAAACTGACCAAAGCGCTCGCTTTTGAACAACAACTATTCACTCCACCAATCCCTCCGATCTCGGTTATCTGCTTTATCTTCTTTAATTTCAACAATTGAACTGCAGATTCGGTTATATACGACGCTTCCGATCCAGGATCCAGCAACGCGCGCAGTGTAATTGGTTGACCTGATTGATCAATCGCGTTCACCAGCATCGTTGCCAAGAGAACTGTTGGTTGTTTCGTCTCCTGTCTTCCTCCTGCTGCGACTTGATCTTCTTCCATCACGTATGCGTTGTAATTTTGTGATGTGGAAGGTTGAGGATCCCTTGATTTGTTCATTTGTTGGCCATTCCTAATAAGTACCGGTGGTCCTCTGCCATGGTTTCCTTGAAGGTGCAATAAGGTGTGGTGCTGTCCTTGGCATTCAGCACACTTATATTGACTGGGACAATTATTTCTATCATGCCCTCTTGCCTGTCAATTAAAACACAAATGATCTTGACGCGTAATTTATTGTCGTTTCCTTGGATCGGCTGCCAAGAATTTGCTGCACCGACGAACCGAGTGGGACCCGTTACACAGGGCACATGAATACTGATCATTTTCCTTTGTGTGCAAGGAAATTTTCTTAGAACTTGGTCCTTGCCCAATCTTGGCAATCTGACCAATGGCTTCCAGAGTTCTGTATCTGTTTGTGAGAAATTCTGTGAAATCCGCGAAATCAGGTAGTGCCTTGGAAGATCCAAGATGCTCTTCCCAAAAACCCTGAGTTTGCGATGGTAATTTCTGTGTCATTAGATGTATAATTATAGCATCCCACTGATGCACGGGTACCTCTAAATTTCGCAGCGATTGGACGCATTCATTAGTGGTGTCCAATAACGGCTTACTACCCTTAACATCTTCATTGTGTAACTTAGCTTGATTGCAGAAGAGTCTCAGTTGACAATTGACTTACAAGCGTTTGTGCTTGTATCTCGAAGTCAGAATTGTCCAAGCTGAATCGTAATTTTTCTCGTTAATGACCAAATGCTGCAGCAGACGTGCGGCTTCGTCGCTGACATTCGCCTTTAAATAGTGCAAGCTGGAAGCTTGAAATCACTAGAAATGGTGGGACCCGCTGTTTCCTTGGACACATTGAGGGTATCAAGGGCTTCCTTCAATGTAGCCATATACTGAAAATATAATTCTTTCAGTGTCCCGAAAATTTCCTTTTCTAAATAAGAAGTCTTGACTTCACTGGTCTCAGTGGACGCGACAATGAGCATATGGTGCCGTTTGGCACTTGCAAATATGTCCTCCAGCTCCTCCAATTGATCGGCTGAGGCGGGACTGTTCGCTGCGGCTGGTGTCGTGTCACTGATGAGTTGATCTTCTTGTGGTCGTGAGGAAAACTCATCCCCAGTCCAGTAAGTCCCATAAAAGTGTGGTCTTTAGCACTTTGTACCAGGTGACGGCCTTCCATACTTCGTTTATCACATACGCCCCACCGCCAAGTGCGCAGACGATGGCAATAATCGTGTATATCTTCGCCATACTGTTTCTTCTGTGTTCTGCTTTCGACGTCGTCCGCCTTTTATCGCACCATGCCAGCTCAATGAGCGATTAATCAGTAGTAGGTCTGCTGCAACATAATATCTAATTTTGATATTGTGTCAACCGACAATGAATCAGGCTGCAACATAATCGTCCGCGTTCTATTATGTCAGCCGGCAGTGGGTCAGATTGAAACGTGATGACTATGCTATTAAATAATCGTTTGTTTATTGGCGCTTTGTTATTCTTTGAGGTGATACAATGTGTGTTGTTTATTGATGCACTCTGGAACTGATGGCCTGGATGAATCGTATGACAAAACCTTGTCCTACATTGTTGGTTTATATTTTGTCTGCCTTCATGTTGCTCGTCGCAACACTCCTAAACATGTTTCCTAAGGATGCAACAACAATAATTGATTGAGATGGAGGTGTCGTTAAGTCGTCCCTTACAAATAGTATTTTCTTTTTTTTCCAGTTCTTTTTCATAAATATCTGCGCATGCATTTTTTTTGTGTAGTGGTGATTCTTTTTTGGATCTCGGGTGCAAGAATCCACCCTCCGACGAGCTCCAGCTGTGACCAGCAAGTCATGCGCCCGCATCTGAGTTGCCAAATAATCCCGATTTCCGTTTCCTTCCTCCGTCCCTAAACCCTATTCCTCATTTCCCACAATTTTATCCCGTCTTCTGCGGACAGTCACCTCTCCCATTCCTCCTCAACACCAGCTCTATTACACACTGCTGATCAGATCAAACATACCTCATAAAATCGTACCTCTAAACTCAAACCTACAAGTCCTGGCTGTCGAGATACAACTGGCCACAAAGTTCCCATACGTAAACTTATACCTCCCCCCAAAAAGTACATTCAATAAGAACGACTTGGTAAATATCATAAATCAAGTCCATCCCCAGATCATATTCGGAAGCGATATCAATGCAAGGAGTATATTATGGGGCTCCCCAAACACTAATAAAAAGAAACATGTACTAGAAAACTTCTTTCTGAGCGCAAACTTTGTCATCCTGAACGATGGATCCCCTACCCACTTCTCAACGCACAATACACTGACGCACATTGACGTGACATGTTGCTCACCTGAGCTGTTCCCAAAAACAGCTTGGAGGACTTTAGATGATCTCCATAACAGGAACCATTTCCCGATACTGACAGCCTTGAACTTTGCACACCTCAACAAATCAGAAACATTTAATCCTAAATTCAAAAAAGACCTGTCCAATTGGAAGCTTTTTAGTAAAAAAACTACGGAATACCTATCCGGCAAACCCGTATCCCCAAATAATAACAAAGAAGCCGCTCTGCTGCTAAACGCGATCAGAACTGCCGCAAATGCTTCCATCCCTCAAACGGCCCCAATAAAACGTAATTACGTTATTGGTGGAACTCCGAGTAAACAGCACTACGGAAAGAAAAAATGGTTGCCCTAAAAAACTTCCAAAAGAATCCCACCACGCAAAATCTCATAAATCACAAAAAATCAAATGCTAAATTTCGAAGATCGCTCAAGGAATCTAAAGCAAAGAGTTTTCACGAGTTCACCTCAACTAAAGGGTTTTTCAATAAGAGCGCTACAAAAGTTTTTTTAAATAAAACAAAAACGGTTTTGGAAATCAATGAAATTCTTTATTCCTGTGAAAGTACGATCGATGCCATTATGTATGAAACTCGATTTCTTTTGAATGGCCACCACGGGCACGCTTGCAGAAGTCCAGACGCTGAACCCAATTTTCGACGGTTTTCAAGCATAGATCGGCCGATACTGCTTCAATTTCTTGTTCGATATTCGTACGAAGTTCATAAATCGTCTCTGGCTTGTTGGCATAGACCATAGACTTGACGTAGCCCCACAGGAAATAGTCTAACGGCACGACCGAGGCGGCCAAGCGACTGGACCATTTCGTGAGATAACTCGTTCTCCAAACTTGGTTTCCAATAAATTGATTGTGACATTCGCTGTGTGGCTTGTGGCGCCGTCCTGTTTGAACCACATGTCCTCCAAGTCCATATCATCCAATTGGGGCCAAAAATATTCGGTTATCATTGAACGGTAGCGATTCCCATTCACAGCAACGTGCCGGTCTTGAGAATGACGTGTGAGAGACACATTTGGGCTTTCTTCAACTGAAGCCTCAGCGGCAGCAATATTCTCGACACTATGGGCACTAGACGCTCAATTGTTGATCTGCTAGGACGATTATGACGACCATAAATTGGATGTAGCGCTCTTAACGTTGAGGCCACTGACTCCGAATTTCGGTAGTAAATTTTAATAATTTCGACTCGTTGTTGGCTCGTATATCTTTTCATCATGAAATGGCAAACCTTACTGAAGAGAAATATCAAAAGAGCGGCAAGAAATTCGGCGTCGTTTGCTGTCCCTGTCGCTCTACTTTTGTAGCGCCCCTGTTGAAAAACCCTTTATAAGCCCCAACTACCCCCTGCTAAGGTTTGGCAAAATATTCGCCGGCTGACCGGTAATTCCACTTCACTCTCAATTAATAGTATTAAGTCCACTAACGATATTAAAACAGATCGCCCTGAAATATGCGATTTTATCGCACAAACGTGGTGTAAGAAATCGGAAAACAATAATTTCTCCGACACATTTATTGATAAAAAATCCAATATATTTACTTAGCAGTATCCCACCTCAACATCCAACCAACCCAACTGCTCGATGCATTGAACAAAAAATTTCGTTCCTCGAATTTGAAATTTCATTAAGCAATATGAAAGGCAAAACTCCAAGTAGGGATAGGATATCCTACCCCATGCTGAAAAATCTTCCCCAAGATACTAAACGAAGAATTATATGAATATACAACGAGATCCAAAACACTGCTATTATCCCCCGAACCTGGAAAGTGGCTACAATTTTGCCTATCCTAAAGTCAAACAAAGAAAAAACCTCAGTTTAAGGATATCGCCCAATCTCCCTTATCACATGCCTGTCGAAAATCCTGGAAAAAATTATTGCTGAACGGCTACTATGGTATGCTGAAACAAAAAAGCCCAATCAGGTAGCATTCAAAGCCAACAGAAGATGCGTTGATGCCCTACTGCACATTGACTTCTGCACTTCAAAAGCACTATCAACCAAAAAGCATATCTCAATCTTTACCCTTGAGTTTGAAAAAGCCTTCGATAGGTATTCACGTTGTACTAAAAAAATTTACAAAATGGGACATTGGAAAAAAAATATATATATAAATCATTTTTAACTATAATAGAAAATTCTCTGTCAAGCAAATAACACCTTCTGTCGGAATTACCCTTTACACAACGGCATCCCCCAGGGATCACCTCTATCGGTGGTTTTATTTGTAATTGCTTTTGACGACATTTTATCAAAGCACCAATTTCTAGATCACTGCATTTACGCGGACGATATATATATATTTATTATGTAAAGCTAATGAGATAAATAGAAGCAAAATTGCATTTAATCGCAATCGAAGGCATATTACGGTGGTCAATTAGATCAGGGGCCAAACTTTCAATCCAAAAATGCAAATTGCTTCGTATTTGCCGAAAACCGAACTGTCCTCAACTTAAATAAATGTAATTGAAAATGTTAGTAACTTGAAAATTTTAGGACTAGTCTTTAATAACAAGTATTCTTGGAAACAACGCTGTTTAGAACTTAAGAAATCCCTAGCTGAAAGATCCAATATTATAAGATACTTAGCCTGTAGAAAAAGCAATGTCCACATTAACACTCTAACAAACATAACGAAAAACATGGCGAAATGTTTAAAGTAAAATTGATTATTTGGTATATATATACGGGTATTGTCCACAATCAACATTGAAAATAATAAAACCGCTATACCACCAAGCCGCCAGAAGGAGCATAAACGCTTTCCCTACTACTCCAATAAAAAACATTTTGGCAGAAGCAGGATTAATGAGCATTGAGGAACGAAGAGCGCTATCACTTTAAGACTATCGGCTTTCTCCAAAAACTCAGTAGGTAATTGACCAGGACGTAAAGAGGCCAAAGGATTATAAGCTTATAAAGAGGAAACCATCCGCTATAGCTACCATAGTAGAAAAAGCATCTCTGCTAGACATCCAATTTAGGCTTAAACAGACTGCTGCTCCCCGAATCCATCATAATGACCCTAGCCAACTACAAAAAAGCAAACACCAGCAATACAGCGTACTGTCAACTCTTCGCCAGCATCTCCTCAGAGTTAAAATCAGAGGGGTGGAACCTTATCTTCACCGATGGATCAAAGACTACAGAACACACATCATTTGCTGTTTCACTTGAAAATGGATTCATTATCTCCATTGGTAATCTACCCGAATTCGGATCAATATTTACAGCAGAAGCTTTCGCAATCCTCCAAGGCATAAATATAGCAACAAAGCGCCAAGGTAAATATATTATATGCTCCGATAGCATATCGGTACTTAGCGCGATCAATAATCCTAACAACAACACTGATCTCATATCAAAAATCAGACTGCAACTCATCAAATCACCAAATAAAATCAAGCTTAATTGGCCTAATACTCAGTAACCCTAGTCCTGCTTATTTTGACATGATATCAAACTTTGTAACTAGAGCTAACGTTTCAATATAAACACTAACTAGCTATTCTCAGTAACTTTAATATTACCATGTAATTTAAATTACCTGTTAATAAATAATAATAATAATAATAATAATAATAATAATAATAATAATACGAAGACCTGAAGATAGAGCTTAAAACTATGCAACTGTGAACGATTCGAGTAAAAAATAATCAGCGTACTCTTAGAATCTCATCTATCTACTGCCCACCACGCTCCGCGCTTGAAAAAAGTGATTATACTAACTCGCTTAAATCGCTCAAACCTAATTTCATTATTGGCGGCCGTTTTAATGCAAAACACACGTTCTGGGGTTCTACATTCATCTCGCGAAAAGGTAGAATGCTCTATAGGGCAGGTATGGAATACAGTTGTGATTTCCACTCGACGGGCAAACCGACCTACTGGCCAACTGATACTTCAAAAATACCTGACCTGACAGATTTCTTCGTCGTGAAAGGAGTATCTACCAACCACACTAAAGTTGAAGAGAGCTTTGATCTGTCATCTGATCATTAACCGGTTATTTTAACATTGATCGTAAAACTAGTCAATAACCTAGAGCCAGCGAGATTAACTGGTAAAACAAGAAACTGGGAAGACTTTAGGAACGAAATTGAAGAGAATGTTGAACTGAGCGCTCCACTTACGACACCTTACGAACTTGAGGTTGAAGTTGATCGCTTCGTTAAAGTCGTTCAGCTCGCTTCCTGGAATAATACGCCTAACCCAAGAAAAACGCCGGCCGAATACGGTTTACGATATCCTCCCGAAATAAAAGAATTGGTTAACGAAAAAAGGAAGGCGCGTAAAAAATGCCAACGGAGTCGCGCTCCGCAACACACACATTTGAATTATTTGTTGAAGACATCTATTAAGGATTTTAAAAATCGGGCGATAGGTTCTTACTTAGAAAGTTTAACAGCGAAAAAAGATTCCAAGGCACCAAAAGGCCCAAAATACCCACGCCGCCAATAAAAATAAATCAAAATGAATGGGCAAGGGAAGATAAAGAAAAAGCGGACGTTTTTGCCGCCCATCCACAGGAAACCTTTAAACCGTACGATGGTCAAGCGGCTCACGGCAATACCAATAGTGGTACCGAATTACTATTCTGACGATTTTTCACTCACATATGCAGCGCTAAGGGAACTAAAACGTGAAATCGAATCTCTGAAACCTAACGCTCCTGGTTATGATTTGATCACCGGAGAAGTTCTCAAAGTTATACCTCGAGAAGCATTAATAAAGCTTCTATATGTTATAAATGCTGCACTCAGATTAAAACACGTGCCGAGCCAATGGAAAGTCGCGGAAGTCATTATGGTTTTAAAACCAGGAAAACCGCCAAATGAAGTAAAATCGTATAGACCAATTTCGCTTCTTCCAGTCATATCCAAAGTTTTCGAGAGGATATTACTTAGGCATCTACAACCGGTTATAGAAGATAATCACCCCTATCGAGGTATGCGTTCGGAACGGAATTTTCTCCGATTTGTACGAAATCGGAGAAATTCAATTCGAGGTATCCGTTCCGATTCAACTTTCGGAAAAATTCTCCGATGATGTGTAGCGCACCTTGTCGCATTGCGTGGAACTGCGTTATACGACTAACTTTTGACAGCTACACAGTACATTTTTTCCGAAGTTCTCCGACAACTAATTGCTGCGGAATATTTTAATGTGGAATGAACGCGTTTATGCGCTTAATTTATTTTGTTCCGAAACGGATACTTCGAACGCAATTTGACTTCCGATCAGATTTAACTTTCCGATCGGAAATTTTTCCGTACGGATACCTCGATAGGGCTGAATAATCTAATCTCTGACCACCAGTTTGGGTTCAAAACTAAGCACTCGACGATTGAACAAGTGCATAGAACTACTGATGTAATAGAGAAAGCATTTGAAGAAAAAAAGATATGCTCAAGCGTATTCCTCGACGTCTCACAAGCCTTTGATAAGGTGTGGCACGACGGCTTAAAATTTAAATTACGACAAATTCTCCCCGTAAGCCTATATGATATCCTAGAATCATATCTCGGGAACAGACTCTTCCGTGTTAGACATGGTGTAGAATACTCGGAGCTTAAAGAAATTTCGGCCGGCGTACCGCAAGGAAGCGTCCTTGGGCCGCTTCTGTATCTGTTATATACTCGCGATATACCAAGAGAAGATGGCACTATCCTTGCTACCTTCGCCGACGACACCGCTATCCTTGCAGTAGGTAATACGATCGAAGAAACGACTGCAAAGCTGCAAACCACACTGAATAAAGTAAATGAATGGACGAGGGACTGGCGGATCGCCCTCAACGAAACTAAATCTGTTCACGTAAATTTCACATATAGGAAAACTAATGACTTGCCAATTTTCCTAAACTTGGCTCGAATACCCTTTGCTAACGAGGCCAAATACCTGGGAATGACACTCGACGCAAAGCTGAAATGGAATTCGCACGTGAAAATGAAACGTAAAGAACTCGATATCAAATATAGAGAAATGTACTGGTTACTCGGAAAACATTCCCAGCTCAGTACCGAGAACAAACTGCTTTTATACAAGCAAGTGCTAAAGCCGGTGTGGACCTACGGTATACAACTTTGGGGTTGTACCAAGAAAACAAATGCCAATATTTTACAAACTTTTCAAAATAAAGTACTTAGACAAATTGTCCAAGCACTGGACACAACGATATCCACAGGGATTTCGGATTTCGTACAATCGAAGCTGAAACTAGAAGCTTCGCGCGAAAGCATAGAAACCGACTAATCGGGCATACAGTTCGACAAATTTTGGATGAGAGTAATTTATTGCGCTGACTACAAAGAACGAAACTTTTCGACTTGGCAAGATAAGGACTAATTGCTTCTTAATTGCGGAACATGCAGGATCTTTCAGTGGAAAGTAACCTGTCAAAAGTGTTTTTATTTCGTTATAGAGAAAATTGCTTGATTAGTTTTATCTTAGTTGCACTATCTAACAATTTATCGTAGGGTGGTGTTTTTAGTCAGTAGAAATCTGACACTACTATGAGCACGCGCTTGCTATTCTCATAGTGTCTTTGGAAGATTTTCACCTACCCTCAACAAACATAGCGTTAAAAACGAAAAGGCAAACCGTTATCTTTGCTGATAGTCTTTCTACACTAACAGCTATAAAAAATATTAAAAATCGAACACTTTTCATCAACAAAATTCGAGATTACTTGATTTCACAAGGAGCAAAATTACAATTGATCTTGCTCCCAGGACATTGTGGAAATAAAGGCAATGAATCAGCAGATCGAGAAGCAAAATCCATTTCCATATGTCCCAATACAAATATAAGTATAAATCGTCCTCTCAAAAAAGACCTAAATAAAATCATAAACTTATACTGGCGTCAAAAAGAAAAGGAAAACCGGACTACCTATATCCACTTTTTATCAATCCAGAAGGGATCTCACCATATTATCCCACAAATACAACACCCATAACGAACAGATGCTTCCTACGTTTGAGACTTGGACATACCTGGATAACTAACAGTTACTTATTAAAGAACGAACCGCCTGCTACCTGCACAACTGCCAGACGAACAATACCATTTCCACAAAACACCTAACTTCCAAATGCAGCAAAATCAACAACTTTTTGAGAAATTATATAATAAACCTTTTACTAACCTACTTTCAATTCCGTTAGCGGATAATGTAAAAAATTTATATAAAGTACTGCAAGACCTCAAACTAGACAAATATATTTAAACTTGCCATTTAACTCTTTATACGGGAGAACGCTCAAGGTCTGCAGAGGTGAGTGCTCTTGAGCGCACATTCCTGCCACCCCGGACGCTCCCCCACACACACATTTATGAAAAATAAACTTCATACATATTTTTTTTTTTAATATTACTTTATAAACTACTTAATTTTTAGATCCCAGCCGTAAGCCTTGGAGCTAGTGCTGCTAGATTTTAATATTAACCTTTACATTTATGTATAGCAGGTTAATTAATAATAATAATAATAAATTTAACTAAAGACTCGTTCCAAAACACTTTATAAAGCCATGGAATGCTTTTCATAATAATCATTCTTTGGAAATTAAAAAAACAACAGAAAGCTATAATATGTCTTATATCTTTTACATCCGAGTGCTAAGCTATATTGGTGCTATTAAAAAAACTATCATATTGACGCTATCCAAGCGTTCATTTACTGAATTCAAATAATGATTTAAAAAAACCGGACGATTTGTCGAATAAGAAGTATCACCGGCCAACTGCATATTATATGTTTTGTATAAGTGCATTTTCATATGGGGTCATAAATTTTTTACAAAAATCTAGAATGGGATAAGGTAATAAGGTAAAAATTTTGAAAACAGGTGGTTCATTTATGAATTAATTTTTTTTTACATTTGGCAGAAGCAAAAGAATAATTTTGAATACATGATGATTGATGGTTAGTTTCATTTATTTTTTTACAGTTTTGAGTCATAAAATAGAAAACTCAGTTGGTTTCTCTTTTTAATTTCGGCAAAAACACCATTCTTCATTTTACTTACAACTCTATCGGTACATTTTTTCTCCATATTGATGATGTCGTAGGCAGGTAGACATCGAACCAAATTTAACGAAAAGTTTTACAAGCTCTTGATTATTTTATAAATAATCCAATGAGTTGGTAATATTTTTAGTGCATTTCATTTATAATATTCCCGTATAACTGACAAATCTGGCAATACATACTTACCTACTTCCTCCGAGAGTGTGTTATATGTATTTTAGTTTGAATATACCCGATAGAATTTAAAACAAGTAAAAGTGTTATCATCGGCCTGGCCAATGCTTTGATACTCTCCACTGCATACAAGTCATGCAAAATTGGTTTTGTATGGGAGGTACCAGAACTACTTGACCGACATATCCCATTTTTAATACTGACCTAACGAAGATAAAAATAAGTCCTTTCACCAAACTTCTTTTGCTTAGATTGTTTCCATTGGACGCTATCGTATCTTCAATAGACGGAGAGAAACATGGGTCCAATATTGATTTTGTATGGGAGGTACCAGAACTACTTGACCGACACAGCCCATTTTTAATGCCAACGTACCGAAAATAAAAAAAAGTCCTTTCACAAGACTTCATTCACCTAGGTTGATTCCTTTGGACGCTATCGTGTTTTCAACGGAAAGAGAGACACATGGGTCTAATATTGATTTTGTATGGGAGGTACCAGAACTACTTGACCGACATAGCCCATTTTTAATATTGACCTAACGAAGATAAAAATAAGTCGTTTTACCAAACTTCATCTGCTTAGATTATTTTCTTTGGACGGTATCGTATCTTCAATAGACGGAGAGACACATGGGTCCAATATCGATTTTGTATGGGAGGTACCAGCACTACTTGACCCACATAGCATATTTTTAATGCCAACGTACCGAAAATTAAAAAAAAGTCTTTTGCAAGACTTCATTCGCCAAGGTGATTCCTTTGGACGCTATCGTGTTTTCAACGGAAAGAGAGACACATGGGTCTAATATTGATTTTGTATGGGAGGTACCAGGACTACTTGACCTATATAACCCATTTTTCATGCCAACGTACCGAAAATAAAAAAAAAAGTCCTTTCACAAGACTTCATTCACCTAGGTTGACTTACTTGGACGCTATCGTGTTTTCAACGGAAAGAGAGACACATGGGTCCAATATTGATTTTGTATGGGTGGTACCAGAACTACTTGACCGACACAGCCCATTTTTAATGCCAACCTACCGAAAATAAAAAAAAGTCCTTTCACAAGACTTCATTCACCTAGGTTGATTCCTTTGGACGCTATCGTGTTTTCAACGGAAAGAGAGACACATGGGTCTAATATTGATTTTGTATGGGAGGTACCAGAACTACTTGACCGACATAGCCCATTTTTAATACTGACTTAACGAAGATAAAAATAAGTCCTTTCACCAAACTTCATTTGCTTAGATTATTTTCTTTGGGCGGTATCGTATCTTTAGACGTAGAGACACATGGGTCCAATATCGATTTTGTACGGGAGGTACCAGGACTACTTGACTCACATAGCCCATTTTTAATGCCAATGTACCACAAATTAAAAAAAGTGCTTTCACAAGACTTCATTCGCCTAGGGTGAATCCTTTGGACGCTATCGTGTTTTCAACGGAAAGAGAGACACATGGGTCTAATATTGATTTTGCATGGGAGATACCAGGACTACTTGACCGACATAGCCCCTAGGTTGATTTATTTGGACGCTATCGTGTTTTCAACGAAAAGAGAGACACATGGGTCCAATATTGGTTTGGATGGGTGGTACCAGAACTACTTGACCGACATAGCCCATTTTCAATACCAACCTGACGCTGATAAAAAGAAGCCCTATCACCGAATTTCATTCACCTACGTCAATTACTTTGGGCGCTATCGTGCTTTCAACAGACAGACGGACATGGCTAAATCGATTCAGAATGTGATCCTGATTCAGAATATATATATACTTTATGAGGTCTCCGGTGACTCCTTCTTTTCGTTACAAATGTATTGGCAAAGTGAATATACCTTCCTGTGGAGGGTATAAAAAATAATACCTTAAAAGAATTTTTACACAGTACGAGAGGGTGCAAATACGAATTTAATAAAAAACACAGTGTATCATAAATATAACAAGTAAAAGTGTTATCATCGGCCTGGCCGATGCTTTGATACCCTCCACTGCATACAAGTCATGCAAAATTGGTTTTGTGAGGGAGGTACCAGAACTACTTGACCGACATAGCCCATTTTCAATACCAACCTGACGCCGATAAAAAGAAGTCCTTTCACCAAATTTCGCTCACTTATGTCAATTACTTTGGGCGCTATCGTGCTTTCAACAGACAGACAGACAGACAGACAGACAGACAGACGGACGGACATGGCTAAATCGATTCAGAATGTGATCCTGATTCAGAATATATATACTTTATGAGGTCTCCGGTGACTCCTTCTTTGCGTTACAAATGTATTGGCAAAGTGAATATACCTTCCTCTGGAGGGTATAAAAATAAGGAATACTTTCTTGAATAATGCTATCTTGCTGATATTTTAAATAATGTATCTTAATTATAAGTAGCATGAGAAAAAAAGTTAAATAAATACGAATTTAATAAAAAACACAGTAAGGGTATTCACTTAATCTCATAATTTTATGCAGCTCGAAAATGCATAAACTTCTGCGGTGCTTTAAGTGAACGCCCCTCGGATATATCATCGCGTAAATCGACTGTTAAGTCGGTTGTCAAACTCAGCTGTTCAAAATGCCGAAAGGAAGCGAAAAGAAAAAAACTTATTAAATTCTTGGAGAAATCGGCAGCAATTATTATTTTTTTTACTTGAATTCTCACCATTTTGAGATCTTCCAAAAAAAAAAACTCTGAAAACAAACAAACAACAGACTGTCTGTCAAAGTTTGACATTAGTGATTTGCGCAACTTTCCGCGGATGATTTGCGAGCCCAAAACGTCGCGGAAAATTATGAGGTCTGCGTAAACTATTCTCCATACAAAATCTGACAGTTCATTTACGAGGTGGTAAATTTCTGCAGTTTACGCAGTTTATGAGGCTTTTACGCGTTTAAGTGAATACCCTTAGTGTATCATAAATATAAAAAAAGGAATACTTTCTTGAATAATGCTATCTTGCTGATGTTTTAAATAATGTATCTTAATTGTACGAGTGCCGCCACGAGAAATTAAGAAACACGTTTTTATTTGCTTTAGGATGGTGCTGGCGGTATGCGCCGCCACGAAAAATTACAAAACTTGTTTTTTTTTTCTTTTAATTGAGAAAAAGGATGAGTGTCCACCATCACAAATTGAGTATGACAAACGAAAAGAAAGAAATAAGCGCCCTCTACGTGCTAATAGCATATTTATGACAATTGGCTCCACTTTAAGGTGGATACAGCGTATGGCTGGAAATGCAATTGAACATTAATTATTAGTACCATGAGAAAAAAAAGTTAAATGTGTTGTGTGCATCAGTAAAAAATCGAAAGATTTTCCCGAGAGTAATTTTTTTTCGTCCCGAAAAAACCAAAGGATGGGAAGTATGGTTGAACACATTGGGAATTACAACGAAAATTAGTAGGCACATATTTTGAAAAGGATATGTAAGGTTCAAAATAAAAGAAAGGTCATTGCCTATTTCGAATCAGGTAATTCAAGTTCAATATAGTAAAACATATTCCAATATCAAAGACAACTTTCCTAGTTGCAGTGGTTATGGTAGCACTCAGAATTTTGTTTTAAATGATGAAGATGTAACACAAGAAAGCATCGAAATTAAACAGGCAAACATATAAAAAAATTGCAAACGAAAAATGAAGAGATTAAAAAATTGAAAATGATAAAAGTTAATGATTTACAATTACGTCGACAGCTATTTAAAAAAAAAACAGAGAAAGTTAGGTTATTGAATTAATTCTCAAGAAGTGGTATAAATGTGCAAATAGATTCTTATTAGTATAAGTATATCGATAAGTAAACTTAGAAAAATTTGCAAATTATTTCTAATATCTAAAGCCAATTACAACGTGGCTGATAAGTAAAGGGTGTTTTTTTTTAGAGGTACCTATAGAACTTTGAATTGAAATAAAACACGTGTTAATGTCCATCAATTTGGCCTTATTGGAAGGATAATTTTATACTATTAATGTTTAAATATGATTTCGGGAATGTGGCCGCCGCGTCTGGTTCGAATTAAGCCAAGTCTAGAGGTCCAATTTTCAACCACTTTTTCGAGCATATGGGACTCTGTGTCGGCAATAACGCCACGAATGTTGGCTTCCAAGTCCCCTAACGTTTCTGGTTTGTTGGCGTAGGCGAGCGACTTCACATTTCCCCAAAGAAAATAATCCAATGGTGTCAAATCACACGACTTCGACAATTGGTGGCCAATTGACAGGTCCATTCCGCGAAATTATGCGTTCATCGAATGTTTCCTTCAATAAATCGATTGGATTGTGACGTGCGCTGTGTGGCATGAAGCGTCGTCTTGTTGGAATTATGAATATCATCATCTGTACTGGTCTCCATTAACGGTAACTGGCTCTCCAGCATCATTTCGGAAGTAGTATGGCCCAATAGCCCCTATGGGGCCCAAATGGCCACTAGAGCACACCAAACAGTCAGTTTTTGTGGATGTTATGGCGTCTCAAGGGTCGCATGTGGATTCTCTTCACTCCAAATGTGGCAATTTTGCTTGTTGACGTAGCCATTCAACCAAAAATGAGCCTCATCACTGAACAAAATTTTGCGATGAAAATCAGCATCGATATTGTAATACTCCAGATTTCCAGTGTATGAAAGAAAACAACTCAATTATTAATTATATTTATTTATTACATAATATAGTATACTAGTATCCACAACACGTCCGCACTGTGTGACAGTCAAAGCAGCACTGCCAGACTCTCAATTCACGGGTTTCCACATTCCTACGATGTTTTTCAGCTTAAGGCCCCAGTTATAGCTTTCATTGAAATGCATCATTGAAAATTTTGATTTATGATTTCAAGACCATTTATCAAACAATATTGGCTTTGTTGGTATCAAAATAATGCAAATCAATTGTGTGGAATTTTTTTGCGAAAAAAAAACTTAGTTCTGATTAAAACTTTTCTTTAATCCACTTTTATTATTTCACTGAAAATCAGCTGTTCATTGAAATCGATTTCATTCAGGTTTTTCATGTTTTCCCAACATTTTGAAAAAGTTTAGTCGTACGGTTCCTACGCTGGTACCTTTAATTTATTTTCAAGATTGAAGATAAGATAAATTGATTTCTTATAATTTCATTGTTTTATTTTAGTTTGTATTAAAAATGCCACGTCAGCGAAGAAGTGATATTGGTAGTCGGTCACGTAAAACGCAAAATAGATCAAATGAAAGGCAAAATCAATTACAAGAAGAGCGAGAAAATCAAAATCTAATTCAAAGAGAACGTATGGCCATTGGCGCAATGAACAAATTATGACAATTTTGTAATGCATTTAAATTGGAAAATGAAACTTCTGGGAAAGTTCGATTACCAGAATTACAATATCCACCTGAACCATTTCGATCATTACTTTCTGGCACAAGACCAGAATCAAAACATTTTTTGGATAACATTCAAATGTACATGTACAATGCATGCTTCCAAATGACATCTCATGGAGCAACAAAAATTTAGCCTTAAAATTGTGTTCGTTTGTCGCCCATTCACGAATTGACTCATCTAGCAATTTTAACCAAACAAGGTTTGTATGCATATACGTTCTTTGTATACGTATTGGTTGTACAAGTTATAGGCATTTTAGTGAACATACCTTTGTCGACCTTCAGAACCCCTCAACCGATTTTAACGAAGCGCAGTTGATTTGGTTGATTGAAAAAATCTAACCGGAACAACTCGATTCAATCATTAGCGCAAATAAAAACGATCAAGGAGCCCGAAAATCTATGAAGTTTCTATGCATATAACTCAATTCAATTCCAAGGGAGTTTCAGTCGTTCAATAGAGAGGTTCAACTATCAAAAGGGAAGTTAATAATTTATTAAATTTTAGGCGGTACGAAGTTCGCCGGGTCAGCTAGTTAATATCTATCTATCTTTTGCTTGGTTGTGTAAAATCCAAATGTCATGCACAATAAATTGGTGTGCGTGCAAGTTGACAGACTATACGATGTCACATGAAGGCAAAAGTGCTGCTGAAAATTCAACGGTATGTAGCCCAAAATTGCGTTGGGCGCTCATGGAAGAAATTTGTATCGTTTTTTAAGAAAAAAGATAGCCCAAAATACGATAAAGTGCCCAATCTGGCATCTCTGGGTACGATGAGGAACAAGGTGGATTTGGAATCGTAGCTGCGTGTATGGCAGTGCGTTTGGCTATGCAGCGTCGTTGTGCAGTAGTATATGATGTTTAAGTGAGCACCCATTCTTCCCACAAACGGAAGTCAAACGGCAATTGCGGTTATCTTGTTTTCCAAGGCATCGTCGACATAGCTTCTGCTTTCTTATCGGTGACCATTTCAATGTACGGCTGAGATACTGAAAATCTTTGCAATCAGCAACCGATTCGCAATGACAGATGCAGAACTCGTGTTCCGATGATGACGGTTCATTTCTATTGGTGTCCACAGTCCACCTGACTATAGTGCGCGTTGATGAACCCTTTCACTTTCCCGTTTCTAACGTTTCTACCTTGCGGCCTTTGATCCGTAGGGTATGACGTAAATTCTGTCTGGAGAACACTGTTAGCCGCTTCCGCAATTCGATAGATCCATGTGCTGAAATGGGAAAGATTACATTCAGATAGTGTACTTGTGTCTGTCCCAATCAAGACGAATAGCAGGAGGTAATTTATTCACCAGTCGATGTAACATCGTGGCATTAGTCAGATGTGCTTCCAGGCCAGAGGCCTCTATCGTTTCACAGAGGTTTTGGACGATAAGTGCAAAGTTCACTATAGGCTCCACTTTATCGGCCTTCGGCGTTGGTGTAGACTGCGAACTGATTCCAAGGCCTTGTCTTTCAGGGCTCTTTGCAGCCTGACAAGATTTTTCTCATTTGTGAACGCACAGAGCTCAGTGCTTTTATGAAAGTTCGATATAAACAACGGTCATTCATCGGGGTTTTCCCGAAACTTTGTAGATCTCGGGATATCAGTTGACGTGCAGCTATATTGGCTCTCGACAAGCCATGATATGGAAGTACAGGCGGGGGCGGCCCAGATGATCGAAGCGCTCTTGAATGTTCGGGTTGCTGATGATGTTGATGTTGACCCAGCAGCCATAGAACCCACTCCAATCAGCCTCGGACCCGAATTGGGTTGATGGTGCGAGATTGTCCCCACGGTTGAGGTGTGAGAGTGTTGAGTGGCGGTTGCTATGGGACGTTATGGCTCTGCCCAAACTTCATAAACGGCTGACGGGGCTGGTGTTGTGAATCTGTTAGCATGGGTCGTCGTAGGGTATCGACTGCAGGTTGCTTCGGCAACGCATAAGAAGAAACTGACCCGATTGGTTTAAAGGCTCCTTCTGACTTCGGGACCTCACACATAGCCGACGTCGCCCCGATCCATGTCCTATTCGCTTTGGTCTGCAGACACTGGTATCTTATTCGCTGTCTTAGCCAGTTACTTGGCATGTGAGGCAGTCGTGTCATTAAGATCTGTTCCCGACGAGCTGTCCTCCATTTGACTTAAAATCCGGTATTTTTTCTCCAGGTATTCACTATCCCATTTTGCGATTAGCTGCCGTTCCTCTTAATCCCGCTTCACCTTCAAGTTCCTTTCCTCTTCTAGCATTCGCAACTCCATTTGAATATGTTTAGTAGAAGTTCCGAATCCCACAGAATTTAGAGCACCATGAGACGTAGCCGTGGTGACGGCATCGACTGTGTTAGTCTGAGCAACGTGCGATGGTACAGTGGTATGAGCGTTCGGCGCAAAATCTGTGTAGTGACCGCGAATCATGGTAGTAATTGGTACGTCAGTACCCACAGCATATTCTGCCATCGTTGAGGCAGTACCTCTGACGCCGGTGGAGACAACGTTAACCGATGAGGGGTGCGTTTCACTAGTGGTCGTACCCGCTGTAGAGACCCACGACCAGATCGCTGGGAGTGGTTCCTCTCCACTCAGTATTGGGTGCGCGCTAACTTCACAAAAAAAATTAAGTTTCAATATCGCTTAAATTATATATAAATCATAAACCGTTAGGCTGATGGATACAATTTGTGTTTTATTAGATTAGTTAGGTGGAAAACTGTTGGAAATAGAAAATTTCATCACTTGGCTTTGTACCGTTTCGGAGATAACGAGGGGTCGACTGATTAAATTGCATATAAATTCTCTTTGGTTGGAACAATTTTGCTATTTTCGGTGTTATTAGATAGAGCACACATGCTTTCGAACAACTAACTAGTTTTTATCGTTTGTAGTTGTCCAGCATTTGAGTACAGAGTTTGCAAAATATATGTTTTTGTTGCTATAAATTGTTTAAAAGTGGTCGTTTTTTAAGGTTATTCAAAGGAATAGAAAATATTCTTGGATAAAATCGGGCTTTATTGATTGGTTGTTGTTGCTAATTCACAAATTATGACACATATCGGTGGACACGTCGGTGCAGTGGCTTAGTGGTTAGTGTGTTGGACTACTAAGCGAGGGGTCCCAGGTTCGAATCCCGAGAAAAACCAAATTCCAACTCAAGGTTTTTTCCCACTGCGCCACCTCTCGCGAACGTCTGACAAACATCCGAGAGTATAACTGTCATGAAGAAGCTTCTCAATTAGCCGTTTGGACTCGGCATAAAATTGTAGATCCCTTCCATTAAAACGAAAAACTCACACAAAACGAATGGTTGTGAGAAGCTAGGCCCAGGCCCCTACCGACCTGTTGCGCCAACTATATTTTTTTTTTTTTTCGATGGACACGGATGAATGCTTTGCGGAAATGTGTTTACCGTTGGTTTGTTGTTGTTGGGAAATCGATATAATGGATGCAAACGTGAAATGATCCATTTTTTGACTTTAATTGTGTTTTATTAAGTAACGCTTGAGTGAATTAAGAAATTTGAGAATTTTAGTTGGGATGTGCTAAATGCACCAGTAATTTCAAAAATATTCTGTCTTGGAAATTCGGAGTTATAGATGCAAACACAAATGTCCTTATATCTCCGTAATAAGACATTTTTGGGAAAAAATAATTTCGCTACAAACAACTACATACAAGTGATTTCGAATGCAACTGGCTAGTTTTCATTTCAAAAGCTCAAAAGTGGGCGCTGAAATTTTTTTCTAATGCTTCTAACTTTATAACGGTTGAGGTAGGTAGGTAGAAGTGGCGGTTTCGGCCTTGAAACCCAAGTAGCACTATGATGTGCCTTTTTGTTAACACGACTCGTGTGACCTAGTTTGTGATGGTTGTTGAGATGATTTATTCTAAACTTATATCCAACCTGTGGAGTTGAGGAAACGGATTATGTCTAATATTCCTTTACCCGAAAAGTTGCTAAGGTCGTTGAAAAAAGGTTGGTTCAGTGTTCGCAATCTGGCTCTTTCTAGTGCCGGACATTTGCAGAGGAAATGGGAGAGAGTTTCTTTCTCATTTGTATTGCCGCAAATGCGGCAATGAAGGTTGTGCGGGATCCCAAGTTTGGCAGCATGGTCTCCAATTGGCCAATGCCCCGTGATTATTGCCGTGACTCTTGCAATATCTGGGCGGGTTCTGTTTAGCAGGTTTCTTGTTCTATTTTCATTGTATGTAGGCCCAATCTTTCTAGATATGACGCAATTGGTCAACCCCCTCCATTGGAGATTGGCTTTCTGCAGGAAATATGAATGAATTTGTCCCTTGACCACTCCTAGTGGTACGTGAACCCTTGCCGCAAGTGAGCTTTGTATAGCTGACCCCCGCCTGGCCAGCTCATCTGCACGCTCGTTACCTATTATGTCACTATGCCCTGGTACCCAGAAAAGTGTGACACTGAAACGTTCGCCCAGATGGGCAAGTTCGTTCCGGCACTCCTACACCACCTTAGAGGATATGGTAGCCGAATTGATGGCTTTGATGGCAGCTTGGCTATATATAAGGACAGCAATGTTTTGCTTGTAAATTGTGTCACGCCCTAGTTGCACGCAGTCTTCTCGGATAGCCAGTAATTCAGCCTGGAAAACGCTGGCAAAATCCGGCAAGCGGTATGATACTGATATATTCCGCGATTCTGAGTGGACCCCGGCCCCCACACCGCAGTTCATCTTTGATCCGTCAGTGTATATGACCGTGTCGAAACCCTGCACTACTTCGTTCCTCTTCCACTGAGCTCTGGAAGGGAAACCTACCTGGAAGTTTTTTTTTAATTTGAGTTGTGGTGTGATGTAGTCGGTAGGAAACGTGACAATGCCGTTTGGTAAGGAGTCCAGGATGTGGCTGTGGCCATACGGCCTTGCACTCCAGCACCCAGACTCTCTGAGTCTTATAGCGCAGGTGCGGTATATTTGATGTGTAGGTCAAAAGGTAGAAGATGCAGGAGCACAGTAAGGGCATCCGTTGGGGCCGACCTCATTGCACCCGTGGTGCCTACACTGGCTGTTCTTTGCAGTCTTTTTAATTAAGTGAGGTTATAACCTTTACTCAACAAGGGTGTTGGAACAAACTCACCTCCATGTTAAATATCGACTCATCACTAATTCAACTATTCACCACAAATTCAAACATCGTGCCTTATTTATACCAGTTTCCATATTTTTGAAGTACCGATTTTCAATAAAGCTTTCAAATGTACAACAATAAAAAATATATTGTTAGTTTTAAGCTACATTACGTATGTTATAAAAACCCCCCAAAAAAAAAAGCTGTTCTTAGTCGTTGAAAACCCACATTGGTGGTAAAAACCGATCTATTCATTCGTTGTCGCTTTCATTGTCGCTGTTATATTCGCTAACTACTTTATGTAGAAACATTTTCCGCGAAGTAACATAGATTCGCAACCAGAATCTTACTATTACGAAATCGTCAAAATAAAGATTCTCGGTTGGCGATTGGAAAACACTCCATTCGTACATTTTGGCGCCCAACGTGTAAGGGAAAATCCTTGCAAATAGCAAAAATTTACTTCGCTACATTTTAATTACTGAAAAAGAAAATGGTATCAAATAGACTAAAAAACTCTTATAAACTAAAGTACCACACGCGTACAAACCATCTTTGTAATAATACAAAATTTAAATTCAATCGTGTCGCGCTTTCGGTTGCGGTATTCGCGAGTGCATAAGTGCAAAGCTACAGCGTGGATTCGTCAAACAAAGGAGAGCGGATACATAGGACTCGAGGTCATCCAAAGTCAAAGGCAAAAGACACCATCCAAAATTAACGTGGAGAACACCGTGGACAATATGGGTAGATAAGTATCACATCACCCAACCCATGTACGTTACAAAAGATCATTCAATCGAATGTGCGCTGAAAAACCAAAGCAGTCGCATCAAATCAACAGCTCATAACGTAAAATACATTTCATCGTCTACAAGCGCACCTTCGACGGAATCAAGACATGCAAGCATTTACAAAAAGTATATATGTAGTTGGAAAATCATTAAGCGACATTATGTAGTTACAAATTAATACTTATACACATTCAACATATTGCTGCAATCTTGCTTGGTTTATTTCTCCGTGTCATCTTAGCACTATAAAGATCAAATTATAGTCCACAAAGAAAGCGTATACACGATCCACTTTTCATTTCGAATCAAAACGACATTTCGCCAAACTTTTCATAAAAGCTTTACCATTGCACATGCACTAGTCGTCGGTCGCCTCGATCGTTCGTTCGTAATCGCCGTGGAACATAATCTCTTGTTCCTTTCATACCATATTTGTAGAGGTCAACAGCAAGATCATTCGTTGCCAAAGCAGTTTCTTTCATGCATCGATCTTCATTTCGCCGACAACTCCCCTCAACGCTATTATTCGCTATTCTTCGTCGTCGCTGGAGAGAGGAGCTGCATTGATCGCACGCACTGAAAGAAAGCTTTTTTGTTCGCCGCCATAGGAACTCTACAGTTTATGAAATTTTACATCGAATTTAAAATCAAATGTAAACACTTCGAATTGAATATTACATTGCAAATTATAAAAGCACTTATAGTTTGTTTATTCATTTATTTGCCAAACGAATTGCATACATTTATTTCACTAATTAATATTCTCATCTGTATTCTTTCATCGTGGAAATTAGATACTTCATGTTGCAGAATTATTGGTTGCTAGAAGAGTTCAAATAGAATTATTCTAAATTATTTGCCTACCACTTGTTGTTAAGAGAGTTGTTGTTGTTGTTGCTGCTGCTGTTGGTGCAGTTGTTGTTGTTAAGTTGCAATTTGAAGCAAGACCCATACCAGAAATAGTTTTAGTCGATTTATCTAAATATGATTGACGAAGATAATACAACTTCGATTGATGAGTTGAAGCAGCTACGCTCCTCAACCAAGGGCAATATTAGTAGGATAAAGAATATAGTCGAAACAAAGGGGAATGCTCTTTCATCAACTGAACTGGAATGTCGCCTAGGAATAGTAGAGTCGTATTTTAAACAACTCTTGGTGTACCAGACTCAATTGGAGCTGTTGGTTCCAGGTGAAAAATGTCGAGGAGACTTGGAAGACTTTAGACAGTAAAGGCCTTTCAAGTAACTGAAGAGAACTATCGCAAAGCAATTGCCAGGCTCAAAGAACGATACGACAACGATTGTCTAATCTTCCTTGAATACATTTCGGAGTTATTTGACTTACCCAAAGTCCCAAAATTATCTGCTGGCTCGTTGCGAAGTTTAGTGGACAATATATCAGCGCTGTTCAATTCGTTGCAATCAATAGGTTCCTTTGAAGAGATCTGCAATGCAATCGTGATTTATATTGCTATGTCTAAACTGGATACAGAAACTCAATCAAAGTGGGATGAGTATTCAGATTATAAGACTCTTCCCAAGTGGACTGAATGTGCAGCTCTTCTTACCAAGCGATGTCAGTACCTAGAGGCGAGAGACAGTAAGCACCTTCGATCGGATTCAGCTCAAAAGTGGTCTTCCAATAAGCCCAGTCAAAGGCAGCGGTCTCAAACACCACTTTCGGTTACACAACGGTGTTGTGGATTCTGCCGAGATGGTAGTCACTCTGTTTCCAGTTGTTCTAGCTTCAATGCACTCTCAGTAAAAGATCGTTTTACCAATATAAAGAGGTTAGGATTGTGTCTAAATTGTTTGGGAAAGGGCCACAGCGTTGCAAAATGTCCATCAACATATAGGTGCAAAAGTTGCAGACAGCCCCACCACAGTCTTTTGCATAGGTTCCAACCAAATGAAACCAATAATGGTAGAAATGGTGGATCGTCATCGGATAGTGGGAGCAGAAGTGAAGAGCCTCAACATCAGCAGCTGTTAACGCAGCTTTAGAAAGGGAGGGAGGTCCTACAACTCAAGTTATTCTGGCTACGGCATTGGTGCTAGTCCAGGATTCATCGGGAAGTTTTCATATCGGTAGGGTTCTTCTTGACTCAGGGTCGCAAGTAAACCTCATCAATGAAAAGTTCGCAAACATTCTTCACCTTAAAAAAGAAAAGAAAAATATTGACATTGTTGGAATAGGGAGCACCGAGACCAAGATACACTCCCAAACTCAGACAACAATTCGCTCAAGATACAACAACTTTGAGTTGTCTCTGGAATTGCTAATCACTCCATCAATTACTGGCTATCAACCGGAAGCATCACTAAGTGTAACGGATTGGAATATCCCCCGGAACCAGGAGCTTGCAGATGAACACTTTAACCAACTTTCTCAAATAGATTTGCTCTTAGGTGCTGAAGCATTTTCCGACTTGATGCAAGTGAAACTTGGTAAGGGACTTCCAACATTGCAGAAAACATCGCTAGGTTGGATAGTATCTGGGAGATACAAAACAGTAATCGAAAAGGACAAACAAGTTTCCTTTGTGAGTTCGATGGAAGACAGTCTACAACAATATGTTGAGAAGTTTTGGCAACTAGAGGAGGTACAAGGTCGTAAATCTACGTGGACAGAGGAGCAAACAAACTGCGAGACTCTTTTTAAGCAAAATACAGAGCAGCTTCCCAGTGGACGACTCATGGTCCAGCTGCCATTCAAAAGGGACCCAGACTGCTTAGGGGTTTCTTTCGATATTGCTTTCCGCAGGTTTCTAAGTCTCGAACGTAGGTTAGCAAGGAATCAAGAACTGAAATCTCAGTATATATCGTTTTTGAAAGAATACCAGCTTTTAGGGCATATGACTCTAGTTAAAGAACCAAATCTTGATACATCACATTACTATATGCCTCATCAATGTGTTGTTAGGCCGGAAAGAATCGTAAAGATGTACCGACAAATTCTTATTCACCCCTCCCACCGTCGATTTCAATTCATTTTGTGGAGAGAGGACGAATCGAAACCAGTTCAAACTTACCAGCTCAATACGGTGACCTATGGTACCTCATCAGCGCCATATTTGGCCATCCGTAGTCTGCTTTACTTAAGCGAACAAAACAGAAATAGATTTGAGTTGGGTTCTTGAGTGTTGAAGTCTGATTTTTACGTTGACGATATGCTAACTGGGGACAATGATCTCAACGTGGTGATGCAGATACAATGGGAAGTTTCGACAATTTTGAAGTCAGCAGGAATGGAGCTATCCAAATGGAATAGTAACAATGCAGACATCGTACAGACCGCCATAGGTAACCAGAGCAAGAAAATTTCAATCAACGACGGAAATCTTACCAGCACTTTAGGAATTGCATGGAATCCGGTCTGTGACGAATTTAACTCTTCCTACAAGCCAAGTCGAATGTACTCCAAGTACACCAAGAGAACGATTCTCTCACTTTCTTCGTCGCTCTTCGACCCGATGGGATTGCTCAGTCCAGTTATCATTCGAGCGAAGATTATCCTCCAAAAGATTTGGATTGAAAAACTTGATTGGGATACGCCGATCCCACAAAGTATTGAAACGGAATGGCGTCAATTCATGGATGACTTGCATGACATGCATTAATCGCAAATACACAATCGTACGAAGTGCACGGATATGCGGATGCATCGATGCAGGCATATGGATGCTGTCTGTACCTCCGAGCAACAGATTCATCAGGCGTTGTTCGAACCAAACTTCTTGTGGCTAAGTCCAAAGTAGCACCAGCAAGAAAACGGCAGCTACCACGCTTAGAGCTGTGCGCTGCTCACCTATTGTCGAAATTTTGGGCAAAGATAAAAAGTATCTTCAGCAGCGCACTGTCAAAGGTATATTTTTGGACAGATGTAGCAATTGTGTTGCACTGGATCTCAACTCACTCTTCAAAATTAGGCACATTCGTCGGAAATAGGGTTGAAGAAACTAAGGAGGAGACACAGAGGGTCATCTGAAGGCACGTTCCAACTCATGAGAATCCAGCTGACATCGTATCTAGAGGCTGTACTGTAGACGAGCTAAAGCGTTCAATGTGGTTCCAAGGTCCTGAATACTTGCTGCAACCAGAAGAAAATTGGCCGTCCACTATCGAGTTACCGCTTTCTCCAGAGGAGCGCGCGTTGGAAAAACGGAAAATAGTCTTAACGTGTGCACAATCAGAAGCAAATATTTGGTTGAAAATAATAGAGGGTTGTAGCTCCTATACCAAAGGTATTCGCACGGTGGCATATGTCCTTAGGTTCTGTAACCGGGTAAAGAAGCAAGCATCATACCCCGATATCATGTTGACTCCAGCGGAGTTCGACGGTGCTCTTTTTATTATCGTTCATTTCATACAAACCAACTCGTTTGCAGAAGATATTGAAGCAATACGAAGCCATCGAAAAATAAAGGGCTCAATAAAGTGGTTGAATCCCTTCATTCAGGAAACCAATGGTCGTCCTCTACTACGGGTAGGTGGGCGTTTAAAACATGCAAATATCCCTAAAGAATAAAAGCACCCATTACTGCTTCCAAGGAACCATCACTTCACCACAATTCTTGTCAGGCATCTGCATCAAACGAACTACCACGCCGGTGCTAAGGCTCTTGTTGCATTGGTGAGACAACGGTTTTGGGTAATCAATGTCCGAGAAATCGCAAGGCAGGTGGTTCGCAATTGTATCCATTGCGTAAGATACCGACCCAAATTGCTGGAGCAAGTCATGGGAAATTTGCCTCAGGAGAGGCCGACATCTTCGCGTCCTTTTTTAGTGTGTGGAGCAGATTTCTGTGGCCCAATCAGCACATATTTGAAAATTCGTGGAAAGGTACCCTATAAAACCTACGTGGCTGTATTTGTTTGTTTCTCTTCGAAGGCGGTTCACTTGGAGGTCGTGTCGGATCTTTCAGCAGAAGCGTTTATAGCCGCCCTTAAACGAATGATAGGTCGCAGACGTTTTCCCAGTGACATCCATTGCGATAACGCAACAAATTTCCTAGGGACTCAATTTAAATTATTAGAATTGCGCAATATGTTGATGAAAAAGTCTTCTAAAGAATTAGTTTCAAAATTTTTCACTAACAGAAACATAAACCTTCATTTTATACCCCCCAGGGCACCCCACTTCGGCGGTATTTGGGAGAGCTTTATACAGCGGTGGCGGCGAATTAATGCCGTAAAGGCGCATTTCTGGCAACGATGGTCAGCGGAGTATATTCTCGAACTACAAGGAAGTTCCAAATGGCTAGCACCCAGTCCAAATATCAACCCTGGGAGTTTAGTTATCATTCACGACGACAGCCTTCCACCCCAAAAATGGCAGATGGGAAGAATCGCAAACGTTATCCAAGGCCAAGACGGAAAGGTACGAGTCGCCGATGTGAAGACATCAAGAGGATGCATCAGACGCCCTATTCGAAAACTAGCAGCCCTGCCTTGTTGAAAGGAGTCCTTTCAAAGGGGGCGGAATGTTGGAGCAAACTCACCTCCAAGTTGAATGTCGACTCATCACTAATTGAACTATTCACCACAAATTCAAACATCGCGCCGTATTTATACCAGTTTCCATATTTTTGAAGTACCGATTTTCAATAAAGCTTTTTAATGTACAACAATAAAAAAATATATCGTTAGTTTTAAGCTACATTACGTATGTTATAAAAACCCCCAAAAATAAAAAGCTGTTCTTAGTCGTTGAAAACCCACATTGGTGGTAAAAACCATTTTTTTCTTCGTTGTCGCTTTCATTGTCGCTTTTATATTCGCTAACTACTTTCTGTAGCAACATTTTCCGCGAAGTAATATAGATTCACAACCAGAATCTTACTATTACGAAATCGTCAAAATAAAGATTCTCGGTTGGCGATTGGAAAAAGCTCCATTCCTACAAAGGGCCACCATACGAGTAAACCATAGGTGAGAATGGGACGCACAACGGCTGTGTACATCCACAAGGTCATCTTTGGTTGACGTCCCCACTTCTTTCCAAAGGTTTTGCTGCAGGCTGTAACGAAGCATTCTTTACAACAAAAAATGTAATTGTTCTTATGCTTTCCCCATATCCCACCACCATTCGCTTGCCACTAAGGCAATGCATGTGCACTACGCACAGTGCACATCCATGCACCCAACCACTGTTGGCTATGCCCAGCCGCCGACCAAACCAACCAACTGGTCGTGGCTACTCCCTTGCCATTTCTCTCACTCTGACATCGGCTTGGTGACATTTACTTTCGTGAATAAAATTCACACCGGCTTGCTAATAAAAACACTACAAGACCCCCAGTGATATCACAAACAATCGAGCAAGACAGCACAGTTGATCGTACCAATCTGGTGTACCGCTGATTTTTCTCCGCAAATAGTCTCGTACTATTTTGCAATTTTTGTTGCTAGCAAACCTGCGGGTAGCTGGCGAATTGCCGAGTCCTTCGTTCCGAAAGACTTAGAGTGCCGGGACTGCCGCAAGGCGGACCTGTAGATTGCCGGGACTGTCGCAAGACGGACCTAGAGTGCCGGGACTTGTTGTCCAGTATAGCCGTGCCAATTAAAATAATAAATTGTTAAGATTGTATAATTCTTTTATATTGGAAATAAATTGTAATAAGAGGAACTCCTCAACCTAAAGTTCGTGTTTCTTTGCGAAGGACCTTGGCGATCCGACGAGCTAACCTCAGCCTGAGACAAAAAGCACATCACATTGGCGCCCGAGCAGGGACTTCAACAGAAGGAGGCCCAGAATTATTACAACCGAGTAGGAACGCAACCCGAGGAACCTCGAGAAGGAGGACCAACAAACCGAGAGATGAACGAAGGAAACCAGCTAACCGTCCCAGAAGGACAATCCGGAGACATGAAAGTCGGATGGATCTACCTGCTAAGGGAGGCAGAATTAATGGAGGTTATGGTGAAGGAGGGATTAAGGACCGAGGGAACAGTTGGACAACTACGAGCCCGAATGAGTGCCTACCACAAAGCCACCCGAACTAGATCCTCGACACAGAACCTCTGCGAAGAGCTGGCAGCAAAAACTTCTAACCGAGAATATGGGGACACATCTTCGGATGACGACGAGAAGTCAACTACAACCGAAGGGCCAGTGAAGACCCCACAGTTTGTACAAATACCCGTAGCTGTCCACCACCCCGCCACCGTTCAACCGCCGCCTACGCCCACCACATTATACGAGAGATATCCGAGGGACGCGACCACATCTTCGTCTATACAAGCAACCGAGCCACCAGCCCCGACCACTTCAAACCGAGCTAGGCCAACCCTGAGCTATGAAGCCGAGGTGATGGACACGGTCCGAAAATGGGGGTTGAAATTCGACTCCTCGGGAAACGCCCTCGAATTTATGGAGCGGATCGAAGAGCTGACCCGCTGTTACGACATACGAGCCGATTATATGCTACGACCGCTACCCGAGATCTTCCGGGGTACAGCATTGGAGTGGCTGAGGATCAATCGCGATGACTTCCAGAACTGGGATCAGTTCCGACGAGCGTTTTTGCGCTATTTTCTCCCGGCTCGCTATACCCATAAGCTCGAGGAGGAGATTATGAGGAAAAAGCAAGGGCCCAGGGAGAGAGCCAAGGATTTTGTTCGAGCCACCCAATACCTGATCCGACAACATCCCCGAATGAGCATACAAGATAACATAGACCGGATATATGATAGTATGCGACCCGAATACCGTCTCTACATTAAACATAGGGACTTTACGACGTTAGGCGAGCTCATGGAATTGGCCGAAGAATTCAAGCACGTGAAGAGCGAAGAACGAATCGTGTCACTGCCCCAGCGCCCCGGCCACATGTACCAAATGTCCCGTACAATCGGGATACGCACTGCTGGCGCTGCAAACAGAGAGGCCACCGTCAGCAGGATTGCCAACGACCGTACCGCCTATTTTGCTCGTATTGCGGGGAAGACGGAAGGCAAACGAGGGACTGGAATTGCCACCGCAATCAAGCAGCCGCCATGTCAAGCGCCAGATGGACCGACCCGATGTATTTCATCCCAACTACCATTCAAGGTCAGACATTTAATTGTCTAGTTGATACCGGAGCATCAAAATCTTTTGTCGGCCCAAAGGTCCGACAGACCCTGCGAATTGTTTGTTGCTAGCAAACCTGCGGGTAGCTGGCGAATTGCCGAGTCCTTCGTTCCGAAAGAGTGTCGGGACTGCCGCAAGACGGACCTAGAGTGCCGGGACTTGTTGTCCAGTATAGCCGTACCAATTAAAATAATAAATTGTGAAGATTGTATAATTCTTTTATATTGGAAATAAATTGTAATAAGAGGAACTCCTCAACCTAAAGTTCGTGTTTCTTTGGGAAGGACCTTGGCGATCCGACGAGCTAACCTCAGCCTGAGACAAAAAGCACATCACAAGGCGTAGAAGGCAACACACGCCTTCCTAGCTCTGTGTTCGATGTTTTGTTTCCAGTTAAGTTTTCTATCAAGCATGATGTCCAGATACTTAGCGCTGGAGGATAGTGTGAGTGTTTGACCGTTTAGACGAGGGAGGGTAAAATCGGGTATTTTGGTTTTGGTAGTGAACAGCATTACCTTGTTATCCTTTACTAGAGCAGCCCCTATAATCTCAATAATCACGGAGGGAAACTTCCCCGACACTAGTATCGCCACGTCATCAGCATACGCGACAACTTTGACTCGTTCCCTGTCAAGTTTAACAAGAATTTTGTTTATAACCATTAGCCAGAGTTGTTGGGAAATAACGCCGCCCTGTGGCGATCCTCTATGGGCAAATTTGGTTGCCTAGTGATGACTGAATGGTTCTTGTTCTGAGCAAGGAGAATATCCATTGACTAATAAATTTCTCTATGTCCAGCTCGATTAGAGATTCAAGAATTGCTTTAGTGTGTACGTTGTTAAAAGCTAGGCTAGGTAGTATTCTTTATAGTAAAAGGATTTTTCAATTGTCGGCACTACCTCATGGAGAGCAGTTTCCGTTTCTTGCCGCTCTTTTGACATTTCTCTTCAGTAAAATTTGCCATTTCATGATGGAAAGATATACGAGCCAACAACGAGTCGAAATTATTAAAATTTACTACCGAAATTCGGAGTCAGTGGCCTCAACGTTAAGAGCGCTTTGTCCAATTTATGGTCGTCATAATCGTCCTAGCAGATCAACAATCCACAGGCACAGTACAAAATGTTCCCGTGCCAGTGAGACAAAGAAGTGCCCGTAGTGTCGAGAATATTGCTGCCCCTGAGGCTTCAGTTGAAGAAAGCCCAAATGTGTCTCTCACACGTCATTCTCAAGCGTTGGACATCTCTGTGACGTCGTTGTGGCAAATTTTGCAAAAAGATCTTGGCCTACATCCTAAGAAGATTAAATTGACGCAAGAACTGAAGCCGCTTGACCACCAGAAGCGTCGTATGTTCGTGAATTGAGCTGAGCAACAACTTGAAAATGATTCGGATTTTTATCGAAAAATCATCTTCAGCGATGAGGTTCATTTCTGGCTGAATGGCTTCGTCAATAAACAAAATATGCGGTATTGGTCAGGCAGCAATCCACACGTACTCCATGAGTCATCATTGGAAACCAAGTTTGGAGAACGTGTTATCTCACGAAATGGTCCAGTCGCTTGGCCGCCTCGGTAGTGCGATTTGACGCCGTTAGACTATTTCCTGTGGGGCTACGTCAAGTCTATGGTCTTTGCCAACAAGCCAGCGACGATTGATGAACTTCGTACGAATATCGAACGTGAAATTGCAGCAGTATCGGCCGACTATGCTTGAAAACCGTCGAAAATTGGGTTCAGCGTCTGGACTTCTGCAAGCGTGCCCGTGGTGGCCATGCAAAACAAATCGAGTTCCATGCATAATGGCATCGAACGTACTTTTACAGGAATAAAGAATTTCATTGATATCCAAAACCGTTTTTGTTTTATTTAAAAAAACTTTTGTAGCGCTCTTATTAAAAAACCCTTTATTATACAGCTTCTAAAAATTGACGCCAGCCAATTTATTGTTAGGTCCTGCGTTCTCTGTAGCATCACAGGTAGTATGCCGTCAGGGCCCGGAGATTTAAACGGAGAGAAGCTGTTAATAGCCCAGGAAATTTTTTCCTTGGAAATTATTGAAGTGATGTTACTATGGGGTGCAGGTTGTACTGGCCGAGACCTAGTAATATCGCTGAATTCAGGAAAGTGTGTATTAATTAGGAGTTCCAGAATCTCCGCACAGGATTCAGTCCAACCTCCATCTGACTTTCTTAGAAAGGAAGTGCTGGAGTGCTCCTTGGACAGAATTTTGCTAAGCCTGGCGGTGTCCTTAAAAGTTTCTATTGAATGACAGTAGTCCATCGAGGTCTCCTTTTTGGATGCCTAATTGGTTTTTTTTATATAGACTAAGACAGTCCCTATAAGGCTGCCAGATATTGTGTTTGTGGCAGATATTAAAAATCGCTCTTGTCATCTGTCTGAGATTAGAGAGATCCTCGTTCCACCATGGGGGAAGTGTTTTTTTTACTGCGTTTAACTGGGCACGAGACTTTATATGCCACATCCATTGCGTTCTCCAAAGTCCTAACCTTTGCCTCCAGTTCTTCAACTATCAAAGTATGTGTTTCATGTGTGTTTTTGAGTTTTGTCCGAAGGACTTGGCCAAACTTGGTCCAGTTAACTCTCTTGGGGTTTCTAAATGGTTCACTAGTCTCGGCCTCGGGACTCAAGTCAAAAAGTATCCATCTGTGGTCTGATAGTGACTCATGATTAGAAACTCTCCAGTTTTCGACCCTAAAGCTATCTATGTTTGTTTTTAGTGTGATATCTAGGACCTCTTCCCACCCACCGAATGTTCCCGTACTCGGGAAGACAAAGGTTGTCTTGCCCTTATTGCAGACATATAGGTTAGTAGTTAAAAGAAAATCAAAAAGTGACTTACGCCTTTCATTATCTTCTGAACTTCCCCATACTGTATGCCTTGCATTGGCGTCGCAGCCCATCAGTAGGTTGTCTTTCGTAGTAATTGCGGCTGTGAGTTGCTCCACTTCCACTGGCGGTGCTGGTTTCTCATGAGCCATGTATGCTGATGTCAGGTATGTGGCTTGTCTCGCAAACTCCAGTTTAACCACTATTAAATCAACTGAGCTAAGATTGGGACATAAAAAACCTTTAAGATGTTTCTTAGCAAGAATGCATGTTCTAGGCTTACCTGCTGCCTGATGTTTGTAAAATAGGTTGTATTGTTAGTCTTGAAGCCCCTTTATGGTTGAGTCTCTCACCCAGGGCTCCTGAATAATGCCGATGTCCATGTTTTCCTCCCCTAGAAAAACCATCAGATTGTCGGAGGCACACCTTGAGTGCCTCAGGTTAATCTGTATGACTTTCAGCATTTGAAAAAGTGAGTTTTAATAATTCTATTAAACCCTTACCTCGGGTGGGGGGAAGTCAACAAAAATAAACGATACGCTTTGAAGTTATCATAACTCACTATTTTTATTTAATGAACTACCTTATATACTAAATTACTGCTGAATTCACAAAATTTATAATTTGCCATTCGCGTTCGTTTCGCATGCGTACTCAGAATTCGATGCGAATGCTCAGAACGCGAATGGCGTGTGTTGGAGCTAGTCATTTGATATTGTCAAATGCAGCGCTTGCAAAAATAACTTCCCACCATGATATTGTTGCGTGCGCAGAACATGTTGGGGCCGCTTTATGCTGACGTCACGCAAAAATGGGATTCATTGAGCTCTGTCTCGGCTGGCTCCGCTCTTGTCGTGCGTAAACTCGTGCGCTGTTGCTTGTGGTCTTCTGCGTTTACACTTCTTCCTCAATTGTACGGCTAACATGAGGAATACCACTATAAGTAAAATTGTCGTGGTAGCTCCAATTGTAGTATAGTAATAGTTGTTGTAGGTTTTTAGTTCCTTCAGCATTTTTTCCTGACTTTTCTGGATTTGTATGTCATGCTCATCTGGTGTATCTGAATTGGTTGAGTTGGTGTGATACGTTTATTGCTGTCAGGAATGATAAATCCAAATTGTGCGTTAATGAGTGTTGTCCGATTATAATCATCGTTTGATATTGTATCATACAATTGGATTGTAACTGAAGGATCCCGCTTCCAATTAGACGAATAGTCCTTGTGTTGAATTCGCAGACAATATCGCCGTCGTCGGGTATGCAGAAGATCCATGAGTTTCGATGATGCATTTTTATCCAATAAGTCCTGGCTGCGAAAGTTTTCGTTACGCATGAATCGGAAAATTTTTTTGTTGTGTTGAAGTATGCCCAGCTCGCAAGCGCTTACAGAAGAGCCTGATGTATGTATATATCGGATGGCGAAGATTACACCAATACGTATTAGATGATCTCAGTTTACATGATTTAAACTCTTCCTTGGTCATTGGATAAAGATGATCTCCTTGTAAGTTTAAAAATAAATAGTCCGTTGATGGGACTATAAATGTATAGTTTTGGTTATGTAACGTGGGAACTGGTAGCACTCTAACCGACTTAAACTCTTCATTGTATAATAAGGGGAGGGTAAGTTCTATGATGATGTTATTTCCCGTAACTCTGCCCTTCGGACGGAGTGTTGTAAACCGAACGGATTTTAAAATAAAAGACAGTTTCTTTTGGTTTTTACGTGTGCGAGTCTGATTATCAACTCTTTTCTGTTCACCGTCATCGCCACCTTGTTGCCTCCGATCGTCAACAGTTTCCAGGTCAGCCAAGCAAAATGAACCGTACCCTTGACACAGTGCATTGCATAGAAAATGCAACACATGTCCCACTTGACTTCCTCACTCTGCGGTGGGTCAGTATTGCTTAGGTTTGCAATATGACACCGTTGATTGTTGTGTTGCTTTCATGTTTCATGTTTCGATAGCACTCAATTGTTTTATGACGCAATTCCATGAATCACAATTGGAGTTCTAGGGCACAAGTGGCCGCCATCGGCTATGTCTAGGGCGTGTGTGTGGTCTCTGTTTTGAGGGCACAACAGTCCTCCCCCTTAAAATACGAAAGGCGTACGAGGTCACGAGTGAGATCTTTCGGCATTGACAGTGTGGACGAGGATGATGCTCAGGGTTCTGCAGTTTTTACTTTATTAGTGTATTATATTGGTTTCTGTACATAGAATATTTGTGTAGGAAGAATTTTTTTTTTTTCCTTAAATTTGATTTGATACTTTTTTTTTGATTTTAACATAGATACATAATATGTATGTATATATACACATTGTTTTTGTTTTCTTTACATTAGCGTTCGTACATATGTTTTTGGTTTTATTTCTTTTTTTTTCTTTGTTATACATGAGTCGTTTCGTCATCGGACGTTACATTTGTTGTTTGTTCTTCTTTATTTATTGAACATTTACATTTTACGTATTTCTTTATTATTATTATCAAAGCTATTATTATACAAACACAAAAGATAAAGGAAATGGAAAATTTCGCCTCGTAATGACTTACAGAAAATAGCATTTTGTGATTATGGATAAGGTCTTTAATGTTTACACTATATTTTTGTCTAAATCCAGTTTCTCTACATGTATAATTGTATAACGTGGGGAGAAATTTGGGATAAATTGGACGGGATTTCTACGTTATCGGTTATGGGTGTTTCTTGCAAATAGTATGTTATTGGGTTTTTTTTTGTATATGTTATTTGATGCTTTTAGGTAAACCTCTTTAGTGATGGCCTTACAAAAGGGATCTACAGAAAGGCTTCCGCTATCGTGATTTATGATCGTTTTGGGCACGTCTCCGCACAAAATTCGAACGCTTGTTGGCTCGGGCATGACGTACAGCCATGAGTTTAGATTATTTAGTTTAAACCAAACTTCGTGATTTAATGCGAATACCTTAGTTTCACAAGTACTAGGGTTTGTATTACCAGAAATGAGTTGGATTATACAGTTGTTGGTGTCGTGGTTGTGTACAACAAAGTTTTGTTGGCATATATAGTGGTCTGATTCTGTTTTTGTACATCTATTTTTCGTTGATGGCTACGAATTCACTGTTAATTGAAACATAGCTGTATGCACTTTGTTTGTATTTAGATGGTAAAGATGTAATTTTCACTAACTCAAACTCCTTGTTAACTAATGGGATGCTTACTTGTATCATGGGATTTTGGTTGACATAGATGGGTGTTGTTGTTGTAATTTTATTTATTATGGGTAAGTTCAATCGGGATATTTTAATTGGAAACCTTATATTGTGTGGGAGTTCTAATTGGATTTCTTTTAGTGTTGCGATGAAGACTTATGAATTGAGAAACCTGCTATCTAGCTTATTAACCTTGGCTCCTTGTAATATGTCAAGTAGTTGAGATTGTTTCGAAAGAATTTGTGAAGCACATATAGATGCTAAATTTGTTGTTTCATCAAATCTTGTAAGGTTTGTAAGTTTTTGTGTGTTTTGTCTGATTTCTTCAGTAACGGAGTTAAACTTATTGTTAATGTTTCGAGTGGTTTCGTTTAATGCGTCAACGACGTTAGAAATGATTGTCATCTGGTTTTCCTTTATGTGACATAAATTACTTTGATTTTCTGCAAGTGAATCCAATGCATTATCGATTTTATTTGCATCCTCTGAATCCATCGTTCCGAATAAGAATTTCCCTGCCATTCCTATTCCATTAAACAGTCCATTTTTTACTAATGTGGTACTTCTTTTTGAAAGTTTGCTTTTAAGTAATATGCCATCAAGAATTTCGTTGTTATATTTAATTTCTTTGAGGGAATTTTGCAATATTTGTAAGTTGATTTTGCAATGATCCAGCGGGTATTCTTTGATACTTTGTATACAAAATTCAGACATGGTATTAAGGTTTTGTTCCAACGTTTTTGTATTGGTTTTTATGTTTGTATTATTTATATTAAAAAGGAATGTCCATTTGGTAAAGGACTTCTCGAGGACTCCGACTGGTTCCAGGTATACCCCGGTTCTATTTAGTGTTTTTGATACTACTTCCGATAGAATGACGCGTGTAAGAGTTCCGTATTGCGTATGGCAATTTTACTGTAAATGGAAAAAATATCGAGATTTCGTTTTTTAAGTGACCTTTTCATCCCGTAATATATATATATACTAGCTGACCGGGCAAACTTCGTACCGCCTAAAATTGATTAATTTTTTTTAATTAATCCCTTTTGATAGTTGAACCTCTCTATTGAACGATTGGAACTTCCTTGGAATTAAATTAAGGTCGAAGCATAGAAACGACTTCATAGATTTCCAGATGTCAGCTTCTTGATCATCTTTTTCCGCGCTAACGATTGAATCGAGTTGGTCCGGTCAGATTTTCTCAATCAACCAAATCAACCAAAACAGAATGTGGGCAATCGGCAATCCTCCCTTCTGCCATTCGACAGAGTACATCCAGAAACGCAATTGTCCAAAAACACTGTGCTTAACGATAAAGTCCATGATCGTTTTGAGGTTTTGTTTAAAAAATCGTGCGTGATGTCATTACCGTGTGTATGACATCAGCACACGCTCATAGGCACCTAGGTTTTTAGTTTTAAATGGACCAAATAAGATGTTGACATAACTCACCAACGCGTTGACCAATTTCGTTCAAACTTAAGATACACCAACTACACGACCATGCAAACAAACCCTAAAAAATTTATCGAATTTGGTTTGACCGTTCTTTTATATAAATACGGTGACTCGTGGACGGGCCAGTCTTTGTGTCAATGCATTAGCTCGAAGGCGTTCATTGCGGTGCTCTTCACTTTCATTAGCACGTGTGATTGCAGTCGGATTTATTACATTTCCATTGTCCGTCAATTGATCTTGTGCCGATGTATTTAACCGATGGTTGTGATGTAATTGTGAATGGATAGTCTGTCGACCAATATTTCCTCCTCGTCCACGAAGACTGGGCATTGTTTCAGTTACGTAACTTATATGTGAATGTAATACACTTAATATTCACTGAAAATGCGACACCAAAAATATCCAAAGATACAAAAAAATTTAAATATGAAAATAACGAAACGCACTTAATGCAATACACTTAAATTGGAATACCTACGTGTGGCCGTAGTTGTTGCTTGATTCACGTTTGTGTTGTTTTTAATGACACCACACTCGTTGTCTTGCAATTCGAAATAAAATAAACCACTATTGCGTAAATTAAAATTTACTTTTGTTTGAACGAATGAGAACGAATTTGTGAGATGTCAAAAAATAAAAGCAAACAAATAAGCTCGATGACCAAAAAAAATTTTAAATTTATTTATACACACGTACAGTAGAATTATATACATAAAGAAGATTTGTATGGGAGGTACCACGCGTCTTTATCAAATCCCGCCTATATTTGCAGCAGAACTTAAAATATGTTCACTCAACCGAAATACCAACCGTTAGCAGGAGCAGGAATATTGGATTCTTAATTTTTTTTTATGAGAGGTACCACGCCCCTTTGTACAATCCCGCCCATATTTGCAGCAGCACTTAAAAAATGCACACCAAACCGACGTACCAAATTTGGTGCAAATACCGTTATCAGGAGCAGAAATAATAGATTTTTAATTTGTGGTTTGTATGGGAAGTACCACGCCCCATTGTCCAATTGGACCGAATTGTAAATCTAAACCACCCGGGGCGCAACCCAAACGCATACAAAAAAAATTATGCAAATCGGTCCAGCCATTTAGGAGGAGTTCAGTTACAACACACGTATAGTAGAATTATATATAGAAGATAATATAGATATATTTTTTTTGTTATGTTCTTTTGTCTCTCCGATTGAAGTGTTTAATAAGGTTATTGGCTACATTTTTTTCTTTCCTGCCTATTTTTAATTTAGAGTTTTCTGCATATAATATCTCTGTAATCTCATACGGTCCTTCAAAGATTGGAGTGAGCTTTTTATTTGATCGATTCTTGATTTCTAATAATACCTTGTCTCCTACATTAAAACTGATTTGTTTTGAGTTTTGGTCGCAATATAGTTTTGATTTTTGTTTACTTTTTAGTTGATTGTTTCGAATTGTCTCATATCCTGTCTGTAGTTTAACTTTTATCTCGGCAACATAATTGTCATAGTTGTAAACCGGTTGTTTTTGCCTATTTAACACGGATGGAATTGGTGCTTTCAATCCAAAAAGTGCTTCGTAGGGACTATAATTAGTACTCGTATGTGAACGTCTGACAAACATCCGAGAGTATAACTGTCATGAAGAAGCTTCTCAATTAGCCGTTTGGACGCGGCATAAAATTGTAGATCACTTCCATTCGTCCCAAAAATGAAAAACTCACACAAAACGAATGGTTGCGAGAAGCTAGGCCCAGGGTCAATACCGACCTGTAGTGCCAACTATATATATATGTTCGGTAGTATTATAACAAAATATGGCGTACTCGATGTACTTGTCCCAATTAGTCTGATCTTCGCTAGCGTAGTTCCTTAAATATTCACCTAGAGTTCTGTGTGATTTTTCGAGCGCACCGTTCGACTGTGGATGATATGGACTGGTCTGTCCATATTTTTTCTGAACCTGTGATGTGCTTTTTATCTCCGGCCGGGGTATACTCGTCGGGTCCAGGGTTGCCCCCAAAGAAACATGAACTTTGGAGCGTTGTACAATTTGACCTTTTATTCTTATTCCTTAACAAGTCGGTTGTAGCGGTCTTAAATCTATTTAACAATCAATTCATACGGGTTAATGATCTTATATCTACCTTAACAATCAATGCATACGTAATGTGGTTTTATTGGATAGCGGTATTGAAGGCTGTGGTGGATTGGAATGCTCACAATGCACGTCCACAGAGGAAGGAAGAGAAAGCGGTGACGGATCGGAATGCTCACAATACACACTCACCGAGGAAGGAAGGAAGGCGGTGACGGATCGGAATGCTCACAATGCACACTCACCGAGGAAGGAAGGAAGGCGGTGACGGATCGGAATGCTCACAATGCACACTCACCGAGGAAGGAAGGAAGGCGGTGACGGATCGGAATGCTCACAATGCACACTCACCGAGGAAGGAAGGAAGGCGGTGACGGATCGGAATGCTCACAATGCACACTCACCGAGGAAAGAAAGAGAGAAAGAGAGTGGTTAGTTTCCCTAGAGAACAGGGTCAGTTCCAGATGTATTGCACCCGAAACTGAGTGCACTGTCCTCTCGAATCACTTTCGCCCACGAGTACTCATGCTTTTCGAGACGAATAGTGAGTGTGACTTATAACTGGTGTGAAAATCTGCCATGCGTGTTGTTGTTGTTTCGGCTTTTGGTGCTGGTGTTGATTTTCCTTAGCGGCGGTCGGTGGGTCTGGGTGCTGGTAAATGGTGATACATCGTCGGTGGGGACCAGCGTGTCCAGTGGGGCGATCAGTGGTGATCAGTGTTGCCGGTCAGTGGCGTAGTGGTAAACTGCCCTTTTTGTAACGGTTCGTTACACTCCCTCCTTTCTTCGGGAGACGAGAACCTTCTCGTCGAAATATCTCCCCTGGGTCGGGTAACGTTTTTACCTGGCGAGAGAGAAACGAGGCAGATAAGTGGATAATAGTAAGGCAAAACTTAAATGTTTATTCGCAAAAATTTTCTTTTTTTTTTCTTCTTTTTTTTTTTATATTGTTCTCAAGACAATAATTTAAATATAAAAAAATATAAACTTAACAAAAAAAACTTAAACTTTAACTCAACAACATCTTATGTAACTGAAATAGCCTTCAGTGTGTACTCCGGTCGTAAGCGGCGGGTGGCGCTTCTAGCGCGTTTGGTAATCTTGCATTTCGGGTCGGCGGGGTTGTAAACCTAATCGGAGGTGACGTATGGGGAGTGGGCGGTCGGTTGTGTCGTTCTTCTGCCCTGATATATTCATACTCTTCTGCGAGCTCTATTAAATCCTCGGCAGTTTCAAAGTCCTTACGGCGAATGTACAGCCGATATTCAGGCCTTAAATTATCGTAGATCCGTTCCAGATTCGACTCTAGTCTTCTACGCGAGTGTTGTCGTATGAGGTATTGCATCGAACGGATAAAGTCTTTCGCCCTCTCCCGGGGTCCTTGTTTTCGACGCATGATTTCCTCCTCGAGTTTATGCGTGAACCTCGGTGGCAGGAAATGCCTGAGGAAAGCCTTCCGAAATTCTCCCCAGTCGTTGAAGCGGTCCCGGTAGATACGTAGCCACTCAAGTGCTGTCCCCCGGAATATCTCGGGTAGTGGACGAATCAAATGCCCGAGGGAGAGGTCATAACATTGCGCAAGCTCTTCAATTCGTTCCAGAAACTCGAGAGCGTTGCCAGTGCCGTCAAATCGTAGTCCCCATTTGCGCACGGTATTCATAGTCTCGGCGTCGTAGCTGGGTGTTAGTCGAGACGTGTGTGACCTATTTTGGACTTCCTGGGTTTCGGTCGGGGCGTGGAGTGGAAGCGGCGTCTTCTGGGTTGGGATATGTAGGGTGATCCCGGTGTCTTTCTGAGTGGCTTCCTGCAGTGCGTTCGGGGGTTTGGGTTCTGGGATGGTTTCGGTTTTCTCGGGCTCTTGGGTCAACTCCTCCCACAATCGTTGGGTCGATCGGTATGTTCGGGCGTCCTTCATATAAGTGCTCATAGTTTTCCGGAGCTGGTCTAGTGTGCCGGTGGTGGAGAGACCTTTGGCGGCCAATACTCTGGTAAGTTCGGCCTTGTCCAGTTGGTATATCCAGGTCAAGCTGGAGAAGAGGTCAACATCTTTAGGCGAGACACTTGGTTCGTCGTCAGCGGTGTCCATGATGCGGCGGTTATTAGCGGTAGGACCAAGGGTGTCGGCGGCTTATTAGCTCGTTGGGTTGGTAGCTCGGTTCAGGTCGGTGACAGGTACGGGCTGGAACGGTCGGTTATTGTACTTCGTTTGAAGTCCCTGCTCGGGCGCCAATTTGTGATGATTTAGCGATTTGCAAATACCTTTAAAAAGGTCACCGGTGAAGTTTGCTCCTTGGTCTGCTAGTATAGTGCGTGGTATGCCAAAAGTGCAAATTATTTTCTTCACAAGGTCTTCAGCCAACGTTCTGGCTTCTTGATTGGGTATGGCTATTGCTTGTACGAATTTTGTTAGATCGTCTTGGAATGTAAGTATATATTTATTGTTGTCTTGTGTAATTGGGAGTGGTCCCACTATGTCAAGAGCTATCCTTTCGAATGGCACTTTTGCTGTCGTAGTGATGACCATTGGTAACTTGTTACGTGTATACAACTTATTCCTTTGACAAAGCTCGCATGACGAAATGTATTTCTTGATGTCCACATACATATTTTTCCAATTATATGTGTTTTTGATACGTTTGAGTGTACGTTTGACTCCTTGGTGTCCGCCCAGAGGAGTGTCGTGGAATTCGTATATAATTTGCTTAATTTGTTCTGGGTCTGAAACTTCAATAATGTTTTGGTTTATAATCCTCTGTTCGTTTGGCACGGTGTTTTTATGACTACGAGTTACCACTTTTACTTCAGCGAAGGTTAAACGTGACAATGCGTCTGCATTTGTGTTTAAATGGCCTGCTTTATGAGAAACCCTGAAATCGTACTCTTCTAGCTTAATACGCCAGCGCATTATTCTTGATGAGGGATCTTTAAGATTAAACATCCACACTAGGGGCTTGTGGTCAGTAACTACTTCAAAGTGTCGTCCGTATACGTATGGTCGAAAGTGTGTCACTGCCCAAACAACGGCTAAAGCTTCTTTTTCTATGGTAGAATAATTCTTTTCTGCTTTATTTAGTATTCTACTAGCAAATGCTATAGGTAGATCATTTCCTTCTGTATTTCTATTAAAGCCTATGGCTTCATTGCTGGCGTCAGTTGTTAGATAAAAAGTTTTTTCGAAGTTTCGATATTGTAAAATATGGGGTTCAGTGATTGCTTGTTTCAATCGTTTAAAATATTCATCGCAAAATGCGTCCCATTTGAATGGCACGTCTTTGCGAAGGAGTTTGTTTAATGGGTTAGCTATTTTTGAGAAATTTTTGATAAATTTCCTATAGTACCCTGCTAAACCTAGAAAGGATCTTATTTGTTTTTGATTACGAGGAGGTTCGATTTTGTTAATGGCTGTAATTTTTTGGGGTCTGGTTTTACACCCTCTGAGGTAATGATGTGTCCCAAATACATAACTTCTGTTTGTAAAAATTTGTATTTGGATAATTTGAGTTTTAGGTTGTATTTGTCTAGGGTTTTCATAATTTCAATAAGCTTCTCGTTGTGATCCTGCAAATTCGTTCAGTATATCACTATGTCATCGAGGTAAACTTAACACATTATTCCCTTTAATCCAGACAGAACAACGTTCATAAGTCTTTGGAATGTAGGTGGTGCATTTCTTAGCCCGAATGGCATTCTATTGAATTCAAAATGACCATTTGCAGTAATAAATGCCGTTTTATGTTTATCCTCTTCAGTGATCTCGATTTGGTGGAAACCATTTGCTAGTTCTATAGTGGTAAAATACTTTGAGTCTCCAAGTTGTCCGAGAATGTCGTCGATAATGGGGATTGGATATGCATCTGGAATTGTAGCCTCATTTAATTTTCGGTAGTCTTTTACGACTCTCCATTTTTGATCTCCCTTTTTTGGGACTACTAGGAGGGGTGCATTCCAGGGACTATTGCTTGGTCTGATCACTTCGTCTTGCAGCATTTGATCAAATTGGTTTTTAATTTCCTGTTTATGGATTTCCGCTAGGCGGTATGGCCGTATATTCGCGGGCATCGTGTTTTCGGTTGTCTTAATGGAATGTCTCATTCCCGAAGTAGAAGATAATTTGTCGCCCTCTAGAAAGAACAAATGATTAAAGTCCCTACAGATATCTTTTATTGACTGCTTTTCCTCTGAGTTGAGATGATTTAGATTTAGCTCGGCCTCTAATTTGTTTAAACTGTTTTCTTTAACCTGGTCAATTTTAGAGGTGCGTAAGTTATGGATGTAGTATTTACTCAAGCTTTAGATTTTCTATTCCGACTTCATCTTCGTTTGTGTTTAAAACAGATATGTAGACGTAACCGTTGCTGGGCGAGGTAATGGCCGCTGATGTGTATACCTTCGGGGCTACTTCTTGTGAGAAGTATATTTTTTCGATTTCATGTGCCACTGGGCCATATTTGATGAATTTTTCGGTCCTGCCTGGAATTGTTAGAATTTTTTGCTCGTTGATAAAATCTACAGAATATTGTCTATCCTTAAAATGGCATTTAAAAACATTATTTCTGTAGTCTACCATAGCGTCGAATCGTCTGAAAAAATCTTCTCCTATTATTCCATCTTGTGTGATTGGGAAACTATTTGAAATTACGTGGAATAGATGTGTTATCTTCTGGCCATTTATGAGTTCAAAATGTAGGTTAATAGTGCCTATAGTAGTTGTAGGCCTGTCGCTTATTCCAGTTAATTTGGTGACGGTATCTGTATTCACCCATTCGTCAGGTTTTAGAATTTTCAATTTATATAGGCTTATAGCAGTTCCGGTGTCTAAAAGCATTTGTGCGTTTTGGGAGTTGAATTCTCTTGACGTTATTTTGATCTGGCTTTTGAAGTTTGAAGTCCTAGTAACGGCGCTGAAATTTGCTATGGATTCATGGCGCTTTCCGATGCTAGTGTCCTTAGAAGTCGTTTTAATTTCGCTTTTAGGAGAGGGGGTATTGTTTACACACCTGATATTAGCTGTGCGTTTGGAAGAACTGCCAAAATGTTGATTTTGATTTTTAGGATTTGGTGAAGCATAGGAACAATTATTCTTACTTGAAGATTTATTTAAGAATTCTTGTAAATTGTTTATTTGTTCAGGACTTCTATTTTGACGATAGTTTTGGTTTAAAATTGAGTTAGTTTTCTCAATTTCTTCTTGTATTTCGTTTGAGTGCTGACTTTGATTTCGTAAATTTAACCTAGTACTTTGGGATGTTTTGCCCCGATTTATTGATATGTGGAGTGGGCTTTTAGTGGTATATTCTTGTTTTTGGTTTGAAAGTTTCGCTTCTTCATTCTTGAATGGGTTGATTTTCACCTTTGAAAAAGTAGACTTAGAGTTTGAGACAGTGGTTTTGGTATTTGTCGAGAATTTTTCTCTAGAACATTTGGAATCAGTGATTGCGATTTCCGATCTTGAGAGTTGTTTTCTTGATATAGTAAACCTTTATGTGTTTGATTTCTAAGGCTTGAATACAGAGAGTTATCTTTTTTATTCTAAGACAGTGGATTCAGTGGATTCAGTGAATTTGATTTTTTATTTTGAGACAGTGGATTCAGTGGATTCAGTGAATTTGATTTTTTTTTTGAGACAGTGGATTCAGTGAATTTGATTTTTTATTTTGATTTTGCAATGTTTTTATACACCTTAATTCATGTACCTTACCTGGCTTCGAGTGTTGGACGGGCCATGTCTTTGGTAGTTTCCCGTACATTGAGGGGAACGTTGAGTTGGATTTTCGACTCTTCCATTGTTGTATTGCCTTCTTCTACACTGGTCTATCGTATGCCCCAGATTTTTGCAATATCGACAAGATAGAGACAGAGTGTCTTGTATATTAATTCTCGTATTAGGGGTTTGAACATTTACTGTGTAGTTATTAAAATTTCTTGTATGAGTGTTCTGTTGAAGACGACACTCGTTTGTGTTATGCGTCCTCGTTCGGCAGTTATAACAATATATGGTCCCTTCTGACCTCGCAGAGACAAGTAGATTCTCTTCTTCCATCGCTATGTCGATTGCCTCATCCAGATCTTTGCATATAGCACTTTTTTCTAATGTCTTTATTTGGGGTATTAAGCCGTTACAAAAACTGTTAAGAATTATTGCACTATTTAGGTTTCTAATAGCTGTATTTGCAGCTTCATCAGTGGTGTTCGCGTGTGCGTTGTTGAGTTCGTCAAAAAGTGCATTAGCTCTTTCTGCATAGGCAGTTATTGGCTCTTTAAAATTTTTTTTAAATTGAAAAACTTCAGTCTGTATCACTTGTATAGACCGAGTTTTCCTAAAATTTTTTACAAGAGCCTCCCTTAATTCTTTCCAGGCATCGTAATTGTTATATTCAATTATAACATTATATGCCCGGCAAGTTAGTTCGGATTTCACGATATCAATGAGTTCGGCCTTTTCAAAATCAGAGGTAGTTTTATTGTTTTGCAAGTCAACAAGTTGGATGAACCTGTCTAAATCTCTAGCAGAACCATCGAACTCAGGTACAAGCTTAATGGTCTGCGTAGAGTTAAATGCTACTGCCATTGTGATTTGTTCCGAAAAAAATAGGGAACGATTGCGAGTAGAAGGCTTTTCTTGATTAGAAATACTAGATTCGTTTAGAAATAACGGATTGGACTCGTTTAGAGTGTGAGGCGATGAATTTCGTTCACTAGATGGGTTAGGTTCGTTTAGATTGGGATGCGGTGGTGGAGAATGTCCCACTGGCATTTGTCTAGTGGACTGAGCCAAGGGCACTTCACTTTCAGAGGAGCTACGAGTTCGTTTAATTTTTCTGCTTCTCAAGGAAATATTTAAGTTCAAGTTAGACATCAATTAGGTTAATGGTTTAATTTCTAACACGAGAAAAACTGGATTTAGATTTGATTTTATGATTTTGATTTGATTTATGAGAAAAAGAAACTAAGGAATATATAAATACAAAAAAAAAATTTTGACCAAAATAAAATATCTTAAATTAGCTTACGTCGTAGACATGATGACGATGGAATGAGTAGCAGGCTGATAGGTATATAAAAAGGGGTCTTCCGTCCTTCCTTCTCTCTCTTTGTATTTAGTTTATTCCTTTTTTTTTGCACTAATTTTGATTAGGAGTGAGTTTGTTCGGCACTGATGATATTTTTCACTGTTACTGTAGTACTCGGGAGTTAAGCCAGATGCTTTAGCTTAACAATCCCACCGCTGCCACCATTTGTTGTAAACCGAACGGATTTTAAAACAAAAGACAGTTTCTTTTGGTTTTTACGTGTGCGAGTCTGATTATCAACTCTTTTCTGTTCACCCTCATCGCCACCTTGTTGCCTCCGATCGTCACCAGTTTCCAGGTCAGCCACGCAAAATGAACCGTACCCTTGACACAGTGCATTGCATAGAAAATGCAACACATGTCCCACTTGACTTCCTCACTCTGCGGTGGATCAGTATTGCTTAGGTTTGCAATATGACACCGTTTATTGTTGTGTTGCTTTCATGTTTCATGTTTCGATAGCACTCAATTGTTTTATGACGCAATTCCATGAATCACAATTGGAGTTCTAGGGCACAAGTGGCCGCCATCGACTATGTCTAGGGCGTGTGTGTGGTCTCTGTTTTGAGGGCACAACCGGAGTTCCTTATAGAGTTGCAGTAGTGACTCATGATGTCGTTCTCCTGGAATCATCAGATTTTGAGGGATATTGTCATGAATTCGTGTCAATTCCTTCCTCAGTTGTGCAATGTTCAGTATGAGTGAATGGATTCTTCCATTGTGTGTTGAAAGAAGCACATCAAGTAATATATTTTATGTGTTTTGGTAGTTTATCATCATCAATATTGCATTAAGCGCCGTAGAAGTAAACATCTTAAACGCATTGTATTTATCGGTTCGCCTTTTGAAATAGTCTAACAAAGTTGTTAACAGCGTTAGCTGTTTCTGAGTTGCGGCATGTTCCTTTTTGAAGATGTTGAGTGTCGAGTCTACTATTGTTGTTTGGTTTTTTATTAACTGCATTAAGTGGTTTTCGTTATCTTGTATGTTTTCGATGGTTTCTTCATACTTTTGCGCAAAGCGTTGATCTAGAATTCCAAACAATTCATTGGTCACAGTTCCAATGAAGTCAGATGGAGAAGGTCTAACTCTACGAGTGGCATCTTGTTATTTAACTCAATTTGCTGAAGTTGTCGTTGAAATTGACTAAACGTTTTTTCACAAAGGTCCGTTGTATCGTCCGTAAGGTTGGTTGCCATGCAGATATCGTTCATCAGTTTTAAGCAGTCCTTGTAGGTATTGTGATGTGCTTTTTGTCTCAGGCTGAGGTTAGCTCGTCGGATCGCCAAGGTCCTTCCCGAAGAAACACGAAATTTAGGTAGAGGAGTTCCTTTTATTACAATTTTATTTACAAAAATTAAATAATTATACAATTTTAACAATTTATTCTCTTAATCGGCACGGCTATACTAGACAATTTTAACAATTTATTATCTTAATCGGCACGGCTATACTGGTCCTGGTCGTCTGGGGTGGTAAGCGGCTTATTCCTTCCTTGCCGTTTGGTTGGGCGTGGTACAGCCCCGGTCGGTGGCTAGGTCCGTCTTGCGACAGTCCCGGCAATCTTCAGGTCCGCCTTGCGGCAGTCCCGGCACTCAAAGTCTTTCGGATCGAAGGACTCGGCAATTCGCCAGCTACCCGCAGGTTTGCTAGCAACAAAAATTGCAAAATAGTACGAGACTATTTGCGGATAAAAATCGGCGGTACACCAGATTGGTACGATCAACTCTGATATTTGCTCGATTGTTTGTAATTCCATTGGTGGTCTTATGGTGTTTTAGTTAGCAAGTCGGTGTGAATTCAATTCACGAAAGCAAGCGCCACATAGCACAGCCATCTGTTTTGCCATATACCGCCAAGCTGCTGTCAGAGCGAGAAAGTGGAGCAGCGGGGTGGGGTAGACATGGCCAGTTGGTTGGTTGGTTGTTTGGTTGGTGGGTATAGCCAACAGTGGCTGGGTGCATGGATGTGCATTGTGCGTAATGCACATGCATTGCCTCAGTAGTTTCTGGGCAAGCGAATGTTGGTGGGATATGGGGAAAGTATAGAACCAATGAAATAATGGTTTGTTGTAACGAATGCATCGTTACAGTATAAAATTCGGCCCAGTAGTTTGTTAGGTTGAAATATATTATAGTCTTCCAAGAACTTTCACTCTCCCAATATCTTCAAAGAATATGCCAGGTTCAGTGGTGAACTGTTTGATTTCCACTTCTTCTAATTGTTTATTATGCAGATTTATAATAGTGGATCGAATTTGGTTATTTTTCGGGGACCTCTTCTACTCGGTTCTCGATTGTTCGTCTTCGGCTCTTCTGACTTTGTCGTTCCTAAGTTCACTTGTTGTATTGATCTTTGGTTCTTTGGTTCCTCTGGAGATTCACTCGTGTGAGATTCAATCGGCAGTGGGCACAATTTTGTAATTGGCCTCTTGATATATTTACTAAATACAGTAACAGAACGCACCTTGTTATCTATTCCTGGATGAATTTCAGCAACGCGTCCCATCATCCAGTTAGTTGGTGGTAAAAGCTCTTCTTTCACAAGCACGATGTCGCCAACTTTAATATTGATTTCCTCCCTTTTCCATTTGGTACGTCGCTGTAGCAAGGAAAGGTAGGCACTTGACCAGACCTTCCAAAAATCTTGAGTAATTTTTTGTGTTAGTTTCCAGTGGGAACGATAGCTACGTGCTTCTTCCGTGATTGTATCAGGTACGGCATTCAAGGCTGATCCAATGAGAAAGTGACCAGGCGTGAGTATTGGAGTGTTATCTATATCATTGTCTAAGACTGTCACATGACGTGAATTTAGACATGCTTCTATCTGCGTTAGTAAGGTCGTCATTTCTTCAAATGTTACCTCCGTATCCCCAATTATTCTTTTCAGGTGGTATTAAATGGATTTGACGCCCGCCTCCCATAATCCTACAAAGTGCGGACCAGCAGGGGGTATAAAATGCCTTTCGATGCCTTCAACTACGAGGTTCCTTCAAACATCTTGTTGCAACTGCTTAATGATGCCTTGTAGTTCCTCATTGACTTCCACAAATGTAGTCCCGTTGTCACTGTAGAAGTGCGCACATAGCCCTCGTCTTGAGATGAATCTCCTGACTGCTGCTAGGAATGATTCTGATGTGAGGTCGCTTACCATTTCGATATGAATGCCGTTAGTAACGAAACATACGAAAATCGCAATGTATCCTTTGGTTGTCCGATTTCCACGTCACTTGAACATTAACAACTGAATGGGTCCAGCATAGTCCACATCAGTATGGTTAAAGGGTCTTGATGGTGTCACTCTCGCTGCCGGAAGAACTCCCATTATTTGATTTTTGGTCCCAGCGTTAAACCGATGACATCGAATGCAGTGGTGGATCATTTGCCGTACTATTCTTTTACCCTGAATTGTTCAGTATGATTGACGTAATGTTGACAAAGTTAACCGAATTCCTTCATGTAAAGTTCTTTTGTGTGTCATTTCGACCAATGATTTCGCGAACTTATTGTTATGTGGCAAAATGATTGGATGCTTCTCTGATTCTGATAGAAGAGCATTTCCTAGACGACCTCCCACTATCAAGTTATCATCCTTGTCTAAAAGTGGATCTAGTGATAGTAGTTTGCTTTTCCTGCTAACACCGTGCCCAGCCTTTAGACAAGCTATCTCTTCTGAGAACTCTCTTCGTTGGACAGCTTGGATAATCGACTTTCGGGCATTATCGATTTCCTTTACCGTCAGTTCGTGAATTTTTTGTCTACTTGACTTGCAGTTGAACAGGAACCTCTTGCAGTAAGCCAGTACTCGTAGGAGTTTTTGTAAGAAGAGAATCGTTCCACTATGTCGTACGTTTCTGTTATTGATGCAGTCGATACTAGTTTAGCTTCTGAAGGTTGCGTCTCTGGCATAGCTTGAGTTGGCCAATAATCTGAACTTTGTTGTAGCCAATCCGGGCCGTTCCACCATAATAGATTATTTTTAAGTTGTTCTGGTGAAGACCTTCTGGATGCGGAGTCGGCGGGATTATCTGTGGAGCTTACGTGTCTCCAACAATTCGGTTTCGTGACTTCTTGTATGTCGGATACTCTATTTGCTACGAATGTTTTCCATGTGGATGAACACTTTTGAATCCAGGCCAATGTGATAGTAAAGTCTGACCAAGCAATTATTTCATCTATCTGTGATCCGTAAATACGTACTGTTTCCTTCAATACTTCTGCCATTAAGTGAGCTCCACATAGTTCTAGTTTAGGAAGGGGAAGCATTTTATTGATTGGTGCTACCCTGGTTTTGGCCGTCAGTAATGTCGTCCTGTAGGTACCATTTTGTAAAGCTACTCTGGAGTATTTATGGTCATTGTTGACTCGGATCCATCTTGGAATTCTGATAGCCTCTACTGCTATCAGGTTCAATTTAATTAGGTTACAAGAATGTTGTAGATCATCTGATAGTACCTCATCCCAGCTGATTTGTGACTTCCAGATCTGCTGCATAAGAATTTTTGCACTGATTGTAATTGGTGCCAACCATCCCAATGGAGCGTAGAGTTTAGCTATATCTGAGAGTGTTTTTCGCTTTGTTGTTCGCTGCTTAATGTTTGCTGATAGGTCAGCGTTGACCTTGAATTGGAAAGTATCAGTTGTCGGACTCCAGTGGATTCCCGTCCTGACATCAAATCATCTACAAAGAAATCTTCCTTGATGATCTCAGATGCGATCGGGTACTTTTCCTTCTCATCGATGGCGACTTGCTGAAGGGACTTTATAGATAAATAGTGTCCTGCTGCCATCCCGTACGTTACTCTCGTAATTTTATACTCCTTTATAGGTTGTTTGGTCAAACTGCGCCACAAAATACGTTGGTAGTCTTGATGATCATCATGAAGCTTTACTTGGCATTACATCTTTTCGATGTCTGCAGTAAAAACGATTTTGTGCCTTCTCCATCGTATTAGTATGTCTGATATATCTGCTTGAAGCTTGGGCCCCTTATGCATTAACTGGTTAAGGCTTACCCCTGATGAAGTCTTAGCAAAGAAGTTAAATACTACGCGTAATTTCGTGGTAGTACTCGCCGGTTTGTGAATTGCGTGATGAGGAACGTAATAGGTTTCGTGCACTGGTTTGTAATTTGTAGCTGCTTCAACCATATGTCCTAATTCTAAAAATTCCTCCATGAATTTTACGTAGTCGGTTTTCAAACATATGTCTCTGCCGAATCTCGTTTCCAGCTGACGTAGTACTGCTAACGCTCTATTTTTGGACTCACCGAACTGATTGGTTTGTGCAGCTTCTTCGTCGAATGGTATTTTGACAACATATCTACCATCTTCGTCTCGGAAATGTGTTTTTCGGTAATGATCTTCACATTCTTGGTCGCACGGTTTCAAGTAGTTTTTTCTTGAGGTTGAAACTTCCTCTAACTCCCAAAATTTTTCTAGTTGTTCGTCAATTGAAGTTTGAACTACCTTCGTAGTAATTTTCTGATTGGGGATGTTTTTTGCGGATGTGCGCCCCGTAGTAAGCCAACCTAATTTTGATAGTTGTGCTATTGGTGAATTTTTTATCAATCGATTTAAAATGATATCTCCATAGATGTCTTCTCCAATTATCATGTCAATGGGACATGGTATGTTAAATGAGGGATCGGCCAACTCAATTTCGGTGAATTGATCACTTTTAATGTTCTTAGTTGACGAGGCTGGTAGTAGTCTAGTGAATTTAGGTAGTACAAGAGCTTGTACTTGCATTTTGAATGCTGAGGGAAATCTCGGTATAATTGTCATCTCCACCCTACTGCGAGCTGTTCCTGCATCCGTAGCCCCTAGCCCACTCACCTCGACTAATACTTTTTGTTTTCTTAGCTTTAGTGTTTGAACAATTTCTTCCGTAATGAGTGTAGCTTAAGACCCTGGGTCGATGAGTGCTCTCAGTTCAATAATGTCTCCATTCGCTTTGCTTGCCTTGAGAATTACGGTAGCAAGCAAATAATTTTGATTTTGGAACCCATGGTTGATTTGAATCTGAGAATTTGCTCTCTCGTGCCTCGATTGTTGAGTCCTCTCAGGTCTTTCCAGGTGTAACATCGAATGGTGTCTTCTGTTGCAGAATTTGCATGTTCTTGTGCTTAAGCATGGACTTTGTTTATCATGTGATAAACAGTTGACATAGTTTAGCTTGATCCAAACGTTCTTTGGGAGTCCAATTTATAAACCGATGGCACGTGTAAATGTTGTGTTCCCCCTTGCAGATGGGGCAGCAGTTAGGCTTCGATGATACGTGAAAGTTACGAAGATTTTGTTTACCGTCTTCCCCGGTTTTTTGTGATCGTCTAGGAGGTGCTTTTACATCCAGTGCTTGGTATCTTCTTTCCAAGAAGTCGTACAGCATTTCAAGTGATGGCATCTTGTTTGGTTGCGCAAGTCCTTGTTCAAAGAGGTTTCGACTCTCGATCTAGCATCTTAGTGGTAAGGTGTACGATTATTGGACCCCAAGAAGTTGTGTCAACTTCCATGTTGGTAAGTGTTGCTAGATCTTCCTTTGTGGCATCGAGTACTGCCTTTATTGAAGTTGCGGATTTTTGATTTGTTTGATATCCAGATTTCAGCATCTTATCAATGTGCATCGATATTATCTTTCTTTCGTTCTCATATCTGGCATTTAACATTTCCCATGCAGTCTGATAATTTGCACCTGAAATTGTTAAGTGTTGAATGAGTCGCAGTGGAGGTGTCGTGAGGTACCTACTCCATCTTTTCAGCCGTACTTAGGGATGTTTTCTTATGAATTATTGTTGAAAATATGTCATAGAAAGAGCGCCGCTCAAGATAATTTCCCTTGAAGGTAGGTACTTCAGAACCGGTAGTCTTGTCTCCGATTGTTGTACCGATTGGTTTTCGACATTCAGTTCTGAAGTTCTGGATGCCATTCTATAGAGACACTTGTTAACCATTTTCTGTATCTCTTCGAATTGCCTTGTAGCTATGTATTCGTGATGGTCATCATTGGTTAAAGCTTCGGACATGAATTGTTCATGCAGTTCTGTAAGTTTTTGCCACTGTCCAATGAGAATCCTTTGTTGATACTCATGTATTTCCTTTGAAAAGTTGGTCAGTGGAAGGACATTGTATTTTTGTAGGGTTCCTCTGCTTTGATGACTGCCCAGTCATCCACTTGAACCGCCGGGTTGTTAAGTTTGAGACATTGGAGGAGCCTTACCCCATCAATCTTCATATTGGGCAACCAAATGCGAGCCCTAGGTGTCCTCGGGATGTCATTAGTTGGGATAAGCCATACCAGGCGTCGCTAACCTTAGCAGCGCACTCATTAAGAAAGTCCTTGGAGATTCGGTCGGCGCACTTAATTACCCGATATCCCCTAACCACCTCGGCGGAGTCAAAATTTAGGAGAGGTCCGCCTTGGTTATTTATTAGGTGGTCCATCACCATATCAGAGAGCTTGGCCTCAATGCTAACCCACGCCTTGGCTATGGATTTCCCGTTTGTCGAGAGTTCATCCACCAGTGCAACCTGAAGATGATCCCTTACTACCTCGGTAAAGGGTCGCCTCTGGATCGCACTGGCCGCCGACGTGCTTGGTTTGGTTGTGGCTGCTGAACCTTCGGCAACTCTGGTTTTTTTTGGGGGCCGGACGATGGGATGATTCATCCAAAGATCTTTCCCGCTTCGCTGCCTGCCTCGAGATGTTTTTCAGGCGCTCGTTGTATTCGTCAACGATTGCCTGGTATTTGCCCTTTTCCGCCTGGTCCTTCTCGTGGACCGTTCCGGCAGCCTCATTCTTTGCTATCTTGCCTAAGGCGAAGAGGGCCATCTTGTACTTGCTCTTCATAGCTTTCCCTGCGGAATTATGTTTGGGTTTTCGATTGTTTTTTGGTTTGCGGTCGAGGTCCTCCGATGAGGTGCCAACCTCTGGCAACCCCGGCTGGTCTTTTGTTTTTTTTTTCTTCCTTCTTTTCATCCATTTGTTTGTTTTTGTTGCGATTTGAATCCCACGAGTGAGACCGGAAGGGGTAGTCCATCCTGGCAGAGCCGTCTTACCAGGACAGGGCACTGATACAACTGACCTTGCCCGGGCATCGCAGGGAAGCGTTTGCGGCCTAGTTGGTTGAACCACATACTGACCATGCAGCCCTCGACACGGTGCCTTAAACGTCTTGGCTTAAAGTGGGATTTAAACTGGGGTTTACTCCCGATGCCTTATAAGTGGAAAGGTGGGTCGCTCTTAGTTTCGGGCCTAGAGACTCATGTCTCGTTGACTTACTAACGGTTGAACTAAAAACGAACAAAATTTCACTACAAACGAATGTCCATCGAACTGCATTTCACGTTTCTAGAAAAAGTGCGCGCTATCTTCACGTAGGTGTATTGGGGGCACCAAACGTAATATTATTTGAGGCAGTATTGATATTATTTGGGGCAGTATTGACGACATTATTTGGGGCTTTATCTGATGCTGTTTTGGCAATATTTATTTCAGCGGACGCAAAAACTACTTTGGAACTACTGTTGTGCCCTCAAAACAGAGACCACACACACGCCCTAGATACTCGCCCTACAACAAATGACATACAATGTCGATGGTGGCCACATGTGCCCTAGAACTCTAATTCATAGAATTGCATCGTAAAACGATCAAGTGTCTATTGAATTGCGTCAAACGTATGAGGCATTAAAGCAACACAACACACGGGGTCATATTGCAAACCTATAAGCAATACTGACCCACCGCAGCGTGAGGTAACCAACTGGGACCCATGTGTTGCATTTCCTATGAAATACACTGTGTCAAGGGTACGAGTCATTTTGCGTGGTTGACCTGGAAACTGGTGACGATCGGAGGCAACAAGGTGGCGAAGACGATAAACAGACGGCAGTGGAAAAAGAGACGTGCATTACGCGACTACAAACCCGTAGTTTATTTTAGAGTCCGTCCGAGACTCTACAAATGGTGGCAGCGGTGGGATACTTAAGTTAAAGCATCTGGCTTAACTCCCAAATTAAAAAATGTATCCTCTAAAAAATAAAATAAAAGAGAAAAGTGAAAACTTGATCTGCACTCTAAAAGTGTAGAGAAAGAACAAAAAAAAAAAGTGCCGTGAAAAAAAAAAAAATATAATAACAAGCCGACTAAATTCAGCGCCAAGCTACAGAGGTATCCAAATTCCTGTGGTAAAGACAAAAGGAAGGAAGGAAGGAAGAAACCATACCAACCCAACTCAACTCACTCCATCATCATCATGTTCGCCGTGTAAGCTAGTTTAAGTCATTAACTTTTTATAGATATCGTTTTTGTACTTTTATATTCCAATTTTTTTTTTTCTCATAAGTTCATTTATTCTAAATCCAAGTCCAGTTTTTGTTTGTGTCAGAACTTACACCATTTAAATGACATAATTAATGTCTAACCTCAACCTAAATATTTCCCTAAGAAATCGAAAAATTAAACTCTCTCGTAGCTCCTCAGAAAGTGAAGACCCATAGCTCAGTCGTCAAATAGACAAATGCCAGTGGAACGTTCTCCACCACCGCATCACATTCTTAACGAATCTAACCCGTCTAGTGAACGAAATTCACCGCCTCACACTCTAAACGAATCTAACCCGTCAATTCTAAACAAATTCAGTCCGCCTAACCAAGAAAAGCCTTCAACCCTCTGTCGTTCTTTATTCTATTCGGAACCAGCCAAACAAACCACAATGGCAGTAGCATTTAACTCTACACAGGCTATTAAGCTCATACCTGAGTTCGATGGTACTGCTCGAGATTTAGACAGGTTCATTCAACTCGTTGACTTGCAATGTAATAAAACTACTTCTAATTTTGAAAAGGCCGAACTCGTTGATATCGTCAAATCTAAATTAACTTGCCGGGCATATAATGTTATCATTAAATATAACAATTACGATACCTGGAAGGATTTAAAGGAGGCTCTTGTTAAAAATTTCAGGAAAACCCGGTCTATACAGGTGATACAGACCGAAGTTTTTCAATTTAAACAAAACTTCAAAGAACCAATAAGTGCCTATGCGGAAAGAGCTAATGCGCTTTTTGACGAACTCAACAACGCAAACGCGAACACCAATGATGAAACTGCAAATACAGCCATTAGAAACCTAAATAGTGCAATGATCCTTAACAGTTTTTGTAACGGCTTAATACCCCAAATAAAAATACTGGTAAAAAGTGCTAGATGCAAAGATTTGGATGAGGCAATCGACATAGCGATGGAAGAAGAGAAACTTCTTGTCCCTGCTAGGTCAGAAGGAAGCATATATTGCCATAATTGCCGAACGAGGACGCATAACACAAACGAGTGTCGTCTTCATCAAAACTCTTATACTAGAAATTCAAATAGCTACAGAGTAAACCGTCAAACCAACAATACTGGTCAGAATGCGGGAATTAATAATTTACAAAATACTCTATCTCTATCGTGTCGATATTGCAAAAATCTGGGGCATACTATAGATCAGTGCAGAAAAAGGCAATTCAACAATGGAAGGGTTGAAAACCCATCTCAACGTTCTCCTCAAAGTACGGGAAACTACCAAAGACCTGGCCCGTCCAACACCCGGAGCCAGGTAAGGTACATGAATTGAGGTGTATAAAAACATTGCAAAATCAAAACAAAAAATCAAATTCACTGAATCCACTGAATCCACTGTCTCAAAATAAAAAATCAAATTTACTGAATCCACTGTCTCAAAACAAAAAATCAAATTCACTGAATCCACTGTATCCACTGTCTCAAAACAAAAATTCACTGAATCCACTGTCTCAAAATAAAAAAGAAAACTCTCTGTATCCAAACCTTAAAGGTTTACTAAATCAAGAAAACAATTCTCAAGAGCGGAAATCGCAATCACTGATTCCTAATTCTAAATCTTCTAATTCCAAAGGCGACTCTGCTCCAGAGATCATTTCTCGACAAACACCAAAACCACTGCCTCAGACTCCTAAGTCCACTTTTTCAAAGGTGAAAATAAACCCATTCAAGAATGAAGAAGCGAAACTTCCGAAACACAAACGAGAAAATACCTCTAAAAGTCCAATCCACATATCAATAAAGCGGGGCAAAATACCCCAAATTACTAGTTCAAATTTAAGATATCAAAGTAAGCACCCTAACGAAATACAACAAGAAATTGAGAAAACTAACTCAAACTTAAACCAAAACCATCGTCAAAATAGAAGTCCTGAACAAATAAACAATTTACAAGATTTCTTAAATAAATCTTCAAGTAAGAATTTATCACCGAATCATAAAAATCAAAATCAACCTATTGCCACTTCTTCCAAACCCACGGCTAATACCAGCTGTGTAAGTAATACCCCCGGTCGTAAGAGCGAAATTAAAACGACTTATAAGGACACTAGCATCGGAAAGCGTCGCGAATCCATCGCAAATTTTAGCGCTATTACTAGGACTTCAAACTTCAAGAGTCAGATCAAAATGTCGTCAAGAGAGTTCAACTCCCAAAACGCACAAATGCTGTTAGACACCGGAGCCGCTATAAGCTTAATTAAATTGAAAACGCTAAAACCGGACGAATGGGTAAATACGGACACCGTCACCAAATTAACGGGAATAAGCGACAGGCCTACATCTACGCTAGGCACCACTAAACTAAATCTTGAACTCATAAATGGTCAAAGGATAACACACATATTCCACGTAATTCCAAATAGTTTCCCAATCACACAAGATGGAATAATAGGAGAAGATTTCTTCAGACGATTCGACGCAATGGTGGATTACAGAAATAATGTTTTTAAATACCATTTTAAGGACAGACAATTTTCTGTGGATTTTATCAATGAGCGAAAAATCCTAACAATTCCGGGCAGGACCGAAAAATGCATTAAATATGGCCCAGTAGCACATGGAACTGAAAAAATATATTTCTCACAAGAAATAGCTCCGAAAGTCTACACATCAGCGGCCATTACCTCGCTCAAGAACGGTTACGTGTACATATCCATTTTAAACACAAATGAAGATGAAGTCGAAATAGAAAATCTAAACCTTGAGTGTGTCAACTCAAATAAATACTACATCCATAATTTACGCACCTCTAAAATTGACCAGGTTATAGAAAACAGGTTAAACAAAAGAGAAGCCGAGCTAAATCTTAATCACCTCAACTCGGAGGAAAAGCAGTCAATAAAAGATATTTGTAGGGATTTCAATCATCTGTTCTTTCTAGAGTGCGACAAATTGTCTTCTACTTCAGGAATAAAACACCCCATTAAGACAAGCGATAACACAACCCCTGCGAATATACGCCCATACCGCCTAGCGGAGATCCACAAACAGGAAATTAAAAACCAAGTTGATCAAATGTTGCAAGACGGAGTGATCAGACCAAGCAATAGCCCCTGGAATGCACCCCTACTCGTAGTCCCCAAAAAGGGAGATCAAAAATGGAGAGTCGTGATAGACTACCGAAAATTAAATGAGGCTACAATTCCAGATGCATACCCAATCCCAAATATCGACGACATTCTTGGACAACTTGGAGACTCAAAGTATTTTACCACCCTAGACCTAGCAAACGGTTTTCACCAAATCGAGATCACTGAAGAGGATAAACACAAAACAGCATTTAGTACTGCTAATGGTCATTTCGAATTTAACAGAATGCCATTCGGGCTAAGAAATGCACCACCTACGTTCCAAAGACTTATGAACGTTGTTCTGTCTGGGTTACAGGGGATAATGTGTTTAGTTTACCTCGATGACATAGTGATCTATGGAAAGAATTTGAAAGATCACAACGAGAAGCTTATCGAAATTATGAAGGCCTTAGATAAATACAACCTTAAACTCAAATTATCCAAATGCAAATTTTTACAAACAGAAGTTATGTATTTGGGGCATATCATTACACCAGAGGGTGTAAAACCAGACCCCGAAAAAATTGCAGCCATTAACAAAATCGAACCGCCGCGTAATCAAAAACAAATAAAATCATTTTTAGGTTTAGCAGGGTACTATAGAAAATTTATAAAAAATTTCTCAAAAACAGCTAACCCTTTGAACAAACTCCTCCGCAAAGACGTGTCCTTCAAATGGGACGCATTCTGCGACGAATCCTTTAAACGATTGAAACAAGCAATCACTGAACCCCCTATTTTACAATATCCTAATTTCGAAAAAACTTTTTATCTTACAACTGACGCCAGCAATGAAGCTATAGGCGCTGTTCTTTCGCAGAGAAATGCTGAAGGAAATGATCTACCCATAGCATTTGCCAGCAGAATACTAAATAAAGCAGAAAAGAACTATTCAACCATAGAAAAAGAAGCTCTAGCAGTTGTTTGGGCAGTGACACACTTTAGACCATACGTATATGGACGACACTTTGAAGTAATTACCGATCACAAGCCCCTAGTGTGGATGTTTAACCTTAAAGATCCCTCATCAAGAATAATGCGCTGGCGCATTAAACTAGAAGAGTACGATTTTACGGTTTCTCATAAAGCAGGTCATTTAAACACAAATGCAGACGCATTGTCACGTTTAAACGTAGCTGAAGTTAAAGTCGTAACTCGTAGCCATAAAAAGGTCGCCCCAAACGATGAATGGAAAATAAACCAAAACATTATTGAAGTCATAGATCCAGAACAAATCAAGCAAATTATATACGAATTCCATGACACTCCTTTGGGCGGACACCAAGGAGTCAAACGTACACTCAAACGTATCAAAAACACGTATAATTGGAAAAATATGTATGTGGACATCAAAAAAATACATTTCTTCATGCGAGCTTTGTCAAAGGAATAAAGTTGAAAAACTTTTTGTATTTAAATAAAATACTATAAAAATTTATAAAACGAATTTATTATTATATTTTTGATCTACAATAACTTTTTGTTTCGGGTAAACAAAAACGCTCTTCAACAACTTCGTTTGATAGACTCTTATCAGCCAGTGGAGGCTTACCGATATACTCTGAGATTGAAAAATTGAGCAAACATCAACACCTAACTGAAAATAAGATCTACCTGAAAAGAACTAACAACAAATTTCTCAACTTGTGCAATTTGTTTACATTTTGTGTCAATCCGCTCCTGAAATATTGTTCAAGAGACACATTATAGTCTAAGAGAGAATCAAAGAAAACCGTTTAATTTTGTTGTACTTTAAATTATGAGAATTGTGGACTATGACCCACCATAGTGCGCCATAAGACCACAGTCAGTGAGTCAAAAGTCCACAAGAATTTTGTGTGGACTTTTGGCTCACCTAGGTGGGTCATAAGTCCACAATGGATTTGTGGACTTATAACCCACCTAGGTGGGTCAAAAGTCCATTGTGGACTTTTGGCCTGTGGACTTATGACCCTGCGCCGCATTCCACTAGTTAACGAGGAGTTCGATTTAGTGAAAATTACACCATTACCATCCAAATACAAACAAAGTTCATACAGCTATGTGTCAATTGACAGTGAGTTTGTCGCCATTAACGAAAATTATAGACGATACATATTTCTAAACAAGGAAGACCTAAATAGATGTACAAAAACAGAAGCAGATCGCTATATATGCCAACAAAACTTTGTTGTGCACAACCACGACACTAACAACTGTGTAATACAACTCATCTCTGGTAATAAAAATCCTAGTACTTGCGAAACTAAAGTGTTTGCATTACAACACGAAGTTTGGTTTAACCTAAATAACCTTAACTCATGGCTATACGTCATGCCCGAACCAACAAGCGTTCGAATTTTGTGCGGAAACGTACCCAAAACTATCATAGTTCACGATAGCGGAATTCTTTCTGTAGATCCATTTTGTAAGGCCATCACTAAAGAGGTTTATCTCCAAGCATCAAATAACATTTATAACAAAACCCCAATAACATACTTCTTGCAACAAACACTCATTACTGATAACGTGGAAATCCCATCCAATTTATCCCAAATTTCTCACCACGTTATACACATAGAAAAACTGGATTTAGACAAATATAGTGTAAACATTAAAGACCTTATTCATAAAAACAAAATGCTATTTTCCGTAAGTCATGAGGCGAAATTTTCCATTACCTTTATCTTTTGTGTTTGTGTAATAATAGCTTTGATCATAATAATAAAGAAATATATTAAATTAAAATGTACAGTAAATAAAGAAGAACATACAACAAATGTAACGCCCGATGACAAAACACCTGATGTATAAATCAAAAATAAAAATAAAATAAAACCAAAACCTATGTTAATATCAAAAGAAAAAAATTAATAAGATATATATAAGCAAATGTAACAAATCAAATGTAATCAAAAAAAAAATATATTATATATGTATATATTTTATGTAAACAAAGCTATATTATATACCAATAAAGTAACAACTAAAGACTGTGCATCGTCCTCGTCCACACCTTCAATGCCGAAAGATCTCACTCGTAACCTCGTACGCCTTTCGTATTTTAAGGGGGGAGGACTGTTGTGCCCTCAAAACAGAGACCACACACACGCCCTAGATACTCGCCCTACAACAAATGACATACAATGTCGATGGTGGCCACATGTGCCCTAGAACTCTAATTCATAGAATTGCATCGTAAAACGATCAAGTGTCTATTGAATTGCGTCAAACGTATGAGGCATTAAAGCAACACAACACACGGGGTCATATTGCAAACCTATAAGCAATACTGACCCACCGCAGCGTGAGGTAACCAACTGGGACCCATGTGTTGCATTTCCTATGAAATACACTGTGTCAAGGGTACGAGTCATTTTGCGTGGTTGACCTGGAAACTGGTGACGATCGGAGGCAACAAGGTGGCGAAGACGATAAACAGACGGCAGTGGAAAAAGAGACGTGCATTACGCGACTACAAACCCGTAGTTTATTTTAGAGTCCGTCCGAGACTCTACACTACTAAGTAAATGAGCATTCTCACCTGTGGTGCACATGGTGCAAATCCATTCTTCATTTTGGATGAAGATATCAACTCCTGCGCAGGTGAAGTGGCTCTAGGACCCGCAGTTGTCACATTGCATTATGTCTCCGGCTGAGTCGGATTCTTTACACGAATAGCAGTTGAATTCCTCTTGCGGAACAGGTGATTTGAGTGTCTTGTTGGACTTGGAGAAAACGTTCTGGTTTTGGCGGCATTCTGTTGCTAGTTGTGGTTGCTTTTCCTAGTGCAAATTTGTTGTAAATTGTTGGTACGATTTGGTACCAACCGGCAAAGAAACTGTGGTAAACTCCCACGACGTCAAAAAACGATAGACCTCGTGGCCAAGTTACAATATTTATTCATTTAAATATATATTGTATTAATACAATACAAATTGGTTATAATAAAATAAATTTTATCTACTTACAAAGTTTTTTCTAGTATTACTTTTAATTTTAAACTCCTTCGCAATAATTCATGGAAATCCGGGCATTTTTTAGTGTAGGTCGTATTGCTGCTCGAAATAAAAATGTCAGAAGCAAGCAAGAAAAAATCGAAGAGGCCGGATACGAGTAAAGATTTACGTTTAGCGCGCTCTAGTACTTCGGCAGGTGCCTACTGTAGTAAATTATTCGAGGCGTTAGCCGTATTTTATTATCAGCGTGATCTGATCCGGATCAGATCACGATAATAAAACAATATGGATCATTGAAAAGTTTAATTTCTGAATTGTGGCAACAGTTGCTTTCAAAAACAAAGCAGATAATAAAGGGGTATTACAAACTTTATATTGCCACCAGCCATATTGCGAATATTCTGCTCAACGTGAAGTCACACAAGGCACATGTCATTTCACTTGTAATGTCGGGGGTGTTACCATATTTGAATCAAATTTGCATAGTTTTTCTTTTCCATATTTAAAAAAAAAACAAATTTATTTTATTTTACATATTTGCAACACATGAACAATATTTTACAGTTAGCACTCGAGTTTATCTTGGCATATTAAGGTGTGTCCAGACAAGCCAAACATTTCAGAAATGTTTATGAAATGTTTCTGAAGCAAATCGGACACATTTTATAAACATTTGTAAAAGATTTCTAAATAAATTTATTAAATGTTTATAAAATATTTCAATTTCATCCTTTTTTGGATAAGAAGAAAAATATGCGGTAGGATTATAATTAGCAGCGAGTAAAGTTATTATTGTAATTTTGGTCTCGGGAATCACGCGACACGTGATTTAATTCAAATAATTGATTCATTCATCACTATTCCAAGCATTTCTTAATATTTGTATTTTATTTACAAATAATCGAAAAAAACGCTCACTTTCAGGGAAACTTGTAAAACAAAAATTATTTCCCATCACGATTGGGAAACTGTGAAACATTTCATAAATGTTTTCAAACCAGCAACACATTTCATAAAAATTGTTTTGTTAAATAAATGTTTAAGAAATATTTATGAAATATGTAGGTATTTTTTTTTTTTTTTTTTTTTTTTTTTTTTTTTTTTTTTTTTTGTCGGAGGTTGTTACTATCCGATGGAGCACTCAGACACAAACTACAGGTCCATTGTACTGCCAAACAGACACCTTACATTACTGTACTTAGTTTTCCCGTCTTTCGAAGAAAGATGAGAAGGAGCTTCAGTGATGAAGAGCTTAGATGTTCGGCACTCACCACATCAGCCCCAAAGATCCGCCACCTGATGCGAGCAAAGGCGGGACAGCTACAGAGGAAGTGTTCCGCTGTATCATCGTCCTCTCCACAAGCGGGACAGATAGTGGTGTTGCTCAAGCCCAACACATTTAAGTGTTTGGCAAAAGCTTGGTGGCCCGAAAGGACGCCCACAAGCAGTCTGCAGTCGATTCTCCTAAGAGATAGAAGGAAAGACGCGGACCTTTTGCAAATGTCCGGACGCAGTCGTTTGGCCTGCCTACACCCAGCACAGTCACGCCACCGACGCTCATGTTCACGAGAAACCCAAGTATCAATGGATGACCTAACCATAGAAGCAGGCAGACCCAACGCAGGTTCAGGTCCTGAGAAAGCCTCTTCTGAACCCCGTCTGGCAAGCTCATCAGCAATCTCATTTCCCTGGATACCAGTGTGACCTGGGACCCAAACAAGATTCACGGTGTTGAGCCTTCCGACTAAGTTCAGAGAAAGCTTGAGTTCGAGCACTAACTTGGACGAGGTAAGAGGGTTAAGCAGCGCTTTTAAAGCAGCTTGGCTATCACTGCAAACGCATATGCTTCTAGCCCTCCACCTGTTTGTCACAATATAGCGCATAGCCATAAGGATAGCGAAAATCTCCGCTTGGAAGACAGACGCATGGTTACCTAAGGGGTAGTGTAGTCTAATGTTCTCGCTTTCCACAAAGACACCAGAACCAGACCCTTGTCCGGTTTTGGAGCCATCCGTGAATACACGATGGCATTCTTTCCCAGGCTCAGAGTCTGACCGAAGCCATTCCGTTTCCTGAGGAAAGTTGACATGGTAGTTTTGTCGCAGTAGGATTTCTGGGGTCATTGCGTCAGACGGCATGTCCATAAGACAGGGGTCAAAGGACAATTCTCGCACAAGTTCCTCAAAATTCCAATGCGCGTGGAACCAAAAGCCACCTCTCTTTAACCGAGAAATGGTTTTCAGCGTACACCCCATGATAAAAATATCAAGAGGGGGGAGGTTCATCATAGCATCTAGAGCAGAGCCCGGAGTGCTAGGGAAGGCCCCTGTGCATCCAAGACAAACCGTTCTTTGAAGTCTGGCAAGAGAGGCAGTAACACGTTTCCGCGAAAGCCTGTTCCACCATACAACCGATGCGTATGAGAGAAGTGGTCTTATCATTGCCGTATAGATCCAAAGGACCCTTTTAGGAGATAAACCCCATGTCTTGCCAAAAGCGCCTTTGCACTGCCAGAAAGTTGACAGCGCCTTATCGGTTTTTGATTCGACATGCTTGGACCAAAGAAGCTTTCTATCGAGGATTACTCCCAGATATTTGACTTCATCGGATATCGGGATAGTGACGCCTTTTAGCACAAGCTGAGTCAGACCAGTGATCTTCCTCCTTCTCGTGAAGAGAACAACCGTAGTTTTAAGAGGATTCACTGAAAGCCCATTTCTTGTGCACCAATCATCGATTAGGCCCAAAGATCTCTGCGCCCGAGAGCAGACGGTCTTTAGGTCTGAACCGACGGACAGAACGGCGACATCATCCGCATAGGCTTGTGTATAGGTTCCAGGAAGATCGAGAGCCGTTAGCAGAGAGTCCACTACCATACACCATAAAAGGGGAGACAGAACACCACCTTGAGGGCAGCCCCTGTTTACCCCAGTCATGACGCATTTGCCACAATCCGCCTCGGCAACCAACGTCCTGTACATTAGCATTGCTTTAATCCACAAAACCAATGTTTCATCTACACCATGATGTCTGGCTGCATTGCACATGCTATCAAACGTCGCATTATCAAAAGCACCCTCGATATCGACGAAAATACCCAGCGCGTACTCCTTCCGATCAAGAGCACTTTCAATCCTACCAACAAGGTTTTGAAGCGCAGTTTCACAGGATTTTCCACGCTGATAGGCATGTTGCATCAAAGAAAGAGGATGCGATCGAAGAGCAACATTGCGCACGTGCAGCTCAACCAGTCTCTCCAAACTCTTCAGCAGGAAGGAAGACAGACTTATGGGTCTGAAACTTTTGGCGAGAGTGTAGTCGGTCTTACCTATCTTTGGTATAAACACGACTTTAACCATACGCCAAGGGGAAGGTATGTAGGCCAAGGCCAAGCTGGCGGTGAAAATTCTTTTCAGCGTCGGCATCAGCTGACTAAAACCTTTTTTCAGCATAGCCGGATAGATTCCATCCGGACCCGGTGACTTGAAACTCTCAAAAGATGAAATTGCATAATTGATAGCGTCATCCGTCACCACTCCGGATGCAATATACCAACTACGCCGCGTGGTGTTTGTTTGTTCAGAAGTGGCCACCATAGGCGGTACAACTGAAGAACACGTAGTGACCTGATTTCCCGGGAAGTGAGTCTCCAGCAGGAGACTAAAAGTCTCCGCCTTTGTCTCAGTGTAGGTACCATCAGATTTTTGGAGCGATTCCAGTTTACTTGGTCTGTCCCTTTTGAGGACTTTAACAAGCCTACTGGTTGCACTTAGTGAAGCGACCTCCTCACAAAATTTCCTATAAGAGTCACTTTTCGATTTACGAATTAGTCTCTTAAATTCTTTTTGTTTCGATCGATACAGATTCCAGTCTTCTTCTAAGTTGGTTTTTAAAGACCTATTTAGGAGCTTCCTGGTTTCTCTGCGAATACACTGCAGTTCGGTATTCCACCAAGGTACCGGTTTTCTACAGGAGTTTTTTGAAACTGGACACGCTAGTTCAAAACAACGGGTAATGACGCTGCTCAGATACTGAGCAGACTTCTCCACCCCCTGTATTGATCTCAGCTTGAGTGGTGCTTTAACAGAATTGCCAAGCTCCTCCTCAAACCGAGCCCAATTTGTTTTCCTCGGATTTCTCCTCTCCAGCGAAGGTGAAACTTCACAGCAGATTTGAAATTCGATGTATCTGTGATCTGACAAAGTGCTATCTGGCGATACTCTCCAATTTATGATAGTCTTGCAATGCCTGTTGGACAGGGTAACATCAATTACTTGCTGTCTCATGGCTGTAACAAATGTAGGTCGACAACCTACATTGTTGATGGTGATGTCAGACGATAGGATGAAGTCCAGAAGACGATCTCCCCGTATATTACACTTGCTGCTGCCCCAAACAGTGTTTTGAGCATTAGCATCGCAACATAAGATAAGACCTATCTTTTTGGACTCGCAGTACTCTACGAGCTCAACAACAGCCTTTGGTGGTGGAGGAGTTAAAGAGTCGTAGGGAAAGTAGGCCGATGCAATGACAAAGGTTTCCCAATTGCCGTTTGCATGGTAAGTAATAGTTGCAGCAACCAGATCCTGGCAACAGAACCGTTTGATTGTAACTGCCGTGAGAGATTTCGATACAACAAGACATGTCCTAGGTCTCTCGGACAGCTTATCGTAAAGAACGTTGTGCGAACCGCTTAACCCACCAAGGCCACAGATGCGATTTTTCCACACCCACGGTTCTTGGATGGATGTTATGCAGTTCTTTGTTCTACATACCGCAAGCCTACTACTTAAGAGAGCAGTAGCAGCCTTGCAGTGTTGTAGGTTAATCTGAGTAAACAAAATGGATGTAGACTCTGGGTTACGTCCTCTATTTGCACTATTTGGCATTGAAATGGAAATGAATCCTACCAAGATGCAGATAGGGACGCATATTATACCTAGACTTAATGATCTCGGCAGAAACCATGTCTATGCTCACAACCAGAGAGCTACCATCTTCATCGTGACGGTTTCTGCTCTGCCTGTGAGAACGGACAATCCAGGCTTTTGTGTCGAGACCAGGGTTCTGGGCATTCAAACGCTTGAGCACATCCGCCGATTTCTCCAGTTTCCCAGGGATCCAGCAGACGGCACGCGTAAGCTTGGGTGGCTTGTAGACCTCAAAAATTGTGGTCCCAAGGGGAGGGATCTTCGGCACCATACTGCTGACCCATTTAGAGGTTTGCTGCGAGGAGGTCTTCACCACGAAGGTTCCGTCCTTGAACTCACAGCCCTCTACCTGGATACAAGCACTTGTTGCCGCGACAAGCTCCAAAAGATGGGCTTTGCAGTGTTTGCACTCTGCATCGCTCATGCTATTGTCATTGCCTGCTTTCCCTATACGAACTGCTAAAGAAGAAACTGCAGCATCCTTATAGGACAGCCTACTATCTCGTTCCTTAGCTGTTCTGCGTTCAAAGGAGGCACGCAACTTCTTGCTTTGTGGTTCGGCAGAAGAGGAGGTAGCGCCCAGTCCAAGGGGTTGGTCTGCTTCAGTTTGTGAAACCTCCACCGACCTGTTCCTTTTCAAAGGCACCGCCGAAGAGCTGATAGAAGAGCTTGCGCCTTCAGCCGGTAAAGCTTCTTTGCGCCGCAGATCTAACAGCTTCTTCCTTTTCCTTTTCCGCTGTCCCTTAGACAGGCGCCGCTCAGAGACCGCCTCTTCAGGAGCCCGTTCAACCATAGAGGTATCCCGAGTCTGACCGTCAGTGGCAGTGCAGTGGGCAGCAGCTAGTCCCATGCTCAAATTGCCGAGTGAATCAGGCGTAGAGCCACAAGGGTCGCATGCGGGTTTTGAGCTCAAGTCCGTAGGTGCGATCGCAACATCCGGTTTCCGTTCACCAGTACTGCCTCCATTTCTGGTAGCAGCACCGGTTTCATTCGGAGACCGTGCACGGGCGGACTCACAGACTTGAGCGGGTTTTGTTCTCTTTACGAGCTTGGGTCGCTTCTTCTTACTTTTCGGTTCGGCAGAAGAGGAGGCGGAGCCCAATCCAAGGGGTTGGTTAGCTTCAGTTGGTGAGACCTCCACTGACCTATTCCTTTTCAAAGGCACCGCCGAAGAGCTGAGAGAAGAGCTCGCGCCTTCAGCCGGTAAAGCATCTTTGCGCCGCAGATCCGACAGCTTCTTCCTTTCCCTCTTCCGCTGTCCCTTAGACGAGCGCCGCTCAGAGCCCGCCTCTTCAGGAGCCCGTTCAACCATAGAGGTTTCCCGAGTCAGGCCGTCAGTGGCAGTGCAGTGGGCAGCAGCTTGTCTCATGCTCAATTTGCCGAGGAAATCGGACATAGAGCCGCAAGAGTCGCTTGTGGGTTCGGGTATGAATGTTGAGGCCTCCAGAATCCGTGCCCCGGCCGTAGTCGAGAAGACTACGGGTGGATTTTGGCTATTGCCATTACCACCTGGAGTAGACAATTCCTTTTGTTTCTCCATTCATAGCGTTGTTGAGTGTTATCCACTGGCTCCTGTGGGTTAGAATACACTAACAGTTTGATCTTTACTGAGGATAGGCTAAAAAGCTGTTACCTCAAACCATCCTCCTTTACCCGGGCTTTGGACCGGCATGCTACTTTCGTAACAAGGCGGGGTTGGATTTTAGTCGACTCTTACGACAGGCATGCCTAGGTATTTAATTGTTTATCAAGTGTTTGGCTGGTCTGCATATACCTTTAAAGAACGAAAAAAAATAACTCGGAACTCGAATGCGAAAAAATCAATTGATTTTTTTTTCCACTTTTTAGTCTGGCAACGTGATTGTGTGGCTATCATTTGCAGGCACACCAACACTTAAAAATGAAACAAGCCATCTAGTGGGAAATAGTGGAAATAATTTTCAGATCATGATCCATGATCTCGATGAGAAGCAGGATCATGTGCTGTTGTTGTTATTGCATGTAAATCGATGATATATATGGATCATAGCTGATAATAAAAAACAGCTGTTGCCAACAAAATCATTTGTCCATAGAAGAAAGAAATCTAATTCTCAATTCATCTGTGCTTTGAGCAGAATTGAAGAATGTCGTAAATCGAAAATGCAGAAATTCTTCCAAAGAAAAGGAAATGCACATCCAACTACACACAAAGTAGGTACCTGCTCATCTCATTCATAAAAGCAACAGAATAGAATACAAAACCCACCCCTCATCCACAGTCTGAAATCGTAAAGGGAAAGCATATCAGAAAACAGCAATGCAAATGCATATGCATTCATTCAAGTAAGGATGTTGCGTTCCACTTGATTGACTCTCCCTTGAAAAAATATATCAGCCACCGAAAAGTAGTTAAATTTTCGTATAAACTCGAAGAATTTGCTAATTTACTGATAAAATTAGTTGATTCATCTCCCTAACAATGAAAGTGATTCGAAATTATTCGAACGTGTTCTTCATGTACCTATCTGGAAGAGTTTGTACTGATTGAACTACAAGCATTCGATAAGAGGAAAAAGCTACACGGCATTAAAATGTTCGTGGAGACGATTGTCCCTTCTTACTCCTTACTACAAGTAAGAATTTCGTCGCGACTTTCAAGAATCTAAGGATAACATCCAATTTTTTTTTGCCTCCTGGTGATACCATTTTAATACGCAAGAAATCAAAACAAATGCACTCATATGTCAAATAGGACAACAAATTTCAAACCAGCTGTTAATTGAAAGGTGACTGACAGCTTTTTCAATTTTACACCGAGAAATTTGTTGAGTAAAAATTCGTAAGATTCTCAGTGGAGGGGTAGTAGCTTGCTCTCTCGATAACGCTCTCTTTTACGAATTTTTCGAGTTAAGGAACGGCATTAAGTAAATTTCGTAAGATTTAGTACAAATTCAAATATTTTTATATATTTTGTATGTTTCTGCATGTCACACGGATTCTTAATTGACATAATACCGATAGGAAGACAAAATGGCGAATTTGAAAAAAATTTTGTGGGCCAGCGGCAAGATTATTGCGAGTTTGGGGTCTAAGTATGATTTGTCTCTGGTATAAAGTGTTCACAACGCTCTTAAATAACCGTCTTCCGCTATAGAATCGGAGCAAAATGCTACTGAGCGAATTTCAAGCAGGATTCCGAAGTGGCTATTCAACGATAGATAATACTTTTGTCCTACAAAGCATCGCAAGGAAATACATATCACAAAGGAAGAAGTTTTATGCTCTTTTTGTTGACTTCAAGGGAGCATTTGGTACGGTGGGTTGACGAATTCTTTTTTACAAGCTCTACAATTTCGGTATGTCATAAGTCTAAAATAAAAGCTCTGCTATTTGTTGATGATGTAGTCATATTTGCTAATTCACCAGAAACCTTAAAACTAATGATCAATCGACTTCATGAGTACTGCAAGATGTGAGGGTTGTGCGTTAATCTGAACAAATCCAAAGTGATGATTTTTAAACAAGGTGGGTGTAGAAATTTGTGAAACGAGAAGTGGTTTTAAAACAAAGAGCCCATTTAAATAGTTAAGACATATAAATATCTTGGAGTAACAATAAGCAGTTCTTGAAATATTTAAATTCACCTGCGAGAGAAGCTGGTAAAGGCCAAAGGTGCGATAAGTGCTGCATGGAAACAATGTTTTGCCAACAAATTTATAACTCATCGTGAAACTGTGTCAGAATCTGTATTGATGTTCGCAGCACAATCCTGGGAATATTAGAGATGTTAAACTTTTACGCTTCTTTGTCGAGAGATGTTTTCATCTACCAAAAAATACTCGAAATTACATGATCATCATTGAAACGGGCTTGTCACCATTGTTTATAAAATCGCCCAAGGCACATGTGGACTACCTAGTTAAAGTGTTTAACATGCCATAGAAGATAGATTACCAAAGAAGACGGCGCGGTATGCTATTGGTATAAAAAACTCAAAGAGGAAGCAAGCTATTGTGGCCAGGATTTCCGACCACAGCGAAAGAAATTCAAAGGATTCTTTATTCGATCTGATTTCTAAAATTGATGATGAGGACTGCATCAACGAGGCTACTTCGTCAGTGCATAGAGTAACGTATAGACAGTTGATACATGATCTACGGCAACGAAATTATTTTCGTAATGAGCATGCGCAAGAACTAATTTCTTCGATTTTTAAAATGTAAGGAGAACTGCTAAGGCTAAATTATGCACCAAATCGCGAAGATTTACCTATATACCTACTATGCAATTTGTCAGTCATAGAAGATATTTTCCATTTTATTGGTATATATCCTATATTGAAGCAACAAAGAAGAATGTTCCTGGGTGGTGAGATTAAAACGGAGAATGAAGTGCTATCACTTCTTAATTGTGAGCACTACAATTACTATAAAGCTGCAATGTTTTATCGCAAACAAATTATGAATGAACCCTCTTGCGCAATATCTTGTTCTCTCGAGTACGCTTCCTTTTCCAATTTTTCGAGTCAAGGAACGGCATTGAGTAGAAATTCGTAAGCATCAGTAAAAATTCGTTAAATTTAAAACTAAGGGAATATATATTTTGCCAATGTTGGGGGCCGTACGTACTGAATGCTAGTTTAGTGAGTCTGACAGCTGACTCACTAGATGTACTTTTTTCAGTTTGCATAGATTGTAGTCTAGAAAATCCTGCCTACATACACCAAAATGTGCTCGTTATTCCAGTTCAGCTGAGCTTTCTCCTTTTTTGTTTTTCTGGTGTATCGTGCCTTTGGTGAATATTTGCTATTGAATGAATTTTTTGATGACAAGCCAACCAGCAACGGCGTTCTATTTTTGTAGCAGCGACCTCTGCTACGTGTAATCTTGCTTCGAGTAACTGTAACTCTTTGGCGACAACAATGGACATCATTGACCCTGGCATAGTAATTCAATGGATTAATTTCTATAGTTCCTGACGTCCATGCACTACTTTTACTACCGCACTCACACGGGCGGTCGCGGTCGTCCACTTCTTGGTCTGTCCCCTAATTTCGACAATTCGGCGCAGCGACTAATAGCCCGATAAACGATAATTTTTAAGAAGTTAAAATTTTGCAGTCTTTGTGAACTTATGCAACAGTGTAACCATAGACAAACCATACTGAGACCCCCAACTCACAATCCTCTTGCCGCTGGCCCTCTCAGTTTTTTTTTCAAATTCGCCATTTTGCATTCCTATCGGTGTTATGTCAATACGGAATCCGAATGACATGCAAAAACATACAAAAAATACAAAAATAAATGCTGCCAACCTCGGCAGCCGTGTGCAAATGTGAAAGAGTTCGGGAATACCACATTTTAGAATAACTGAATGCCATTGGTTAGTTATTAAAAAAATTTTAAAGGTGAATAATTTTATTTGTATGGTTAATAGAGCTATCTAAAGGAGATGTTTTATATAATAGAAATATATTGGGACAAATATGGTTGTGTATTTCCCGCTATTGGATATAATTAACTTCGGTTTCGTGTGTAATTTTTTCTTAAATAATAAAGAAAATTTTCTCAAAATGTTTTTATTTTCCCTCAACCAACATACATTCTTAATTTTTCGTAAATATTTTAGCAAATGTACACTTTTTCCTAAAAAAAATTATTATTCACACGTAACGAACAATTTCAAATTTAACTGATAAAATTCTATGAACGCTGCAAGTCACTTTGCCCAAAGCGGAAGTGGCTCATATTTTTTGGGAGTGTATTGGTGACTCTGAATTTTTGAAGTTACGTGACATTTGTCAATACGAATTTTTATGTATCAATACTAGCGCAGTAAATCGTGACCACTCCGAAAAAATATAGCTTGTAGGCTAAGTAACGGGAAATCGGCCGAAGTTGGTGGTCTCAGTATTGTCTCTGAGTGTAACTGCGGTTCTATTATTATTTTTAACATCCCACTCCATTTTAATAGACCGCAATCATAGATTAAAAAAGATTAACCACATTATTCAGTAAAACGCGGTTCATAGTACAATCGTACCGAGTCCTGTTAGTCTTATTAAATGAAACAAATCTTGGGTCTCCCTTATCATTATGAACTTTTGTTTGGTTTGAAATCTGCGCACTTTACATACTTTTGTTTTATCTACTTGCCATTAATAATGCTAAGTGGATGGTTGAAATGTGCTTATCTTTTGCTCTGTAAGGGGAAAATGGTAATGCTTTTTTAAGTCAAATTTTGCGTGTTTTTCTTGAGAAGAATATTTATATATTGTTCCAAACATTTGTTATAACTTAGTACCACTACTTTTAAATATTGTTTCGAGGTATATGGCTATTTTATGAAATTCATAATAAGCAAACCTGTGAAATCATGTTAATCAAAACAAAAAAATTAAATCTAAGCAATATGATTTATTTTTTATAGGAGTCCACAATGGCTGATGTTCTATACAAACAAGATGTTGACTTGGGATATACCTTATTTCCAATCAAATCGTCGTATGCAGTATCATCGTGTAACCAGTCCAACACAAATGAGGAAGCGGAAAAAGTAGAAGCTATCCAAAGTTTAAAGGTAAAGTTCGTAATGTTTACAGAAATCATTTCAAATAGCTAAAGTACTTATGAAAGCTGTTTATCTACAATGGCTTTTTATTTATAATCAATGGATTATGTTTATCTAAGTAACTAGATATAGTAATTTGTTTGCAAAACCTGGAATTATTTGGAAAAACTTATAAACAGAAATCATCATTGAACCTTTTAATACTGGAACATTTAAGTTGCCGTACACTTTTTTGTATTAATTATGAAAGATGCTTGGGATTTTGCTTGTAGTATTTAAGTTTCGCTCGGCGCAGTGGCTTAGTGGTTAGTGTGTTGGACTACTAAGCGAGGGGTCCCAGGTTCGAATCCCGAGAAAACCCAAACGAACTGAGTGCAGTTAAACTTTTTTTTAACTCTCAAGACAATAGGTTGATCGCGTGTGAATAATTTCTGTTCGGGGTACCGCAAACTCCAAAAAAAAAAACTAAAAACTATTTTCCATCATATCTGCCACACTATAAACACTAAACCACCGTCCCTTCGTAACATCTACCGCACAGGCCCGAAATCCAGTTCCCCCGACTCCGCGGTTATGATTAAGCTTAATACACCGTACGATAAAAACTTTGTTTTGAAATCGATTGCTCTCTACCGTAAACAAACAAACAAACAACTACGATTATGCGATATTGGTTTGAACTCCGCGAGTCCATCGTCCACAATTTATTTGCGGAAATTGCTTGTACATGTTCTAATATTATTATTTGTGGTGACTTTAACAGTAACCTCCTGTTAGATAAAATCCTCATTGAAAGTATGAGCGTATTTAATTTGCGGCCTGCTAATGTCATCTCACCAACGCATTTCGGTGGTACATAACCCACCTTTTGAGATGTGTTCTGGGTAAGTGATTCTAGAAAAGTCTGTTTTTACGATCAATTGTCGGCTCCTGCCTTCTCGAAGCATGATCTGATTTGCTTAACCTATGACTTTACTGTTACTGTTGTTGATATATTTCAGTATAGAAATTTTCGTAATATTAACTACCCTTTACTAGAAGAACATGTTAGAGGTATAAGCTGGGACTATGTCTATTACTTAACATCTTCAGATGAACAAGTGGAATTTCTAAACGAAAACATTAAACGACTTTTTAATTATTACGTTCCCTTGAAAACCAAAAATTTTCAGTCTAACGAACAGCCATGGTTTACTGCACTATGGTATTCGTCGACTCATTTATTTACGCGATCAGACATATAACCGTTGGAAGCGTTTCCGCCTTGATGAGTTGCGACAAATGTACCGACCTCTTCGCGTCCAGGTTGTAATGGAAATTATGAAATCAAAGTTCGAAGCATACTCGAAACAACTCAATCCCTCAATCGGTTGCCGTAAACTTTGGAGTATTCTTCGTAGCAATGTCATCGCCAAGCCTAAGTTGAACCGCTTTGAAAATGTCGATTGCAATGTCCTTAATCGGCAATTCGCATCTTCTACTTCTAATGTCCTGAGCTCAGTAAGCAATTCACACAAGGATTTATCATTTCAATCTGAACCCATAGTACCTTTATACGGTTTTCGAAATGTTGATTGCGCTGATGTCGTTCAAAGTCTGCTCTCTATTAAGTCCTCTTCAGCCGGGCTCGACGATATAAATCCCAAATTTTTGAAGCTCATACGGCAACCAATCATCCCGCTCATTACCCATATTTTTAATTCTATTTTAACATCAGGCAAATACCCATCGCAGTGGAAAATGACTAAAGTCGTACCTTTACCAATAAACGCTAAACGTAATGAATTTAGACCCATCTCAATCTTACCCTTTTTATCCAAAGCGTTTGAGAGAGTATTACAAAAGCAAATGAGCCTTTTCCTCGACACCAACAATTTGATGACAACACAACAATCTGGTTTTAAAAAGGGTCACAATTGTATAACCTTCCTAGTGAACGTCGTCGAAGATTTACGACGAAGTATGGAAGATGATAAGGTAACCTTTTTAGTATTACTAGACTCTTCTAAGGTGTTTGACACTGTGGCTCATGCAAACTTATGTGGTGAGCTCCGTCATCTATTTCATTTTTCACAAGGTGCAGTCAAACTACTTTGTTCTTACCTTTCAGGTAGAAAACGAATTGTTCAAGTTGGTGACGTTCAATCGGATGTCATTTCGACCCTAAATGGTGTCCCACAGGGTTCCATTTTGGGTCCACTGCTATTCTCGTTGTATGTTAACGATCTGCCATCAATCACCACTATAAGGAGGTTCAGATGTATGCTGATGATGTGCAGTTGTACTTGAGTTCTCACCTCGGTCTTATTGAGCACGGTGCAGTCTGTATTAATGAGGATCTTGAAAACATTGCGCGCTGGTCTGAAACGAATGGTCCCCTTTTAAACCCTGCGAAATCAAAGTGCCTCGTCATCTCTAGAAATTCATTGGACTTATCGTACTTCCCCTCCATAGTTTTAGATAATTGGATATGTTGAAACGGCCAAAAATCTTGGTATGGTCTTTAATCGTAAACTGACCTGGGATCACCACATAAATGTTGCGATTGGTAAGACTTACGCAGTTCTTTGAACTTTATGGGCAACTAAAGCTTTTACCCCTTTAAAAATACGTCTTATGCTGGCCAAAACGCTGGTCATACCAACTTTAATATACGGGTGCGAAGTGTTTGCTAAGTGCAGCTTCGAAAGTAACAGAAAACTGCAGGTCGCTTTCAACAACACCGTTGGGTATGTCTTTGGACTAAGAAGGTATGATAGGGTATCAAACTTCTCTAAGCGACTTCTTAAGATGACGTTCAACAGCTTTATTCAGCTTTATTAAGAAAATATTTCTCAATTTCAAATTGATCTTTTTTTTTGAACTATCTGTCAGTTTTAATTTAGTCAGTTTTAGTTTACCTAGGAACAGTTGCAATTCCTTCACCGTATTAGGTTTAGGCTTCGATATGCTTATCAGACTTGTGCACGCCCTGTGCATCGATCTTCTGTCCCAAAAACTCGGCAGCTGGAGCGGCGAAAACACATTTTTTTGCGATTGAGTCCAAGACCATGTGTCTTCATCCCGTATAGAGTGACTTTGAGGATTGCCAGTAAATGGTCGAAGTTGTCTGCATGTATAAGAATATTATCAAAGAAATTTCGCAGCCTCAGTCGGCCGAATCAACCCATGAGTAGGAGTATTCAATGTCATTGCATGACCAAACTCCTCGTCCATAGGTAAGTGTGAGTAAGCATCCACGACATCAAGATGGCAAAACACGGTTGTACCTTTCATTTGATAGAACAGATGCTCAGCTCTCGGAATGTGATGTTCATCGATAATCATTAGTAGTACTTATTTTCCCAGCTTTCTTTGCCACGACGTGGGTAGTGGATACCCACTCCGAATAGTATACTCTTTTGTAGAATCCTGAAGCAATTTTCGAGACGATTTCCTTCGTGTAAGTATCTCTTATTGCCAGATACATTTCTCTCGCATTTGCAAACAGAGGTGATACTCCGGGTTTAAGGGGCATTTTAGCAGGAGGTCCTATTAGTTTACCAGCGACATCACTGAATATTGCATCGTTTCGGGTAAGAAGTTGATTGAGACATTTCTGCTGCTGTAGCGTTAATTTTGCTGTCGCTGACCTAACTAAATTGAAGTGATTTGTTTTGGGAAACATCTTAACAAAGTTGGTTTGTTGAGCGAAATGAGTGATCCATTACCTACCACAAAGGGTATCAAAATTGTCATCCACGAAGTACAGATTTAACCTTCGCATCGTTTTTCCCATAGTGACATTGACAGAACTTGACTCACCGATGCACTTAATCTTACGGTGTGTGTTGTCTTATGGCAAATTGTCTGTCAGTTTGGTGTAAATTAAATTTTTGTTATTATTATTATATATATTATTTTCTTATCTACTGGTTTCATTGTATTAACAATACTGACTTTGCTTAGATACAACATAGAATCATTCGTATCTGGCGATAAACTTCCTGTAGTGCGGTTTTGGATCTAAGTATATACCTTGGAAATATGCCCACCACATCCATTGCAAATCAGAAACTCTTGTCATCTGCGGGGGTCTGACGTTGCCGTGAAACTTGTGTCCGATAGCTACAATGTTTATTTTGCTGAACCTGGGGTGGTGCATATTTTTATTTGTTCGTAGTTTCACACATGGGGACTGACCCCGAAGCTTTAACCTCAGGTGCAGTGTTACTATATTGTAAGCGGCTGTAAATGTATCCGGTCCATGAAGTAATTGTTCAATGAGCATTCTATCGAAAAATTACCCATAATTACAGTGCAGTGCCTTAGTCGCAGAGCGAAACTAGCGATAGTTTCGCCATTCTCTTGTACAATTTGGCGAAATTTGATACTTTTAGCATACTCATTTTTAACCATATCAAAGTGCTTTACCAGTGTGTCTTTAATTTGTTCGTACGAAAATTCGTCTAAAGCCCTTGGACTCGATAGAGCACTATTGAGCTCTCCTCCCATATGTACTCGAGCATAGTGATGGTGTTCCGCCTCAGGTATCTTGCTTAGTTGGCCCAAAAGAAACGGCCTGGCCGATGCTTTGATACCCTCCACTGCATACAAGTCATGCAAAATACCAGAACTACTTGACCGCCATAGCCCATTTTTAATATCAACCTAACGACGATAAAAGAAGTCCTTTCACAAAACTTCATTCGCCTATGTTGATTCCTTTGGACGCTATCGTGCTTTCAACGGAAAGAGAGACATATGAGTCCAATATTGATTTTGTATGGGTGGTACCAGAACTACTTGACCGACATAGCTAATTTTCAATACCAACCTGACAATAATAAAAAGAAGTCCTTTCACCAAACTTCATTTGCTTAGGTTGTTTTTTTTCGGACGCTATCGTATCTTCAATAGACGGAGAGACACATGGGTCCAAAATTGATTTTGTATGGCAGGTACCAGAACTACTTGACCGACACAGTCCATTTTTAAAACCAACCTAACGAAGATAAAAAAGAAGTCCCTTCACCAAATATCATTCGCCTAGGTTATTTCCTTAAACGCTATCGTATTTTCAATAGACGGGGAGACACATGGGTCTAATATCGATTTTGTATGGGAGGTATCAGAACTACTTGACCGACTTAGCCCAATTTTAATACCAATTTGACGACAAAAAAAAAAGTCCTTTCACAAAATTTCACTTGGCTAAGCCCATTTTTAATACCAACCTAACGACAATAATATTACGTTTTACACCGTGCTTCCTCTTGAGAGGGAAGAGTGCAAAGCGGAGAGTTTGAAATAAAACAATAGGATTTTATCACAACAGAGCACGCTGTCCTTAGCTTGGCTGTGACTCTGTGTTCTTTATTACTACTTTATTATTTCTACTATTACAAAATAGACCCGCTGTCTTTAGCTTGGCTGCGATCAATTTGCTAGTTAAGTCTACTCGCAGTTTTCCTTGTCACAACCTTTGCCTTTTATATTATCGTTGTTCATGACTCATCTTCTATCTTCCCCCTCCACGCACCATTGGTTTCCTTACCAATTACCATTGCGCATACGTGCTATTTTTTAGGTATTGCTTAATTGTTTTCCGTTCCCAATAAAAGTACCCAAATGACATCTTGGGTGTCATTTGCCTTACGCTGGTGTCAAGTGCCATCCATTCATAAATTATTATTATTTCCCCGATAGCACAACGTAGTACTCCTCCGATATGCAACTATTGCAGTTTTGCCATATGTCGGCGTGCCGCTGTGTAATCGGAGTTGGGTTACGTGTGTATCGTATTGGGTAGGTATGCACTTGACTTATTGCGCTTGGGTGGCGTTTGAGTAAATGGGAAACGAATGAAAACAAAGCGAATGACCTGTCCTTTCACCAAACTTCATTTGCCTAGGTTAATTCCGTTGGACGCTATCGTGTTTTCAACAGACAAAAAGACTCATAGGTCTAATATTGATTTTGTATGGGAGGTACCAGAACTACTTGACCGACATAGCCCATTTTCAATACCAACCTGACGACGATAAAAAGAAGTCCTTTTACCAAATTTCATTCGACTATGTCAATTCCTTTCGGCGCTATTGTGCTTTTAACAGACAGACAGACAGACAGACGGACATATCTAAATCGATTCAGAATGTGATTTTGATTTGGAATATATGTACTTTATGAGCTCTCCGGTGACTCCTTCTTGGCGTTACAAATGTAATGACAAAGTGAATATACCTTCCTGTAAAGGTATAAAAAAAAATAGTTGGCGCAACAGGTCCGCAGGGACCCTAGGCCTAGCTTCTCACAACCATTCGTTTTGTGTGAGTTTTTAATTTTTGGGACTAATGGAAGGGATCTACAATTTTATGCCGAGTCCAAACGGCTAATTGAGAAGCTCTTTCATGACAGTTATATTCTCCGATGTTTGTCAGACGTTGGCAAGAGGGTGGCGCAGTGGAAAAAAAACATAAGTTGGAATTTTGTTTTTTTGTGATTCGAACATGGGACCCCTCGCTTAGTAGTCCAACACACTAACCACTAAGCCACTGAGCCTAGGGGCAAGTTCGATTGGAACCCGGACCCTAGCTCTTGGTCGGTGGGGGATGGAATTCCGGTCCACTACCTCAAGCTTGGCCCTTCGCCAAACTTCACCAAGGCTACCGATGGCTGCCCGGATGACGTTGATCGCAGGCGATCAGTTTGACGAATCCCTGATGCCATCCACCGTCCTTAAAGATAATGGGCAGCTGGTTGTTGGACATGTAGTCACAGAGACAGTTCATCAGTCTGTTCTCTATGAGTCCCTACTTATCGTAAGAGAGCGTACCTTCCTCATCCGATAGGTCCATGAATGGAGACTTTTGAAGTGGAGGGGGTGGGGTCCCCGTTAGCGTATTCCAATACCCAGGGCGTTGCCCATGAGTAGGAATCTCTCTCTGACTCGGTCCATATTTTTATACCCTCCAGAGGAAGGTATATTCACTTTGCCAATACATTTGTAACGCCAAGAAGGAGTCACCGGAGACCTTATAAAGTATTTATATTCTGAATCAGGATCACATTCTGAATCGATTTAGCCATATCCGTCTGTCTGTCTGTCTGTCTGTTGAAAGCACGATAGCGCCCAAAGTAATTGACGTAGGTGAACGAAATTTGGTGAAAGGACTTCTTTTTGTCGGCGTCAGGTTGGTATTGAAAATGGGCTATGTCGGTCAAGTAGTTCTGGTACCTCCCATACAAAACCAATATTGGACCCATTTGTCTTTCTGTCTGTTGAAAGCACGATAGCGCTCAAAGTAATTGACGGAGGTGAACAAAATTTTGCGAAAGGACTTCTTTTTATCGGCGTCAGGTTGGTGTTGAAAATGAGCTATGTCGGTCAAGTAGTTCTGGTACCTCCCATGCAAAACCAATATTGGGCCCACATGTCTCTCTGTCTGTTGAAAGTACGATAGCGCCCAAAGTAATTGATGTAGGTGAACGAAAATTGGTGAAAGGACTTCTTTTTATCAGCGTCAGGTTGGTATTAAAAATGGGCTTTGTAAGTCAAGTAGTTCTGGTACCTCCCATACAAAACCAATTTGGACCAATGTGTCTCTTTGTAACGCCAAGAAGGAGTCACCGGAGACCTTATAAAGTACATATATTCTGAATCAGGATCACATTCTGAATCGATTTAGCCATGTCCGTCTGTCTGTCTGTTTGTCTGTCTGTTGAAAGCACGAAAGCGCCCAAAGTAATTGACGTAGGTGAACGAAATTTGGTGAAAGGACTTCTTTTTGTCGGCGTCAGGTTGGTATTGAAAATGGGCTATGTCGGTCAAGTACTTCTGGTACCTCCCATACAAAACCAATATTGGACCCATGTGTCTCTCTGTCTGTTGATAGCACGATGGCGCCCAAAGTAATTGACGTAGCTGAATGAAATTTGGTGAAAAGACTTCTTTTTATCGGCGTCAGGTTGGTATTTAAAATGGGCTATGTCGGTCAAGTAGTTCTGGTACCTCCCATACAAAGTCAATACTAGATCCACGTGTCTCTCTTTCTGTTGAAAACACAATAGCGTCCAAAGGAATCAACCTAGACGGATGACGATTTTTGAAAGGACTTCTTTTTATCGTCGTTTGGTTGGTATTGAAAATGGGCTATGTCGGCCAAGTATTTCTGGTACCTCCATACAAAACCAATATTGGACCCTCTCTCTGTCTGTTGAAAGCACGATAGCGCCCAAAGAAATTGACGTAGGTGAATGAAATTTGGTGAAAGGACTTACTTTTATCGGCGTCAGGTTGGTATTGAAAATGGGCTATGTCGGTGAAGTAGTTCTGGTACCTCCCATACAAAGTCAATATAAGATCCACGTGTCTCTCTGTCTGTTGAAAACACAATAGCGTCCAAAGGAAACAACCTAGGCGAATGAATTTTTGTGACAGGACTTCTTTTATCGTCGTTAGGTTTTTATTAAAAATGGGATATCTCGGCCAAGTAGTTCTGGTACCTCCCATACAAAACCAATTTTAAATAACTTGTATGCAGTGGAGGGTATCAAAGCATCGGCCAGGCCGATGATAACACTTTTACTTGTTTCCGCTTTCAAATGAATACGGTTTTCGAGATCTGCCGGTGTGGGTGTGGGGGGACGTGGAAAGCTGCAAGCAACAGAGGGTTCTTCAGTGATTTCGTCCGAAAGCATCGAGCAATCACTGGCAGCATCGCTTAAGCATAGTTCATGCAGATGCTTTTCCACGCGTTGCATGGGAGTGGCGCCGATGGCTTCCGAAGTTGTTTTCTAAAATGTTGATCCCACGATTAGCTAGGGAAAGGAAGTTCGATCTGAACAGAGCCCCGCATTATGCAGACAAGGCTAATTAATCCAAAGAGCGTCCGGTATCTGGATCTGGTATTCGAGCGGTGCTATTTTTGTTCAGACCTGAGCCCACGGCCTGGCTGATCCTGGGCACGGTACTTCTGACGCCTTCGGTCGTCTTATTTGGCTAGAACATGTTAAACAGATGGACACAAATGCTCTGGCCCATATGCCATTTGACCGGTAGAAACTTTAAAGGTCACAATCTTACTGAGAGTGCTCTGGTTCAACACTATTATGATCACGCTTAAAAATCAAGTGAAGTAGTTCTTCTCAGTGATATCAATAACTTTCCTAGTTTGTTGTTTAACATAAGTTCTTTACCTCGATTTCTTGTCTCTATAGAAAAAATTTAAGCACAAAATCCAATCGTAATAAGCTACACAAGTACTTATATGCCACCTCATTAATATATCCGCTTAGTCTCGTCTAAAGAACCCGTATACCTATATCTAAATTAAATGTTATTATAAGAATGTACAAGACTTTCATTAATTTATTTCAGGATAGCAAACTGGCCGAAATATATTATCAGCAGGATATAGATTTGGGATATATTTTATCGCCAATACACTCCAATGACAACATCATGTTGGGTGACATACAATGTTTAGTGGACCATAATCAGAAGGCTTTGAAACCGAACGAGGTAATTTAAAAAAAAGATAGCCTATAACGGTTTTCTTTGGAAAGTATTTGTATACTAGTATCAAACAAACACCAGTCTCACGAACTTTTTGCACAAACTTGCGAACAGCAGGTGCGGTGGGTGCTTCATTTCGGCCTTTTTTTCAAAAAACGCACCGCAAACAGTGCACTAACTTCAGAAATAAGTTTTCAATGTTTTCCAACGTTGTTTAAGCATAATGCAACTCATTTCGTTCCGCGGAATAATGATACTGACTTTCCGTGAAGATTTCGAGCGGGAAACAGCTGTCAGTGTCAAAATAACCCACCCTTTATACGAGTTATGGGTTAACTTAAAAAAAAACTTTTATATGTACGTGATATCTACCAGCGGTTTCTATTTAGCATGCTCTTTTTATCGTTATCACATAGTTAAAACTTAAACAGACCTCTCATTAAAATCAAGGTCAACTCAGAGAAGCTCGCGCTTATGTAAAACTCAAGCAAAACTCTGTCGTTGAATTACATATTGTAAAATTATAATCATATCGCAGCCAGCCAGTCTCTCTTGGACCGCGTCGTTGGCAGCTAAAAACTAAATAAAGGTTCCTCATAGAGGAAAAAGGACAGTCGGCCTTATCAATAATCAACTTTAGTCTGGAAGTTTACGCAAAAACCATACACTTTCCAAAATCCCTTTACCAATAAACAAATAAAGTTGCCAGAATTGGGCGCTCTCAGAGCACTTTTTTTGCTCTCAGAGCAATTTTTATGTTCGTTTGGTACAAAAAAAAGCAATCTTTTTCAGATTTCAGAGCACTTTTGCGAATCTGGATGTTTTCTCAGATTTGCTTCAGATTTACCAATACACGTGCGTTCGAGTTTGACAACTAGTGGAGTTTGTTTACATTTTAGTGAAATTTTTCAACTGCAAAGAAATGCATTGCATCGGGTGGATCTATTTTTATACCCTCCAGAGGAAGGTATATTCACTTTGCCAATACATTTGTAACGCAAAGAAGGAGTCACCGGAGACCTCATAAAGTATATATATTCTGAATCAGGATCACATTCTGAATTGATTTAGCCATGTCCGTCTGTCTGTCTGTCTGTCTGTCTGTTGAAAGCACGATAGCGCCCAAAGTAATTGACGTAGGTGAACGAAATTTGGTGAAAGGACTTCTTTTTATCGGCGTCAGGTTGGTATTGAAAATGGGCTATGTCGGTCAAGTAGTTCTGGTACCTCCCATACAAAACCAATATTGGACCCATTTGTCTTTCTGTCTGTTGAAAGCACGATGGCGCCAAAAGTAATTGACGTAGGTGAACGAAATTTGGTGAAAGGACTTCTTTTTATCGGCGTCAGGTTGGTATTGAAAATGAGCTATGTCGGTCAAGTAGTTCTGGTACCTCCCATGCAAAACCAATATTGGCCCCACATGTCTCTCTGTCTGTTGAAAGCACGATAGCGCCCAAAGTAATTGACGTAGCTGAATGAAATTTGGTGAAAGGACTTCTTTTTATCGGCGTCAGGTTGGTATTGAAAATGGGCTATGTCGGTCAAGTAGTTCTGGTACCTCCCATACAAAACCAATATTAGACCCATGTGTCCTTCTTTCCGTTGAAAACACGATAGCGTCCAAAAGAATCAACCTAGGTGAATGAAGTTTTGTGAAAGGACTTCTTCTATCGTCGGTAGGTTGGTATTAAAAATGGGCTATGTCGGTCAAGTAGTTCTGGTATTTTGCATGACTTGTATGCAGTGGGGGGTATCAAAACATCGGCCAGGCCGATGATAACACTTTTACTTGTTGTTAATTATTTATGTACAAATGTTTAGAAATCAATCTGGGCCATCATTTTGAATGTTTTCATATAAAATTTAGCCAGTGAATAGAAAACGCTTAGAAAAGTGTCGAAGGCTACACATATTGCAGTCGCACAAATATCAACAAAAAAAAGAGCAAGTGACGTTTTAATGTTCGATTAGCCACACGAAATCTGAAATCTGAAGAAGCCCAATCGAATACCACATAAATAAATCCTTCCGAAATGTCATTTTGAAGAGGAGTGTTGTCCAACTATCCTAAATGATGGTATAGAATTTCGTAATAGGAGCAAATTTACCTACGCTGTTGTTCAGCCTGAACGTTTATAATTATAAACTAATTTTAGTAAATGTAAATGTTTTCTGATTTTATTCGTTGGAATACAACAATGCAAGTGGTTTTTAAGTCTAGCAAACACAAATTTGTACAAATGTATGGACAAAATTTTGAAAATAATTATTTTCTTTTATTTCTAAACACTTACCCCCGTTTTACAATATTTAGCATACAAACATTTTACGTAACTGCTGAATAACGAGTTGATAACTTTTACGCAGCGTTTATTAATATTTGGGTTAAAATATTACTTCGAATATTTTGATTAAAAGAAATGGTTAGTGCTTTTCTCTGCTTTATCTTGTTTAACCGCTAGTGCTTGCTTTATGATTGATTTTCATTTTAGTTTGTAACGAATGCATGCTAAGTAAAAAATAAATTTGATATAAGTTTCCAAGAATTTCTTGAGAGTAGTCGCTAAGAGAATAAAATATCTCTTCATTTAATATTGGACAGCTCATACCTGAATACTTTTTTTTTACAATTCTCAGTACCTTAGGCGGCAGGTAGATTTTGAATGAAGATCTCAAATATTGTTATGGAAATGGTTGTTGTGAAAAGGTTGACTTCGCGGAAAATATAGATAGAAGAATTGTCAGCATTCAGCAAAATCCATGCGAAATAATAAATTTGGGAACTGCTGGAGGAATATCAGGTAGTATGTGCGAATTTAAGATATACAAAGTTCTGTATTACTTGGTGCGAACTCATCTAGGAGAAAACATGACAGCTTTCGTGTAGAAGAATGCCCACGGGTTTATATTTTTTTTCCCGAATTAAGTAATAAAGCTATGCAATTTTTAAAAGATCAAATTGTATTTATTTTCACACCTCCATATACTTTTGCAAGTACTGTTTTTCAAACGGAAATGAATAAGCAGGTTAATATTTCTTTCGAAAATATTTACTTGCTAACGATCTAAATGTGATCTTTAGACTACCAATAATTTTTGATTTGCATTATCAGCCAACGAATAAATCAAAGCATTCTAATAAACTGTGTTCCGTTTATTAAATAATTTAAAAGAGACCTTATTACGACACATAAATCAATCGTGAAGTATTAGAAAACAAAGGAAAGCCTACTATAAAAAGTACCGAAAATTGTGTCCGATCGAACAATAGGGCATCGCTGATTTGCATACGATATTTGACAGATCAGCGGATATTTTGTGCATTTCCTATTTTCTGTTTTGTTTTTTGCTTATAATTAGCTTAAAAAAGCCTTTAAAAGAAATCTGTTGGGCATACTAATTTGCAATTTATATATTCCTTTTTTTAGAATAAAATCCTCGTTGTGAAATAAACCATTGACCCTTGTTTTTCACGAAAACAAATTATGAAATTTGAATTCTGCGAAAACTGTAATAGTTTCTAAGAAAGTTGTCGCACTAGCAAATGTGGAGGTCTAATTGTTTATTGGTACCGTTTCGCTAATGCTGTACATTTTTACTAAAGCTGGCAACCACCTAATCGTCGACATTAGTGTTTGATTATTAGTAAGGCCGAGTAACTTAACAAATAAACTATGCGAATTTAATCATTCACTTCGGGTGTAACTCAGTTTTAAGTTAATTTTACACCCGTTCATTAAACATTATTATGCATTAAACCCGCTGGATAAAAGATTTATTTAAATGAGTATTTAAGAAACTCTAAACCGCTTTTAACTTGTTTTAAACCTACATAATGTAAAATTTTACAAATAATGACATTTGTTTTTTGTTGTTTGTCACTTGGAATTTGACTTGTTTGGTAGAGTGCCGATTTTAGATGCATCATAAATAATTGGGGCCCAATTTGTAGTAATCACGTATTAAAAAATGAATAAACGTGCAATATAAAAATTTGCGTTACTCACTGAAATTAAAATTTTGGCCGGTGCTGTACCTTTTGTAAAGTTCATTGATATAACTTGTAAAATCGAAATTGCTACATTCATAAATTATTAAATGTGCATTAATTAAAAGCGATAGGTTTAGTTTATCACAAATGTCTAAAAAGAAAAGAAAAATAAAGAACCAGAGACATTACAAAAAGAAGAAGCAAGTTGAATTTAATTTTCTCTTTTTTCATCTTTATGAGAAACCATCAATTCTTGGGGAAAAAAAAAACCGAACACGTGAATAGCCGCACAATATCTCTATAAATATAAAGGAGAGTTGCAAAAGCGTTGTGACTTTATAACTCACGAGCGGTCAAACCGAATTCGATCAAATTTGTAGCGTTTGTTTGCATGGTCGTGTAGTTGGTAGTTGTTATCTAAAGTTGGAACGAAATTGGTCAACGCGTTCGTGAGTTATGTCAACATCTGATTTTGTCCATACATATAAAAAAAAACCTGGGCTTCTATTAGGTATGTTGACTCTGTGCTGATGTCATACACACGGTAATGACATCACGTACGATTTTTTAAACAAAACCTCAAAACGATCATGGACTTTATCGTTAAGCATAGTGTTTTTGGACAGTCGCGTTTCTGGATGTGGATTGCCGAATGCCCACAGTCTGCTTTAGTTGATTTGGTTGATTGCAAAAATCTGACCGGACCAACTCGACCAAGCTGACCCGAAAATCTATAAAGTCGTTTCTATGCTTTGAACTTAGTTTAATTTCAAGGAAGTTCCATTCGTTCAATAGAGAGGTTCAACTATCAAAATGGATGTTAATAATTTAATCAATTTTAGGCGGTACGAAGTTCGTCCGGTCAGCTAGTATGTACATATATTTTGTTTGATTAAATAGCTAAGTATAAATGATGTTTTGAATTACTTTATATTTTAACTTATATAATTTTGTAAATTAACATAGTTAATTTATTTTACGGTTTTTGTAAAAACTCGATTAATTACAAATTTCAAAACCCATAGTTAGGTACTGACTAAAAAAGTTTTCTTTTGAACCGAACGAAGTTGACCGACGAAACATGGAAAAAAAATAGCAACTCGTACAAAAAAAAACATGTTCTTTCATTAACGTTATAATTTTTATTTTTTTTACATGCAAAGCTTAATATTGTGGCTGTTGTCTCTTTAATCGCTTAACTCGTACTAATCCTAGTAGAACATGAACAAGATTAGGTAATTAGCAAAGACAAAAAAAAACGAATAACAGAAAAATACCGTATGTACATAGAAAATACGTATGAGTAGACTGAGAGTAGATACGGCAGGGGCGATTCCTCTCAGTTAGCTAGTTTAGCGGCGCTAAACCAAGAAAATAAATTGAAATACATATACGCAAAATACAGAAAATAACGAGGTTAAAGTAATTATGAAGATTAATAATTGCAATAATCAATGACATACTAAATAACAAAACTATCATTTACAAATAATATTTGCCTAAACAAACACACAACACAATACTCCCATGCAATAAGTTTCACTTGAAATACTCTTTAGCGTTACAACTTGCGATACCGCAAATTCCCTGCCTGCACGCACACACACAATCTAAAACTCCCATAGAAAAGTCTCCTGCTTGTAGCGTTTTAGCGTAAAAAAATGCGCTACCGAATTTCCTACAATCTGTATAAGTGTGGAATTTGACTACCTCTACCAGTCGCAAGCAAAGCACAGGAAAATATACGGAAGGGCAAGCGCAAAAAAATGCGATAAAACTTGAAAGTAGAGTGTAAGTGTAAGCAAGCAGGTATATTTTGCGCGTTATCTTTTTTTGTACTTCTGTGTGTTTCTCTTTCTAGTCAAATTGCAGTAAGAATGTGTCGTTGTGTTCTTATTTAAATGAATTAATAGTCTTATTGAATTCTATACCAAAAGTAAGGTGCGATTTATAATTTTATATTTGCGTGGATTATAAATGTGAGTAAATACATAATAATTATTTTTGTCGTGCTTTTGGAATATGAGAGTGCGCTTTTGTTTTTTTTTTTTTTTTTTGTGAGAAGTGAGCACGTAGCTAACCCAATGCTTAAGACCAGGAATCGCCACTGGGATAGAAGGCAGTTACCCCACGAAACTTTCGACGAATATTGCAGTGATATACGGACATTGACGCTCCAAATAAGACAGAGGCCAAACGAAAAGGACCTACTCTATTTTTAGATGCAGTATTCTAACAATAAGAGAGTTACGTGAAGAACGTAGGAGAGCGGAAACTCATATCGCCGCTAGAGATGTTAGGACACGACGGAACGTGAGTGAAGTCCGTAGTACAGGGTTAGAGGAAAGAAGTGAGGCTGAGCTCAATACATTAGGAGGCGATGAGGTTGAAGTAGCTGCTCTACAACGCAGACGGGCTAACAGGCCTACCAACAACACGGACGTTGACAGAACGACAAAACTGACCAGAGAAATTAGGACAGAAAATAGAGTACGAGATACACGGGCAACATGTCCGCCTAACTTTCATACCTTGACGTGCTTCAGTTGTGGACAGGGAAGTCTGGCATTCAACTGTGCAAATTGTCAGGAAAACCTGAGAATCCGCCGTCGATGCCAAGCTCAATCCCGGGCCCACGGAGGGAAGCGGATCCATCAGAATCCTGAAAAGGGACCCCAACATAGGAGTTCCTTCTAACAAAATAGAGATTCCGGTCAAAAAGAGCCTCCACAAACGATTGAAGAAGAATACGAAGAAGTTAGAAAAAGAATATTTGGTGAAGAATTAACGCGACCTAAGAAAGATCGGAATTTTAAGAAAATAGCTAAACTTAGGGCTAAATGTGCAATATTCGGACAACGAAAGAGTAGAATAGAAGCGACAGTATTAAATACAACAGACGACAACAGACCTTACGCCAAAGTGGCAATAGAAGGAGAAGAGATCTTAGGCTTATTAGACATTGGTGCCTCCATTAGCTGTCTAGGAAAAGGAGCACTAGACTTTCTGAAAAGACATAGTTTGTCAATGAAAATTATAGCCACAGACATTAGGATAGCGGACGGAAATCAACAACGGATACAGGGACGGTTCAAAACACAAGTTTCGTGGGTGAACCAAACGCGAGAGATCGAGCTCTTTGTTGTTCCAAATTTGCAGCAACAACTATACCTGGGTGTAGACTTCTGTAGTGCTGGTGAGGAAACTAGGGAAAAACAGATTGTGCCTGGACTCTAGAAAGGTAAATGCAGTCACAAAAAAGGATGCATACCCGCTTCCCCACATTGAGGCTCTGCTGAGCCGTTTACAGGATACCAGATTCATTTCTGGGATAGATTTAAAGGACGAATTCTGGCAGATTCCGCTACAGAGGGAATAAAGAGAGAAGAGGGCCTTCACAGTCCCTGGGCGGCCGTTGTATCAGTTAACGGTTATGCCGTTCGGGTTGTGCAACGCAGCCCAGAGAATGTGCAGGCTCATGGACAAGGTCATGCCCTCAAAAATGAAAAAAAAATTCTTCGTGTATCTGGATGATCTCTTTGTTTGCTTTCCAGATTTCGAGTCACACGCCAGATTGCTAGAGGAGGTGGCCAAGTGTCTACGGGAAGCGGGGCTAACTATTAATGTAGAAAAGAGCAAATTCTGCTACAGAGAAATACGCTATCTAGGTTATAAAGTCGGTGACGGATGCCTAAGAACCGATAAAGATAAGGTGTCGGCGGTCGACAATTTTCATGTGCCAAAGACACCCAAGCAACTCCGCCGGTTCCTAGGGATGACCGGATGGTATAGGCGGTTCATACCGAATTTCGCCACCCTGTGAAGCCCCATGACCGAATGCTTAAAAAAGGGACAAATATTTAACATGACCGACGAGGCGATAAGAGCATTCAACCAGCACAAAATGTCATTGGTGACGGCGCCAATGTTAACGAACCCCGACTTCACTAAACATTTTTACATACAGTGCGACGCTTCGACAACTGGTATGGGAAGTGTGCTCTTTCAGGTGGATGCGGAGAAAAACGAACGACCGACCGAACGATATGCGGCTGTTCTATCCGTGAAAAAGTTCCGAGCCTACGTTGAAGGATTGCCTTTCACTATTATCACGGATCACGCAAGTCTGAAGTGGCTGATGACAAAGCAAGACTTGTCAGGCCGCTTGGCTAGGTGGAGCCTTAGGCTCCAAGCGTTTGATTTCGTGATAGAACATAGGAAGGGCATACAAAACGTGGTCCCGGACACCCCCTCACATGGAGGAGTTCAAACCCGACACTGCTTTCTTGGAAGTCGATCTCGGCTCGCCAGTCGAGAAAAACCAAGACAAACTACCTGACTTATGCATATCAGACGGCTACGTTTACAAACGAACTGGAGACAAATTACAGGAAGACACAAGACAGGGCATGAAAACTCTGGGTTCCGAGGGAGTTGCGAAAAAGCCTCTTGATCTCAGTACATAACTCACCATTAGCAGGGCATGGCGGGGTAAACAACCCAAGTAACAATTTAACTTCGGTAAGGAACTATCGAAGCTATTTCATATCCCGCAATATTAACTGCATAAAGCCTAATGGAAACACATATGGCGCATTTTATGCAGGTATTTACTTATTTAAGACTTCCTGAACAGCTTGGATAGATCTTACCGAAACTTTATACAAACTTTATAGAAGCTCAAAAATTAAAAAGAAAAAAAAATTTTTTTAATTATGTTATTCAATTTTCCATTTTCTTATTTTTTTTTATTTTATTAATAAATCTTTTCGAAGACTTTTGGCAATTTTCATACAGTTTATGTTTACGTACTCGTTATAAATTACATTTTACTTACATGCATGCGCCGCACTGGGAATCGAACATGGGTCCACTTGCGTAGTAGTCCAGTACACTACCCCTAGGCTAACTCGTCATAACGCAGTAGGAGTGGTAAATCTGAACTACTTGATACATTTCAGAGTTTCGCTAAGACTTGCAATAAACTTGCATCTAACTCAATCGAATTTGCCAGCAAGACATTTAGTGTTACGTAATTTATTTATGAGCGAGGAGTGTTTATTTAAAATCATATCAGTGACATATTTTTCACTGTGCTGAAAGTGTTTTATATTTTTTGTCTTTTTTCCCCTGTTCAATAAATTATGGTTTCTTTAGACTGCTGATTCATTTCATAACACATTAATTTTTACCTCTATAGGAGGAAGTACGTGTAAGTGCTTCTATACAGCTTCCAATCGCAAGCGGTTGACTGCAATACTGCATGACAGTTCTTTGCTTCTATAATGCCTTCGATCAGAAGTTTTAAAGAAGCATCTGGAAAGCGCTTCGAACCACAAGCTTTATGGAAGCAATTCACTTTCCACACATCTCCTGACACATTTTCAGAAGTCTCATAGAGATCTTGCCGAAACTTTATTTCATATCCCTCTATAAAACCTGTGTGTATGCTTTCTACAGGTCTTACTGAAGTTATTATCGAAACAGTTAATTCCAAATGAATCAACTTCGGTTAACAAATACTATAGAAGCTCTATCGATGCTGTTGCCTACAGAAATTTTAAATTTGAACCTTACCGAAGTCAAATTGTTACTTGGGAAATCGCTTTCGAAACTAAGGCAAAAATTCTTTTGGCCAGGAATGGCCGCCGACGTTCAAGCACACGTGAAGTCGTGCGAAACATGCAAGTGTAACAAGCCACTTAGCGTGGTTTCTCGACCGCCGATGGGGCAGCAAACTATCACCGAGCGACCATTTTAACGCCTCTACATACATTTTTTGGAACCATACCCTAGAACCAGATCGGGGCATACTCATATCTTTATCGTGTTAGACCATTTCAGTAAGTATGTGTTACTGCGGCCTATCCGCAAGGCAACGGCAGCTGAGGTAGTTAAATATTTAGAAAATAGTGTCTTTCATGTGTTCGGTGTACCTGAATTTGTTCATTCCGACAATGGAAGAAATATGGAGTTAGGCAGATTCGTACAGCAAAGCAAGCGGCATTCGCCCTTAGAAGCGTGGTCCACGAAGCAACCGGATTAGTTCCGTCCAACACGATCCAACACGCAAGCGCGTATGAAATCCTACTACAATTAGACATGCTAAAGGATACTGGAACACGAATCACAAACAAGACTGATAGGTTAGAACAAGTTAGGAATAAGATATTTGACAACCTGAAGCTAGAATGTAGGAATGTAAAGTATGCAGTAGGATAAGTCGTTTACCGACGCAACTTCAAATAAAGTAGTCAACCAGATGGTTATAATGCAAAACTAGGACCAAAATTCCTCAAAGCTATCGTATTAAAAGTAATAGGCAACTCCCTCTACGAGATAGGGAACGCCAGACACCCTCTTATTACGAGGTCGGTGGATTCGCGACCACTCTCCAACCGCCGTCGATCCTGTTACGGTGCTTTGGCGCAAACCAGGCATTGACATTGATGACCGCGTTGACGACACGTATTCAACCCTAAAAGAAAGAGAACAATTAATAAACCAATCCTAGGAAACACATAAAGATTAATAGATAGATAGATAGAACACATACCTGAAATAAATCACAAAAAGAAATTAAATCTAACCCCAATGCACTCCATCAATACCCAATCCTAAAAGGAAAAGATACCGAATGAGATTGGGAAGAAATCAAACTAAAGGGTGATTTTTTAAGAGGTTTAGAACTTTTTTTAAAAAAAAAACACAAAAAATTCAAAAAAATGAATGAAATATTTATTTGAATCGATAGTTTGAACCTTGCAATTTAATGTTTAAAGATAATTTCATGCAAATGTTGACCGCGGCTGCGTCTCAGGTAGCCCATCCGCTGAGTCCAATTTTGGCATACTCTTTCACACATATCGGCCGGTATCTCACGAATGAATGCATGGATGTTGGCTTCCAGTGCGTCAATCGAAGCGGGCTTGTCCCTATACACATTAGCCTTGGCATACCCCCACAAAAAATAATCTAATGGTGTCAAATCGCACGATCTAGGCGGCCAATTGACCGGCCCGAAACGTGAAATTAACTGTTCACCAAACTCGCCTCGCAATTGCGCCATTGTTTCGCGTGCTGTGTGGCATGTGGCACCGTCTTGTTGAAACCACATATCATGCAAGTCAAGAACTTCCGTTTCGGGCAAAAAAAAGTTTGTTATTATCGCCCGGTAGCGTTCACCATTGACAGTAACGCTGCGATTCGCATCATCTTTGAAGAAATATGGCCCAATAATGCCGCCGGCCCATAAACCGCACCAAACAGTGGCTTTTTCGGGATGCATTGGTAGCTGTTGCAATGCTTCTGGCTGATCTTCACTCCAAATGCGGCAATTTTACTTATTTACGTACCCATTCAACCAAAAATTAGCCTCATCGCTGAACACAATTTTTCGATAAAAAAGCGGATCCTCGGCCAGCTTTCCAAGAGCCCATTCACCGTTGTGGTAGGTCGGCTGGCTTTAGTTCTTGCACCAGCTGTATCTTAAAAGGCTTTACGCCCAAATCCTTCCGCAAAATTTTCCACGTAGTGCTGTAACAAAGGCCTAACTGCTGGGAACGGCGCCGAATCGACATTTCGCGGTCTTCTGTCACACTAGCTGATACGGCCGCAATATTTTCTTCACTACGCACAGTACGTAAACGTGTTGGTGGTTTAATGTCCAACAAAGTAAATTTGGTGCGAAATTTGGTCACAATCTTCCGAATAGACTGCTCAGAAAGTGGAGAATGCCGATCATAAAATGGAAGCAGCGCGCGAAGAACATTTCGAACCGAGCACGAATTTTGATAGTAAAATTCAATAATTTGCAAGCGTTGTTCATTTGTAAGACGATCCATGGTTAAATTGCAAACCAAACTGAAGCTGTTTGACAGTGACACAAGGTACTAAACACACGTCAGCTGTCAAAACCAGTGTTGCCAAAACCAAACCAGCTAAAAAATCACCCTTTAGAATAACAACGTGTGCTTAACTTAGCTATCCTCTACTAACGCAACAATTATAACAAGAAAAGCAAATTCAACACTTAGAACAACGTAAAGTTGTTTTATCTCAAATAACGTGCAGGTATCTAACACAAATAAGTGACATAAACAAATAAATACCTGGGCACCTGAAAATCCTCGATGGTTTCCGACGAGAAAGGAAACGATCTGACCACCGACCGGTTGCTGGTTACATAATTGGCTTTAAGGGTTGAATTGTGTCAACCCTTAAGCTGAGTCTAATGCAGGATCATCTCCACCAAAGGTTAGGGATGGAAACAAGAAAGATTGCAATAAAATTAATAGAAAGAATAACAAAATATAAAGTAAACTTACCTTATAATGCAATCCCAACTACGCTGATAGAAAACAACACGAAAATAATAGAACACATCGAGAATGACAAATGACGTATAAGTGGATAGGTGCACTTACTAGTGTTGCTATGTCTTTGGGATGGTTTTTCCCTCGGATAGCTAATTTTTTTCCCTTTTGGACGTAGTCAAAATTCCCTCAAATTTCCCACTTGCTTAGTTTGAAAAAAACAGTTTATTTTCAATATTTTTATCCACAAAAAATAAAAAAGGGCAAAAAGTATTCTATATTAAGTAATTTAATTGGAAGAATAAGATAAACAGTCATTTCACAACATAATATAGTTCATTATAATATCACATTGTATGCGTATTTTAGTATCTATAAAATAAGTTAGTAAAAACAGAAAAAATTCCATTTAGCCCCAATAATCTCTTTAACATGAAACTGTTCGATAAGGAATAAAATAAACAACTCAGTTGAAAACATAAGCAATGAAACTATCGGTGGAATTTAGAAGGAGAAGTTCAAAATGTGTATGAAAGAGAAAACAAAAATCAATGTGATCAAATTCGCACGACCAAAGCCACCTGTAGATCAAGGCCGTCAATTTTATCTCCTTTCGCATATATATAATGCAACATTAACATCCGCAATTGGGGTTAATTAATTGCATATATTATATCAAATCAATAATATAATTAAATTGTTTTTCAAGAATTCATAACTAACAGAAATACGACAAAAAGATTAACTTGAAATATACTCCTACTCCATTTGCATTCAAATATCTACAAGAACGAATTTTCAAATATAAAATAAAAGATCAACCGTCATTTCATCATAAAAAGGCACACGAACAGAATCGTTTTCTTTCATAAGCACAAATATCCAGATTTGCCTGTCATACGATCGAAATTCTAAATCAGAAATTTGTCATCATGTCTTGTTCAAAGAAACTACTCATGCATGAAGAGATAGAACCTCATTGTGAGAGTAACAGAGAAAAGAAACCCTAATGATATTTTTATCCCTTTATTTGCTACCTACCGACCAGCCAAGCCACCACCGCCTGCCCGCCAACCAAATGTTTCTTTTTACTCATAACAAGTGTGGCTATTCCTCTCTATTTTGGTTCAACAAGAAACTTAGCAAGACAGCAACGCCATCCGCCGGTGTGTCCGGCTAAGAAAATTTTCGTGTTGAGGATAGTACTATAGTCTCTATATACAATGCTACTTTGTGTGTAGTTGGATGTGCATTTCGGCCCTCCAGGTTTGGGGTTGTACGCCGGGGTAACTGCCCGACTGCGGAAAACCAAACCCAGTTCCGAAACAACAACAAGCCTCGGATACGGATGAATTTACTGTTGGCGAACCTAGCAAACGAATAAAGGACAACGAATTTCGGATCTGCACGTGGAATGTTAGGTCTCTTAACAGACCACGTGCAGCCGAACAGCTAGCGGAGGTCCTGAACTGCTATAAAGCAGACCTAACCGCCATCCAAGAAGTGCGATGGGATGGACCGGGCAAGAAGAGGATGAACAACTGCGATATCTATTATGGCGACTGCTATCGGCAACAAAAACAGCGCTTATTTGGTTGTGGATTCGTCGTTGGCGGCAGACTTAGGCAAGAAGTCTTAAGTTTCAGCTGTGTGAACGAGCGCCTTACGACAATCCGCATCAAGGCTAAATTCGCCAACATTAGCCTAATATGCGCCCATGCCCCCACGAAGGAGAAAGACGACGATACCAAAGAGAGGTTATACGAGCTCTTAGACAAGACGTACAATTTTATTGCCCTTACTATGACAATAAAATTGTCCTAGGTGATTTTAATGCAAAGATAGGAAGAGAGGCGATCTTTGGTAGTACTGTCGGAAGGTACAGCCTATACGACACCACCTCCGATAACGGACTTAGGCTGATCGACTACGCGGCGGGGCGAAATGTTGTCGTAGCAAGTACGCGGTTCCCGCATCTCGATATTCACAAGGGCACATGGAGATCTCCGGACCAATCAACCATCAACCAGATTGACCACATTGCGATCGACGCAAGGCACTCCTCCAGTATTATGGATGTCCGAACGTTCCGAGGGGCCAACATTGACTCGGACCACTACCTTGTTGTAGCCAAGGTACGACTGCGGATATCCCGAACACCGCCAAGGCAAGTAAATACTGTGAGGAAGTTTGACGTCGGACGGCTACAATCGCAAGAGATCTCCAGAGCCTTTTCCGATCGAGTCTCTCTCAATCTCTCAAGATGTCGTATGCAGCCAGCATCGAATATTGAAGACCAGTGGCACCATTGAAAAATAGCCATTAGAGACGCCGCCTCTGATGTGCTGGGTTTCACCCGACCACCGCAAAGAAACCCCTGGTTCGACGACGAATGCCGGCAAGCACACGCAGCGAAACAAGAGGCATACAAAGCGGCGCTGCAAAGGAGGACAAGAGCTGCCCGTGAGATCTACGCGCAGAAGAGAAGAGACGAACACCGGCTTCTGAGGAAAAAAAAAGAAAGAACATGAGAAGCGCGCGATCGAGGAAATAGAGAGATGCTACTGCAGGAATGAGGTTCGGAAATTTTACCATCGTAGTATTTAGAATCGCAGTCGATGCTGAGGGTATGGAAGAACTACTTCTGCAGACTGTTTAACGGCGATGACGAACAAAATCCCGCTGTCAGGCAGAATGAACCATTCAACCTGGACGATGAAGACCAACAATTCCGTCCACCCGACCTGGACGAAGTGAAGATAGCCATATCTAAGCTTAAGTCCAACAAAGCCGCTGGAGCAGATGGCCTAGCCGCCGAGCTGTTCAAAGCGGCAGGCGATGACTTGGTAAGGAGCATGCACCAACTCATCTGTAAGATATGGTCGGAGGAAAGTATGTCCGATTAATGGAACCTCAGCATTGTTTGCCCGATCCTCAAGAAAGGAGACCCTCTGAACTGCGCCAACTACAGAGGTATAAGTCTTCTTAACATCGCCTACAAGATCTTATCTGCCGTGTTGTGTGAACGCCTGAAGCCTTTCGTCAACAACCTGATTGGTCCGTATCAGTGTGGCTTCAGGCCAGGAAAGTCTACCGTTGACCAAATATTCACACTGCGGCAGATCTTGGAGAAAACCCAGGAAATCCAAATCGATACCCACCACCTTTTTATCGATTTTAAGGCCGCCTATGACAGCATTTATAGAGACGAGCTATACAGAGCAATGTCTAGTTTTGGCATCCCTGCCAAACTCGTCCGTTTGTGCAGGATGACAATGGAGAATGCACGCTGCTCCATTAAGGTCGGTAAAGAACTTACCGAGACCTTCGATGTCAAAAAAGGATTTAGACAAGGCGATGCGCTGTCATGTGACTTCTTTAACATCGTTCTTGAAAGAATAGTGCAAAAGGCACTATCTTCCAAAAGTCCGTCCACCTACTCGCTTACGCCGACGACATCGACATAATCGGCAGAACGCAACGTGATGTGACTGGCGCGTTCGTGAACATTGAGACGGAAGCGGCAAAGATCGGTTTGGCGGTCAATGAGGGCAAGACAAAGTATATGCTGTCATCAAGAAAGGACACCCAATACCGACGTCTTGGACAAAATGTCACCATAGACAGATATAACTTTGAGGTGGTAAAGGACTTTGTCTACCTAGGCTCCGCTATGACTTCAGACAATGACACCAGCGCTGAGATTAAACGAAGAATAACTCTTACCAATCGCTGTTTCTTTAGGCTAAGAAAGCAATAGAGTAGCAAATCCCTCTCTCGAACAACTAAAGTGACCCTTTATAAGACCTTGATCATCCCAGTCCTACATTATGGTGCAGAGATATGGACTCTATCAAAAGCGGATGAGGCTACTCTTGGTTACTTCGAGAGGAAAATTCTTCGAGTAATTTTCGGTCCCGTCTGCATAGACGGTGAATTGAGGAGGAGCCACTGAGGTGGCTGGGTCATGTAGTGCGAATGGACGTCAATGCTCCGGCCCGGAAGATCTTCGAATCCACACCCGAGAGGGGAAGACCGGGACTCAGGTGGTGCGCGCAAGTGGAAGGGGACCTTAACCAACTTAGCGTGCGAAACTGGAGACAGCTGGCCAAAGATCGTGCTGGCTGGAGACGCTTGTTGATTGAGGCCCAGGTCCACCCCGGACTGTAGCGCCACCTTAAGTAAGTAAGTAAGGATGTGCATTTCTTTTTCTTTTGGAAGAATTTCTGCATTTTCGATTTACGAGATTCTTCAATTCTGCTCAAAGCACAGATGAATTGAGAATTATATTTCTTTCTTTTATGGACAAATAATTGATTATCCTGATTTCCTCGGTTTATTTAATTGGTTTTGGTGGTCGGATCTTGTATGCCTTAAGCTATGAATAAGAAGTATAGAACTTTTTTTTAAATATGTAGCTAGAAACAGTCAGTTACAGTTACAAAACTAAGATGAAGTATGTTTTGTATATTAGTGAATTCTTATATGGGGCCATAAATCTTAAAGTCAAAAACTTGTCAACGTAACTTTATAGGATTTCTCTATAGATTTATATTTTTACAAAATCTAGAAAAACCCAAGTTAATTTCATTGAATTTTAATGGGATAAGGTTTTCGTAAAAAAATTTAAAACAGGTAGGTAGGTAGTTCATTTATAAATTCGTTCTTTTTTTACATTTGGCAGAAGCAAAAGAATACTTTTGAATGCTAGATAATGGTTGGTTCTATTTAATTTTTTGCAGTTTTGAGTCATAAAATAGAAAATTGAGCTCGTTTCTCTTTTTAGTTTGGGCAAAAGCACCATTCTTCATTTTAGTTACAACTCTATCGGTAATTTTTTCTCCATATTGATGATATCGTAGGCAGGTCGACATCGAACCAAATTCAACGAAAAGTTATTTAAACGCTTGATTATTTTTCAAATAATCCAATGAGTCGGTAATATTTGGATTGTATTTCATTTATACTGTTCCCGTATAACTGAAAAATCTGGCAATACATACGAACCTATTTCCTGGCAATACATACTTACCTATTTCTTACCAGAAAATAATTTTTACCCATTAGGAGAGTGTGCAAATACGAATTTAATAAAAAAACACAGTGTGTCATAAATATTAAATAAAAGGAATACTTTCTTGAATAATGCTATCTTGCTGTTGTGCGCACACAACAATCATGATGGGAAACTAATTTTGCTAGCGTCGACAGTATCAAATGACTAGCTTTAACACACGCCATTCGCGTTCGTTCTGAGCATACGTAAAGAAATCTGAGTACGCATGCGAAACGAACGCGAATGGCAAATTGTAAAATTTTGTAAATTCAGGTGTAATTTAGTATATAAGGTAGTGCATAAAATAAAAACCATGAGTTATGATAAAGACCTCTGAGTATATCATTTATTTATGTTGACTTCCCCCCACCCGAGGTAAGGGGTCAATAAAAATACTAGAACTCACATTTTCATGGTCCTTCGAGTTTTTAAAACGATCAGTACCAAAGACTTATACAATTTTTGGATTCGCGTTCCCAGGGCGACTAACACTGGTTCATCAATCTACTACTTTAACCATCCGCGTTAAAACACAACCGCGTTACCAGGGCGATCAACACTGGTACCATAATCAACAATCTCTAATTATCCGAATTAGAATAACAACGCGTTGCCAGGGCGACTAACACTGGTAGTGAACAAAGTGAAAGTGAAATCGATTTTATAATCACAACGAAATGGAAGACACAACCATATACGTCATTGTCGCGAGACAAAGGACGTTGTATCAAGAGCTGGAGAACCTTAAGACCAACATTGGGAAGGACTCCGCAATCAGAAAGACACGGGCATATATAGCGGAACGCTTGAAGATAATAGAAGACATCTGGACGGAATTTGACGAAAATCACCAAAATATTAAAGACGTCGTCAAGGCTGATACGCCATACATGCAGAAAAATACGTATCAGATAGTACGCAATATTTACGAGACACTCAAGCTTAATTTAAATAGTCTTGAAACAAGCCAGACCGAATTGCATGATTTACCAAAGGGAACAGAAACCCAAATGAAAGACGTTCCTACTAAACCTATAGTAACCCTACCAACTTCATCTGGAGCAAGTGCAAATGACCCTCAGCAAAACCAACGACTCAGAAAGTTGAAGATCAAAATGGAAGCAATCAAATGTAACATTGATGACTTTGAGGAGACACTGACCAACTATTCAAAGGAAATACATGAGTATCAACAAAGGATTCTCATTGGACAGTGGCAAAACCTTACAGAACTGCATGAACAATTCATGTCCGAAACTTTAACCAACGATGACCATCACGAATACGTAGCTACAAGGCAATACGAAGAGATACAGAAAATGGTTAACAAGTGTCTCTATAGAATGGCATCAAGAACTTCAGAACTGAATGTCGAAAACCAATCGGCACAACCATCGGAGACAAGACTACCGGTTCTGAAGATACCTACCTTCAAGGGAAATTATCTTGAGTGGCGCTCTTTCTATGACATATTTTCCACAATAATTCATAAGAAAACATCCCTAAGTACAACTGAAAAGATGGAGTACCTCAAGACACATTTGGAAGGTCCACCACTACAACTCATTCAACACTTAACAATTTCAAGTGCAAATTATCAGACTGCATGGGAAATGTTAAATGCCAGATATGAGAACGAAAGGAAGATAATATCGATGCACATTGATAAGATGCTGAAATCTGGATATCAAGCAAATCAACAATCCGCAACTTCAATAAAGGCAGTACTCGATGCCACAAAGGAAGGTCTAGCAGCACTTACCAACATGGGAGTTGACACAACCTCTTGGGGTCCAATAATCGTACACCTTACCACTAAGATGCTAGATCAAGAGAGTCGAAACCTATTTGAACAAGGACTTGCGCAACCAAACAAGATGCCATCACTTGAAATGCTGTACGACTTCTTGGAAAGAAGATACCAAGCACTGGATGTACTAGCACCTACTAGACGATCACAAAAACCGGGGAAGACGGTAAACAAATTCTTCGTAACTTTCACGTATCATCGAAGCCTAACTGCTGCCCCATCTGCAAGGGGGAACACAACATTTACACGTGCCAACGGTTTATAAATTGGACTCCAAAGGAACGTTTGGATCAAGCTAAACTAGCTAATCTCTGTGTCAACTGTTTATCACATGATAAACAAAGTCCATGCAGAAGCACAAGAACCTGCAAATTCTGCAACAGAAGACACCATTCGATGTTACACCTGGAAAGACCTGAGAGGACTCAACAGTCGAGAGCAAATTCTCAGATTCAAATCAACCATGGGTCCCAAAACCAAAATATTTTGCTAGCTACCGCCATTCTCAAGGCAAGCAACGCGAATGGACACATTATTGAACTGAGAGCACTCGTCGACCCAGGGTCTCAAGCTACACTCATTACGGAAGAAATTGTTCAAACACTAAAGCTAAGAAAACAAAAAGTATTAGTCGAGGTGAGCGGGCTAGGGGCTACGGACGCAGGAACAGCTCGCAGTAAAGTGGAAATGACAATTATACCGAGATTTCCCTCAGCATTTAAAATGCAAGTACAATCTCTTGTACTACCTAAATTGACTAGACTACTACCGGCCTCGTCAACTAAGAACATTAAAAGTGATCAATTTACCGAAATTGAGTTGGCCGATCCCTCATTTAACATACCAGGTCCCATTGACATGATAATTGGAGCAGACATCTATGGAGATATCATTTTAAATGGATTAATAAAAGGTGACGAAAATTCACCAATAGCACAACTATCAAAATTAGGTTGGCTTATCACGGGGCGCACATCCGCAAAAAACATCCCCAACCAGAAAATTACTACGATGGTAGTTCAAACTTCAATTGACGAACAACTAGAAAAATTTTGGGAGTTAGAGGAAGTTTCAAGAAAGAAATTCTTGAAACCGTGCGACCAAGAATGTGAAGATCATTACCGAAAAACACATTTCCGAGACGAAGATGGTAGATATGTTGTCAAAATACCGTTCGACGAAGAAGCTGCACAAACCAATCAGCTCGGTGAGTCCAAAAATAGAGCGTTAGCAGTACTACGTCAACTGGAAACGAGATTCGGCAAAGACACACGTTTGAAAACCGACTACGTAAAATTCATGGAGGAATTTTTGGATTTAGGACATATGGTTGAAGCAGCTACAAATTACAAACCAGTGCACGAAACCTATTACGTTCCTCATCACGCAATTCACAAACCGGAGAGTACTACCACGAAATTACGCGTAGTATTTAACTTCTCTGCTAAGACTTCAACAGGGGTAAGCCTCAACCAGTTAATGCATAAGGGGCCCAAACTTCAAGCAGATATATCAGACATAATAATACGATGGAGAAGGCACAAAATCGTTTTTACTGCAGACATCGAAAAGATGTATCGCCAAGTAAAGCTTCATGATGATCATCAAGACTACCAACGCGTTTTGTGGCGCAGTTCGACCAAACAACCCATAAAGGAGTATAAAATTACGAGAGTAACGTACGGGATGGCAGCAGGACACTATTTATCGATAAAGTCCCTTCAGCAAGTCGCCATCGATGAGAAGGAAAAGTACCCGATCGCATCTGAGATCATCAAGGAAGATTTCTTTGTAGACGATTTGATGTCAGGACGCGCCACTATCAAAGAATGCCTAGAAGCCCGGAGACAGTTAACAACAATGCTGGAAGGAGCAGGGTTTCACCTTAGAAAATGGGCAACGAATGAACCCAAGTTGCTCGAGGACATTCCACGCGAGTCCCAAGGCTGCCAAAACATCAGAATTGATAAGGATGAAACCATAAAGACATTAGGAATCCACTGGAGCCCGACAACTGACACTTTCCAATTCAAGGTCAACGCTGACCTATCAGCAAACATTGATCAGCGAACAACAAAGCGAAAAACACTCTCGGATATAGCTAAACTGTACGATCCATTGGGATGGTTGGCACCAATTACAATCAGTGCAAAAATTCTTATGCAGCAGATCTGGAAGTCACAAATCAGCTGGGATGAGGTACTATCAGATGATCTACAACATGCGTGGAACCAAATTAAATTGAATCTGATAGCAGTAGAGGCTATCAGAATTCCAAGATGGATTGGAGTCAACAATAACCATAAATTCGAATTACATGGTTTTTGCGATGCTTCGGAAGCAGCATACGCAGCGGTAGTGTACTCCAGAGTAGCCTTACAAAATGGCACCTACCGGACGACATTACTGACGGCCAAAACCAGGGTAGCACCAATCAAAAAAATGCTTCCCCTTCCTAAACTAGAACTGTGTGGAGCTCACTTAATGGCAGAATTATTGAAGGAAACAATACGTATTTACGGATCGCAGGTCGATGAAATATTTGCTTGGTCAGACTCTACCATCACATTGGCCTGGATTCAAAAGTGTCCATCCACATGGAAAACATTCGTAGCAAATAGAGTCTCCGACATACAAGAAGTCACGAAACCGAATTGTTGGAGACACGTAAGCTCCACTGATAATCCCGCCGACTCCGCATCCAGAGGGTCTTCACCAGAACAACTTAAAAATAATCTATTATGGTGGAACGGCCCGGATTGGCTACAACAAAGTTCAGATTATTGGCCAATTCAAGCTATGCCAGAGACGCAACCTCCAGAAGCCAAACTAGTATCGACCGCATCAATAACAGAAACGTACGACATAGTGGAACGATTCTCTTCTTATAACAAACTCCTCCGAGTAGTGGCTTACTGCAAGAGGTTCCTGTTCAACTGCAAAAGTCAAGTAGATAAAAAAATTCACGAACTGACGGTAAAGGAAATCGATAATGCCCGAAAGTCGATTATCCAAGCTGTCCAACGAAGAGAGTTCTCAGAAGAGATAGCTTGTTTAAAGGCTGGGCACGGTGTTAGCAGGAAAAGCAAACTACTATCACTAGATCCACATTTAGACAAGGATGATATCTTGATAGTGGGAGGTCGTCTAGGAAATGCTCTTCTATCAGAATCAGAGAAGCATCCAATCATTTTGCCACATAACAATAAGTTCACGAAATTATTGGTCGAAATGACACATAAAAGAACTTTACATGGAGGAATACGATTAACTTTGTCAACATTACGTCAATCATACTGGATAATTCAGGGTAAAAGAATAGTATGCCAAATGATCCACCACTGCATTCGATGTCATCGGTTTAACGCTGGGACCAAACAACAAATAATGGGAGTTCTTCCGGCATCGAGAGTGACACCATCTAGACCCTTTAGCCATACTGGTGTGGACTATGCTGGACCCATTCAGTTGTTAATTTCCAATGGACGTGGAAATCGGACAACCAAAGGATACATTGCGATTTTCGTATGTTTCGTTACTAAGGCCATTCATATCGAAATGGTAAGCGACCTCACATCAGAATCATTCCTAGCAGCAGTCAGGAGATTCATCTCAAGACGAGGGCTATGTGCGCACTTCTACAGTGACAACGGGACTACATTTGTGGGAGCCAATAAGGAACTACAAGGCATCATTAAGCAGTTGCAACAAGATGTTTCAAGAAACCTCGTAGTTGAAGGCATCGAATGGCATTTTATACCGCCTGCTGCTCCGCACTTTGGAGGATTATGGGAGGCGGTCGTCAAATCCATTAAATACCACCTGAAAAGAATAATCGGTGATACTAAGCTAACATTTGAAGAGATGACGACATTACTAACGCAGATAGAAGCATGTCTAAATTCACGTCCTCTGACAGTCTTAGACAATGATATAGATAACACTCCAATACTCACGCCTGGTCACTTTCTCATTGGATCAGCCTTGAATGCCGCTCCTGATACAATCACGGAAGAAGCACGTAGTTATCGTTCCCGCTGGAAACTAACACAAAAAATGACTCAAGATTTTTGGAAGGTCTGGTCAAGTGAATACCTTTCCTTGCTACAGCGACGTACCAAATGGAAAAGGGAGGAAATCAATATTAAAGTTGCTTGTGAAAGAAGATCGTTTACCGCCAACTAACTGGATGATGGGACGCGTTGCTGAAATTCATCCAGGAATAGATAACAAGGTGCGTTCTGTTACTGTATTTAGTAATAAAAAATATATCAAGAGGCCAATTACAAAATTGTGCCCACTGCCGATTGAATCTCACACGAGTGAATCTCCAGAGGAACCAAGGAACCTATCAATACAACAAGTAAACTTAGGAACGACAATGCCAGAAGAGCGGAAGACGAACAATCAAGAACCGAGTAGAAGAGGTCCACGAAGAACAACCAAATTCAATCCACTATTATGGATCTGCATAATATCTGCATGTATAATTCCCGCAACATCTAAACAATTAGAAGAAGTGGAAATCACACAGTTCACTACTGAACCTGGCATATTCTTTGAAGATATTGGAAGAGTGAACATGATTGCAAGTTCTTGGAAGACTGTAGTATATTTCAACCTAACAAACTACTGGGCCGAATTTTATACCTACAAGGACTGCTTAAAACTGATGAACGAGATCTGCATGGCAACCAACCTTACGGACGATACCACGGACCTTTGTGAAAATACGTTTAGTCAATTTCAACGACAGCTTCAGCAAATTGAGTTAAATAACGAAGTTCTCCTTCATGCTAACGAAGATACCACTCGTAGAGTTAGACGTTCTCCATTTGATTTTATTGGAACTGTCACCAATGAATTGTTTGGAATACTAGATCAACGCTTTGCGCAAAAGTATGAAGAAACCATCGAAAACATACAAGATAACGAAAACCACTTGATGCAGCTAATTAAAAACCAAACAACAATAGTAGATTCGACACTCAACATCTTCAAAAAGGAACATGCCGCAACTCAGAAACAGCTAACGCTGTTAACAACTTTGTTAAACTATTTTAAAAGGCAAACCGATAAATACAATGCGTTTAAAATGTTTACTTCTACGGCTCTTAATGCAATATTGATGATGATAAACTACCAAAACACACAAAATATATTACTTGATGTGCTTCTTTCAACACACAATGGAAGAATCCATCCACTCATACTGAACATTGCACAACTGAGGAAGGAATTGACACGAATTCATGACAATATCCCTCGGAATCTGATGATACCAGGAGAACGACATCATGAGTCACTACTTCAACTCTATAAGGAACTCCATCCGAAGGGCAGAGTTACGGGAAATAACATCATCATAGAACTTACCCTCCCCTTATTATACAATGAGGAGTTTAAGTCGTTCAGAGTGCTACCAGTTCCCACGTTACATAACCAAAACTATACATTTATAGTCCCATCAACGGACTATTTATTGGTAAACTTACAAGGAGATCATCTTTATCCAATGACCAAGGAAGAGTTTAAATCATGCAAACTGAGATCATCTAATACGTATTTGTGTAATCTTCGCCATCCGATATATACATCAGGCTCTTCTGTAAGCGCTTGCGAGCTGGGCATACTTCAACACAACAAAAAATTGTCCGATTCATGCGTAACGCAAACTGTCGTAGCCAGGACTTATTGGATAGAAATGCATCATCGAAACTCATGGATCTTCTGCATACCCGACGAGTGCAATGTGAATATTGTCTGCGACTTCAACACAAGGACTATTCGTCTAACTGGAAGCGGAATCCTTCAGTTACAATCCAATTGTATGATTCAATATCAAACGATGATTATAATCGGACAACACTCATTAACGCACAATTTGGATTCATCATTCCTGCCAGCAATAAATGTATCATACCAACTCAACCAATTCCGACACACCAAGATGGAAGCTCCTGTTTTACAAACTGACTTTTCAAACGAAATATTAAAGGTTGAGCATGACATACAAATCCAGAAAAGTCAGGAAAAAATGCTGAAGGAACTAAAAACCCACAACAGCCATTACTATACTACAATTGGAGCTTCGACGACAATTTTACTTATAGTGGTATTCCTCATCTTTGCCGTACAATTGAGGAAGAAGTGTAAACGCAGAAGACCACAAGCAACAGCCCGCACGAGTTTACGCACGACAAGAGCGGAGCCAGCCGAGACAGAGCTTAATGAATCCCATTTTAGTGTGACGTCAGCATAAAGCGGCCCCAACATGTTGTGCGCACACAACAATCATGATGGGAAACTAATTTTGCTAGCGTCGACAGTATCAAATGACTAGCTTTAACACACGCCATTCGCGTTCGTTCTGAGCATACGTAAAGAAATCTGAGTACGCATGCGAAACGAACGCGAATGGCAAATTGTAAAATTTTGTAAATTCAGGTGTAATTTAGTATATAAGGTAGTGCATAAAATAAAAACCATGAGTTATGATAAAGACCTCTGAGTATATCATTTATTTATGTTGACTTCCCCCCACCCGAGGTAAGGGGTCAATAAAAATACTAGAACTCACATTTTCACTTGCTGATGTTTTAAATAATGTATCTAAATTATAAGTACCATGAGAAAAAAAGTTAAATGTATTGTGTGCATCAAAATTAGTACATATAACAATTTTGTTTGTGCCAATCATTTTGAAAAGGATATGTAAGGTAAAAAATTAAAGAAAGATGCATTGACTATTTCGAATCAGGTGATTTAAGTTCAATAGTACCTAATACATATTCCAATATCAAGGAAAACTTTCCTAGTTGCAGTGGTTATGGTAGCACTCGGAATTTTGTTTTAAATGATGAAGATGTTACACAAGAAAGCATCGAAATTAAACAGGCCAAACAAATAAAAAAATTGCAATTGAAAAATGAAGAGATTAAGAAATTTAAAATGATCGAAATTAATAATTTACAATAATTACGTCGACAGCTATTTAAAAAACAGAGAAAGTTATGTAGGTTATTAAATAAATTGTAGAAAAGAGATATAAATGCGCAAATAGATCCTTATTCTAAAGCATGTCGATAAGTAAACTACGAAAAACTTGCAAGTTATTTCTAAAATCTAAAGCCAATTCCAACGTGGCTGATAGATAAGTATATAGCTCAGAACTTTAAGGTCCCCTTTCATGTACAAGGTGGGCCAAAAGAAGTCAGTCGATGTTGTTTGGCTCTCATTTTTTTTATAAATAAAAAAACTTCGATTCTGTTATTTGAACCTTTAGAATTTAATTGGTGAAGTCGAGAAGATGATATCGGCCAAAAGGGCGCCGTCACAATTGATTGCCATACGGGCTCGTTTTAGGGCATTTTTCATCACTTCGGCGAGAACTTCGGGCGACAGATTCTCGCACTCGTGTCAGATGTTGTCCTTGAGGGCTTCTTGGGTCTCGGGCTTGTTCACGTAAATACGGGACTTTAAAAACCCCACAAAAAAAGTCTGGAACGGTTAAATCGGGCGATCTTGCGGGCCAGTGCAAATCGCCAAAAAGAGAGATGAGGCGACCCGGGTACGCCGCCTTCAGAATATCGGTTGTGGCTCGCGCAGTGCGTGCCGTAGCTCCATCCTGTTGGAACTACATGTCCTCCAGTCCTAATTCATCCAATTGCGGCAGAAAAAATCGGTTAATGTGGCCCTATAGCGCGCACCGTCCACTGTTGTCGTTTGATCAGCGGCGTTCTCGAAAAAAAAAAATGGCCCGATGACTTCTCCAGCATGAACAGCGCACCATGCAGTAACTTTGAGCGTGTGTAATGGCTCCTCGTGCATTACTCGTGGATTTTCGGTGCCCCAGAAACGATAGTGTTGACGTGTGTTATTCTGTGTAATTTCATTGGTCAACTTTCTTGACAGCTCTAAAAAGTACTGTAGTACTACACAAACTCTCGCAACAAGAAGTCCAAGGAAACACCGGAGGTTCTTAACCCCAACCACATCCGGCCTGACGACAAGTAGTGTACCTTACTTTTTGTGTATAGTCGAACTAGGCATAACAATATACCTGTCTCCTTTAAATAATTTATCATAACATCCTTCATCATGACCTATGCCGATAATATACACACATAGCTAATTATTTCACATTTCCATAGACACATTCTTTCCACAATGTTTTCTTTGTAAGATACTCCATTCCCATCGTCAAAAGTATTGTCTTTGTCACGCTAAAATTACACTGGCTCTCGATCTCGATTAACATCATCGATTTCATTTGCTAGTTTTCTTCCTTCATTCTCTGCAACATGTTTGTGTATCTTGCAAATATGGAACACAAAAAAGGTTTTTAAGTTGACTAACTGCCATCTATTAGGAGTAAAAGTGTGAGGTATACGCTGTTTCAGGTTGGGGTAAGCAATGCACCATCTAGTAATAATGTGTCTGTTTAAACGCATTCATTTTAGAAATGAACCCTTTGTTGTTGTTGCTTTTTGTTTTTATTAAAAAGTCTCGACTCCAACTCGACTCGACTTCATTACACTTAATATTTAACTTAAAACTATGTTATAATTTCGTTAATAAAAGCTGAGACTCACGCCAAAAGTCAACCGGGTTGTGGCGGGAATCCATCAGGTACCTTTTGAAAGCCTCTTTTAAGTCGGCTTAACGAAAAAAATCGCGACAGTGGAGCCAGGATCACATTCTAAGACGACCGATACAACTCCTGTATCCTTTGGAGATAGCAAAATAAACATAAAAATGTCGTATATCGAAAATCTTGCCACCTGTATGTACATAGTGTTTAATATTCTCTTTAATACTTACAACATGTATTTATTAAATAGGTACACATACATATGATATTGAATTTTAACTGTTCACCAAACAACCAATAGTTCAGTTGCTAATTTACGCCCAATTGAATTGGTTCATTTTTTTCTTAATTGGTATACTTAGTCAGAATTAAAAATACTATAGGTACTATTAAAAATATTTATCCACTATTTTGCTTGGAATTCGGGTTTCTTAAAACGAGTGTCCGGAATTTGTGGGCCTACCAGGGATGTTTTGTTTGCACGGTTACCTGTTCACTCAGTTTGATTTGTTCGAAAACGGCTTTAACGTTTAAGTTAGGTTAAAATGATTGCCTACTCAGATTTTCGCAAAAAATCGAATAACAGTAGTTTTGAAATTTGGAGAAATCTCATACGATTGTAACAAAAAATCATGTTTAAGGTAATATGGTCATTTCTGACTTAAGAGTAAACTCTGTTGTTTTATATCTATATATTAACGTTCAATAGACTTTTGAAAAATGTATTTTTTTTTAAATTTGGTTTTCTTTAGTTTGCCTGAAAACGGTAGGAACTATTTTGACCAAAATGCATACTTAGTGTAAAATTGATGTTTTTGCTTCCTTAATCTTCAAATCGTATGACCGAAAACGCTAATTTTAAAAACTGCTCATATCTCGAAAACCTCATTTTCGATTTCGATAAAGCTTTTAAAACCAAGTAATGCTTATATCTAATATATATGAGCTAAATTGTTTAGCAATACTATTTTTCAAACTAAACATTGCAATATTTGTAATATATGCCTGCATAATTTTACAAAAACCCCACTAAAGATTTCGATCAAAATGCCTAATAAAGATAATATAAGTATACGAAATAAGATTCCGTACTTAGTTTTTCAATTATTTCTCAAAAATAACAACACAAATCCCGATCTATGTATTTGCACATATCTACGGTATATTTTTAATAGTTATTTTAATACCCCACTTCTAATAAAAATGCAATCACAGCTACGAAAAATATCTTATTTTTTTCACCGTACCTATTATATATGCACCTTAATATAATTATTCCAACCACTTGAAGCTAACACAATCAGAAACATATTCAGTTAAAACTCAGTGACGTTTATTCAAAGGCGCGCAGGTGTTCTCTGCACACCCTATCCAAATCTATTATAATACACTGAACTTAAGTTCATTATGAAACACATTTCTGTTTTTGTCTTTGCAATAATTTGTATTTTAACTAATCAGTATCTGTAAATGAATAGTTGATCTCAACATAAGATGTTGAAAAAGTTGTATCGAACCATAATCCAAAACTCCCTGTATCGATACTTCCAATTCACATTCAACGCAATTAGGTGGTAATGAAACTCACACATCGGGGTGTTCATCTCGCTTTAGAGCACCGTCGACAGTCAAAATTGCATACAAAAAAAAGACAAAATAAAAAAAAAACAAAAACCCTTTTCCCACAGAAATCTACCTGGCTTGGTGTTCTCCTACATCGAGCGCACCTCGTTGCAGTTCGCACTTGTAATTTCATTTTCGTTTTCGTTCCACCCTGACAACATAGTGTTGGAAGTTGGAACTTGGAAGTTCTTTTGTGCTTCTGTGCCTACTGTACTGGTATTGGTATTGTGTGCAGGAACAAAATAAGCACAATGCAAGATCATACAAGATGCAACATACAACAGCAAACAGCTAGAGCCAAAGTCCCATTTCGAACCTAGTGCTTTATTCTCCTGTTGTGTGGTCTGCGCTCTGTGGTGCGCTATAATTTGCAGAACCTGAAAGCGCAAGCTGGAATTTGTATAATTTTTCATTCCCACTCGGTTCTCGGGTGGGTAAATATGGAATAGAGGTCGGTTGCGCGATTATATGAAATCGCAACTATAACTGAAAACCTACTTGCGAAACCATTTTCACAGCTGTGTTCAGCTGAAAAATGGGAAATATGTTATTTATTATGTTAGGCCAACACTACTTTCTCGAAGTTTTAATAAATATTTTATTAGGAACTTTAATGAAAAAAAAAAAATATGAATTCAAGCTTTGATTGTGTGGTTGCCATTCTATAAGCAAAGTATTCATCGTCCACGTAGGGTCCTGGAATAGAACAAAAAATTCACTATTTTACTATGGTAAAAAATATAGTGAACACCCTACTAAAAGCACCACGCCACGTCACTGTTAAAACTGCTAAAGCAAATTCAAAAACAGATCCCTGAATTCAGTGCATTATAACTTTTTAACCAAAACTTGCGAAAATTACCTGTTACTGAGAGCTAAAACTTACATTGCCATATCAAATGAATAACCTAAAAGTGAATTTTTTTTTAACCTATTCTTACATTTTATATACGGAAATTTTTACCTACGAATTGGCCCAACCTAACTTTTGATGAACGAAAAAAAATCGTGGGACCAAGTCGTGCACTTTATTTTCTTTGCAGAATGGAGTTCGATCCTTGTTTCATTTAAGACCCTTATAGATTAAGATTTTTTTGAAAAGCCATAAACTTACAAGATATTAAATGTTTCTTAAAATATTTTTTTTTTTTTATCCAAAAACTATGTATTTAAAAGTTGCTGAATTTCAATCCTTTTTTAGATCAGTGCTAAAGAGCTTTCAGAAAATGCGAGTGACGGATGGGCAGGAATCCCCTTTAAAATTGACAACGAGACAGGTATGTAACTATGCTATCGCCGTACATACATATTAAAAGTGATCTTTACTCAAGAACGGGGCCCTGCACGTGAAACATACAGTTCAAGGACATTTAATGAATAATAATTCAAAAACTATTAAATAGCAAATTTTGCTTGAAAGCAATTTCCCGTCGTATAGAGGATAACCCCTTTTTTGCGGAGAAGAAAAAACAATCGAAAGATATTGCAGTGGTGTAAGGTGAAAGATCCTTCAGCGGGGCCGTAAAAATAACTCCAAATTTTCATGTTCGTTCTTATTTACAGAAATATAACTATTATTTTAATGTTTTTGGTGACTCTGTTAGTTTCAGCATTTAGAATTGGCGATAATAATTGTTTGAAAATGGCACGAATTTTGAGCTATTATTTTCTCAAATTCTAAATACTAAAAATAAAAAGGATGGCCAAGAACTTTCAGTATATCTTTAATCTGCAGAAATATAGCTTTTATTTTAACTATTAACTATTAGTTATAATTTATAAGTAAATGTTTTTGGTATTTTTTTTTATTTCAGAGTTTAGAATTTAACAAAATAATAGTTAAATATTCGGGCAATTTATTTCATTCCTTAAATTAAATAGCTGAGAACTTTTATTTTATTTTTAACTAGATGTACCCGGCCTTGCCCGTGCCTTTTGTATAGAACCCCGCCCACATTTCGCAAATGCTTTATTATTTTTATATTGCAACTAGCTATAGCGTTTATATTTTTGAAATTTCTATACTTAAGGTGATTTTATAAAGATGTCTGAATATTACGGATTACGGTAATTTACTGCGTGCACATGAAAAACCTTCACAAACACACACACAACAAAATCCAATAAAAGAAGTAGCGTATGCGTAATTATCCAATTTGAACAAAGGGAATCAGCTCCGTTCTTACACAAAAAAAAAGTAAGTGAGTTAGATTGCGTATGAGTGTATTTACCTACTAATTCGATGGGGATTTTTTTAAATGGCAACACTTAAATGCCAAAAGATATTCTATTTAATGACAACTCTAACTGGCGAGGCGGAGAAACACAGAAGCCATTTAACAATGTCTAATGCCAACTACTGCATTTAAGGCCAAAATAGATCGTTATGGAAATAAACGCATGCCCGTTACAGCTTTACTATATAAGCTAATGACATAACCATTGATAAGGGTGATTTTTTAGCTGGTTTGGTTTTGGCAACACTGGTTTTGACAGCTGACGTGTGTTTAGTACCTTGTGTCACTGTCAAACAGCTTCAGTTTGGTTTGCAATTTAACCATGGATCGTCTTACAAATGAACAACGCTTGCAAATTATTGAATTTTACTATCAAAATTCGTGCTCGGTTCGAAATGTTCATCGCGCGCTGATTCCATTTTATGATCGGCATTCTCGACCTTCTGAGCAGTCTATTCGGAAGATTGTGACCAAATTTCGCACCAAATTTACTTTGTTGGACATTAAACCACCAACACGTTTACGTAAGCCTTTTAAGATACAGCTGGTGCAAGAACTAAAGCCAGCCGACCTACCACAACGCCGAATTTTTGGTGAATGGGCTCTTGGAAAGCTGGCCGAGAATCCGCTTTTTTATCGAAAAATTGTGTTCAGCGATGAGGCTCATTTTTGGTTGAATGGGTACGTAAATAAGCAAAATTGCCGCATTTGGAGTGAAGATCAGCCAGAAAATATTGCAACAGCTACCAATGCATCCCGAAAAAGCCACTGTTTGGTGCGGTTTATGGGCCGGCGGCATTATTGGGCCATATTTCTTCAAAGATGATGCGAATCGCAGCGTTACTGTCAATGGTGAACGCTACCGAGCGATGATAACAAACTTTTTTTTGCCCGAAATGGAAGTTCTTGACTTGCATGATATGTGGTTTCAACAAGACGGTGCCACATGCCACACAGCACGCGAAACAATGCCGCAATTGCGAGGCGAGTTTGGTGAACAGTTAATTTCACGTTTCGGGCCGGTCAATTGGCCGCCTAGATCGTGCGATTTGACACCATTAGATTATTTTTTGTGGGGGTATGCCAAGGCTAATGTGTATAGGGACAAGCCCGCTTCGATTGACGCGCTGGAAGCCAACATCCATGCATTCATTCGTGAGATACCGGCCGATATGTGTGAAAGAGTATGCCAAAATTGGACTCAGCGGATGGGCTACCTGAGACGCAGCCGCGGTCAACATTTGCATGAAATTATCTTTAAACATTAAATTGCAAGGTTCAAACTATCGATTCAAATAAATATTTCATTCATTTTTTCGAATTTTTTGTGTTTTTTTTTTTAAAAAAGTTCTAAGCCTCTTAAAAAATCACCCTTTAGAACGAATACTCATCCATGATCAAAAGCCTCCACGACACAATACAGGAATGTCTGCTGAATCTACAAGCTCTTGGAGTGGACACAGAGAACTGGGATCAGCTCTTACAACACACATAAGTATGAAGGTTGGATAGCAACACCGACGCATTTTTGTAGCAATCATTACAGCAACTAAAAGAACTTCCAACGATAAATGAGTTTTTATAATTCCTTCAGACACGCATTCAATCTTTAGAAGCATTAGGAACAAAAACGTATAAGTTGAATGCAGAGGAACACCACAAAAGGCACGCCAAGCCTATGTGCTTGTTTTGTAAGAGTGACCATAAGAAATTCAACTTGCCAAAAGTTCTTGCAATTAAACCAAAATGATCGTTTAAACTTAGTTAAATTGTCGAAACTTTGCATGAATTGCTTTAAAGATGGTAACACATCATCCACATATACATACTTCCGGAGGATGCAGAAAATGCTCGAAGAAGCATAACGCACTCCTGCACCTTCAATGCAACACACTTCAAGCAAGATAATAACCGATGGTAACTACCTTACATCATGCGCACCGAAAAGGGATGAATCCACGTCTTCGTATTGTTTCTCTTTCTCTTTAATAGGAAAGGTCTGGGAAAAATCTCAAGAGGAAGCTGCATGTGGTATCAATACCATTTCATACTACGATCTTACCAATCAGCTAGAGAAGTTCTGGAAAATGAAGGATTACGAACAAATGTCACAGGAATCAAAATGCGAGTCTGATTTTAGCATCGAAAAGGTAACTTTGATGGGCATTTTATAGTAAGACTGCCGTTCATCGGGAATCCCGATCGGGACAAATAAATGCTTCACCAGAGGACATAAAGGACCAACAAATCATCTGGACGCATGATCAGAAGGAAAAGCTAAAAACTTACGAGTTATCAACCGTTACCTATAAAACTACATCCGCATTCTATCTGGCAACAAAATGTCTACAAAAATTAGCTAATCCGTAAGCTTTCAAATACCCACTGAGTGCGGCTGCACTAAGAGATGAATTTACATGGACGACGTAATGACTGGATCCAACTGTCTAAGGGAAGCTTTAGACATCCGACAGCAGATAGCAAAGATTCTCCAATCAGCGGGCTTCAAGTGCGCAAACCATTCCCAATTACTGGAACAATTGACACTTTAATAACTAGCCATACAAACAGACGTAGATAGTGATAGAATCAGTCAAGTGCAACAATAAGGGGTTACTTGGTTACCAGTGTCAGATGAATTTCAAATAAAAATCTGATGCTTAGATGCAAAACGGATAACAAAACGGAATGTTTTATCTGACATAGCTCAAGTTTTCGACCCTCTGGGCATTATGAGTCCAGTTACTATTACTGCAAAACGATTTATGCAAAGCTTATGGAAACAAAATGCCCAACAGGACCAGCAGGTTCCCTGTACACTATACATGCAATGCCTCGCATTCAGGGAAGTATTGCGTCGTTAAGTAACATTTACACTGCGGTTCATGGGATTAGAAGCACTTTGTATTTCCAACTTTACTTTTTATACCCTCCACAGGAAGGTATATTCACTTTGCAAATACATTTGTAACGCCAAGAAGGAGTCACCGGAGACCTCATAAAGTATATATATTCTGAATCAGCATCACATTGAAAATGGGCTATGTCGGTAAAGTAGTTCTGGTACCCCCCTCACAAAACCAGTTTTGCATGACTTGTATACCCTCGATATTAAGGCATCGGCCAGGCCGATGATAACACTTTTACTTGTTTACTTTTGTATGGCTATGAGAGAAAAACAAATAATGCTGCAAGAAATGCCAATGAATACTCAACAAAATAATAAATAAAATCAAGTAAAAGAATTTTCATCGGCCTTGCCGATGCTTTGATATCCACCTACGTGAAGTTAGCACGCACTTTTTCTAGAATGAAAAACGTGAAATGCAGTTCGATAAACATTTGTTTGTTGTTGTTTGTACTGAATTTTTTTCGTTTGTAGTTCAACCGTTACAATGTTAGAAGCATTAGAAAAATATTTCAGCGCGCACTTTTGAGCTTTTGAAATGAAACCAGCCAGTTGGATTCGAAATCGTTTGTAGTTGTTTGTAGTGAAATTCTTTTTTTCCCAAAAATGTCTTACTTCGGAGATATAGATAAGGATATTTGTGTTTGCATCTATAACTCCGATTTTCCAATAAACAAAAATTATTTGAAATTACTATTGCATTAAGCACATCCAAACTTAAATAACTGCATAAATTTCTGAATGCACTCAAGCGTTAGTTAATAAAATGCAATTGAAGTCAAAAAGGTAAACGTATTTCCGCAAAGCATTCATCCGTGTCCATCGATATGAGTCATAAATTGTCAATTAGCAACAACAACCAATCAATTTTCTATTCCTTTGAATAACCTTAAAGAACGACCACTTCTAAACAATTTATAGCAACAGAAACATATATTTTGCAAACTCTGAGCAACTGGCTATCTAATCCAATACAAATGATTTGGTTCTATCACAAATAAGAAGATTTTGATGCAACTTATGCAAACAGTAGTTTGTCATATAAACTCATATTAATATTTCGGTTATTAAGCAACTCAAAGTAGTGAAATCTATTATTTTATAATGCTTTCTATTAGATGCTTCTAATGGAATAAAAAAAAGTGATATTTTTTTGATAGATAACGATTTATTCAAAATATAAGAAAATGGGTGAAATCGTGTGCGCAACCCGATTAAAGGGGACGGATATTTCAAATGCTGGACAACCACAAACAACAAAAACTAGTTAGTTGTTAATAATATAGTTAATAATAATAGTAATAAAACCGAAAATAGCAAAATTGTTCCAACCAAAGAGAATTTATATGCAATTTAAGCAGTCGACCTAAAACCCTCGTTATCTCCGAAACGGTACAAAGCCAAGTGATTAAATTTATTATTTTCAACAGTTTTCTACCTAACTAATCTAATAAAACACAAATTGTATCCATCAGCCTAACGGTTTATGATTTATATATAATTTAAGCGAAATTGAAATTAAATTTTTTTTTGTGTTGTGTTGTTTGTAGTGAAATTTTTAGCGTATGTAGTTCATCCGTTAGAAAGTTAGAACCATTTAAAAAAAAAATTTGCAATCCCTTAAATCCGTGTTATCTCCGAAACCGTAGCAAGCAGAGTGATAAAATTTTCTATTTTCGAAAGTGTTCCAGTTCACTAATCGAATAAAAATCAAATTGCGTCAATCGGCCTAACGGTTTATGATTTATTTGAAATTTAAGCAAATATAGCTCCCAACTTAAGGGGCTCATAACTCAAAAACTGTGGAACTATAAACGATGAAATTCTATATTTCTATTCTATACACCCTTTTTTACCTCTGATATAAAAAAGAAGACAATCCTCATTATAGACAACTTTTTATTCGCAATTTAAGGGAAGCCTTAAATGGATTCAATCGCTTATGGTCCCATTTCACTAATTTTTAAGCGAACAACAAACGACAAACAACAACTACATACGAATGTCTATCGAACCGCATTTTACGTTTTTCATTCTAGAAAAAGTGCGCGACTTACGTACCTACCTACCAGTATCACAATTGTCATGTTAACGACTACTATATGCAAAGTCCCAGCAACTACAACATCTTAACAACAGCATAACACAGGCAGCACCGTAACAGCAGAACATAAATGTAATAAACTTCAGGGTCACACTTATGTAGAACTCTGGCGACAAGTGTGCACCTGCAGCTTAGTCACAACCGCGATTAACATTCTGTTGTTGGTGATAAGGGAACCATATTATGTACTCCTATACGATTTGTGTTCTTGTCTCTGTTATTTTAAGTTTTCGTTATGATGTTCTATGTTAGAGTTAAGTTAGTCGTAAGTTGAACTTGGCATAATAAAGAACACTTTATAACGTAGTGGAAATTCCTTGTTTGCTTGCGCTTACGCTAAAAACGTAATTGGCGCAGTCGGTGCTTGGGATTACTAATTACAGCATACAACAAAAAAAAAGTGAACAGTCGAGTAGCTTAAAAATCGTACCTGGAAAAGTATTTCGTTCTCTTCGAATGAATATCGGAGTGGTGGATTTCTATCCTTTAACGAGAAGAACCTAATCATATAAATAAAATTGGTGTGGTTCTGTTCGACTATGATTGAATTTGACTGCATGTTTTTAAATGCAAAAATCTTAGGAACTACTGAATATATTCTGATGCATTTTCCACAGGCCTAATGAGGATACCTAGGCCTACAGTCTCCACTTTGTTTTAAATCTATATTTCTATAAATTTCGGAAAAAAATGAACAAGAGTAACTTATTTTTTCGTTTCGTTTCGCTTTTTTCTTTGCAACGCTTTCCGTTCGAAAATACTAGGAGCATTTAAATATAGTAAACACCATCTTATAGAGGACATCTGCGGGTACAACTTAGGATATCCATTAACTCGAAAACTTAAAAGGTTTTTAAATAAATAGACAACATTTTAAACATTTCTACGATTTTCACCTGCGTGAGTGGATATGCACTTCACTCTCAAATCAAACATACTAACCCCGCGATATATTGACATCTCTCTTAACCTTATTTTACTCCTGTAAGGGAGAGGGAGACAGACAGGTGCAGTGTGCTGTTTGGTTTGCTAAGAAAAAAAAAGAAACCCATAAATGAAATGTCAAGTATGTATGTAGGAAAGGTTTGTAAATATTTATGAAAGAAAAGTCAAATAGTTATAGGTATCAGTGATACCAGATCGTGGGTAATTACCCATTTCGCGGGTATTTTGCCTTTCAAAAACAGCTTAAAAAGCGATCAAGATGAGTCAGTAAATTAACCGCTCGAGTTTATAAATAGCATTATAGACCATGGCTTTCCTGCTAATAAAATTGAATTAAAATTTTGAGAAAACATTATGTTGCTTCGCAACATGAATCCCCTCAAGCTCTGTAATGGAACCAGATTGAGAGTGATATTGTTACAGAAAAACTTTATTGAGGCGTTCATTTTAACTGGGTGTGGTAAAGGAGAAACAGTGCTTATAACACGAATACCTACAAATAATTCCCAACAGTTATTCATTTCAGTTTAAATGAATTCAATTTCCTATTAATGTTTGTTCTTCCATGACAATTAATGAGTAACAGGGCCAAACTTTGAGAAAAGCGGGAGTTGATTCAAGAAAGAATTGCTTCACGCACGGGCAGTTATATGTAGCGTGCTCCAGGGTAATTAATAAAGGAAATCACTATCTTAGCCGATAGAAACAAAACCGCTAACATAGTATAGAAAGAAGCGTTACATAAATAAAAGCATTATAAAATTATTTTCTTTCATTTTCATTGTCCACTCAGACTCAGCCTTCGGGAGTTTTTTTTTTTAGATCGGGTTCAAGTCCCTCACTTTTGAAGAAGGCTTCCTCACTTTATACCTCTACAATGTCTTTCGATGATTTTTTGATTTTTCCTTCCAGCGATTATCAAAAGAAATAAAAAGTTGTGTCACCTAGAAGACAGTACATTTCTTTAATTTTTTTTTATCAGCTGTTCTGAAGCCACATTTTGCACGGGCGAAGCCGGGCGGGTACAGCTAGTCCATTACATAAAAGAAAGTGTCCGAAGCGATGTAATCCCATAACTCGAGATTGGCCGAAATGATTTTGATGATTTATACTTTGTTGAAAAGGTATATTCTCAGTACGGGTTTAAAAAAAAAAAAACTTCAAAATGTCTTATTTTGACCACCCAGCGTGTTACGACAGGTTTTTTTTAAATGTATTTCTTTTTCATTTTGTATTTATTTATTTTGGCAACAACCAAAAAAGAATCAAATTTGAATGTAACATATCGTATCGCCATTGAACTGTCAGATAGAAACGCAAATTAACGCCATCTATTATCGATCAATGGAGAAGCCAATTTTGTTTCATGTGTGGTGGCGCTGTCCACGTTGACTGTGCCATTTGATTCAGTTGCGCAGTTTCTTCATTCGTTGCTGTTTCAGCGTCCATATTGCACTTTGCGAATTCCTGTTTTGTTCGATCGAATAACTTTTGCCGGCCATTGCGCATTACAGCTTCGGATTTCTTCATTGTGATTTTGTGAGTTTTTGTGAATTAAAAATTAAGCCTTAAAATTGTGTTCGTTTGTCGCCGATTCATGCCTTAACGCATCTACCGATTTTAACCAAACTGTCACACATCTTTGGTATTGGTCTATATATCACTTTTGTGAAGTTTGGTAGAAATTGGAAAACGTATGTGTATGTTGTGCGTGCGTGAAAAAACATTTGAATTTCATTACATTTTGTTGTTTTTCCAAATTATTTATATAAAAATCAATTTCTGAGGGTTAGTCGGATAAAAACTCAAAAACGGCTCAACGGATTTGAATATTTTTTTTTATTTTTTTTATATTGAATCAGAAATGGTTTAGGAGAAATAAAAAGGTTCACAGGTGACGCTGTACTAAGCACATATCGTTTTATCATCTATCGCCTTCTATAGGTATATTATATATATATATAAAAATAATTCGCATTGTGTTTAGACTGATGTTCCATTAGTGTCTCATACGATTTTGTTTTTTGGAAATTTCAAATGAAAGGTGACGTCAAAACCAAGGTTTGTATGTATAAACGGTCTTTGTATTTGTATTGGTTGTAGGTACGAGTTATCGGAATTTAGTGAACAAACCTGTGTCGACTTCCAAAACCCCTCAACCGATTTAAATGAAATTTGGTCAATGTGTATGGTTGGTTGCAGCTTAAAAGATAGGATAGTTTTGGTGGCCATCCGATAGGTGGCTCTGTTGTCAATCTCCGAAACCACTCAACTGATTTCAATGGAATTTTGTGGATGGGCATATTTGGTTACAGAAAGGAAGACGGAATAGTCTTAGACCCGATAAGTGGCGCTTCTGTCGATTTCCAAAAATACTCAACCAATTTCAATGAAATGTTGTGGATGTGTATGGTTGGTTGCATCTTAAGGGATAGGAAAGTTTTGGGCCCGATTGGTTGCGCTGTATCGCAAGCATTAGAGAATATATGATGTGGCATGTGGCCTACGTGTGGGAAGGCCGTAGAAAGAAGGGGAATTATATTGTATACTACCATTTTTCCAAGTTGACCACTAGTCCAAGTAGTCCAGTATACTAACCACTGAGCCACCGTGTTCACAAGTCGCAACTACTGATATTTAATGTTCCATAGGACCTTTATCGAATGTGAAGTGGGAAAAAAAATTTCCGAACGGTGATTCTTACTTCCCGGGCAAACTTTGAGCGACCGCCATGACATCACCGCACGATTTTTTTAAACAAAACCTGAAAACGATAGTGGACTTTGCCGTTGAGCACAATCGCGTACTCGGTTAAAAGGCAGAAGCGAGCATTGCTTATTGCCCACATTCGGTTTGGGTTCGATGTCGCGCTTTTATAAACCCGCTTTTTTAAAATCCCGCTTTTTAAAATCCCGCCTCTTATAATCCCGTTTCTTATTTACAATCAAAAGTAGTTGCGGTGATTTTTTAAAATATGGCAACTACTTTTGATTGTAAAAGCGGGATAATAAGAAAATTAAAATAAATTAAGCAATGAGTGTTTTTTTGAAATGCAGTTTATTTTAACATTTATCATTTTTAGAGGAAGTAACAAAATAAGAAATAAATAATATCAAACAAAATTTTTAAGTAATAAATATGACAATCTTCAATAATTAAAAACAAAATATAAAGTAGCGTTATCTATATTATAAGGTTAAAACCGTTAGCAAGAGGTAGGTTTTTATGTGCATTATATACTATTTTTGCAATGCGTAAAAACAATATAGAATACCTATGTAAGCAAAAACAAATGTGTGCTTACAGTAAAAACTAAAAACATTCGAATGCATCTTCTTTTTGGTCGAGTATTTTTAATATTTTTAAATAAATATCTAATAATATAATAAACAAGTAAAAGTGTTATCATCGGCCTGGCCGATGTTTTGATACCCTCCACTGCATACAAGTCATGCAAAATACCAGAACTACTTGACCGACATAGCCCATTTTTAATACCAACCTAACGACGATAAAAGAAGTCCTTTCACAAAACTTCATTCACCTAGGTTGATTCTTTTGGACGATATCGTGTTTTCAACGGAAAGAGGGATACATGGGTCTACATAATATTGGTTTTGTATGGGAGGTACCAGAACTACTTGACCAACATACCCCGTTTTCTATATCAACCTGACGCTGATAAAAATAAGTGCTCTCACCAAATTTCATTCACCTACGTCAATTACTTTGGGCGCTATCGTGCTTTCAACAGACAGAGAGGAACATGGGTCCAATATTGGTTTTGTATGGGAGGTACCAGAACTACTTGACCGACATAGCTCATTTTCAATACCAACCTGACGCCGATAAAAAGAAGTCCTTTCACCAAATTTCATTCACCTACGTCAATTACTTTGGGTGCTATCGTGCTTTCAACAGACAGACAGACAGACAGACAGACAGACAGACAGACAGACAGACAGACAGACAGACAGACGGACAGACGGACATGGCTAAATCGATTCAGAATGTGATCCTGATTCAGAATATATATACTTTATGAGGTCTCCGGTGACTCCTTCTTGGCGTTACAAATGTATTGGCAAAGTGAATATACCTTCCTCTGGAGGGTATAAAAAGCGCATATAACCAACATCTAGTTTTTTGATAAAAATGTTTTGTAAAAAAACGGGACTAGCGGGATTTGGCGAGATTTTAAAAAAGCGGGATTATAATAGATCGTGGTTTTGAACAAGCGGGATTTTAGAAGACTGGATTTTAAAAAAAAACTGTATTTTAGCAGACGAGATTTTAAAACTTTTTTGTCGGGATTTTTGAAAAGCGGGATTCCGATACGCTTCCCCCATATTCTGCTCTGGTTGATTTGGTTGATTGAGAAAATCTGACCGGAACAACTCGATTCAATCATTAGCGCAATAAAAACGATCAAGAAGCCCGAAAATCTATGAAGTTTCTATGCATTCAACTCAATTCAATTCCAAGGGAGTTTCAGGCGTTCAGTCGGGATGTTAATAATTTAATCAATTTCAGGCGGTACGAAGTTCACCGGGTAAGCTAGTCTATATATATAAAAGAAAGTATCCGAAGCGATGTAATCCCATAACTCGAGATTGGGCGAACCGATTTTAATGATTAATACTTTTTTTGAAAGGTATTTTCTCAATACGGGTTTTAAAAAAAAAAATTTAAATGTCTTACTTTCACCAACCAGCGTGTTACGAGTACGACAAGTTTTTTTTCGATTTTTAAAAAATTTTTTTTTTTATTTTGTATTGTAGTGGTTGAGTTGGGTTCTGGGTACAGAGTTCTCAGAATTAAAACAGAGACACTTTTTACAAAATGGATATAATTTATTTAGTTCTTTAGGAAATGAATACTTCTTTGTAAACTTCTACAGAGGCGGAAGTGCTCTGCCGAACTGCTTGGAATTCAAAATTGAAGTGAATAAATTACAAATTATCATCGTTTTTATATCGTTTTTCAAAGAGCTTTAAGATTTGAAAATGCTAGAAGAGCTTTTGAATTTGAATAAATAATGAGCTTTTATACAAATAAATGTGGTTGCTATGATGTGGCTGCTACAGTCTCCCCCTCTGGAACTTCAATCGTCTCGATGAGGTGACAGAAAGTTTTTATGGGCCCTTTTTGGGTCGTCCTCTTCTTCGCAGTCTGTGGACTGGTGCGGCATTGTTTGAGATATTACACTTCGTTATGGCTGAAGCGTGATATGACCCGACTGGTGTAGTTAAGTCGTCTTTGTGAGCAATTTTGTATGTGGATTCTCAAATTTTTTCGATAACTACATTCGGACCATCCCGTCGTGGAACGAACTTTGACGTTGTGTTTTTTCCCGATTGACTCAATACATGTGTTGTAACCAGAACCTCATCTCCCACACTAACATGTCCCTGAGGTCTTCTTTTCTTGTCGACGTAGGATTTATTACGATCCTGAGTTTTTTCAGCGGCTTCTCGGGCTGTTTGTAGAGTTTTAGCCAATTCGATCAGTTTGGGTGTTATTTGTGGAATGAAATTTTCGGATTCCGCAATGGCTCTTAGATCGTTGTTAATATCATCAATTGTCCTACATTCTCGTCCGAATGTCAAATATGCTGGCGTGTAACCCGTACTTTGACATTTGGAGGTATTCATGGCAAACCTGATGGCAGGGAGGTTTTCCTTCCAAGTGGTGTGGTTGTTGCCGACCAGGATTGCAAGTTGAGTTTTCATGTCGCGATTTCTTCTTTCGACTGGATTTGCTGATGGGTGGTAAAGTGGGGTTGTGATATGCTGTATTCCGAGACAGTAAACTAGTTGCTGCATGAGGGCGGCCACAAATTGCACTCCATTATCCGATATCAGACGTCTAGGTGGACGAGGACGAGGGAACAATTTTCTGTTGTTGCGTCTTTTAGTGGAAAAATTGCAGTCAATTGTATCTCTGGCATGCTATACAGTTGCCGACATGTTTAGTTATGTCAATTCTCATCCTCGGCCAATAATACCTGGTCATAATATGAGCAATGGTGCGTTCCACACCGTAATGTCCAGCGGTCGCAAGGTCATGATATTTATGGAGGATCCCTGGTCGTTCTTGAGTTGGCACAACAAGCTGCACATCGTCAGCATCGGATTCTGGGGAAAATCTATAAAGTATGCCCTCATTCATGATGTAGCCTCTAGCTGTCCAGCGAGGTATGTTTTCATCTGTGGTCTCGAATGATTTTATTATTTCTTTAAGTTCATCGTCTTGTAATTGGGCTTTACGTACTTCGTCTGGTTTTCTAGCTGGTAGGTCTATTTGTACATTGCATATTTCGGTGCTGAGGTCAGAACTTGAACAAGGTGGTCTTGATAGCATGTCTGCAACTTTGTTTGTGTTACCTGGAGTATATTCGATGTTAATGTTGTATGGTTGTAATTGTAAGGCCCATCGTGCTAGTCTACCGGTTAGTGACTTGAGTGTCATTAACCATCTCAATGGCTGGTGGTCAGTTAAAAGAGTAATTCTGGATCCTTCTATATATCCTCGAATATAATTGACTGCCCAGACAATGGCCAATGCTTCCCGCTCGGTTGTGGAGTAATTACGTTCGGCGTTTGTTAGAAGTCTGGAAATATACTCAACTGGGTTTTCATCTTATTTCTCCCCCTGGACCAATACTGCTCCTATGGCGTAGCTGATAGCGTCCGTTTTGCGGAAAAAAGCTTGATCTTCACGCGCTTGTTGCAGTATGGGGGCAGATACTAAAGCTGTTTTTAGCGTGTCAAATGATTTTTTTTCTTCTCTTCCCCATTTTCATCTAATATTTTTCTTGGTTAGGTTGCTGAGTGGTTTTGAAATGCCAGCAAAGTTTTCTACAAAACGTCGGTACCAAGAGCTTGTTTGTAGGAAAGAAAGAACCTCTTTGACATTTCTTGGCTCTGGTCGGGCTAGTATAGCAGCTGTCTTTTCTGGATCTACCTCTATACCATTGCTGGTTATAAGGTGTCCTAAATATTTAACTGTTGGGCAACAGAACTTTGATTTGTTCCTGTTTGCTTTGAGTTTGAACAATATGAGCCGTTTAAGGACTTTGGTGAGGTGATCATAATGTTCCGTAAAACTACTGGAACAAATAATTATGTCGTCCAAATATGTCAACAAGCACCAACCTTCAGCAGTAAGTCCTTTTTGAAATTTTTCCATAAGTCTTGTAAAGGCGGCTGGGGCATTTCTTAAGCCAAAAGGCATACGATTAAAACAGAAGATTCCAAAAGGCGTTACAAAGGCCGTTTTTTCGATGTCATTCTTTGCTTTGGAGATCGAATGTTTCTTTTATATTTCGTACTTTTTGTGGCATGGATAGTATCATCAATTCTTGGAAATGGCTGCTGATCTGGTACTGTTATTTTATTTAGAGCACGATAGTCGATGCAAACACGTATTTCACCATTCTTTTTGGGTACAATAACAACTGGAGCTGCCCTTGCTCTACCATTTTGTTGAGGGCATTTTTGAGTTGACTTTTTCGTGTTATGGAAAGTCTGTATGGTGTTGTTGCTATTGGTGGGTGATTGCCGGTGTTGATTCGGTGTTCGGCGTATGGTGTTGGCTCTGCTAAAGGTTCGAATACTGACCGAAATTCTGTCAATAATTGGTTCAGTTGATCTTGTTCGGAGGTACTAAGGTCTGCTCCTTCATCTTCTCTAAGAGATAGATCGATTGACATTAGCACAATTTCAGTGCAGAACTCATCAGTATCCATTCGCTCTTCATTTTGACGTAAGTCTGGAAACAAATCTTCTTCCTTATTCTTCCTTTTAGGAGTTATTTCGTTACGTAAAGAGTCACTAAAGATGCTGTGTATGGAATAAGGCGAATAGTCATTATTTTGAAACACACGGGTTGTATGTGTTTCCCATGGTTCTGGTCCATATCCTTCATCTATTTCATTAGGCGAAAAATGTAATGGGGTTATTGGACAATGAGCAGTATGGATCATGGTTCTTTTCTTTTTGTTTTGAGCTGAACGTGATTTTGACCCGTGTTTGTTTTGTTTGGGCGTCTTCTACAATGGGGAAATCGGTTGAATTTCATTGAACCATTGATTGTACTCTTGACATTCGTCAGACATTTCCTGGGAGGGAGTAACAACGTATGGTGTGGGCGTTCTTTGTAATGGAGAAATCGCTTGTATTTTCTTAAACCATTGGTTGTATTTTTCACACTCACTAGACATTTTCTGGGAAGGAGTAACAACAGTGTTGGATGTGTCGAAGAAATCAAAAGTTCTCCTAGGTTGGTCCAGGAAATGCCAACATCATTGTCCCAAATTTAAAACAACACCATTCTCTTCAAGGAAGTCAATACCAATCAGTGTCCTGTTTTTTTTTGCTTTGGGAAGCGCTATAAACTTAATTGGTCTGATTCGATTTCCAAAAATAATAGTTGTGGAAGCCATGTATACATCGCCGCGTTGGATACTTCCATCAGCAAGGCTGACGACAGCATTTAACTGCTGGAACTTTGTGCCATAGCGTAAGAGGTGCTCAAACAGGTGACGGCCAGCTACGCTAGTCCTTGCAGCGGTATCAATGTATGCCAATCCTTTTTCACCATGTGACATTATGGATATGGTTAGTAAATCGTTACCGAGACTATTTTTTATTAGGTTGAATGATACGGTTTGAGGTCCTTTTGGCAAATCTTTACAAGTAGGGCAGTTGAATCTTAGAAAGCCAGGAGCTTTGCATTTGGAGCAGTAAATACCTTGACTTGAAGGTGATTTCCACTGCCGTGCTGCTTCTGTTTCGTCTTTTACATTTTTCCTGCATTCTGCTACTGTATGACCTATATGGGTGCAGTAACTGCAACGCTTCTTTCCTTCTGATTTCTCAGCATATTGTTGCTTCTCAGCCATGTTATGCTCTATAGCTCTAGCTTTGTCTATTAGCTCTTGAAATGTAGAGATGCTTTCACGAGGAGTTCCATCTCTAATGGAAATGTGGAGTAAGCCGTAGACTAGGTCCAGCATCATTGTTTCGCCTGGTTTAGGGTTAGGCAACTGTGAAAGTAGTGCTCTCTTCTTTCGAATGAAATCGTCTGTAGATTCCTTAATTTTTTGCTTAGTCTCAAAGACTTCTTGATATATCCTGTATGCGGGTTTGGAAGGTGCAAACGCATTTCGAAGCAAAGAGAGGACGTCAGCCCTTGTTTGTGCTTCAGTCTTAACTCCTTGCCACAAGCTTCGCGCATCGTCTGCGAGGAGTAGTGCAAAGCCCTTAATTGCGGCGGTTTCGGTAATGTGCTCAACGTCCTTGTAGCAGGTAATCGTTGCAATGAATTCTTCTACCTTAACTGGGTCCCTTTCCCCTTTAAAACGACTTGAACAGTTGCTTAAACTTCCTGTTCTTGCGTTTGACTGCATTACTGCAGCGAGCATTCGCTGCAATTGCTCTTCGTTGAAAGCAATCGGTGTAATGAAACCGGTCTGCTGTTTAATTGCCGCTATGCGTGTATTTCTGCGTGGGACGTCCGCAGTAGATACTTTCTGTCGCCAACAAGGTAACAAACTGAAAACTCTGGCCGCGAGGTGGGCGCCAATTGTAGTGGTTGAATTGGGTTCTGGGTACAGAGTTCTCAGAATTAAAATAGAGACACTTTTTACAAAATGGATATAATTTATTTAGTTCTTTAGGAAATGAATACTTCTTTGTAAACTTCTACAGAGGCGGAAGTGTTCTGCCGAACTGCTTGGAATTCAAAATTGAAGTAAATAAATAAGCTTTAAGATTTGAAAATGCTAGAAGAGCTTTTGAATTTGAATAAATAATGAGCTTTTATACAAATAAATGTGGTTGCTACGATGTGGCTGCTACAGTATTTATTTATTTTGGCAACAACCAAGAAAAGAATCAAATTTGGATGTAACATATCGCATCACAATTGAACTGTCAGAATGTCAGATAGACACGCAACGTAATGCCATCTATTATCGATCCATGGAGAAGCCAATTTTGTTTCATGTATTGTTTCCACGTTGACTGTGCCATTTAATTCAGTTGCGCAGTTTCTCCATTCGTTGCTGTTTCAGCGTCCATATTGCACTTTGCGAATTCGTGTTTTGTTCGATCGAATAACGTTTACCGGCCATTGCGCATTACAGATTCGGATTTCTTCATTGCGATTTTGTGAGTTTTTGTGAATTAAAATTGATAATGAGAATATATAGAAGAATAGAAATGAGTGTATTTATATTGTACTATTTTCATTTCATTTGAACAGTGGCGATCGAGCGATTGAGGCATTTTGCGATTTTGTGCTGTGTTGCATTGTCGGTTGGCTATTGGGATTTGTCTGTTAGAAGTGGTACGTTTTTTTTTTTTTATAATTGACACGCGCTAAAGAGGTTATGACTACTCTTATAGTGCAATGTGATTTACACAGCACGGGCATTAAGAAAATTGGGTTGGAGAAGATAGGAGATACCGATGCACATTAGTCTTAAATGTCTGCAAACTGCACTGAGGAGGAAAGACAGAGCCGGGCAAGGCATTCCACATTCGCGTTGTACGGCTTATAAACGAGTCTCTATATTTCATGGTACGACCGAAGATGGGCTAAATGGTAAACTGATTGGCAGTATTGCGGTTGAATTGCTGAAGGGGCGGAATGCAGCTGGCAAGTTCATTTGAGCACTGTTTGTTAAAAAAGCGGTAAAACAGTGTGAGACACGTAACGTTTCTTCGATGTTCAAGCGAATGAATAGAATTCGCGATATTCGTATCTCCTATTAGTTTCAACGCACGATTTGGGATCCTATCCAGTATGTGCAATGTGGTTTTTGGCGCACCAGACCAGATATGGGAATTGTACTCTTATTTGGGGCGAATGAACGCCTTATATATTGTAGCCAGATCAGAAGGGGTAAAATATTTCTTGCACCGTTTGAGAAAACCTAGACATTTCGCAGCATTCTTAGCGACTTCGTGTATGTGGTCATTCCAAAGAAGGTTGTCATGAACGCACATACTGAGAATGGAAAGTCTTTCGGTTTCGGTGATGCAAGTGCCATTCATGGATAATGGCTGTAGGATCTGGTTTCGCTTTAGAGACAGCAGACAACATTGTGTTTTCGAAGCATTAAATTCTGAACCCCATTTTAAAATGTTATCAAGGTCGGAATTTAATGAGCTTAACATACGCTGCCGTTCCAGTTCTACGGCCGAAGAGCAGGGACGTGAGTCCTGGAAAGAATATGAGAAGCTAAGAGTGCTGTCATCAGCGAAGGAATGGATTGGATTAGAAGTTGCAGACAAGAGATCATTTATAGAAATGAGAAAGAGAGTTGGAGACAAAACGGAGCCTTGGGGGACACCAGCATTTATATGGTGAGTATCGGACTTGAAACCATCCGAAACAACTTGAATTGAACGGCCAGAAAGGTAGTTTCTAATCCATTGAACAAGAGACGCATCGATGCCATTAGCACGCATTTTCGACAAAAGAGCTTGGTGCCAAATTCTGTCAAATGCTTCTGAAATATCAAGCGCAACAATCTTCGATTCACCGAAGTGATGGAGAGATTGGTTCCACTTCTCGGTGAGATAAGTCATCAAATCACCAGTGGACCTGTTGCCACGAAAACCGTACTGCCGGTCATTGAGGTGTTTCCGAGATTCAAGATATTTCATAAGATGACGATTTATCAGCGTTTCCATGACCATAGAAATAATGGACGTAAGTGCTATGGGTCGGTAATTGGTGGGCGAAGAAGATTCGTCTTTTTAGGGACGGGCTGGATAAATGCTCTTTTCCACCTTCTCGGGAAGAGTCCAGAAGAATAAAGGAGATGAAAAAGCTTACGCAGTGGTTTTGCCAGTGTGGAAGAACACCTCTTCAGAACGATGGGGGAGATACAGTCTGGACCAGCGGATTTATTTATGTTGAGATCATGTAGTACCCTTGCAACTGTGCGAGTGCGAAAATGGATTTGTCCCATGGTAAATTCGACGCTCTAGAGCACAGGTGGAGGCAAAGCGCAATCTGGGAGCACCGAGCTGGCTGCAAAATGTGCAGCAAACAGATTAGCTTTGTCTAAAGAGCTGACAGCTGGAGTGTCATTGTAAATGAGAGAGGGGATCGATGGAGAGGCCGAATTCTTAACATTTTTTTACAAATGACCAAAAGTTTTTACTACCCTTGGGACATTGTAGTATTTTTTGCCTCAGCTTTCGGTCGTCGGAGATTTTGACACGCTCTATGAGGGCATTGCAGTCATTCCTGGCTCGTTTGAACTTTTTTCGGTTTTCCTCAGATGGGTTGGCCTTGTAAGACCGAAAACTCAACTGCCTTAGACTAATAGCCTCTTTACAGCTCGAGTCGTACCACGCGGTTTCTTTTGGTTTGATACTGTTTATCCTGTGAGGGATAAAGGATTTCATACCTAAGGTGATTATATTTGTTACCATATCAGCGGCGGCATCCACGTCGTTATCGAGGAAGCATAACGACCAGTTAAAACTCCTAAAGAAGCTGTTAAGTCCGCTCCAGTTGGCTTTCTCGTATTGCCATACGGTTCTTTTCGGAGTTTTTTCTTTAACTTTGTGGTCGTAGTTCGAGAAATTAGGTTATATGGTACAGTGGTCTGACGAGCCTAGAGGCGATAATACTTCAATGGAGTATTTATTAGGGTGGGAGGTGAGAAACAAGTCCAGTGTGTTGGCATTTTGACCGTCAATGTCTGGTACACGTGTTGGCGCATTTACAAGCTGGGTTAATTGGTTTAGCTCAGCAAAGATCTGAACATAAATTCCTTCGGGTGTTGACTGTCCGGAATGTCGAAGCCAGTCAGAATTGTGAACATTGAAATCGCCCGCAATGACGATTTCAGTATGAGGGTACAAGGAAACAATTCTAGTTATGGAATCAGACAACACATCGAACTCGTTACAGTCGAGTTGCTGTCAAAATAAGGGCTTCTATAAAGAAAACAGTAATGAATTACTTGCCTACGGACATGGAATTTGAGCCATTTGAAATTAAATTCTGGGTTGGAACACTGGCCATAATCTTGAGGAACTTGGTAGGCTACATCATTACGCACATAAATGGCTAGACCTCGATGTAAGAAGAATAATGGCACTAAGCGATATCCAGGTAGATCAGATTCTGATGAGTCAGACTTTCCACCCACCTGTGTGAGACCCAGTGCCAAAACAGCTGGTTTGTGTTTGGAAACATGAGCGTACGCCGAAAAGCGATTCGATCGCAGCCAACCAATGTTGCACATACTTACTTACTTAAGGTGGCGCTACAGTCCGGGGTGGACCTGGGCCTCAACCAACAAGCGTCTCCAGCCAGCACGATCTTTGGCCAGCTGTCTCCAGTTTCGCACGCTAAGTTGGTTAAGGTCCCCTTCCACTTGCGCGCGACACCTGAGTCGCGGTATTCCCCCCTCGGGTGTGGATTCGAAGATCTTCCGGGCCGGAGCATTGACGTCCATTCGCTCTACATGACCCAGCCACCTCAGTCGTTGGACCTTTACTCTTCTGGCTAGGTCGATGTCGCTGTACAGCCCGTACAGTTCGTCGTTGTATCTCCTCCTCCATTCACCGTCTATGCAGACGGGACCGAAAATTACTCGAAGAATTTTCCTCTCGAAGTAACCAAGAGTAGCCTCATCCGCTTTTGATAGAGTCCATGCCTCTGCACCATAAAGTAGGACTGGGATGATCAAGGTCTTATGAAGGGTCACTTTAGTTGTTCGAGAGAGGGCTTTGCTACTCAATTGCTTTCTTAGCCCAAAGAAACAGCGATTGGCAAGAGTTATTCTTCGTTTAATCTCAGCGCTGTTCACCTCAAAGTTATATCTGTCTATGGTGACATTTTGTCCAAGACGACGGTGTTGGGTGTCCTTTCTTGATGACAGCATATACTTTGTCTTGCCCTCATTGACCGCCAAACCCATCTATGCCGCTTCCGTCTCAATGCTCACGAACGCGCCAGTGACATCACGTTGCGTTCTGCCGATTATGTCGATGTCGTCGGCGTAAGCGAGTAGGTGGACGGACTTTTGGTCAACGGTAGACTTTCCTGGCCTGAAGCCACACTGATAGGGACCAATCAAGTTGTTGACGAAAGGCTTCAGGCGTTCACACAACACGGCAGATAAGATCTTGTAGGCGATGTTAAGAAGACTTATACCTCTGTAGTTGGCGCAGTTCAGAGGGTCTCCTTTCTTGATTATCGGGCAAACAATGCTGATGTTCCATTCATCGGGCATACTTTCCTCCGACCATATCTTACAGATGAGTTGGTGCATGCTCCTAATCAAGTCATCGCCTGCCGCTTTGAACAGCTAGGCGGCTAGGCCATCTGCTCCAGCGGCTTTGTTGGACTTAAGCTTAGATATGGCTATCTTTACTTCGTCCAGGTCGGGTGGACGGAATTGATGGTCTTCATCGTCCAGGTTGAATGGTTCATTCTGCCTGACAGCGGGATTTTGTTCGTCATCGCCGTTAAACAGTCTGCAGAAGTAGTTCTTCCATACCCTCAGCATCGACTGCGATTCTACTACGATGTTCCCTTGTTCGTCCTTGCAGGCTTCGGTTCGGGCTCTGTATCCTTGGGAGATTCTTTTAACCCTTTGGTAAAACTTCCGAATGTCATTCCTGCAGTAGCATCTCTTTATTTCCTCGATCGCACGTTTCTTATGCTCCTTCTTTTTTTTCCTTAGAAGCCGGTATTCGTCTCTTCTCTTCTGCGCGTAGAGCTCACGGGCAGCTCTTGTCCTCCTTTGCAGCGCCGCTTTGTATGCCTCTTGTTTCGCTGCATGTGCTTGCCGGCTTTCGTCGTCGAACCAAGGGTTTCTTTGCGGTGGTCGAGTGAAACACAGCACATCAGAGGCGGCGTCTCTAATGGCTACTTTTCAATGGTGCCGCTGGTCTTCAATATTTGATGCTGGCTGCATATGACATCTTGAGAGATTGAGAGAGACTCGATCGGAAAAGGCTCTGGAGATCTCTTGCTATTGTAGCCGTCCGACGTCAAACTTCCTCACAGTATTTACTTGTCTTGGCGGTGTTCGGGATATCCGCAGTCGTACCTTGGCTACAACAAGTTAGTGGTCCGAGTCAATGTTGGCCCCTCGGAACGTTCGGACATCCATAATACTGGAGGAGTGCCTTGCGTCGATCGCAATGTGGTCAATCTGGTTGATGGTTGATTGGTCCGGAGATCTCCATGTGCCCTTGTGAATATCGAGATGCGGGAACCGCGTACTTGCTACGACAACATTTCGCCCCGCCGCAAAGTCGATCAGCCTAAATCCGTTATCGGAGGTGGTGTCGTGTAGGCTGTACCTTCCGACAGTACTACCAAAGATCGCCTCTCTTCCTATCTTTGCATTAAAATCACCTAGGACAATTTTATTGTCATAGTAAGGGCAATAAAATTGTACGTCTTGTCTAAGAGCTCGTATAACCTCTCTTTGGTGTCGTCGTCTTTCTCCTTCGTGGGGGCATGGGCGCATATTAGGCTAATGTTGGCGAATTTAGCCTTGATGCGGATTGTCGTAAGGCGCTCGTTCACACAGCTGAAACTTAAGACTTCTTGCCTAAGTCTGCCGCCAACGACGAATCCACAACCAAATAAGCGCTGTTTTTGTTGCCGATAGCAGTCGCCATAATAGATATCGCAGTTGTTCATCCTCTTCTTGCCCGGTCCATCGCATCGCACTTCTTGGATCTCGGTTAGGTCTGCTTTATAACAGTTCAGGACCTCCGCTAGCTGTTCGGCTGCACGTGGTCTGTTAAGGGACCTAACATTCCACGTGCAGATCCGAAATTTGTTGTCCTTTATTCGTTTGCTAGGTTCGTCAACAGTAAATTCATCCGTATCCGAGACTTGTTGTTGTTTCGGAACTGGGTTTGGTTTTCCGCATTCGGGCAGTTACCCCGGCTTACAACCCCCAACCTGAAGGGCCAGGCCCTTTGTTGGACCCCTTGGACGAAAGGGGCCGGATTCCTCCGGTGTCAGTAACCCACTTCGGGGATGTGAGAGCTGCCGTTATCCCATAAAGGGTTCATCCGCCACCATCTCTGTTTCAGCACCCTAACTAGTCCTGAAAAATCCTCAGTGACCTCAGCTCCAAATATGTCGAAGTAGCTCAAGCAAGGCTGTCATCCCGACTGTTGACGGCAAGTAGTATGGCTATGCGGGTCCTGGACCACGAAATGAGTCATCATGCATCATCAGACTCAAGGTCAAGGTGTGTGTGTGTGTCATACGTCATCAGAGATAAGAATTCAAGGTCAAGGTGTGTGTGTGTGTGTGTGTGTGTGTCGTTCAAGGTAAAGATAAGGCATGTAAGAAATCAACAACTTCCCCTCCCCTCCCCCGCTTATTTTTAGGTTCAAAGTCCATTCCACAAGGGCTGTTCATCAAGGTCATTGATAAAAGTAAGTATTATTATGAAATTGAGATAAGAAATTTTTAATGTATTGGGATATCAATAGTCAATATGGGTATGCAATGAGTCAGTTATTACCAACAGTTGAGCAAAATTTAATAAAATCACAAAAACAAATAGTAAGTAGTATTGTTCAAAAAAAAAAAAATAGCGTTAAGTGCGACAGATGATAAACGATATGTGATACAAAATAGTTATTGTACATTACCGTGGGGTCATTACAAAATAAGCTGTGAAAAATAAAAACTTAAAAAAGTACTTGAAAGATTTATTTAATGAACCAGTTTTCAGATTAGTACAGCGACAACAGCAACAAAGTAGAAAGTACATTCCACCCAACAATATGTCTTTAAAGATAAGGTATACGGTGTACATTCTGGAGCGCAACGTGTTCTTTTAAGATAAGATACACCCTCAAAAGTTTGGTGGTATATGAACGATCGATGTTCCGACCGTCAACCTCCGGACCTCTAGTTGACCTTCGAGTAAGGACTAGGTGGATCCTGGTTGCTGCGTTGACCGATTGTCAAACGGATGCGTATTATGCGATGAGAATCAATAGAACCTTGTCTATTTCTGACCGACTAGCAAAGATACAACAAATTTGTGGTTTGCGACAACGAAGCGAGATCGAATATAAACACGATATTTTCCCCGAAGGGTTTTGAACAAGAATTAATAAAGCTTTATTTCATGCAGGGTTTATATACAAGCTAGAATAACAGGTTTTCTTTTTCGTAAGAGAGACATTACGTTATTTTTACAAGTTTGACTTAAGCGGCGAATTGGCACATACAAAAAATATGGTGAATGGTATAATTTAAAGCGCCAAATTTGAATGATATGCAAATTCAATTATATATTGGGAATTAGGATGATGATGATGGTGATGACGACGATGATGACGAGAATGGTGACGATTATGACGATGATGCTCCAACATTCCGCCCCCTTTGAAAGGACTCCTTTCAAGATGGGAGAGCTGCCAATTTGCGGATGGGACGTCTGAACTCGCCTTTTGGTGTTTTAACGTCAGCAACTCTGACTCTGCCATCTGACCCTTGAATCACCTTAGTTATTCTTCCCATGACCCATTTCTGGGGTGGAACGTTGTCTTCATGTATGATAACTAGACTTCCGACCTCGACGTTACGGCTTGCAGATGTCCACTTTGCACGACCTTGCAGTTCATGGACGTACTCCGTCGACCATCTCTGCCAAAAGTGGGTTTTGACGGCGTTGATTCGCCGCCACCGGTGAATCTAGCTTATGTTTGGGGCTTCTTCTGCTGGCTCTGGAATCGCCTTCAGCGATGACCCGATCAGCAGATGAGCTGGCGTAAGTGCTTGAAAATCGCTTGGATCCGATGACATCGGGGTGATTGGTCGCGAGTTCATTACCGCCTCGATTTCCACCAGGGCTGTGGACAATTCTTCAAATGTAAGTTTAGCACTGCCTAAGCTGCGGTATAGATGACCTTTGGCAACTTTTACAGCCGCCTCCCAAATTCCAGCAAAGTGAGGTGCCCTGGGGGGTATAAAATGAAAATTTATACTTCTATTAGTACAAAAGTTATTAATAATGTCTTTAGAAGAACTTTTGAACAACATATTGCGCAATTCAGCAAGTTTAGATTGTGCCCCTACAAAGTTGGTTGCATTGTCGCAATGAATATCTTTAGGGAACCCTCTTCGACCTATCATTCGTTTCAGTGCTGCAATGAAGGCGTCAGCCGACAAATCGGATACGGCTTCCAAATGAACTGCCTTTGTTGAGAAGCAAACGAACACTGCCACATAGGTTTTGTAAGGGACTTTTCCCCTAATCTTATAGTGAGTGTATATAGGCCCACAGAAGTCTACGCCACAGCAGAGAAACGGACGGGAAGGAGTTAACCTCTCCAGAGGCAAATTTCCCATAACTTGTTCTAGCAGTTTTGGTCGATATCTGACGCAATGGATACATTTCCGGACTGTTTGACGAGCAATTTCTCGTACGTTAATAATCCAGAATCGATTCCTGACTAATGCTACAAGTGCCTTTGGACCAGTTTGATGAAAGTTTGTGAGATGCAGATGCCTCACAAGTACGCGAGTGAAATTACTATTTTTGGGGAGCAGCCATGGGTGCTTACATTCCTCCGGGAGGTCAGCGTGTTTTAATCGTCCTCCTACTCTCAAGAGGTTAATCCCATTTGTCTTCTCTACAAAGGGGTTTAACCACTTCATCGGCCGCTGAACATTTCGGTTCGATCGAAGTGATTTTATTTCATCCGAAAATGAGTCTTGTTGAACCAAGTTAACAATGTGCACAAGAGCGTTATCGAGCTCTACAACTTGTAGAGGCATTCCTTGATTCTGCTTCCAACTTCGAACCCGCAGGATGTATGCGAATACACGAACCAGTTTAGTGTACGAGCTGCATTTCTCAATGAGTTTAAGTAAATCACTGGATTCCACCTTTTGACAGGTCAGAGCTGTTTTTCTCTTTTCCAAAGCCGATTCCTCTGGAGTGAGCTGAATGTTGAAAGCGGATGGCCACTTGTCCTCTCCTTCCAACAAAAAGTTTGGTCCTCCAAACCATATAGATGTTTCGAACTCTTTTACTCCACAACCTCTTGAGACTATGTCTGCGGGATTGCGAAGTGTGGGGACATGTTTCCAAAGTGCATCCTTTGTATTCTCCTGTATTTCAGCGACTCTGTTTCCCACGAACGTGCTTAGTTGCGAAGAGTGTGTTGAAATCCAGTGAAGAACAATTGATGAGTCCGTCCAAAAATACACTGCTGAAGGGGCAGTTGCGAAAATCGTCCGAATCTTTATCCAAAGGTTGGACAACAAATGTGCTGCACATAATTCCAAACGAGGAAGTTGTTTTTTCTTTGCAGGCGCTACCCTAGACTTGGCCACAAACAGTTTTATTTGAGGCAATCCGACTGCATCTATTGACCTTAGGTAAATGCAGCATCCATATGCATTCATGGATGCATCCGCAAATCCGTGGACTTGAAAGCCTGTTCGGTTTGGAGCTAACGCAAACCTAGGCACCGTAACATTCTGCAAAGATTGCAAATCTAACATGAATTGACGCCACTCGGTGTCAATGCCTTGGGGAATCGGAGTATCCCAATCTAATTTTTCTGCCCATAGCTTTTGCAAAATTATTTTAGCCCTTATAATAATAGGACTTACTATGCCCATTGGGTCGAACAGCGATGAGGAAAGCGAAAGAATTGATCTTTTTGTGAACTTGGAGTATGTTAAATTTGGTTTATACGAAAATAGAAACTTGTCGATGATTGGGTTCCAGGTAATCCCTAAAGTACTGCTAAGATTTGATTCATTTAGCTTAATTTCCTTGTTATGGTGGAGCACTGCATCAACCATTTCGCTGCTATTGCTATTCCATTTCGAAAGCTCAAATCCTGCCGAGTTCAAAAGTGCGACAACTTCAACTTGTAGCTTTACCAGCGTATCCAAGTCGTCCGCTCCAGTCAACATGTCATCGACATAAAAGTCTGACTGAAGAACTCGAGAACCGATTTTGAAACGATTCTTTCCTTTCTCTCCTAGATACTGAAGGCATCGAATAGCCAAAAATGGCGCAGATGATGTACCGTAAGTAACGGTGTTTAATTGGTATGTTTTTACCGGCATATGTTCATTCTCCCTCCACAGAATGAACTGAAATCTCCGATCACAAGGGTGCACTAGAACCTGCCGATACATCTTTACGATGTCCGCTGTCAGTGCATACCGATGCAACCGAAAACGCAGCAACACTGTAAACAAATCATCCTGTATTGTCGGTCCGACCATGAGGATTCCGTTGAGTGAAATGTTCGACGAAGTACAACATGATCCATCAAAGACCACGCGTAGTTTAGTGGACACACTATCCGGCCTAATAACACATTGATGTGGAAGGTAATAGTGCGGTTCGTCTAACTTAGGGTCCTTTACCAACGTCATGTGACCCAACCGCTGATATTCTTCCAAAAATGCTGTATATTGGCCCTTTAAAGAAGCGTTTTTTGACAATCGACGTTCGAGAGCTAAGAATCGCCTAAACGCAATATCGTATGAGGTTCCCAAACAACTGGGATCATTTTTAAAGGGGAGTCGAACCATCAGACGACCGCTACCAAGAACCTCAATATTTTCTACAAAATGCTTTTCGCACTCTTTCTGCTCTTCTGACCATTTCGATTTCTGCCCAAGGACCTCTTCTATTTCCCAGAACTTTTCGACGTATCGATCGAGTGCTTCCGATTTTGAACTAAGAAAGCACGATTTCCTTTTAGCTTGACTCTTATATCTTCCTGAAACAATCCAGCCTAACGCAGTTTCTTGTAGCGAAGGAAGTTCCTTTCCCAGTTTGATTTGACCTATTTGAAGAAGATCGAAGAAAGCTTCGGCACCTAGCAACAAATCTATCCTTGACGGTTGATGAAAGTATTCATCGGCAAGTTCGAGTTCGTTGGGGACATTCCAATCCTTCACACTCAGTGTTGATTCAGGCTGATAACCAGTTATCGATGGAGCAATAAGAAATTCCAAAGTCACCTCGAAATTGTTGTACCTGGAGCGAATTGTTGTTTGTGTTTGAAATTTAATCTTTGTTTCCGTTACCCCTATTCCGACAATATCGACATTTTTTCTATCCTTTTGCAATTGTAGTGTTTTTGCAAATCTCTCACTCACAAAATTAACTTGTGAGCCAGAATCCAGAAGAGCTCTTCCTATTTGAAATCCGCCTGAAGAATCCCTTACTAGCACAAGTGCTGTTGCCAAAATAACCTGGGCATCAGGAGCCTGATGCCTTTCCATTGCAGCATTAACTGCAGCCGATGATGACGCATCTCTACTTCCAGAAGCGTTTTGCGATTGTTGATGTCTGTGCAAAAGACTGTGGTGTGATTGCCTACACTGTTTACACTTGTACGACGATGGACATTTCGATACTCCATGACCCTTTCCTAAACAATTTAAGCATAGACCTAGTTTTTTCACGTTTGAGAAACGATCCATTACTGAAAGTTCAATGAAGCTGTTGCAATTTGAGATGGTATGCTTGTTATCCTGGCAAAAGACGCAAGAACGTTGAGTAACCGCAAGAAAAGTTTTAGAACGATGAGTTGGCTTTACCTTTGCATCATTTGCCTGGCCTGATTCCGATCTCAGTTTCTTACTGTCTCGCACTTCGAGATATTGACAACGTTTGCTGAGTACCTCCGCGCATTCCTTCCAATCAGGAATATCCTTATAGTCCAAGTGTTCATCCCATTTGGACTGTGTTTCTGAGTCTACTTTTGACATTGCGATAAATATGATAATTGCATTACATATTTTCTCAAATGAGGCGAGGGACTGTAAGGAATTGAATAGGGCTGAAATGTCGTCAATCAAGCTTCTTAGGGCCACAGAGGACGCCTTGGGGACCTTAGGTAAATCGAATAATTCGGAAATATATTCTAAAAATATCATGGTGTCGTTGTCGTAACGTTCCTTCAGCCTGGCTATTGCCTTTGGGTAATTGTCTTCCGTGACTTGAAACGCTTTGACTGTGCCCAATGCTTGATCACTCAGACACGTCAACAAGTGATTGAATTTTTCAGTTTTTGTTAAACTTGGGTCATTGTCCACCATTGCAGTGAACGAATGAATGAAATTCTTATAGTGTGAATATTTTCCACTGAATCTTGGCAGCTTAAGTTTCGGTAAATGATTTACCGAATGTGGCATTGAAAAAGTTGTTTCTGTAGTACTCATACGTCTTCCTGTTCCCAAAAGCGAAAGTATTTTTGTTTTAGAGGAAATATATAAATCCTCTAGATCACTTCGGCAATTATCCGTGGGTGCTAGCCGCTCTATTTGATTCTGATAAACGAGAATTTGTTTAAAATAGGACTCCAAGATTCCTAAACGACATTCCAACTCAGTTGAAGTGAGCGTGTCCGATTTGGACTCGACATAATTTTTCAGCCTTGTCATGCTTCCCTTGGTTGATGACCGCTGCTGTCTCAAATCGTCAAGCGATATAGTTGAAGCATTTGAAGTGCTCGGGTTTGATTCGGCTATCATTCTGAGCTTGAAGGGTAACTAAATGCGAAAATCGAATTGAATTGGATAGTTTCTTTTTCCCAAGCGAAAGAAAATTATAACTGAAAATGGATTGTGTTTCTCCTTCGATGCGACGATAAATTCTGGTTTTGATACCAGCGCAGCGGTGAGATAAGTTCAAGAATGAACTTTGAAGTCAGCTAATATCTTATCAAAGGAGATATAACGCCAATGAACAACAATGCTTGCAAACGAAAATAGCTGATTGTTTTAAATCCAACGATGCTAGCTAACGAGTTTAGCTTTTAATAGTTGTATGGATACCCACGAAGAATATTCCGAGCGAAAGCTTTCTTTGACTGCATGCGATTGATGAAGCACCTTCTCCCGCGACGACGAGGAAAATTATAGAGCAAAAAACGAAGCGAAATGAAGATCAATGCAGTGAAAGAAATTAATAGGTGGAAGTCTGTGGTAATGGTGCACAACTTTTGACGACAATACGAACCAGTAGAGTGAGCTTTGGCTTTCCAATGAAATTTCCCTTTTTTTTTTTTTTTTTTTTGTTTAAAATTCTACGAAGCTTAGAAACCACCGAACGAACGAGCGAGAAGCGAACAGTGCATTGATATATGACAACGGTAGGCTAGAGCGAGATACATTATATAGGTACTGTGTGAACGAATACACACACACGCAAATCAAATGGGGTCTGTGACTGTTTGTTTTCAAGCAGTGGAACGTATTTTTATGCGAGCTTTTTATGTGGATTTTAAATTCAGATGGCTGTTGAACACCTCGACGACGGAAAAATTATATTTAGGTGACTAAATTGCGGCAATATGATGTTGTTTCAAATATGTTTCGTTTGAAATAATACGTAACTATGCGTTTGTAATATAGTGTAATTTGATGCTAAAACAATTATTGCATGCTCATCCGACTTATATTGAAAGTGCGTTTCGATGTATGCACGAACAACTATTTGCTCTTTGTCGACGCACATTCAAATAATTGGACTATAAATCGTACCTGGAGTGGGGATTTATACTTATCTCCCACTTGAGAATTTCCTTTTTCTTCTCTGCTGCTAGAGGTGTTGATTGTTGAGTTCCTCTAATTTGTTTGTTCTCCTTCTCCTTTGATGTGGATTTTCCTCAGCTACCTTGCAGTCGCACTCGCGATCACCGAAACCGAAACCGAAACCGAAACGAAATTCACAATTCACAATTCACTTTAGTGTTTATTGTTCTATTTGAAATTAGTTTTTGTCTATAAGTTTTATTCGTATGCTTTTCTTAGGACTTTATACACGTTGGGCGCCAAAATGAACGATCGATGTTCCGACCGTCAACCTCCGGACCTCTAGTTGACCTTCGAGTAAGGACTAGGTGGATCCTGGTTGCTGCGTTGACCGATTGTCAAACGGATGCGTATTATGCGATGAGAATCAATAGAACCTTGTCTATTTCTGACCGACTAGCAAAGATACAACAAATTTGCGGTTTGCGACAACGAAGCGAGATCGAATATAAACACGATATTTTCCCCGAAGGGTTTTGAACAAGAATTAATAAAGCTTTATTTCATGCAGGGTTTATATACAAGCTAGAATAACAGGTTTTCTTTTTCGTAAGAGAGACATTACGTTATTTTTACAAGTTTGACTTAAGCGGCGAATTGGCACATACAAAAAATATGGTGAATGGTATAATTTAAAGCGCCAAATTTGAATGATATGCAAATTCAATTATATATTGGGAATTAGGATGATGATGATGGTGATGACGACGATGATGACGAGAATGGTGACGATTATGACGATGATGCTCCAACAGTATATATATCTCAAAAAATAGCGTTAAGTGCGACAGATGATAAGCGATATGCGATACAAAATAGTTATTGTACATTACCATGGGGGGCATTACAAAATAAGCTGTGAAAAATAAAAACTTAAAAAAAGTACTTGAAAGATTTATTTAATGAACCAGTTTTCTTATTAGTACAGCGACAACATTCCACCCAACAATATGTCTTTAAAGATAAGGTATACGATGGAGCGCAATGTGTTCTTTTAAGATAAGACGCACCATCAAAAGTTTGGCGATATATATATATATATATGTATATATATTATGTTTTTTTGCACAATTCCCATGATTTTTGGGTGGGTATAAAAACTCCATGAAATCCATGCATAATGAGACTTCAATTCCTAATTTGATTGTGAAAAGATCATAGTTGGAAGTTATAGCTATTTCAAATATGGAAGCAGTAATTTTATTAATAAGCGCCGACCTGAAGACGATCACTGATGCCTGCTGGGAGTTTCCTGCATTGAAGCACGAACTGGAGGATGCGATAAAGGAGCTGCGAGTCAAGAGAGCCAGGGCAGGGGATTTTGTTTGTGGGGACATAAATCACATACTCCTCGGTTTATGTGAAATAAACTAAAATAAAAAAACAAAAAATAAAAAAAAATCTGTTGTTTTATTTTAAAAACATTTTTTTATTTCAGAATGATTTTGCTACAAAGTAATATTTGAGGAATACCTCAAGTAAATAAAAAAGTAATAGGCTTATAATCTCGCATATCGTGGGGCATTACAAAATAAGCTGTGAAAAATAAAAACTTAAAAAAGTATTTGAAAGATTTATTTAATGAACCAGTTTTCAGGTTAGTACAACGACAACAGCAACAAAGTAAAAAGTACATTCCACCCAACAATATGTCTTTAAAGAAAGGTATACGGTGTACCTACATTCTGGAGCGCAACGTGTTCTTTTAAGATAAGACACACCCTCAAAAGTTTGGTGGTATATATATATTATGTTTGTGTTTCTTGGGGTAGAGTATGCTACATTCTTTGATTCAATATGTTGTTTGAGATAAAGATTTTGCATGGATTTAATTAGGCAATTAATCATGTTTTAAAACTACATTCCAATGAACAAGATGTTCTTTTGAGATAAAGCGCAAATACAGTAGGTATTTGATAAATCAAGAGAAACAATTTTGAATAAAAGGCAAGCGTTTTTTAATAGGCGACAACAGTAAACCAATTAACATGCAAGCAAGCAGTATGGACAAAATTAATATTCTGGAGAACCTGCTATTCTGTGGACCAACCACATCGCAGCAGCAATAGCATCAACAGCCACTGCAACAGCAGCAGCAGCACAACAACCAGCAACCGCTGCAACAACAACAGCAAACGCTGCAACAAATAGAGGAGCAGCATCAACAACAACAACCAATGGTGCAGCAGGAACAGGAACAACAACAACAATCAAAAAAGCGTAAGGTGAATGAGGGTAATGTAAATGAGATTTTGAAACGTTTCAACTCTCAAAATACATTACCCAATAGTCCAAAATATGTATTTAAGAAAACCTTGCTTGTAAATGAAATATTATTGAATCAATTTTATAAAGTTGAAAAAATAAAGTGCGTTCAAACGAGGTTTGGAAAACGACTTGTTGTCGAGTTTCCAAATACACAATTTTTCCTCCCTGCTCATATGGCAGATCTGTTTCATTAAACAGAAATTGAAATTATAAATTAAAGTAACACATGTATTTACTTCATTGCAATGAAAGACAATGAAGCAAGATTCAATAATTATTTTTTTGTGAATAAGATGCCTAACTCTCAAAAATAAATTGCTGAAAATCAATAAATATACATTATATTTATTAAAAAAAAAAAAAATTTTAAGAAATTGTTTTCCTTCTTTTCAAAATAGTTTTTCCCTTCTTTTTCATTTTGGATAGATCATGTTTGGCAGTTTATAAATAAAAGAACTTTGTTTTTTTCTGACGATGAAGTGAAATACTTTTATTCTTTTTATATGTTTGGATATAGAAATTTCTTTATTAAAAAGACGTTCTGAAGGGCACAGCATTTACTATGTTACATACACCTTGTTTCATTTGGATACATCCGTTTCAAACCATCTAGACTAGGGCAAGCCATGTCCTCCACATTAACGATCTCAACATTTTCATCAAGAAGTTCTCTTAACCACTGTGCTTTCTCTATTCCTTTAACATAAAAAACGGAGTGGGTGACTTCCCTTTGAAGAAACTGCTTCACTTTGTAGAATTCAGTATAACCACCATTCCAGGATAATGGTGGTTGAGATAGAGCCAATTTGCTTGTTTTCTTAACGATGTTGATAATTTCTTAAATGCACAGGGTGAATGAAATGGCTATGATGGCAATCCTTATGAAGTACAGCTACTTCCTTGGCGACAAATTTGTTATTTGGTCCTCGAAATCCTTGAATATCAATAATGAAAGACATATTTCCTTTTCTATGAATAGTTGTTGCTTTAAATGCTAATTTTCAACTGAATTATATGTCGCGAGAAACCATCTGATTTAAAGGATTATAACTGACAATTCGATCATGTAACATCAAACAGTATGCAGTTGTATTGGCTGGAATCGGTTTGGATGATTTAATTTCCAATCTATTATCGACGGGTCCGGTTTTCAACATTTCATTTTGGCGTCTACAATCTATCACGAAAATAGGAGCTTGAATTTTGAATTCTTCTCGCGTTAACAGCGGTTCAGCAACCGAACGATTATAATCAGTTTTTTGAAATTCTACAAACATGTTGTACAGTATACTAATGTTATTTTTATCAAAAGCCAAATTCAGATCCTCATATGGATAAACATCAGAGTTTAAATATGCCTTCAAGTTTGTGATATGACAATGATCAAAGTGGGTTGGAACTTCTTTGAGAGTATTTCGTTTGTTAGTTTGTAATGCGAAAATGATGTATCTTGGTTTCTCCATTTGCGATGTGGTCTTTACATTCCAAACATGATGAGTAGTGTTTGTGGGTAGTGCTGGATATTCATACATGTCCCAATTTCGGAATGCAATCTTCATGGTCTGACTATTATTTATAGAATTGTAAAGATTTAATTTTACAGAATCGGCTAAGTTGATATGAGGTATTTTCCATTGTACTTTAAGCAGATTTATCTTTACTTTCTCATCTTCATCGGATATTAACGAGTTGTCATCTGTGCGAGAACGAATCAGAATTAAATCATGGCGGGCATTAGGGATTATTTTCTTGAAGTCCTCAGCAAATCCTAATAGCTTATTTAACGGTATACAGAAACTAAAATTGAATCCATTTACGTTAATCGGCGAATGGGGTGACCAACCTCCATTTTATAACATTTCACTTTCGTTTTGGTTTAAAGAAATGTAGTTTTTAATTGATGATGTGATGCCTACATTTCTATTGCTATATTTGTCTTGCTGACCGGAGATCCATCAGTTTTTGATACAGTACCCTCAATATAAATAAAACTTTCTGAAGGTAGAATATTAAGATTCTGATGTTGGACACAAATTTGAATAATGCCATTTTTATCGAAATTGTTTAAAAACGGTGAGTAGGTGTGATATTCATACTTTGAGATACTCTCTTCAAGTCGGGGTTCTCCAAAAATATTTAGCATTTTCTTGCTTTTTGTTTCAGTCTGTAGCCCTGTGCTTGCAGAAATTGTTGATTTTGTATGGAAAGAGGTGATGTTCTCTGTTCAGGTATAGTTGCTTTATTGAGTGGATTATTAATAATTTCGATTCTTTTATAGGAATCATATATTATCATTATTCAGGCTTGAGATGCAGCCGACCTGTTATTGTTTCGCCTCGAAAGTTTATAAGATTGCCGTCTTGATCAGAGAGATTTAACGTTATACAACTTATCCTCTTGACATTCACATGTAAATAGATAACATTTTGAGGAACTTCAATTATCTTATAGCCTGGACTAACATTCACCGAGAATTCATGTAGTATATGGGCTGGTTGATCATTAATGTATGCTCCATCCACTAAATTACATTCTATCCGTATAATGTTCACTTTATTGATGTCTACGTAAAGATCCGATTCGTGTAGTATACCAGCCTCTAGTTTCTTTCGGGTAAAGCCCAAAAGTATTCCAATAGAGTACGGGTGAGAGAAATCAATCTCTACATTACTAAGAATCTCACATTTCAAAGTGTTATTATTTGGTTTTATTTTAATTGATATGCCATGATCGTTGGGGTGGTCTTGATTGAACATTTTAACAACTTCCTGTACGCTGTATTTATATCTTCAATCTCATAGGAACCAGTAGGCAGCGTTATTAAATCATCCCCAAAATGGAATAAATTATTATCTGCATGCAGAGTTGACCGGTTTCCACTTAGCGTTAGTGTTAACGACATTACTGCTGAAAAGGAATGAAACACAATTTGATTTTGTTCATTTATTTATTTGATCTAATAATAATTCTAAGCATAAATGACCACATATATATGTATTAAAATTTTGACAGTTGTTGTAATTATAGCTTATTGTGTACCTGTACCCCTCCCATCATCCAAATTAACTACTCCACATTCTTTATTAAATGCTTTTACTGGTAATGCATCTCTCATATAAACACCTCTGAAATGCGGTATATTAGCTTTTCCAAAGTTTGTAATGTCAATGTTGGTGAGAGGGCGTTTGGGTAGCGACTTTATTAGTTTTTTAGATCTTGAGGCTTCAGGAATAGCCCAAAACCTTTTTTATAAGGTTGCAGATAAAGACCTTTGGCTGCGTTAATCTCTACCCCCTCCATAGCTTGATTATGTCTCTTATTTTCCAGTTGTGACCTTGCTGTTTTTGTATCGTTTATTGATTTTGCTATGGCTGCTGCTCCTCCGGATAGAGAACCAAGCGCAGATAAACCAGCAAAGATTGGTAATAGAGGTAGGAAGCTTCCAAGTTTTGGTATGGGTATTACTCGAGGTTTTGTTAAATTCTTTCGTGATTTATTTCTTAAGATGTTCTTAGCTGCTTTTAAGGCAACTAGTGCAATTTCGTTTGGATCTTCAGATCTTGGTTGCCTTATGGCATTTCTTGCCTCTCTAACAGCCTTCTTGAATAAATCAAGTTTTTCTGTTTTCTTACACTTTGAATGATTTCGTTTAACCTTTTTCGAACGCATGCCCATGCCAAGTTTAGTTTTAACCTTCATCATATTTGTGACCAATAGACTATTTAATCTTTCAGTTATAGATGAATCCTTAGCTCTTACTCTACTCCACGCTTTTTCAGTTAGAATTCTATCGGCAGTATGTCTATCTGGCAGATTTTTATTATTTGAATATGCAATATCGTGCTCACGATAGGCCTCATCCAATTGATTAATTCCTCGATCTCCTTTTGCAAGACGTTCTTTTAATTTCGTCCCAGGGCCGCAAAAATTATATGAAGGCAAGTGCAGCTCAAACGTTAAATTATCGATTAAGGAATTTATAAGTCCGTACCCTCGAAATGAATGTTTTCTACTGAAAGGATTCACCCGGAAATCGAGCATTTTATATTAACACGTACCGAGTAGTTATGAATGATCGCATATAAAACATGATGTTTTATACTGTCCATCTTCATTTAGTAAAATGAGGTTTATAAAGCAAGCGGGCAATATAAAAGTTCAGAATTTCGATCGTAAGACCAAACAGAAAAGGAAACATGGAGCATTATTTCCAGATAGTATTCGAGGCATAGTTGTAGGTCCCTCAAACTGTGGAAAACCTAATGTCATGTTGAGCATTCTCCTCGACCCTAAGGGTTTGAAATTTGAAAATCTTTATGTATATTCAAAGTCTCTTCATCAACCAAAATATTCATTTTTGAGAAGACTAAAAAAATCCATCAAAGGTATGGAATATAACGAGTTTTCAAATAACTGTGAGATTATACCACCCTCTGAAGCAAAACCAAATTCCATATTTATATTGGATGATGTAGCATGTGATAAACGAAATAATATACGGGAATATTTTTGTATGGGGCGACATAACAATATAGATAGTTTCTACCTATGCCAATCATATACCCATATTCCGAAGCATCTGATTCGAGATAATGCAAACTATTTAATTATTTTCAAGCAAGATGAGCTTAATCTAAAACATGTATATAAGGATTATTGATATATCTTATAAAAACAAAAAAGGAATTAAAGAGAAAGTATATGCTCCTCAAGGAGGGGAAAATAACGAAAGAATCAGAATTCGAAGATGCTTTTAAACCCATAACTGAACCACTAAAATCGCTCACTAAAAACATAAAAATTGTAGCGGACATCACCAAAAATAATAATGATACAGTAGAAGAGGAGGTAAAAGGAACTCCAAAACATCGCATACAATTTAAAGACCCCTGTCAGCCTCGGTAGCTTAAGGAGGAATTTGGAATTTTCATCTCCAGAATCATCTCTACTCGAACAAGAAGAAGAAGAAGAAGATATTACATTTAGAACACCTACTAATAGTTCTAATCAAAGTACTCCATTCAACCCAACATCACTCTCAGATTCTAACCGTGACAGACTCTATGGCGCCTATTTCGATATGATGTCAAACTCTGTGAAATTAGGTGGCTCTAGTTTCTCAATTAGTAGGTAATCAAAAAGATTTCGTTATTGATGGTGAAACGTTCTCTGGAACAGAGGGTCTTATTGACAGACTTAGACTTTTAATGGCCGCCCAAGCAGCTGGCAATAATAATCTTCAGAATGAAATTAATTCTATAGTGGAAGAGCTGCGCGAATCAAATATTATATATTAATATACTAGTTCGAAGCACCATAATCAAGATGACTGTTGACAAGTTCGGAAGGAGTTCCAGTCGAATCACTAGAGCAGTTATGGGGCCTCAAGGACCTCCTGGTGGGGGCTTTAAACTATTACCCAATGGGGATTTCGATATTGAAGGAAAATGTCTAAACAATATTGGCGAACCTTCTACACCGTACCAGGCAACTAATAAGGAATACGTAGATAACATCATAGCCGTTCAAGATAACAACATGATGAGTCATAGGAAATACGCAACCAACAATTTTGAAGCCCTCATGGGGACTATTAGTGATGAGTCTCTGAAAATACGTAGTGTAGAAGAGAAACTGAAAAAAGTGGCTTTGGACTCACGTCTATACACTGATGAACAAAATTTGAAGGCTCTTGAATTAGCAAATAAGTTAAGAAAGTATATGTTGGATATTTTCGAGAAGTTTAAAAATAGCAGCGAGAATAATAGCGAGATAATATCATCAGTTAGATTTCCACCTATTTAATACGTATCCAGAGCTCGACTTAAAATTATGTCTGCAGTGAATAATTCAACTATCGTTGAGGAGATTTTAAAGTTTCTAAAAACAAATCGAGACAACATCCTTGATGAGCATTACAACGAGATGCTGGATAGCATTATTTTTTTAAGGAATTTTTAAAACATATCCTCCACATTTTCTATTCATGGATGTCATTTTATTAACTGCCCTTGGGCTACAAATCTATGTCGAGATGGTCCTGATACCTGTGCATGTTATATGGCTGAAAGGAGATTACTTGGAATTAAGAAATTAATGTTGCTATATAAAAGACTTTAAAATAAAAAACTATTTTACAGTAAATTTGTTTTGTTTTTATTCATTATATCACACTATGAGCAAGAGAAATGTTGTTGAGGAACTACATAAACCTGCGCGGAGAAATTTCAATCGTAGGCATGTTATTATTTGATTTATGGCAGGCAGACTTGGTTGAGATGATACCTTATAGCAGGCAAAACAACGGATATAACTATATTATGACTGTAATTGATACATTTTCAAAATACGCCTGGGCAATCCCTCTAAAAAGTAAGACTGCTTCATCTATTACGCAAGCTATGAAATCAATCTTTGATAGTTCGCACCGAAAACCACGAAACCTTCAAACGGATGATGGTAAAGAGTTTTTCAATCAAATCTTTCAGAGTCTAATGGCACATCACAAAATTAACCATTACTCAACCTATAGTGTGTTGAAAGCATCAATTGTTGAGCGTCTTAATCGCACACTTAAGGAGAGGATGTGGAAAGAATTCAGCTTTAATGGCAATTACAAATGGATACCAATTTTAAATGCTATAGTAAAAACATACAATCATACCATACATAGAACTATAAAAAGGAGACCTGTTGATGTGAATAAGACAAGTGAAAAAGAATTATTATCAGCTGTATTTAGTCATATGAAAATTGTTTTAAAGGAAAATTTAAAGTTGGTAATGATGTTCGTATTAGCAAGCTTAAACATGTTTTCGAAAAAGGCTACACCCCCAACTGGACGACGGAAATATTCAAAATACGAACAGTAAACCCTACAAGCCCAACCACCTATCTCCTAGAAGACTACCAAGGCCAACCTGTTAGCAGAAGTTTTTACGAAGAAGAATTACAAAAATCTAAATTTCCCAATACATTCCTGGTGGAAAGAGTGCTACAGACAAAAGGCAAAAAGGTTTTGGTTAAATGGCTCGGTTTTTCCGATACCCATAATTCATGGATAAATAAAACTCAGTTGGTATAGAAAGAAAAAAGTTTTTTATTTCACCACTTTATGTTCATTTTATAGGTGTGCCTCATAGACTTGAGATTTACTAATTCAACATTAGGCTCATAGTTTAACTCTCCCTTAGTAATGAATTCTATTTCTCCATTACTCAGAATTCTCTCCTCGGAAAATTCGTGATACTCGAAACATGATATATCCAGGCTGCGCTCTTTATAGTTACTGTCATAAGTACATCGGATGGTTAGATCTTTGTTGTCATCAAACTCTAGCTTAAAGTGTCTATAGAAAAGACCTTTGCTCTCAATTATTCCTGATATTTCAGCTTCTTTTTTTATTAAATCTTGCCTAAATCCTTCTATGGCTTCTTGTACAGAAACAAACTTCTTCCTATTGATTCTTTCCGTTGTTGGTGTAATGATATCATTAACTAATAGTGGATTGTCCGTGGCTGCATTGTTATTGTTGCTGCTGTTAATATTGCTGTAATAAATCCAACAAAACATACAATCATCTTTAATTGATGAGAATTATCCTCGAGAGTGTGAATTATAAAACGTACTTAACCAATATTTCCATCCTTATCAGTAGTTTCATCTGATGATGTAATCCTTTTTTCTTCTGATTTTATTTCAGGGTTAATCTCCCTTGCCGAAGGAGCTCTTGTTTTTATGGATGCTCTCATTTTAAATGTTTCAATATCAGCAAAGGGACAATCAGCCGGGAAACTATTTGTTTTTCCTCTAGCTTTAGAATTTGGTACAACCTCACCATAAATTGATATATCTCCACCATACACTTGAGGCTTGACATGCTGAAAAGCTTGAAAACTTATTTCAAGGTTACTAATAAAACTTGTGCATTCTCCATTTTTCAAACGGAAAATCAAGCAAGTATTTCCATCTTCAGGTGTAGCAAAGAGTTCGCAATTCTGCCTATTCACCATCACATCCGAGATTTTTATTAATCTCCATCCAACCTCAAAAGTACACAAATTCTCACCTTCCCTCAACTTCTCACACCAAAACATAATTCAGATTTTTTCTTATCGCAGGAGGTCAATAACTTCTAAAAAATATACTTCGTTCTGCTCTCATATGGTATAGCATGATGAAGCTGTAGTAAAATTAACCTTGACTTTATAGTAAATTCAACCTTAACTAATTCACACCAAACTTGATTTCTCCATTCTTATCTACAAAACTTGGTTTGCCTTGAGGGGATTTTTTTTCTTAGGAACATGATTTCTTATCTATTTTTAATTCATATACACAATGCGCGCACCCAATATAACCTTCATCAACCTTCAAATACACACAAAATAAATTCAACCTTGGAGTTCTTATCTCTACAATAACATTCAAATGACCTTGAAGTTTTTATCTCCCTCACTCTGTTTGGAGTTATTATCTCTCTCTCTCTCTCTTTCACTCTTCTTATCTCTGCACACTCACACACACACACACACACACACACACACACACCTTGACCTTGGCTCTGATGACGCATGATGACTCATTTCGTGGTCCAGGACCCGCATAGCCATACTACTACGACACCGTTGATTCAGTCTAATGAATTCATCCGCCGTACGTCCTCTTTCTGAGGGGCTCATGTAAGACCTCTGAGACTCGATCAGGCAGCAGCGTTGCCACAAAGATACAATTGTATCAATTTAGCTACATTTTTGCTTCCGTGAAAAAAATAGATACTTAGATACTTTTTTTTTTGATTTTGGTTCAATTAGATACATTTTTAAATTTTCCATTAAAATTCTGCATAATCTTCCTTTTTCATATATTTAAAATCTTTTTTCAAATACAAATTCATATTTTTAGATCTGGCAATATTAATATGTTTTCTTATTTTTTAAACTGACTATTGCTCATTCTGTACTGATGTTCCCACCCAATCTGATACTTTACTATCTAGCACTAGCCGATTTGCATTCGCAAGTTTCTCCCAATTTATGAGAGTGTGAGAGTTTTTCAATTCAAGTTCCTCTAAGCCCCTACTCTATCTTCAGCTACTACTTTTTCGAAACAATTCAACGGTGAATATAATATATAGATATCTTAATATACCTTATACCTATATAAATTCTAAAAATCTATTTAGAAGACGAATGAATTTAAAGTCAGTACAAATATTACTCTGTAATACTTATTTATATTTTTTCAAGTTTGTTTTAATTTTTTTTTTTATTTTTTTATTTTTTTTGTACAAAATGAATTGACTGATTGTTAGGTGATGTAAAATGTGATGTTTGTTCTAAGGATTTTTGTTTCTTTCGTTTTAATAAATTTATTTATTTGAAAAAAACAATATTTTCTTGTGATATAAAAGAGGCTCAAATTTAGATACTTTTGATACATTTAAAAAAAAAAAAGATACATTTTTCGAAAAGTCAACGGCAACGCTGTCAGGCAGTCATTCCAATAGAGCATTATAGTGTTGCTATTTTCTTCGTGTTCAACACTCGCGCTTATAAGTTCAGCACGTCATGCCCAGATGGGCAGACCAGTACCCGGTGGTTACCACTGGGAGGTAAAATAAGCACAATTGATATGCATGAAAAGTTGCAACAGCTGGGCACCGCCAAGTTGATGCCTATCAGTGTCTACCCGATTCATACAATGTTGCACATGTCAACCCTAAAATTCCTCATCAGAACAGAAAACAGACACAAAAAACACAACCCCGACGCTACTACTAAGCGCAGTTGTGAAGTGAAGATCCAAAGTCAAATTTTTCAAATCAAATTACCGTACAAAATTATGCCCATACGATAATCTGTTTTGGTCCACCAACAAAACCTTCACAAACAACCCGCTATCCGTCAGATGATGCTCTCACTCAGTTATTGCAAACCCTCAAATGAAAAATAAAAATCATAGGGCACTTGCAATGACTGAGAAAGGTCAACAGCAAACGAATTGGAGTGGGACAAGAGGGACTGCCCAACGCTAAACACAAGCACAACCGATTTTTGCTAATTGTTGTTGTAATTGATTTTTATTTTTTTGATATTTGTTGCACTTGACACTGCACTGAGAATATAGTTTTTTTTTAATTTTTTTTTTGTTGTTTGTTGGTTAATTAATGCCCGGCGCACGAGGGATTATTTAATTGTGGGGTGTTTTATAATATTGATACTAATAATAACGCGCGATTATTGAGGGTCGGTCGGTATTGTTGAACTTGCGTGCATGCGCGGCGGGATACTGATCGGAACTGGAGCACGAGCAGTGTCGACTCATCGTGCGAATATGAGTCAAGAAGATAGAGAGACTGCGCAACAACGAAGAAATGCAAACCACGTCCAAATTCGTGCGCAACCATCGTCTATAATATAAAAATGGATCCCTGAATGTGTTGCTAAACGCAAATCTCGAGAGCAGCTGAACCGATTTCGCTAATTCTTTTTTTATAATATTCCTTGAAGTACGAGGATGGTTCTTATGGAGAGAAACATTTAAAAAATTCTATGAAAAAGTCTAAAACAACACTTTTCTATATTCCCATAAAAAAGATTCGTAATAATACTTAAAAGTCAATTTGAACTTTAATACCATACCATAAATTTTAAGTGTTAGTGGAGGGGTTCCGGGAAGGCAAAACAATTGAGTGACATTAATGTCGTATAAATATTAATGTCAATATTAGTCAATATTTATACGATGGTAACATTACTCAAAAACAAATGGTCTATGGTAAAATGTAAATTGTTTGTGGTAAAATGTCACTTGAAATGTAAATCTCTCTTTGCTGTGCATCTATAATATTACTAAATCTGGTGAGCTCTTTGTACTGCACTCTGAGCTGTTAAATACACTCTCTGTCCATTTTTTAAGTACACGGCTAAGTGAACAACTATGGGGGTCTTTCATGAATTGGAAAAGACAAAACTTGCCAAAATGCTTCATTATTGCTAGCATAGCGGCCCATTTGGTATTGGGTTGGTTGGTTGGTTGGTTTAAGTGGCTGTATTTCCCGAACGAGGGAAAAACACAAATAACGCATAGAGCGCCGTTTTGAGACCACAACTTACGGAAAACCTGAAAAATAATGGAGGAGACGGACGATAGGAAAACTTACAACCAGCCTGAGGAGTTAAGAAATTTGATTATCCTATTGAAATGGATACTATGGATGGCCGAAAGGTCATCAAAAAAGGGATGACCTAGAGCACTGCGTCTGGTTTTGGCTAGGGCCGGACACTCACAAAGAAGATGAAACACGGTTTCACTCTTGTTTGTGTCAGCGCAACTACGGCAGTGGGTGTTATGGGGGATGCCAAGCTTGGCTGCGTGGGTTCCTAGAGGCCAATGACCCGTACTAATTGCCGTTAGTCTGGCGACATCTATACGCGTTCTGGCTAAGAGGTTGTTTGTTCTGGCATCATCGTAGGTTGGCCAGATCTTCTTCGAAATGACACAGCTCGTCAGGTTCAACCATCTGGTCTTCGCTCTTGAGGTGCAGTATAGGAGGATTTCTCTCTTAACGTAACCCAGCGGAGGGAATACTTCCTCCGCATGAGATACGCATAGAGCAGAGCCACGTCTGGCAAGTTCATCGGCTTTTTCATTCCCGCCTATGTTCCTATGGCCGGGAACCCAGGTGTTCGATATTAGACTTCCAGTTGAGTTTAGGGTCGAGGATGACTCCTAGGTATTTGGCACTGGTGGATAAAGTGAGATATTGGTTATTTAACCGGGGAAGTGAGAAGGTTGGTATTTTGGTTTTGGTGGTGAAAAGCATCAGTTCAGTTTTGCTTGGGTTAACGCTTAGACCACAACTTGTAGCCCAACCACTAATCTTACCCAGTGCTCTTTCCATGATTTCGCTTATCACGTTCGGAAACATTCCTGATACTAGAACAACCACGTCATCCGCATACGCAACAACTTTAATACCTATCCTGTCGAGACTTGACAGAATTTTGTTGAGTACCATAATCCATAAGAGTGGCGAGATCACCCCACCTTGAGGTGTACCTCTGCTTACTGATTTGGTTAAAAGGGTGTTACCAAGTTTTGCTTGAATGATCCTTGCTTGGAGCATGGAAATGATCCATGAAGTGACGAAATCCTCTACCCCAAGTTCTAATAGAGATTCCTGGATCGATTCTGTGAGGACATTGTTAAAAGCGCCCTCTTTATCTAAGAAGGTAGCTAAGGTATATTGGTGATGAGAGAGTGACCTTTCAACTGTCAGCACTACTTCATGAAGAGCGGTCTCCGTCGACTTGCCCTTGAGGTAGGCGTGTTGTGAATGACATAAGGGGGACCTTTCAAGGCCTGTTCTTATGTGAAGGTCTAGAATACGCTCTAGAGTTTTAAGTATGAAGGAGGTTAAGCTAATCGGTCGGAAATCCTTCGCGGATTCGTGACCTCTTTTGCCGACTTTCGGTATGAAAACTACTCGGACAGGCTTCCAAGACTGAGGGATGTGATTAAGTAAGATACTGCTTCTTTAAAATTTTAACAAGTATGGGCAGCACTATCCCTTCATGTTTTTGTAGCATGATGGGGAGAATGCCGTCCTACCCCGGTGATTTGTACGGAGCAAAACTGTTAATGGCCCAGGAGCTCTTTTCCTTGGTTATAATGCGTTCAATTTCTTCCCGGTGCGACGGAAAACTCCCCCGCGAATTGGGTGAAATATCGCAATGGTCTACACAACCAGGAAAGTGAGTGTTGAGTAGAAGCTCTAAGGATTCATCGGCAGATTCTGTCCAGGTTCCATTCGATCTCTTAATAAAAGAAGGAATAGAGCGTTCTTTGGATAGGATCTTACTGAGTCTAGCAGATTCCTTTAGAGAATCGATAGATTAACAGTATTCAGACCATGCTTGAGTCTTAGCTGATCTAATAGACTTTTTGTAGAACTTTAGGCAGTCTTTATAAGGTTGCCAGAACTTATGCCTGTAGCAGATATTGAAAATGTCCCTAGTCATCCTTCTTAGGATGGTTAGGTCCTCATTCCACCACGGCGGTAAGGTTTTTTTGCTGTGTTTAATGGGACGCGATGCCTTAAAGGCTGTGTTCATCGCCCTTTCTAATGTGAACGATATCGTGTCCAGTTCTGCACCTGAGTCAATTTCCAGATGAGGGATGTTGGGAAGTTTAGATTTTAAGACCTGACCGAATTTCTTCCAGTCAATTCTCTTTGGGTTTCTATAAGGGACCGGAGTATCTACCTTGATACTAAGATTGAAGAGAATCCACTCATGGTCAGAAAATGACTTTAATTTGGAGACTCTCCAATTCTCAACCCTAACGATATCATTGTTTGTTTTGAGTGTAATGTCTAACACTTCTTCCCAGCCATTATAAATTTCCGTGCTTGGGAAAATAAAGGTAGGGGTTTTACCCACAATACATACACATAAATCGGCAGTTAAAAGAAAATCAAATAAAGACTCACCTCGTTCATTTATTTCTTTGCTGCCCCAGAGCAGCATCAAAGCCTATGAGCAGACTCCCTTGTCTCGCTTGCACCTCTGCTGTGAGTTGCTGCACTTCTTCTGGCGGTGATGGTTTGTCGTGCGCCATGTAAGCGGATGATATGTACGTTGTTTGACCTTGGGTGAGTTCTAGCTTAACGACTGTTAAGTCACCCGAGCTAAAATTGGGACAGAGGAAAGCATTAATGTATTTCTTCGCTAAAATGCATGTTCTTGGCTTACCAACGTCCCTTTTGTAAAACAGGTTGTAGTTGTTGTCGGAGAGGCCCAGTATGGTTGTCTTTCTGACCCAGGGCTCTTGAATGATGCCGATGTCAATGTCTTCCGCTCTGAGGAAGACCAGAAGATTCTCCGATGCACATTTCGAGTGCTGGAGATTCGACTGGATGACTTTCAGCATTTTATTGTTGGTTGTTAGAGGCGATCGCCAGTTCCTCCAACAACTTGTTGGCAGCGACGACATCGTCCGTGTCGTCTTCAGGAATAGTTGATCGGAAGATCTTCAGTTTGCCGAGCCTGATGCCAAACCGTAACTTAAAATCTGCTGCTTCCAGTACCCCTAGGCACTCCTCGTTGATTAATAGCAGATATGACAGGCTGTTTTTCTGGGGCTCTTCTGCTTTTATGACAGCCCAGTCGTCCATGGGAATGGTCTGGTTTTGTAACTTGAGGCATTTAAGAAGACTCTCAGAGTCTATCTTCATCACGGGCAGCCAAATACGGGCCCTAGGTCTCGTGGGGATCTCATTGGCAGGGATCAGCTTAAGCTTTAAGCCATCCCAAGCTTCGGCGATCTTGTCGATGCATGTGAAAAGAAAATCCTTAGAGTACTGGTCCACGCATTTGACTACCCGATAACCTCGCACAATATCCGCACAGTCGAAACTGGGAAGACGGCTGTCAGCTCCGGATAGCACGTGTTCCACAACCATCTCGGATAGTTTGGCTTCGATGCTACACCAACGTTCCATCACCGTTTTACCATTCTTAGACTTCTCGTCTATAATGGCAACCTGGAGATGGTCCCTCACCACCTCGGTGAAGGTTCTGACCGCACGGGAAGTGAAGGGGCCCTGTGAGTTCGCGAGTCTCGGGGCCAGCTTAGATTTTTTAGAGGCGTGAGAGGTCTCATCCTGGGACCTGTTTCTTTTCCCGCTCTCTTTCTTATGTTGCGGTTGTTTTGGTCTGTTTTGGTAGCTGACGTACTCGTCGACCACCTTCTGGTATTTGACTTTGTCCTCCTTGTCCCTCTCTTGGGTCACACCAGTCTCCTCATTCTTTGCAATCTTTGCAAGGATGAAGACAGCCCTGTTGTACCTTGACTTCAAGAGAGAACCTGAGGACTTTTTTGATTTAGGAGCACTGTGGCTGGTGCTCCCACTTGTAGTTTGGACAGTTTTATATTGTGGCATTTGGATACTATGGCTGGTATCCTCGGCCCCTTTGGATAGATGTATAGGTTGACTGCCTGAAGGAGTACTATGGCTGGTGCTCCTTAGGCTTAAGGGGTCAACTACTGTCTCCTGGCTGGAGGCTAGTAGATCCTCCTCGGAAGAGGTCCCTAAAACGGACTCTTCTTTTGTTGTTTTGGTTTTTTTTTTGTTCTGTTTTGTTTTGATTTTTGTTAATTTTTTTTTTAAATATAGGTCCCACGAGTAGGTCCGGAAAGGAAAGTCCGTCCCGGCAGAGCCGACTTACCGAGATAAGGCACTTATTACAACCGACCTTGCCTGAGCGTCGGAGGGAGCTCGTACGCGACTGGTTTTACCCCCAGCCTTTTATCCTTGGGTACGGTTTGCTATCTGCTCACACCACCACTGGAATTAGGTTGGATTTAAAGGTTTACTCCTACCTCAAACTAATGGATCACGACAAACGATTGAGACGTTAGTGTAAATCCTTGGCTGACACTAACCATTTGACCGGTTAGCCATTTTCAGGCGGGCGCCCACAGGAAGGACTAAGAATGAGGATTTGTGCCCAAGCCCTGGTATTGGGTTACTTCATCATTTGAATTCTCTGCACCAAATCCACTTCCTTTGGTTACATATTTACATATGTACTTGATCGATTTTACTGAATGGCAAGATTCAAAATTGATGTGTGCTTTAAAAGTTTTTAATAAGATCGGTAAACATGGAACAATTTTTATTTTTTGACAAAATGTAATTGTTGACTTATCCCGGTGTTCCAAAGAGCAGAATAAGTATTAAAAAAAAAAAATTAAAGAATCGGCTGTTAGGCGGTACGAAGTTCGCCGGGTCAGCTAGTCTATATATATAAAAGAAAGTGTCCGAAGCGATGTAATCTCATAACTCGAGATTGGCCGAACCGATTTTGATAATTTATACTTTGTTGGAAAGGAATTTTCTCAGTTCGAATTTTCAAATGTCTTATTTTGACCACCATATATCATTTTTGTGAAGTTTGGTTGAAATCGGAAAACGTATGCGTGTGTTGTGCGTGCTTGGAAAAACACATGAATTTCAGTACATTTTTGGGTTTTTTCGGATTTGAATGATTTTTATAGTGATTTGACATCTCAAGATGTCGTTCGAGAAGCTGAAGACTACTAATTGGAATATTATGACAATTTTTTATACCAAAACCGGAGCAAAAAAATGTGTTTGTACTGTAAAATACGTTTTTAGTTTTTATAAGAAATCAATTCTTTTTTGTCAAAATACTTTTTCGAGTTTTCAATCAGGTTTTTCATGTTTACCCAACATTTTGAAAAAGTTTAGTCCTGCGGTTCCTACTCTGGTACCTTTAACTTATTTTCAAGATTGAAGATAAGATAAATTGATTTGTTATTATTTCATTTTTTTATTTTAGTTTGTATCAAAAATTCCATGTCAGCGAAGAAGTGATATTGTTAGTCGGTCGTGTAGAACGCAAAATAGAAGAAAATGAAAGGCAAAATCAATCAACAAAGGCAACAACTGAACAAATCAATGTTAATGTTGTTTTAAATGGTGCTGGATTTCGATATAATATTGTCATTGATTATAGTTTGCAAAAATTTGTGGTTATTGGCGCAATGAACAAATTATATCAATATTGTAATGCATTCAAATTTTTAAACTAAACTTCTGGAATGTGTTGTGCTTCTGGAAAAGTTGGATTACCAGAATTACAATATTCACCTGAACCATTACGATCATTACTTTCTGGCACAACACCAGTATCAAAACATTTTTTGGATAACATTCAAATGTACAATTCATACTTCCAAATGACATCTTTTGGAGCAACGAATATAAAATATAATACGAGATATATCGACATTTATGGTAATTTCGGCATCATGCATTTCAAATGAAACATTGAATTGACCGAATTGCATGAAGCAGTATGTCGGCGCAGTGGCTTAGTGGTTAGTGTGTTGGACTACTAAGCGAAGGGTCCCAGGTTCGAATTTCGAAAAACCTAAATTCCAAATTAACATTTTTTTCTACTGCTCCACATCTCGCAAATGTCTAACTAACATCCGAGAGTATAATTGTAGTGAAAGAGCTTCTCAATTGGCCGTTTAGACTCGGCATAAAATTGTACTTCCCTTCCATCCGCCCCAAAAATTAAAAACACGCACAAGACTAATGGTTGTGAGAAATTATCCCTTAGGTCCCTACGGATCTGCTGCGCCTACTATTTATTTATAGTATGTGCATACTCGAAATTATTTCATGCTTATTTTTCGAAAGTGTGTCGAATTTGAAGAATCTGTATTTTGACTTTCGATTGATAGAATGAACTTCCTATCTGTTCCTATATTACTAATAACACATTTTAATATTCTTAAGCCTGGTCCCATTTGAGATAAGACTCCTACTTCACATTTTGTAGATCTTAGCATATATTTCTCAATAAGTAGTTAATATTTTTAATATTTATATAGTTTTAATATTTAAAACAATGAAAAAAGGAAAAACAAAAGTATGTTCACTCCATCTTCTATATATAATTCTACTGTACGTGTGTTGTGACTGAACTCCTCCTAAATCGCTGGACCGATTTGCATAAATTTTTTTGTATGCGTTTGGGTTGCGCCCCGGGTGGTTTAGATTTACAATTCGGTCCAATTGGACAATGGGACGTGGTACCTCCCATACAAACCACAAATTAAAAATCTATTATTTCTGCTCCTGATAACGGTATTCGCACAAAATTTGGTACGTCGGTTTGGTGTGCATTTTTTAAGTGCTGCTGCAAATATGGGCGGGATTGTACAAAGGGGCGTGGTACTTCTCATACAAATCTTCTTTATGTATAATTAAGAATCCAATATTTCTGCTCCTGCTAACGGTTGGTATTTCGGTTGAGTGAACATATTTTAAGTTCTGCTGCAAATATAGGCGGGATTTGATAAAGACGCGTGCTTCCTCCCATACAAATCTTCTTTATGTATATAATTCTGCTGTACGTGTGTATAAATAAATTTTAAATTTTTTTTGGTCATCGAGCTTATTTGTTTGCTTTTATTTTTTGACATCTCACAAATTCGTTCTCAATCGTTCAAACAAAAGTAAATTTTAATTTACGCAATAGTGGTTTATTTTATTTCGAATTGCAAGACAACGAGTGTGGTGTCATTGAAAACAACACAAACTTGAATCAAGCAACAACTATGGCCACACGTAGGTATTCTAATTTAAGTGTATTGCATTAAGTGCGTTTCGTTATTTTCAAATTTAAATTTTTTTGTATCTTTGGATATTTTTGGTGTCGCTTTTTCAGTGAATATTAAGTGTATTACATTCACATATAAGTTACGTAACTGAAACAATGCCCAGTCTTCGTGGACGAGGAGGAAATATTGGTCGACAGACTGTCCATTCACAATTACAGCACAACCATCGGTTAAATACATCGGCACAAGATCAATTGACGGACAATGGAAATGCCTCTATAGGAGGAAGTACGAGTAAGTGCTTCTATACAGCTTCCAATCGCAAGCGGTTGACTGCAATAGTGCATGACAGTTTTTTGCTTCTATAATGCCTTCGGTCAGAAGCGCTTCGAACCACAAGCTTTATGGAAGCAATTCACTTTCCACACATCTCCTGACACATTTTCAGAAGTCTCACAGAGATCTTGCCGAAACTCTATTTCATATCCCTCTATAAAATCTGTGTGTATGCTTTGTACAGGTCTTACTGAAGTTATTATCGAAACAATTAATTCGAAATGGATCAATTTCGGTTAACAAATACTATAGAAGATCTTTCCAAGCTGTTGCCTACAGAAATTTTAAATTTGAACCTTACCGAAGTCAAATTGTTACTTGGGTCTGTAACTTAAATACAATTTTTTTGCACGACGCTGAGATGTAAATAGATTATTTCAGGTTTAAATATAATTGGGTTATGTAGCTATTCCTTACTCATGTTCGAGTTTGAAATGATTTTGATTTAACTTCGGAGATCATTATTTGAATATCATACCCGGGGTAAATAAAGCTTTAGGGAATTGTGGCGAATCACACACAGCTGTAGTTGACGATGTGGTTATGTGTCTCGATAACTGGTGGACTGTTTTTCTAAAATATTCCTTCTTTTGATTATTTTTGCATTGCCTGAATGAAACTAATAATAATCTCTATAAGAGTTGCAAAAGCGTTGTGACTTTATAACTCACAAACCGAATTCGATCAAATTAGGGTTTGTTTTCATGGTCGTGTAGGGGTTTATCTAAAGTTTGAACGAAATTGGTTAACGCGTTCGTGAGTTATGTCAACGTCTGATTTTGTCCATATAAAAAAAAAACTGGGCGCCTATGAGCGTGTGCTGTATGTTTACTCTGTACTGATGTCATACACACGGTAATGACATCACGCACTATTTTTTAAACAAAACCTTAAAACGATCATGGACTTAATCGTTAAGCACAGTGTTGTGGGACAATCGCGTTTCTGGATGTACTCTGTCGAATGGCAGAAGCGAGGATTGCCGATTGCCCACATTCTGCTTAAGTTGATTTGGTTGATTGAGAAAATCTGACCGGACCAACTCGATTCAATCATTAGCTCGGAAAAAGATGATCAAGAAGCTGACCCTGAAAACCATAAAGTCGTTTCTATGCTTTGAACTTAATTTAATTCCAAGGAAGTTCCATTCGTTCGATAGAGAGGTTCAACTATCAAAAGGATGTTAATAATTTAATCAATTTTAGGCGGTACGAAGTTCGCCGGGTCAGCTAGAAAGCAATATTAATAAAACAAAAGTCATAAAACTGAAAAAAAAAAAAAAATACATTGTGCATATAACTATAATAAAGACATATTGTGTTGTTAAGTGCTATTACGAAAACAGGATTACAACGATGCAGGATTAGTGATACAGTTGGCGAAATTTGCGACATATTTAGAGGGGTAAGTCTATTGTTTCTGATTCTTAACTATCGGTTTTAACTATCCTCTATGCCTCCAAATCCCAAGAAAAATTGTCCGTTTGGAAAGCACGAAATCACAACTCTTAGTACCTCTAGTAGTCCAATTCGTAAAACTTTGAAAAATTCAAAGCAGTATATAAATTTGAATAAAAGTGATTTTGTAGATTCAGCAATTAGTTCGGTTTCTATCAAAAAATACGGTGTCGAGATCGAGAATGATAATTCAGCGCAAGCAAATTATGGATAATTCCGCTATTGCCACAGACGTCTTTAATTCACTATGAATTCCTGACGCTATTAAAGACGTACCTTCCTTCGACGGAAACCCTCGGTTGCTCTATGATTTTTTAAGCAATGTCGAGGAAGTCTTAGCTGTCATACCAAATATCAAAGGTTCCAGTTATGGAAAAATTATTTTAAGAGCTATTAGGAATAAAATAATAGGTGAAGCGAATGAAATTCTCAATATGTACGGGACGCTGGTGGACTGGGAAGACATTAAAAATAATTTAATCGTTCACTACTCCGACAAACGTAACGAAACGAGTCTTCTAAGAGACTTGCACCAAATAAGACAGAATAACGATTCCGTTGAAAAGTTTTATTTAAGAATTATTGAAGTACTATCAACAATGTCTAATTTTATACGTGTTCATGAAAGCGATAAAAACGTTATAAATGCTAAACAAATCCTTCATAATGAAATGTCCTTAAACACATATTTATTAGGGCTGAAAGAACCATTGGGTTCGACAAGTAGGGCTATGAGGCCAGGTAAAATTACCGACGCTTTTAATTTTTGTCTTAAGGAACAAAATGCTCACTATTTTAGGAATCCTAGCTATTTACATGGAAGACCCGCAGTTAGACTAAATCACCCGTTAAACAATAATTACCAGCAAGTCATGCATAGGCCTATTCGACCTCAACAGATCTTAAATCAAACTAACAATCAAGGGTTTTTTAGTCCTGCGAACCAACATCAACAACAATATATTTACAGACATCCACGACCAAACGTACAAGGTACAACAAACGGTTTTTAGACAAGCTTATAATAACCCCCAAGCTTTTAATGTAAATTCAGACTTTAGACAGTTTCCAATCCCTGAGCCGATAGTGTGCAATTACACGTACGAGCAACAACAGTAACAACCAAAAAAATAATGCTCAAATACAAGGTCGAAATCAAATGTTCAACTTGGAAAGTTATTGCCAAAACTGCAACGAAAACAATGCCCCAAACACATACTATAATAATGTTCCAGTTCTCTATTCTTCGAATAGTACATCATTCCTCAATAATGAAAATTATTACCCAAATTTAGATATTCCATCTACATCCAATTTGATAAATGAACAAGAGGTATATGACACAAATTTTTGTGCACAAGCCTCAGCAAATCAATTGGGTATATAGATATTAACAATCACAATTCGAATATATTGCCCTATATAATTATCAATAGTTTATGCAAAACTAAATGTAGGTTTTTGATTGACACTGGAAGCAATAAATCCTTCATAAGTCCAGATGTAGCTAAATGTTTAAAATGCACATTGATTCAACCAGTAGAAATTAAGACCATATTTAACAAATAAATTGTTAAGAAAAAAGTAATCTTTAACGGATTACCAGAGCTCGGCACGAAGAAACCTTTATCCTTCCTGATATTTAAATTCCATAACTATTTTGATGGGCTTATAGGGACCGACATAATGAATGACCTGGGCATCAAAATAGATTTAAAGAGGTCACTCTTAGAGGACAATCTCAGAATCCCTTTGGCATTCAAACCAAATTTAATGTCCAAGCTATATACTATTCCATTTCAGAACAGAAATCTGTTTTTTTCGGGTGGAATATTGTTCGAGCGAAACTCACAATAAGGCTGAATATCAATTGTATCAAATTTTCTCATAAATATTTTTTTTTTTCCATTAATAAACGGAATCTTCATGAAAAGATTGGGCCTCACTAAATTTAAGTACGAGTAGTTCACAGTGGTTATATCTTCCATACAAATTTCGCAAATGTGAGCTTCCGTAAATTTAAAGTCGATGTTAAATTTGTTATTATTACGCGCAGTATAACTCAAAAATCATACCCACACAGAAATGTGTATATCTTTTCCCTAGACCTAGAGCATACTTGAATGTTCTTAATCAATGCTTATCTTTATATTGGTTACCGTTTTTCTGTCGACATTTTAGGCGAAACAATTTTTTACCAACAACAACCAACGAAAACAGACACAATAATTATAGGAACAAAAATAACTTATTTTATTTTAACGAATGCATTTTTCACACTTTATTCCTTTATTTATTCATATTGATTACATTCGCTTTACGCATTTTGTAAAATACATGTTTTCGTGGTGAATTAAAACAACGAATTTAAACTCTCAGAACGCATCCATCAGCTGACAGAAACTCACAAAATACACTAACTCTCAGCAGTGTTCTTAGCACTCTCTCTTTATTTTTCCCACGAAGCGTATTAATTGTTCCCTTTTCACTAAACTCAAATTCCATCGATTTTTTAATGAAACAAACCGTACTTTAAAAGTAAAATTTGTATTGTTCGGAAAGAAAATCACATTAAAATATTCTTCAGTATAAAAATCGCAGTTTTCAAACATTATAATGCATTTTTTTGGTACTAGAAATTGGTGCTAGAGGAAAATCTCCTTTTTATGTACATTTAGTGCGTTGATATTCATGGTGAAATGTAGTTTGAATGTTTTCTAGTCAAATTGTTGATATTCACACAATTTTGATGTTTTTTTCATTTAACGCATGGAAAGCTTTTCGGAAATCGTAATCCCCACAAAAAGGTAGAAATACTACTATGTAGGAACACTGCTGAGTGTCTTTATTATTTTTACTTCTCCCGCCAATTAGAATTTCTTTTTTTGCTGCTTCACACGTATTCACAGATAGGAAATTTAAGAGAGAATTTTCTTTACAAAATTTGAGGGGGGAATCGGGTAGGTGCGCGGGAGCTGACGGTCTATTTAATACTTAGTTTATGCCCCTGGTCTGATAGGCAATAAACACACCAAAATGCGTAAACCAATATTCTCGATTGAGAAAAAGCCATTCACAAGTTGGTGAAGCTCCCTGTCGGTATTGCACTCACACATGTGGAGGTGAAACGAATTACTATCACCTTCAAATTTACCAGCTCCATCGGGTCCATGTACTGCTACTGACCACCCAAGCCTTGTTTTGGTGCAATTGGTTGCGACCAACTACCCTCGGAGACTTTTAGTGGGACGGTCAATTTCCAATTATCCATACCAATTCAAATTCTTGGACGCGCTTGATGGTATGCCGGGATGGGCAGACCAGCCAGGTGCGGAAAACGTTTACCTAGCATGTGTCCGGAACTCGTCTGCGTCGGTAAGTTAAGGCTGCGAACTGTGCGTACGTTATTTAATTGATACTTGCGGCTGCCATCGCTTCTGCCGGCGATTGCAAGAGACACTACTTGGGAATTGCTTTCAACTCGTGTCGTGTCGGAGGTCCACCTTAGACATAGATCTTCGGCTCTTCCAGATAGTCCTAACAAGTCAGCGAGTTCCTCGTCCAGAAAAGTAAGCGATGACCCTCCGTCCAGAAAGGCAAATGTGTCGACTGTCCTACTGTTAGCATCGGGGTCACTGGCAGAACCCTGAAAAGAACCTTGGCAAATCTATGTGTCTGGTGAGTTAGAAGAGACGTCGTTGAAGTACTAGTTGTTACAGCTTGCTTTGCATAATTGTGCAAAAGAAAATGATGCTTAGCCTGACATCCGCTGATACCATATACTTTTCTAGTTCTGCACCGCGACATAATTTATGTTGGCGGACCATTTGCCACCGTACGGACAATCCCGCGTTTGTGAAAGTATCGCAAATGGAAGTCGAATGACTGGCCTTGCATAATATGTCACACCCTTTTTCGTTTGGGGCTGTTCGGAGTTGCATGTCGGATTCGTTAGCCACTATATGCGAATTTAAATGAGCACCTTGCTTTAATGACCGCTTTCCGCCTGACGATGTTGTTGCGGACAGCGTTGCCACGGAGCATGCGGCCTCAGCGATATCGTACAGAAAATCACTAAAATCCAACTTCTTCTTGAGAAGATCGCCCAATTTAGCAAGAGATGCGGTAACAGCTTATCGTCGAACTCCTTTAGAAGCGTTTTGTTATTGAGGTGAGCAGTTGACTTTGTTGGTGACCTTTCAAAAGTGTAGTTTTCGTGATGATGATGTTGCAAGAATAAAAGTTTCGGCTATAAGAGGAATTGTTAGTTCGGTTCCGGTTCTGGGAAACACGACTTGCTTAGCATCTTCAACCAATTCCCCAATATTAGATGAGCGGCAGCCTTAAGAAATCAGAAAAATGCGTTCTCCGCCAATTCGTAGTTCATGAGATGAAAAAATTCAAAACACTTTTCATGGCTTGTAGTACATCAATACCCAGGATAAAGAGAAGAAGAAGAGAAGAAGAAATTGCACCTGGTAGTCGCGCCAATATGTAGTATGACCGTCGAATGGTGGGGGAGGAGGTGCATTACCTAGTAGCGGGTGCCGGTAGATTATCAATTTGATTTCTATTTACAGCGAGTACGGCGGCTTTGTCGGGGGATTTTTCGGTGGGAGAGTGTACAGGAAGGTATATTCACTTTGTTATTACATTTGTAACGCCAAGAAGGAGTCACCGGAGACCTCATAAAGTACATATATTCCGAATCCGAATCAGGATCACATTCTGAATCGATTTAGCCATGTCCGTCTGTTTGTCTGTCTGTCTGTTGAAAGCACGATAGCGCCCAAAGGAATTGACATAGGCGAATGAAATTTGGTGAAAGGACTTATTTTTATTGTCGTCAGGTTAGTATTAAAAATGGGCTATGTCGGTCAAGTAGTTCTGGTACCTCACATACAAAACCAATTTTCAATGACTTGTATGCAGTGGAGGGTATCAAAGCATCGGCCAGGCCGACTTGTTTATACTCATTTCGAATATTGTGTAAATTTGCGTCAAACAAATTTAGTTTGCAAATGCAATTATAAAATCTAAATTTTATATAATAAAAGATAAAAATATCAAACATTGTGTTTTTGTGATATTTTTTCTTTTGCTTCAGTTTTGTTTTGTTTTGTTTCTTCTGATTCAGTTTTTCTATGGAGCACACATAGATTTGTAATTACAAAGAAATTTCGGAATTGTGCCAGATAATTTGGCTTTTTATTATCTAAAATGAATTTAATAGCTTTCAGCGTTTTCTGTAATGCGAAAAAATATTTATGAATAACAATTTCAGGAAAGCCACGTAAAGGATGCGTAAATTTGTACGCAATGTTTAACTAAACAACGTTTTAGAGGAGAAAAGAAAGATAAATACGGCTCTTATGGTGCATGAATATGCGCAACACGAAAAAAGCAGAGACGAAAAAAATTCATTGCCTCTGATATTCGTGAATATGCGCAACATCGCTGCCGATGTACATATTGAAAAACCAATTTTACTTTCTTAACGCTTTTTGTATTTTGCTTATGTAAAAAAAATTATTGGTATTTTGATTTGTTGGTACCAAATTTAAATATAAGCGAAAAGTATCTACACATTTGAACTATTTAAGGCTCTAGTTTGTATCATATTTTTAAGCTTCTACGTAGCGTAAACTCAATTTTAATATTGAAATGGTTAATGATCGTTAATCACAGAACAATGGGAACCATCAAGGGAGTTGATATTAAAATGTACTAAATTATCGATTGCTTTAAATAATTATCTCTGCCTAATTTGCTGACATAAATATGTATGATGTCTTACCAAAAAAAAAATTAGCCAATAGGAAAACTATAATTATTACTCCCCGAGCAGTATCTTTTTTTTTTTTTTTGACAGCTAAAAATTCCTATTACATACAACACTATAGTGCCAAAAAATTATCCAGGGATAATAAGTTAGCACAATTGGCACAGTGCCTTAAAATTAGATTTTAGTGAAAAAAGTGATATTATTATCCCCAACAGACAAGGAGAAAAAGTATTGATCAGCTACACTACTGAAGACTACACAGACACACAAAAGACAAGAGAGCTGCACGAATTTGTTCTTTTCAGCTATACATATTTTAAAATAAAAGTTGCGTTACCTAACCTGCACAAATTTATGTAGGGGGAAAGCGGGAGACTTGAACATATTGGAGACTTGAGACACTCTCAATAAATTACTTAATTTCCATGGAAATCCAAAAAGTGTAATTTTATGCATTGAAGATAGTGACGCTTTATTTGCTAACAAAAATAATTCTAAATCATCAGTTGTCTCTGGTGGAAGAAAAAAAATGTTTTCCAGTACAAAAAGTAAAATTAGTTTTTTCTTTTTCCTCTATAAAATTTATCTGGAACGCGGTAAGTTAATAAATTTGATGATACCTAATAATATTGATATTCTACATTGTAAATATTAGCCTAAAACCGTTCTGGCTTGGATTTAACAAAAATAATAAATAAATTTGTTAAAAAATGGGAGCGGGAGACTTGAGACAGTTTCTAAGGGGAGAGTTGATCACCTTTATCTGCCCTCATTGTAATACCAAATAGTGCTAAATGATATATAGTATGTAGTTTGATGCCTTAGTCATATGGTTATTTAGTATTATATTAAGTTATTTATTTATTTTTGTTAAGTTTCTGAAGTTTAGTTTTTGTTTACCTCTTTTTAGCTTCTTTATATTACAAAACTGAAGTACCTACTTTTTTTTATTTATGTACTTTAAAACGTTATTCTTCTCATTTTCATTATTATTATACCCTCCACAGGAAGGTATATTCACTTTGCCCATACATTTGTAACGCCAAGAAGGAGTCACCGGAGACCTCATAAAGTATATATATTATGAATCAGGATCACATTCTGAATCGATTTAGCCATGTCCGTCTGTCTGTCTGTCTGTCTGTCTGTCTGTCTGTCTGTCTGTCTGTCTGTCTGTCTGTTGAAAGCACGATAGCGCCCAAAGTAATTGACGCAGGTGAATGAAATTTTGTGAAAGGACTTCTTTTTATCGGCGTCAGGTTGGTATTGAAAATGGGCTATGTCGGTCAAGTAGTTCTGGTACCTCCCATACAAAACCAATATTGGACCCATGCCTCTCTGTCTGTTGAAAGCACGATAGCGCCCAAAGTAATTGACGTAGGTGAATGAAATCTGGTGAAAGTACTTCTTTTTATCGGCGCCAGGTTGATATTGAAAATGGGCTATGTCGGTCAAGTAGTTCTGGTACCTCCCATACAAAACCAATATTGGACCCATGTCTCTCTGTCTGTTGAAAGCAAGATGGCGCCCAAAGTAATTGACGTAGGTGAATGAAATTTGGTGAAAGGACTTCTTTTTATCGGCGTCAGGTTGGTATAGAAAACCTGCTATGTCGGTCAAGTAGTTCTGGTACCTCCCATACAAAACCAATATTGGACCCATGTCTCTCTGTCTGTTGAAAGCACGATGGCGCCCAAAGTAATTGACGTAGGTGAATGAAATTTGGTGAAATCACTTCTTTTTATCGGCGTCAGGTTGGTATTGAAAATGGGCTATGTCGGTCAAGTAGTTCTGGTACCTCCCATACAAAACCAATATTGGACCCATGCCTCTCTGTCTGTTGAAAGCACGATAGCGCCCAAAGTAATTGACGTAGGTGAATGAAATTTGGTGAAAGGACTTCTTTTTATCGCCGTCAGGTTGGTATAGAAAACCTGCTATGTCGGTCAAGTAGTTCTGGTACCTCCCTCACAAAACCAATTTTGCATGACTTGTATGCAGTGGGGGTTATCAAAGCATCGGCCAGGCCGATGATAACACTTTTACTTGTTTTTTTTTGTTTTCAAACCACGCTGTGATTAATAAACAAATTTTTATGAACGGTTTAACAAAAAGTATAAACCTTTCGAAAGATTTTTGTTGACGTACAATTTTGGCGTTCAGTTTTATATATAAATGGATTGTCCTGCCACTTTTGATATGTATTTGCATTAATATCTTCTCCACTTTTTGCTTAAGCAATTGAGACCTCAGATTGAACTATTTTCGACACTCTTATATTAGTCAGGTCAACATTCTTCTTTAAAAGGATGTTTAATGAGGATTTATTTATTTTAGTTGGTTCGCAAGATGCACTTGACTTCCTTAATTTTAACATTTGACCCTACAGTTCACGATTCTTAAACTTAGTTTAGTTAATCTTAGCTTAGGTATTTGACTGAAAAATATAATACAATTCAGTTCTATCTCCTTTGTACAGAGAACTATATGTTTGTGTTTGTCGAGTTAAAAAAACGTAGGGGAAAAGTGCTAACAGTGAGACAGTGCAAACAGTGAGACAACTCATTTTTCTCTTTTGTTAAAGCATGCACAGACATGCCGGTATTGGTATAAACGTTTATTTTCCCCTCCACATGTTTTGATTCTGTTGCACACGAGTTGCAATTGCGCGATAACCTCCACCGGGTGAACACAAAAAAAATCGCTTAAAGTATTTTTCGGGGTGTAATTAAATTTACCATAGCAACGGGAAATAATCAGGTAAATACACAGCATTTTTTTACATATAACATTTATATGTGTTCTACTAAATATAATAAAACAACAAAATCCTAGAATTCTTTGTAATTTTTCTAATATTTTTTTTCCTGTGAAATGACAAAAGCGAACAGTGAGACATTTCCAAAAAGCAAATTGTGAGACATGGGAGCAGCCTAAAGCAATTATTTTTTTTTTATTCGAAACCAGATCTGAATTTTTTTTTTTTACTTTTAATTTATTGGTACTTTTTTTCTGAAGAAATATATTTACGCTACTTAATTTATTTAATAAAATACTAATTACCTACTTATTTAACGTTTTATTACTTTTTTTTCATTCGTCTCACTGTTCGCCTTACACTGTCTCATTGATCGCACCGCTCGCAAACAGTGAGACAGTTTGACTTTTCCTAAGATTCAGTTTGTTGTTATTCTCTCACTTAAATTTGTATTGAAATATTAAGGTAAAATATGCCTTAAAATATACTCCAATATATACCGATTTAAAAGAAAAGTGTTCACTGTTCGCATCTTTGCCCTACATTTTCCATCAAAAGGAGCATTTTGCGACTTCAGATGTCAGGTGTCATGAACGACGTCATTTAGCAATATTCCTATCTAGGGATTTTATATCGACTAACTTACTTACTTAACGGGCTCCCGACCCATGGAGAGTCTCTGCCTGAGACACTGCAGCCTTCCATCCTCTGCGATCCCGGGCACGCTGCTTCCAGTTATCCAGACCAAGCGCTCTCGCCAGAATATTTTGTAAGGATCAAGGTTTTTTTCGAAGTACATTAGTAAATTTCAAGGCAAAATGGTGTTCCCCATAAAATTTCAGTAACTGTTTTCTGTTTAATAATGAAATGTTTGATGCAGTCAGAATATTATTTTGGTACATAACATAGGTATATAAAATGAATGACATATCATAACGTCACAAATCATATGGTATGGCGTTCTTCCCAATTTGTGTATATATAGGATTTGCGTCAAAAAGAATTCTTACTTTGTGTTGCGCCACTTCCGAAACAAAAAAGGAACTGTTACTTCTTTGTTTTGAAACATAAATTCCTAAATAGAATCACGAATTGAAACCATTACATCGCCAGGCCCAAAATGTGTTTTTCGGCTCCGGTCGTTTTTCGCTCATCAGTATTTAGCATAATTTAGTCAAGTAAAAGATATAAATTACTTGTCAAAAGAAAATGCAAAATTAGAACACAGCGGTATTGGTGCGTGCAATCTCTTAAAAATAATATTTTCTCTTAAACAAAAAAAAAAAAAAAAGAAAAAAAAATATTTCAAATCTACTTTTACAATATAAGCTTAGGTACCTATTATTTACAGCAATTATTACACATTATCTATAAATTTATATAAAAGAGAGTGACGTTAGTTACTACACTTATAACTCAAGAACGCCTGTACCGATTTCGATGACTCACACTAATTCAGACTGGTCTCAGCGAGAGAGAATTTTATTTTTAAAATTTGCGTTGGAATTGGGTAAGAGCATCACTTTGTTTTTTCAAAACATAGTTTTGGTTGTCAGTTGTCATTTGCACCGAAAATTCAAGGCAGCCTTGATATAATCGTAATATTATAAATGCGAAAGCCAGATTGTTTCTTTTTCACGGCCGCAAATCCCATTTTTACAAATTTTGGTACCTAGAGGGATAGATGGGACCTTTGAGAATGACATAGGCTACTTTTTGTCGCGAAGACAAAACTTTAAGGAGATGAACTTTCTCAAGTTAGGAATAATAAAATTCATCATGGGTATCTATACTTTTGGTAAGAAATAAATACATTTGCTGCGTATTTTCCAAATGAATTTAAATGTGTAGGGCTGATTGGTTGGATTGAAAGATAGGATAGTTTTGCACCCGAAAAGTGGCGCTGTTCTTGATATGAATATTTTAATTGAGTTATTCATAGTACCAATTCTTCGCAGACGAAGTCGCGGGTACCAGCTAGTATTTTATGTATCTACCTACCTATGTTAAAGAAAGAACAATCCTACTAAGGTATTATATATTATATACCTACATGTTGTCCTACATAGTACCTGCTGTCACATTTTAACTACTTGCTCAACCTACTCATGTCCAATTCACTATAAATAGATGATAAACCACCTCCTTGTGGATTCGCTTCGGTTTCGGTTTTCACACACATATACTTTCCCTACTGAACCCACACAGGGCGTTAATTGTCAGCCCATTGAAAATAACTACCAACTACCTAGGAAAACTCAGCGGCTAAATCTTGACCGCTTCTACGTATGGAAAATTTATTTATATATACCTACATATCAGTAGCGTGGCGTGAACATTTTAAAATGGGAAGTCGAAGCAAAACTAATCACATACAAATGTAAAAAAACTCTACATCTGTGTACCTTGAAACAAAATCATACATTGTTCATTTGCTTTGCATCAACTAAGCAAAATCAATTCAAGCGACCTTTTTTATACTTACTTCAAGTCAATATTTATTCAATATTTAAAATTTACAATTTGCGCCCTGCAATCTGCCAACTGTATTTGTAAACCAAAACACCTACCCTACCTACCTCAACATAGTACCTATAATTATCCACACAAGACACAATAAGAAAAGAAGAAGTAAAGGAAAATCGAATAAGTCGAAGAAAAGCGTGTTATTTTGTTCATATCATAACCAAGTGGGTGTAAAACACATACCCAAAACCCACCGCAGTACTCAGGGAAGAAAAAAAAGAGATAGATACAAATGTTCACTCAGCGTCAGCAGTCAGCACTCAAAATTAACGTAGTAGCAGTAAGTAGTAAGAACTGAGAATAACTCGAAGAAAAGCGCGTTATTTTCTACATAACCAAGTGGGTGTTGAACAAAGAGGTGTCAGACACAGTGCTCAGGGAAGAAAAAAAGAGATAACAAGCTTATATTCTCTCAAAATCAACTACCAAGTGAGAGCTTTAATAACCCGACATATTTTGGGTTCCCTTCGCTTTGTCGTGACGAGACGATGACGATGTTGTTATTGTATGAAAATGGATACACACAATATTATTTATTAACTGACTTTTGGTTTGCAGGGTTATGTGTGTGTACCATTTTGTGAATAAAAATTCATTTGTGTTTCATGTATAGGTATATTTGGTTTTTGGTAGATAGATAGTGTTGACTGGTGGAGATTTGAAAAGGTAAGTCGGTAGGAATCGGGTTATATGGACGCCACGCCACTGTTACATATATTTTTTAAAGAATTTGTCTTAGGCTCAAGTAATTGTGTGTTTTGTTAATTTACTTGCGTGAAGTCACCTACGGAAATTCGCCTGTGCGAGCTCCAAACTCTTATCACTTCTATTCAGACTCATTCATTAGATTTTCCATCCAATCATTCATTTGCATACCTATCATATATAACTCGGCCAATTTACTGAGCATTGTACGATGTGATGTGATGTATAAAATCAAATTTTCTGTAACTACAGGGTGTGGCAAGAAAACTTGCTGATTTTCAAAAGAAATAAAACCAAAAGTAATGGACATACCGTTACAAAACTTGTTTATTCTTGTTACACACGATCTGAATTGTTCATTACATGGTTTTAAAGATGATATCGGACAAGTGATGGCCTCCGTTTTCGATGCACTGAGATACCCGCTTTTCGAAGAAAATTCTTCAATCATCTCTCTCTAGCGAGCTGCAGTCACCGTAACAGTGCGTTCGTTTTCTTCGAAAAAGTAAGGACTAATTATCCTTACTCTTGAAACAGCACACCATACGGTGACACGTTCACAATGCAGTAGCGCCTGATGAATTTCACGTGGATTATGATCACTCCAATATCGCCTGCGGGATGGATGGTAAAGCGAGTACGGAAAGCACGTTGAGTGGAAATCATGGAACGACCGTGGGAAAAGTAAGCCTCGCAGGCAAATGCGCGTTGCTCTTTCGTCCAATGCATGATGTCGACAGACTGCGGCGTAGATGAAACTTCAGGAAGTCCCATAAAAAATGAGGCACTCTCAACCCACATCCGGTGTCAGCGCTTGTGGCTGATATATTTTTTAAAGGTAAAGCCACCCAAGTGGAACGCGACATCCGTACTTGAATGAATGCGTATACACTTGCATTGCTGTTTTCTAACATGCTTTCCCTTTACGATTTCAGATTGTGGGTTAGGGGTGGGTTTTGTACTGTATTCTGTTGCTTTTATGAATGAGATGAGCAGGTACCTACTTTGTGTGTATTTGGATATGCATTTCTTTTTCTTTGGAAGAATTTCTGCATTTTCAATTTACAAGATTTTTCAATTCTGCTCAAAGCACAGATGAATTAAGAATTAGATTTCTTTCTTCTATGAACAAATGATTGATTATCCCGATTTACTCGTTTTATTTAATTGGTTATGGTGGTCCGATCTTCTAGGTATTTAAAAAAAGACTTCATGTGCGAAATGTATGCTTTAAGTTTTTAATAAGTATGAAACTTTTTTTGAAATGTGCAGTTAGAAACAGTCAGTTACAGTTACAAAACTCCGATGAAGTTTTTACACCGTTTTAAATTGGTATTAATTTTTTTTATCTCTCTTCATACTTCTTTATTTAACTATATTTATATAGATATCGAGAGATATTCGAATCAGACCACCATTGTCGGGTCTCTTTTCTTCTCTCTACCACTGTAAATCTTACTAAGAGAGACTCTCTGTCTTTCTCCACAGTTCTTCTGTGGGCTCGATTCCTAGTGTCAACGTTAGCATCTGTTTATGGGAGATCTGTTTTATCGACTGCGTCTCGACACTATGATGTCCCAAGATCCTCATTCTTCTGCTAGCCCACGCCGGTCATTGACACAGTATATGTGCCGCTGTCTCAGATTCCTCCAGTCATAGTTTACAAGTATCATCCTCTCTAAGGCAAACAATTACCAAGTCCTGTAGACAAATCCACCACCCATTTCAATGTTCCTCGACTTATGCTTAGAACCCTTCTTTGAGTGGAGCAAGTAGGCCACTTTACTGCAATTTTAGCTTGTCTACATTGTTCCACGGTTGACCACCTTCTCAGGTGTTCTGCAGTGATCCATTTGTGAATAAGCTGTTCTACCATTCCTCTGCCAATTGAAGAGAATGGTTCTGGTCCCAGCAGCTTTTGAGTTGACCCCTGTTTTGCAAGGGAGTCCGCCTTTTCATTGCCTTCGATCCCTATGTATCCTCGTACCCAAGTCAGTGTTACTTAATTTTTAGATAAACACTTATTTAGCTTGAGTACACATTCCAGTGCCCATGATGTTGTGATGTTTGTCTGTTCCATGCATCTGATCACCGCCTGATTGTCCAGTGCTATAAGGATATTTCTTCCTTCCACCTGACTCTCAAGCAAGAAGTCCAACGCATGAAGCAAAGCAATCATCTCAGCCTGGTATACTGAAGTGTATTTCCCGACGCTAATGTGACGGGCAAGTTCCAGCTCTTCTGAATAGATTCCGGCACCCGCTTCGCCATCCATCATTTTTTCTAAAAGTAATCCGTTCTCAATACGAGTTTTGTTATTTCTTTCCATAATACGCACCCTTGTTATTCGATCCATAGGCATGTTTAGCTCCCTAATCTCGTTTTTGACAAGTTCCAGGATCTTCCTATGTCCATTTTTTTTTTTTTTTTTTTTTTTGTCGGAGGTTGTTACTATCCGATGGAGCACTCAGACACAAACTACAGGTCCATTGTACTGCCAAACAGACACCTTACATTACTGTACTTAGTTTTCCCGTCTTTCGAAGAAAGATGAGAAGGAGCTTCAGTGATGAAGAGCTTAGATGTTCGGCACTCACCACATCAGCCCCAAAGATCCGCCACCTGATGCGAGCAAAGGCGGGACAGCTACAGAGGAAGTGTTCCGCTGTATCATCGTCCTCTCCACAAGCAGGACAGATAGTGGTGTTGCTCAAGCCCAACACATTTAAGTGTTTGGCAAAAGCTTGGTGGCCCGAAAGGACGCCCACAAGCAGTCTGCAGTCGATTCTCCTAAGAGATAGAAGGAAAGACGCGGACCTTTTGCAAATGTCCGGACGCAGTCGTTTGGCCTGCCTACACCCAGCACAGTCACGCCACCGACGCTCATGTTCACGAGAAACCCAAGTATCAATGGATGACCTAACCATAGAAGCAGGCAGACCCAACGCAGGTTCAGGTCCTGAGAAAGCCTCTTCTAAACCCCGTCTGGCAAGCTCATCAGCAATCTCATTTCCCTGGATACCAGTGTGACCTGGGACCCAAACAAGATTCACGGTGTTGAGCCTTCCGACTAAGTTCAGAGAAAGCTTGAGTTCGAGCACTAACTTGGACGAGGTAAGAGGGTTAAGCAGCGCTTTTAAAGCAGCTTGGCTATCACTGCAAACGCATATGCTTCTAGCCCTCCACTTGTTTGTCACAATATAGCGCATAGCCATAAGGATAGCGAAAATCTCCGCTTGGAAGACAGACGCATGGTTACCTAAGGGGTAGTGTAGTCTAATGTTCTCGCTTTCCACAAAGACACCAGAACCAGACCCTTGTCCGGTTTTGGAGCCATCCGTGAATACACGATGGCATTCTTTCCCAGGCTCAGAGTCTGACCGAAGCCATTCCGTTTCCTGAGGAAAGTTGACATGGTAGTTTTGTCGCAGTAGGATTTCTGGGGTCATTGCGTCAGACGGCATGTCCATAAGACAGGGGTCAAAGGACAATTCTCGCACAAGTTCCTCAAAATTCCAATGCGCGTGGTACCAAAAGCCACCTCTCTTTAACCGAGAAATGGTTTTCAGCGTACACCCCATGATAAAAATATCAAGAGGGGGGAGGTTCATCATAGCATCTAGAGCAGAGCCCGGAGTGCTAGGGAAGGCCCCTGTGCATCCAAGACAAACCGTTCTTTGAAGTCTGGCAAGAGAGGCAGTAACACGTTTCCGCGAAAGCCTGTTCCACCATACAACCGATGCGTATGAGAGAAGTGGTCTTATCATTGCCGTATAGATCCAAAGGACCCTTTTAGGAGATAAACCCCATGTCTTGCCAAAAGCGCCTTTGCACTGCCAGAAAGTTGACAGCGCCTTATCGGTTTTTGATTCGACATGCTTGGACCAAAGAAGCTTTCTATCGAGGATTACTCCCAGATATTTGACTTCATCGGATATCGGGATAGTGACGCCTTTTAGCACAAGCTGAGTCAGACCAGTGATCTTCCTCCTTCTCGTGAAGAGAACAACCGTAGTTTTAAGAGGATTCACTGAAAGCCCATTTCTTGTGCACCAATCATCGATTAGGCCCAAAGATCTCTGCGCCCGAGAGCAGACGGTCTTTAGGTCTGAACCGACGGACAGAACGGCGACTTTATCCGCATAGGCTTGTGTGTAGGTTCCAGGAAGATCGAGAGCCGTTAGCAGAGAGTCCACTACCATACACCATAAAAGGGGAGACAGAACACCACCTTGAGGGCAGCCCCTGTTTACCCCAGTCATGACGCATTTGCCACAATCCGCCTCGGCAACCAACGTCCTGTACATTAGCATTGCTTTAATCCACAAAACCAATGTTTCATCTACACCATGATGTCTGGCTGCATTGCACATGCTATCAAACGTCGCATTATCAAAAGCACCCTCGATATCGACGAAATTACCCAGCGCGTACTCCTTCCGATCAAGAGCACTTTCAATCCTACCAACAAGGTTTTGAAGCGCAGTTTCACAGGATTTTCCACGCTGATAGGCATGTTGCATCAAAGAAAGAGGATGCGATCGAAGAGCAACATTGCGCACGTGCAGCTCAACCAGTCTCTCCAAACTTTTCAGCAGGAAGGAAGACAGACTTATGGGTCTGAAACTTTTGGCGAGAGTGTAGTCGGTCTTACCTATCTTTGGTATAAACACGACTTTAACCATACACCAAGGGGAAGGTATGTAGGCCAAGGCCAAGCTGGCGGTGAAAATTCTTTTCAGCGTCGGCATCAGCTGACTAAAACCTTTTTTCAGCATAGCCGGATAAATTCCATCCGGACCCGGTGACTTAAAACTCTCAAAAGATGAAATTGCATAATTGATAGCGTCATCCGTCACCACTCTGGATGCAATATACCAACTACGCCGCGTGGTGTTTGTTTGTTCAGAAGTGGCCACCATAGGCGGTACAACTGAAGAACACGTAGTGACCTGATTTCCCGGGAAGTGAGTCTCCAGCAGGAGACTAAAAGTCTCCGCCTTTGTCTCAGTGTAGGTACCATCAGATTTTTGGAGCGATTCCAGTTTACTTGGTCTGTCCCTTTTGAGGACTTTAACAAGCCTACTGGTTGCACTTAGTGAAGCGACCTCCTCACAAAATTTCCTATAAGAGTCACTTTTCGATTTACGAATTAGTCTCTTAAATTCTTTTTGTTTCGATCGATACAGATTCCAGTCTTCTTCTAAGTTGGTTTTTAAAGACCTATTTAGGAGCTTCCTGGTTTCTCTGCGAATACACTGCAGTTCGGTATTCCACCAAGGTACCGGTTTTCTACAGGAGTTTTTTGAAACTGGACACGCTAGTTCAAAACAACGGGTAATGACGCTGCTCAGATACTGAGCAGACTTCTCCACCCCCTGTATTGATCTCAGCTTGAGTGGTGCTTTAACAGAATTGCCAAGCTCCTCCTCAAACCGAGCCCAATTTGTTTTCCTCGGATTTCTCCTCTCCAGCGAAGGTGAAACTTCACAGCAGATTTGAAATTCGATGTATCTGTGATCTGACAAAGTGCTATCTGGCGATACTCTCCAATTTATGATAGTCTTGCAATGCCTGTTGGACAGGGTAACATCAATTACTTGCTGTCTCATGGCTGTAACAAATGTAGGTCGACAACCTACATTGTTGATGGTGATGTCAGACGATAGGATGAAGTCCAGAAGACGATCTCCCCGTGTATTACACTTGCTGCTGCCCCAAACAGTGTTTTGAGCATTAGCATCGCAACATAAGATAAGACCTATCTTTTTGGACTCGCAGTACTCTACGAGCTCAACAACAGCCTTTGGTGGTGGAGGAGTTAAAGAGTCGTAGGGAAAGTAGGCCGATGCAATGACAAAGGTTTCCCAATTGCCGTTTGCATGGTAAGTAATAGTTGCAGCAACCAGATCCTGGCAACAGAACCGTTTGATTGTAACTGCCGTGAGGGATTTCGATACAACAAGACATGTCCTAGGTCTCTCGGACAGCTTATCGTAAAGAACGTTGTGCGAACCGCTTAACCCACCAAGGCCACAGATGCGATTTTTCCACACCCACGGTTCTTGGATGGATGTTATGCAGTTCTTTGTTCTACGTACCGCAAGCCTACTACTTAAGAGAGCAGTAGCAGCCTTGCAGTGTTGTAGGTTAATCTGAGTAAACAAAATGGATGTAGACTCTGGGTTACGTCCTCTATTTGCACTATTTGGCATTGAAATGGAAATGAATCCTACCAAGATGCAGATAGGGACGCATATTATACCTAGACTTAATGATCTCGGCAGAAACCATGTCTATGCTCACAACCAGAGAGCTACCATCTTCATCGTGACGGTTTCTGCTCTGCCTGTGAGAACGGACAATCCAGGCTTTTGTGTCGAGACCAGGGTTCTGGGCATTCAAACGCTTGAGCACATCCGCCGATTTCTCCAGTTTCCCAGGGATCCAGCAGACGGCACGCGTAAGCTTGGGTGGCTTGTAGACCTCAAAAATTGTGGTCCCAAGGGGAGGGATCTTCGGCACCATACTGCTGACCCATTCAGAGGTTTGCTGCGAGGAGGTCTTCACCACGAAGGTTCCGTCCTTGAACTCACAGCCCTCTACCTGGATACAAGAACTTGTTGCCGCGACAAGCTCCAAAAGATGGGCTTTGCAGTGTTTGCACTCTGCATCGCTCATGCTATTGTCATTGCCTGCTTTCCCTATACGAACTGCTAAAGAAGAAACTGCAGCATCCTTATAGGACAGCCTACTATCTCGTTCCTTAGCTGTTCTGCGTTCAAAGGAGGCACGCAACTTCTTGCTTTGTGGTTCGGCAGAAGAGGAGGAAGCGCCCAGTCCAAGGGGTTGGTCTGCTTCAGTTTGTGAAACCTCCACCGACCTGTTTCTTTTCAAAGGCACCGCCGAAGAGCTGATAGAAGAGCTTGCGCCTTCAGCTGGTAAAGCTTCTTTGCGCCGCAGATCTAACAGCTTCTTCCTTTTCCTTTTCCGCTGTCCCTTAGACAGGCGCCGCTCAGAGACCGCCTCTTCAGGAGCCCGTTCAACCATAGAGGTATCCCGAGTCTGACCGTCAGTGGCAGTGCAGTGGGCAGCAGCTAGTCCCATGCTCAAATTGCCGAGTGAATCGGGCGTAGAGCCACAAGGGTCGCATGCGGGTTTTGAGCTCAAGTCCGTAGGTGCGATCGCAACATCCGGTTTCCGTTCACCAGTACTGCCTCCATTTCTGGTAGCAGCACCGGTTTCATTCGGAGACCGTGCACGGGCGGACTCACAGACTTGAGCGGGTTTTGTTCTCTTTACGAGCTTGGGTCGCTTCTTCTTACTTTTCGGTTCGGCAGAAGAGGAGGCGGAGCCCAATCCAAGGGGTTGGTTAGCTTCAGTTGGTGAGACCTCCACTGACCTATTCCTTTTCAAAGGCACCGCCGAAGAGCTGAGAGAAGAGCTCGCGCCTTCAGCCGGTAAAGCATCTTTGCGCCGCAGATCCGACAGCTTCTTCCTTTCCCTCTTCCGCTGTCCCTTAGACGAGCGCCGCTCAGAGCCCGCCTCTTCAGGAGCCCGTTCAACCATAGAGGTTTCCCGAGTCAGGCCGTCAGTGGCAGTGCAGTGGGCAGCAGCTTGTCTCATGCTCAATTTGCCGAGGAAATCGGACATAGAGCCGCAAGAGTCGCTTGTGGGTTCGGGTATGAATGTTGAGGCCTCCAGAATCCGTGCCCCGGCCGTAGTCGAGAAGACTACGGGTGGATTTTGGCTATTGCCATTACCACCTGGAGTAGACAATTCCTTTTGTTTCTCCATTCATAGCGTTGTTGAGTGTTATCCACTGGCTCCTGTGGGTTAGAATACACTAACAGTTTGATCTTTACTGAGGATAGGCTAAAAAGCTGTTACCTCAAACCATCCTCCTTTACCCGGGCTTTGGACCGGCATGCTACTTTCGTAACAAGGCGGGGTTGGATTTTAGTCGACTCTTACGACAGGCATGCCTACCTCGGGTATATTCTTTCCCCTACCCGAAGGGTCCTATGTCCATAGATCGTACCACGATTGTGCCATTTCGCATCTCAATGCAAACGAGGTGCCGTTTCGGCCGCTGTTTTCTTAATAAATAAGTCTAGCGGTAAGATCCTCATGATGACTTCAAATGCGGATTTTGGGTTTGTACGTATTGCACCTTTAATTCCTATACATGCTAAGCGTTGAACCCTATGCAGGTGCTTCCTCACAGTTTTCTGTGAGAGGCCCACCATACAACCGAGGCGTACGTGATAATGGGTCTAGTTATCATCGTATACATCCAGTATGCTGACCTAGGCAAGAGTCGCCACCTCTATCCACATATACGCTTGATGTAATACCCTTTTTGCCTTCCGAACCATCTCCTCAACATGGTAATTCCAAGTAAGTCCAGTATCTAGATAGACTCCCAGATACTTAACCTTCTTAGTCATTGTTAGTTCCGATCCGAAAAGTGTTAAGGGCCGAAATTCCAGATTTTTCCTCTTCCTAGTGAAGACTATTAGATCTGTTTTCCTCGCATTAATGGAGAGCCCTTGTTCCAGATACCACCGCTCAACCACTCTGAGTGCGTTCCTCATGATATCTGGGGTGACGTCCATGAATTTGCCTCTGGCCATTATTGCTATGTCGTCGGCATATCCTACTGTGTGAATGCCAGTTGCCTCAAGTCTGTCTAGAAGAGAGTCCACAGTGATATTCCACAATGGGAAGTGAGAGAACACCTCCTTGTGGGAAACCTCTGCTAACCCTTCCTCTGAGTTTTGAGGTTCCCGTCTGAATATTAATCGCCCTTATATTCAACATATTTTCCACCCATCTTACCGCTATTGGGTTAACCCTACTTTATTTAACTAAACGAGTCATAAAGCCATGGAATGCTTATTCAAAATATCATTCATTGGAAATTACGAAAATAACGAAAAGCTATAATATGTCTTATATCTTTTACATCAGAGTGCTAACCCATGTTGGTGCTATAAAAAAACTGTCATATTGACGCTTTGCAAGCCACTAAGGTCCATTTATTGAATTCAAATAATGATTCAAAAAAAAAAACCGGACAAAACGCCGAATAAGAAGTATCACCGGCCAACCGCATCAGCAATAAAGAAAGTATATAACTGTCTACTTTAAATAATAAGTAAGTATTTTCATTGTCACCCTAAAAGTACACTGGCCCTACTACACACACCATACAACTAGCTATACCTATGCTATATCATGCAAAAAGTACTCGATCTCGATTTCAGTTGCTAGTGTTCTTGCTTCATTCTGTGCAACATGCTTGTGTGTCTTGCAGATACCTAGATACTAATATGGAACACAAAAAAGGTTTATAAGTTGACCAACTGCATTGGGACGCCATCTATTAGGAGTAAAAGTGTAAAGTATATGTACGCTGTTCCACATTACATTAGTAATAATGTATCTATGGTAAAACAGATTTACCTAGTCCAACCATAAATTGTGTTACAAATATAAAGCGGCATAAAAAAAAACGAGTACACATTTTGAATTGTTTTTTTTTCTTCATTTATTAGAGCATAATATTGGTAAATAAAAAAAAATACATCACTTAAAATGACCACCTTTTGCCTTAACACAAGCTCTCAAACGTGTTGGCCATTGAGCTATTGCAGCACGTAGGGTTCCCATGGACATCGTTGACACTGCCACGGTCAACGATTTTTTTTAGGCTCTCCAAATTTCTGTGGGTGTTTTGCAAGCCTTGCTCTCCAATTCTGACCACAAACTATTATAATCCAAAGGGTTCAGATCTGGACTTCTCAACGGACAGTCCTCTGCGGCTATAAAAGCAGGAATATCGAACCTGAGCCACTCACGCGTGGTTTTTGCTTCATACGACGGAGCAGAGTCTAGTTGCAGGACCCATCTTTCTCCATTAAATAGAGTATTTGTTAGCGTCTTTACAACACCTTCTAGCACATCTTCCTGATAAACTTTTGCAACTGTTTTGACACCTTTTTCACAGAAATGGAGAGATGTGACACATTGGTGAGAGATCCCCAGCAAACCATTACGGAAGCGGGATGATCGCTACGCTGAACCTGGGAATTACTTTTTTTCGCTTCCTTTGATGACAAAGCATAAACTCTATTATTATTTTTTGTTATAAACTTCTTTCACCGTAAAATTGTTTTCATCCGTAAAAGGAATGCATCTCTCCGCCATAAGTTTTTTTAGTTGAGGAGTTAAAAGATGGCCTGTTGATCGACGATAGGCTTTCATGTAAAGATTATCCCGAACTAGCCTAGACATCGATCTGGGGGATATGTTTAATTCCCTGGACATGATCTCCTGCTTCCGAAGGGGATTTCTTCGAGTACGTTCACCCACAGCTTTAACTACCGCACTGCTACGTGCAACGCGCGGGAGACTACTTCTTGGCCTCTTCTCTACTTCCGAAAATTCACAGAATCGAGCAATAGTCTTCTCGCACTTTTGCAACGCTATAACCGCGATTCGTTTTCTTTAGCGCCATACTCCATGTTAATTTCATGCAAGCTGAAACCAAACTGGTTTCTATTCATTAGTTAACAATGGCTGGTACGCTGTTCGAGTGAAGCGAAGTTTTCACTCCTCTCCAAAAAGTGCTGTGAAATCGAAAGTGAAATACTTTTATGGAGATTGTTCGTGTAGAAATTTATGCAGGGTGACTGAGCTCAAAAGATTTTTTGGTGTTTGTGGAAGTTTAAGAAGAGCTTAGGTTACCTATAAAATAAAAAAGGCTTCAATACTTTCACACTTCTTTTCTACTAAAAAGAAAACAGCTACAACAACTACAATAAGTTAAGTTAATCCATTTACAACTACAAAAAGTTCATGCTTTACAACCAAATTCTGAAACCAGACCTACGGGCACCAGTTGTGGGCTAGTGGGCATGACAACGCCAAACGAATTCCAAAAAAAATTAAAGCCTTTCAAAATGTATTACAAAGTAACATAGTCAATGCACCTTGGTATACACATAACGCTGATCTACATAGAGAACTCAATATTAAAATGGTTAAAAAAGACAATTAGTTGCTTAAATGAACAGAAATAGGCTTCTCAATCTCAACCACGGTAGCTTAGAAACAACAGAATTATTGAATACAGAAAATATAATCGGGAGATAAAGGCGGTTAAAACCACTTGATTTATAAAAGTTACCTAAGACAAAGAAATTCTGTAATATTTTCTAACAAAAAGGTTCAAAAATTCCAAAAAACGAGGGATTTTTCGTTCAAAATTTTCAAAATTTTCATGGAAGGTATTTTAGATCGGTTTAAAGTTCCTTCCTTTTGCAGAAGCATCTCTCGATGATTTTCCCTTTCAGCGAACCTCCAAACACAAAAACAAAATGTTTTCAATTTGGCAAAAAATGTCTGATTTGTAATATAATTTATACAATTAACAGTGCATGGAAATTGTATATAATTTTCAAAGATCCGTGAATTCATCTTTTGACTTTTTTTATCATAGCTGGGTAGAAAAATGTTATTGAGGCACCTTGTTTATGAAAAAGGTCGTCCATGCTACCAAATTTTACCTAACATTATCTCATTATATTCAATGACTAAACTAAAGGGTTTTCAAATGAGAGGTGTTATTGTGAATGACCCGCCATTTCGGTAGCTGTCACTTTTGAAGCTTTTCTTCTTTGACATTTGACAAGTAGAAACTACGCCATAACTAAAAATGGAACGATACACGCTTCAACAACGCATTGAAATTATTAAAAATCACTAGAAATATGGTAAAAATCTTGCATTCACAGTTCGCAAAACTAAAGCATTTTTTGGTCGTCGTGAAGCACCTTGTCGGACCGCAATACAGAAATTGGTCGAAAAATTTGAGCTGTTGGGACAAGTTAGTGATGTGAAGAATAAAACCCGTGCACGTCGCTCAAGAAAAACTGAGAATATTGCTGCTGTAGCCCAAAGTGTTGAAGAAAACCCAGGTTTGTCCATTCCTCGTCGTTCTTTGGAATTTGGCATTCCACAAACGTCATTACACCGTATTTTGCATAAAGACTTGGGTCTTAAGGCTTATAAAGTTCAACAAGTTCAACAAGACGGTGCTACATGCCACACAAGCAGCGAAACCATTGATCTTTTACGGGAAAAGTTTCCGGACCGTGTTATCTCTCGAAGAGGTAATCACAATTGGCCACCGAGATCTTGTGATTTAACACCTTGCGACTTCTTCCTTTGGGGCCACGTGAAAGATAAGGTCTACGCCAACAGCCCAGCGTCGATTGAAGATAAAATTCGTGAGGCTATCGAGGACATATGGCAGCCACTCTGCGATTTGGTTACGGAAAATTTCATGAAAAGGATATGATTCTGCATGCGTGCTCGTTTTGGCCATTTGGCTGATGTTGTTTTTCATTATTAACGACATACCTTCCTCTTTATAACGAAATAAACATCCGATCATTTATCTCAAAAAATCACATTTTTCTTTGAATACCAAAATAACACCTCTTATTGGCAAACCCTTTATTTATAAAACTATTATAAGTTCGAAAAACTTGGTATTGTCTTAAAAAAAAACATCTGAGTTCATAGTTAATGACCTGCGAATACGAAAAGCTGAAGGCACTGACTCAATAAAAAATATATACATTAAGCAAATGCCCATATCTGGTATTAGGTTTTTAACATTCATTATAAACTCGTGTTTAAAAATGGAATATTTCCCCGATGAATGGAAAATTGCTAAGGTTATACCAACTTAAAAAGCGGGTCAGCCTCCTGAAAAGACTAATAGTTATAGACCAATTGGTTTATTAAGCAGCCTCAGTAAAATATATGAAAAGGTCATAAAAGAAAAAATTTCAAAGCACACCCAGAAAACTATCTGTATCCTGAGGAACAATTTGGCTTTAGGCGCTTCCATAGTACATCCCATCAAGTGCTTAGAATTTGCAATCACGTTAAAGCACATCGTTCAATAGGCAAATCAACTGCTATGATCCTACTGGATATAGAGAAATCTTTCGATACCGTTTGGCATGACGGACTTATATTTAAAATGATAAATTTAAATTTTCCGTCGTATATTTGTCAAATTGTCCGTAGTTTCTTATCAAATCATCGTTTTAAAGTGCACGTTAACAGTGGTGTCTCTAATGTAGTATATTTTCACTCAGGTGTCCCCCAAGGCTCAGTTCTTGGGCCCGTTTTATATAACTTGTATACATCGGATTTTCCATGCCTACCTCACTGCGAAGCAGCTATCTTTGCCGACGATACTGCGATATTCTCATCGCATGAACTCGCTCTCGACATTGAGAGGAATCTAAAAAAATGCGATGACGATATTAGAGGAATATTACAACAAATGGAAAATTAAAGCTAATCAAGGAAAAATACAAGCAATCTTTTTTAACAAGAAAAAGAAAAGCTTGTTATCTTCCCAGCGGACCGTTACAGGTGAATAGTACAAGTATTAGTTGGGAACCTGCCGTAAAATACTTAGGAATTTATTTGGACACCAAGTTGACTTTTGGAACGCATACAGCAAATACCCTTAAAAAAATTGCAATTGCGACGAAGATGCTGTATCCTTTCATAAACCGAAAGTCGCAGCTTTCAAATGAAAATAAAATGATCATCCACAAAGTAATTTTTCAAGCAATTTTTCTTTATGGGTGCCAAGTATGGGGAAATTGTGCAATGTGTCATATTAAGAAACTACAGGTTTCTCAAAAGAAATTATTAAAAATGCTGCTTAATCTACCGTGGCATCACTCGACCCTGGATACTCACGATAAACCGAATGTTGAATTGATCTTCCAAAGAATTAAAAAAATAAACCAACGTTTTCTAAAACGCTGTGATTTTTCTGATAATCCTCTAGTAAATGTTTTAAATACGAATTATATCTCACTAGATAGTTGATGCAGCCTTTTGTTTTTTGTATTATTGTTGTTATTTACTATTGCTATTAATTTAAATATTTATTTATTTATTCGTCTACTTATTTATTTATTTATTGATTAACCAATTAATTTATATGTTTATTTACATATTTGTTTGTTGTTTTATTTATTTACTTATTTATTTATTTATTTATTTATTTATTTATTTAGTTAATTTTCCTGTTATTTATTTATGGATTTAGGTATTTATTCAATTATTTATTAATTTTTGATATTTATTTATTTTTTATTTATATATTATTTATTTACTTTTTTTTTATTTAATTGAAGGTTTTTTCGTATTTTCCTTCAGAACTTATATTTCTTGCACAATTAAATTATTAAAATTACACTAATTTATAAAAATAATGTTTCAGAAGAAAGATAGAAATTATCATATCTCTGAATTGTAAAATGTGTGGTAACAAATCCTACTGTTAATCTGTATACGAAATAAAACTATCTATCTATCTATCTAGTATTGTCTTAAAAAAAACATCTGAAAATCGAATAAATTTCTCAACCGCTTTCCAACAAATCATTTTTCACTCTGATATGTCAAAAAATTAATGCGACGACAATAAAAACCAAGCGAAATAGCTGTGGAGAGATTTTAGTACCGCCATCTACAACTCAGTTTTTGAAGCGCTATTTTTTACTTGAACTGCCTACTGCCTAGCGAAATTTTCATGTGGAAAATTCATTTTGACATTTCGCAGTGAAAATTTTTTATGAACAATTGCGTACCAGCCTTAAGGAACCAAAAAAAATATAAACTCGCACGAAATCTCGCTGTGCGCTCTTGATTTTATCAAATAAATTCATCCAACTCCAAACTATATAGATACCTACAAGATTTAAAATCACTTTACTTGGATGAACTTGTAGTGAACTCGTGGGACGGGCTGTATTCTTATTTTCTTTTCTTTTGTACATATCTGTTCTGTTCTGTTACCGTAAAGCTTCATAGGTCAAATGCCGTCCCATCTAAATAACTCACGCGATGCCACTGGTAAAAATGTACCACAATTGCCAGCAATCTATACATAGACGCAAGGTAATGTAACATACTAAAAACATACTTCTAGTTGTTTTTATACCCTGCACAGGAAGGTATATTAATTTTGCCATTACATTTATAACGCCAAGAAGGAGTCACCGAAGACCTCATAAAGTATATGTATTCCGAATCAATATCACTTTCTGAATCGATTAAGCCATGTCCGTCTGTCTGTCTGTCTGTTGAAAACACGATAGCGTCCAAAGGAATCAACTTAGGCGAATGAAGTTGGTTGAAAGGACTTCTTTTTATCGTCGTTAAGTTGGTATTAAAAATGGACTATGTCGGTCAAGTAGTTCTGGTACCTCCCATACAAAACCAATATTAGAAAACATATGTTGAAAACATGATAGCGTCGAAAAAAATCTACCTAGGCAAGTGAAATTTTGTGAGAGCACTTACTTTTATCGTCATCATTGTCATTCTCAATTGGACTTTGTTTAATTACACCTTCACAGCCATTGACAGTGAACAAGACAACAGAAGTGTCAAGTTTATGTGCTTGACACTACTAAGCAGACAAACGCGTCTCTTACACTCTGTCTCCACTTGCGATAAATTCAAAGCAAAGAGCAACAGCAAACAAAAAAAGCAAACAGCAGAGTAGCTGTCAAATTTCGTTCGTTGGGCATTTCATAGCATACTTTTTTAGTAAAGAAGACAACAAAGAGTATCTTTGCGCTGAAAGCTTTAAAACAGCTAGCAAAATTGCAAAAAAAAAAGAAGGCATAGATTTTGGGTTAATCTCTTTTTAGAAAAATTATTTATAGTATTTAATTTTGAATTTCAACGGCACACTTCGATTTCTAAATTAATTGACAGCAAAATGACAGCTATTCTTGTGTTTATAGTATGCGATATATGGTATGCTATAAAAGCATGCTTTCTATAGCAAACTATGGAAATAAAGCTGCTATAATGGTCTCCACTTGTGATATTGAAAGCATGCTTTGTCGCATACTCTGAATTCATCGCAAGTGGAGACAGCGTGTTACAGCTATCGTTGCTTAGTCCGCCTCAAACTGTCACCCTGTTTAAAAAGGAAAATATTAATTGCACCGACATATTTATAGAGAATATCCACATAAAAAAGAAATAATCATACATCAAAAGGGGATGGGACATGTATGTGTTTTGCTTGGATATTTCTCTTTGCTTCTTATGATGCTTTTTATTGTGGGCGTGACAAATCTTTATTTAGTTAAAGAATACTGATCAGTGATGCCATTTTGAGTGATTTACCGTATTTGAAGGATTTTCTGTCAATTTTAATAGAGATAAAGCGATATACTATACGATACGGTTAATCTGAGATATTCCATCATAACTTTCTGATAAAACTGGTACCAATGTACCAATGGTACATGGTACACATTTACAGTTAAATACAAGTTGTCTGTTTTATTTGTCATAATATTCGCGAACAGTAATTATCTCCATGAAAAATGCAATTTTCTCACTCGTATTCGTTTAGTGCTTGATGGCTTAGGGTTGGTGGCGGAAGATCGAAAGATATGAAGGGTTCACTTTAGCATCCTGCACCAGTGACCCTTTTAATGGAAAGTGGGAATTTGAAAATTAATGAATTAATGAGCTATTACGAATAAACAAACTATTTTCTTCTTAAATACGTATTATATTTATATGTCTCAAAACAAATTGGATTCTTCTATTACACTGAATATTCTGGACACACACTAAAAAAATATTAATCTTTCTTATAACTGGATTAATATTTGTATTATTCAGGAAAGGAACACTAAAATATTTTTTTTAACATTCCATATTTGTGTATTCGACGTCCGGTATTTCAACATATTTAAGTAAGTTAGTACCTAGTTTTTATGGATAAAATCTGTGCCCTATAAGAATCCCAACACAAAGTTCAAAAACAAATCACATAATGAACTCTGAGTACAAAATTCTCTCTTCAAATGATCTTAAAACTATTTTGCTCTTCTTAACTTAAGTTACCACCCTGTATGTGAAACATAATATTGAGAGAATGTGTGGACCATAATCTCTTCCCTTTTTTAATATGTTTTGGATTCCGACTTGGCTGTGTTAGCTGTTGGGTAACAAATGCATAATATGAAATACAACATATCATATCACGAGATACTTTTATACATTATTATGAACCGTTGTTTTGCCTTAGGGACGATATATTCTACCTTTCCATATTTATGTAGAGCTTCCTGATGTGGGCGTGATAATAGTTTTTCGGTTAAAGATTGTTTCGTACTGTGAACAGTGCCGGCTCCAGCCAAACTAGCGCCCTGTGCAAGATTTACAGAAAGCGCCCTTTTTTCATTTTTGGACACATACATAAGTCTTTTCCACATCACCCAGGAGGTAGACTTGCAATGCGCTTTTTTATTGAGGTATCCCCGGTAGGCCTAATACTCAGTAACAAACAAATGTATTTACATAAATAAAAAATAAATAAACAAAATAAAAAGAAAATATATTTACAAAATAAATAAAATATAAAGGAATTCCTTTAAGGAACTTTAGATTATTTGTTTAAAGGACAAAATATAGTAAAATCATAGCGTTTTAGTTGCGAAGAATTGTGCAGAGGGGAAACGCTTAAACTTGGAACCTTATTTTCCTGCCCTTAGCTTTGGCAAATTCAGCAATAAGATCATCATAGTCTAAAGATTTTAACAATTGTATTTAGAATTTGAAGAGCAATAACTAAATTAGGAGCTAGATCTTCAAGGCTTCAATTGAATATAAAATTTAACACATCTAAACACGAGCTTTGTGGTGTAACAAGCGGTGAAATGACTGTTAACTCTTGATACAATTCTGCTCCATCTAAATCTTTAGAACTACCAAATGTTAAAACATTCTGCAAATTAAGGCATGAAGTACGTAGATTTTTATTTTTCAAACATTCGCTTTCGTTACTTAAAAATTAAAATTTGATACTACATAATATGTGTCAAGCTGCTCAAACCTTTCTGTAATTGATTGAATCGCTTGATCAAGTATTTTGAAATAAAAATCTACTTTAAATCTTTGTTTCGGGTCTAATATAGTTTCGGGACATTCATCAGCAGAAAGTCTTTTTCTCCGTCGAGATCGCAATGATGAAGCTTCCGGAAACTTATTTGGTATTTCAAGAGAACTAGCAATACGCTGAGTTAACTGAACATAATCATTAAATTTTTCATCGGAACGCATTGCATATTTACTTGTTTTATTTATGTTTTCTAAAATATCAAACCAAATAAGCAGGCAACAAATGAATGTAAAATCAAAAATGTTATTTCCTAACGATTCTGCAATGTTTTTCTCCTCTTGACTTCCTATTTCAGATATTTCTAAAGCGCTTCATATATGTCTTCGAGGTTTGTTTTTAAAGGCTGTAATGCATCTAACCTGCTCTCCCATCTTGAATCAGAAAGGGGTTTCAAAGTAAGATATGGCACTTTTTTTTTATAAATATCCCACCGTGTTGTAGAACTTGAAAAAAAATTATAAAAACATTGAATTATATCAAAAAACTTAACATCGTATAATGAGCACCGAGCAGCATCGTTAACTACTAAATTTAAAGAATGCGAACAACATGGAACAAAATATGCTCTTGGTTCCAGGGCTCGAATTTGATTCTGTACACCCGCTTCTTTTCTTTTCATATTGGAACCATTATCGTAACTTTGGCCTCGACAATTACTTATTAAAATTCCATGCAAATCAAGTTTGTCTAATATTAATTGTGTCAGTCCCATTCCGGTCTTGTCTTCCCCTTTCAAAAACCCTAAGAAATGCTCTTGCACTGTAAATGTTTTCTGATTATTATGCACAAACCTAACGACAATAGTAACTTGTTCTAGGCGACTTTTATCGGTTGTAGAGTCTACAATAATTGAAAAATACTTTGCTTCTTTAAGCATTGAAACAATTTTATTGGTAATCGTTTTGGCAAAGATACTTATTATTTCATTTTGTATGTTTTTACTTAAATATTTATTATGGATTTCTTGATTTGTTATTCTCCTCAAGTTCTCTTCTAAAAAAAAAATCAAATGAAGCTATTTCCTCTACGAGTTGTAAAAAGTTACCATTATTGAACTCTAACAATTTATCAGAAGTACAACGAAAAGCTAATGATTGAGAACCAAGAAACTTTACAACACTGAATAACCTTTCTAAAACCGCTCTCCAATGCTTTGCTTCAGATTCGATTGTAATTTCAAATACTGCGTCAATTGCTGTGCCTGATGTCAAACCTTTTTCTAAAAATTTCCACGATTTAAAATTTTCTAAGTGGAAAATACTAACCTCGTGACTTTTTAATATTGCGCTTAAATGTGGCCAATCGAAGGTCCCTGTACTTGACAAAGCATGATAATTTTTATTTCTAGCAAATAAAAAATAAAAAGAACAATAAACAGAATCTTTTGATTTTGCAGATTAGGTAGGTAAGAATTGAACTTCCATAGGCATATTGGAATTTTATACGTTGCGATATTTTGAGTTAGATTCTCCTTGAGTTGCAACATTGTAAGTGATGTGAGTTAATGTGCAAGAAATAATTAAGCACACCTGTGCTTACTTACTTACTTAAGGTGGCGCTACAGTCCGGGGTGGACCTGGGCCTCAACCAACAAGCGTCTCCAGCTAGCTTGTCTCCAGTTTCGCACGCTAAGTTGGTTAAGGTCCCCTTCCACTTGCGTGCGCCACCTGAGTCGCGGTCTTTCTCTACTGCGCCTTCCCTCGGGTATGGATTCGAAGATCTTCCGGGCCGGAGCATTCGTGTCCATTCGCTCTACATGACCCAGCCACCTCAGTCGTTGGACCTTCACTCTTCTGACTAGGTCGATGTCGCTGTACAGCCCGTACAGTTCGTCGTTAAATCTCTTTCTCCATTCACCGTCAATGCAGACGGGACCAAAAATAACACGAAGAATTTTTCTCTCGAAACAACCGAGAGTTACCTCATCCGCTTTTGATAGCGTCCATGCCTCTGCGCCATATAGCAGAACTGGGATGATAAGGGTCTTATAAAGGGTCACTCTAGTTGTTCGGGAGAGGGCTTTGCTACTCAATTGTCTTCTTAGCCCAAAGAAACAGCGATTGGCAAGAGTAATTCTACGTTTAACCTCAGCGCTGGTGTCGTTGTCTGAGTTCATAGCGGAGCCTAGGTAGACAAAGTCCTTAACCACCTCAAAGTTATATCTGTCTATTGCGACGTTCTGTCCGAGCCGTCGGTGTTGGGTGTCCTTTTTAGTCGACAGCATATACTTCGTCTTGCCTTCATTAACCGCCAAACCCATCTTCGCCGCCTCAGTCTCAATAATCACAAACGCGCCATTAACATCACGCTGCGCTCTGCCAATTATGTCAATGTCATCGGCGTATGCGAGTAATTGGACGGACTTTTGAAAGATAGTGCCTCTGGTGTTGGTGTTGGTGTTGTTTGAGTTTTGCACTATTCTTTCAAGAACGATGTTGAAGAAGTCACATGACAGCGCATCGCCTTGTCTAAATCCTTTTTTGACATCGAAGGTCTCGGTAAGTTCTTTACCGACCTTGATGGAGCAGCGTGCATTCTCCATCGTCATCCTGCACAAACGGACGAGTTTGGCAGGGATGCCAAAACTAGACATTGCTCTGTATAGTTCGTCCCTATAAATGCTGTCATAGGCGGGCTTAAAGTCGATGAAAAGGTTGTGGGTATCGATTTGAAGTTCCTGGGTTTTCTCCAAGATCTGCCGCAGTGTGAATATTTGGTCTATGGTGGACTTTCCTGGCCTGAGGCCACACTGATATGGACCAATCAGGTTGTTTACGAAAGGCTTCAGGCGTTCACACAAAACGGCAGATAAGATCTTGTAGGCAATGTTTAGAAGACTGATACCTCTGTAATTGGCGCAGTTCAGAGGGTCTCCTTTCTTGAGGATCGGGCAAACAATGCTGAGGTTCCATTAATCGGGCATACTTTCCTCCGACCATATTTTACAGATGAGTTGGTGCATGCTCCTAACCAAGTCATCGCCTGCCGCTTTGAACAGCTCGGCGGCTAGGCCATCTGCTCCAGCGGCTTTGTTGGACTTCAGTTTAGATATAGCTATCTTAACCTCGTCCAAGTCGGGTGGACGGTATTGTTGATCCTCATCGTCCAGGTTGAACGGTTCATTCTGCCTGACAGCGGAATGTAAGTCGTCATCGCCGTTAAACAGTCTGCAGAAGTAGTTCTTCCATATCCTCAGCATCGACTGCGATTCTACTACGATGTTCCCTTGTTCGTCCTTGCAGGCTTCGGTTCGGGTTCTGTAGCCTTGTGAAGTCCTTTTTACCCTCTGGTAGAACTTCCGAACCTCATTCCTGTTGTAACATCTCTCTATTTCCTCGATCGCGCGCTTCTCATGCTCTTTCTTTTTTCTCCTTAGAAGCCGGTGTTCGTCTCTTCTCTTCTGCACGTAGAGCTCACGAGCAGCTCTTGTCCTCCTTTGCAGCGCCGCTTTGTATGCCTCTTGCTTCGCTGCATGTGCTTGCCGGCACTCGTCGTCGAATCAGGGGTTTCGTTGTGGTGGTCGGGTGAAACCCAGCACATCAGAGGCGGCGTCTCTGATGGCTTTTTGGCTATGTTGCCACTGGTCTTCAATACTTGATGCTGGCTGCATAGGACCTCTTGAGAGATTGAGAGAGACTCGATCGGAAAAGGATCTGGTGATCTCTTGCGATTGTAGCCGTCCGACGTCAAACTTCCTCACAGTATTACTTGTCTTGGCGGCGTTCGGGATATCCGGAGTCGTACCTTGGCTACAAGAAGGTAGTGGTCCGAGTCAATGTTGGCCGCTCGGAACGTTCGGACATCCATAATACTGGAGGAGTGCCTTGCGTCGATCGCAACGTGGTCAATCTGGTTGACGGTTGATTGATCAGGAGATCTCCATGTGCCTTTGTGAATATCGAGATGCGGGAACCGTGTGCTAGCTATGACAACATTTCGCCCCGCCGCGAAATCGATCAGCCTAAATCCGTTGTCGGAGGTGGTGTCGTGTAGGCTTGGCGTTAAAATCGCCTAAGACAATTTTAATGTCATAGCTAGGGCATTGCTCGTAAGTGTGGTCCAAGAGCTCGTAGAACCTTTCTTTGGTGTCGTCGTCTTTCTCCTCCGTGGGGGCGTGCGCGCATATCAAGCTAATGTTGCCGAATTTAGCCTTGATGCGGATTGTCGTGATGCGCTCGTTTACATAGTTGAAACTTAAGACTTCTTGCCTAAGTCTGGCGCCAACGACGAATCCACATCCGAATAAGCGCTGTTTTTGTTGCCGATAGCAGTCGCCGTAATAAATATCGCAGTTTTTCATCCTTTTTTTGCCCGGGCCATCCCATCGCACTTCTTGGATGGCGGTTAGATCTGCTTTATAGTGGTTCAGGGCTTCCGCTAATTGTTCGGCTGCACGCGGTCTGTTAAGGGACCTAACATTCCACGTACAGATCCGAAATTCGTTGTCCTTTAATCGTTTGCCAGGTTCGTCAACAGTAAGATCATCCGTATCCGAGGCTTGTTGATGCTGCGCAACTATGTAATTTTTACGTAGTCGGGCAGTTACCCCGGCGTACAACCCCCAACCTGGAGGACCAGGCCCTTTTTGCGACCCCTTGGACAAAAGGAGCCGGAATATTCCGGAGTCAGTAACCCGCTGCGGGGATGTGAGAGCTGCCGTTGACCCATTAAGGGCTCTTCCGCCACCATCTCTATTTCAACACCCTGACTAGTGTTGAAAATCCTCAATGACCTCAGCTCCAAATACGTCAGAGTAGCCCATTGAGGTATCTGCCATGTTGACTGTTGACGCCACCGTTGATTCAGCTATGTAAATTCATCCGCCGTACGTCCTCTTTCTGAGGGGCTCATGTTAGACTTCTGAGACTCGAACAGACAGTCAATCCGACAGAGCATTATAGTGTTGCTATTTTCTTCGTGTTCAACACTCGCGCTTATAAGTTTAGCAAGTCAAGTCCGGGTGGACATAGACCAGTACCCGGTGGTGACCACGGGGAGGTAAAGCACAATTGGTGAGTGTGAGATAGTTGCGACACTGGACATCGCCAAGTTGATGCCAATCAGATGCCCATCCCTATTCACACAACACCCAACCACACCTGTGCTGGATGTTGTTATTTTGGGCTTATTTGAACAAGCTTTTTATTTAAAATGCAAATGGTAGTATTTGTTCGCGCAAGATAAAATAAATTTTTCTTTCCTAACAATGCGCCCCCAGAATTTGGCGCCCTGTGCATCTGCACATCTTGCACATCTTGCGCATATGGTTGGTCTGGCCCTGACTGTGAAGGATTAATACAAATTGAATGCAATTTAATTGTAATTGTTATTGTAATTGGCAGCAATTTGATAAAAGTGCATAAAGCCTATGACTCCTTGATATTCCCGAACTCAAAGTTGTCAACACAAAATATTAGAGAAGTATACATGCCTGTACCTAAGGAACATAAACATCTTCTTTAAATGAATTACCTATTTTAATCATACTCAATCCGAAAGGTATCTTTGCTAAGTCCGCCTGAAAGTTGCTTAAAGGAAGATGTTAAATGCACCGAAGTCAAAGAACAGCCAAACTAAAAAAAAATATAAAAATCAAATGGAGATGGGACATGTATAAACATATCACAGATTCGCATTATGTTTGCTTGGAAATTTATCTTTGCATAAACCTAGGTAATATAAACGATTCCTTTTGTTGTGGGCGTAACAATTGTTTTTAAGTTAATGAATATGGTATCAGATACATTTACAGTTAAATACAGGTTGTCTGTTTTGTTTGGTAAAAGATTCGCAAAAAGTAATAATCTTTATGAAATGTGCAATCTTCTCTTCTCGTGAGCGGATAGACTTTAATGACTTAGGGCCACTTGCACCAAGTTATAAGATAAATTTATAAACCTCTGTTTAGCTTACCCAAGATAAACAAATAAATAGTTACTCCCCCGCTTTGCGTTGCACCAGTTCAAAATTCCGTCTGGATAAGTAATCTTAGATTATATGAATTTTTGCAATACTACCAACGCAATAAAATTATCAAATGTAAATATGGATAAATTCGATAGCGGTTATGCCATAAAGCGATCCAGGGGTGGGATTCTGTAAAAAACGAAACGAAACCCACCTTCGAATTTCAAAAAACCTATCTTTCGTGCGCGAAAGTGAAAATTTGCTTTATGTAACACCTTTCGTTTTCTTCTTCTCGTTCGCAATTGTTTAGGAAACTTTAACTGACAAAGAAGTTAAAGTTTGAGAAGCTATATATCAAATTTGTTGTGCTTACGGCTAACAGCTGACCGCTTTCAATGTGAATATTGTTCGTTTGTTGTTGTTTTGGTCGTATCCAAAGGTAAACACTCGTATAATAATGTAAGTTGTACAATTAACAATTACCGTCATACAAACTGTTTATTTAAATTAATAACATTCTTATAGGACGTCAACAACAACACAAACGCAACAAAATTTAATAATCGAGTGGATTGAGAAGTATCCCTTCTTAGCAAAAAAATACGCAAGACAATGCTCAGGGAAGAGATAAGGCCGCAAAAAAAATGGGAACAATTATGTAAAATTTAATTGTTTCATGTAGTATTTTCGACAATGTATTCAGTGCAAGAGGAGATGCAAAGTCGTTCCCAACTAACCATTGGTAACCACCTCCAGCCAGTACTTCAAGCGTGGAACATAGCCTCAAAATGGGAGCGACGTATGTGTTTCGCGTTCCTGTGCAAAGGTTAATGTTGTCCAGCACATACTTAAAAGCACTTTAAACAATTAAAATTAATGAGAAACGCCAAACAAATAGCCTGCGCTGTATTCCTTTCGCATGAAACGGAAATATCTTTCGTTTTTGGAGTTACATGAAGCAAAGAAAACGAAAACGTCGATGAAATAGCTTTCGGTTGATTCATGCACTCCTATCATATCACCACATGTAATTAGCTGACTGACAGTCGCATAGAATCGTAGGGCGCACAAAAGGTGGTTTATTGGTGAGACTGAATTATTTCTTTCAAGATAATAAACTTTTATTAATGTATTTTGGTATATCGGCAGCTATTGAACTCCAATTCTTTTTCTATTTCCTCCATCAAACGCAAAGCTGTATTTTTTGTCAGTCGAAATCTTCTAATAAAATTCATATCTCTAATTGTTTCAAAATGATTTTTCCGTTCTAATGTTGCTCGGTTATGAAAATCACAATGAATAAAATCTACAATTTCTTCATCGTCATCGTCGGAAATTAATACACTACCGGGTATTTGACACTTTGTTATACTATTTGACGTTTGGGTACAACTATCCAGTCTTTTGAACATGGATAAATATTTAATAGTTTATCCAAGGATAGATGAGTATGAGTAAGTGTCGTCGTGCAACACAATTTTTACCTTATCTACCGAATAGGACTAAAAAGTGGATAAATGAGTAAATACTGTTGTCAAATGAGTTTGGTGCAAGTGCTCCTTAGATTCTTCGAAAGATATGAAGGTTTCACTTAAGCATCCTACACCAGCGACCCTTATAGTGAGCTATTATGAATAAATAAACTATTTTATTCTTTAATACCTATAATTATAGGTATCAAAACAAATTGCATTTGTCCATTACACTAAATACCTATTCTGGACAAACCCTAAAAAAAGGAATTAATCCTTAATACAAAAAATATTTTTTTATTATTATTCTCACTTCAAATGATCTTAAAACTTTTTTGCTCATTTTAACTTAAGTTGCCACCCTGTATCTGAAACATATAGAGAGAATATGTCGACAATAATCTCCTCCCCTATTTTTATGTTTCGATTCTGTTTTGGATGTGTCATCGTTAGGTATAAAAAATATATAACAAATAATCTCCTCCCCTATTTCTTATATTCCGATTCCGATTTGGATGTGTTAGGTAACAAATACATATGAAATAGAACATAACAAACTTATGGGAGACTTTTATACATATATTATGTACGGTTATGTTTTTCCTTAGGGACGGTATATTTGACCTTTCTATATTTATATGACGCTTTCTGATGTGGGCGTAATAATAGTTTTTCAGTTAAAGATTATTTCTTTTAAGGGAAAATAAAAAGGAAATGTAGGTACAGTTACAGTATTCTATCATAGTGTATATTTATATCGATATATCACTTTTTGCAGCTCATAGAAATCGCACGAAATTTTCGTACTGAACTGACGTTGCTTCGAGACACGGCAACTTATTTGACGTAACGTATATTTAGTGTAGTATTAAGAAATAAGTTGGGCCTTAAATGAAATAGGAGTTTAGAGTCCTTTTAGAAGCGAGCCACATTACCGCGATTTAAGTTTTGTTACGTAGCCGTATACGTGCAAATACCATCAGCCTAAGATTTTATATGCAGTTCACATGCGCAATTATGGCAGAACATACCTACCTACTCACTTACTAAGTTTTTATAACTTTAGGTCACGATTCCTATACTAATGCTTTGAATTTCAACTATATATGATGTTGATGCAATGCTTTCTGTGTCCATACCTACACCTTGCATGCTGTCCTCAGTCTTCACCGTATCATGTGTGAGCATAAACTGCCATCAAAGCATAGCCTTTTAATTATTGTATCCAATAAAGAGACTCCATACGCAAAGCATATAGGTATAGGTACATTATCCTACACATGTTTCGTGGTGTGAAATGACCATCTACAAATTCACAAACAGCAACATAATTATCTGAGAAAGCTGTTAAACAATGTTTTGAACAGTTAACAGCTTTATCACCTTTAAGTTAACTAGGTACGGCTGAATGTAGTTACGTACTTTATTTTTTGTTTATTTAGGTACTATGGATATAAACATATGTACATATCTACATCTATTCGAGATATGAAAATACTTTATAAGTTATTAAAAGAAAACCAGCAAATACCAATACACTTGTATGTATTACAAAAAGGTCTTAAGAGAATAATTTCTATAGCTGGCTAGGTATATGTAGGTATCTACTTGGAAAACAAAGTTGGTAATATTTATTATCATATTATATACCTATCACATTGTAGAGAAAAATTATTTTTTTGTAGGTGTTTGGTTTAGACTTCGTTATTGGAAACACATTTTCTACGATGCCTTTCGATCGTACTTGTTGACTTAATCGGCTATACCTATAGGTATTTAAATTTTCATGAACTGTAGGGATTTACCTAGGTACAAATTTGGCTTGAGGTACGATTGCACATGTAACGAATCGTGTCATTTAGTGACTGTGCAATCGTTTACACTCTGAGTGACTAGATTAGCGCGATTTACATGTTAGTTTGAATTACTGTGTATTGTCCAACTTTTCATTGATATTGTATGTGGTAATGACCGCTCTTTATATATTTCAACAGCACGGAGCAGACCTGTGTTGTGGAAATAGAGCTCTTTTTTTTAAAAGTTGTTAACAGTATATTGTTGGATTAAGTGAGACTCAACATAAATATAAATATTATTTTAAATTAAATTAACTAAATGAATAATACGGTCAAGCCACTTCGCCTTTACCGGCGATATATGTATCTAACTTATCTCTAAATGGAAACTGTACCACGCCAAAGACGTTATTCGTGTCGTGCGTGTTTTGAAGCAAAAATTTCAAATAAACCCTACTCTAGGTCTATTGTAACTTAAAAGTAACCTAGAACTAACTCTTCCCTAACCGTACTTCCTTTCCCACCGTCTCTCAAAAGCAGTGGTTCGTCAAGAACCCGAGACATGCCTGATGATGTTGGCAAAGGTTGCCCTGCCCTCCCTTCGTGTCATAAACACAACCGACTGCTACTAATCCGGCGGATATTGTGAGTGATAGCCCCAAAAATTCCTGGTCTAAGTCATGTTTCGTTGTCAAAGTCAGTGAAGGTCACGTCCTGTCTAAGTGAATGTCAGGTCCTGTCTCAGTCTATCCATTGACCATGATCCACACACCGGACGCGAATAGGTTTTAAGCGTATACATAGTCAATAATTTATCAACTATTTAAATTAGGAGAAACAATCATAATTTATTTAAAGTAAAAAAAATTTAAAAATCTGCCCTTAATATTATAGAAAGACTAACTATCCTAATTTAAAATTCAAATCAATAACTTATTACTACTACTTACGGTTTCTAAACGATTCCCCATTGTCCTGAGGAAGGACGACTTATTTCTGTTGGCAATAGACCTTAACCGCAAGCAAAAAAAATAAATACCAAAAGCAGATTGTTGCTCACAAATACTATCAAATTCAAAACTAAACCTACATATTATATGATTCTATTTCACTACTATGGTACTTCAATTTAATTTTTGCTGTTGTGGATTGCCGAGTTATTTCACGGCGCTTCAAAATCTGGTTCACCAAGAGGATGACCGAAGCTGGTGCTGCCTGTGCTGTTTTTTTTTTTTTTTTTTTTGTGGAGTGGGTATGATCCCTTCAAGTTGGGGAATATCTTCCCTTTGTCGGGGGATCGTTGGCTTTTCGTCCCCTTTTGTTTTGTAAGGTCTTTAGCTGGACCTCTGGACTGGATGGCTGTTGAGGTCGGTTGCCCGATTGCTATGTTTTTTGGTTTTTGGTAGCGGTATGCTTCGGTGCACCGCTATTGACTCCAACTTTTTGGACCACCAGTTAAATTTTCCTAAACGAATCCCCGTACAACGTCCTGTCTTTCCTGGCCACACTGTGGAACAGAAATTCAGGGATGTACACGCACTAAATTGCTGAAAGGTTAACATACAGTGTTGGCCAAAACCTAAGCACGAAATGATGTCGCTTTGGAAAAACCCAAGGAAAATTCAAAAAACCTATGATAGCTTTCTAGTTTTTTTTTTCTTATAGACATATATTTGTCTTCAATTCATAAGCAACAATTTAATTATTACACTTAACTTATTTTTAAAATCACAAAATTAATTAGAATTCATCAATAACTAGGTGGACAAAACTTAAGCACATGCACCCTGTATTAGGAATAACTCGCCCGTGTTTAGTCAATATTATTGTTTACTTCCAATATGCTACTATTTTACCGTTTTTTCTTACTCGAGCACGCTCTTACCAATGAGAAAAAACAAGTAGTTGTGTGTCATCGGCGTTGCAGATCGGTTATTATAAATAAAATAAAAAAAAAGAGGTAAGATGAGGCGCAATAAGTATTCCGATCACCTAAAAGAAAAAATAGTGTCTGATTTTTATAGCGGTGAATCAGTAACATTAATTACCAAAAAATTTGGAATAAGCTATTCGGTAATTTCGCGCAAAATATCTCGACACCGTGCTCGTGGCGGTAGACCCAGAAAAACCACTACTCGCGAGGATAAACGGATCATAAGGCTAATCAAAAAGGACCCCTTCATATCCTCGAGATCTATAAAAAATTAATTAAGTTTAGAAATCTCAAGCAGGACAATCCGGCGGAGGGCGGTGGTTTGTCATCATATCGAGCAGTAAAAAAGCCATTTATTTCACAATAAAATCTACGTGCAAGGTTGTAGTTTCCAAAGACACATTTAGACTGGACTGTGGCAAAATGGAAAACGGTGCTCTTCTCTGATGAATCCAAATTTAATTTAAAGGTTTCTGGCTTTCGAACAGTACGGAGGCCAAAAGGGGAACGATTTAATCCCCGTTTCGTAAGGGACACAGTTAAGCACGGTGGAGGCAATATTCTTGTCTGGGGATATTTTTCCAGTCAAGGAGTCGGCCCAATTTTCAAGACTAATGTGATAATGGATCGTTTCATGTATCGGGAGATTCTTCAAAATGTCCTGCTTCCTCATGCTGAGGAGAATATGCCGTTACGATGAATCTTTCAACATGACAACGATCCTAAACATACCGCTAATCTTATGAAAGATTCTTCTTCTTATCTTAACGGGCTCCCGACCCGTGGAGAGTCTCTGCCTGAGACACTGCAGCCTTCCATCCTCCGCGATCCCGGGCACGCTGCTTCCAGTTATCCAGACCAAGCGCTCTGGCATCCGCGATGGCTTGGTCTTTGAAACGGAGGTTCGGTCTTACTTGTCGTCTCGAACCTGGCGGCTGGGATTCGAAGATCCTCTTAGCTGGAGCATTATTGTCCATTCGCTCGATGTGACCGAGCCAATGTAGTCGACGTTTTTTGTCCTTTTGTACTACATCCATATCTTGGTAGAGCTCATAGAGTTCGCGGTTGTATCTTCTCCTCCATTCGCCCTCCTCGCACACAGGACCAAAAATCCTCCGAAGAATTTTTCTTTCGAAGGAGCCCAGTATCAGCTCTCCCTACCTGCTTATCGTCCAGAACTTGGCGCCATAAAGCAGAACTGGCAATATAAATGTTCTGTAAATCATATAAAGTTTGTTGATAGCACGTAATTAGTCTTGTCCTCATTTACTACAAAACCAACGAATTTCGCCTGTTCTTCAATCGCCGTAAAAGATTCTATCACGGCACGCTGAGATGAGAGCGACCGATGATATCAATATCGTCTGCATACCCCAGTAGCTGGACGGATCTGTTGAAGATAGTGCCTTCCGTGTTGACACCTGCCCTCCGCACTATCTGCTCTAACACGAGATTGAACAAGTCATATGATAGCTCGGAGGAACTACTTCCAAATTGCACATTGCAGCGTGTGTTCTCCAGCGTCACGCTACAAAGCTGTATCAGTTTTGCCGGGATCCCGAATTCATCCATCGCCACATAAAGCTCCTGACGATGAATGCTATCATATGCGGCTTTGAAGTCGATGAATAGGTGGTGAGTCTCGACTTGAAATTCATTGGTCTTTTCCAGGATTTGCCTCAGTTTGAAAATTTGGTCTATAGTCGATCTGCCTGGCCGGAAGCCACACTGGTACGTGCCGATTAGTGTGTTGCAGAACAGTTTGAGACGTTCACACAGTACGTTGGATAGGATATTGTATGCGACATTAAGCAGGGATATGCCTCGATAGTTCTTGCAAGACATAGGATCGCCTTTTTTTGTAGATGGGGCATATGGAGCTGATAGTCCAGTCATCGGGCATACTTTCTTCCACCCATACTTGGTTGATGATTTGGTGCATGCGCCCTCCTAAAACATCACCACCGTATTTGATGGTTAACCATCAGAGCCGGCGGCCTAGTTGTTCTTAAGCTTTTTTCTTGCTAAGCCTACTTCTTCTATATTGGGTGGTGGAACTAGTTCTTCATTGACTGGACGTGGGTTCTCTTCTTGCCCTATCACTCTCTCTACATTATGCCCATTTAGCAGCTGCTGGAAGTGCTGCTTAAGCACATCTACTATTCCCTGCGCTTCGGTGACTAGGTTTCCATCACTGTTTCGAAGACCCTGCGTTCCGGTCTTGAAGCCAGCAGCCAGTTGCTTGGTTTTCTTGTAGAACTTCTGGATGTTGCTTCGATCGCGGGACTCTTCCATCTCCTTGAGCTGGGAGACTGCGTAGGCCCTCTTCTTTCTACGCAGGATTTTCTTCTCCTCCCTCCTCTGGGCTCGATACTCTCCGCCCTTGTTTTGCGCTGCAGCGCCTTCATATGCGCATCTTCTGTCACCTTGTTCCTGCGTACGCATTCATCATCATACCACGGGCTCTTTCTCTGGGGTGGTTGGTACCCTAAGGTGGTTTCGGCTACCTCTTTGATGATGTCGCGATACCTTATGAAAGATTGGCTTAACGAAAGCCTATGAAGTGGCTAGCGCAATCGCCTGATCTCAACCCCATAGAGAATCTATGGGAAATTGTAGATCAGAGAATTGACCGCACGAAGTGCCCTAATTTAAACTCCATGCTTCAACAAACTCAAATCGCCTGGAATAACATCCCCATGCATATAATTGACATCCTCATTGACTCCATGCCTCGACGTTGTGCTGCAGTAATAAAAATAATGGCTACGCCACCAAATATTAGCAATAAAAAATATATTTTTTAGTTTTTTTATTTATGAATTCGAAAATTCCATTCATTAGAAGTATGGATCGTGGTATCAAAGTTACAATCTGTCTGTCCGTTTTCATCATCTCTGTAGCGAACAGACTTGAAATCTAACATAGACTCATCAGTGTAGCGCTAAATAAAGGAACGCACGCGTTCAGAATACTTCCCAATTCCCTTGATCGTCTTAAGAACGCGACCAAGTTCATACGGCTCGTTAAAATATTCTCGCCATTACTTTTTGTGACAAAGGACAAGCAGGTTGTGCTGGGGTTATCGACACCTCCATCTTTTAAAATATTGTTAAACTTGTAATAATATAATATAATATATAAGTAACGTGAAGCCAATAAAGTGGATTTAAAGTATAAAGATAAAATATGTGCATTACGTTACAATCTCATTTTTTTGTAAATTATTCATTTAAAATTTTCGAATCTTGGCATCATTTTAAATGTTTTGTGTTTCGGGTGTGTTTTTTTTTTTATTGCTGATGGTCAAGAACTTTCCCATATCCGCCGAGCTCAGCCGTGCCTCAGCCGCAAGCATGCCAAGTGCGTACCTTCAGACAGGATCCGATCAGAGGCTAAACCTCATTGCCCTACGTATCACCCCGCATAACAGACTCACGTGATAGAATAGTTGGATGTTTTGTGTCTGGATTGATTTCGCCGTTGCAGAGCCGCCCGCCATTTCGAAGAATTCCATGAGAGCCGATAAACAGAGTGAGGCGATAAATTGAAGTGCTGCGATGATTTCTGAAGAATAACTCTCGACCTGAACGCGTTTGGTCCAAAACATTTTAGATTTTTCTAGTTCCTGAAGCTTCAGCCATCGACTGAATTTTTTTATGATAATGTTTCCATTGGATTTGTTTTTTCTTTGTTTGAGATATTTGTAGAACGATATTAAACGCCTGCACCAGGCAGTTATTCGCAGTAGTCGTAACAGCGATGAATACTTGGTTAAAAGGTACCAAGTAGTATCGAACTTTTGTTTTGTATCAAAGGCTACTGTTGGCCTTTCCTCCAAATTATGACACAGAGATGAGCAATGATTCGAGTCGAGTTGCAGCCAACTAGACCCAAACCACCAAAGTGAACTCTCAGCTAGCTTTCGTGGGGACAAACCCCTTGATGCATGATCAGCCGGGTTGTCCTTACCTGGTAGATTATGCCAATGTGCCTCAGGAAGTATTTCTTGTAGATATTTGAGAGACACAGTGGCGTACGAAATCTTTCCAACTACTTGGTTGGCCTTGAATCAAAAAAAAAGGCGCTGCTGGGATCAGTCCAGAGATGGATAGCTGACACTTAGAAAGTTCCAATAGCGGGGTTGGAATCTGACCTTCGTCAGATGCAAGCTGACGCAGAACTCTGTTTGCTAGATAAGGAGCTGGACTGGTCCCGTACGTTACGGTTGTTAATTGAAATTCCACCGGATTTGAATTTTCAAGTCACAAAATTCTCTGGTAGTCCCAATCGTCCGGATGAACATGAATTTGACTAAACACTTTTGTGACGTCAGATGAGAAAGCAAATTGATTCATCCGCCATCGTGTTAAAATGTCTGGAAGATCTACGTGAAGCTTTGGGCCTTCGTGTAGAAATTCATTAAGGGCCGTTTACTGATACGACTCATAGCGAACTAAGTTCCACATAAACTCTTATGTGACAGTTTATGACCTGAAAAAAGTAGCCCATAAGTATTTAAGTAGAACTTAAATCGTTAAGAGTCGTATGAGCAAACGGCACTAAGTGACAGCCCAAGTTCTGTCTTAAAGGATCCGTTAAAAACAACTCATAGTTTAGTTGTGGTATTACTCTCACGCAAAACTCGATGATGTGGTAAATAAAATACCTGATCACATGATTTAGGAAGTTCAGACGTTCGGCGCATGTGCCCTTATTCTTCATACTCCTAATGAACTTTCAGTAATCTTCATAAAACGATGATTTTAAATGAAACGTGACACGATTTTTAAATAACGATAATGGCTTTCTGCTTCCTTGCCGTTTAGGATTTACGCACTCGAACGCCTGCAGTGAACGAATGCGAGTTTGAATAAATTCTTAAAATTATTTCCTCGTGAAAGTTTCTATTTTGGAACCTAGATGTATTTCCCATTCTTTTATTGAACCAGAATCCCATGCTACCTTAAAATTAGCTGCTGTTATTGGCACTGTGTGTAAATGGGAAGCTGCTTTACCACCAGCGAGACATGCTTTCAGATATTGTAATTTCTCGACGCACGTCAATGAAGTATGATCACCGATTTGCGATGTAAAGGCATCTGATAGATCAATGGTAGTTGGTAGTGGCCTGTGTCTTTATTGTTACTTGGTTGGGTTTTTGTACCTACAAAATGCTTAACTATTATTATTGATTAATTGGGTTACCCAAGTGCACTGCCCATTTGCTGATAGGTAAATCTAGTGTGGCAATGCACTGAGGTTACCTTACATGTGTTGTTTTACTGGGTCACTTCAGTGCAATGCTCGTGTTGCTACATATGCATATTTGTCGCATTGCCCTGAAGTGACCTGGGATAGTGTTTATGTGTAAACACATCTTTAAAAGGAGCCCAAACTCTCAACTAAACATTGGAAGATCCATAACTGATAGGCGAACATGTAAAGTTGAAGAAGATGATGCTTGAACTATGGATAAATCAGACAACGTTTTGCAATCGTTGGAAGTTTTTGGCAAAATTTCTTCTAGCATAATCGTCATCTCCTCCATAGCATCGAGATAATTCTTTTCACACTCCATGAAGATTTTCAATTTGAAATATGGATACTCGTTATTCTCTGCTTTGTGTTCGCTCTTGGATGTTGCTCGTAGTTTTCCCAAGGAATGGTGATTATTCTGGTAGCTATTCCAATTGTTAGTAAGTGCTTTGATGCGGGATTGTATTCGCTGACTGGTAACATTTGAGTTGGCTTTTATTTTTTCCACTGAGTTCGAAATGAACTCGTAAAGATCGCCTTGGTTCTCCAATAAATGTTCGACTTGACTCTGTTCCGTTTTCGATATGATAGATGATTTATTCCAAAATCGGGCTCGATTGACCAGAAATGTTATATAAAAAATTCTTGGAGGGATAACCATACCCGATTACGTTTTATTACAGAAGAAAGAATTTATTTAGCGAAGTATGTAAAACGTTTTTCAACAGGGACGCTACAAAAGTAGAGCGACAGGGACATCTAACGACGCCGAATTTCTTGCCGCTCTTTTGATATTTCTTTCAGTAAGGTTTGCCATTTCATGATGGAAAGATAAACGAGCCAACAACGAGTCCAAATTATTAAAATTTAGTACCGAAATTCGGAGTCAGTGCCCTCAACGTTAAGAGCGGTACGTCCAATTTATGGTCGTCATAATCGTCCTAGCAGATCAACAATTGAGCGTCTAGTGGAAAAATTTGAGTCCACAGGCACAGTACAAAATGTTCCCGTGCCAGTGAGACAAAAAAGTGCCCGTATTGTCGAGAATATTGCTGCCGCTGAGACTTCAGTTAAAGAAAGCCCAAATGTGTCTCTCACACGTCGTTCTCAAGCGTTGGGCATCTCTGTGACGTCGTTGTGGCTAATTTTGCGAAAAGATCTTGGCCTACATCCTTACAAGATTAAATTGACACAAGAACTGAAGCCGCTTGACCACCAGAAGCGTCGTATGTTTGTGAATTGGGCTAAGCAACAACTTAAAAATGATTCGAATTTTCATCGAAAAATCATCTTCAACGATGAGGCTCATTTCTGGCTGAATGGCTTCGTCAATAAACAAAATATGCGGTATTGGTCAGGCAGCAATCTACACGTACTCCATGAATCATCATTGCCTCCCGAAAAAATTACGGTTTGGTGTGGTTTACGGGCCGGCGGCGTCATTGGGCCGTACTTCTTCCGTGATGATCAAGACCGGCACATTACTGTGAAGGGGAATCGCTACCGTTCAATTATAACCGAATATTTTTGGCCCCAATTGGATGATATGGACTTGGAGGACATGTAGTTCCAACAGGACGGCGCCACAAGCCACACAGCGAATGTCACAATCAATTTATTGGAAACCAAGTTTGGAGAACGTGTTATCTCACGAAATGGTCCAGTCGCTTGACCGCCTCGGTCGTGCGATTTGACGCCGTTAGACTATTTCCTGTGGGGCTACGTCAAGTCTATGGTCTTTACCAACAAGCCATTGGGTTCAGCTTCTGGACTTCTGCAAGCGTGCCCGTGGTGGCCATGCAAAAGAAATCGAGTTCCATACATAATGTCATCGAACATACTTACAGGAATAAAGAATTTCATCGATATCCAAAACCGTTTTTGTTTTATTTAAAAAAAACTTTTGTAGCGCTCTTATTGAAAAACCCTTTATATAAATTGTGTTCGACAGGTTATTTATATTATTGTTAGGTTGGTAGATACTGGATGACAGAATTCAGTTCGCCAATTTACCGGACAGACTTCAGCGAAAACAACAATTGTATAAGATAACAATTATTTATAAACATATAATTCAAATGGTTTTCAAACACATGCAGTTGACAAATCAATAGAATCAATAAAATGAAACAAAATATAACATTGCACTACGTGACGTCATTCTATAAAATCGAAAGGGGTATGGACCATGACTTAAACACAAAACTTGACAAATATGCGACAATATCCCCCAAAATGGAAAACGAAGAACAGGAAGACGCGAGACGCAAACATTTGTCAAAACAAATAAATTTTGCAAGCCGGTCAGCCATCATGTTTTTTTTTATCATTCTTGCGTTTTAATGGCGTATTTTAATTCGTCTTCGGTGTTTGTTATATTGTCGCGAATCCTATTTTTCTTATTAGGCCCACTAGCAATAATGTGTCTGTTTGTTTTGTAGTGTGTGTTATCGCTAGGCGATCCACGTAATTCAATCACGTGGGGTAATTCAATTTCAACCCCTTTGCAAAAAGAATTGCCAAATCATAACTATTTTCGAGGTTTTAATGTTAAATGCTAAGCTTCACGAACCAATTCTCGGGGAAGAGCAAGTGGTGGTATTTTGTGCGCTGTTAAGAGCACAAACGACCACGTTAAAATAAATTTCACGAATTGCGAAAACAGAATCTTATTACATTTAATACAAAACACAAAAAAGCTATCAATTTATCCAGTTTATCTAAACTTTGGTAATTGGGACCATGAATTTGACAATCTCTATAATTTTCTAACAAATTACAACTGTGAAAATTGGATGCAAATTGGAGACTTTAAGCAATTTCCAGAACTCAAATTTTTTAACAAGTAAAAGTGTTATCATCGGCATGGCCGATGCCTTGATACCCTCCACTGCATACAAGTCATGCAAAATTGGTTTGGTGAGGGAGGTACCAGTACTACTTGACCGACATAGCCCATTTTGAATACCAACTTGACGACAATAAAAATAAGTCTTCTCACAAAATTTCACTTGTCTAGGTAGATTCTTTTCGACTCTATCGTGTTTTTAACATAATATGTTTTCTAATATTGGTTTTGTATGGGATGTACCAGAACTACTTAACCGACATAGCCCATTTTCAATACCAACCTAACGAAGATATAAAGAAAACCTTTCACCAAACATCATTCTCCTAGGTTGCGTTACTTTGGACGCTATCGTGTTTTCAACAGAAGAAAAGACAAATGGATCCAATATTGACTTTGTATGGGAGGTACCAGAACTACTTGACCGAAAGAGCCCATTTTTAATACCAACCTGACGCCGATAAAAATAATTCCTTTCACGAAATTTGATTCACCTACGTCAATTACTTTGGATGCTATCGTGCTTTCAACAGACAGAGAGACACATGGGTCCAATATTGGTTTTGTATGGGAGGTACCAGAACTACTTGACCGACATAGCCCATTTTCAATACCAACCTAACGAAGATATAAAGAAAACCTTTCACCAAACATCATTCTCCTAGGTTGTATTACTTTGGACGCTATCGTGTTTTCAACCAATGAAGAGATAAATGGATCCAATATTGACTTTGTATGGGAGGTACCAGAACTACTTGACCGACATAGCCCATTTTCAATACCAACCTAACGAAGATATAAAGAAAACATTTCACCAAACATCATTCTCGTAGGTTGTATTCCTTTGGACGCTATCGTGTTTTCAACAGAAGAAGAGACAAACGGATCCAATATTGACTTTGTATGGGAGGTACCAGAACTACTTGACCGACATAGCCCATTTTCAATACCAACCTAACGAAGATATAAAGAAAACCTTTCACCAAACATCATTCTCCTAGGTTGTATTCCTTTGGACGCTATCGTGTTTTCAACAGATGAAGAGACAAATGGATCCAATATCGACTTTGTATGGGAGGTACCAGAACTACTTGACCGACATAGCCCATTTTCAATACCAACCTAACGAAGATATAAAGAAAACATTTCACCAAACATCATTCTCCTAGGTTGTATTCCTTTGGACGCTATCGTGTTTTCAACAGAAGAAGAGATAAATGGATCCAATATTGACTTTGTATGGGAGGTAAAAGAACTACTTGACCGACAGAGCCCATTCTTAATACCAACCTGACGCCGATAAAAATAATTCCTTTCACCAGATTTGATTCACCTAAGTCAATTGCTTTGAACGCTATCGTGCTTTCAACATTGGTCCAATATTGGTTTTGTATGAGAGGTACCAGAACTACTTAACCGACATAGCTCATTTTCAATACCAACCTGACGACGATGAAAAGAAGTCCTTTCACCAAATTTCATTAACCTATGTCAATTCCTTTTTGCGCTATCGTGCTTTCAACAGACAGACAGACAGACGGACATGGCTAAATCGATTCAAAATGTGATGCTGATTCAGAATATATATACTTTATGAGGTCTCCGGTGACTCCTTCTTGGCGTTACAAATGTATTGGCAAAGTGAATATACCTTCCTGTGGAGGGTATACAAATTAAGTTTTCTTGATGAAAATGCAAACTTAGAGTAAACTTGATGTTTTTAAAATTATTGCGTCTTTAATTTTCAATTCGAGCCACCGAAAACTGATGCTTTGATACCCTCCACTGCGTACAAGTCATGCAAAATACCAGAACTACTTGACCGACATAGCCCATTTTTAATACCAACCTAACGACGATAAAAGAAGTCCTTTCACAAAACTTCATTCACCTAGGTTGATTCCTTTGGACGCTATCGTGTTTTCAACGGAAAGAGGGACACATGGGTCTTATATTGGTTTTGTATGGGAGGTACCAGAACTAGTTGACCGACATAGCCAATTTTGAATACCAACCTGACGCCGACAAAAAGAAGTCCTTACACAAAATTTCGTTCACCTACGTCAATTACTTTGGGCGCCATCGTGCTTTCAACAGACAGAGAGACACATGGGTCCAATATTGGTTTTGCATGGAAGGTACCAGAACTACTTGACCGACATAGCTCATTTTTAATCCCAACGTAACGACAATAAAAAGAGGTCGTTTCAGCAAACTTCATTCGCCTAGGTTGATTCCTTTCACACTATCGTGTTTTCAACAGACAGAGAGACAAATGGGTTTAATATTGATTTTGTATAGGGGGTACCAGAACTAATAGAACATTTTTAACACAAGCCTAATGACGATAAAAAAAAGCATTTTCACCAAACTTCATTTAGACACATTGGTCTAATATTGATTTTGTATGGGAGGTACCAGAACTAGTTGACCCATCGTGTAATATTAGGCCCATGTGTCTCTCTGTCTGTTGGAAACATAATAGCGTCCAAACAAATCTACCTATGCAAGTGAAATTTTGTTAGAAGAGGAATCGTTAGGAAGGATTCAATCTAGGCCAATGAAGTTTGGTGAAAGGACTTGATTTTGTCCTTGTTAGGTTTATCTTAAAAATGGACTATGTCGGTCAAGTAGTTCTGGTACCTCCCATACATAACCAATATTTAAAAACACAATAGCATCGAAAAGAATCTACGTAGGCAAGTGAAATTTTGTGAGAGGACTTATTTTTACTGTCGTCAAGTTTGTATTAAAATTGGGTTATGTCGGTCGACTAGTTCTGGTACCTCCCTTACAAAACCAATTTTGCATGACTTGTACGCAGTGGAGGGTATCAAAGCATCGGCCAGGCCGATGATAACACTTTTACCTATTATTCTTAATTTGTTGCAGTTATGTTTCAATTGTGTGTTCTGAAGGTTTTTTGTAATTAAGTCCTGTATCAATTTCTTTAATATCTTCGTTTCTACACATCTGCATGTTATAATGAGCTTTAATTTCGTTTAAAGTGTTTTTTAAATTGTTTTCTACTTCGGTATGATATACTTATTTATTTTTATCAATAAGAATGTTATATGTTAATACATGCAATGATTTATTTTGTTTGTTTGTTATGTTTATGAATTTCGGTAAAATCCAATTCGGACATTTGAGGGATCAACAATACTATTACAATCTGATTCTTGTAAAATGTTACTGTTACTTTTATAAAAGGATATGTCTCCGTATTTTGAATAAGTCTTACTATCGATATTATTTACTCCAATTATTTTTCGTTTTTTATCGAATATATTTTTATTTTTTATGATATTTGTATAAATTTATTCTTGTTACAAATTGTGTGATAGTTGTTGTTATGTTCTCTAAGACATTTACTTCTATTCGACTTAAAAAATCCTACTTTATTTTCCTTTCCTTTCTTATGGAAGGTTTTAAAATTATATTCTCCTACTTGTAATTACCAGCGAATTAATTTCCTGTTGGGTTGTTGGGTTCATGATCTGCATAAAGGTGTATTTTCCTCCACATATATATATAGGGTATAAATTGTTTGAAACTCCAAATTATACTAATGCATAAAACACATGTGCAGAATTCACTGCGCAGCAAGATTAGAATACTCATGGTTATATGGATATAGACACACGTACATTATGCACTGCAACACGTCTCTATTTCTAAATTTGCTGCAATATTCAAGCGTACCACAACGCAGAAGAAAATAAATTGGAATTTCCAGTATTTGGCATCTTTGACTCTTGGCATTTGCTGGTAGTTTTTGTTTTTACCTTAGTTGTAAACAAATCAGCTGCTTCGGCGGATGACAGTAGCCATATTAGCCGATACAAAGCATGTCAAACAATTTTCTGCACATCTGTTTTACTTGCAGCACTGCATTCTGCGCTGCGTCCAGAATTTCTGCACATGTGTTTTGGGCATAAGAAGCTCTTTCTCCATAGTGGAGTAATAAATTTCATGTTCAAAGTTTTTTATGAACTTGCGGTAATATCCGGCTATACCGAGAAAACTTTTTATTTCTTTCTGTGTCTTCGGTAATTGTTTTTTTTTTTTTTTAACTTCAACTTTCATAGGGTTTTGGCTTTTTCCTTAACTAAACGGCCTAGGTACTCGACTTCTTTTCTTAGGAATTCACACTTATCTAACTGTATTTTTAGCTTAGCTTGTTTAAGTACTCCCAATATTAATTTAACATTTCTTTTGTGTTCTTCGAGACAATTTGAAAACACTATTATGTCGTCCATGTAGACTAGACATAATCGGCCTTACCAACAATCAACTTTAGTCTGGCAGTTTATGCAAAGACCCCACACTTTCCAAAATCCCTTTACCAATAAACAAATAAAGTTGCCAGAATATCGCTAACTGTAGGGTTAAATGTTAATGTTCAGAAACCCATGTTTATCTCGGGCATTAGCTAAAAAAATCCTCCCGAAATGTCATTTTGCAGAGGAGTGTTGCCCAACCCTCCTCAATGATGGTATGGAATTTCGTAATAGGAGCAAATATACATACGCTGCTCTTCAGCCTGAACGTTTATAATTATAAACTAATCTTAGTTAATTGTAAATGTTTTCTGATTTTATTCGATGGAATACAACAATGCAAGTGGTTTTAGCAAACACAAATTTTGTACAAATGTATGCACACAATTGAAAAATACCTAATGCACTTTTGTTTTATTTATAAACACTTACCCCCGTATTAATAAACAACAAGTAAACGTGTTATCATCGGCCTGGCCGATGCTTTGATACCCTCCACTGCATAAAAGTCATGCAAAATTGGTTTTGTGAGGGAGGTACCAGAACTACTTGACCGACATAGCCCGTTTGCAATACCAACCTGACGACGATAAAAACAAGTCCTTTCACCAAATTTCATTAGCCTATGTCAATTCCTTTGGGCGCTATCGTGCTTTCAACAGACAGACAGACAGACAGACGGACATGGCTAAATCGATTCAGGATGTGATGCTGATTCAGAATATATATACTTTATGAGGTGTCCGGTGACTCCTTCTTGGCGTTACAAATGTATTGGCAAAGTGAATATACCTTCCTGTGGAGGGTATAAAAATGTGCACAAGTAAGTTAGCTAGTAGGCATCAGATAGCATACAAAAATTTGACGTAACTACTAAATAACGAGTTGATAACTTTTCGAATATTTTGATTAAAAGAAATGGTTAGTGCTTTTCTCTGATTTATCTTGTTTATCCGCTTGTGCTTGCTTTATGATTGATTTTCATTTTAGTTTGTAACGAATACTGAGTAAAAAATAAATTTGATATAAGTTTGTGATCTTTGCAAGAATTTCTTGAGAGTAGTCGCTAAGAGAATAAAATATCTGTTCATTTAATATTGGACAGGTTATACCTGAATACCTTTTTTTTTACAATTCTCAGTACCTTAGGCGGCAGGTAAATTTTGGATAAAGATCTTAAATATTGGTGTGGAAATGGTTGTTGTGAAAAGGTTGGCTTCGCGAAAAATATAGATAGAAGAAATGTCAGCATTCAGCAAAATCCACACGAAATAATAAATTTTCGAACTGCTGGAGGAATATCAGGTAGTATATGTATATAATTATGCGAATTTAAGATACATATACAAAGTTCTGTATTACTTGGTCGAATTCATCTAGGAGAAAACATGACAGCTTTTGTGTAGAAGAATGTCCACGGCTTTATATTTTTTTTCCCGAATTAAGTAATATTTATAAGCTATGCAATTTTTAAAAGATCAAATTGTATTTTTTGTATTGTTTTCCAAACGGAAATGAATAAGTAGGTTAATATTTCTTTCGAAAATATTCACTTGCTAACGATCTAAATGTGATCTTTAGACTACCAATAAGTTTTGATTTGCATTATCAGCCAACGAATAAATCAAAGCATTCTAATAAACTGAGTTCCGTTTATTGAATATTTTAAAAGAGACCTTATTACGGCACAAATTCACTAATAAATTAATCGTGAAGTATTAGAAAACAAAGGAAAGCGTACTATAAAAAGTACCGAAAATGTTGTCCGATCGAACAATGGGGCATTACTGATTTGCATACGATATTTGACAGATCAGCGGATATTTTGTGCATTTCCTATTTTCTGTTTTGTTTTTTGCTTATAATAAGCTTCAAAAATCCCTTTAAAGAAATCTGTTGGGCCAATTAATTTCCAATTTATATATTCCTTTTTTTTAAATAAAATACTCTTGTTTTTCACGAAAACAAATTATGAAATTTGAATTCTGCGATGACAAAAAATGTAATAGTTTCTAAGAAAGTTGTCGCACTAGCAAATGTGGAGGTCTAATTGTTTATTGGTACCGTTTCACTAATGCTGTACAATTTTACTAAAGCTGGCAACCAGCTAATCGCCGACATTAGTGTTTGATTATTAGTAAGGCCGATTGTACCTAAGTGTTTTCTTAGAATATTTTCTATAAATCGTTGGAAGGTACTAGGGTTATATGGACGCCACACTACTGCTGTGCAATAATTAGTTCACGTTACCCAGACAGTACTGTATATAAAAATTAAATTAAATAAAAATAATTTTTAAAAAATTATTGGTATGGTGCGTGGAAAAAAAGTTGTAAGAATGTTCACCTCACTTCTCTTTGGCTGTTGCTGTTTTTGTTGCCTAGTTCCTGGTTCTCTAATGTTCGTTGTCAGTTTTTGTCGTTTTTAGTGCATACTGAAATATTTTGTCTTTTTCGTAGACATTTTATTTTTCCTTTCACACACACTCTGAAATATGCTATCTTTTGCGTAGATAGTTATTTCTTTTTTGCGAATAGTTGTGTTTTCGAATCCTTAAGAAGAAAAAAAATAAATAGTTGGTGCAACAGGTCGGTAGGAACAATGGGCCTAGCTTCTCACAACCATTCGTTTTGAGTGAGTTTCTAATTTTTGGGACGAATGGAAGGGATCTACAATTTTATGCCGAGTCCAAACGGCTAATTGAGAAGCTTCTTCATGACAGTTATACTCTCGGATGTTTGTCAGACGTTCGCGAGAGGTGGCGCAGTGGAAAAAAACCTTGAGTTGGAATTTGGGTTTTCTCGGGATTCGAACCTGGGACCCCTCGCTTAACATCAATTAACTTAATCCAAAAAAAAAAATATTTTTATTTATCCGATAATGAAACGCAGAGCCAATGACAAACTGAAGTGAAGTCCAACTATATACTTTTTCTTGTAAAGGGTGATTAAATTTTAAGGGCCGATGTTGAATGTGAACAACACCTAAACGTTAAGTTTGTTTCTGCAGTTCATTTGACATTTCTCAATTTCAGACTAACTCAATTTGAACCATGGAAAGATACACAATCGAGCAACGCGTTGAAGTTATCCAGGCTTATTATGAAAATGGTAATTCAGTGATGAGGCACATCCTCTTCAGTGATGAGGCACATTTTCACCTCAGTGGATTCGTCAATAAGCAGAATTGCCGCATTTGGGCGAATGGTAATCCAAGAGTGATTGTCGAAAAACCAATGCAGCCACAAAGAGTGAATGTTTGGTGCGGTTTATGGGCTGGCGGCATCATCGGGCCGTATTTTTTCCAAAATGAGGCCGGTCAGGCAGTTACTGTGAATGGTGTTCGTTATCGTGAGATGATAACGAACTTTTTATGTCCCAAATTGGAAGATGTGGATGTGGACGATATGTGGTTTCAACAGGACGGTGCCACACAGCTAACGAAACAATGTCTCTTTTGCGCGACAAATTCAAAGGCCGTGTTATCTCACGTGGTGGCGATGTCAATTGGCCGCCAAGATCATCTGATTTGACACCGTTGGACTTCTTTCTTTGAGCTCTTTGAAAAAAAATGTGTACGTCGATAAGCCAGCAACAATTCAAGAGCTGAAGGATGAGATAACTTAGCACATTAACGGCATAGAAGCTCAATTATTTCTCAGCGTCATTGAAAATTTGGACCATCGGATGGAGGTGTGCCGCCGAGGTCGCGGCGGCCATTTGGCCGATATTTTGTTCCATACATAATTGAACCATACCAATATTATCATAATAAAAAGAAATGACAATAATTTCCTAAATAATTTGTGTGTTATTCAAAATCAACATCGGCCCTTAAAACTTAACCACCCTTTTTATACAACCAATGCATGCTGACGACGCATTAAGTGTCTCTGGTCAGTATGCAATAGTTCTTGGAATTAAATTTAATGAAAGGGTGAGTTCGCTTCTTGGTTCTTGGAATACAATTGGTTGAACCTTAGATTTTAACTTGAGCAATGCCAGTTGTTCATTCGCCGGATATTGCTCCTGAGAATTTTATTAATGTTGTATATCCTATATTACTGATTTGTATTTAGCTTCTGCTATAACTGCTAACCTGTGTCCAAAACATTAAAATTGGCAAATATTTTAAAGATTTTAAATATTCAAAGTCAGCTTTATTATCGCTAAACAATTTTTGAAATTTTATCATCAGGAAAAAATTAGAGTATATACTACCAATTTAGGCATATGACACCTGTCACACTCAGCTCTCATTTGAAGTGTCATAATATTAGTTAGTTGAATGAACAGTCAAATCAAACAATGAAAATTATTTAAACTTACTACGAAAGTGGTCAAACGTAGCCACTTTTTGCGCATTAAGCGATGAGTATACTTTAGCGACGTGCCGTGGTGCTTTTAGTAGGGTGTTCACTAGATAGTGAATTTTTTGTTCTATTCCAGGACCCTACGAGGACTATGAGTACTTTGCTTATAGAATGGCAACCACGCAACCAAAGCTTGAATTCATATTTTCTTTCATTCAAGTCCCTAATAAAATATCTATTTAAATTTGGAGAAGGTAGTGTTGGCCTAACATAATAAATAACGTATTTCCAATTTTTCAGCTGCACACAGCTGTGAAGATGGTTTCGCAAGTAGCTTTTCAGTTAAAGCAGTTGCGATTTCAAATATTCGAGCAACCGACCTCTATTCCATATTTACCCACCCGAGGACAGAGTGGGAATGAAAAATTATACAAAATTCCAGCTTGCGCTTTCAGGTTCTACAGATTATAGCGCACCACACTATAGGAGAATAAAGCACTAGCGTCGAAATGGGACTTTGGCTCTAGCTGTTCGCTGTTATATGTTGCATCTTGTATGTTGTGCTTGTTTTTGTTCCTGCACACAGTACCAGTAGGCACAAAAGCACAAAAAAACTTCCAAGTTCCAACAATATGTTTGTCAGGATGGAACGAAAACGAAAATGAAATTACAAGTGCGAACTGCAACGAGGTGCGCTGGATGTAGGAGAACACCAAGCCAGGTAGATTTCTGTGGGAAAAGGGTTTTTTTTTTTTTTTATTTTGTCTTTTTTTTGTATGCAAATTTGCCTGTCCACGGTGCTCTAAAGCGATATGAACACCCCGATGTGTGAGTTTCATTACCATCAAGTTGCGTTGAATGTGAATTGGAATTATCGATACAGGGAGTTTTGGATTTTGGTTCGATACAATTTTTTCAACATCTTATGTTGAGATCAACTATTCATTTACAAATACTGATTTGTTAAAATACAAATTATTGCAAAGCCAAAAACAGAAATGTGTTTCATAATGAACTTAAGTTCAGTACATTATAATAATGGATTTAGATAGGGTGTGGAGAGAACACCTGCGCACCTTTGAATAAACGTCACTGGTATACTCAGAAAAAAATCGCAAGCTAGTTCTAGTCCGATCAGGGTTATTCTTAGTTTCATTAATTTTTTAAACAATAACGAAAATCGAAAATCAAGCTATTCATTATTAAATCAAACCTATGAAATTTTAAAATCTGAATCATATCTCCTGATTATTTTTTTCGACACAAATACTGGATCGAACAAGAATTATACTCTCCAATCAAGGCCAAATAATCTTAAACTTGCCTGATGGATTAATGTGCATACCACTTAAGATCTAAACGATCATGACATGCGGATTTATATTCTCCAATCATGAGAGATTGTATCCATTAAATAATGGAAAGACATATTTTGGATTTAAGCATTTCTGTTTCTTGAAGCATTCCGAAAAAAAATAATGTAAGGAAAACTTGTTCTTATTTCAAGTCTATTTCATTAGTTATTATTCTGGGTTTTAGGGAGCATTATTCTTACTGCTTATAAATTATTTTTTCCCCGAGTGCATGGTCGTCATAATCGACCAACTACGCAAGCAATCGGCAAAATTGTGAAGAAATTTGAAGAGAGTGGAAGCGTTACTGACGTCGTAAGGCCTGTGCATCATCTTAATGCACGCTCAGTCCTAAGTATTGCTGCTGCAAGTGCAAGTGTTGCTGTTCAGAGTTCGTCCAGTGGTAAAAATGCTACCATTATAATGACCTGGATTTTGCACAACATATTGAAAAACAAATTACATACAGTACCTATTGCATCTCTGCGCAATCTTTCCAACAAAAAAAAACAAGCAGTTATTTTGTATTTAAGGTAATGAAATTGGTTCCTAACTATTTGCCATCGTCTATTTATATATAAGATATAATAAAATATATCTATTGAGGTAAACTGATATTAGTTTGCGCAGCTGAATATACGTGCTAATTATTTAAAATTACAACTTGCATTATATGTAGAACGTTGTGTGTAGTTCGCTATAGAAAGTTGATTTAATTTTCAGCGTAGGTAAACCGTTGCCAATCTGATAGGAGTACACAATAAGCCCCTCCTTTCCAATTCACTTCTATTACACACTCTCACAATTATAAATATATACAGGGTAATCATAATCAGTTTCAGGTGGTAGGTATCGAACATACAAAAATATTTAGAGACGTAAGTATGTTCTGTATTATATATTGTATTTTACAGTTATTTTGTAAGGTATATCCCCTCTATTATTTCTATAGCGCAATGGCTCAATTGTTAGTATGTTTCAGATTCGATCTATATAAAAACGCAAAGTACAGGTTTTTTCCACTGCGCCAAAATAACTGAGTATACCTAACTGTTATGAAAGAGCTTCTCAAATCAGCCGATAGAAATCTTCATACAATTGTAGCGTTTAAATTATGAGCTTCTTTTATGTCCGTCCTAATTATTGATGCAACTGACTATCCGGTCGTGTTGAATTTTTCTTTTTCAATTGTAATTAAGGTCGTATGTCACGACTAAGCAACTAAACTAAATCCCTGAGCAAATTAAAAACGTGTTTTCAATATGTTATCGTTCGAACACCCTACACTTATTGTACTTAGAATTGTTAGAAGGTATATAGTTGGAAGCCCCTCCCTTACATTGGGCGTCAACGATCACGAATCCTGTGTTTGTTTTGTGCACATATTTATATCTATATAATACTCCTTCTATTGAAAGTCTGGTTACCTTAAATGTATGTATCGCTATATTGGCCTTTGTTATATTATATTATGCTTGATATCGTGGGTATAAAAATAAACATTTATATATGTTTGCTTTTTTCAGGCAGCATGTGCAGTCACCCCACGAATATGTATTCATGATATAGAAGACCATTGCCTTATAGTAAATATTTACCTATAGTATTTAATTTCATTTTTTTTTTTAAATTGCTAATAGGGGCTAATCATCCTGTCATTCATTTGTCATGGCATTCCTTAAATTAAATGTTATCCCTATTTAAAAGTATGTATCTAAGTTACTTATGCCAGCTACCTGAAGCTGTAGTCCATGCCATCGTCAAAAAAGATTTAGATTATTCTTCTGCTTCTTTATCTATAGGTAGGTAGGTACCTACTTATAAAAATACCTAATATATTTTCTAATTAATTGGTGGTGATGGAATTTACCAACCAAATGACATTTATGTGCCGTGACATAAGGCCTAATCTGAAAATTGTACTTGGCCTTATGTCTCCTTTCCAAAGACACGGCACGGCACCTGTTCATATTTATTTTCCTCACATATTACTCGTATAACCATCTGGACGGGTAGTCCAGGTTTTGTTTTGTTTAAATGTTAAATATAATATGCTTATGCTATGTTCATTGGTAAAATGGGCTTCAACTAGTGCCTCCAGAACCTCCTCGCTGCTTTCAGTCCGCGAACTGTCCGATTGTTTGATAAAGCTAGGGACAGCTATGTCCATGGCCAGCATTTTGCGACATCGGAAAGCTTTGCTTCGCAGAAAAATTTCTAAGATTTTCGCACGTGGAAGACAATTTCTTCCACAGAGCGACATGCGAGGTACAAAGCGATATGAGAAACAGTGCGAGATGCGATGCGATATGCGACAAGGTGTGCACAGTAAAAGCTTTTCTGTGCTGTCATTATCCTTAACGACACAAAATGGACTCCTCTTCGGAAGAAGAACTTTTAGCGAGAAATTGCTTAGAAGCAGAAAAAGAGCGAAAGTTCACGAAATATATTTAAAAATGGAAAGGGGATTTTAATCAATTAAATTGTTGAGTATACAAAAATGTCGTTCAAAACTTTCGACTACATCCTAGAAAAAAATTGAGCATCTGATTAAAGGAATTTAGACCAATTTTGTAAAGGTTCCTATAACTCCACAACGACTTCATTCCATTTTCTTTTCAACAACAATTCTGTTGTGATAATTTTCATATTTTTTTATCCCAAAGTAGAGTCTTTTCAAAAATTGCCGATATGTTCGCTATTCATTTTATTTTATTTTGCTGAGCACGTGCTGCACAAGCATAAGTGCATTAATTGTTTAATTTTATCCTCTTTGATTTTATTTTATTTCAAAAAAATCAACAGCAAAAATTAATCTTCCAGCTTATTTCTCGCACTCACTCGCTTGAAAAAGTGGTCAGAAGAGTTTGTGTACGAGAAGGATGCGAGAGGTTTGCGAGAAGCTCGCATTTGTCGCATTAAAAATCGCTCCACTGTGCGCACGTACATAAGAATACATGCGAACAGTTTTCTCGCAATCAAACGCTTCTCGCATCGCATCGCTTTCTCGCGCCACTGTACGCGCGGAGGCCGCTGATTTGAAGCGATTTTTGATACGACAAATGCGAGCTTCTCGGCCCAGAAATTGCGACGCTACCTGGATAAGAGTAAATCCATAAATCCAACAGACCCTCGCCTTTTCTTTTTGCTATCTGCTCACACCACCACTGGAACTAGGTTTGATTTAAATGCTTAGGTGTTAGGTTCGGTTGGGTTAACGGGGTGGTAGAGTAGGGCAAACCCTACTTCCTTGTGGATCCTTGTGGACCCATTGTGATGACCTTTGGGGTTAACTGTTGGTGTTGTAGGTGGTTCTCCTTCTATTACGCGACGCGATCCAGCCATCGTGATGTCCTAAAAAACCTGTAAAGATCAGAAAGTGTGACATACAAAAGTTTTGGTTAGTCATGGAAGTAATAGCTTCCAAGTGTTCTGTTTCTCAAGTGACAGAGGCTCGGGCAACGAGAGAGGAAGTAAAGTGTGTCCTCATGGACCTCTTTGTCTCCGCAGCTCCTGCATATTTCGTCAGCCAAAGCTTCTGAGATACTCCACAGGTAGTTAGTTCTTCCCAATGGTTTTCATACGAATTTTGTTCTCTACTCGTTCTCTGACAGAGAGGCTTGATTCACATATATAAATATATATATTGTGAAAGAACTTATTTTTATTGTCGTTAGGTTGGTATTAAAAATGGGCTATGTCGGTCAAGTTATTCTGGTACCTCCCTCACAAAACCAAATTTGCACGACTTGTATGCAGTGGAGGGTATCAAAGCATCGGCCAGGCCGATTTTAACACTTTTACTTTTTTTAATTTTATTTTTTGGTGGGGCAAAATGTCCACATTTATTAGGTTTAATACAAGCTAGAAAAACAAACTTACAGTAAAGACTTATAACTAGGAATTAAAGTTAGGGTTTAGAGTGAAGGCTGAGTTTAATGAAGGAAGTGTTGCGGTTGAATCAAAAATGGAAATGTTTGAGTTTACCTTGCGTAGCATACGGGAAATTGGTTCGTTGTAGCCGTAAGACGTGCGTTGGGTTGATAGATAGAAGAGGCGGTGGTGTCTTAAATTACGAGGGTTTATATTGAAGTGTAATCCCTATAGAGCTACTCCGACATATTCGGATACCAGGTATATAGGGATTTCCAATACCGAGCCAGGGTGTTGGAGAAGAGTTGGTGGCGGATAAACCCTTAATGGGCCAACGGCAGCGCACTCACTCCCAAAGTGGGTTACTGGTACCGGAGTAACCGGCCTGCTGTCCTAGGTTCAAGGGCCTGGCCCTCCAGGTTGGGGGTTGTGCCAACGGGGTAACTTCCCGACCATGAAAAAAAATAATAGTTTTGAGAGAGACACGAGGAGCCTCGGATACCGATTTCCATCAAACGGCAACCAGACCCGGAACGTCAACGGACAACGATTTAAGAGTATGTACCTGGAACGTGCGAACGCTATACACCCCAGGTGCTACTCAAAAACTTGAGTCCGTCCTCACGCGGTACAAGGCAGATATTACCGCGATCCAGGAGATACGATGGATAGGATCAGGTATGATGAAAAGAAAAAATTGCTGTATTTATTACAACTGCCATAAAAGATTGCATGTATTAGGATGCGGATTCGTCGTGGGAAATCGGCTTAGGACAAAAGTTGTTGACTTTAAGCCGATAAATGATCGCCTAGCTGTGATCCGCATCAAAACATCTGTGGCGGGTTAGTCGGTAAGCACAGAATCCACGAAACGACAACAGAGAACGGTTACCGACTAACTGACTTCGCGGCAGTTCGTAATACGGTGATAGGTTAGGTTAGGTTAGGTTGGGAGGGCAGTTTTGCATCAGATGCAAATTTTCACCCGGAAGCCGTGCAGGCCCATTGTGAATACCCTGTTCATACATGTAAGGACATGTGGCTAACAAAACCACTTCGATCTGTTGAGGAATAGTTTTATGTCTGATAGAGGTACCCCAGCCAAGTCGTCCAAACTATCGAAGAACCTTGCTCCCATACAGGATGAGCGGCGTTCTTGTAAAGCTGGGCAGTGGCATAGAAGATGTTCTACGGACTCAATTTCCTCTTCGTCTCTGCAGCTTCTGCAGAAGTCATTTGCAAGAACTCCCAGCCTTTTAGCCATGTTTCCTATGGTGCAGTGTCCGGTTAGAACCCCGACGAGCATCCGGATTTGGCTTCTGTTAAAAGAGACTAGGAGCTTTGATCTTTTGGTGTCAACCACAGGCCACAGACTGCGGGTTACGACGCAACCGATGGTGTTGCTCCATTGTTCCTTAGCCAGTTGCGTGGTGACGCTGTCAATAAAAGTCTTAGCAGTGTTGAAAGGCGGTAGCACCTCTCCGTCCGCAAGTTGAGGGCTTAAATCAGAGCCGTATCTGGCCAATTCATCCGCTTTTTCGTTCCCTTCCACCCCAACGTGTCCAGGAACCCAGCAGAGTAGAATTGAGTGATGGCGTATAGCCTTAAGTGCCAAAAGGCAGTCTGTGACACATTTCGCATTAACAAGGTTGGAGCCGATTGCTTTGAGTGCTGCTTGACTGTCCACGCAGATGGTTATTTCCATTGCTGGTAGTCCCATCGATAAGATAGTCTGTGCTGCTTTCTTGACCGCATAGATCTCAGCTTGGAAGACGCTACAGTGATCAGTCAGTCGAAACGACTGGTTAATAGCAAGTCTTTCTGAGAATACGCCGGCTCCTGTACCATTTTCTGTTTTTGAACCATCCGTGTAGACGGATATACCTCTAATGAAGGTACTGGGTGAGTTCCAGTCCTGTCTTTTGGGTATAGTGATTCTGAAATTTTTCTCAAAGTCATATCTGGGTTTCTCGTAATCTGTAAGTGACATGAGTCCCTTTCGATCAAAGATTTCAAGTATGCTTGAGTGTCCGAAGTAACGAGGCTTCCAAGTTTTGTTCTCTCTTAATCTGAGAGCGGCTTTGGCTGCCACGTTCTTAGTGAATAGCTCAATGGGTTGCAGGTTCAATAGCGTTTCCAGGCCTAGTTGTGGTGTGGATTTAATTGCACCTGTTATACCCAAGCAAGCGATTCTCTGCACCTTGTTCAGGTTTTTAAGATAGGATTTGGTTTTGACCGCCTCCCACCAAACTAATGAACCATAGGTAAGAATGGGTCTCACAATCGCGGTGTACAGCCAGTGCACAATTTGCGGTTGTAAGCCCCAGTTTTTCCCAAAGGTTTTCTTACATGCATAAAAGGCATTAAGTCCTTTCTTCATTCTTTCTTCAGTATTCCGTTTCCAGTTCAATTTGGAGGTGAATACTACACCCAGGTATTTGGCCTCGGTCGAGAGATTAAGTCTGACTCCTTTAAGATTCGGTGGGTCCCATTTTGGTACCTTAAATTTCCTGGTGAACAGAATGAGTTCGGTCTTTGCCGGATTAACTGCAAGACCGTTGTGGTCCGTCCAATTAGATAGTTCTGATAACGCAGATTCCATAATATCTCTAATGGTGGAAAGGTATTTTCCTGTTATTAGTACAACTATGTCATCTGCATAAGCGACTATCTTAATACCTCTGCTGACAAGGGATCTAAGAATTTTGTTGATCGAGATATTCCACAGTAGAGGAGATAGGACTCCTCCTTGTGGTGTTCCGCGATTAACTCCTTTCTTAATAGCACAGTCCCCTAGGCTGCTGTTAATAACTCTGCTGTTAAGCATAGTCTTAACCCAGTTTGTCAGAAACTGTGATGAACCTGACTCCTCAAGTGAGGATATAATAGTACTAGTATTCAGGTTGTTGAATGCACCTTCAATGTCCAAAAAGGCCGCCAACGTGAATTCTTTGTCTCTAAGGGATTTCTCGATCGTTCTAGTTACTTCATGTAGGGCTGTCTCCACGGATCTGCCTTTGACATATGCATGTTGTGCACTACACAAAGCACCGGTTGTTTCGAGAGTGTTCCTTAGGTGCAGGTCCAATAACCTTTCCAGTGTTTTCAGAAGAAAAGATGAAAGGCTAATTGGCCTGTAGTCCTTGGGTGTGGAGTGACTAGGTTTCCCTGCTTTGGGAATAAAGACGACCCTCACCTCTTTCCAGCAGTCAGGAACAAGTCCAAGTGTCAAGCAACCCCGAAAGATTGCCTGTAGCCATGGGACGGTCCTTTTACTGCTCTTTTGTAGCATGGCAGGTATAATACCATCCGGTCCCGCCGACTTGTACGGATGGAAGGATTGAAGAGCCCATGCTATTCTATTCGTGCTTGTACATTTCCTGATGATAGCCAGTTCTTCATTCGAAAGTGAGGAGAGGCTTCCATCAGGACTGTGTAGCAGGCTTCCTGGGATTGTGCATCCCGGAAAGTGTGTTCCGAGGAGCAAGTCAAGAGTCTCCTGATTACTAGCTGTCCAGCTATTGTCTTCCTTGCACAGGTACCCTACGGGAGAGGGAATTTTGGCAAGGACTTTCCGGAGCCTTGCCGCTTCTGTGGTGGATTCAATGCTGGAGCAATAGTTTGCCCAGGATACTCGTTTGGCTGCTCTAGTTTTCTTTTTAAATTCGCTGAAGCTGTTGCGATATGCACTCCAGTCTTCATCGGTTTTTGTCAGTTTGGCTCTATTAAAAAGTTTCCTGGTTTTGGTCCTAAGAAGTCTTAGTTCCCTAGTCCACCACGCAGCGTGTGTTCTTTTGGGAGGACGACTAATAGGGCAGGATTTTTTAAAGGAGTCAGTTAGGGTCCTGGTGAGAAGATTGACTGTTTCGTTGACGTGTGTCGATTTCGACAGTGTTCCAATGGGGTTCGGTGGTAGTCGACGTTCGACCAGTTCGGAAAATTTACTCCAGTCAGTCTTGGCAGGATTCCTAAAAGGGAGTTCTTTGGGTAGTTCAAAGTCGATTGTGAATGTTATCCTGAAATGATCAGAGAAAGAGCACTTCGGAGAAACCTTCCAATCGTTGACCCTGAATCTGTTTACTGGGAGCGCTAGAGTTAGATCTATTACTTCTTCCCTAATTTTGTTGTGAAAAGTAGGATGACTACCCCTGTTACAAATATGTAGGTTGGAGAGTAATATAAAATCAAGTATAGACTCACCTCTTTTGTTGATATCACTGCTGCCCCACTGTGTGTGATGAGCATTGGCGTCCATACTTACTACTAAGTTGGCTCTGGTGGTGTTGGCGTACTGTACCAGGTCCCTTAGTAGTGGTGATGGGGGGTCTTCTTCTTCGTAAGGCAGATATGCGGATGCAAGAATGAGTTTGGGCTCGTTCTTGCGGTCGCATATCGCCACTGTCAGATCACTGTTGCTGAAACGATAAGAGAAAAGAAAGTTAATTGATTTCTTTAACAGAATGCAACTCCTAAGTTTACCTTCACAGCTAGAGTGTAGGAGTGTGTAGTTTTTTGACCTCAGTCCTTGGATTTTGGCTTTGTATAGCCATGGTTCCTGGATTAGGGCCACGTCCACACTCTCGTCATTCATGAACAGCAGCAGGTCGTCGGTGGCAGCTTGAGAGTGATGCAAATTAATCTGCACCACCCTGAGCTTTCCGGCGCTGGCCATCGTCACTAGGGAAGGAGAACTTGATGTTCCCCAACCCAAATTTGACGACCCCTGCTGAGGATCTCAGATGGTTGGCGGATTTAGGATCCACCGCAATGCGCAGATCCCTACCGCCACCTTTCTCCCTGGGCCTGGAGCTTACCACCTTCCACTCACCCACGTTCAGCTCCTTATTCCGCAGACCAACCAGCTTGAGTATGGATTGTTCCTCCGGAACCGGAGGAGGTATCCATACGTGCACCAGGGTCCGCAGAGGTAGGGCTGAGGCAGGTATGGCTTCCAGTTTGGCACCAGCCCACAGTTCTCCCAGGCCTCGAATGCAGCGCGAATTAAAACACTTGTTTCTTACTTTTAAAATTAAACAATATTTATTTGGAACTATGTCCTTTATTATTGAAATACTTTTTACTAATTCTAAAAGGAGCTTAAGGCTACTATGTAGTTACAATAAGACTGTTGATAAATTCATCATACAGTCGTATTTATATACTTTTCTTATCTATCTACAAGGAGACCCAAGCGTACAATCGTCTTGCTTGATAATGAAGAAGAGATAATATTCCAACATTGTATACAAACGATATTATCTCTTTTACATATGTTATCATTGTAGCGTTGTGTGCAAGACTGTACTAGAGACTAAAGATATCATTGAATACAAATAATGTTATCTTTTTTCTCAATATGTTTTGCTATGGATACTTAACTCCCCCCCTTGTTAAACGAAATCGTCCCGATTTTTCGACGCTATTTTTAACATTTCTCTTTCATAAGTTTTGTTATATGCGTCAATCTTTTTTTGTTTTTGACGATCTGTTATACATTGTATAGTTTTTATCATTACGTACGTAAATGCTAGAATAACAATCAGTGTTACAATTGTGTATATAGTTGATAATATCGGTTTTTCTTCAAAAGGAATAATTAGTTTTTTTAAAGTATCTATGTTATCGAATTTGTACATTGTATCTTCTTTAATTATTTGGTCGATGTAAGACTCTGAATTATGATTTCTTAATATAACTTCTTTAATTTGCTTATGCATGTTTTTGTATATTTTATCGTCTAGATTTATAGTATTTTCATAAGTAACTAAGTTTATACCATTAATTGTTTGATTATTTAACTTATGCTTACCGCTTAATAACATAACACCGGATTCAATTTCTAAGTCGTAATCGTATTCTTGTTTAATGTTGCATTTTGAAGTTATATTCTTTAAAAGTGGAATAAGACAATTTTCTTCTTCAAAGTTAATTTCACAAATGTTTTTACTTAGATGATTTTGACAATTTCTTGTTCTTAAATAAGTTTGAACTGTGCAGTGTATGCATTAAAAGGCTGATTCACAGTTTTTATTATATCATTAGAAGAACTTTCAGCTGAATGTGCTGTTTCTATGGTAGAAGTATTTATGCGTTGACGTGATAATGCGTCAGCTACAAGATTTAGGTTTCCTGGTTTATAAACTAATTTTGCTCCAAAGTCTTCAATGATTCCCTTCCAACGTTTCAGCTTTGTGTTGGGATTTTTTCCTGATACAGAATATATAAGGCTCTGGTGATCGGTATATATGGTTAAGTCTGCTATACCATATATGTAGTTTCTGAGTTTTTGTAAGGACCATATGATCGCTAATAGCTCTTTCTCGTTTGTGCTATAGTTCTCTTCTGTCTTACTCAGTGTTCTTGACAAGAAGTGTATAGGTTGCTTATTCTGACTTAGTACGGCTCCAATAGCTATGTTGGATGCATCAGTAGTAAGCTCGAATGGTTTACTATAATCCGGTTGAAAAAGTTCGACTTGTTCTTTCAAGTAATTTTTTAAAATTCTAATCGCTTCTAATGCTGAATCATTCAGATTTAACTTAATATTTTTACTTTGTTTTTTGTTTACTTTACCGTTATCTCCTCGTAAATATAATGTCAGGGGCTTGGCTATGCTTGCGTATCCTTTTATAAACTTACGATAGTAACCTGTAAGACCTAAAAATCCTCTCAAATCCTTTACCGTTTGTGGGACTGGAAAATTTTCTATAGCTGCTATTTTCTCAGGGTTCGTAGTGATTCTACCATGTCTGATTATGTGACCTAAGTATTCTACTTCTTCTTGAAAAAACTTACTTTTCTCATCAGATATTTTTAATGTGGCTTTATTGAGTACGTCGAATACTTGACTTATGTGCTGTATATGTTCTTCCTCAGATGAAGAATATATCAATACGTCATCAATGTAAACGTGTGCGAATTTACCTACAAAGTCTCTCAAAATGTCGTCCACGCATCTCTGAAATATGCTTGGTGCATTTTTGAGCCCGAAAGGCATTCGTTTAAAATGATATTTTGCGCCATTTATAGCAAAAGCTGTTTTTTCTTTGTCATCTGTTTTGATTTTAATTTGGTGGAAACCTGACTCCAAATCTAATGTTGTAAAGTACTTGGCTTTACCTAAATTTTGAATTGTCATGTTGACATCCGGAATGGGGTATCTGTCTGTTACAGTGTGAGCGTTAAGTTTTTGGAAATCAACAACCATGCGCCGTTTTGGTTTTCCTTTTTCGTCCAAACCTTTTTTAGGTACTGTCCATATGGGACTGTTATAAGGACTATGGCTTTTTTCTATTATATCGTCATGTAAGAGTTTCTGTATTTCTTTGTTTACGAATTCGTTATCTGCTATGGGATATGGATATTGTTTAACATAAACCGGATTATCATTGGTCGTCCTAATGCTTGCTTCTATAGTATCTGTAAAGGGTAACGGTCCTATGCTGTTATTAATCTTCATCAGTCTATCTATGTCTGCTTTATAAATATTATTTTCCCCAATTATGTAATTAATTTTCTGAATAGATTCGACACTGCTTATGGTAGTTAGAGTCATATTACTGAAATTTATTTCCGCGTTTAGAACTTTAAGTCCTTCATATCCTAATATCATATCAAAAGACTGAATATCCTCTAATTCAAAAAATGTTATATTTTTCTTTAATATCCTAACTACTTTCTTTGTATCTACCATAGAATAACCATGCATTGTTTTTATTTTTATAGGTTTAATTTTAATTTTTTTGCTAGAATCGCATTTTCTATTAATGTAATTATGGGTTGCACCAGTATCAATAAGAATTTTATAAATTTTCTTAGAAATAGTACTAGTTAAATTTAAGCAGGGCAACCCGTCTACTAGTTTAAATGATCTATTCTTATGTTATTATTTACCATACATTCCGTTTCATCTGCTTCTGCATATGTACTGCTGACATCGTATTGCTTCTGGGGTTGATAATTCGTTGTTTGGCTCGAATAATTTGGTCTTCTTTCGTTTCTGCGTTCATGTGGCATATTTTTGTGGTGCTTATCCTGAGTGAGATGTAAATGCCTGTGCACATTATCATGTTCTATTCTGCGAGCAATTGCGAATGCGTGTTCTAGATCATTTATTGTAGCTGAATATAATGATCCTCTTGTAAAGTTGTCACTCATACCATCAATGAATATACGAACTGCGTCGTCGTTAGCATTTTTAATTAGTCTGTCGATTATATTCGGCGGATCACCTGACATAGTGATTTTTGATATTATTAAATTGAGATTTTTATTTATCTCGTCGTGGTATTCAGACAGTGTGCTTCTTTTTTGCGTGATGGCTTTCATCATGTCTTGTAGCACGTATAGAGGTTCTTGATTAGAGTACGTATAATCTAATCTGTTACGTATCGCCTCAAAATTAAAAATTGTGTTATAATTAGTTAACACATTCGCGGCTGCACCCTGTATTTTACTTTTCACTATAGTCAATGCTGCTGCGTACTTACTGTGTGTTTTGAAGTTTTTAATGCTGTCCATTAATCTGGATGCTTCTTCGCGCCACGACCGATAATTTGATTGATCGCCGTTGAAAATAGGTAGGCTTTTAAATGCGTCTAACTGTATTTCACTACCATCTGTATATGTGGTTCTTATTTCCTCTAGCACAGGTATGTTTGGTACTATGCCTAATCCAGATTTTACTTCATTTAGTTTTGTTTCTAAATTAGTGTTTATTTGATTTTGGTTAGTTATTATTGCTGCTAACCTTGCATTCTCTGTGCGTGTGTGCTCTAGGGTTTGTGTTACTGTGTTGCTCCTGGTTTCTAAAGCTTCTAATCTTGCCATTAATACTGCGAGTTGTTCCATTTTGAACTCGTGTCTGTTGTCGTCGAATTTGTGTGTTTTTTTTCTCCACATATACACTTTCACTGAATTGCTTTGCTGCTTCGTACGAAGAAGCTATATTTGTACCTGCTATGCTAGGTAATTCTTGTAACCGGTAACGCGAGTGTTCTGTTTATACTAGATTTCACTACTTGTTCCCGAGGTCCGCTCGATTGAAGTTAAAAAGTATATTTAACCTCCTGGCAGGATCGCCAATTAAAACACTTGTTTCTTACTTTTAAAATTAAACAATATTTATTTGGAACTATGTCCTTTATTATTGAAATACTTTTTACTAATTCTAAAAGGAGCTTAAGGCTACTATGTAGTTACAATAAGACTGTTGATAAATTCATCATACAGTCGTATTTATATACTTTTCTTATCTATCTACAAGGAGACCCAAGCGTACAATCGTCTTGCTTGATAATGAAGAAGAGATAATATTCCAACATTGTATACAAACGATATTATCTCTTTTACATATGTTATCATTGTAGCGTTGTGTGCAAGACTGTACTAGAGACTAAAGATATCATTGAATACAAATAATGTTATCTTTTTTCTCAATATGTTTTGCTATGGATACTTAACTCGCGTTAAAAAGTCGAGTGACTCTTTGTTGCCACATCCGACGACCTTTACCCCCTTCCGCCAGCCTGCCCCATCAAAGTTGCAGGTGTCGTTGATGTCAGCAGCTTCTCCCTCTGAAATCATGGCTTCCAGGATCTTTGCCTCTACCTTGAGCCATTTGTCTGCCGCGAGTTTCCCATCAGGGTTACTGCGGTCAATAATGGCTAGGGTGAGGTCTTCGCTACTTTTCAGTTTTGCTTTCTTTGCCGAGTTCCCTGTTACCTCGTCGGCTGAGCGGATTCTTTTAGGGGCCTGCTTAGCTGTTTCCTTACCTGTGGCCGTCGAGTCCTTGAACTTTTCAGACCGTTGGTGGGATTGCTTGGCATTGACCTCCTTCCGAATAGCACCCAGCTTTCGTGGTGTCGGGTCTTTAGGCTTAGCATTGTCTTTTTGTGGTAGTGGGACGACGGGAACCACCGTCTTAGAGGTCGATGGAGTGGGGGTTGCCTCCGAAGTAGGCCGTTCCTCTCTCTTCTCGACTCCTTTTTCTCCTACCACATGGCATGTTGGTGAGACCGAATCTGCAACAGTCGCGGGTACGAGGTGTGTCTTGTTACCAAGACGATTCTCGTACTGTTTGACCTGCTTGGTGTGCTTCCTCACCAACGCTCTATCTCTCACAGAGAGCTTAGCCGCGTCGCATTCCTTCATTTTCCTCAGGAATTTCAAGGAACATTTGTAGCCCTCCCTTTTTTTCTGCTGCGATGTTTTGGGGGCTCTTTTTCTTTTTCGAGGAACGAGTGTGTCCTCCAGAAGTCTGTCCTCCGTCTCAGAGTCAATGGACAGACTGTTACTGGCTTGAGAGGAGAATAACTCCCCCAGCACGGTCATGTCCGGCCAAGAGCTCTCTGACGAAGCTTCAACTTCCAGTGAATCGCTCGCGTCCTATCGATTCAGCTTGGTGCCGTCAAGTAGCAATCTGCCTCCACACCCTTGACTATCAGTGTGGTCCTCCATGAAAGTTGGGTCCTCCAGAATCCGTGACCCTGCCGCTTCCGCGAGTGGATTTTCACTATTGTGCGTTCCACCTGGAGTAATTTCCTTTGATTGTTGTCCTTTCATGTTTTTTGGGGGGGGGGGGTTGGTAGTTCTTAGTTGATTGCTCATCAACAGCCTGTCTGCCATGGGTGACCCTTCTGACGACTACGTCGTCGACAGCATAGCCCGTTGATTCATTGCAATACGAAGCCTCCGCACCAGACGCCCTTGCAAAGACAGTATACCTTCACAAGGACGCTCACGTCAAGGTGCCTACCCTAGCGGAGGAATACGGTGATAAGTAGCACTAGGTTTCCAAGGCTTAGGGTCCACAGAGCAATCTGGCGCTCTCCAGACGGTCGAACCGCCAACCAAATCGACCATGTGCTAATCGACGCGAGGCACGCATCCAACTTCCTCAACGTGCACACATTCCTCGGGGCAAACGTCGACTCTGACCATTTTCTTGTTGCGGCTAAGTTCAGAGCTCGACTATCTAACGAGAAGAAGCTGCGTTCCGCCCGGAAGAAAAAAAAATTCAACGTTGGACGCCTTAGTACACCTGGAGTAGCCAGAGTGTACAAAGAGCGCCTGAGAGAGAAACTCTCCGCAGTGCATTTACCTACCACAAATGCCAACACCCAGTGGTCCCAGTACCGCGACATCATCAAAGAGGTAGCCGAAAACAAGGGCACCGAGGGAAGACTATCGAGCCAGGAGGAGGGAAGAGAAGAAAATCCTGCGTAGAAAGGAGAGGGCCTACGCAGTCTCCCAGCTCAAGGAGATCGAAGAGTCCCGCGATCGAAGCAACATCCGGAAGTTCTACAAGAAAGCTAAGCAACTGGCTGCTGGCTTCAAGACCGGAACGCAGGCTCTTCGAAACAGTGATGGAAACCTAGTCACCGAAGCGCAGGGAATAGTAGATGTGTTTAAGCAGCACTTCCAGCAGCTGCTAAATCGGCATCATGTAGAGAGAGTGATAGGGGAAGAAGAGAACCCACGTCCAGTCAATGAAGATCCAGTTCCACCACCCAGTATAGAAGAAGTTGGCTTAGCAATAAAGAAGCTAAAGAACAACAAGGCCGCCGGCTCTGATGATTTACCAGCGGAGCCCTTCAAATGCGGTGGTGATGTTTTGGTAGGGCGCATGCACCAAATCATCAACCAAGTATGGGTGGAAGAAAGTATGCCCGATGAATGGACTATCAGCTCCATATGCCCCATCTACAAAAAAGGCGATCCTATGTCTTGCAAGAACTATCGAGCATTCATCGTCAGGAGCTTTATGTGGCGATGGCCGAATTCGGGATCCCGGCAAAACTGATCTAGCTTTGTAGCGTGACGCTGGAGAACACACGCTGCAATGTGCAATTTGGAAGTAGTTCCTCCGAGCTATCATATGACTTGTTCAATCTCGTGTTAGAGCAGATGGTGCGCAGGGCAGGTGTCAACACGGAAGGCACTATCTGCAACAGATCCGTCCAGCTACTGGGGTATGCAGACGATATTGACATCATCGGTCACTCCCAGCGTGCCGTGATAGAATCTTTTACGGCGATTGAAGAACAGGCGAAATTTTTTGGTCTTGTAGTAAATGAGGACAAGACTAATTACGTGTTATCAACAAACAAACGAGCATCTGTCCACCGCCTAGGACAGAACGTCACTATTGATAGCAACAATTTCGAGGAAGTTAAGGAGTTTATCTACCTCGGAGTAAACATGAACTCCACAAATGACATCTTAGTGGAAAACTTCTAACTCGAAGGACAAAATGTATGCTTTACAGAACCCTTATCTTACCAGTTGTGCTTTATGGCGCCGAGTGCTGGACGATAAGCAGGAAGGGAGAGCTGATACTGGACTCCTTCGAAAGAAAAATTCTTCGGCGGATTTTTGGTCCTGTGTGCGAGAAGGGCGAATGGAGGAGAAGATACAACCGCGAACTCTATGAGCTGTACCAAGATGTGGATGTAGTCCAAAAGGCCAAAATACGTCGACTACATTGGCTCGGCCACATCGAGCGAATGCTCCAGCTAAGATGATCTTCGAATCCCAGCCGCCAGGTTCGAGACGACAAGGAAGACTGAAGCCATCGCGGATGCCAGAGCGTTTGGTCCGGATAACTGGAAGCAGCGTGCCCGGGATCGTAGAGGATGGAAGGCTACAGCGTCTCATGCAGAGACTCTCCATGGGTCGGGAGCCCGTTAAGTAAGTAAGTAAGTTATATTGAAGTAGATGAAGTTGTAAAGAGTCATGCAATCGATAGAGCCTGATAGGACTCGATGAATAAAGAGAATGTCTGCAGCATCCCTGCAATCCTCAAGGCTTTTCAAGTTAATGAGTTTAAGACGCTCTTGCGGAAGGAAGACTAAGGGGATCGTTCCAAGACCGCGGAGGGCAAATCGCTTACATGAACTCGCTGAAAGGGTGACCACATTTGACTGGCGTATTCGAGGAGGAGGCGGACAAAAGTAGTGACCTGGTCACGTAGGGGTCCGATAATTCCTTTGAATCCAAGCGATGAATTGGCTTAACGAATTATCTCATCTATATATGAACGGAAATTGAGCTCGGGGTCGTACAATATGCTAAGGTCACGAAGAGCCTTTACGATGGATATAGGAATAGGTTGTTCAATAAGTAGGTATATATGGGGAGGGGACTTGTTATACTTTGTGATAAGGCAATAGATTGGCATTTAGAAATATTGAAAAACAGAAAAACTATCTTGATCTTGTTGTAGTAAACAAGGATCTTGTGTTTAAAAAATTTTGTATCGTCTTCATAGAGAGAGAAAGAGGAGTGTTTAATGACCCTTTCAAGATCGTTAATGGTTAAGAAAAAGGGAAGAGGATCTAGGTGACTCGTGACTGCCTTGTGGTACACCAGAGTTTTGCAGTTTTGCAAATAAGGGGATATCGATTTCAGCAGTATTGGTTCAAAGCCTGGGTAGACAATTTGAAAAGAATTAATTTATGCGATATCGTATCAAAAGCTGTACTAAAATCGGATACAATAACATCAACTTCTTTACCACTTTCTAAGGCCGAAAGTGCAGAGGACACGAATTCAACGAGGTTAGTGGTAGTTGATCTACCTTTAAGAAAGCCATGTTGGTTAGGGAAAAATAAAGACTTCCAATGAAAGCTTAAGGATTCGTACAAAATACTTTCGAGGAGTTTGGCTATTGGCGATAGTTAGTAAGTTCGCTCTTTGTTCCCTTCTTATGAATCGGTGTTATGAAAGAAGACTTCCAAATCTGAGGAAATTCGCCTTATGAAAGCGAGAGCTAAAAGTGGGGAGAAAGGGGATAGGAGAGGGAACACTTCTTGAGAAATATCGCCGGAGTACCATCCGGGCCGGGTGAATATTCATCAATAAGCTTTAGTAAAACAACTACAATTTGCTTTTATATCTATTAGCTCCTACTCGTAATCACGGTTTGTAGACGATTGAAGAAGTATTCGAAGCCTGTAAGAAGGTACACGATAGAAAGGCTCCTGGGCTGGATGGTATTCCAAATAGAGCCCTTAAAATCGCAATTAATACGCGACCGGATTTATTTGCCGAGATGTTTAATGCGTGTGTTCAGGAGGGCGTTTTTCCTCAATCTTGGAAACGCCAAAGACTTGTCCTACTGCCGAAGGGAAAAGAAAATCCAAATGAACCATCATCTTATCGTCCTATTTGTCTATTAGACACGGTTGGTAAAATCCTCGAGCGTATAATTTACAACAGGCTACAGCCTGCAATTGAAATATCAGGAGGCCTATCGGAACACCAGTACGGCTTTCGTAAGTCAAAATCTACCGTAGACGCAATCAGCGCGGTAATAACGAGAGCCCAAGCCGCTATAGAGGGCAAACGTTGGAAAGGAGGCACCAAAAAATACTGCGCCGTTATAACCTTGGACGTAAAAATTGGGAACGCATCATGAGCTGTCTTTACAGGATTGAAACTACTCTACTCCTTGCAAAAACTGCGAGTTCGATACTTACATATGTACGCAGTGGAAATATGGTCCTGCGCCGCGAAAGTTAAGTCTTATGTGAGGGGAATTAAATCTGTCCACCGCCTAAGCGCATTAAGAGTCGCTTGTGCATTTCGAACAGTTTCCAACGATGCTATACTCGTAGTTTCTTCAATGCTACCTATCGATTTGCTCGCTGAAGAAATGAAAGCTTTAAGAAGCGAGCGAGTCCGAAATGGCCGAGTAGGCGACGAAAAGGAAGACTCGCACCGCAGATGTTAAAAAACCAATGCGTCCAGATGCGATAGTCATTAAAAAAACCGGCGAGCTATCGTACGCTGATCTACTCCGGAAGCTCAAGGCGGATCCTGCACTTAAGGAAGTAGGGACGAATATAAGTCGAATCCGTAAAACGGCAAGTGGAGACCTTCTACTTTCACTCAACAAAGCTGCGAATCCTACAACCGCGATCTATAAAAACAAAATTAAAGAAGCGCTGGGTGAAAACGGTAACATCTGGTCCCTTACACAGGAGGTCTTGATAGAATGCAAGGATATAGACGAAGCGACGTGGAAGGAGGAGATCTGTTCCGCTTTAACAGATCAACTGAATTTTGAATTCAAAGCCACGATGATCAAAAACGTGAGGAGAGCCTATGGTGGAACGCAAACAGCCACCATAAAAGTACCAACAGAAATCGCGAACAGACTGCTGAGAGTTGGGAAAGTGCGGATCGGTTGGGTTTACTGCCGAATACGAGAAAAGACTGAGCTTAAGCGATGCTTTAAATGCCTTGAGTTCGGACACTACGCGAGAGTGTGCAAAAGCGCTAACGACCGAACGGATCTGTGTATCAGATGCGGAGAAAAAGGCCACAAATTGAAGGTCTGTAAAGCCCGGCCAAATGTTTGCTTTGCGTAGCAAAGAATATCGATTATTTACATATAACCGGTAGTAAAAGATGTCCCGAATACAAAAAAGCGGTAGAAAATACTTCGAAAAAAATATGAAAGTAATGCAACTCAATCTTAATTACTGTGAAGCGGCCCAAGACCTCCTACAGCAAACTGTTCGTGAACGGAAGATTGATGTAGCGATTCTCTGCGAGCCATATAGGAACCTATCTGGAAATAGTTGGGTAACCGACACGACAAAAACATCTGCAATTTGGGTTTGCGGAAACGCCTCCATTCAGGAATACCCCGAGGTCCCCGAGGACTTCTTTATAAGGGCTAAGATAAACGGTATCTACATATATAGCTGCTATATTGCACCTAGCGCTACTATCGAAATTTTTGAGATGGTTTTAGATAGAATAGTTGCCGATGCTTCCGGTAAGAGCCCTGTGATAATTGCAGGCGATTTTAATGCATGGACCTCGGAATGGGGAAGCTCATACACAAATCGCAGAGGAACCGATCTACTTGAAGCTTTCTCCTGCCTAGATATTGTTTTAGCTAACAGCGGAAGTACGAACACCTTTAGTACAGCAAGATCGGGATCTATTATTGACATCACCTTTGCCAGCAGTAACCTGCTACGAGATGCTAACTGGCGTGTGAGCGACCATTACACGCATAGTGACCACAATGCTATTTTATTTAGCGCGAGCACTGAGCCAGCAACCCGCACTAGCAGGGCAACACTGAAGCGATCTAAATGGAATGTCAATACGCTTGATGAAGATCTGTTAAGTTTCGTCGTTAGTGAAGCGATAATTGAAGCGAGAAGTGCAGGGGAATTTGTAACGCAGGTATCACGGCTGCTAGTCAACGCGTGTAATACACCAATGTCCAGATTGGCCACAGGAAAGCACCGACCTCCGGTATATTGGTGGACCGCCGAGATAGCGGAACTTAGATCGGCGTGCCTCCGAACAAGAAGAATTTACCAGCGTTCGCGGACTCGATACGGCGATGACCAACAAGTGCAACTCGCACGCAATGCACATCAAGAGGCGAGAACTCGTTTTAAAAAAGCGATTAAGAACAGCAAGCGTCTTTGTTTTATTACTCTCTGTGAAGAACTTAATAATGATGTCTGGGGCAAAGCTTACAAAATCGTATCGATGAGGCTAAAAGGTTCCCGCATGCAATCGCCGACGTGCCCAGTATTCTTACGACGAAAGACGTTGTCGGCAAAAGATTGTATAAAAAAGGTGGCAAGGAAATTAGTAATGGTGTGTGGATCACTTGAAGCTATATCCAGAGTGAATTGAAAGTAGACGCAGAGATAGTTGGAATAGTCAGAAAGAGACTTGTTTCGAAGGAAAACTGACATAATTTGTTTCTCTTGTTGGGTAACGACCGAGGGCTTCGATTATACCACGGATGGATATAGAAAAGGGTTTTGGTCGAAAAAAAGCAACAAAAAGAGATAGAGAGAGAGAGAGATACAAATAAATAATTCTCTATAAAATAAGGAGAGGATGGCAAACTCAAACGAAACTTTCCCGATGTTCTTAATTTTGCGGAAATTGGCCTTATGAAAATCATAACAAGGGAATCGTGCGGGCGGTATGGGCTATAGTGGATGGTAGTGAAAAAAAGAAAGAAGAAGTGAAGGTTGTCAATAGTCGAAAGAAGAGGGGGGGGGAAAGAGAGAGAGAGGAGTTGATCGGGTCAGTAGTGAAGATTAGGTCTAATTGCCTATCCATATAGTTAGAGATGCCGCTAACTCTTGGGGGATTTGAGTCGGTTAGTTGATCAATTAAGAAACATTCTTTGATTGAGTTTTAATTTGACGCAATAAAAAACGATTCATCATCAGATAAACCCCAATGCAGTTGTGGCAGTTTGAAGTCCCCGAAAAGAGTCAGATAACTCTATAAATTGGTAGGATTCGATAGGTTGGGCCGGCAGGATGTGAGGCACTTGTGGGGGAGAGGTATTTTTATTGCAACAAATTCGAGTTTTGCAAACGAAGAAGTAGGAATCGGAGAAGAGTACAGTGCCCATGTTCTGTAATTATCACATCGATATATTTATCACAAAAACGATATGAATTGAAAGAAAATGCTCCTGAGTTAAATAAATAAATTTTCGCATCGATACTTTTTAAGCATTTTCTTTCAAGTCATATAGTTTTTGTGATAAATATATCGATGTGATAATTACAGAACATGGGCACAGGTCATTGTGAATAGTGAGAAGAACACCTCGACAGGGGGAGTCATCCGTTGGGCGGCTGATGTGATCTATCGTCCCGAAAGACTTTAAAGGTGGGTGGGAATAATTTCGGGTTCTTTATATCGGGAATCATATATCCCAGTTTGCTTGGGAGCTCATGGCCTTTGCCAAGTTGAGGAGAGCTCTGGTTCTCCTTCTGATTTCAAGGAGATCCTTTGTCCACCATAGTCCATAGTTTGACTTCCTTTTCTGTATTTTTTGTGAAGGACATATGGTGATATGGCCATCAAAGTAATATCATTCTTGCATCTAATTGTTCACTCAATGGTTGTCGCTATGCCCGTCATATCACTCCGATGTTTAAGGCAATGGCATATATATACAATGTATTTTATGGGAGGAGTATCAGATATCGAAGTAGGTTTGATTGACTGATTGTTTCAGATTAGGCAATTAAGTAGTCGCTGATGCGATCCCTTCCTAATATTGAAATGTGCCTTTCTAGGGAGTCTTTGTATATGTGGGGCTGTTGCAACCTCCTCATCCCGAAGTAGAATATTCTTATCAATCCATCTCTACAATCGTCATGTCATGTTCCTCAGCAGAGAGCGAGCTTAGGCACTCTTTCCTTTTAGCCGTAGCTGCTGCAGGTTGTTAAGGTTCAGGTATACGAGTTTGACTCGTTGCCGCTCCATTCTTCCCAATGCAGCCTTGGCCAAAGGTTGATAGGCTAGGGCATGGCTCCCGCTTCCGAGTCTGGCAGCTTCAAGGCGTTCAGCCAACATGGTTGTCGACACCGGACTTTTAGATTTGGTGGTGTTTTGGCTGGTGGTTGGCTGCACTTGCCTAACACTGCTTGTTCCAGGCTGACTTCTGTAAAAGTTTTCGCAGAGCCTTTGCTCCGCTTGTAACCAAGCTACCTGTGAATAGGTGCATATTTTCCCAATAGTAAGTTATAAAATTAAAGGGTAATTAAAAAACTACTGCTGGAATTTCCCAAGATCAAACAATGAACTACCTGAAAAGCGTAAAAAAAGATGCGCCACATGCAAAATCTTCGAAAGCAAAAAATTACCTCTATAAGACGGTTTGGAAAAGAATCAAAGAGAATAGGGCGGCCATGGCAAAAGTTACACGTCTTCTGACTGAATCCAGCTTCTAACAACCCTGGAAGTGTGGATAGGGACGTTGTCTTGTTGTAATATCCAAGACAGGGGTCCGAAAATGATTTTCTCTTTTGGAAATGACCGTTCCAGCAAACATTTGTAGTTGTTGCCGTTCATTGTTTTGGAGAAAAACTCTAACTCGATTTTGTCATAGTAGGGAATAGCTCAACACACCATTACATCTTATGTGCGGCTGTGAAGTCTTGTCCAAAGAAGCTCCTCCTTTCTTAGATCATAAAAATAAAAGTTTCATTGATTGCTGGTGAAGATGCGTTGTAACCCCGCAATCTGTGCAGTTGTTTTTTGTTTTGTTTTGTTTTTTTGGTTAGTAACGCGGGAAACGGTCATCCGCCACGCCAGAGCCCCGTATAACGTGGTAAGGCCAAAGTTATCACTGAGGTGGCCCGGTATTAGAGAGGCTTCGTTATAAAGCAGTCGGTTACCCCTGACTGCAAACCGTATCCGATAGACTCTCTATGATTAGGGTTGGCAGACTAAGTTCACCAACCCTTATCGCTTTCGACCAAAGCAACTCTACCAGGAAGTACTTCGATTGCTGGTAGTGTTGATCCTGTCAATAGGTTTAAGTGAGTTGGCTTAAGCCCCCGCACCCGACTTCCGTGTGACACCATTCGTCAAGTTGTCTGCCGCGCGGGAGATAATCTGATGTAATTATTGTCATATACGTAATATCAGTAATTCTAAGAAGGAGATAACACTCAGCCAGAAAAAAATACATAAATTTTTTTTAAAGCGAAAATAATGTAAGATATGAGTCCCAAAACTCCCCAAGAAGCGAAGGAGACCCAAGTAGCATTCGAATACACATTTTAGGCCTGGCGACGTTCTGGTGTCAATTCGTGATCCCATTTAGGAACTTATGTTTCGAAACAACGAAGTAAGAGTTCCTTTTTTGTTTCGGAAGTGGCGCAACACAAAGTAGGAATTGTTTTTGACGCAAATTCTGCATATACACAAATTGGGAAGAATACCATACCATATGATTTGTGACGTTATGATATGTCATTCATTTTGTGTACCTCTGTTATGTACCCAAATAATATTCTCACTGCATCAAACATTTCATTATTTAACAGAAAACAACTACTTAAATTTTATCGGGAACATCATTTTGCCTTGAAATGTTACTAATGTACTTCGAATAAAATCATGATCCTTTTATGCCATATTTTGTAATTATTTATTTGTCGTATTTTAAATGCTGGTAAGGAGCATTATAAAATCAGTATTAAATAAATCTACGATGTGTATATAGACAAAATAGTGACATTTTAATCTATTTAATTACACCATATCCACCAAAACAGTAAATTTTAAATTTCTTATGTTCCATATAATTTTTTTTTCCAATACAAAATGGATACCTAACGAAATATTCCCAATTATGAATTCGTTCTTATTTGTGTAGGTAGTAAATAATCCATTGGGAATATTGTTGATTCTGTGTGCCAAAAACTTCACAATCGGGAATCGCGTTCAATCTGTGTTGACAGTAAGTTTTTAGGAATTGTGTGCATGAACACACATCTCCACACATTTTACACGCTGCGGACATAATATTTCATTGAAGAAACAATTTTGACACAATAGCGTACCTGTGTCGATATAAAATCCCTAGATGGGAATATTCCTAAATGTGAAATGTTACCTATAATGTGTCTAAAATGTTACTTAATGGCAATATTTTTTGGTAACAAAACCGTCTTAACGACGTCGCTCGAGACACATGAAGTCGCAAAATGCGACTTGGGGATGCAGTCCATACCATAAGCAAACTTATCAGAGGTCTCATATACTTACCTAATATTTAGAACAAGACCCGACATCTCATTTACAATAAATGCTATAGGTCGATACTGCTCAGATCCATGAAAAGGCCACCGGTTTGCAGCAAAGCGAGTGCTTCGATATCTAAAAGGAACAAGGAATTACGTTACAGGCGAGAAAATGCTAGTATGCGAGGAGATGCTGATTCCGATTGGGTGGAAGATCTTGACGACAGGAAATCGTGTTCAGTATTCGAACTTCACATATCTGGAGGATCGATAAGCAGGAAGTCACAAAAAAGCGGCATATCGAACCCAAACCGAATGTGGGCAATAGGCAATCCTCGCTTCTGCCTTTCAACCGAGTACGCGATTGTGATCAACGATAAAGTCCACTATCGTTTTAAGGTTTTGTTTAAAAAAATCGTGCGGTGATGTCATGGCGGTCGCTCAAAGTTTGCCCGGGAAGTAAGAATCACCGTTCGGAAAATTTTGTTCCCACTTCACATTCGATAAAGGTCCTATGGAACATTAAATATCAGTAGTTGCGACTTGTGAACACGGTGGCTCAGTGGTTAGTATACTGGACTACTTGGATGAGTGGTCAACTTGGAAAAATGGTAGTATACAATATAACTCCCCTTCTTTCTACGGCCTTCGCACACATAGGCAACATGCCACATCATATATTCTCTAATGGTTGCGATACAGCGCCACCAATCGGGCCCAAAACTATCCTATCCCTTAATATGCAACCAACCATACACATCCACAACATTTCATTGAAATTGGTTGAGTAGTTTTGGAAATCGACATGTGGTGTTTTAAAATAACCTTCACTTGTCAACTTGTCACTGAAGTTGTTTTGTTTATGCCGAGCTTTGTTAAAATCCTTTTATTGTTATCCAAATATTTAGTACTTTAGTGACGGTTGAATGTTACAAAATGCATCTACACAATCTTCGTTAGGTTGCCAAGAATTGTCATATGGAGTTGATAACACTTGCACCAAAAATATATTTATTTTTAATTTTTCACAACAACAATACATTTAAAACAAGAAATAGTCTTCACAAAATATAAGTTAGCATATACTTTGTATAATACATTTACACCACTAGTAATCGTAGCTGGACAAGACAGGTTACAATCTGCGTCTGAATCGTATGCGTTTCGGTAACGAACTCCCGCTTCTAAATTGTCTGCTCTGCCTTCGAACACAAAATTTGTTTGGCATCTGGCATTATCTTTTAAGAAGATATGCGACACCCTTGAGAACGCTGGCAGTGACCAGGTCACATAGGTAATTTGAATTAAAGAAGATAACGAGTGCACATTGCACATTGCATTATTGCGCTTTGAATTTGAATTAGATTTCTAAGAAATAGAAGTTTGCCGCATGCAATAAATTGGTAGACGATATAATATTTCGTGTGAATTTAAGATAGGAAAAGTTATTACGAAATGTGAGTTATGCGCATGCAACATATCCTTCCCCCATAATAAAAGAGGATTATTCTTAGAAGAGGAATAAGACTCGGAAAATTATTTTAAATATTCGGTACCAGTTTGAAGGCAGAACAGGACAATTCAACGAGGTTTTTCTTAGTTTAGTATTATTTTCAGTTTTAACATATGTATATCAATTTATTATATAGTAGTTAATTATGTATGTATATTCTTTTTGATATTTACTCCAATGTTTTATATTTTTATTAAAGTATTACATAGCCAAGATCTATATTTATTTATTATTTTTTCTTTACAAATAATTGGTTCATGCTATTTATTGTAACTCTTACATTATATAAATTTTTATTTATTTACTTATTTTTTTTTTTAACATTTTTACCTATATTTACAAATTTAAAATAAATTTTTTTTTTTTTGTGTGTACTACGTATATAGTTAATTCTTATATTTATTAAACTTTAATATTTATAATTTTACAGTTCTTATATGTATATTTATATATATATTTTTTTAATTTTTTTTTTTTATTTTTGTTATTCAAATAAATTAATGTATATATATTTTTTTTATTAGCTATATTTTTATACAAGCTGAACGGATTTTGGTAGTGTAAGTGATTTAGTTACGGTTTCCTGGGGGTGTAAAAAAAATAATGGTGGGAAAGTATTAATCTATTTTTTATTCGTAGTAAGGCTTTAACCGATTGTTATGGATCACAATTTCTTTTCTACCAAATTTGATAGCTGTGTTTACGGGTCCTTTTATACTGGTGACTGTATAAGGCCCTCTCCATATTGGTGATAATTTTCCTTTTCGATTTTCGCTTTTGATTAGTACTTTATCCCCTACGTGAAATGAATGAGGCCTTATCGTTTTGTCAAAGTAGGTTTTTGACCTGTGTTTGCTTGCTAAAAGGTTGCGCCTGGCTATGGAATATGATTTTTGAAGTCTATATCTTAGAAGATGCCAGTAGTTTTCATGATTGTATATGGGTTCGGGATATCTTTTCAGGTTAGAAGGTATGTCGGGCGTGAACCCATAGTGACATTCCATGGGTGTGAGTTTCGTGCTATCATGAATGCTATTGTTGTACATAAAAGTTGCTGTTCGCAGGAACTGATCCCACGACCTGGGGTTTTCGTCAGTTATGCTTCGCAGATACTCCACTATTGGCCGGTGTGCTCGTTCGAGTGCACCATTTGACTGGGGATAGTAAGCTGTGGTCTGCAACTTTTTTATCTTAAGCATTTTGCAGAGCCCTTTAAATAAATCACTGAGAAAGTTTGTCCCTTGCTCCGTGACAATTTGTTTAGGAATACCGAAACGTGTAATTATATTATCGAAAACCATTTGAGCCACGGTTTGGGCCTCTGCATTTTGCATTGCATGGCAATCATGCTTTTTCAGCTTATTGTTATGATCAGCTAGGTTCTTACCGTAGATGACGATATCATCTAAATATACAAAGCATTCTATTCCTTGTAACCCGGTAAGGACATAGTTCATTAAGCGTTGAAACGTAGCGGGGGCTCCTTTTAAACCGAAAGGCATGCTCTTAAACTCATAGTGTCCATAGTTCGCGCTGAAAGCGGTTTTTGGTTGATCCTTTGGGTCTACCAGAACTTGGTGGTAGCCACTAGCTAGATCGAGCGTTGAGAAATAACGGGAATGACCTAGTTGATCAAGTATATCCTCTATTCGAGGAAGAGGGCAAGCATCGCCAATGGTCTTATCATTTAATTTACGAAAATCGACCACAATTCTCCATCTGCTTTTGCTGGGTTGAACAATGTCATTTTCCAACATTTCCTTCATTTGTTCGTTAATTATTTGCCTTTTTGTCTCGGGCAGTCTGTACATTCTCTGATTTATTGGTGCCTGATCCTGCACTAGTGGAATCGTATGGGTAATTGCATCGGTGTACGTTAGATAATCGCCTTTAAGATGGAATATGTCATTATATTCACTACATAGATCCAAAATCGTTTGTTTTTCTTCTAGACTAAGATTTTTTCCTACTTTTAGTTCTATTTTGAGGCTCCCTAACCGCAGTTTATGCCGTGGGTGGTCCGGAATTTCGTTGTCCGGTGGGAAGTATTTCACATGGTGAATTGAATGTGTCGTCTCTGGGGCATGTTTCTCTACGGTTTCCAGAGGGATTATCTTATAGTTCTTTGCTGGACTTAGTTGCAGCTTCAATTTTTGTATGATTGCCGTTTTATTATTTGTATTGAGGGCACTTATCAAATATTTATTTTGACCTGAAGGCAAAATACAGTTAGAGAGGAAGACTCCATCGCCTACTTTATCGGGTAGGCAGAGCATTTCTTCCGCTAGTTCCAAAGGAACTATTAAACCTTTCTGTGACCGTTAGGTAGGCAGATGGGTTTATCTAATACGATTTCCACATTTGTTATACTGGCGTCTGCTTCGCTACAGGAAAAGGTTAGTATGTTCGACCGTTTTATACCATGGCCTTCGTCGCTGTAGGATGGGGCTACCATATTTGCTTGCTATTGTTAATAATTGTAGTGTCCCTCTTTTCGTCTATTTTACGACGAGCCGTTCTGTGATTAGTTGAGCTGAGAGGTATGCTGAACTGCTTGGCGTTATTTTTTGTGCAAGTGAATCTAAGCTGTTGGCTAGGCCCTTCCACGTTACAAATTTTTTTGACAGGAAGTCGTTTCCAAGTATCCCGTCGTCTGGGAATGTAGGTGTATCGCCCAGAACTTGGAAAGTACATGGAACTTTAGTATTCAATTTCAAATTTCCTTGACAAATACCCACACTTTTTCCGTGCCCAAATGGTATTTGTATTAGGCATGGCTTATTCGTTTCTAATTTTACATCTGACTGGAGTGATTTTTGTTTGATTAAACTTACTTCGGAGCCGGTGTCCACGATTAATTTTGCCTGACCGTTCAGGCCTATGTCTAGAGGGAGAATTATTGTGGGGACATCGTGATCGGGCTTTTGAGTATACCTTTTGGTCTTATCGTTATAAGATAATGTCGAGCCGGGGGTTTTGGTCTCGACAGTTGGGAGTTTCCCTGGTTCTCGGATTCCCATTTAGCCTTTTGTCTACATTCGATGATAACATGACCAACTCGGCCACAAAAATCACATTTTTTTTGAATATTATAGACCCTTGAAATGTTTTGTGGCGAGCTGCTGGTCGCCTGGTTGGAAGAGGTATTTTCGTAGACTCTTACAGGGTTTCGATGGTTAAAGTCTTTTTTTCTATTATTTTGAAACTTGTTGTTAGTTGGTCTGTTAGCTCGTCGGCAGTCTCTAATGTCGTGGTTATACATCCTACAATTTGTGCAGAAAGGTGTGTTTTTTTCTGCTTAAACAATCACTGTTGGTGTGTCCAGTCTTTAAACAGAAACTGCAAATAACGCAGTGATTGGATCTATTACTTTGTGAATAATTTGAATTGATTTTATTTTGGGTAAAATCATGGGATAGCTGTGTATTTAAATCAAACGGTGTAGATTGAGAAAAACTACTAATGTTCCCAGGCCATAAGCTCGGATTCGAGAAACTATTGTTTAAAGTTGGATTGGTAGGGAATTGAAATTGGGCATTCGAATGCACAATTTGTTGTATTGGAAGGACAGTTTGTTGCAACCGTTCCATATCTAATGCTCGTTGCACTAGTTTATCTATAGGTTCATCTCCTATCGTTAATAGATATTGGCAAAGATACGGATTAGAGACCCCTATTTTCAAGGCGTTTTTGGCAAAATCTTCCAACTGTGTTTTTACAGCTGGAGTTCCCACAGCGCCATATTTAAGGTCCGCTGCCTCCTTGCAAAGCTGCAGCATCTGCTTTATCCTAGCAGTAAAAGCGATGAGAGCTTCCAAGGGGTACTGTCTCATAGTAATAAGTTTATTTACCAGATCTTGATACGTTTCTCTCGGCAAATATGTGCGGTTGAGAAGCTTTCCGGCATCCCCAAAGGATGTTATTGGGTTAGATGCGACTAATAAATATGCAGCTCCCCGCAGTCTTGTTGTGAAAATCTGAACAAACGCTTGGTGTTCTTCCTCAGGTAGGCATTCAAGTACTTTCTAACAGCAACCTACAAACGTTTGCAGGTCGGTACTTAATGATGGGCTTTGTTCACCCGAAAATATTGGTACTAACTGAGCAGTTAGCTTTGCGATTTTGCAATAATCCACCGACATTTTAGTTTCTGAGTTTTCAATGGATTAATCCTGTTCAGATTCAGGAATTGAAACGTCCAACCAATTAAGAATAACTTCCCTTTCTGGCAAATCCCTTTCTAAATCACTTTCACTACCTTTAAAATCACTTTCATATAGGCTATCCTTTTTAGTTATATTATTGTCTGTAGCAATTGAGTGCGTTTGACATTGAAAATCTAACAATTCCGTTTTAAATTGTGCAGTTGCTTTCAGGTGGCTAATCTTACTGAGTCTCTGCTTACGGGTTCTTTCCAATTCTTTGTTTAAACTTTCACAATGCAGAACTGTTAGATTTTCATTGTTTCGCGCTTTCTCTAGTAATAATTGTAAATAATCACTTAAACTTACACTATTATTAGTTGGTAATATCGTCCCGGATCAAAGTCTTCTGGGTGAAAATGCTGGTTGTAGTGGTTGCGGTGGTTGTCCTGTTGAAGTTCCTGGTTGGTCAGCGGGATTTTTTTATGGAGTTGAGTCTTCTTTAGTTGGTGTTGTTTGGTTCATTTACCTCGTATGCGTGTACCCTCGAAACCAGACTCAGTTCCGAGTTTAAGGGTAAAGTAGTCTTGCCCAGTATAAGGTATTCGGATTAAGGCTTTTCAAGCTATTATAAGTTTAGAACTATGCTTCCTTAATCCTACCGGCTGCGCCAATTTGTGGTGTTTTAAAATAACCTTCACTTGTCAACTTGTCACTGAAGTTGTTTTGTTTATGCCGAGCTTCGTTAAAATCCTTTTATTGTTATCCAAATATTTAGTACTTTAGTGACGGTTGAATGTTACAAAATATATCTACACAATCTTCGTTAGGTTGCCAAGAATTGTCATATGGAGTTGATAACACTTGCACCAAAAATATATTTATTTTTAATTTTTCACAACAACAATACATTTAAAACAAGAAATAGTCTTCACAAAATATAAGTTAGCATATACTTTGTATAATACATTTACACCACTAGTAATCGTAGCTGGACAAGATAGGTTACAATCTGCGTCTGAATCGTATGCGTTTCGGTAACGAACCCTCGCTTCTAAATTGTCTGCTCTGCCTTCGAACATAAAATTTGTTTTTCATCTGGCATTACCTTTTAAGAAGATATGCGACACCCTTGATAACGCTGGCAGAGACCAGGTCACATAGGTAATTTGAATTAAAGAAGATAACGAGTGCACATTGCACATTGCATTATTGCGCTTTGAATTTGAATTAGATTTCTAAGAAATAGGAGTTTGCCGCATGCAATAAATTGGTAGACGATATAATATTTCGTGTGAATTTAAGATAGGAAAAGTTATTACGAAATGTGAGTTATGCGCATGCAACAGACAGAAGCGCCACTTATCGGGTCTAAGACTATTCCGTCTTCCTATCTGTAACCAAATATGCCCATCCACAAAATTCCATTGAAATCAGTTGAGTGGTTTCGGAGATTGACAACAGAGCCACCTGTCGGGTGGCCACCAAAACTATCCTATCTTTTAAGCTGCAACCAACCAAATTTCATTTAAATCGGTTGAGGGGTTTCGGAGGTTGACACAGGTATGTTCAATAAAATGCCGATAACTCGTATCTACAACCAATACAAATAAAAACACCGTTTATACATACAAACCTTGGTTTTGACGTCACCTTTCATTTGAAATTTCCAAAAACAAAATCGTCTGACGCACTAACGGAACATCAGTTCAAACACAATGCGAATTAGTTTTATATATATAAGTTAACACTCTAGTTCTCCCGCTGAGATATCCCGACTAAAGTAACGCCAAACCAAGGAATGCAGGGGGTTGAAACGAGTTCCCACACTATTTTGGGAACAACGGACGACCATGAGAACCATCGTAAAATAGTTATCTGGCGAACGATCGTAAACCGATGCAACAACCTGCATCATCCAACCCCTACCAGATCAACTCAAAACAACATCTGGTATAGTAACGACCGATCGTGGGAACCATCGAACAACATCTGGCGAACGATCGCAGATCGATATTACTGTAAAGGGGACATCAGCGTGAACCAGGGCTTTCAAGGGCCCAGCCCATAGAATCCGTCGCATCCGTTGCGTCGACAAAGTACTCTGTCCTAATATTTCCCACAAAATGTTATAATATTACCCTATTCACCGTACTCAAATTCCCTTTTAAATAATTACCTTGAAATGTACTTTTTGTGAATAAATCTTTCTTTTAAAAATAAAATTTATATTTTACGGACATAAAAATCATATTAAATTATGTTTGTTATAAAAGTCCCAGTTTGTTAATATTTATACCAGAAAATCTTCCTAAAAAGCGATTTACAAAAGCTCTTTTTATGTACATTCATTGTATTTTTAATCGTTGTTTTGGCGTGAATTATTAACTCACTTGATTTCACTTCACTGCACAATTGAAAGAAATAAAACAACAGATTTAAAGTGGAAAAATTATATAAAAAAACCACTGTCTCTCGTTTATTAGAAAAAATGCATGTTTATGCTACGACACTCCGTACAGAACTGACTCGACCGAATCCATGTTCTTCGAGTCCAAGTCTCTTTCCATTTATACATGTCTATTCATGCTAATCTCTCCTATTCGAACACACGTTACTTATACAATTCAATATTCTAAGTGTGTTCGAAACAGTCCCGGCAAAAACCTACGGTTTTCTACCCTTTCGCATTTTATTAAACAGATACAAATATAGTCTTAACTTAACGCTCCTTAACTTCTTTCCGTATCGACTGGCAATATACAAATTTTCTGCACCGGCCTGGTAAGCTGATTGGTTGCAGTTTGAATCACAACATTTCGTACAAGTCCATCTTTACTTCGAATCAATTCCTTGATCCGTCCAAGCGCCCATGCTGACGGTGGGAAGTTCTCACTCTTGATGATAACCAACTGCCCCTCTCGTAGATGTTCCTTCTCTCTCCGCCATTTCTTTCTTTCCTGTAAAGTAGATAAATATTCATCTTTCCATCTTACCCAAAAATGTTCTAAGATTCTCTTCCGTTCTTTCCATAGTCTAACTCCCCGCGAACTTGGTTGTTCTCGTACTGCAAACGGCAGTGGTAGAACAAGTGGCTCGCCAACCAGGAAATGTCCCGGCGTTAACGCCTGTAAGTCCATTGAATCTTCACTCAAGGGATGTAACGGCCTAGAATTTAAAATCGCTTCTATCCCAGTTAGCAAAGTTTGAAATTGTTCAAATGCTAATACTTTTGTTCCTATGATCCTGACTAAATGAAACTTCATAGATTTAACAGCAGCTTCGTAAATACCACCTTGATGTGGTGCAGCTGGTGTCATAAACCTCCATTCGGTCCCTTTGATATTTAAATAATCAAATGTATCTTTCGTTTGCCATCTGTCCATTGCTTTCCTGAGTTCCTTTACTGCTCCTACAAATGACGTACCATTGTCACTGTAAATTCTTTCGCATCTGCCCCTTCGAGCGATGAATCTTTCGAAACAAGCAATAAATGCTACTGATGTAAGATCCGAGACCAAATCGATATGTACCGCTCTCGTCTTTAAACAAACAAAAATTGCAACCCAACATTTTTGTCTTACTATCTGCTCCCCTGCTCGATCTACCATTTTTATCTCAAATGGTCCAGCATAATCCACTCCCGAGTGTAGAAATGCCTTTCCAATTGTCACTCTTTCTCGTGGCAAGTCTGCCATCAATTGTTTCTCCATTCGATAGTTATATCGAACACAAACTACACATTTATGTAGGTAATTCCTTAATTCGTTTCTGATTCTTGGTATCCAATAACCTTGCCGAATATGCTGCATCATTATCTGAACAGCTCCATGCTTTGTTGCTCTATGAGCACTATCCATAATTAGCCATGCCAAACGTGAACCATTTGGGACGATGACCGGATGTCTCGCTCCAAAATCCATTTCTGCTCTATCCAATCGTCCACCAACCCGTAAGATTCCTTTTCTGTCAAGAATTGGTTTCAATGATTCAATTTTACTTCTGTCCGGCAAACTTCCATCTCTCCGCATGTATGTTATCTCTTTCATATAATGTTCCTCCTGTTCTCTCTGTAGTAAATAGTCTAACGCTTGCGCCTTTTCCTCCGCCGTCGGAAGATGTACTGTCCCTTCTTTCCGTTGTCTCTGCCGCTGAGACTTCCTTCGTCTCTTGCCAACACGTCTGATCCTTGTCATTTCTATGAAACGTAATACATAACTTATAATGTTTATAATTCTTTCCAATTTATTAGAGTATTCAATTAATGAAATATTTTCTTTCCATCTGGGCACGTAAATTGATAACAGTTTCTTGGCATTCGCTATTGTAAAAACTCTCAACTCTTCCCTCCCCCCATCTGATATGTTTGGTACAAACTTATCAGATATCCATTTCGATTTTGGCAATATCAACCACTAAGGACCGTGCAACCAGAGCTGATTATCGATAAGCTCGGTTACGCTAGTGCCTCTGCTTAACAGGTCAGCAGGATTTTCTTTCGTATTTACATGCTTCCACTTCTTAACATCAGTATTCGTCTGTATGGATGCAACCCTATTTGCCACGAAGGTCTTTAAATTACAGGGTAATTTATTTATCCAGTACAATGTAACCAAAGAGTCTGTCCAAAGTGTATATTCCATGTCTTTCCATTGCATTGTTTTAGTTATGTCAACAACTAATCTTCCCAATAACTCCGCCGCAGCTAATTCCAAACGAGGAATTGTAATCGTTTTCAATGGCGCGACTCTCGTTTTGGATACCAATAAATTTGATGACACCTCTCCATTCGATCTTTCCGTTCTTACATAAATAACAGCCCCATATGCATTAGTTGATGCATCTGAGAATCCATGTATTTCTGTCCGTGTATTCGCTGACGTGCCTAGCCATCCATGAATACGAAATCTTTCCAAATACCTTATTTCTTTCCAAAAGTCTGTCCATTTTATTCTTATTTCCTCAGGCACTCTTTCGTCCCATTCAACACTTAAACGCCATAAGTTTTGAATGAGAATCTTTCCTCTAATAGTTACTGGTGAAATGTAACCATTTGGGTCGTAAAGTTGAGCAATGCAACTTACAATCTTTCGTTTTGTTATCACCTTATCAATTTCCGGAGTCTTTATCACAAATGTGAATTGATCTTCCTCTATTAACCATTTCAAACCTAATATTGATGTTCTTTCCTCATCCACGAATACCATTGATGCTTCTTGTGCAGAACACATCTCTTTAACTAAATCTTTACAATTCGATTTCCATTTCCGGAGTTCAAATCCTCCACCTTTTAGCACTGTATCAATATCTTTCGCCAATCTAATCGCTTCATCCTTGGTCTCTGCACCAGTGACACAGTCATCCATGTAGAAATCTTCCAGTATTACTTTTGTAGCATCAGGGAATTCGTCTTTCAAATCTTTCGCACACTGTATAACTGATCGCACAGCATTAAAAGCTGAAGATGTCATTCCATAAGTGACCACAGTGAGCCAATATTCCTTAAGTCTCTCCTGCGGACTTTCTCTCCAAAATATACGTTGCAAATTCCAGAATTCTCTCGCTATCTTCACCATGCGAAACATCATCTTGATGTCCGCTGTTATCGCTATCGGATGTCTACGAAATCGCATCACAATTTCCTGTAGATTTTTCTGTAATTTTTCTCCCAGCAATTGCACTTCATTCAGTGAAATACCTCGATCGGTTTTACAGCTCGCATCAAACACCACTCGAAATTTTTTAGTAACACAATGATGCGGAATATGATATACGATCTCACCTGGAGATGCTTCATCAGTAACCGGAATCATGTGGCCTAGTCTCTCGTATTCTCGCATAAATTCTATGTATTTATCACGTAATTCAGGTTCTCTTTCCAATCGTCTCTCCAAAAATAACATTCGTCTTTCAGCAATTCTCTTGGAACTGCCTATATCTCTCGTTTGTTCTTTTACTGGTATTGTGACCACAAACTTTCCATCTCTATCGCGAGAATATGTGTTAACAAAATTCTCCTCAACCATTTCCTGTTCTTTCGTACGCGTCGATAATCCACCTATATCATCCAGCTGCCATAGTTGCTTTAAAGCTTCATGCAGCTCATTATTATTTAAACATTCCAAAGATAATGCTATTTCTCCCTTTTCGTTATAAATTCTATCCTCTGGCATACCAAATATCACCACTCCCAATAATGTTTCCATCCAAACCATACCATTAGTCTCTAGCGCCGCTATTGACGTAACAATCTTTCCTAGAAATCTGCACCCGAGTAGAATGTGTACCAGGCCAGACTTCCAGTAGTCTGGATCCGCTAATTGTTTCTTAGTGTCCCTATCCTTTTGTATTGGATCAATATCTACCATTGGTACAATGGGTTGCCATTGACTTTCTTCCGGTAGTGTCCAAAACTCATCCTCAATACAGATGTCTGATTCATACCATGGGCTTACTTTAATTGTCGTTTTCCAGTTTACATTGAAAGACTTTCCGCTGATGCCAACCATCTTTCGTGAAATTGATGCAACTGGAAAGTTAAACCTTTTTTGCAGCGAAAAACTTATCAAATTCGGCTGAGCTCCAGTATCTAGTATAGCACGTATGGGACCATATTCCATCCCATTGATCTCCACCCTAATCTTAGCTGTTGGCATGAGTATTACATTCCGAGCTGAAAAGGAATTTAAAAAACTCGAAGACTCTACTTTATTAATACTCTCAAAATAGTTTAAACATTGTTGCTTGGCTTTTATTAAACTCTCATCAAATTCACCATTACAATGATCTTTCCCTACATGATTCCCCATGTCGTCTTTCCCTTCCAATTTTTGTAAAAGATTTTGTCTTTCCCTTAATAGCTGTTCCTTTTGATCAACTATTTTCCTTCGCTCATCCACTAAACTTATCCTCTCTCCAATTAATTGTTCCTTTCTTTCCGATCGTTCAGCCTTTTCTTTCCTTGGTCGTTTCGAGAAGTTCTTTCCTAGTCAATCATCCTTTTCCTTTATTATATGTTTATTGTCTTTAGCTAATTTCCTTTTCTGTCCTTGATATGATGTCTCCATACCAAACAAAACCGTCGTCTTTTGTACCTCCTTGATTGGACACAACAAGCTGTTATGCCTTGGTTTTGATGGGCAACGCGTACATGGACCCTGATAGCAGTCCCGGCTCACATGACCACCCTTTAAGCAGTTTGGACATATGGAACGTTGCTGTACGAATTCCTGTCGCGCTCTGAGACTCAGAGCTAAAAACTCTGAACAATCCCAAATCGGATGATTCAAAGACCGGCAGGCATAGCACGGCATTCGTTTCTTCTGAACGCCACCTGCTGTCTGTGGTTCTTTCCTTGCTGCAATGACCGTTCCTACTTTGGTTCTCTCGTGTTGTGTTACAACTGCTGCGTCTTTCGAGTGAGCCGCACGCCCACTGTAGGCGTTCTCCAAAGCAGCTGCACGCTTGTCCAGAAAATCACACATCTCGTTTGCGGTTGGTGTCTCCGTCTTTCGACTTTCCTCCCACTTACATGCAGTTTCCGGGTCAAGTCTATCGTGCAACATATGAACAACAATCATGTCCCAATGTTGCGTTGGTATCCCTTGTGCTGCCAATTGTCGCATTGTTTCGTGGGTCACGTTCGACATCCTTTGAAGATCATTCGCCTTTGGTGAGCCCTGAATCATCGGTAAACGGAAGAACTGGTGAAGCAATCCGCGACAGATCGGATATTTCCGGTTATAAATTTCGTTCAGCCTGTTCCAGGCTTCACTGTAGTTGCTATCCGTCAGCTGCCATTCTCCAAGAGTTCGCGCGGCCTTTCCCACCAACGATTTTTTCAGATATGAAAATTTATACGCTGGTGACACCTGCTCATTTCCATGGATGGCTGCCACAAATCGGTCGTGAAAGCCCTGCCATTTCGTTAGGCTACCATCAAACTCTCCCCAAGTGTTTTTAATGTCATTCTGCTGGAACGGCATATTGACTTGCACCGCAATGCATTGCGGGTCTATCGATCTTTCCTGTATGTTGAGGCTTTCAATCTTTCCTTGTAATGCTGCCATTGCCACAAAATAATCCGTCTCTGCCGTCATCACTTTCCCAGATAATTCCTGCTGCGCTCCTTCATCGTCTGTCCTGGCGAGCATACCTTCACTCTCGATCAACTGTGCCCATGCCTTCTCCAAGGCATGCAGCCGAACCTGAGCATCCACCAGCGTACTGACCTTGAAATTTTCAGTATCGACGTAGACTGCAATCCGACGAATTTTGTCAGTGGCGGATTTGAACATATACCCATAGTTGGGCCTGTCGCCAATTTCAGCCTAAATAAAATGATACAATATATTAATTCTTTCCTAAGAAAAACCTTTACATGTCCCGTCTATCCCGATACTGTGTGTGTTGTTGTTGTTTTAATAGTAGTCTTTCCAAATTTTTAGTCACAACAATAAATGTGCATATAAATCTTTCCGGATCTTCCGAAACCAGTTACACTGATTTATGTATAACAATTTTCCATATCCATCCAATACAATTGCACGAAATACATGTGCTAAACATCTTTCCAAGTCTATTCAAAACAATTGCACAAATCCATGCGCAAAGAAATCTTTCCTTCTAACGAACCGGTTGCACAAATTCATGCACAACGAAATCTTTCCCGTCTATCCAAACCGGTTGCGCAATTACATGCGCAACGAAATCTCTCCCTAACTGGTCGTCTGTCGTTTTCTGTGTTTTTTTTTCTCTTTTCTTTCCACTTGCAAGTTTTCTCTCCTTATTCTTATGCTTTTGGGTTTATTACCACTGCATTTGTTATATTAATCTTTCGTGTTCTATCGTTTTTATCTTTCCACATTGCCAATCAATACTATTACGTGATAGTTATGATCAATTTAACTCTCGAAAACACTCCCTACAACAACAACACAACACAATCACTTTCCTTCTTTCCTCCATTCCCAGTGGACTGTAATAACTCACCATCATGAAACTCTCTTTTCCTGGTCGTTTTTCTTTCCTTTCCTCAATAAAATGCTGCTCGCTTTAAAATAACTAAAGAATCTTCTTTATTATTATTTTTGTTTTCGCCTTCCTTTTTGTTTCCTTGATTTTATATTTTCCCGTACTCTCAATAATTGCGTCCGCTTCGCTCCGATGCTAATACACAACTGAACGATATTCATGGCGTCTCGTCGTCGTGTTCATGCATGCATCGACATGTTTCGTAGAAAATATTACTGCTACGTTATCTTTCCTCTTTCGTTTATTGTTTCATGATGGTTGATTTGTCTTTCCTACTTTGTCTTTCGTTCTTGAAGTTAGCAAGCAATGAATATTAATATAATATAAGTATATCGTCTTACCAAACAGAATTATAACCATTCTCTCCGAATACAAACCAAATCTTAATTCCATAGGTCTCTCATTCTATCCGGTCTCGACGTGGACCAAATGTTTTGGCGTGAATTATTAACTCACTTGATTTCAGTTCACTGCACAATTGAAAGAAATAAAACAACAGATTTAAAGTGGAAAAATTATATAAAAAAACCACTGTCTCTCGTTTATTAGAAAAAATGCATGTTTATGCTACGACACTCCGTACAGAACTGACTCGACCGAATCCATGTTCTTCGAGTCCAAGTCTCTTTCCATTTATACATGTCTATTCATGCTAATCTCTCCTATTCGAACACACGTTACTTATACAATTCAATATTCTAAGTGTGTTCGAAACAATCGTGGTGAAATGCAGATATCAGTTTTGATGAAATTTCAGCTTAAATTTAATGGATTTGGAGGTTTTTATTTTTTTACCATGGAAGGCTTTTCGGACATCGAAATTCCCACAAAAAGGAAGAAATCCCACCATATAAGAAAACTGGCGACAGACAATAATAGTTTCTCTCATGATCTTAATATTTCCACCAATGAAAATTCTGCCTCTCTCGCTGTGAGAACCGTAAACGGATGCAATGGAACGGAAAAGTAGAAAGTAAACCTACTTTATCCGTCGTATCCGGCACGTGCGCTGCTTATGGGTCAGCTTCCATAAGGTGCTGTGTATTCTATCAGACAATCAGTGGAATACGTTGCCGCAACGGAAGCGACGGATTCTATGGGTTGGGCCCTTCAGTGATCAGCCGGACATTACGCTGTACAGTTTCAAATATTCTTTTTTCTGGTAAATAAATCTTTTTATATTTAAAAAAAAAACGAAAAGTTAATTTTTTTAATTTATATACCTATAGAAGGCGATAGATGATAAAACGATATGTGCTTAGTAAAGCGTCACCTGTACACCTTTTCATTTCTCCTAAACCATTCCTGATTCAAGATAAACAAAAAAAAAAAAAATATTCAAATACGTTGAGCCGTTCTTGAGTTTTTATCCGACTCACCCTCAGAAATTGATTTTTATATAAATAATTTCGAGAAACAACAAAATGTACTGAAATTCAAATATTTTTTTTCACGCATGCACAATACACACATACGTTTTTCAATTTCTACCAAACTTCACAAAAATGATAATATATAGACCAATACCAAAGATGTGTGACAGTTTGGTTAAAATCGGTAGATGCGTTAGGGCGTGAATCGGCGACAAACGAACACAATTTTAAGGCTCAATTTTTAATTCACAAAAAGTCACAAAATCGCAATGAAGAAATCCGAATCTGTAATGCGAAATGGCCGCAAACGTTATTCGATTGAACAAAACACGAATACACAAAGTGCATTATGGGCGCTTAAACAGCAACGAATGAAGAAACTGCGCAACTGAATCAAATGGCACAGTCAATGTGGACAGCGCCACCACACATGAAACAAAATTGGCTTCTCCATTGATCGATAATAGATGGCGTTACGTTACGTGTCTATCTGACAGTTCAATTGTGATACGATATGTTGCATTCAAATTTGATTATTTTTTTGGTTGTTGCCGAAATAAATAAATACAAAATGAAAAAAAAAAAACCTGTCGTAATACGCTGGGTGGTCAAAATAAGACATTTTTATTTTTTTTAACCCGAAAACCCGTACTGACAAAATACCTTTCCAACAAAGTATAAATCATCAAAATCGGTTCGGCCAATCTCGAGTTATGGGGTTACATTGCTTCGGACACTTTCTTTTATATATATAGATAACATAAAATGTATAGGCATTATTGATAGGAGGTGTCTTTTGTGAGTCCTTTTCGACCATTTGTGCTTCTTTGCATTTCTTTTGCAACTAAACATCCTCTATAGTTAGCAGGATGACTTTTATTGCAGTTTACACACTTAAGATGCTCGTCCTCTTTCTTTACAAATTCTAAATTTACAAATTTACAACTTCCAGTATTTTTAACTCATTTTTTATGCTTTCGGGTGAGCATGAGAAATGCAGTAATTTTTACTACCTACAACCTTAATCGATCTGGAATATTTTTCACTGGATAGTCTTGGTGTCGCTAAAATGGAAACCATTAAATCAGCTGATGAAGAACGTGCATGCCAAATTTTAGAAACGAGTACAATCCGAAGAGGCAACAGGTTTGAAACGGGTCTACTGTGGAGCATGATAATGTGCTGCTTCCTAATAGTTTTCGCATGCCTCTTCGTAGATATGAGTGTCTGCGAAAAAGGTTATTGCGTGATCCCGACTTGGCCGCCAATCTCAAACGCCAATTCAAAGAATATGCAACAAAAAGCTAAATCCGGAAGATATCTACCGAGGAACTGCAAGGTAATTTTCCACGGACCTGGTACCTTCCTGTATTCGCCATCACCAATCCAAACAAACCGGACAGGACAAGAATAGTTTGGGACGCCGCTGCTGAGGTAAACGGAACATCTCTGCATTGCTAAAGGGTCCTGACCAGCTTACATCACTGACATCTGTTTTGTATTACTTTCAAGAAAAAGCAATTGGTATTTGCGCGGACATCCGAGCTTCGGTTCCAAGTGCTCCCCAAGTAGTGCTCAGTTCGTGAAGAACAAAAATGCACGAGAATTTGCGGCACAATACCCACGAGCTGTCACGTCTATCTGCAATCACCATTACCTTGACGATATGCTGGAGAGCACTGACACTGAAGAGGAAGCCATACGACTAGCAAAGGAAGTCAGATTCATCCATGCATCCGGTGGATTTGAGATACGTAATTGGGTGTCAAACTCACCAAATGTTGTCGCAGCGCTTGGCGAAATAAAAACTGAAGGCCAACAAGATCTCAACATGAATCTAGAGAACACCACTGAAAACGTACTAGGCATGCGGTGGTGCACCTTGACAGACAGTTTTACTTACGCGTTGTCATCAAAGTCTTCTTTGAGCGAAACTTTGTCCGGAAAGATTCATCCTACCAAACGACAAGTGCTACGTGTTTAAATGACAATCTTTGACCCGCTGGGACTGATTGCACATTTCCTGGTTTACCTCAAAATCCTTATGCAAGAAATATGGCGTTCGAAGATTGGATGAGATGAACCGGTCAACGAGGCGATATATGTGAAATGGTGTTTTTGGCTAAAGCATCTTCGAAGTGTAACTCTTGTCAAAATTCCAAGATGTTGCTTCAACAGAATTAGATTCGGTTAGCACGATACATCGCAACTGCATATCTTTGTGGATGCCAGCGTAAATGCCTTTGCAGCCGTCGCTTACGTCCGATTCACAAAGGAGAACCTCGTTGAATGTAGAATTGTCGCAGCGAAAACACGAGTAGCACCGCTAAGTCTGACGTCAATTCCACGACTGGAACTGGAAGCAGCAAGGCTCGGAGTACGATTGGCGAACAACATCAAAGAGAGACACACAATTCAATTTGAAGAATCGTTTTTCTGGTCGGACTCAAAAACAGTGCTTGCCTGGATTCAGTCGGATCATCGAAATTATCGTCAGTTCGTTTGCCTCAGTGTCAGCAAAATACTTGAAAAAACCGAGATGAGCCAATGGAGATACATCCCGACAAAACTGAACGTTTGTGATGAAGCTACCAAATGGTAGAAAGTTCTCGATTTCAGCTCCTCCAGCCGTTGCTTTGTTGGACCACCATTACTAATGTAGCCTAAAACTGAAAGGCCAAAAAAGCTTAATGATCTACAACTGACATCAGAGGAGTTGAGATCTTCCGTTTTGCATCATCATATCGAAAGAACTCCACCTCTAGTCCAGCCCGAACGCGTCTCTACCTGGATGAAACTCATTCGCGTACAAGCATTCGCCTCGGGATTTATTTGGAACACCAAGGCGAAGCGAAGAAATGTTATGAAGCGAACCGAGGACCACATAACAAATGAGGAATACATTCAAGCAGAAAACTGTCTGCACCGGAAAGTTCAATACGAAAAGTACGCTGATGAAATAGCTATTTTAGAAAACAACATTAACCTGCCTGCAGACGATTGCAAATCCATAAGTAAATCTATTTCAATTTACAAACTGTCACCGTATTTGGACGATAAGGAAGTCTTGCGGATGCGAGGACGCATCGACGCGGCAGTTGCTGTATCCAGCGACATGAAGAGACCAATCCTTCTACCAAAACGTCATTGCATAACTACTCTGATTATAAAATCATAATATCATGAAAGGTTTCACCATCACAACAACGAGACTGTCGTCAATAAGGTTCGCCAAAAGTTCTTAATTCCGAATCTGCGGGCGGCAGTCAAAACTATGAGGAGAAATTGTCAATCATTCAAAATCAAACAAGCTAAGCCAAAACCACCTGAAATGGGAGAACTTCCATCAGCAAGAATCTCACCTTTCAGTCGAGCGTTTACCGTTTAAACGCTGCGGCGCTTTAATAACGTGCCTAACGACGCGTGCCGTACACATTGCAGTTGCCAACAGTCTCACATCGGACTCCTGCATTCTGGCCATTAAACGGTTCATCGGACGACATGGAGTCCCTAGCGAGATCCGATGCGATAACGACACCAACTTCCATGGGGCAGAACGAGAACTGCGTGAGGCATAAGAACAGCAGCAGACCCGCCTGGCTAGCGAGTTCTCAAGTCCGATCACCAAATGGATATATAACCCACCGGCCTCTCCGCATATGGGTGGAAGCTGGGAGAGACTCGTCCAATCCGTCAAGAAAACTCTCTACCGAATTCTTCCAACTCGCAATCCTTCGGAAGAGCTACTTTGCAGTATGCTTGTGGAAGTATCCTCTTACGTATATACTGCTGGAAAGTGAAAACGACGACGTGCTGACACCAAATCACTTCTTGATCGGGTCTTCAAATGGTAAAAAGCCAGATGGTTTCCTCACTGATGAAACCAGCCTTCTTCGACGAAATTGGTTAAAGTCCCAGCAATACGCAAACACGTTCTGGAAGTACTGGATACGGGAATATCTTCCCACGTTAACCCGCCGAACGAAATGGTTTGAACCCGTGAAACCGATCGCCGTTGGAGACATTGTGGTCGTGGTTGACGACACCAACCCGAGGAACCTTAGGCCAAAGGGACGGATAATAAGCGTCGTCAGCGGTAAAGATGGGCAAGTGCGCAGAGCAACCGTTCAGACTTCCATTGGAATCTATGAACGACCAGGTGTGAAGTTGGCGGTTCTCGATATTACAGGAGGTATGCGACCCTAGAGACAGAATCGTCATACGGGGCGGGAGTGTCAACGACTGGCAACGTGGTTGGGTCGACGCCGATAGAAAGAGACTAGCTAGCCGTCTCTTTTACGTGATGCATTTGCTTGACAGATATTAATTTGCGTGGGGGAATAATGATTTAAAAAAACCAACGAAGACGATATTGAAGTGGTTTGCAACAATTTGGTATTAATTTATTTGACGACTTAAAGAAATTTGTAGTTATCCTCATTATCATCAATAAATATAAAAGGAGTCAAAAATGTTCAACGAATAGAACGAGTTCTTAATTTCCTTCTGTTGCTCGAAGCAACAGTATCCTTGCGGTTAAAAATAGAATAAAAGCAAAAAAAAAAAAGTAAAAAACAAATAATAAACAAATAATACCTATAAAAAAAACGAAGAAATTGGAAAGACTTGTAGTACTACGGTAGCAAATACAGTGAACACCCTACTGAAAGCACCACGGCACGTCGCTGAATTACTGTACCATAAAATACCAACTCTTATTGTGCATCTCAAAACTAAACACACTTGTAAATTGAAAATTAAAATGAAATTAAAAATTTAAATCGCTCTATTAAATAGAATTAATTTTTTTGGCTTGGATACTGCTTGAAGCCAAAAAGAAGTTTTGCGTAGCTGTTATTGTACTTTCATTGGAAGTGGGCCATTGTAACTATTTCAAAAATATAAAGTAGAGATATATGATATATACAGATTTGGGCACTAATTTTTGGAAAATATTTATAACACGTCACTATTAGAATTCTTTGAAAACTAAGCACGGGATCTTATTAAGAATATTTATATTATCTTTTATATATATTTAGATCAAAATCGTTAAAGCGGTTTTTGTAAAATTTTACAGACAAAATCAGTACCAAATAATGCAATGCTTGGTTTAAAAAATACTATTGCTTAACTGAAATGAGTACCTACCTACAAGTTATTGTTCGGGATGTAAGCATTAATTGGTTTTTAAAATTTGATCGATTTCCGTGTTTCGAATTGAAAATTAAGAACGCAATTATTTTCAAAACATCAATTTTACTCTAAGTTTGCATATTGGTCAAAATCGTTATTGTCATTTTCAAGTAAACTGAAGAAAACTAATTTTTTTAAAAATTCCTTTTTTTTAAAACTCCATTTTACGATAATAGAGAGAAAAACTGAGTTTTCCATTAAGTTCCATTAAGTTAGAAATGACCATATTACCTCTGAAATTTTCGTTACAATCGTTTGGAACGTTTTCGAGATATGTCGAAGTTTCAAAAGTACCGTTATTTGATTTTCAGCAGAAAACTGCGTGCGCAGTCATAATAACCTCACCAACACCAACATAAGTTTAGATATTAATTTTAGTTGAAATCGTTAGAGCCGTTTTCGAATGAATCAAACTGGTGAGTATCATTAATATTGAGGTTACCGTGCAGAAAAAAACAACTGTTCCTCGAACTGTTGCAACCAAACTCCAAATCCGAAGTTTGAACGAAATCCGGGCAGCCGTTTAAGCTGTAGGCCTTGGGACATGCGGACAGACACACGTGCAGAGTTTTGCGACGCACTTTTTTAAATTCCACTATAATCGTAATGTCAGAATTGATTAACATCTCGATTTCGAAATTCTATTCGAATACAATATTTTCCTCTTACTACGTAATCAAGAAAGTTAAAAATTTGTGTTTCTAGTAGGAATCTGTATTTTCGTTCGTCAAAGCTCTTGGACTTGGAGAATGAAGTTGGATTAACTGAGACTCAGGGAAAAAATGAGATAAAATCAAGATAATCAGTGTCAGATTGAGCCTATCCGTTGACGAAAGTCGGTTAAGCTAATTCAAATACAAAAATCTTACTTTGAGTATGCTTTTGGTTGATCTTTAATTCCTGTTTTAAGACTGTTATTTGTTATACAGTATTAAGAACGCGTAAGCTTAAATTAAGCCCAAAATCATTTCATTCGAAGAATGCAGTAACTTGATTTTAAGTCGTTGTAAACTTAAACTAAGCCCATGTATTCTTAAACATAAAGCAATGGAGAATGTGTGAGTTGAAATTAAGCTCAAAACCATCTTATTTTTTTACATATTTATCAGCAGTAAGAATAATGCTCCCTAAAACCCAGGGTAATAACTGTTGGAAAAAACTTCAAAAATTTAAATAGGAATAAGTTATCCTTACATGAAACTTTTTCGGAATAATGGGCCAACGGCAGCGCTCACACCCCAAAGTGGGTTGCTGGCACCGGAGTAACCGGCCTGCTGTCCTAGGGTCAAGGGCCTGGCCCTCCAGGTTGGGGGTTGTGCCTTCGGGGTAACTTCCCGACCATGAAAAAAAATAATAGTTTTGAGAGAGATACGAGGAGCCTCGGATAACGATTTCCCTCAAACGGCAACCAGACCCGGAACGTCAACGGACAACGATTTAAGAGTATGTACCTGGAACGTGCGAACGCTATACACCCCAGGTGCTACTCAAAAACTTGAGTCCGTCCTCACGCGGTACAAGGCAGATATTACCGCGATCCAGGAGATACGATGGATAGGATCAGGTATGATGAAAAGAAAAAATTGCTATATTTATTACAACTGCCATAAGAGATTGCATGTATTAGGATGCGGATTCGTCGTGGGAAATCGGCTTAGGACAAAAGTTTTTGACTTTAAGCCGATAAGTGATCGCCTAGATGTGATCCGCATTAAAACATCTGTGGCGGGTTAGTCGGTAAGCACAGAATCCACGAAACGACAACAGACAACGGTTACCGACTAACTGACTTCGCGGCAGTTCGTAATACGGTGATAAGTAGCACTAGGTTTCCAAGGCTTAGGGTCCACAGAGCAATCTGGCGCTCTCCAGGCGGTCGAGCCGCCAACCAAATTTACCATGTGCTAATCGACGCGAGGCACGCATCCAACATCCTCAACGTGCACACATTCCGCGGGCAAACGTCGACTCTGACCATTTTCTTGTTGCGGCTAAGTTCAGAGCTCGACTATCCAACAAGAAGAAGCTGCTTTCCGCCCAGAAGAAGAAATTCGACGTTGGACGCCTTAGCACACCTAGAGTAGCCAGAGTCTACAAAGAGCGCCTGAGTGAGAAACTCTCCGCAGTGCATTCACCTACCACAGATGCCAACACCCAGTGGTCCCAGTATCGCGACATCATCAAAGAGGTAGCCGAAACCTCCTTATGGTACCAGCCACCCCAGAGAAAGAGGCCGTGGTATGATGATCAATGCGTACGCAGGAACAAGGTGACAGAAGATGCGCATATGAAGGCGCTGCAGCGCAAAACAAGGGCGGAGAGTATCGAGCCCGGAGGAGGGAGGAGAAGAAAATCCTGCGTAGAAAGAAGAGGGCCTACGCAGTCTCCCAGCTCAAGGAGATCGAAGAGTCCCGCGATCGAAGCAACATCCAGAAGTTCTACAAGAAAACCAAGCAACTGGCTGCTGGCTTCAAGACCGGAACGCAGGGTCTTCGAAACAGTGATGAAAACCTAGTCACCGAAGCGCAGGGAATAGTAGATGTGCTTAAGCAGCACTTCCAGCAGCTGCTAAATGGGCATAATGTAGAGAGAGTGATAGGGCAAGAAGAGAACCCACGTCCAGTCAATGAAGAACTAGTTCCACCACCCAATATAGAAGAAGTAGGCTTAGCAAGAAAAAAGCTTAAGAACAACTAGGCCGCCGGCTCTGATGGTTAACCATCAAATACGGTGGTGATGTTTTAGGAGGGCGCATGCACCAAATCATCAACCAAGTATGGGTGGAAGAAAGTATGCCCGATGACTGGACTATCAGCTCCATATGCCCCATCTACAAAAAAAGGCGATCCTATGTCTTGCAAGAACTATCGAGCATTCATCGTCAGGAGCTTTATGTGGCGATGGCCGAATTCGGGATCCCGGCAAAACTGATCTAGCTTTGTAGCGTGACGCTGGAGAACACACGCTGCAATGTGCAATTTGGAAGTAGTTCCTCCGAGCTATCATATGACTTGTTCAATCTCGTGTTAGAGCAGATAGTGCGCAGGGCAGGTGTCAACACGGAAGGCACTATCTTCAACAGATCCGTCCAGCTACTGGGGTATGCAGACGATATTGACATCATCGGTCACTCCCAGCGTGCCGTGATAGAATCTTTTACGGCGATTGAAGAACAGGCGAAATTCGTTGGTCTGTGTTCGAGGAGGGCGAATGGAGGGGAAGATACAACCGCGAACTCTATGAGCTGTACCAAGATGTGGATGTAGTCCAAAAGGCCAAAATACGTCAACAACATTGGCTCGGTCACATCGAGCGAATGGACAATAATGCTCCAGCTAAGAGGATCTTCGAATCCCAGCCGCCAGGTTCGAGACGACAAGGAAGACCGAACCTCCGTTTCAAAGACCAAGCCATCGCGGATGCCAGAGCGCTTGGTCTGGATAACTGGAAGCAGCGTGCCCGGGATCGCGGAGGATGGAAGGCTGCAGTGTCTCAGGCAGAGACTCTCCACGGGTCGGGAGCCCGTTAAGTAAGTTAAGTAAAGGGTTTTTCAATAGGGACACTACCAAAGTAGAGCGACAGGGACAGCAAACGGCGCCGAGTTTCTTGCCGCTCTTTTGACATTTCTCTTCACCTTACCATTTCATGATGGAAAGATATACGAGCCAACAACGAGTCGAAATTATTAAAATTTACTACCGAAATTCGGAGTCAGTGGCCTCAACGTTAAGAGCGCTACGTCCAATTTATGGTCGTCATAATCGTCCTAGCAGATCAACAATATTGAGCGTGTAGTGGAAAAATTTTAATCCACAGGAACAGTACAAAATGTTCCCTTGCCAGTGAGGCAAAGAAGTGCCCATAGTGTCGAGAATATTGCTGCCGCTGAGGCTTCAGTTGAAGAAAGCCCAAATGTGTCTCTCACACTTCGTTCTCAAGCGTTGGGCATCTCTGTGACGTCGTTGTGGCTAATTTTGCGAAAAGATCTTGGCCTACATCCTTACAAGATTAAATTGACACAAGAACTGAAGCCGCTTGACCACCAGAAGCGTCGTATGTTCGTGAATTGGGCTAAGCAACAACTTAAAAATTATTCGGATTTTCATCGAAAAATCATCTTCAACGATGAGGCTCATTTCTGGCTGAATGGCTTCGTCAATAAACAAAATATGCGGTATTGGTCAGGCAGCAATCTACACGTACTCCATGAATCATCATTGCCTCCCGAAAAAATTACGGTTTGGTGTGGTTTACGGGCCTGCGGCGTCATTGGGCCGTACTTCTTCCGTGATGATCAAGACCGGCACATTACTGTGAATGGGAATCGCTACCGTTCAATTATAACCGAATATTTTTGGCCCCAATTGGATGATATGGACTTGGAGGACATGTAGTTCCAACAGGACGGCGCCACAAGCCACACAGCGAATGTCACAATCAATTTATTGGAAACCAAGTTTAGAGAACGTGTTATCTCACGAAATGGTCCAGTCGCTTGACCGCCACGGTCGTGCGATTTGACGCCGTTAGACTATTTCATGTGGGGCTACGTCAAGTCTATGGTCTATACCAACCAGCCAGCGACGATTGATGAACTTCGTACGAATATCGAACGTGAAATTGCGGCAGTATCGGCCGATCTATGCTTGAAAACCGTCGAAAATTGGGTTCAGCGTCTGGACTTCTGCAAGCGTGCCCGTGGAGGCCATGCAAAAGAAATCGAGTTCCGTACATAATGGCATCAAACGTACTTTCACAGGAATAAAGCATTTCAGATGTCATTTGCACAAAACCGTTATTGTTTTATTTAAAAAAAAACTTTTGTAGCGCTCTTATTGAAAAACCCTTTATTTATTTATTGAAACAAAAACATTACTTAATTGATATAGATGTTAGGATGGACTATTAAAATCAAACATATTTTTTATTACAATTGCATTTATATTAATTAAATATTAATAATTCCAGCATTTTGTTATCACATGCACTTTATTACAATTTTCCACTTTTTCATTCTTTGAAAGAACACTTAACCACGGAAACACGTAAACTGTGCGAGATGTCGTTTTAGATCTTAGTTGTTATGTACATTAATCCATCATGCAAGTTTAAGATTATTTGGGCTTGAATGGGAAACATAATTCTTGTTCGATCCTTTATTGTATACAAAAAAAATACAATTTTAGATTTTAATTTGCATTAGCTTGATTTAATAATAAAAAGCTTGATTTTAAATTTTTGCTATTGTTTTAAGAATCATTCGATTTATTTTGAGATTGAGCACATAAGAATAAAGAAAATTAAGAATAAACCTGATCGGAACAGAATTTAGCTTACGATATTTTTCATATCATAGTGAGACCGTTAGGTTTTAGGTGCTTGCCTAAAAACTATAATTTTATTCAGTGGCAACGATTAGTTGTACTCGTATTGTGACATAGAAATTCGTATTGACAGACGCACCAATACACTCGCACCTAATCGTTGTCACTTCGTGTCGGGTAAAGCGTTCATAAAATTTTATCAGTTATTTAAGAAAAATGAACACCCACATCTATCGATATAAATAATATTTGTCCTTACACAAGGTGGGCCAAAAGAAGTCATCCGATGTTGTTTGGTTCTTTTTTTTTTCCAAATGAAAAACTTCGATTCTGTTTTTTGATTACCTACTATTTTTATTTGAACATCGGATGACTTCTTTTGGCCCACCTGTATGTTTAAAATATACCTATTTAAAACATGTTTTGTTTTAAATTAGCTAAAAAATTAAATAAATAAAATTAAATAGTTGTCGCAATAAGCCAGGGAGTAGCTTCTAGCAACCATTCGTCTTGTGTGAGTTTTTCATCCGTTAAGGTTGGTAAAATGCAGTTAATATTCTCTCACACAAAATGCCAGGCAAAAAATTCTATGAAAATTCGTTCAAAACACACATGGTACGGCGCAAGCAAACTAAAATTTTCATAGTGAGGTATTAAAATGTAAATCGTGAGTAAAACTTATTTTCCAACAGGTTTCCAGATCAGACAGATGTTGCTGTTTCCGTTAGAAAAAAAACATAAACATCGAAGGTTGTGGTACCTATATCAGTATTAATATACCTACTTATAAAACGTACTGTCGATTTTCGACCACAAGCGAGACAAGTCTTTATAAATATTCAACTAGTGGAATACTTTATCCCACACTAATCTACCCTCGCCATCGTCAATGTTAATTTTCTTACAGAGATTTATATACCCATATATTCAATCATACACTACCTATGTTTATTTATTTGAAATTAACATCACAAAGTCCGTACACCAATGCAAGTAGTAAGCCCCTCCCACTTATATACTTCTAGATTTTCTCATTCATTGCGAGTTGGGACAGAATGTATAAACTCCTCCTTTTACAGCTGTGTTATATACATATTTCTTATTGTACCTTTACGTATTTACAATCAACCTGGAGAGCTAGGCGATGTGGGCGTTGCAATAGTAAATTCAGTTGAAGCTAACATTCTTTTGATGGTACAGTTATACTCACATTAATGGTATATACTTTTCATTAGGTAATACAAGTTAAAGCGTGTTTATATTTGTTTGCTGATTGAAGAGCTTGCAAAATCTAACAATAAATCAGATGTGTATTAAAACTAATTTATAATTCAAATCTAAGCGAAATTTAATTACAAAGAATCTAAACAATTAAATTTGGTGCCTATTTGGAAATAAAAAAAATGTGATAAGAATTTTTTACAAAAATATTGGTGCAAATTTGGCCTAATTTTATGGCGATTTTGTCTACATCTCATAAGGAAATGTTAAGAATTAAATTGACAATGTATTTTGTATCTCGCCTGTGTTCATCTGTCCGATTAGTGCTGTAATTATTTTTATATATATATAATATACTAAAATTGTGTAATGCAAGAAAACCTAAAGTTATACAACATATACACAATCATCTACATATAAAATTCAAATACGTAACACTCAAATTGGGTAGGTACATAGTTAACTAGCTTAAAAGGCGTTATTTTATTTTTTTCAGATCAAGTAATAAATACAAACAGAACTTCTCTATAGACAAGCCTTATTAGTTTTTTTTTTTAAATAACCAAAAACTTAAAAATAAAGGTTTACCAATTGTAAGCAGTTTTATACTTCTTCAACTTTAAACGATAATGAAGTTCATTCGTCTATGATGTTATATTTATTTTCAAACACTAAAACTTCAAAAAAATTGTGGGTGAATGTCTGGTAAAATTAAGTTTACAATTCCACATATAAAATGCTTATGAATGAGTTAACTAAGCATTTTGGTGACATTACGTAATCACTTTAATTTCAATAATGTCACTACGGAAAATATTTTTCGGCAAATGTTTTAACAGAGATGTGTGAAAATGTAAATCATGAGATAAACTTATTTTCTAAGGGACGAATTTTTTCGATATCTTGATGTCGCTTTTTCGTTTATAAAGAAAAAAACTAAATTAATATCTCAAATTGTGGTAGGGTTGATTTTCAACAACAAGCGAAACTAGTAGTTTCTAATACAGCAATATTCTTATATTCTAAATCATATCTTAACACACTCTTGAAATCGTTGATCGATTTGTCCGAAGGGTTCGTAATATGCATATCACAAAATATACCAAGGAAATTATAAAATTTCTGTGCAAATGACATCTGGCTTCAAGAATATGCTTCAAAAGGACGAAGTATTGCCAAATTTGTGTATCGCATTTGACTATTACAAAACTGATTATCAACTATCGTCTTAGCGGATTCAATCCCTGTGTAATATTTTTTATTAGAAAAAATTACTTTCTTTATCTGAAAAAAAAAACATAAGTTACACAACGGAACATTTGCCTACAAGCTGCTTGTCCTGCGTAGGATTTCCTAAGTATTCGTGCCTGTAAAAATCAAAGAAGCGCAATTGCTGCCGCACGCATACTTAGAAAATCCATGCAGTGACTTGATGTCCATCGGGCGGTATTTTGTGGTATTTCAAGTGGGGGCGACTGTGTTCGGCAAATTTTGTGCCCATTAGTTACACGGCATTCACATCAGAGTTCAGTTCAAGAGTTTTTAAAGTTTATGACAGTATTGTTATCAAACGGATTTCCTGTTATAATTTCGTTGCAATACCAAATACCTTAATATTATAATCATTTGTCAATATCTAGCAAAAATTCATTTCATAAAATTGATGAGAGAAAAATGCACCAACACAACACGGATTTTTCGACTTTTGTTAAAAGAGATTCTGCGACTCAATCTTTTTGTTTTTTACATTTTAAAGAAAATATTTTTTTTTTAATTTTACTGCTTTTAATTTCGAAGTCATATTGAAACAAAATATTTTAACCCGCTGCATTTAGGGAAAACGTTTTTTTTTTGTGTCGGGAGAAAGAATTTTTAGTTTAAGCATAATTTATAATGCATAATTGGTACGTAAAATGCATACTTGCTCAACAATATATGCAAGTATTCGCATAATTATAAATATAAAATGCATACTTCACAATAACGCATGTAGGTAAGCATTTGTGAAATTAAAAAAATTAATTCGATATAAATACTATTGCTCTCAAATTTAACTATGGATGCGATTGGCTTTTACTGGTAAAGGCTGTGGCGACCTGTCAGCGGGGACGAGCTATGAGCTGACACGCAGGCTTACGATCTCACCACTCATCGATTCTATACATTATGCTCTCCACACACACGATGCGCTCTCACGCTGCTAATCCTACACACAAGACACAACCTTGAGTCCGTATAATGACTTTTTAAGCTTGCATACTTTGTTGGAAATAATTTCGTCCACAAACGATTCTGGTTGTCGCATGAAAGCTTCTTCTTCCAGCTCTCCATTCAAGTATGCTGGAACGATGTTAATATAGTTTACAAGTAATGAATATTGGGCGGCTAGTGCTAGAAGAACGGTGAATGCCATCTGTTTTCAGACATCTCGTGATTTCAGAGATTGTTGAATGAAATCTTTCAACCTGGCCATTAACCTCGCTTTTGTAAGAGGGTGTTTGGAAGATTTCTATGTTTAATTGGTCATGCATCATAAAAGTGATAGAGGCGAAATTGAGAGATTTTTCGTTATCTATTACAACAAATTTCGGTACTCCGTAGAAGAATAAAATTTCTCGAAGAGGTTTCCGTAAATCTTCGATTGCTCTGGATTTTGAAAATTTATCCAGTGCTATGTGCAGTATATGTCCGGGATATTGTGGAATTGGTGTTTTTTTTTATAATGGGGTTGTTGGGATGCCTCTCATATTTATTTTCCTTGCATATTGTGCATTGGCTAACAAGGTTTTTGATTTTAGCACTCATCCTTGGAAAATAATATCTTTCCAGAATTTGCATTCTATTTTCGTTTGAATTGCGATGAGCTCTTCTATGGACTCCTAAAATAATATTTTCTTGTTCGGATTGATCAGCTATGTCATCAACTTTTACCTGGGTAAATCTTATTCTGTAACTATTGAAATAAAGAGGGTAAATTTCCTGAATCAAGCCCATGACCTCTTCCATAGTCATTATTCCGTTAAGGACAGCTGGATTAAGAAATCTCTTAAAAATTCCTATAAAATTTTCTTTGGTGTAAGATGGTTCGGTTATAGTATGCCTACTAAACTTGGGGAAAGGTGTTTTAAATTCATGACTTCAAGTGTTACCTGTTTCCAAAATGAGTTGGTTTCTAAAACCGTTTATTGGTGTTTCGACTGAAGGGATTAGGTTATGGGATGAACTCTCGTCACTATGTTGTGTTTCAGTTAGTGAATTTTTTAGTTCTTCCGGGTTTGTAAACGATTTCATGGTTGTATTCTTCCAAGATGGCTTTCCATCTCTTCATCTTCGAATTGCTATTTTTATTACTAAGTGCGTATGTTAACGGTTAATGGTCTGTAAACATTTTTACTTTGCGTGATACGTAAAGGAAGTTGCGAAGAGAATGTAGTGCCCAAATGATAGCGAGCATCTCCTTCTCGTTAGTAGCGTATGATTCTTCCGTCTTATTCAGCGTTCGGGAAATAAATATAATTGGTCTGTTATCTTGTTCCAGGACTGCTCCGATGGCGTAATCAGAAGCGTCTGTTGTGAGATGAAATTCTTTGTTAAAATCGGGGTAGGCTAAGAGAAGATCACTTGAAAAAAGGGAATTTTTGACTTCATTAAAAGATTCTATAGCTTCATCGTTGAGATGTATTGGTTTTTTGCTCGAAAGATTTTTAGAGATACGGCCTCCTTCGCCTCTCAAAAGAGATGTAAGGGGTTTTGCGAGGTTGGCGTTTCCTTTATTAAAACGGCGATAACATCCTGAAAGTCCTAGGAAAGATCGTAGATCCTTAAGTGTATTTGGACGTGGAAATTTAATTATTGCCGCTACCTTCGCTGGGTTGGTTCTGATACCGTTTGAAGAGATAACAAATCCTAAGAATTCAACTTCATTCCTAAGAAATGCACACTTATCTAATTGTACCTTCATGTTTGCCCGTTCTAATGTTTGAAAAACTTTTTGGAGATTAAGGAACTGCTCTTCCTCATTCCTTCTGAAAATTACGATATCATCTATGTACACGTAACATATTTTCCCTATATGTTCGCGTAAGATATCGTCAAGTGCCCGCTGAAATATAGAGGGGGCATTTTGAAGGCCGAATGGCAGCCTCGTGAACTCGTATTTGCCGTAATTCACGGAAAAAGCTGTCTTTTCGATATCTGCCTCTCTGAGCGGTATCTGGTGAAATCCACTCTTAAGGTCAATGACTGATAAGCATTTGCTTTTGCCTAACTGGGATAACACTTCAGTTATCTCGGGGATTTGTATTTGTCCGAAATTGTTATGGAGTTTAGTTTACGGTAATCGATAACCATTCTGTACTTTTTCTCGTTAGATGAGTCGGCTTTCTTTGGCACTATCCATACAGGCGAGTTGTATGGCGACCGTGAAGCTCTGATTATACCGTCGCTATAATGAAGTTGTACGAATATCTCCTTTTACGACAGTGGTGAATGTAAGTTTCTCGTCGGGCTCGGTGAATAAGTTCGGAACATTTTTAATTATATCATTAATTCTGTTCCTCTGAGGAGTATCGAGGTGGTCTAATTTTATGTCAATATTGTTTACGGCCGTGTAGGCATGCTGTTTGATCCTGATTTTCACTTTGTCTTTTATAATCATATAACTATCTCTTGTAAATATTATTGCAGAAAGCTCTTTAATGCTATCGTTTCCTAAAATAGCATTAAACGATTTAAGGGTCGGAAGGATAAAAAATTTAATATTTGTGTCTTTGAGGCCGAATAGATTAACATTCGTATAGTGACTGACTTTAACACTTCCGCCAATATATTTCGCATAGAAGGGTTGTGCGTTTGGTAAAGGGTTTGAAACAAGGTTTTCCTGAATATAGTTCTTGTTTGATCCAGTATCTATTAAGATTTTTAATATTTGTCCGTTCTTCGTTCTGCACTCAAAGTAGGGCAGCGAAGAACAATTTAGTCTAAAAAATGGATATCTGTGAAATCCAAAATTTCGTTCTCGGATGTGTTTCCGGATTCTGCGTGTTCCGCGCTGAGTTGAGCGTAGTTATGCTTGGAATAGTTGATTCTCAAGCGGTGTAGTGAATCAGTTAAAAAAAACTGATCAGTTTTAAAACTGAACTTTACTTTTTTGCTGCTAATTAAAGAGTGGTTTTGCTTTACAATTTTTACCTCCCTTGAAGCTGCTGATTGCTTATATACTAAGATCAGCTGTGCGTTCGGGGGTTAATGACCCTACCTAGTCCTGCCATAAGTTCTGTTACACATTTTCCAGCGCTTATCGTTAAAAACTTCTTGTGGGAATTGCACCGTTAACTTTTTTTTCGGAACACATGCATTGATAAGCAAAGAAAACTTGCCAGTTTGGTCTCAGCTTGCGATCTATTAACATGGGGTGGGGCGTTAAAGAAAATCGAGTCGCGGTAATTGCGTTGCATAAGTGCGGGAAGAATGCTGGCCAAATTTTTGAGTTGCTAAAACCACTCGGCATATCGAGAATTTTTGTTTATCGGGCTATTGGTCGTTTCTGCGATTTGTCTGGAGTGGAGGACAGGTCAAGAAGTGGCCGCCCTCGCGTCGTTCGTACAAGTGCGGTAGTAAAGGCAGTGCGTGAACGAATTCGGAGAAATCCACTTAGGAAACAAAAGATCATGTATTTACAAGGAATTGGATATATCAACCAGATCCATGTCAAGGTTGATTCGGGATGATCTTCACATGAAAGCCTATCGTCGGTCCACGGGACATCTCCTAACTCCTCAATTGAAAAAAATTAGGCTGGAAAAATGCAAACGACTTCTGCAGTGGCACGCGGCCAATGGGCATGAAAACATTCTGTTTACGGATGAAAAAATTTTTACCGTGGAAGAAGTTTTTAATAAACAAAATGACAAGGTCTATGCCAGTCATCTAAGGAAGCGAAAAAATCGTTCCCAGAATTCAACGAGGCCATCATACAGCTTCCGTAATGGTTTGGTGGGGGGTATCCCATCAAGGTGTCACATCCCTCCATTTCTGCGAAAAAGGCGTAAGAACTGGGCAAAGGTTTACCAAAAAGACGTGCTAGAGGGCGTTGTGAAAGGTTTGACCAATTCTCTTTTTGGCGGAAACAGGTGGATCTTCCAACAAGTCGAGTTAAGATGTTTTACCTTTTCAGTCAAGAAGTATCTAATAAATAATTTAATACAATAAAGGTTAAGATGTAGTTATTTATATAATTCGGTAGCAGTTAAAAAATATCTGAAGTCAATTATTTTTCTTGAAATTCAATAAATCTTCAGCTGGTTTTGCAAATTTGCAAAACATAAAAATCAATACAAAACGATACCTCATTAGGTATCGCTCAATTTGTATCGTCTGGGCGATAGCGTTTAGACGATTATTGAGTTACGTGAAGCAAATGTTCAATCGTCAAAACGATATCGTCTGGACGATAGACGATTATTGAAGTTACGTGAAGCAAAACTATCGTCGAAACGCTATCGTCTGGCGATAATCGAGTGAAATTATTTTTATTCTATTGCCAATAATGTAGGCTAATAAACAAAACTATTTTCAATACGATATGTTAACTCGTGTTTTTTCTACAGCGCTTTGTATTTGTAACAGAACTTACGACAGGACTAGGTACAATACGCACAATACAATATTACTTTTTTGTTTTGTTAGATCACTTTTATCTTACTAATACATAAATTTAGATAGATTGATGCCCTTTCATTTACTCCTTCAACAATGCCCTCATCTTCGGAGTAGGTGTTAGAGCGCACTGAGCTGGTAGATGCATCTCGCTCACATGCAATTCGGCTATTATGCATTTTCTTTGACTCGTGGTTAGACGTTGCAACTACATGACACATATGCCGATGAAGTGTGTTGGAGTGAGATCTGTATAATTCAATGTTCGTCTTGCTGCCCAAATTTGACAGTTCTCGTTTTCTGTCGCATTGTGTGTTTTCTGCAACTCCACATTTTCTTCCTTTCCTCTGCGCGCTAGTCTTGTTGGTTCGAGTAGGTGTTAGAGCGCACTGAGCTGGTAGATGCATCTCGCTCACATGCAATTCGGCCATTATGTATTTTCTTTGACTCGTGGTTAGACGTTGCAACTACATGCCACATATGCCGATGACGTGTGTTGGAGTGAGATCTGTATAATTCAATGTTCGTCTTGCTGCCCGAATTTGACAGTTCTCGTTTTCTGTCGGATTGTGTGGTGTCGTGGAGTGTATTTGCGTTTTGTTTTTATCGTTAATTATTATTTTGTGTTGTTTGCATAACGGCTAGGACCTCGAAATGTTCTGCGCATCTTGTGCGCTTGTGTTGTTCGTGTGGATCGTATTCGGCAGCACATAGTTGTTCGTAACTATGTACATCAACATCTTCTGGCTGAGGCTCGATGTGGAAATTCCTATGGTACTTCATAGGTCTTGGTAGTGGTGCTTCTGCTGGAGGTCTCCTTCCATACATCTGATTTGGCTTTGGTCTATTCATATAGTTTACTCCTCTAGAACGCATGCTCTGATCTATGTCCATTGGTTCTGGGATTGGTTGTGGCTTAGGCGCATTACGACGAGGAGGCATTGGTGCGTAATGCTGAGCTTGATTTTGTGGGTAGCTTTGAATAAACTGTTGTTGTCTGTAAGCGTTTCGGTTTGGGGGCAGATTAGAGTTGGGATTTGGTTGCCTATGGGTGTTTTGGTTCATATGTTGGTTGAAATGAAATGGTGGTTGGGGTAAGCATGCTAGTTGAGGATAAAAATCTTGTCTATTTCCCTGAGGATTAGGGAAAGTAGTATTTACTACATTCCTACGAGGTGGAATTGGGGCTACAACCTGATTGTGGGTGGCACGAGAAGGTGCGTTATGAGCGATTGCATACTGGGTACGGTAGTTTTGGTTCTCAAGCTTAAAGCAGAGATGCAAAGCTTGTGGTAAATCGGTAGGTTCTCTAATACCAAGTAGTCTCGGCAAATCACCTTTTAAGCCTCTAATAAACGTATTGATGGCCTTATATCGGTAAGTTTGGGTGAGAGAGTAATGGACTGATATCCATACAACCTATTTTGTTTAGTATAAGAGACAGATGTGAATAAACTTGGTGATAGAATTCTTGAACGGTATAGTTTCCTTGAACTTAAGATGTCATTTGATATTCGAGTGTTGTTAAATCTCGTTTATCTGCATAATGCATGGTTAAACAGCGAGAAATGCACTTCCAATCCAATGGGGTATTACTACCTACTTAACGGGCTCCCGACCCGTGGAGAGTCTCTGCCTGAGACACTGCAGCCTTCCATCCTCTGCGATCCCGGGTGCGCTGTTTCCAGTTATCCGGACCAAGCGCTCTGGCATCCGCGATGGCTTGGTCTTTGAAACGGAGGTTCGGTCTTCCTTGTCGTCTCGAACCTGGAGGCTGGGATTCGAAGATCCTCTTAGCTGGAGCATTATTGTCCATTCGCTCGATGTGGCCGAGCCAATGTAGTCGACGTATTTTGGCCTTTTGGACTACATCCACATCTTGGTACAGCTCATAGAGTTCGCGGTTGTATCTTCTCCTCCATTCGCCCTCCTCGCACACAGGACCAAAAATCCGCCGAAGAATTTTTCTTTCGAAGGAGCCCAGTATCAGCTCTCCCTTCCTGCTTATCGTCCAGCACTCGGCGCCATAAAGCAGAACTGGCAGGATAAGGGTTCTGAAAAGCATACATTTTGTCCTTCGAGTTAGGAGTTTTGAACCCAATTGTTTTGCCAAACCGAAGTAGCAGCGGTTTCCTAAGGTAATTCTTCGCCGGATCTCCACTAGGATGTCATCATTGGTAAATAAACTCCTTAACTACCTCGAAATTGTTGCTATCAATAGTGACGTTCTGTCCTAGTCGGTGGACAGATGCTTATTTGTTTGTTGATAGCATGTACTTAGTCTTGTCCTCATTTACTACAAGACGAACGAATTTCGCCTGTTCTTCAATCGCCGTAAAAGATTCTATCACGGCACGCTGGGAGCGACCGATGATGTCAATATCGTCTGCATACCCCAGTAGCTGGACGGATCTGTTGAAGATAGTGCCTTCCGTGTTGACACCTGCCCTGCGCACTATCTGCTCTAACACGAGATTGAACAAGTCGTATGATAGCCCCGAACACAACTTTGACATCGTACTCCGGACAGGCTCCGTAGGCTCCATCCAGGAGGTCATAAAACTCCTCCTTGATAGGGTCTTCAGCCTCGTCGGTAGGGGCGTGTGCACATATTAATCTTATGTTTTGGAAAGTAGCTTTGATGCGGATCACAGCTAGGCGATCACTTATCGGCTTAAAGTCAATAACTTTTGTCCTAAGCCGATTTCCCACGACGAATCCGCATCCTAATACATGCAATCTTTTATGGCAGCTGTAATGAATATCGCAATTTTTTCTTTTGATCATACCTGATCCTATCCATCGTATCTCCTGGATCGCGGTAATATCTGCCTTGTACAGCGTGAGGACAGACTCAAGTTTTTGAGTAGCACCTGGGGTGTACAGCGTTCGCACGTTCCAGGTACATACTCTTAAATCATTGTCCGTTGACGTTCCGGGTCTGGTTGCCGTTTGAGGGAAATCGTTATCCGAGGCTTCTCGCGTCTCTCTCATAACTAGTGTTTTTTTTACGTGGTCGGGAAGTTACCCCGACGGCACAACCCTCAACCTGTAACCCACTTTGGGATGTGAGCGCTGCCGTTTTCCCATTAAGGGTTCATCCGCCACCAACTCTTCTCCAACACCCTGGCTCGGCATTGGAAATCCATATAGACCTGGTATCCGAATATGTCAGAGCAGCTCTATAGGGATAACACTAAATATGTCGGCCTGACTGGAACTGTAGATGCCACCGTTGGTTCCATCTATAGAAACTCCTACGCTGCCGTCTGGTACCACAGGAAGTGTCTTAGTGAGAAAACAACACCCCAATGGTTTATTATACGATTCTAATACCACATCAGCTTGGCCTACTATCTTGTTTCTTATAACACTCAAAATTCAGAAATACTTCGGTGTTCCTTTGGTAGATTCGTACAATTGGAAGATTCTGTCTACGCTCTTTTTCCAGAAATTATATTCACCTGGTTGTCCGGTGAAGTCTTTTAAACTTCGAACAACATCGGGGATTTTGTCCAGCCCCGTCAGAATTTTGCGGATGGATTAATAATTTGGTCTGTACCACTAAAACCATCAGCGTTAGGATTTATAATTGATTGAACCCATCGGCGACCTTCACTTTGAAGGACACGGCCCACTATTCCCGTTACTAGGTCGTTAAGAACTTAGTTGGTTATTACCCCGCCCGCATTAGGGGGATTTGGAGGATTCGGAGGGACCGCAAGATTAAGGACCGGTGGTCGAATATGGACTGGGTTTGCCATGATTGAACTAACACAACTTAATAAATTGAAAGGCAAAAATAAATTCTGAATTTAAAGAATTAAGAGAGATTCTGCAAAGGGTTTTCGAAAAGCTTACGAAATTAATATTAATTCACGAAATTCGAACACTATTTCTGGTTTTAACTTAATAACAAAAGAATTTAGAAATAGATATCAAAAAATAATGCAAAGTTAACACTTAATTAATTCACTTATTTCAATAATTAATTTTTTTCTTAAACTATTCTTACTATAAGCACTGTTTCTTACACTAGTGCGGCTCGTTGCATTCTGGAGCGGCTGTCAAAATTGTTTGACTCCTTTTCCTCTGGTTGTGGTTTTTCCAGCTACTGGGGGGCCTCTTTTCTCCAAGTCGGTTTGTTTCACAGCAATGTCTTTAATACACAGTTATAAACACGCTATTTATTTATTATTTATTAAACCCACGTACACGAATTACTGTCATACTTCAACGCGGGTTCCTGCTCGGGCGCCAGTTATTTTAACACAATACTTTTAGTTATAAAAAAAACTTTATTTAATTCGAACAACCTAATTAACTAAACTAACAACTATGGATAATGCTAAGCAATTGAACTGTAAGTAACATGCAGGCGCATGTATTTATATCCTGATAAAAATAATGTCGCAGACGCGACGTCAGCATTCCCTGGAACGGCAGGTGCAGCGACATAGATCTTATTTCCTGACGCTGTGGGAAACAAAGTTGCGCGTGTTGTTGGTTGAATGTTTCGTGGGAATCGATGTTGCGCGTGTTGCTGTTTCGTTTGTTAACTCATACCCACATCTTGTTGCGACAACGATTTTTTAATGGCAACGATTTAAATCGCAAGTGTGTATATATTGCTTGAAGTTGATATGAGTTATTTATTTTGGCGACAATCGCGTCGCTCTAAAAATGGAACAAATTGCGGGAAAATAAACTCTGCGATTTATGTAAATGTAAATTCTGGTTGAAATCGTTAGAGCCGTTTTCGAACAGATCAAACATTGGCCATTTTACATGGGAAGTACAAACTCCAAATCTGAATTTTAGTCATTTATACGCTGCGTGCTTTGTCGACACTTCTTAACTGCCTAACCACAATGAGTTCGCTGTAGTAACGGTATGTTTCTAGCACTGTCTAAGTTAAAATACATAGATTACATATAACGATCACATAATGGGTCGCACCCAGAGACGTTTATTCAAAGGTGCGCAGTTGTTCTCCGCACACCCTATCCAAATCTATTATTATAATGCACTAAACTTAAGTTCATTATGAAACACATTTCTGTTTTTGTCTTTGCAATAATTTGTATTTTAACAAATCAGTATCTGTAAATGAATAGTTGATCTCAACATAAGATGTTGAAAAAATTGTGTCGAAGCAAAATCCAAAACTCCCTGTATCGATAATTCCAATTCAGATTCAACGCAACTTGGTGATAATGAAACTCACAAATAGTGTAGGGGTGTTCATCTCGCTTAAGAGCACCGTGGACAAGCAAAATTGCATAAAAAAAAAAAAAAACAAAATAAAAAACAAAAAAACCTTTTTCCCACAGAAATCTACCTGGCTTGGTGTTTTCCTACATCGAGCGCACCTCGTTGCAGTTCGCACTTGTAATTTCATTTTCGTTTTCGTTCCACCCTGACAACATAGTGTTGGAACTTGGAAGTTCTTTTGTGCTTTTTGCCTACTGGTACTCTGTGCAGGAACAAAAACAAGCACAAAGGAAGATCATACAAGATGCAACATACAACAGCGAACAGCTAGAGCCAAAGTCCCATTTCGACCCTAGGGCTTTATTCTTTATAATTCGCAGAACTTGAAAGCGCAAGCTGGGATTTTGTATAATTTTCATTCAAACTCGGTCCTCGGGTGGGTAAATATGAATTAAGGTCGGTTGCTCGAATATTTGAAATCGCAACTGCTTTAACTGGAAAGCTACTTTCGAAAACATTTTCACAGCTGTGTTCAGCTGATGAAATGGAAATACGTTATTTATTATGTAAGGCCAACACTAGCTTCTCCAAATTTTAATAAATATTAGGGGTATTCACGATTCGGTGTAAGAGACCTAGTAAAATTGCGAAATTTTATATTTTCTTAACAGATCGTGAACACACTTTTTTCCATCTCTTGCAAAACTGAAACAAATGACAGATTTTTCCATGCTGCTCTGAAAAAAAACTTCTAAAATTTTCCTGAAACTAAAAAATTGCTTTTTATTGTTTATTATGCCGAAAAAAAGCAAAAAGAACAAAATATCTTGGATAAATGAGAGAGTAAAGACGATGATGATATCGTGACAACCCGTGGTTGCCATTCTATAAGCAAAGTATTCATCATCCTCGTAGGGTCCTGGAATATAACAAAAAATTCACTACGGAACGTGCATTGTTTAATAAGGAGCTTGCATGTAGCAAGAGGCATGTAGAGATTCTCCTTTTCCGGTAGAATCGACATATTAGTGCCTTGTCTGGCGAGGTCATCAGCCATACAATTACCTGGAATGTCTCTATGACCCGGAACCCATATAAGATGAATCTTGAATTGTCTCGCCATTTCGTTAAGAGATATTCGGCAATTAAGGGCAGTTGTTGAATTGAAGATGACAGAATCCAGGGATTTAATCGCGTCTTGACTGTCGGTAAAGATGGTGATATCCTTTACAGATATTACATTACACGACAAGGCCTCTTTGATCGCCATGATTTCCGCCTGAAATACACTACAGTGATTAGGAAGGCTGAATGAGATTTTTCAATTTAGATCATAAGACAAAACACCCCCCCCCCCCCGACTCGTTTCGGTTTTGGACCAGTCTGTATAAAACCAGACGGACTATACGCATGCCGTTCGTTGAACATGGCTAAGGTGATCATAGTAGATGGCCTGCAGTCCACTATACGAGAACTCCATACGTAAGTATAGGTCTGATAATGGATACATATTTATCCAGTGTGTAATTCGAGGTTGAAGTCCCCATCTGCTTCCAATGGATTTTTTACAGCAGTTGGAAAACTTTTAACATTTGTGGCACAATCAAAATCTCTTAAAACCAAAGGAAGTCGAAATTTGTGAAGTACAAGTTTATTTTGCAATTAAGTTTATATTAGTGTGAATTTTGTATTGCAATGTTAATTTTGCAATTTGCCAGTAATCAAGTTAATTTAATACAGTCGCGTTACATTATTGTGCAAATTGATCTAAAAATTTAATTATAAAGCAACACAGGAAAATACAAAAGAGGAAAAACGAGAATACAAGACTTATCAAGTCTTAAGACAGAGTTCCCACCTTGATGTACAATTGAAAAAAAAGTAATTCTTTTGTTATAGCAGCACGCTACAGGCTCCAGAAAGCGTTACTCTCCCTTCGTTAATTGAGTGTAAGAGAGGTTATGCATCTGTTGCATGCGAATAACTCACATTTCGTAATAACTTTTCCTATCTTAAATTCACACGAAATATTATATCGTCTACCAATTTATTGCATGCGCAAAACTCCTATTTCTTACAAATCTAATTCAAATTCAAAACGCAATAATGCAATGTGTAAGGTGCACTCGTTATCTTCCTTAATTCAAATTACATATGTGACCTGGTCACTGCCAGCGTTCTCAAGCGTGTCGCATATCTTCTTAAAAGATAATGCCAGATGCCAAACACATTTTGATGTTCGAAGGCAGAGCAGACAATTTAGAAGCGGGAGTTGGTTACCGAAACGCATACGATTAAGACGCAGCTTGCAACCTGTCCAGCTACGATTACTATTGGTGTAAATGTACTATACAAAGTCGATACTGGCTTATATTTTGTGAAGTCTATTTCTTGTGTTACATTAATTGTTGTTGTGAAAAGTTAAAAAACCTACCCGATAAAATAAATGCAAAGTAGATACTGACTTATATTTTGTGAAGTCCATTTCTTGTTTTACATTTATTGTTGTTGTGAAAAGTTAAAAATAAATACATTATTGGTGCAAGTGTTATCCACTCAATATGACAATTCTTGGCATCCTAACGAAAATTGTGTAGATACATTCAGTAACATTTAATCGTCACAAGTACTAAATACTTGGATAACAATAAGAGGATCTTTACATCACCTCGAGACATTAGTTCAAGGTTTCAAAGTGAAAAATTGTAACAGTTTTGGTATTGCACAGTTGGCTGACAAGGTGTTCCGCATGTTCCGCCAGCATTGTTTGGTTGCTCAAATTCGGATGCATCTAGCTTAATTATGCAAGAAATTGCAGAACCTTTAAATATTAAGGTACAAGCCGAGTTGCACCGACCACCGACCAAAGCATTCAAAACAAACCAAACGATTCTGAAAAGCCGGAAGCTTCCATAACGCAGAGCGAAATGGAATTGCAGGCGGTAAATGCAAAACCCATAGAAGTAATTAGTAGCTCCGAGGAAATACAAACCATTCTTAAGGACTATCATGACTCGATGTTTAGCGGTCACCAAGGTGTAATAAAAACGTATAATCGAATTCGCAAAAAATATTGGTGGCAACACATGCTCAGAGACATAAAAAATTACATCAAAAAATGTAAAAAATGTCAGACCATGAAGGCAACACCTTTGATACGAATGCCAATGATCATCACTGATATCGCCGAGAAACCTTTTGATAAGGTATATTTAGAAATAGTAGGCCCATTGGAACAGTCAGAGTCTGGAAATTTGTATATTTTAACCTTTCAGGATAATTTGACGAAAATCGTTGATTGCCATGCAATGCAAAATGCAGAGGCCCAAACCGTGGCTCAAATGGTTTTCGATAATATAATTACACGTTTCGGTATTCCTAAACAAATTGTCACGGTCCAGGGGACAAACTTTCTCAGTGATTTATTTAAAGGGCTCTGCAAATTGCTTAAGATAAAAAAGTTGCAGACCACAGCTTACCATCCCCAGTCAAATGGTGCACTCGAACGAGCACACCGGCCAATAGTGGAGTATCTGCGAAGCATAACTGACGAAAACCCCAGGTCGTGGGATCAGTTCCTGCGGACAGCAACTTTTGTGTACAACACTAGCATTCATGATAGCACGAAACTCACACCCATGGAATGTCTCTATGGGTTCACGTCTGACATACCCTCTAACCTGAAAAGAGATCCCGAACCCATATACAATCATGAAAACTACTGCCATCTTCTAAGATATAGACTCCAAAAATCATATTCCATAGCCAGGCGCAACCTATTAGCAAGCAAACACAGGTCAAAAATCTATTTTGACAAAACAATAAGGCCTCATTCATTTCACGTAGGGGATAAGGTACTCATCAAAAGCGAAACTCGAAAAGGAAAATTATCACCAATATGGAGAGGGCCTTATACAGTCACAAGTATAAGAGGACCCGTAAACACAGCTATCAAATTTGGTAGAAAAGAAATTGTGATCCATAACAATCGGTTAAAGCCTTACTACGAATAAAAAAAAAATAGATTAACACTTGACTTTCCCACCACTTTCCCATCATTATTTTTGAAGTGATAACTTCTTTAGGCGCGTTGGGGCACTTTTGATATGGGATAAAACCATTGAACTCGCGACACCAATGTTGTGTAACCAATGTTGCCGACACCAGTGTTGGTGAAGACTCTTGAGGCGCGTTGGGCCATTGTATATAAACATTAGAGAGAATTTACCTACAAGTTTGTGTGTGATACCAGTGTTCGCGTTGCCATTTGCCAACCACTTTTGACGACTCAGTATGTATGTTAATGTGGGGAAGTGTGTTTGCCTTGCCATGCTAAAGTAATTTCAGACAGAATTTTATTTCTAAAATTTGCGGGGCAATCGGGTGTGCGTTTCATAAGTTTCACTGGTATTCATTTTAAAGAATACCAATTAATTGCATGCTTTGCAAATTTACATTTTAAGCAATAGATTGCAATTTTTGTGTTTAAAATAGTCCATCCATCCATCCATCCACTCTATTATTATTTCTGTTTCTGTAGTAGTATATTTACCTCTTGCTGTTCACACACTCAACCAATCTTACTACATAAAATTTCAACTACGCAGTTGTGTACAAACTATGATTCAGGGAAAAATAATCTTTCATTCATAATGCCCGTAGCGCCGTAGCCGTAGCACAAAAGCCGCCACGAAAGAGAGTCAACGGCCGAAGAGAGCATAAACTAAGTATGAAATAGACTGACAGGGATCAGGCACAGTGTTGCCACTAAAATAAAATGAATCCGGTCAAATCTGACCGAATGACCGATTTTTATTTTTTTAAATTCGGTCAGAAAATCCGGTCAAAAGATAAAATAAGATTTTTTGACCAGAATTCCGGTCAAAAATTTAATAAAATAATATATTTTAACAAAAAATATATTATATTATAATATGTATTTAACTAATCTTGGATTTAGTAAAACAAAAAACAAACAATTCATTGAAAAGCTTTGCATCACAATGTTTTGCAGAAAAAGGAACTTTTCACTCCACTTCGGCGTTTGAAACTCGTAAAACCAACACCGAAATTGCAAAATATGTTAAAACGTCTTTACTTCGGTCTTGTTTGAATGCACACACCCAGTCACAGTTGGTGGGAGTATTCAAATGAGACTGGTTTCTGTATGAACTTGTGAGTGCGTTCATTAAGTATGGCCAAGTATTATTCAAAGTTTAGAAATCTATCCTTTATCTAGTCATAGAACAATATTATTTTTCCGGTCAAAAAAGGTTTTTCCGGTCAAAAAAGGTTTTTCCGGTTAAAGAATTTTTTCGTTCCGGTTAGAAATCGGTTAGACCGGATTTCAAAATTTTCTCCGGTCAAAGTGAAGAGATTTCGGTCAGATATAACCGGAATCCGGTCAGAATGGCAACACTGATCAGGCATAAGGGACAGCTTTACTACGTCTCACCGATTCCCCCCGCAATTTTTTTCAATATAAGCCCCTCCCTCCCGCTCGCAATTTTACTGTCTGTGAATACGTGTGAATTCAGAAGTGTTCCTACATCGTTGTATCTCTACCTTTTTGAGGGAATTTAATATTTTCGAAGAACTTTTTGTTGACCATGAATATAAACGCACTAAATGCACATAAAAAGAAGATTTGCCTATAGCAACAATTTCTAGTACCAAAAAATAATCATTAAAGTGTTAGCAAACTGCGATTTTTATACTGAAGATTAATTAAGTGTGATTTTTGTCCAAACAATACAAATTTTACTTTTATTTAATTTAAATTTAGTGAAAAAGGAAAATGAACACACTTCGTGGGAAAAATAAAGAGAGACGTCTAAGAACACTGACTGATAGTTTGTGTGTTTGGTGATTTCTGTCTGCTGATGGATGCGTTCTGAGAGTTCAAATTCGTTGTTTTTTTTCACAACGAATACACACTCATATTCTACAAATTGTATAATAACGAATGTAATCAATATAAATAATAATAAAGGAAAAAATTCATTCGCTCAAATAAAATATTTTTCTTCCTATAATTATTATTGAGTCTGTTTTCGTTTGTTGTTTTTGGCGAAAAATTACTCCGCAGTAATGTCCGAAGAATTTAAAAAGAAGAATTTAGTTTATGGAAGAGAGTTACAGTCATAGGAATCTAAGAAGGAATTTTCAAAATTTTGTGGGGAAATCGGATAGTAAGAGCGCTGTTATGTTATTTCAAAACAGTTTTGTTGACAGTTGTCCTAATATTGAAAATTTTAGACCCGATTGATATAAATATTTTTATAAGTTACTCGAAGTACTAATTCTACGCAGATGAAGTCGCGGGTATTAGCTAGTATGCTTTATTTTTTATGTATACAATAGCGCATTAAACGAAAATGAAAATTGTAGGTAGGTAGTATAGTTTTTGTAGTAGTAGTTTATAATAATGAACTAGAAAACACTTCATTTAAAAGTATTTCCTGCACAACAAAATATTGCCTGACGATTCAAAAAATACACGTATAGTTGTTCAAGTTTTCACTTCTGTCGGCACTCCCGGAGTGCAATGTTTTTTTTTTTTTACATCTTCTTTCTCATCTTCCTACAGTACATTATGGAGCTCATGATTATTTTCTTGACAATCATGCTTCCTTTTGGTCAACCTTTCAAGCCACCGTACACTGTGAATTCTCTCAACAAAACAGGAGTGGTATTCGAGGGTTTAGGCGACTTATGGGTCTACCATAACACATGGACCGTTCTCACAGAGATAGACCTATCCGAACTAAGCAACCAAACAATGCTGGCGGAACATGCGGAACACCTTGTCAGCCAACTGTGCAATACCAAAACCAGCACGGACTATTGCAAACTGCAACAACGACACATTCATGCGGCGATGGAAACCATTTAAAGTCGTACCAAAATAATCCACGAACTACTTCCGAAATCCAGGCAACCGAGGTCTCTCTTCAACGGCATCGGAAACGCTTTCCATTACCTTTTTGGCACAATGGATAATGAAAATGAAGAGGAAATCTATAGTAAACTGGAAGAACTACAAAGCGACGAACGAAAAATAGCCGAACTAAACCAGCAGCAAATTTCAATAGTAAGCACTACCCTGAAACAAATACAAACACCTTTAAGAACGCTTATGGACCGACAGCAACAAATCGGTCTCAAAAAAAAAGAGATCATAAAACTAACGGACGATTTTACTAAAATACAGTTGAGACAGGAAATTGTAACCAGCATCCTTCTACAAGTCCTCGAAATAGAAACCCGCCAAAGTACCCTAATTGATATCATACTAGCCTCCAGAAACAGGGAAATACATCCATTATTAATATCCCCAAATTCTTTTTTAAATATTTATAAAAGGTCGGACCCAATTTGCGAAGACAAATGCTTGTCAATGTTATATCAAACAGCAGTAGTAAAATCACATCTCTTACAGGAAAAACTAGTAGTTAAATTATATTACCTATTTTTTCATTACCCAAAATGCAATTTTTTAAAATTCTTTGTTTCCCGATACACCTTTCAGGGGGCCACTCATTAGTACCCGATATAAAGTATTCCCATATAGCTACGCAAACAGCCTCCCAGGAGTTTCTCTTAATTAAGGGTGAAGAAATCAAGTCATTTATCACAATTACCCGTGGGTTGAACGTTACCACGTATGTGGGAAAACTAGAGATTCCCATAACACGAGCAATAGCCACAAACGAATGCATCGTAAAAGTATTCTTTAATCCTCTTAATGATAGCACCCATTGCCATTATCGAGTACAATATCCCTCACAAGATACACTAATCAAAATGACTAGGCCAAATACTTGGTTGTATTCAGTTACCAAACCTACCATACTACATGTAGCCTGTTCGAAGATATTATCAACGCCAAGACTAACAGGACAAGGCATACTAACAATTAATGAACCATGTGAAGTTCAAGTTCTCGATAAAACGATCCATTATCAAGGTAATTCAAGACCCACGTTATTCATTGTACAACCGCAATATTTTCCACCCGCTAGTAAAGAATTTTTCGACTTAAACCTTACTTCCCTTATCCCCAGTGCTGTAAATTTGAATCAAACGCGATTAATAATAGGTTCAGATACATATGAAATAATCCACAAAAGCACTCAATCCTTGAAGGAGATACAAGATAAATTGGAGCTACTAAAAGATAATAACAAAGCTGTTAATCACCGCACCCTATCCATAACTTCCCCCTCAATTTCCAGTCTACTACTAATAGGTCTAATTCTAGTTATAGTGTTTAAAACTATACCCATCATATTAAGAAACTGGCAGAGTAAAAAAAGCACTCCTTTAAAGGATATAGAATTGCAGATTATAGAACCCGTTACAGAACCACCAAAGGTAATTGAACCCTCATGCAGTGAAACCCACAGAAAACCCTTAACTAGATCACTTACACTACCAAAATCCGTTCAGCTTGTATAAAAATATAACTAATTAAAAAAAAATATATACATTAATCTATTTGAATAACAAAAATAAAGCTAAAAAAAAAAAAAAATATATATATATATATATAAAGGGTGATTTTTTAAGAGGTTTAGAACTTTTTAAAAAAAAAAAACACAAAAAATTCGAAAAAATTAATGAAATATTTATTTGAGTCGATAGTTTGAACCTTGCAATTTAATGTTTAAAGATAATTTCATGCAAATGTTGACCGCGGCTGCGTCTCAGGTAGCCCATCCGCTGAGTCCAATTTTGGCATACTCTTTCACACATATTGGCCGGTATCTCACGAATGAATGCATGGATGTTGGCTTCCAGTGCGTCAATCGAAGCGGGCTTGTCCCTATACACATTAGCCTTGGCATACCCCCCCAAAAATTAATCTAATGGTGTCAAATCGCACGATCTAGGCGGCCAATTGACCGGCCCGAAACGTGAAATTAACTGTTCACCAAACTCGCCTCGCAATTGCGCCATTGTTTCGCGTGCTGTGTGGCATGTGGCACCGTCTTGTTGAAACCACATATCATGCAAGTCAAGAACTTCCATTTCGGGCAAAAAAAAGTTTGTTATCATCGCTCGGTAGCGTTCACCATTGACAGTAACGCTGCGATTCGCATCATCTTTGAAGAAATATGGCCCAATAATGCCGCCGGCCCATAAACCGCACCAAACAGTGGCTTTTTCGGGATGCATTGGTAGCTGTTGCAATGCTTCTGGCTGATCTTCACTCCAAATGCGGCAATTTTGCTTATTTACGTACCCATTCAACCAAAAATGAGCCTCATCGCTGAACACAATTTTTCGATAAAAAAGCGGATCCTCGGCCAGCTTTCCAAGAGCCCATTCACCGTTGTGGTAGGTCGGCTGGCTTTAGTTCTTGCACCAGCTGTATCTTAAAAGGCTTTACGCCCAAATCCTTCCGCAAAATTTTCCACGTAGTGCTGTAACAAAGGCCTAACTGCTGGGAACGGCGCCGAATCGACATTTCGCGGTCTTCTGTCACACTAGCTGATACGGCCGCAATATTTTCTTCACTACGCACAGTACGTAAACGTGTTGGTGGTTTAATGTCCAACAAAGTAAATTTGGTGCGAAATTTGGTCACAATCTTCCGAATAGACTGCTCAGAAAGTGGAGAATGCCGATCATAAAATGGAAGCAGCGCGCGAAGAACATTTCGAACCGAGCACGAATTTTGATAGTAAAATTCAATAATTTGCAAGCGTTGTTCATTTGTAAGACGATCCATGGTTAAATTGCAAACCAAACTGAAGCTGTTTGACAGTGACACAAGGTACTAAACACACGTCAGCTGTCAAAACCAGTGTTGCCAAAACCAAACCAGCTAAAAAATCACCCTTTATATATATATATAAGAACTGCAAAATTATAAATATTAAAGTTTAAGAAATATAAGAATTAACTATATACGTAGTACACACAAAAAAAAAAAAAAATTGTAAATCTAGGTTGAAATCTTAAAAAAAAAAAGAATAAGTAAATAAATAAAAAATTATATAATGTAAGAGTTACAATAAATAGCATGAACCAATTATTTGTAAAGAAAAAATGATAAATAAATATAGATCTTTGGTATGTTATACTTTAATAAAAATATAAAACATAGGATTAAATATCAAAAAGAATATACATACATAACTACTATATAATAAATTGATATATGTTAAAACTGAATATAATACTAAACTAAGAAAAACATCGCTGAATTGTCCTGTTCTGCCTTCAAACTGGTACCGAATATTTAAAATAATTTTCCGAGTCTTATTCCTCTTCTAAGAATAATCCTCTTTTATTATGGGGGAGGGATTTGTTGCATGCGCATAACTCACATTTCGTAATAACTTTTCCTATCTTAAATTCACACGAAATATTATATCGTCTACCAATTTATTGCATGCGCAAAACTCCTATTTCTTACAAATCTAATTCAAATTCAAAACGCAATAATGCAATGTGTAAGGTGCACTCGTTATCTTCTTTAATTCAAATTACCTATGTGACCTGGTCACTGCCAGCGTTCTCAAGCGTGTCGCATATCTTCTTAAAAGATAATGCCAGATGCCAAACACATTTTGATGTTCGAAGGCAGAGCAGACAATTTAGAAGCGGGAGTTGGTTACCAAAACGCATACGATTAAGACGCAGCTTGCAACCTGTCCAGCTACGATTACTATTGGTGTAAATGTACTATACAAAGTCGATACTGGCTTATATTTTGTGAAGTCTATTTCTTGTGTTACATTTATTGTTGTTGTGAAAAGTTAAAAATAAATACATTATTGGTGCAAGTGTTATCCACTCAATATGACAATTCTTGGCATCCTAGCGAAAATTGTGTAGATACATTCAGTAACATTTAACCGTCACAAGTACTAAATACTTGGATAACAATAAGAGGATCTTTACATCACCTCGAGACATTAGTTCAAGGTTTCAAAGTGAAAAATTGTAACGCATCATTATAACGCGTTTTCCTTATAAATGTCTGTTCATTAATGTTTTTTTTGTTTTTTTTTTTCAGGGGAATACATTCGACTTCCTTTAGATGACTTATTACAAGATATCCTGCCGTTTACTGATAACAGCTCAAGCAATGTGAAGGTGAGTAATAATGTGTATGTAAGCTATATAACAACAAATTAAAACATTGTCTACAAAACCAAAAGAATACTGAATTTTTGTAGTTAGCGTGATCGCACAGTGAACAAATAAGTTGTCGGCTATTAAATTTGTTTTCGCTGGAAAGTTTTAAAAATTCGAAGTAATTCTACAATTATGTATATTATATAGCACAGATGGTTAGATTAGGTTAGAGTGACAGGCCGCCTCGAATGCAGCCACACTTAGGCCATAGTACCCCCATTGTGATACCACAGGATCTGTGTTATCATAAACTACCCTTGAACCAGCCAGAGCTAAGAAAAAAGCTTTGGAGGCAGTTGATTCCTATGTTTGCGAGTTCGCTGAGATTGCTCAATTGGCTGTCTAAAACAAGGCACAAGTAACTAGCCGTGTTAGTGAGCACCAAAAGGGTGCCGTTAAGTTTTGGGGGTACAAAATCTGAAATTTTGTACCTGTTGGCGAGCAACTGGTTCACCAATTCGCTAATCGATTTCTCAATTACATGGCCCGTCAGTGCGCCGAGAATTGCTCCAGCTTCGACGTTGTTAAACGCTCCCTCAAAATCTAGAAAAGCAGCCAGTGTGAATTCTTTACAATCGAGAGATTTTTCAATGGTAGATACAAGTGAGTGAAGGGCCGTTTCAACCGATTTCCCTTTACTATTCGCGTGCTGAGAAGCTGAGAGAAGATTTGAGTTCACACTGCAACGTATGTGGATGTCTATCAGTTTCTCCAAGGTTTTTAGCAGAAACGATGACAGATTTTAGTAGCCTTGGGTATAAAGACCACATTAACTTCTGTCCATAACTTGGGAATATGAGGAAAATCAAGGCAACTTTTAAAAATTTCAGTTACCCAAGAAAGGATTATGTCAAAGTTCTTCTGAAGTTCGGCAGGTATTATACCATCCGGTCCGGATTTTGAACGGCTTAAAGCTTTTTATGGCCCAAAGAATTTTCGTCTTGGTATTAAGACTTCAAGTGCTGCTCGCTATCGGTCTTGCAGAAGACATAGTTGGTATCGAGGCAGCAATACTGCTATTAGGGAAATGAGAATCCAGTAGAAGATCCAGAGATTCTGCACTGGAGGTGGTCCACAATCCATCAGCTCTCTTAAGGTAGCTCGCTACATTAGGAGTGGATGCAAGAATCTGTCGGAGCCTACATTTTTGACCACGGTGGTCTAGGCTTGCCCCGAGGTTTGATTATTGGACAGGAGAATGACATAGCCCTGTTGAGAGCCTTAGTGAGTTCTTCAACCATGTTGTCTTATTCATTTGTGTTAGTAGGGGGAACAGGGATACTATTAATTACAGAGGATTCCACACTGTTCCTATATGTTCCTATATTTGCTCCAGTCCGCTTTCATGAAAACGGGTTGGACTTGAGAAAGGCAGTTTATGCCAAATTGAATGTATCTGTGGTTTGAGAAGGAGTGTTCGTTAGATACTGTTTACTTTCCAGGCGGTCATCACCCCGCACACCTATTTTGTAAGAACTAATTGTTTAACTCGTTAGTGACCTACGTTAATATTACTCAGTTCTATCACACTTAATTTCAATAAAAAAAAACCCTATACCTCATATTTCTGCTTAAAAGGCATTTCCTTTACACATCAAAATTCGTTCACCTTTGGCATATCGACACTATACATTTCATTGTTTCTTCTGTATCAGCATTATAAGTTAATTGTTTATTTTGTCATGTAAGCTATATTTTTAGTATATAAGGAAACGAGTTAATAAAAGAAGCGTCAGTACCAGTAGATCGGACGCGTTGTCAATTAATTCCAACTCAAGACTGCCCCCACACGAGGAGTTTTAGGGAACAATTAAACAAGGAACCAAATAAGAGAAAAGAGAAGACGATCACCATTTAAACTAGGCATTCTGGTTTATGCACTAGAACTGTCCAACTGTTTTCAAGGTTATGTACCTTGGGCAACATCACGATACAAGATCGTACAATTTGGTGAACCCGACGTGATTTGGTGATCACAGTTCACATCTTTTCTCCGAGTTCTTGTACTTATCTATCATCGACATCGAGCTTTCAGCACACGAATCCTATACCATGGATCACCAGGCAACCCTCCAGCAAGAAACTGGATCCGAAATTGAGCGAATCATCGCGAATTTCAAAAAGTATCCAGCCTCCCGGAAGACCCTGGAATATTTCCAGGAACGCCTGCGTAGGTTGGAGGAATAATGGGCATGCTTCGACGCCACGGACAGCGATATTAGGATTTCATTCCCTTCTCAACTTGATCAATGATTTAAAAAGGTGTATTTTGATGCTATAAGAGCGGCATATGAAGTATATCAGACCCTATTTACATTTAGAATTGAGCGCCTCCAGGCACAGGTCAAGCCCAATGACCTAGAGATGGAGGACAATTCGTACACACCATCATCTCCCCATACCAAGGCTACCGAAGGCGTCCGGGCAAGCAACGGCGTCGAAGTGGCACCGCTGCGACAACGTCAGCAATGTTTAATGGACACGCTGTAACGCACCCTGGATAATGTCGAGACCACAGCAGTGGGATCGAAACATTTCTGGGAACTCGGCAGAGCAAATATAAACAAATATTGGACGCAAATTGAGGCGATTCATGTGGAGACAAGCCAGTCTCCTACATCATCTGAGGACACTTCCAAGTACATTGAAATGGAAGACAATGTCCGAAGAATGCTAATAAGGTGCGCGCCAGAAATTTAAGATTTTAACAGGCCGCAACAATCCGCAACACCCAGGAGCTCTGAAGGCATCAGGCAAGCTCAATTCAGTCTACCTCAAATCGCGATCCCGAAGTTCAATGGAGATTATTTAAATTGGAGGCAATTCTTCGACCTTTTCACACAGATGGTCGATAATCAACATATGTCCAAATGCCAGAAGATGTGGTACCTCAAAACCAACCTGACGGAGGAAGCAGAAAAGCTCGTTCGTCATCTACCTCTCACAGAAGACAGCTATACCTCCGCATGGCAAATGCTGCAAGACAGGTACAACAATGTTAGAATGCTTTCGACGGCCTTCTTCAATCGGTTGCTTCAGCAGCCTGCTAGTACGACGGAGTCGGCGAGCAGTATTAAGGCACTCCATGATACAACAAACGATTGCTTGCAAGATCTCAAGAACCTTGCCATGGACACTAGCACGTGAAACGTGAAAACTAGATCGCGCAACGTACGTGCTTTACGAGCAATCATTAAAACAGCCAAGAGCATTGCCCTCTCTCAATGAGTTTCCAAGCTATTTGGAGATCCGATTCCAATCCTTAGAAACATTAGGAAATAAGGGCCGTTGTCCAGACGAGCACGACCGAAAACCAGCAGCACGGCCTTTCACATCAGTGGCAGCAGGGAACCCAATCAAGGCTACCTGTGTTTGCTGCAACAATGGCAATCACAACCTTTATGCATGCCCACATTTTTTGCGACTCATCCCAGAAAGCCGCCTATCAGCAGTAAGAAGATTCAAGTTCTGCATAAACTGCCTCAGTCTAGGGCACATGGCATCGGCATTTTTCGCACGAAACTGCACCAAATGCTCCGGAAAGCACAACACTCTCTTACATATAACTAAAGCAGTCGCCCCTAAGAATAAAGGCTATGTCTTCCTCAGCACGGGAATCATCAGCCTGGAGGACTTCAACGGTAACATCGTGCAATGTCGGGCACTACTAGACTCTAGAGCTATCAAAAAGGCTAAAGGTCCCATAATTTGCCGAAACAATGAGAATTCTCGAAATAGGAGAAGGAACCAAGCAGGCAAACAAACGAGTTAATATTGTGCTAAGGTCTAGAACGTCAAACTTCGCTGTCAACTTAGAGGCATTTGTGTTACGACAAATAACACCCAATCAACCAACTCTGAGGATCAACACCTCACATGGAACATTCCCACAGACGTCAGATTAGCAGACCCACACTTCGGCGAACCTGGGCCGATCGATGTATTAATTGGAACAGAACTTTTTCATTAAATCTTGACGTTGGACAACTCAACATTGGTGAGGGTCTGCTACTACTCCAAAACACGCATCTGGGCTGCATAGTTGCGGGCAAGGTATGAGGCATATCGCCACCCACGGCAGTTTGCGGGATCTCCATCGAGGATGAACTAAAACAAGACATCGAAAGGTTCTGGAAGGTGGAAGAATTTCAAGATTCAAAAGAATGTCACACCACCGAAGAAAGAAGATGCGAGGCCCACTTTGCAACAACCGCCACCAGACTCCCAGAAGGACGATTTGTGGTACAGCTCCCCTTCAAGGCAAACAAAAATGAATTGGGAACCTCACATGGCATGGCTCTTCGAAGATTCACAGCCGTGGAAAGGAGATTAGCAAAACAAATTGAGCTTAAAGAGCAGTACACTTAATTCATGGCCGAGTATAAACGCCTAGGTCACATAGAGAAGATCGATATCAGCAAAATTCAGGGACCGCACTACTATCTTCCTCATCATTGCGTACTTAAACCAGATAGTACAACCACGGAATTGCGGACCTACCATGCAAGACGAACTACTGACCACGCTTCTCTAATTTCGCCTACACAGATACATGTTTACAGCAGACATCGAAAAAAAGTTTCGACAGATACTTGGTCGATCAAGATGATCGACAATTTCAACTAATTTTGTGGAGAGATGACCCATCAGACGAACTCCAAGCATACCAACTCAACACAGCCACATACGGCACAGCAACAGCGCCGTACTTAGCCAAAAAATGCCTACAAAGGTTGGCTCTCGAAGGGGCAAGACGATTTCCACTAGGTGCAGAAGTGTTGAAAAAAACATTTTTACGTGGATGATGTCATGACGGGATCGGACAATTTAGCTACGGTAATCAACATGCAAGGGCAGTTAAATGAATTACAAAAGACGGCCGGATTCACCTTAAGAAAATGGTGTGCAAATGACCAAAACCTGCTGAAAATCATGCCGGCTAATGATGTTGCACTCCAACTCGATCTCGACATCAACAACACAAACCACATTAAAACGCTTGGACAGGGATGGGTCCCAAATAAAGACCAATTTGTCGTAAACCTTAAACTCACAAAAAATCGGCAAGTTAGCAAACGAACGGCTCTGTGTAACATAGCGCAGCTATTCGATCCACTTGGGTTCTTGGGGCCAGTAATAATTACGGCTAAGATGCTTATGCAAAAACTGTGCCCAAGTGGTTTCGACTGGGACACCCCCCTTTTTGAAGGACTCCAGGCAGAATGGGTGAAGTTCCGAGAAAATTAAAACGCCATTAAAAACACTCTCAACACCACGATTACAGGTGTGTGCCGCAATGTTAGCAGCAAAATTTGCACAGAAGACTGCGAGAATTACATGTGGACATATTCAGAGATTGTACTAGGATAGATCAACGCAACTTCGTCATCATTCCACACATTCTTGGCCAACAGAATCTCGGCCATCCACAGACTGACCGATATCAAACACTGGCGGCACGTTCGCTCTAGTGACAATCCGGCTGACGTACTATCTCGCGGAATACCTGCAGACAGATTAGCAACATGCATCTTACTTACTTACTTAACGGGCTCCCGACCCGTGGAGAGTCTCTGCCTGAGACACTGCAGCCTTCCATCCTCTGCGATCCCGGGCACGCTGCTTCCAGTTATCCAGACCAAGCGCTCTGGCATCCGCGATGGCTTGGTCTTTGAAACGGAGGTTCGGTCTTCCTTGTCGTCTCGAACCTGGAGGCTGGGATTCGAAGATCCTCTTAGCTGGAGCATTATTGTCCATTCGCTCGATGTGGCCGAGCCAATGTAGTCGACGTATTTGGGCCTTTTGGACTACATCCACTTCTTGGTACAGCTCATAGAGTTCGCGGTTGTATCTTCTCCTCCATTCGCCCTCCTCGCACACAGGACCAAAAATCCGCCGAAGAATTTTTCTTTCGAAGGAGCCCAGTATCAGCTCTCCCTTCATGCTTATCGTCCAGCACTCGGCGCCATAAAGCAGAACTTGCAGGGTAAGGGTTCTGTAAAGCATACATTTTGTCCTTCGAGTTAGGAGTTTTGAACCCAATTGCTTTGCCAAACCGAAGTAGCAGCGGTTTCCTAGGGTAATTCTTCGCCGGATCTCCACTAGGATGTCATTTGTGGAGTTCATGCTAACTCCGAGGTAGATAAACTCCTTAACTACCTCGAAATTGTTGCTATCAATAGTGACGTTCTGTCCTAGGCGGTGGACAGATGCCTGTTTGTTTGTTGATAGCATGTACTTAGTCTTGTCCTCATTTACTACAAGACCAACGAATTCCGCCTGTTCTTCAATGGCCGTAAAAGCCTCTATCACGGCACGCTGGGATCGTCTGCATACCCCAGTAGCTGAACGGATCTGTTGAAGATAGTGCCTTCCGTGTTGACACCTGCCCTGCGCACTATCTGCTCTAGCACGAGATTGAAGAAGTCACATGTGCATGTTTGGAATAGCTCGGAGGAACTACTTCCAAATTGCACTTTTCAGCGTGTGTTCTCCAGCGTCACGCTACATAGCTGGACCAGTTTTGCCGGGATCCCGAATTCGGCCATTACCACATAAAGCTCCTGACGATGAATGCTATCATATGCGGCGTTGAAGTCGATGAATAGGTGGTGAGTCTCGACTTGAAATTCATTGGTCTTTTCCAGGATTTGCCTTAGTGTGAAAATTTGGTCTATAGTCGATCTGCCGGGCCGGAAGCCACACTTATATGTGCCGATTAGTGTGTTGCAGAACGGTTTGAGACGTTCACACAGTACGTTGGATTGGATCTTGTATGCGACATTAAGCAGGGATATGCCTCGATAGTTCTTGCAAGACATAGGATCGCCTTCTTTGTAGAAGGGGCATATGGAGCTGATAGTCCATTCATCGGGCATACTTTCTTCCACCCATACTTGGTTGATGATTTGGTGCATGCGCCCTACCAAAACATCACCACCGTGTTTCAAGAGCTCCGCTGGTAAACCATCAGAGCCGGCGGCCTTGTTCTTCTTTAGCTTTTTTATTGCTAAGCCAACTTCTTCTATACTGGGTGGTTAAACTGGATCTTCATTGACTGGACGTGGGTTCTCTTCTTGCCCTATCACTCTCTCTACATGATGCCCATTTAGCAGCTGCTGGAAGTGCTGCTTAAACACATCTACTATTCCCTGCTCTTCGGTGACTAGGTTTAAATCACTGTTTCGAAGAGCCTGCTTTCCGGTCTTTAAGCCAGCAGCCAGTTGCTTGGCTTTCTTGTAGAACTTCCGAATGTTGCTTCGACCACGGGACTCTTCGATCTCCTTGAGCTGGGAGACGGCGTAGGCCCTCTTCTTTCTACGCAGGATTTTCTTCTCCTCCCGCCTCCTGGCTCGATACTCTTCCCTCGCTGCCCTTGTTTTGCGCTGCAGCGCCTTCAGGTGTGCTAAGGCGTCCAACGTCGAATTTCTTCTTCTGGGCTGAACTTAGCCGCAACAAGAAAATGGTCAGAGTCGACGTTTGCCCCTCGGAATGTGTGCACGTTGGGGATGTTGGATGCATGCCTCGCGTCGATTAGCACATTGTCGATTTGGTTGGCGGTTCGACCGTCTGGAGAGCGCCAGGTTGCTGTGTGGATCCTTAGCCTTGGAAACCTAGTGCTACATATCACCGTATGACGAGCTGCCGCGAAGTCAGTTAGTCGGTAACCGTTGTCTGTAGTCGTTTCGTTTATTCTGTGCTTACCAACTAACCCGCCAAAGATGTTTTCCTTTCCGATTTTAGCATTGAAGTCCCCGAGCACAACTTTGACATCGTACTCCGAACAGGCTTCGTAGGCTCCATCCAGGAGGTCATAAAACTCCTCCTTGATAGGGTCTTCAGCCTCGTCGGTAGGGGCGTGTGCACATATTAAGCTTATGTTTTGGAAAGTAGCTTTGATGCGGATCACAGCTAGGCGATCACTTATCGGCTTAAAGTCAATAACTTTTGTCCTAAGCCGATTTCCCACGACGAATCCGCATCCTAATACATGCAATCTTTTATGGCAGCTGTAATAAATATCGCAATTTTTCCTTTTCATCATACCTGATCCTATCCATCGTATCTCCTGGATCGCGGTAATATCTGCCTTGTACCGCGTGAGGACGGACTTAAGTTTTTGAGTAGCACCTGGGGTGTATAGCGTTCGCACGTTCCAGGTACATACTCTTAAATCGTTGTCCGTTGACGTTCCGGGTCTGGTTGCCGTTTGAGCGAAATCGTTATCCGAGGCTTCACGTGTCTCTTTCATAACTAACGTTTTTTTTTACATGGTCGGGAAGATAGCCCGACGGCACAACCCCCAACCTGGAGGGCCAGGCCCTTGACCTTAGGACAGCAGGCCGGTTATTCCGGTGCCAGTAACCCACTTTGGGATGTGAGCGCTGCCGTTGGCCCATTAAGTTTTCATCCGCCACCAACTCTTCTCCAACACCCTGGCTCGGTATTGGAAATCCCTATAGACCTGGCATCCGAATATGTCAGAGCAGCTCTATAGGGATTACACTAAATAGTTCGGCCTGACTGGAACTGTAGACGCCACCGTTGGCTCCATCTAGGGAACTCCTCCGCTGCTGTCTGGTACCAGAGGAGGTGTCTTAGTGAGAAAACAACACTTCTCCCCCCTCTCTCGTCTGCTGCCACCAACGACCTTCCAAAGGGGTTGGTTACCCAATCTCCAGTCGAGGTACGAGGCACCCACCAGTCACCACGTGGACGTGAGAGTAGGAGTTGATAGTGAGAGGCTAGGTGAGAACGCTTGTGTTCTCATGACATCGCATCACTACCCTGTAACACCAGTATCAGTACAAACGCTTTTATTATGAAATTATTCAGTAACTAAATATTAAATTGTTTTTTTGTATCAAAAGAAGGCATTTGTTGACGCGAAAGCAGTCCTGCCCTAATAAAACGATCTCGTTTATTTTCTCCAAAAACTGCACTTGAAGCTTCTGTCACTAACTTGACGCAGCGCTCTACGGCTTGTGTGTGGCATGGGAAATCTTTAATGTTCTGACAGGTGGCGAAACCATATTTTACAATAACTTTCAACTTTTCATCAGATATGTCTGTGGTCAGGGGAGGCTCAGTTTTCTCACAGTCTTGCCACATAATAAGATCAAAATAACTTTGAACATCAAAATTTAATGTAGGCACTTGAAACTTTTGAATTTCTCGAGCATTTTTTGTCCTTGCCTTCAAAATTCTTCGATATGCCAGCTCTCGTATTATTTGTTTTTCATCTCCAGCATAGCAATAAGAAGATTTTCTGTGTGACCGAAATATCCATTTCGTTGGATTACCTTGTCAACGATTTTCTTCATATTCGTGTCCAAATAGCGACTTAGACTTATGGTTTGCCACAGGTGCTTAGCTCCGTTTATACACGAGGGATTACATTTTATAGAAAACCACATTGGACCATAGACTCTCATTATGTATGTGGCTAATATCACTAATTTTTCTTCGGTATCCGTTTTAGTAGCATATAACCTCAGAATTCGATTTGCTGTTGTAAGCCATCTAGAATGGTTAAATGGTCCAGGTTCAATATTAGCAAAATCGGAAGAAAAAACACCAGTGCTGATAGCGGTCATTATATCGTAGAGATATTTTTGGTCGGTACTCAAATTGTTGTTGGTGATTTGAGGTAATTGTGTAGGAATGACGGCAAATTGGACTGTTGGCATTGTCGCACATTTTTGTAATTCAGATCCAATGCCACCTGAAAAGCATTTTGGTCCAGTAGTTTTCCCATCTAAATGTAGTAACAGATGTCGCAGTGGTAATTCATTAGAATGCAGCTGGCATATAAACCACTGTAATGGTTTATTAATTTCTTCTTCCATCAGACGAACAATACCACCTTTAAAACCTGTATTCACTACTGTTCCATCGCAACCAACAGTAGGTATTTCACTCAGTTTCACTGATTTGGATTTCAAGTGAGTTATTATAGAATCTTTAATTCCTTTAGCAGTTCCCAACTCACACGTGACATGCCCAAAAAAATTGTTTCCAGGCTCCGATAAAATCACATAATGGTCTTCTACTACTGTTTTTCTATAAAATTTACTATTCTTTTGGATATTAACCAATGTTTTATCCTTTCTGCCATCAAAATACATGCCGCATAGGATTTCCTTGCGATCTGCATCCTGTAAAGCTGATCTGACCTTAGTTCTTGCACGACGCAACTTTGACCGATGAATGAAACCACTTGGATCGTCTGGTGAAATGCCAACATCTTTTAGTACAGAAGAAGCTATAATAGCGCCGGCTCTATCAGAAACTCCAGTACGATCGCAGGCAAGGGCTAATGATGGCAAATTTAATCTCTCTTTTTTTGGTGGCGGCGAAGCTTTTGGTTTTGGCGTTTCAGGGAAAAGATTAGAAGCTACGCTATCACTGAAACTATTGCTTTCCATTGTCGAGTCAACACGTAAAGAACGAGAACAACACGGTTTGTCAAAATCAGTTGTTTTTGTGTGCAACATATTTTGTTCTTTTCTTTCTTGTTTTTTTTTTTTTTATTTCTTACAGTTGCAATTACATCCACACCGCCTATCATCATTTTCCTTGTTGATCTTTGATCGAGTAAAAAATATATTTCTTCTTTGGGAACACGGCTGTCTTTTGAACAATTACAATTTGATATAACTTGGCATTTGCAACTGCAAATATCAAATCATTAATGGGACTCAGTTACAAACTTATTAATTTTTTCTTGGCAGTTTTTGTTTGTTTGACGGCCTTTATAAGGTTTCATTAAGGTCCTATATTTGTCGTGATATGAACGAATAAGTTGATATATTCTCTTCAGGCCAACTGTTTGGAGCGACGCTTTTAGCCAAATTTCCAAGACTTCCTGAGCCAATCTTTCGGATATTTCATGAACAGTTGGCTCTTTTGTTGTTTTTTCAGGCTTTAATTCATATTTAATGAACAGATAATTTTTCATAACCTCATAATAAGTAGGTAATTGAGAGGCGGGTAACTTCTCTGGTAAACCAAACACAGGACAGGTGGTCGTTCGTCGGGTTTTGACTTGAGACATTTTTAAGAAAAAATGTGTCCTTTTCTAAAATATTACAATAATTACTTCAACTGTGAACAGAAAATTGAAAATATACTACTAACATGAGGATTAATTCTTGATATTAGCCAAAAAATTCAAAGCGTTTCACAAAAGAAATAATAAACTCGCGAGTTGACTGAATGGCGGTCGAACAACGTTTGAAGAAAATTGTGAAATTACCTCTCTTACCCCACTACCCCCAAAATATTTAGCGCATACCTACGGTTCAAGATCAATATCTTTTTTTATATTATGCTAACAAGCCAACACTGAGAATGTCATTTATAGTTAATACGATATTTGTGATTTTTTGACCAAATTCATCAATTTCTCCAAACTTAATGATGTTGGGGGCACCTGTAAACATATCGTGCGCCAACTAAAATTTTAGGTGTATATTTGTGAGTTAATAGAGCAACTTTTTACAGGTATGCCAAAGCAATTATAAAATTTTTAAAAAGTCGCTCCACCCTACTGGACAATCAGGCGGTGATAGGATGCATGGAACAAACAAACATCACAACATCATTGGCATTGGAATGTGTACTTAAGCTCAATAAGTGTTCATCTAAAAATGAAGTAACACTGACTTGGGTACGAGGACACATAGGGATCGAAGGCAATGAAAAGGCGGACTCCCTAGCAAAACAGGGGTCAACTGAAAAGTTCTAAGCATAAGTCGAAGAACATTGAAATGGGTGGTGGCTTTGTCTACAGGACATGGTAATTTCGGGTATCACCTAAGGTAAATGGGCCTTAGAGAGGATGATACTTGTAAACTATGCCTGGAGGAATCTGAGACAGCGGCACATATACTGTGTCAATGTCCGGCGTTGGCTAGCAGAAGAATGAGGATCTTGGGACATCATTATGTCGAGACCCAGTCAATAAAACAGATCTCCCATAAACAGATGCTAGCGTTAACACTAGGATAGGAATCGAGCCCAGAGAAGAACTGTGGAGAAATCCAGAGAAACTCTCTGAGTAAGATTTACAGTAGTAGAGAGACGAAAAGAGACCCGGAATTGGAGTCTCTTTCCTTTTTGTTTTCTTCAAATTGCCCCCGCAGACAGTTTTGCTTTAAGTGAAAGCAACAAAAGACAGGCTGAACAAGAAATTGGTCGCACGTATCAGTATGTAATAGAAATTATAAATAAATATATAGTTGGCGCAACAGGCCCGTAGGGACCCTGGGCCTAGCTTCTCACAACCATTCGTGTTGTGTGAGTTTTTCATTTTTGGGACGAAAGGAAGGGGATCTACAGTTCGTTCGCGAATAGGTGGCGCAGTGGAAAAAAACCTTAAGTTGGAAGGGATTCGAACCTGGACCCCTCGCTTAGTAGTCTAACACACTAACCACTAGCCACTGCACCGACGCAATAGAAATTAACCAAACGAAATACCAATATGATGGTAGTATCCAATATGAAAAGGAACTAAAACTCATAAACCATTGTATCACGAATAATAATTGTAAGCTAGAACAAAACAATGTAATAGAAATAAAAAAAAATTTATGACACTACTTTAATATGCAAAAACATGAACGATCAAAAATTAATAAACAATTGTGACGATAGGAAAATAAGGTTAAATTCAAATATTTTTGTAACAATCAATAATTGTACTATTGAAATAATTAACCAAACCTTTAGTAATAACAATATCCAATTAACCGAACGATTTTTTTACGCAGATGAAATAATTTATAATTTTGCGAAACAATTAAGCTAGGAAGATATTGTAGTAAAAAGTATCGCAAATCTAGAAAGTATCAAAATATTAAAATGTCATAAGAATATTAATTATATTGCTAGCTCAACCATAATAATTATTGCAATAATAAAAGTTTAAATTAAAAACATAAATGGTATAAATCCAATACGTAATCAAATTCAGGAGAATTTTAATTTTAACGGAGGAGAGGTTACATATCCCATAGCGGCGTGTGACTTTTCTATATTTTCCATTCCCAAGTAATATGATTACATACTTTGTTTTACCAAGGTGTCGAAGAACTCATAAAGTTCATCGTACACGCGCATGCAACAATATCCAGGCGCATGCATATTTTTGCATATGCTGAGCAAGCAAAATAAAGTACAGATAAGTAACCAAAATTTATAATCGAATTTAGTTAGTAAGAAACCTTTGTAGCAAGATAACGGCAATAAAGAAATATTTTTTTTTTCCCGAGCGGGTAACCAAATGTTGTTAGTTAAATAAAGAAACTTATAAAAAAAGGAAAGTCATTGTTAAGTTTTGTACATGTTTTTACAATGAATCCTATATTAACAAGTCAAATATGTTTCATTATATGACAGCTATTCTAACGCCATTTGGAATTATTAGCTTCAGTCGTCGTTAATCACTGATGATTAGTGAAACCATTAGTAATTTCTTGTAATGATGTTGCTGAGAAAATCGAAATGTCAGTGCCAAGTTTTATGACGTTAGCTTCATTATAACTTAACATACTTCACAAAATCTAGTAGTTGTAATCTATATTCCAGAAAATGTTACTTCAATGCACAAAAAGAAGACATAACCATGAATGTAAAACTGTTCCACGCAGATTATCCGCAAATAAAAAATATGTTCTTAAAGTGAAATCAGGTTTTTATCCCCGAAGATTTATTATGTCTAACTGTCAAACAGCCGTGCTATTTATATTCCCTGGTTATATCTTATATTAAGTTTTTTGTCTGATGATGTTCCGGAAGATCACAAAAAAAGGAGATAAAACCAAATGGCAGCTGAAAACTTGCAGGCCTTTGTGGCCAGATCAGTGTTTTATTGGAAAATTGTTGATAAAAATATTGTAAAGTGTAAATAATAGGAAAAAATAACATTCTAGTATTGAAAATTTGCATTATTATACCAGGAAGGTATATTCACTTTGTCATTACATTTGTAACGCCAAGAAGGTGTCAGCGGAGACCTTATAAACTATATATATTCTGAATCAGGATCACATTCTGAATCGATTTAGCCATGTCCGTCTGTCTGTCCGTCCGTCTGTCTGTTGAAAGCACGATAGCGCCCAAAGGAATTGACTGAGGTAAATGAAATTTGGTGAAATGACCTCTTTTTATCGTCGCCAGATTGGTATTGAAAATGAGCTATGTCGGCCAAATAGTTCTGGAACCCCCCAAACATCAATATTAGACCCATGTGTCTCTCTGTCTGTTGAAAACATAATGGCGTCGAAACAAATCTACCTATGCAAGTGGAATTTTGTGAGAGGACATACTTTTATGGTCGTCAGGTTGATATTAAAATTTGCCTATGCCGGACCCATGTGTCTCTCTGTCTGTTGAAAACACGACAAAGTCCAAAGGAATCAACCTAGGCCAATGAAGTTTGGTGAAAGCAATTATTTTTATCTTCGTTAGGTTTGTATTAAAAATGGGCTATGTCGGTCAAGTAGTTCTGGTATCACCCATGCAAAACTAATATTTGAAAACACATGTTAAAAACATATTAGCGTCGAAAAGAATCTACCTAGGCAAGTGAAATTTTGTGAGAGGAGTTTTTTTTATTGTCGTCAAGTTTGTATTAAAATTGGGCTATGTCGGCCAAGTAGTTCTGGTACCTCCCATACAAAACTAATTTTGAATGACTTGTATGCAATGGAAGGTATCGAAACATTGGCCAGGTCGATAATAAAACTTTTTTATCAAAAGTATTTGTTAAAGCTGAAAATCTTAATAAACATTTTTAAGACAAGCTCCTAAGAATGTTTGGCAACAGTGACTATAATGTGTTCCACCGAACCAAAGTTAGTTACAAAGAAGTAATAATGATATTAAAGCTTATTTTCAATTATAATGATGTTATAATAAATATGAAAACAACAGTTTCCTAACATTCTGTTGTTATTTTCTTGTAGCTTCATTTCAATAGCATTTCAAGAAAATTGAAGTTGTAATAATGGTTCATGTTTTAATAAAGTTTTTTGTAACAACCGCCATATTTTTCACCATTTTATTCACGTATTTGACCCAGGGATCCCAGATTAAAACAAAAAAAAAATTCCCCTTTTTTTAAACCAAAACGATATTTTTTCCCCTTTTTCAAAAATAAAAATCTTTTTTTTTTCCCCAAAAACAAAAAACCCTTATTTAAGTTTTATTTTAACATTTTATGTCTTATAAAGAGTTTTACATTGAGAGGTGTTATTGCGAACGACCCGATATTTCGGTAGCTGTCACTTTTGAAGCTTTTATTCTTTGACATTTGACAAGTAGAAACTACGCCATTACTAAAAATGGAACGATACACGCTTCAACAACGAATTGAAATTATTAAAATTCACTACAAATATGGTAAAAATCTTGCATTCACAGTTCGCGAAACTAAAGCATTTTTCGGTCGTCGTGAAGCACCTTGTCGGACCGCAATACAGAAATTGGTCGAAAAATTTGAGCTGTTGGAACAAGTTAGTGATGTGAAGAATAAAACCCGTGCACGTCGCTCAAGAACAACTGAGAATATTGCTGCTGTAGCCCAAAGTGTTGTTATCTCTCGAAGAGGTGATCACAATTGGCCATCGAGATCTTGTGATTTAACACCTTGCGACTTCTTCCTTTGGGGCCACGTGAAATATAAGGTCAACAGCTCAGCGTCGATTCAAGACCTCAAAGATAAAATGACATGAGGCTATCGAGGACATAGGGCAGCCACTTTGCGATATGGAAAATTTCATGAGAAGGATATGGTTCTGTATGCGTGCTCGTGGTGGCCATTTGGCTGATGTTGTTTTTCATTAGTAACCGCATACCTTCCTCTTTATTATGAAATAAACATACGATCATTTATCTCAAAAAATTAAAATTTTCTTTGAATACCGAAATAGCACCTCTTATTGGAAAACTCTTTATGAATATCTTAGAATTTAGCGCACAAAAAATAATAGGAACGCATTAATTTCAGTCAGTATTACGAAATACTAAAAAAAACGAAAGATATCGATATGACATATGAAACGCCAAACGCCAAATTATGAATGCATTCAACATGAAACAAAGTTGTAAGTGAGACGTTACGTGGGCCCATTTAAGATCATGATCATTGAATGAGTTTTTTTTTGTAGTCTTTCGAAGACTTTATTTAATATATTTTAATATGTTCTGATTTTTAAACATTTCTTCTATTAAACACTTTTTTGGAATCGCGTGAATTTTCCGGAAACATTAATGTTCGTGACAAAAATAGTATTCGTTGAAAGATTTTGGTCAGAAATCGCAGCAAATTCGAACTTCCAATAACAAACTTCAGATATTAATATCTTTCAGATCGAATACATTTAGGTACCTTTCCTTTTAAATATATTTCATAATTTGTTTGTCTACATGTAGACTTAAAAAGTATTCTAATAATAACTTATTTCAAACTTCTCTAATGTTTATAGAAACATTTTTCATACAACTCAACAGTTTGTTAAATGCAACATGTTTTCGTTGAAACAACATAATAAAAACTATTATTTAACCAAAAATAACCTAAGTAAAACTCAAATACTACAAACTTGTTGCAAAATATTAGGGGAAATGCGGCTATTTTGGTTACAATATGAGATGTGACAACGTTACTGTAATGCTTAGGAAATAAGTTGATAGTTATATTAGAGTTGTATGTACCAAATTATAACCGAAGTGTGCTATTCGGGCATGGGTCTAATATTGATTTTGTGTGGAAGGTACCAGAACTACTTGACCGACATAGCCCATTTTCAACGACTCATTTTTAACAACGATAAAAATAAGTCCTTTCACAAAACTTTATTCGCCTAGGTTGATTCCTTTGGACGCTATCGTGTTTTTAACAGACAGAGAGACACATGGGTCTAATATTGATTTTGTATGAGAGGTATCAGCACTACACCTCCGTCAACTTGGCAGATCATATATGTCAAAAATTGATTTTGAATAAACCTGAACTATATGCTGATTTTGTGCTAAGTTTTTGATTTTCGTGCTCCAACGGTTTCCGAGAAAATCGACCTCTGCCAAGTTACCCTCAAGCCAGCAGAGCACATAGTTATATGTCATATTGATGGCTGATTTATGTTAAGTTTTCAGCTTCGTAGCTCAAGCCGTTTAGCTAGAAATCGCATTAAAATTCATTATTCTAACAAGTTCATAGCAAACTGTTAACGCAAATCCTAAAAACGGACGAAAATCGAAAAAATAAGAAATATGTATCTCTGATTTATTTGCTTTTGATTTGCTAAGTCATTGATTTTTGTGCTGTCCTAATTTAGCCTCTAATCCAAGTTTTAGGTTTGGCTCTGTTAGTAAAAGACCTTTTACAGAGTTCTGCTTAAAATTTCAGCTGCATGAAAGGAAAATCAGAATGCAGAACGTCGACATTGTGGCGCCATAGCAAAAACAAAGGAAACAAATTGTGCGAATCGTCGAAAATAAAGTCGCTGTATATTGTCAATATTATGTTCGCCCGGTGTAATAATATTGATCGCATATGAATGAGGATCGACATTGTGGCGCCTTAAAAAAAATTAGTGCACATTCATATTAAAAAAATTGCGGTTCGCATGCAGGATACAGAATGCTTACCAGATGAATTGCAGGTGGAAGGGTGGGAAGGAAAGAAAGGAATCCATAAATGACCGTGACAAATTTCTGGTGGATGTACGCATGTATTCGTAAATTAGAAAACGAATGCATTAGTATAAACAAAAAGTAGGCGTACATTTTAAGTTTTTTAAGCGAAATATTACTACTAATTATGTGCTCCAAGAATTGACACACATTCCCCCATGGTATTTGTTTTAATCATTGTTTTTGGAGGACTAATGAAAGTATGTGAATTGTCGTTAAGTTTTGTTGGTCAGCCAACATGATCGTACCAGGCAAACAGCTTAATGACACATATAGAATTAGTCGGTAAGTTCATCTACCTTTATCCGAAGATTGGGCACCTTGTCGTGGTGGGGCGGCTTAAGTAGAGGAAAAGGATGCTAGATCAGGGTAGTGGCCCAAATCCTCTGGTAGAGCTGAATGCGAATCGAAACACCAAGAACCAATCAGATCCATCGATCAACCCTTAACTCCAAGACGACTGTTCTGCAATGTCGAGGGAGCTGTGATATTGTAGGTAAAACTACTGGTTCACAGTGTTCAGTGGTAATTGAACCGCTAATGGAGACTCCTCAGGGGCAGCTCAATCTTCTGTTGTAATTTAGTTGTGTAGGATAGGTATTGGGGATCTCTGCCTATAAGGTCTGTTTAACTCTTCCCTACTCGTGGGTACGCATATGGACCTAAATAAAATAAATAATGATAATGTTTCTTCGGAAAACGAGGTGGAATGCTTAGAAGGGGTCGAGAAGGCATTGGAAGGCGCTGACATGAACCCGAATAAGCTCGATGGGTCAGTGGACTCTGATGGGAAAACTAAATTCGTCTACGTTGATTCCTTTGGACGCTATCGTGTTTTCAACGGAAAGAGAGACACATGGAATCTGCGGCGCAGAGATGCTTTACCGGCTGAAGGCGCAAGCATTTCTCTCAGCTCTTCGGCGGTGCATTTGAAAAGGAGCAGGTCAGTGGAGGTCTCACCAACTGATGCTGACCAACCCCTTGCATTGGGCTCTGCCTTCTTTTCTGCCGAACCGAAAAGCAAGAAGAAGCGACCCAAGCTCGTAAAGAGAATCAAACCCGCTCAAATGAAACCGGTGCTGCTACCAGCAATGGAATCAGTACTGGGGGACGGAAACCGGATGTTGCGATTGCACCTACGCACGTGAACTCAAAACCCGCATGCGACCCTTGTGGCTCTATGTCCGATTCACTCGGCAATTTGAGCACGGGACAAGCTGCTACCCACTGCACTGCCACTGACGGCCATACTCGGGATATCTCTATGGTTGAACGGGCTCCTGAAGAGGCGGGCTCTAAGCGGCGCCTGTCTGAGGGACAGCGGAAGAGGAAAAGGAAGAAGCTGTTGGATCTGCGGCGGTATAGGGAAAGCAGGCAATGATAATAGCATGAGTGCTGCAGAGTACAAACACTGCAAAGCCCATCTTTTGAAGCTTGTCGCGGCAACGAAAGGCACAAAAGCCTGGATAGAGCAGAAACCGTCACAATGAAGATGGTAGCTCTCTAGTTGTGAGATATGCCAAATAGTGCAAATAGAGGACGTAACCCAGAGTCTACATCCATTTTGTTTACTCAGATAAACTTTCAACACTGTAAGGCTGCTACCTCTCTTTTATGTAGTAGGCTTGCGGTCCGTAGAACAAAGAGCTGCATAACATCCATCCAAGAACCGTGGGTGTGGAAAAATCGCATCTGTGGCCTTGGTGAGTTGAGCGGTTCGCTCAACGTTCTTTACGATAAGTTGTCCGAGAGACCTAGGACGTGTCTTGCTGTACTGAAATCCCTCACGGCAGCTACAATCAAACGGTTCTGTTGCCAGGCTAACGGCAATTGGGAAACCTTTGTCATTGCATCGGTTTATATTCTCTACGACTCTTTAACTCCTCCACCACCAAATGCTGTTGTTGAATTCGTAGAGTACTGCGAGTCCAAGAAGATAGGTCTTATCTTATGTTGAGGTGCTAATGCACAAAACACTGTTTGGGGCAGCAGCAAGTGTAATATACGAGGAGATCGTCTTCTGGACTTCATCCTATCGTCTGACATCACCATCAACAATGTAGGTTGTCGACCTACATTTGTTACAGCCAGGAGACAGCAAGTAATTGATGTTACCATGTGCAACAGGCATTGCAAGACTATCATAAATTGGAGAGTATCACCAGATAGCACTTTGTCAGATCACAGATACATCGAATCTCAAATAACGAACAACAATACTCCAGCCAAAACTGACGTTGCTCCTTTTTCCTGACGGGCGCTCCGAGATATGCTAATGCTTCCTGTGTGTAGAATTTCATCAGTCGTAAATATTCTATTGCCAATCTTGATTGCCAGCAGGTAGCTCCTTTCAAACGGAAGTACAAAAGTTTTAAGATTATCTTAATCAATAAATACGCCTGGATATTTTCCTCGGACGAACCATCGATGGTGATACATAAATGGAATCCTTCAGGCTCAAAAACTAAATCCTGCTATAATTTAAGCTCAAAAAATAAATCTAGCTATAATCCTAGGTTAGCTTAATACTTTAAACTTAAAACTTTTATCATAATAATAATTCTAACTCCTTTAACCTTGCCTTACCCCCTCCTCTTAGTAACTTCCCTAATTCCAATGATAATATTCCTAGCTCTCATCCCCATAACAGAGTGTCTTTCCTAGATCCAACGCTACATCCCATTGACAAGATCACAAAAACAACTGATGTTTGTGATGATTGTTCGCTCTTGACTTAAATCTTATTTAGAGGATTGCAATTATAGTGTCCTATTTAGAATTCATGTTTCTAAACCATTTTTGGCGTCCTCTGGTATACCACAGGGTACTCATTTAGAACCTTTGATCTTTAATTTGGCAATAAATGATGTAGTGCATGTCATTTTACTATCTGACATGGAGATTTACGCAGATGATATGAGATTTTCTAAACAAATATCTTGCACGGCTGACTCTCTCTCACCTCAAACTGACCTTAACCACTTCTACACACGGTGCCAACAGAATCGTTTAGATCTTAACGTGAAAAAATGTCAAGCTATTACATTTTCTTCTCAAGTCAACCCTTGCCTCAAAGATCTTATTTCATTAACAACGAGTCTGTTTCTACCGTTTCATCTATTCGTGATCTGGGCATTATCTGCGATGCTCAACTTAACTTTCGGCCTCACATCGACAACATTATTAGCAGAGCTAACTCTGCACTCGGCTTCATTAAACGTTGGTCAAAGGAGTTCTTTAACCCCTATGTTACTAAATCCCTTTATACGACGTTTGTAAGACCACTTCTTGAATATGACAGCCAGGTGTGGTCACCTTATAATCAGATACAAATTCTGAGAATCGAAGCTGTCCAGCGTAGATTCCTTCGTTTTGCCTTACGTGCTCTTGATTGGGATGACCCTCACAATTTACCTCCCTACGAGAATCGCTTAAAGCTGCTCGACTTACAAGCTCTTAAGACTCGACGTGATATCGCTGATATAATTTGTATTCACCAGTTACTAGCCGGATTGCCCACATCCCCATCACCGCACTGACTATGGCAGCATGAGCCTTTAACAAGAATGCTTTACAAAGCAAACATGTTTATCAACTTATTTGACATAAATTGCACCACATCAGCTATTAAAATGGCGCTTCACAATTTACCCCAACCTTGAATATACCATTTCCGTCTAACTTACAAAAATTATATTTAAAACTCATGTATTTTATCTTATTCGATTTAACCATCAATATTTGTCTTAAGCTTACTAGATTGTTTAGTTTTGTTTTACGATTGTATTAAGCAATATATATATATACAACTTGCCGAGGCGGATTGTGGCAAATGCGTCATGACTGGGGTGAACAGAGGCTGCCCTCAAGGTGGTGTTCTGTCTCCCCTCTTATGGTGTATGGTAGTGGACTCTCTGCTAACGGCTATCAATCTTCCTGGAACCTACAACCAAGCCTATGCCGATGATGTCGCCGTTCTATCTGTCGGTTCAGACCTAAGGATCGTCTACTCTCGGGCGCAGAGATCTTTGGGCCTAATCGATGATTGGTGCACATGAAATGGGCTTTCAGTGAATCCTCTTAAAACTACGGTTGTTCTCTTCACGAGAAGGAGAAAGATCACTGGTCTCACTCAGGTTGTGCAAAACGGCGTCACTATCCCGATATCCGATGAAGTCAAATATCTGGGAGTAATCCTCGATGGAAAGCTTCTTTGGTCGAAGCATGTTGAATCAAAAACCGCTAAAGCGCTGTCAACTTTCTGGCAGTGCAAAGGCGCTTTTGGCAAGACAAGGGGCTTATCTTCTAAAAGGGTCCTTTGGATCTATACGGCAATGATAAGACCACTTCTCTCATATGCATCGGTTGTATGGTGGCTTTCGCGGAAAAGTGTTACTGCCTCTCTTGCCAAACTTCAAAGAACGGTTGGACTTGGATGCACAGGGTCCTTCCCCCTCTTGATATTTTTATTATGGGGTGTACGCTGAAAACCATTTCTCGGTTAAAGAGGGGTGGCTTTTGGTACCACGCGCATTGGAATTTTGGGGAACTTGTGCGAGAATTATCCTTTGACCCCTGTCTTATGGATATGCCGTCTGACGCAATGACCCCAGAAATCCTACTGCGACAAAACTACCATGTCAACTTTCCTCAGGAAAGGGAATGGCTTCGGTCAGACTCCGAGCCTGGGAAAGAATGCCATCGTGTATTCACGGATGGCTGCAAAACCGAACAAGGGTCTGGTTCTGGTGTCTTTGTGGAAAGCGAGAACATTAGACTACACTACCCCTTAGGTAGTCTGTCTGTCTTCTATGCGCTATATTGTGACAAACAGGTGGAGGGCTAGAAGCATATGCGTTTGCAGTGATAGCCAACCTGCATTAAAAGCGTTGCTTAATCCTCTTACCTCGTCCAAGTTAGTGCTCGAACTCAAGCCTTCTCTGAACTTAGTCGGAAGGCTCAACCCCGTCAAACTTGTTTGGGTCCCAGGTCACACTGGCATCCAGGGAAATGAGATCGCTGATGAGCTTGCCAGACGGGGTTCAGAAGAGGCTTTCTCAGGACCTAAACCTGAGTTGGGTCTGTATGCTTCTGTGGTTAGGTCATCCATAGATACTTGGGTTTCTCGTGAACACGAGCGTCGGTGGCGTGACTGTGCTGAGTGTAGGCAGACCAAACGACTGCGTGCGGACATCTGCAAAAAGTCCGCGTCTTTCCTCCTATCTCTTAGGAGAATCGACTGCAGACTGCTTGTGGGCGTCATTTCGGGCCACCAAGTTTTTGCCAAACACTTAAATGTGTTGGGCTTGAGCAACACCACTATCTGTCCTGCTTGTGGAGAGGACGATAATACAGCGGAACACTTCCTCTGTAGCTGTCCCGCCTTTGCTCGCATCAGGTGGCGGATGTTTGGGGCTGATGTGGTGAGTGCCGAACATCCAAGCTCTTCATCACTGAAGCTCCTTCTTATCTTTCTTCGAAAGACGGGAAAACTAAGTACAGTAATATAAAGTGTCTGTTTGACAGTACAATGGACCTGTAGTTTGTGTCTGAGTGCTCCATCGGATAATAACAACATCCGACAACCAATTGAGACACATGGGTCTAATATTGATTTTGTATGAGAGGTACCAGAACTACTTGACCGACAGAGCCCCTTTTCAATACCAACCTGACGCCGATAAAAATAATTCCTTTCACCAAACTTGATTCACCGACGTCAATTACTTTGCACGCTATCGTGCTTTCAACAGACAGAGAGACTCATGGGTCCAATATTGGTTTTGTATGGGAGGTACCAGAACTACTTGACCGACAGAGCCCCTTTTCAATACCAACCTGACGCCGATAAAAATAATTCCTTTCACAAAATTTTACTAGCCTATGTCAATTCCTTTGGGAGCTATCGTGCTTTCAACAGACAGACAGACAGACGGACATGGCTAATTTGATTCAGAATGTGATGCTGATTCAGAATATATATACTTTATGAGGTCTCCGGTGACTCCTTCTTGGCGTTATAAATGTATTGGCAAAGTTAATATACCTTCCTGTGGAGGGTATCAAAATCCGGATTTCCCGTGAAGGTGGCGGTAGTTCTCTTTTCTGATATGAACAGCCAATTGGAGTAGCACGCAAAAACCATTATATAGCGTGTTTACTGCTGGTGTGATGTCTGAAGCGCGATTTCAATAAAAGAAAGCATGCGTGTATGTGGGTATTATTATTATGTGAAAGGGGTGACAGTACTGCGCCCTTTTGGTCTATTGTACCCCTACTTACGCCTCAGAAGTGTTCCCTCGCATTATTATTCATTTTGGAATCATTTTAGAGGTTCTTGTACTTTTGTTTCGGAAGAAATCCGTTTTATAGCACTCTCTCTAGTCCAGTTTTCTTTAAGAATTTTAGGATGAGAGCTGGCTCCAGATGGTACTTGCCCAAATATTTCAGCCTTTTGTGGGTCAGTGCACCAGCACGTGTTCTGGGATTTCTTTAGATATACCCATTTTCCTTAGGTGTTCCTTGAGTCTACAATGCCCCGTTAGGATTAGGATATTCATGCCGATGCAAGCTTGGAATTTTTTCCGGTTGTATTGCCTCAGAAGTTTCTTGGCCTGCCTCATGCAATGAGTGTTATACCAGGTTCTTCTCCTGTTTTCTTTCTCTAGTTTCCTAAATTCGGTTTTGAGGGTGTGATCTCCTATCTCTTGCTAGGGAGTCTGCTATTTCATTACCCTCTATTTGCATATGGTCAGGCACCCAATAGAGGGTTGTTTTGTTTCTCCTATCCAATTCATAAAATTTTTGTAGGCATTCCCACACAAGTTTGGATGTGATGTAGGAATTAAGAGCCATAATAACAGCCTGGAAATAGCTATAGGTATCACAGTTGGTTTTGTTTCTGTCGAAGTTAGTTTGAACACATCTTTCTATGGCATAGATTTCAGTCTGAAAGATGGTGGTACTTTTGCCCATTGGTTCAGAATATTTGGTTCTAGGCCCGAATACTCCAACTCCAGCTTCCCCATTAGTTCTTGACCCATCTCTGTACCACTTTGTTATGTTACTGCTCATTCCGTTGCTCCTGTTCTTCTTGTTACTGAGCTTTGCAACAAAGTGCTTTTGAAATCAAATCATTTGATGATGTATCAAACTGTTTCAATGTCATACACCTTCTTTGGCTATTCTTAGAATCGTTTCACTTGGACATTCCTCAACCACGAGGTGCAAGGGAGTCAGTTCCAATAGCACTTCCATAGATGCAGTTGGGCAAGTTCTCATGGCCCCTGTAATACATGGTAGGTAGGTAGGTAAATGGGTGCTCTTGTGGCGACCATGCCACAGCTTCACTTAGACCATCAGTTGGGTCCATTGTGTCCAGTTACGGGAACCATCCAGTGTGACCTGCTGAAAGACAAGAAAGAGAACCGCTTTTTATATTAGAGCCACATAGATTAGTATGAATCTCATGGGTTCTTAAAGCTCCGTTGTAACATGACCCTCTAGTACCTCCTACGAGTAGCCAATGATATGAAGTCTGTTTATCTACTGGAACCACCCGGATTTAAGTATGAATCTCAGGAGAACTTTGAGATCAACATTCTTTAAATCATCTAGGTCGTCGAAGAAGTAACTGTTGAGAATCCTGTGTCTGCTGTTCTTGAGGGCTGGGCATTCGCAAAGTAGGTGGCGAACAGATTCTATTTCTTCCACTTCCCTACAGCTTCTGCAGAAGTCATTATGCAGTATCCCCAGCCTTCCCGCATGTGCGCCTATCGTACAGTGTCCAGTAATGACCCCCGTGAGTATGCGAATCTCTTTGCGGTTTAATCCGATCATACATTTAGATCTCTTTTTGCTCACCTCTGGCCATAGTTCTCTCGTATGCCTACAGGTAGTGAGATTGGTCCAACGTAGGTTAGTTCTACTCCAGGATTCAATGTCAATCCTCCTCGTGAGCGTGCTTAGCGGAGTTCTTACTGATTTTAGGGCCATACATTCAAGCATCTTAGACCCTTCTCTTGCAAGCTCGTCCGCATGTTCATTACCTGGAATATCCATATGCCCTGGGACCCAGCATATGGTCACCACGTTGGCTTGAGATATTTCCTCTAGATACTTCTTGCAGCGACTTACTGCCCTTGACTTCACCACGACAGACTCCATGGCTTTTATGGCCGCTTGGCTGTCTGAATAAATAGTGATTTGTTTGCCGACAATGTGCCGTCTCTTAAGGTCTTTCGCCGCTTGGGTGATAGCGGCTATCTCTGCTTGAAATACACTGCAATCATCGCTGATTCTGAATGATTTTCGCAGGTCCAGTGTTTCGCAGAAGATGCCCGCGCCTGTGCCGATATCCATCTTAGAACCGTCGGTATACATGGCTAACTCCTCTTCTGCTGTTACTTCTCTGTTCACCCATTCGCTTCTGTTTGGAATTCTGGTATTGAACCTGCTCCCAAAAACGAGGGTGGAGGGAATGTAGTCAGTAGTCAACCTCTCCTTCGTCGCGTCCCACTGAGTTTCAATGGCGGCGTGACCATAGGTTTTAGATGACCACAGTCCAGATTCTCTTAACCTGATTGCGGTCTTGACCGCCTTGCTGCTGCAGTAGATGTCGAGAGGGGTGAGGTTTAGCATCACCTCCATAGCTGCGGTGGGAGTGGTCCGTAGGGACCCCGTAATCCCGATGCATGCTGCCCTTTGAACCTTAGTTAGGCTAGAAAGATGGTATTTCTTCTCAGTAGCCTTCCACCATACTGTTGTACCGTATGTTAGGATAGGCCGCACTACAGCTGTGTATAGCCAGTGCACCACGTGCGGCCTGAATCCCCATGAGTTGCCGAATGCTCTTCTGCAGGCATATAATGCCACGTATGCTTTTTTTATACGGTCCTCTACGTTTTCCTTCCAGATAAGTTTGGAATCTAGAATTACTCCCAGATATCTGGCTGTCTTTGAAATTTCCAGATCCACCCCACCCATCCTTGGGGGGTTGAAGGCGGGGATCACCCTTCTTCTCGTGAACAGAAGAATTTCCGTCTTCGATGGGTTCACTCGAAGTCCACGGCCCGTAACCCAGTTATTGACTAGCCGGAGTGCGTAACTAAGTCTTTCGCTGAGGACTGGGGTGAATTTGCCTGGAATCAGAATAGCGACATCGTCTGCTTATGCGCTCACAATGAAGCCTTCTTTTTCCAGTATTTTCAGCAGTTCGTCAACCACCAGGAGCCATATGAGCGGTGAGAGAACTCCACCTTGGGGTGTTCCCCTACTGACTTTTCGTTCAATGCCCACGTCCCCTAGTTGTGACTTGATTTTGCGTGTGCCTAGCATGAGTCCGATCCAGTCACAAAGACTGCTATTTAGATGGGCCCTACGCAGACTGCGTAAAATTGCATCAGATTCGATGTTATTGAAGGCCCCCTCTATGTCTAGAAAAGCACTCAGTGTGTTTTCCTTGTGTTGTAGTGATTCCTCCACTACTGATACTACTCTGTGTAGCGCCGTGTCTACAGATCTGCTTTTCATGTACGCATGTTGTGATTTTGATTTTGATTAATCGTTCCATTGTTTTTAGCATAAAAGACGATAGACTAATTGGTCTATAATCTTTGGCTGTAATGTGACTGGCTTTCCCTGCTTTTGGGATGAAAATCACTCTTACCTCACGCCATGCCCTAGGAACGTAGCATAGCCTTAGACAGCACGTGTAAATGCATTTCAGCCATGGAATAATAGCTTCCTCTGACTTCTGTAACATTATGGGTCGAATATTATCTATTCCAGGTGCTTTAAAGGGGGCAAATGTGTTGATTGCCCAGGCTATTTTTTCCTCGTCTATTATTTCGGCGATTGTTTCCTGCTCCATTCCCTTCCTCGTGACTGGTGCTACTACATCGTAGCCATCAGACACGTCAGTGCAACTTGGGAAGTGAGTTTCCGTTAGTATTTCCAGCGTCTCTTTGTGCGATTCAGTCCAGCTGCCGTCACTCCTCCTTAGCGAGGATATCGGCACCGGTGCTTTTGAAAGGACTTTCCTCAGCCTAGATGCTTCCGTTGTGGATTCAATTGATTCGCAGAAAGCTCTCCAAGAGGTTTTCTTTGCGAATCTAATCTCCTTTTTCAGGATTCTAACGCTCTCCCTGTAGGTAGACCACTCGATGAGTCCCTCCTTTGCGAGGTTCCACCTAGACCTTGAGCTCCGTATTAATTCCGCGATCTTTGCGTTCCACCAGGGAGGGCGTTTTTTCCCACCTGTACCACTTTTTGGGCAGGATTTCACAAAAGATCTGGAGAGCACATCTGTTAAGGATTCAACTGCAGCGTCAACCTCTTCAGCAGATGTGAGATCTTTGGCCGGACAGAGATTCTTGTAACTCTGCATTTCTTTGTTTAATTGTTCCCAGTTCGTTCTTTTGGGATTACTGAACTGTTTCCTGCCCTGGTAGACCATCTTCAAGTCATAGAGTATCCAGCAGTGATCCGATAGTGATGCCTTGCTGGACACTCTCCAGTTAGCAACTTGGACAGAATTATTTTGGGATGCAAAGGTTACATCTAGAACTTCCCTTCTACTCGCCGTAATGAAAGTGGGATCACTTCCCCGATTACAGATAAGAAGATTGGAGCAAAGAAGATAATCAAACAAAGCCTCACCTCTAGCATTAATGTCTGAGCTACCCCAAATAGTGTGATGGGCGTTAGCATCACAGCCTAAGACTAAGTTTTTCTTACCTTGTTCTGACGCTGTCACTAGCGCCTTTACCGGATCGGGGGGGACTGATATGTCGTCTTCGTTCGGCATGTAGACTGACGCCACTCTGCAGCTCTCACCCTTGCCTCTTATCTCCACCACCGTAACGTCACCTGTGCTGAAATGAAGCAATATTAGTGCGTGAAGTTCTTTTTTTGCTAAAATGCACGATCTTACTTTACCTTTGTTTTTGACATAAAGTATGCCGTATTTTCGCGACCCTAATCCCATCACCTGATCCTTATTGATCCATGGTTCTTGGATTAGGGCCAGGTCCAGCTGCTCATTCTCCATGAACAGCTTCAGGTTGCCTGAGGCTACCTTACTGTGATGGAGATTGACTTGGACTACTCTCATTTCTGGGTGTAGCCATCTCCTCCACAGCCTCAGGTGCTCTTGCAGTGTCTGCAGTCCGCTTAAGGAGCTTGAGTGTTACCTCGCTCGCAGCAAACGATAGCGGCATCTGCAGGTTCTTCTTTAATGGTGCAGGTGGTTCATCAAATAGGATGATGTAGCCTCTTGCACCATTCTTTGGCTCCTCCTCGGACACAATCTCCCAATCCCTCATCGGAATCTGGGGATTTTGTGCCTGAAGGACGCTAAGGATTTCTTCACGCTTAACGCCCATCTCTGGGATGGATATTCTACCCTTTGCCTTTATAGGGACCTCTTCTATGGGTACAGCTTTTAGCATTGCTCCCTCCCATAGTTGTGCGCGTTTAGCACGGTCTTGGCAAAGTCATTCGATGCCTGGTCTTTGCAATCAATGTAGGTGATTCCCTTCAACCATCTCATCCTGCCGTACGCGGGGGCCTTTGCACCAGTTTTGGCTCGGATATGGGAGATAATCGCTACACCTAGCGTGTTCTCGATTATCTTACCGCACTCCGCAGGGTACTGACCACTTGGTTTCCTTGAATCCACCACAGCTAACTGAAGCGGATTCCTGGTCACCTCGTTGTATTTCCCCCTTGTGCTGGTTCCCCACATGGGTGTCCTTTTGGGGCTACCCGTGTGTGTGTCATTCCGCTTAGCCTTTTTCGGAATATTGGGGGCGTCCTCTGGCGACCTCAACCTCTTCAGGGCTAGCTCCTTGTTTACAAGCCTCTCAGCGATGGGTTTCCTCTGGAGTCCACTCGGGCCCGGCTTATTGTCGGCCTCCCGGTGTTCCCTCTTTGGCAACCCTACGTTGGGCTTTGGGGTCTGTCTTAGCGACATCGTCCCTCGGCCGTTTTGCGCCGTGTGGAGTACTTTTTGGGCCTGACTTGGTAGTCAAGACTAAAGCGGTGGATGGTCTTTTAGGCTCAGGCCTCGTAAGAGCATCTTTCGCTATAGTCTCCTTGGCCCATTCCAAGGAGGCTTGCTCCTTCTCTGTCAGGGAGTTTTTATCCTTGGCGACGAGAATGCCAAATATATGTTTGGCCTTTTGGTATTCCCGCTTCCTTAGCAGACCTGGGGGCACCTTCTTTTTCTTCGTCTTTTTTTCGCTGGTAGTCTCGGTTGAGGGTTCAGCCAAAAGCTTCTCCTCTTCTTCTCTCGAGATCTCTTCCTCGGTTGATCCGGCTTCTAGAGCCTCCTGAATTTTTGTGAGGTCGTATGGCTCCACGATTATTGTGTCGGCTACCGTCTCACCTATTGTACTTATCGTACACTTTACTCCTCCATCCCTGGTTTTTTTATCTTTTATTGTCTCAATTTTGTTCCCACGAGTATGGCCGGAAAGTATGGTCCGCCCCGGCAGCGCCGCCATACCGGGGTAAGGCATTATATTACCATCAGGTCTTCGCCTGGGCACCTGAGGGAGCTCGTATTCGGTTGGTTTGACCTCCAACCTTTCATCCTTCGGCACGGTTTGTGTGCGCTCACGCCACCACTGGAGTTAGGTTGGCAGTTCTTAGTTCGTCGCTCTCCAAAACAGCCTGTCTGTCATGGGTGACCCTTCAGACGACTACCGCTTCCGACAGCATAGCCTGCTGAATCATTGCGACTTAAGCCTCCGCACCACGTCAAGGTGACTGCTCTTAGCGGAGGGATACATAGGCATGTCAGTCTTTGCACTTTATTTAGTCTCCTCCTTGTGGTGGATAAACTGGTTCTTTTTGCCCATGAAATCGTTCCATACGTGATCATTGCTCTCACAATGGCATTATACATCTGTTATGTTACGTGATTGTAACAATACAAAATAGAGATGTCTACACTTCAGAGTCCAGATTAGCACTGGCATTTATTACAGATTTCCAAAAGTATGTATAATGTTTAGTAGTTATATATAAATAGTAATGGTACAACAAGATAATAAAGTACTAGATTATTATCTAGTTATATCGTAACATCTTCCCTTTTTTTGCATTGTTGTGGTTAAGAGTACATACGCTATATATGTGATTTTCGTTAAAGGAAATAGTGTTTAATAAAAAAATAAAACACTTTCCTTTTACTTTTTATAATATTTTTTATTCTAAAGCTTCAGATCCCTTACCATTGTTCGGGGGAAATCTAAGGCTATACGTTGTGACAGAATTCTTAGAACTGAACTTAATGAGATCAAATGATCCCTTTTTATACTCTTCGTATGACTATGGATGATGCAATGATACTTCTGTTCGGATTCATATGCTGAATTCTAAAGTGTTACTTTGTTTATGTTTGTGATTCTTTTATGCTGAATGCTAAAAGTTCTGGTGATCATTTTATGTCATTTTAATGTCCGCATCATTGTATTTACGTTGTTTATTTAATTTGTCATTATGGTATTTTGCAATCGCATCATTGTATTAAATGTATTTTCTTATTGACTTTTGTTAATTGAATTTTAAATCGAGCGTTTCTTCACAAGTTTGCTCTGACATAACACCTCCCCTTTTAGAGTCTTCTAATGGTCGGAAAGTGACCATAAAGGAAGATTTACATTATTTATAATCTTCTCATTTTTATTTCTTATTTTTATGTAAATATAAATGATTACAATGATTGCTATGGTTACAAAGATAAAGTATATGGTTAAATTTGACTTTTTATATTTATATTTGAGTTCTTGAATTTCTTTTAAATTGTTTATACTTTAATAATGTATTTCTTGGAAAGTTAAATCATCTATTTTAGAATAATTAATATCTAAAATGGTAATTAGTTTCAAGTTCACAGTTCATTGATTCTTTAAGTATATTTTCAATACAATCATCATTTATTTTACTTAAATTTGTTAAGAATTTTATGTTTTCATAAACAATTTGGTCTTTGGTTAAACACTGGCTTGTATTTATTTTTAATTGCGAATTATTTTCTTTATTTGGAATGGGTTGAACGTAAATATTTTTATACAACTCAGTTGTAAATTTGGAAATTTTAATGATGAAGATGATATTGCTTTTATATAGAGCTAAACTGAGGTTCAATTCTTTTAAGTTATTTATATTAATTCCGTATTTATTTATTTCTTTTGTAGTTAAAATATCTCTACTTAGTACTCCTAACCTTGACGTCATTATTATTTCTTTTATTTTTCCTATATCCTCATGTAAATAGTCGCGGTTTTCTCTCAACTTTATTTTATACTGTATTTTAGCTATATCTTTTTCGTAATTATAACTGTCTATAAATGTGTTTATTCTCTTTATTATGTTCTTGGTTTCGTTATTCAATGTTTCAGTTAATATTTTTATTTGTTTGTTAAATTTATCGTTAATTATTATTTGATTATTTAAATTTGAAATTTCGTTATTGCTGTTCGTTTCAATTATTTTTAAACGTTCTTCAATAGCTTCACGATCATTGTCGTCCATAGTACCATATAAAACTTTCATACCTGTGCCTATAATGTTAAACATTCCTCTTTTTTGTCTATTTTGTTTAGGATGGGGTAAAAGAACTTCAAATTCTTTACGTATTTTCGACATTTTCCTAGTTATACTATCATTTTCTTCGGGCATTTCTTTTACATTTCTTTCCATAATTTCTATATTATTTTCATACTCGGTCAAATTTATTATGTGGAGAATTGTATCATAACTTTTTATTAATGGGTATTCTTTTAGTTGGATTAAAGTAAAACCATTTCCTTTATTTAAATCAATGACTTCTAGCTCTGCTTGTACTTGGCTGAGGGTTGTCATAATCATCAAAATTATAATTATTTTCTGGATTGTCACCATGTGTTGCGTTATTTAATGCGATATCTCTTTTTCCTAAATAATTGATATTTATGAAGAATACGATTAGGATTTTTCTTAAATCTGTTTCCTTCTTCCAATGTGTATTTTTTGTTAGATCTATTAATTACCTTTACCTTTTTATGTTTAGGGGTTATTTTGTTTTTTTTTATTTTCTCTGGTTCTGTTATTTTTGCATAATTTTTGTCTATGCTAACATTCTTCCTATTTATGTTTAGTTTATTTAATATTTTAGTTTTACGTTCTTCGAAACGTTTATAGATTAATTCATTGTTGATTTTATTACAGTGTACATCAATAGGTTTTTCTTTTGTTGTTAAATGGATGACATTATTGTAAGTGTCTATGGCTTTGATTGTATGTTTAATGGGTTCAATTTCTTCACCTGATTCTTGTATTTGTGTTAGGATTCGGATATATTCATTGAGTGTGATGTGGAGACGTTCTATGTCTGAATTACCTGTATGGCGATTAGCTGTACAATAATGAATATTTATTTCATTATTTTCTAAAAAAAAATTGTATGTTTCAGAAACAAAAGCGTTTTCATTATCAAGGGTAATCTCTTTGGTTTTTTTCATATATGTAAATATTTTCATTAAAGCATTTAAAACATCGGTATATGTTTTATGTTTAATAGGTTCTACTGCCGCATATTTACTGAACTTGTCGATACATGAAATGTATTTGTTCTTATGGTTTAACCCTCTAATGCCTTATTTTTTGATTTGAGTGAATAAATCAGTATAGATTAATGTTCACACGAGAAGAACGATTAAAAGTCCAATTTTTAAATATGTTGAAGTTTACACCCTGTACATGCAAAATTAACCATACCGCCTTGAGGCGGGCTTAGGTCGTTAGAGCAATAAAATTCGGACAGGGAGGTATACAAAATTAATAATTTATTTATAGATAATAATGAAAAATTAATACAAAAAATTAAAGAAAGGCTTATTTAGTGTGATTATTTTATTATTCACGTTGGTGAAACTTCAGGAAACACGATTTGGTGGTTGAATTGCAGAGATTTACTTTACATTTAGTACAATATGCTTGTGTTTCTGACCCACATCCCGGCAACTTACACGTCTTTTTGCCGGTTCGGTCGTGAAACATGCACCAGTGACTAACGTTATCGTAACGAACATCATCTATTGTATGTATGTTTTCTTCGGTTTCGGGGGCGTTTGAGCTGGCGATGATGTTGGACGACCTTTTGATTTTTTAGTCTCGGTGGAAATCATACAAAGTGCTTCTGCAACTTCTGAGCGAAAAACCGGCAGTTCGATCTTAACTCCTTTATTTGAGCGATGATAAAGAACATATGCATTTACCATGGCAACATCCAATAGATGGAAAAAGATACGGTTTGTCCACTTTCGAGTTTTCATACGTATATGATATCGACCAAGAAGACCATCCATGAGATCAACCCCGCCCATGTGTCGATTATATTCCTTTATGATAAATGGGCAGTCGATTTCAATTTGTTCTTGATTCATTCGATCCCAACGAGTGGATTTCGATGGTGGGGGTTCAAGTTTTCGTGAAAGAAATGGTTTCACACCAACGTAAGTCGAAAGCAATCGAACGATTTTGTTATCTACCCACAAAACGCTACTAATATCGATTCCGTAAACGTTAGCGACGTATTCTTCAGAATAACCCCGATCAACTCTCTGTTCTGTCAATTCAACATCTCTTGATAGTTTTATATTTGGAACCCGATTCGCGCGTACTGTTCCCAAGCTGAATATTCCACGGCTTTTGAGATATGTCAGCAGGCCCAAAGAGGTGTAGAAATTGTCGAAATATACAATGTGATTTACGTTATCTGGGACTTTGGCAGACAATCTAATAACAACGTTCGACGAAGCTCCAAGATCGGGTGCATTTTCAGGAATCACATTATCGCCCTCGCCAGAATAAATTTCAAATGAATATGAATAGCCTGTGTGATCGCACAGCACAAAGAGCTTGGTTCCCCATTTATGCGGTTTGGCTGGCATATATTGACGAGTTGGGTTTCCACCCATTTTCGTAGCGCACATCTGTTCGTCTACACAGAGACGATGAAGCATCGGAATGGACCCAAAGCGATTGTTGAAGTGAGTCACTAGTGGTCGCACTCTATGCAATTTATCGTGTCCAGGCTGGCCGTTTGGAATCGCCAAAAAATTGTCATTGAAGTGCAAGAACTGACGCATTTGTTCAAATCGCATTCGAGTCATTGTTGTTCGCACTGCTTCGAATGAATTTCTTCCCCAGTAAGAACGAACGTTGGGGTAGCGATATACGGACATGTAAAACAATATTCCCATAAATTTACGAACTTCTTTTTTTGCAGTGACAAATTTAGTATCAATTTTCTGCTGGCGAGCATACAAATTCATTTGATTAGCCAGTGACTCCATTAATTCATCCGTCACAAAGTAATTGAAGCAATCAAATGGTGTTTTCAATGCCTTAACTTCATCTGGCAGCACTTTCTCGCCACGGAAAACGACTTCATTTATGTACAGCTGCAGATTTTTTTTTCGCCACAACATCGATTTAAATTCATGTGAATTATTTTTCAATTCATTTACCACACCTACAAATTGGCCTGTGGTCGAAGTTTTTGGGCCTTCTTCTTCTTCTTCCAATTCATTCGAGTCGTGCTTTCGTTTTCTAAACCGTGGTACAATTTTAGGCTCAGAAATATCGGAAACTGAAAGCGTCGATGGTATTTCGGCTGACGCTACATTTAGATCGCTACTTGCATTGACTGCAGAAATGACGTCACTTGAACTCACCAAAGAATTATTACTATTCAGCAAATCGTCTTCTACGCAAGTGAAACCTGGATCGCAAACATCGTCATCTTCGTCGAAATCAACTTCACCGTCAGTATCTTCCGCGATAGAAACTGAGTCCATAAAATCAGCAATTTCGTCATCTGTCATTTTCGACAAGTTGTTCATAGTTCTACGCCGCGACATCGTGGAAATATCTGACCAAAAAACACTTGAATCAGTAAGACGCGAATATGTACAAAAAAAATATATATATTGCTAACTGCCTTTGCCCGCCTCTAGACGGGCGCAAGCAAACCGACATATTTTAGAAATGAAAATAATTGAAGACCCTAAACCTTTTTTATTATAATGTAGTAAACACTTACCTACTCACTGATATTTTTTTCAACTCTCTCTGATGAAAATTATTATATATTTTTTATTTCTGATAATCGTTTTTGAAAAAAAATATTTATTTGCGTGCTTAAGCGGTCAACTTTGCATTCGAACTTATATAATTTGCAAACGGAACACATGAAATAGACGGGAGACATACAAATTCATAGAACGGCATATTGGCTATAAGTAGGCTGTGCATTTTTAAAAAAATTGATTGTATCTACACGAGTTATGACGCATAAGGTATACCCTGCCTAGAGGCGGCCGGAGGCATTACAGGGTTAAGAGCCATATATCTATTTGATAGTGCTCATTTGGATTTTTTGGAGTTATAATTTTTTACGTAAGGTAACTTAATTGGATTTCTTTCGATTTTGGTCATACATAGATGACAATTATTAATTTGTTTATTTATTAGGGTTTTAAAATTTGGTATGTAATATTTTCGATTAAGATCTAAATATACTTTTTATATGCCTACATGGTTGTTATTTTTATGTGTTTTGAATATTATCTCGTTTGCTTCGTCAATTTTTAGATCCTGCAAAAGTTTTGTGCTTCTGTGTAATATTTGAATTGATTTTGTATTTTATAATTTCCATTTGTTTTGGAAATTCGTAAAGGTTTCCTCATTTTCTTTATAAATGCCATTTAATATTCTTAGGTCGACTTCTTTAATAATATCTTCGAAGTCATTTTCTTTGAATTCTTTCCTTGTAAATATAATTCTTCTTTTCCCAACATGTGGATAAATAATTTTTGTTTCTTCGTCATTTGCATTGACTTTGAGAATTATTTGTCGATTAAAAATATTAATCGGTTTTTCACTAATAGGGATTAAGCTTAAATTATCTGATTCAGCACTGTGCTGAGTGTATTCGTCATCATAGTTGTCATCATATTGATATTATTTTCAAGTTTTATCCGGGACAGTGCGTCTGCAACTTTAATTTCTTTCCCCTGTATGTATTGTATTTCGAAGTCATATTCTCCAAGTTTGATCTTCCATCTTTGCAACTTACTATATGGTTTTTTTAAATTTTGTAGCCATACTAATGGTCTATGGTCTGTCTGAAATTGTGCTGTTGCCCAAACTATTGCTAACAATTCTTTTTCTATTGTTGAATAGTTGCATTCATGTTTATTTAAAGTGCGTGAAGCAAATGCTAGAGGTCCGTGTGATTGTGACAAAACTGCTCCGAGGGCATAGTTGCTAGCATCGGTTGTTAATATAAATTCTTTTAAAAAATTTGGGTGTCTGTTTATTAGATCGTCTGACATCAGAGTTTTTATTTTATAAAATGCTTCTTTATAACATTCATCCTCTATATTTATTTTGTTATGCTTTTTTAAGCATAAAGTTAGAGGTTTAATGATTTTCGCATAATCACTTATAAACTTTCTATAGTATCCTGTTAAACCGAGGAAACTTTGAATTTCTTTTACATTTTTTGGTATAGGGAAATTCTTTATTGTTTAAATTTTTTTCGGATTTGGTTTTATACCACTTGATGTTACTACATGACCTAATAATTCTGTTTCTTTACGTAGAAATTCAGATTTGTTTAATGATACCTTAAGTTTTGCATTCTTTAGTGTCATTAGTATTTTGTGAATTGAATCTATATGTTCCTGTAAGCTTGAGGAAAATATTATAATGTCATCTAAATAGACACAGCATATTTTTCCTATAAATTCTTTTAAAACTTCATTCATGAGTCTCTGAAAAGTTGCGGGCGCATTTTTTAATCCGAATGGCATTCGTACAAATTCATAGTGTCCAGGTAATGTACTGAAAGCTGTTTTTTTTTCTATCCTTAGCTTCTACTTCTATTTGATAGAACCCTTTTGTAAGATCTAGTGTAGTGAAATACACTGCATGTCCTAGTTTATCTAATATTGAGTCTATGTTTGGGATAGGATATTTGCCTTCTTTAGTTACGTTATTCAATTTCCGATAATCGATAACGATTCGCCATTCCTTATTGCCTGCGTTATCCTCTTTTTTAGGTACCACCCAAATTGAAGCGTTATAGGGTGAAGTGGAATGCTGGATTATTTTTGATTCAAGCATTTCCTCTATTTGCTTATCTACTTCTTTCTTGTGGATTTCGGGATATCTATATATCCTCGTGTATATTGGAGAACTGTCTTCAGTAGGGATGTTGTGTTTTACGTGGTTAGTAAAAGACAAATCGTCACCTTTTCTATAAAATGCTCCATCGCATTCTTTTATCACCTTAAACAAATTTTGTTTTTCTTCTTTATTTAAATGATCCGTTCTTAGGTCTTTAATTATTGCATTGTTAATAATGGGGTCGATAGGAACAATTTCATTCTTCACTTTCGTTGAAGAACAAAGGTATGATTTTGTCATTCAGTTTCAATGTTTTTATACCCTCCAAAGGAAGGTATATTCACTTTGCCAATATACAGTCGAACTTCGATAAGTCGAACTTCGATAACTCGAATATTTAATAACTCGAATAAAATTGGTTGGCAATAGCGCCAACACTAAAATTTGCATGTAATTTGTATTTGATAACTCGAACTTCTATAACTCGAATGTCTTAATAACTCGAAGATTATTTGGCGTCACCTTCGATAAGTCGAATTCTAAAGGGGGAAATCCCAAATTCTGCGTGTTTTAACAAGTTCGTTTTATAATGCATCGCTTTCGGGGGCACTGAGTTTGAATGTTCCTTATACATACCGTGTAGAAAATCGTAATTTTCGTATGTGTGAGTAAACATTTTCAAATTTCTTCCAGGTTGCTATATTTTTTTGAACACCAAAATAAAAATACTTTTCACTCATGTATAACAGACTATTTTAAATAATAAATACATATGTTCCTTTCCTGTACTTTTTTTGTCTTATATATTCGCAAATAAATACATATATGTACATATTTATATCAATTTTGTATTTTACTTGATAACTCGAAGTCTTGATAACTCGAATTTTTTTTGTGGCAAGTGGTGGTTCGAGTTATCGAAGTTCGACTGTATTTGTAACGCCAAGAAGGAGTCACCGGAGACCTCATAAAGTATATATATATTCTGAATCAGGATCACATTCTGAATCGATTTAGCCATGTCCGTCTGTCTCTCTGTCTGTCTGTTGAAAGCACGATAGCGCCCAAAGTAATTGACGTAGGTGAATGAAGTTTTGTGAAAGGACTTCTTTTTCTTGTCGTTAGGTTGGTATTAAAAATGGGCTATGTCGGTCAAGTAGTTCTGGTACTTCCCATACAAAACCAATATTGGACCCATGTGTCCCGCTTTCCGTTGAAAACACAATAGCGTCCAAAGGATTCAACCTAGATGGATGACGATTATTGAGAGGACTTATTTTTATCGTCGTTTGGTTAGTGTTAAAAATGGGCTATGTCGGTCAAGCAGTTCTGGTACCTCCCATACAAAGTCAATATTAGATCCACGTGTCTCTCTGTCTGTTGAAAACACAATAGCATCCAAAGGAATCAACCTAAATGGATGACGTTTGGTGAAAGGACTTCTTTATATCTTTGTTATGTTGGTATTAAAAATTGGATCTGTCGGTTAAGTAGTTCTGGTACCTCCCATACAAAACCCATATTGGACCCATGTGTCTCTCCGTCTATTGGTAATACGATAGCGTCCAAAGGAAACAACCTAGGTGAATGAAGTTTTGTGAAAGGACTTCTTTTTATTGTCGTTAGGTTGGTATTAAAAATGGGCTATGTCGGTTAAGTAGTTCTGGTACCTCCCATACAAAACCAATTTTAAATGACTTGTATGCAGTGGAGGGTATCAAAGCATCAGCCAGGCCGATGATAACATTTTTACTTGTTTACTTATAATTTATTTCTCCATCGTTTGGAATCAAAATGTTGTTTCCAATAATTCCATTATACTCTTCACTGATAGTATATACTTGGAATTCACAATCGTATTAAACTGATAGTGCAAATAATGTTTTTTGGGATTTTTACGTCTTTTGTGACGACTGTTGGGTTATGGCCTGCTGTGCATATTGTCATAGGTTTGAAACGCCATTTAGTATATTCTATTGTGAATCTTCCTCACGTAAAAGACTATTTGTTGCTCCTGTGTCAATAAGTAGCCTTATATTTTTATTTCCTTTTCCTAATTTAATATAGGGAAGTGATGTTCCGAGGCTGAATGCCGAAAATTTGCTTCACTTTCTATATTCTCTTGTACATTATTTCCTTCAACATAATTAGCTTTAGGTACACGTCTCATTTGAGATGATGAAGGATCTATATCCATAGGCTCAAACCTTTGAGGATATTGTCTATCATTATTATTATGATTATTGTTATTATAGTTATCATAAGGGCGTTGTTGTTGGCTATTATTTGGAATGTATTGCCTTGGTTGCCAATTTTGATTTTTATTAATATTTCTGTTCTTGGTATAAAATTATTTTCTCTACTGTTACAGTTTCTGAATGGATTATTTTGGTTTTTTATAAAATTACTGTTATTGTTATTAGATTTTTGTTCATACATATTCTCTATTTTCTTAGCATTGTGCCTTTGTTTGTCGTTATAGTCTGTATCGTGATTCTGTTTTGTGATAAATCCTGCGTTACTAAGCTCGTGTAAAACTAATTCCATGGTATTGGGTTTCAATGCATTGAGTATGGTTCTCATATGTGTTGGAAGCCGTTCTTTAAATATGTTAAGTGCAGTTTCATTATTGCGAGCAATATCTGTGCTATTACTTTCGTACAAACATTTCTGATTCAAAAGTGATAGGGTGCGCTGTATGTGATTGTAAAATTAAAGTGTGTCGCCTCTAAATTGAGAAGCTCTCAAATCTTCATATAGCTGATACGAATTTTTAAATCCGCCGAAACTTTCTAATAACATACCTTGATATCTACCCATCTTGTAAGATGTGTATGAATTTCTATTACCTGTCTAGCTCTCCATAAAAATTTACTTTTTAAAATATTGATGCGCATTTTTTGTGATTGTTCATTATAAGTCAGTAATGTAGGAATTATAACGTCTACATTAGAAATAAATATTGGCAAATCTTCTGTTTTACCGTCAAAATTTTGTAGTCTTTCATTATATTTTAAAGGATTTAACTCTAAACTTCTTAATATATTATTACCTGCTGCTACTGGTGGTTGTTGTTGTAAGTGTGCTGCTACTGCGGGCTCCATCTAAATTTGGTGAATTGTCCTCTGTTGGTTGAAATTTTGTTGTCTCAATCCAATTCGTTTATTATTGCTTCTCATTAACACGTTGGGGCTTTCAAAATACTTGCCACTTTTCGTTGGGTTCCACGTATTTATGAATATATAATATTTTTGATTAAATTTTCACCTGTTTTCACTTGAAATTATTTTCCCTCTATGGAATTCGTAATATAAGTCATATGCGTTGACTGGATTACTAAATAATTTCGTAATAAAATTTTTCCGATATTCGTTCGAATAAAAAAATTTTATATTTTATTTTTTTTTCTGAATTCTTAAGTGTAAAATCGATATTCGTTCGATTTAATTTTTGTCACAGATTTGTTAAGTGTAAAATCGATATTCGTTCGATTTTATTTTTCACTTTTCAATATTTTACTTGTGTACTAGTTATACCGATATTCGTTCGATTCACTGGTTTCACATAAATTTTTCATCGCGAGAAAATTAAATTTTTCGGTTCGATCACTGGATTACCATATCTGTTATCTGATTGGTATCCTACCGACTGCGCCATTTTCGTTAAAGGAAAATGTGTTTAATAAAAGAAAATAAAACACTTTCCTTTTACTTTTTATAATATTTTTTATTGCTTCAGATCCCTTACCGTTGGTCGGGGGAAATCTTAGGCTATACGTTGTGACAGAATTCTTAGAACTAAACTTAATGAGATCAAATGATCGGACTTCGGATTCATATGCTGAAGGCTAAAGTGTTACTTCGTTAATGTTTGTGATTCTTTTATGCTGAAGGCTAAAAGTTCTGGTGATCGCATCATTGTATTAAATGTATTTTCTTATTGATTTTTGATTATTGAATTTGAAATCAAGCGTTTCTTCACAAGTTTGCTGTGACATAACATGTATATATATTTATGGATACATACTTTAGGTAATTCAGATATGTAGTTAATTATGAAAGACTGATGTTTTAAAAGGTTTAGTAGAAAGATTATAAAATTATTTCAGTTACGAATACTATCAGCTATATCAATCAGATCGTTCACATAATCTATAAAATATTCCTCTCTAGTTTTGACTTAACTTTTCTTGAATACGCTTGGATTTTCTAGGAAGCACTGCTTCAGGCAGCGGACAATCAGTTGGAGATGTGTTCTGGCTGTTGACTTCTTCTGGTAGATCCAGGGTAGGACATCGCTCATTCATTTCAGTGTTGTCTTTTATTGCGGGAGCTGATGAGAGACGAATGTGCTGACGGTTTCGGGGGTAGTCGACGTTGTCTACTCTGACAAGCTTGACGATCTGATGGTACGCTTGCAATGATCCCCTTTTTCCACTCTCTATTGCTGTTTGGCTTACTTCGAAGCTGAACCCAGACATCTTGTCCAAATTCTAGCTTCGGCAATCGTCGACACTTCTTAACGTAATAATATTTGCTAATTTTTCTTCTTCTTTCAATGGACTGCTTAACATTGTGGTGCGTTTCCGGCGACAACTTCTTCTGACATCTGGGAAGAATGGATCTGGTACGTCGAGACATGAGGCCAGAAGGGCCCTCCAAAAACAACGATTGCTACTTTGCACTTTTCTGAAAAGAGACTTCATTATTTTAACAGACGTTTCAGCTTTACCATTTCCTTGTTGATGATTTGGGGAGCTTTTTGTATGCCTAAACTCCCAGTCCTTTGAAAATTCATGGAACTGTTTGTTTACAAAAGGAGTGCCTCCATCCGTAACGACAACTTCAGGGATGCCATGCCAACAACCAAAGTTCTTTTTGCAGACTTTGATGGCTTGGTCTGCTGTTGCTGGATTTAGTTCATCCACTTCGAAGTAATCAGAGTAATAATCAGCAGTAATCGAAATTTGTCGCTTCTTGTTGCCGTCTACGATTTCACAGATATCAAGGCCTATTCTTTGGAACGGGAACTCTGGGATATTGGTGCTTTGTAGTGGTAGTTTTGCCTGGCTGGCTGAATTTTGCATGCATATATTACAGCTGTTGCAGACGTCTCGGATGTTGTTTCAAATGCTCGGCCAGAAAATTGCATCCCTGGCTCGACGCTGACATGACTCGATTCCTTGATGATTAAAATGAATGCGTTGCAAGAATTTTTTTCGCAGCGATGTTGGTATCACAATTCTGTCACCTTTTAGTAGATAACCATCTTGCACTGTCAGCTGTTCTCTGTAGTTCAAGTACGGTTTAACTGCTTGTGGCACAAAGCTTCGATTTTCTGGCCAACCTTTCTTGACAAAATTTAAAACTTCTTGTAGGATTGGAACATCTTTTGTTTGTTCCAGTATTTCTAATAATCGTGAATCTTTAATTTTGATCTCTCGAACAGTATCTATTTGTTTAATCTCGCGAAATATTCTATCAATTGACCTTATTTCGTTTATTGCATAAACTTCAGCGCTCTCTACGACAGTTCTTTAAAGAAGATCGAGGCAATGTGTCGGCGAAAATCATGTCACTTAATTTTTTATATGTGATGTGAATGTCGTACTTTTGTAGGGAGAGTCTCATCCTCTGTAAACGTTTTGGACTTTCTAGAACGGACTTCTTAAAAATGGTTTGAAGCGGCTGATGATCCGATTGGACAGTAATGTTTGGTTTCCCACTTATATACTGGTCAAACTTCCTGCTGGCAAACAAGATTGCTAGTGTATCTTTTTGAATTTGAGCATATTGTTGCTCTGTAGGTGACAAGACTCTTAACTCAAATGCTACTGGGCGATCGTTTTGTAGTAGTACTGCCCCGAGTCCTTTCGAGCTTGCATCACATTGAATAGTTACTGGCTTGGTAGAGTCAAAGTACCTACTTTAAAACGGGTGCCTTCATTATAAGCATTTTTAATTTTTCAAATGCCATATCTTGTTCCTGACCCTATTGCCACTTAGTGCCATTGCGAATAACTCTTCTTAGGGGTTCGGCAATATCCGATCAGCTCGGCAAAAATCTGGAAAGATAAGTGCACAGTCCCACAAACCTGTGGGTGCTTTTAACGTCCTGAGGCTTTGGCATTTTTTCGATGGCTTCTAATTTAGCTTTATCAATATCTAGCCCACGATTTGTAAGTGGAAACCCAAAAAATGGTACGTGTCGCATACCCATTCGGCACTTGCTTTTGTTAAGTTTTAAATTTGTTTCTCTGGTTCTAGTTAGCAACCTAAATAAATTTTGATTATGGTCTTTCATTGCCTCTTCTTCCGTGTCACCTTTCCCATACACCAAAAAATCATCTGCAATAACCTCTACTCCCTGCAAGCTTTCTATTAACTGATGTTGTTTCTTTTGAAATTCTTCAGGCGCCGGTGATACTCCAATAGGCAAACGATTCCAACAGAATCGGCTAAATGGTGTCCAAAATGTCGTAAGAAGTCTACTTTCATCGTCCAACTCGACTTGCCAGAACCCGTTTTTTGGATCCAGCGTCGAAAAAACTTTTGCGTGTTGAATTTTTGGTAGAACTTTCATCTACAGTGGGGATTTGATAGTTGCTCCGCTTAAGTGCTTTGTTAAGATCGCTCGGATCGAGACAAATTCGTAGCTTATTGTTTCGGCGCACCAGTACTAGGTTACTTATCCATGGAGTATGTTCGTGCACCTTGCTGATAATACTCCTTCTTTCAAGCTCCTCCAATGTTATTTGTAGTTCTTCTCTGAAAGATATTGGGATTCGCCGTGGGTGGTCTTGAACAGGAGTTATCGACTTGTCCACCTGTAAATGTAATGGATTTTACCACCAGTTGCTACCACATTATTAAGACCACTTGTCTTGACGTCGTCCTCCTGGTTCACCGAAATTAGTTTCAGCTCTTGGGAGTCTTTATTTGAAATAATAGTTGCACACTTTCGATTAACTATTTTAAACTTTAGATCTTTGCGGACACCATTCTTTTCACAGCTTATCGTCGCGACGCCAATAGGTACAATTAAATTACCACCAAATCCTTTCAATTTTACAAAGCTTTTTTGCAGTTTGTAATCATTTTTGTCGCATAGCAGACGAAATTCCTGTAAATTCATAACGTTTGATGACGCGCCAGTATCAACCACATATGGAATTTCTTTGCTTTTGCTTCCTATACTGAAATTAATTTTTCTCATTAATATACCGTACTCCGGACCTTCCATTATGCCGATATTTGTAATTGTAAACATTGATGACTCTTCGCTTTCTTCCTCACTTGTCTGCTCGTGTACGTAATTAATTGTTCTTCTTTGGAAATTCATGGATTTGCACACTGCCGCAAAGTGATTTAGTTTCTTACATTTGGAGCATCTCTTTCCGTATGCCACACACTTGCCTCTGTTATGTACTTTACCACAATACTTGCAATCGTCCGTTGTCTCTGCTTTATGTTTCGTGTGTATGTGTTTCGTCTTTTTTGTTCATTCGCTTCTTTTCTATTTTGTTTTTTTTCAACATAGTTTATGTCTTCCAATGCAATTTTGTCTTCATCTGTTTTTTCGTTGATTTGCTTAACTTGCTCTCTCGTTGGCTCTGCTAGATTGCATATTTCGAGAGTTTTTTTAACGTTAAAGTTTGTTCTAGCAAAAGGGTTCTTCGCATGTCATTGCATATAATACCGGGAATGAGTCTATCACATATAAAATCATCTAACTGATTTTCTCCATATTTACAGCTTTTGATCAAGTTACGGAGCCGACAGACGAATTCATTTACTGATTCTCCTTCAGTTTTCTTTGCCGTATTAAAAATTAATCTCTCATAGGGCTTATTTACCGTGGGTTTAAAAAAAACTTTGTAGCGCATCTATTTAGAATACCTTCTGTGGTTTTCGCTTGTGTTGCTGCAATGTCCAATTTTGTAAGAATGCTGAAGCATTCATCTCCAAAACATGCCTTTAATATTGCTGCTTGCCTCTCCTCAGACTGGGTTGATAGATCCGCTGCAATTTGATAATTCTCCCATTGTTTTCGTAAAAGCATCCAATTAGCGGCAACATCGCCTTTGATGTTCACACCATTTGGAGGTGGTATATTGATTGTTACCGCTTCTTTTTTATTTAAATTTTCGATTTTTTTATTCAATTGTTCTTCCGCGCTTTCTTCACTTTCTTCACTCTTTACTTCCTCGATATTTTTAGCGCTCAACATCTGACACCATAATAGAGAATGGTCGGGCTACATCCCCAGGATTTGTCCGCTAGGCTTCGACAAATCATTAGAGCACACGTTGTCTTCCTGGTTATCTCATCTGAATATTTTGTTCAGAGGAGTTTTTATGTCTAGGGTTAGTCCCAGATATTTACTTTCTTTGACTGATGTCAGTATAGTATCCGACTACCTTATCGTGAATGGTATTATTGTTGGTTTTGCTGGATTTAGGCTAAGCCCAGGCGTCGCGCACCAACCCCGAGTTATTTCTAGCCCCCTTTGTATATCATATAGTCCCCTTAAATTTACCACTGGCAATAATATGTCATCATCACAATTTCTCAATAGCTCGTCTACTACAAGACTCCACATCCTTTTTGCGGATAGCCTCTTGCGCTCTGTAGGGATAGCCTCTGCGCGCTCTGTGGGCATTCTGATGATAATGAAGAGGCGATACAGTTTTTTCCATCGTTTTGAGAAGATCCCAAGTAGAAATTTGTGACTACTATCGAAATTAAATTTAAATTATGGTCACCAGTCACCACACGGTAAATTTGACTCAATTTTGTGTCGATAAAAGCATTCCGATAACATGGCAACTAAATCCTGGAAATCAATGATCTATAATTACATATATTATATTATGTGGGAAAAATCAAATGAAAATGCTTTCAGATTATTATAAAGCTAGATTATAGCTTTCCTTAAACTTCCGCTATTCTTACACTAAAATTCGATTACTCACGTCACGCATGATCAGTATTTTTTTCCATAAATATGTTACTGAAGTAAATAATTCTAGAATTTCCACAAACATTATATTTATTAAGTTGTACCTAAGTATAACATACCTACATTTAACTGGGTTTACTTTCTTATGACGCTATTAACAAACCAGACTAGCAGTACAAAAGTTAAAGGTAAAAACATTTAACATTTTTAATCCACTTCTTATTATTTTAACCAAACTTTTGTTGAATGTTCTCATACTTTAAAAGTATAAAATCGATAGACCTAATAATAATAAACGCAACAAAAAATAAACATTTTCTCAATTTATGTACAAGGTAGTACAAGTACATGCACCCTGTGCCCCTACCTAAATAAAGCCATATGGCAGGCAAATGGCCGCTTTATGACTCTAATTGGGATCTATTATTATATTATAATTGACATTCGAAACTTCTTTTGTTCTTTGAATACATATGTTAACTAGTTAAGTAGAAGAGATAATGCATTTAATTTAATTTTTCAGCCATTGTAATGAGTTTGAAAGTCCCTGTAAAAATAAAAATAACTTGGAAATTAAACTAAATATTATAAATACTCAATATTTCTCAAGCGCGTGAGTTTTTGCCACTACAACTTGTTGGTATTAACTGACTTTCGTTTTAATATTTTGCACTCGGGTACGAAGAAATGCAATTACTGATTTCACATAATATTATCTGCATTACCATTTTCCTGATATGATGTTCCTTTAGGTATTTTAGCATCCCCATTAAAGTGGAAAGTTATGTGAACCTACATTTCTAATTATTGGTATAAGCATTTTTATTTCCAACTTACAAACACACTAAAGTTCGGTCACGTTTCAGTTACAAGCAGTGACGTTTATTCAAAGGTGCGCAGGTGTTCTCTGCACACCCTATCCAAATCTATTTTAATGCACTGAACTTAAGTTCATTATGAAACACATTTCTGTTTTTGTCTTTGCAATAATTTGTATTTTAACAAATCAGTATCTGTAAATGAATAGTTGATCTCAACATAAGATGTTGAAAAAGTTGTATCGAACCAAAATCCAAAACTCCCTGTATCGATACTTCCAATTCACATTCAACGCAACTTAGTGGTAATGAAACTCACACATCGGGGTGTTCATCTCGCTTTAGAGCACCGTCGACAGGCAAAATTGCATACAAAAAAAAGACAAAATAAAAAAAACAAAAACCCTTTTCCCACAGAAATCTGTTCTCCTACATCGAGCGCACCTCGTTGCAGTTCGCACTTGTAATTTCATTTTCGTTTTCGTTCCACCCTGACAACATAGTGTTGGAACAACTTGGAACTTGGAAGTTCTTTTGTGCTTTTGTGCCTACTGTACTGGTATTGGTATTGTGTGCAGGAACAAGACAAGCACAATGCAAGATCATACAAGATGCAACATACAACAGCAAACAGCTAGAGCCAAAGTCCCATTTCGACCCTAGTGCTTTATTCTCCTGTTGTGTGGTCTGTGTTCTGTGGTGCGCTATAATTTGCAGAACCTGAAAGCGCAAGCTGGAATTTTGTATAATTTTTCATTCCCACTCGGTACTCGGGTGGGTAAATATGGAATAGAGGTCGGTTGCTCGAATATTTGAAATCGCAACTATAACTGAAAAGCTACTTGCGAAACCATTTTCACAGCTGAAAAATTGGAAATATGTTATTTATTATGTTAGGCCAACACTACCTTCTCCAAATTTTAATAAATATTTTATTAGGAACTTCAATGAAAAAAAAATATGAATTCAAGCTTTGATTGTGTGGTTGCCATTCTATAAGCAAAGTATTCATCGTCCTCGTAGGGTCCTGGAATAGAACAACAAATTCACTATTTTACTACGGTAAAAAATATGGTGAACACCCTACTAAAAGCACCACGCCACGTCACTGGTTACAAGTCATAACCAAATATACCTTTTTTTTAAACTCTATACGAACTTTGACTGCGTCGGTCACATTATCTGAAATGTGCTAACAGCGCCTAAACTACAACCATCTACTTGGGATTGCATTGATTGGTCTATAGGGCTTCGGTAGACTTGGGTCCTTTTTCCCCACTTTCGGAGCGAAAACTACCTTTGCCCATCTCCACTGGTTTGGTATGTAGACCAGTGCCATACTGCTTTTTCAAATGTTTGCCAAATGTGAAAGCAATTGACATAGCCCTTTTTGTAGTAGGATTGGCGTAATTCCATCCACAACTGGTGATTTAAAAGGCTGAAAGGAGCGAATTGCCCATTGTAATCGTCCTCTGGAAAAGATTTCAGCCGCTATTTTCCAATCTTCTTTTCGAAAGAAAGATTATTGGTCGTGCTTCTATTGTCCGTACTCGAATGACTGTTAGGAAAATGAGTTTCTAATAGAAGTCGTGCCCTTTGTTGTTATTTTCTGTAAAGCTGCCGCCCGGTTTTCGGAGAGACATTGATGTTTCTTCTGTTTTTGCTAGTGCTATATGCACCTTGGTCGCAACAGGAGTATTAACCTTCCATTAGCCCTATTTTCTCACACCGTTAGTCGCCCTTCACCTGTGAGGTGATTTCTCAAGTTTTGCTTGTAAACACATTTTCTAAGCGTCTGGGCGGGTTGAAATCCAAAAAAAAATAGTTAACAACAAGCTCTATACAAGTAATAGGTATATTTAACTGCATTTTGAAATAAATAAATAAATAAATAGTAAAAAATAAAATTTCAAACTAATAATTGTAATTGTAAGTGATAGGCCCTGTACACCGCGACCAAAAGAGATCTATTGTGTTGGCCTCTATTATTTAACCCAGGGAGTTGTCGAGGCTCTTTATAAACCTCAGTACTCGTCTTGGTTCCATATTTCCTATATCTGCAGGACTTAAAATCGCCCCTTGCATATGGATCGCTCTGCCCTTGCCACTGCAGGGCATTCGCAGAGAATATGTTCCGTTGTTTCCTCTTCCTCTCCGCAGAGTCGACAGGAGTCATCGTCGGAAAGTCCCATTTTTTTGAGGTGGTATCTTAGCGGCCAGTGACCAGTAAGATAACCCGTTAGGATCCTTAGATCTTCTTTGCATAGCCCAAGTAACTTTTTTGTTTTTCTACGAGCTGGGCTTATGAATCTTTTTGCCTGCCTCTGTCCTATGGATTCAGACCAGTATTCGGCAAGTTTATTATCTTCCCATTTCCTGAATTTCGAGTGAACGTAGCTCATGGGTAACCCGAAGTAGGGTTCAGGACCTGTGAGCAGGCGTGATGCGCCTCTTCTCGCCAGGCAATCTGCTCGTTCATTGCCGTCAAATCCCTCATGACCTGGTATCCAAGCAACGGTGACTGTGTTGTCGTTGGCCAGATCCTCGAGGAGATTGAAACATTCCCAGACTAGCTTTGATCTAATAGAATATGATCTCAGGGCCTTAAGAGCTGCCTGGCTGTCTGAGAGTATGTAGATACGGGCACCTTTAGTGCGTCTTCGTAGGCATTCTCGGACACATACCTCTATGGCGTGTACCTCCGCTTGAAAGATGTCTGGTGATTTGCCCAGTGCTATAGCTCTTTGGAACCTTGGCCCATAGATCCCAGCACCAGTGGCGTCATCTTCCATCTTTGAACCGTCGGTATACCAGATTTGTGATCCTGATGGTATTACGAATTGTTTGTTTCTCCAGGTACTCCTGTCAGATATAACTATCTTAAATTTTCTGGAGAAGCGAAGCCTTTTAAGCATGGTGTCTGATACCTTGATCACAGGATCATCTTGAATCATTTGTAGTATTCGAAGGTGTCCTGTGAGGTTACCTGCTTTAAGATTTGATATATCAGGGAGCCTAAGGGCACTGAGACTAGCTTCCTTCTTTACAGAAATATGTAAAGGCAGAAGGCTGAGCATTGCCCCTATGGCTGCAGTTGGGCAAGTTTTCATTGCCCCCGTTATACCAACACATGCTAAGCGATATATCTTGTTGAGTTTTTGTTGCGCCGTTATTTGTTCGGTTTTTGGCCACCATGATATCGCTGCATAGGTGATCATTGGTTTGATGATCGTGTTGTATGACCAATAGATCATTTTTGGTTTTAAGCCCCAGGTTTTGCCGTAAAGGCGATGGCACATAAAAATTGCCTTTGTCGCCTTCTTGGTGACTTGATCAAGGTGTGAATTCCAGGTGAGGGTCTTATCTAGAATTACTCCCAGATATTTTACCTCTCCTGATAAGTCGATAACTGTGTTGTTCAGCTTGATCGGTTTCAGTTGTAGTTTTCTCTTTCTTGAGAATGGTATCATGACTGTTTTTGAGTGATTTATGGTCAATCCTTTGTTCTGACACCATCTATAGGTTGAGTTTAGGGCCCTTTGCATAATCTCCGATATCGTGGAATCATGCTTGCCCCTTACAGTGATTACTACATCATCTGCATAACCTTGTACTAAGTACCCCGATTGTGTGAGGTGGTCTAGGAGTTCATCTATGACTAAAGTCCACAGTAGAGGAGAAAGTACTCCACCTTGAGGACAGCCCCTAGTGGCCTTAACAGTCATTTGTGAGCCTCCATATGCCAGATTTATGATTCTGCTATCTAACATGTTTAGAACCCATTTTATGATTAGTGGGGCAATGCCTTTCCTTATCATAGCTTTCTTTATGGCATCGAAGGAGGTATTGTCAAACGCTCCCTGGATGTCTATGAAGGCACAAAGAGCCATTTCCTTTGCTGCCAGAGCCTTTTCAATAGTTGTTGTGAGGCTGTGTATGGCAGTTTCGGTAGATTTACCGGCTTGGTATGCGAACTGCCTCGCATGAAGTGGGTTACCTATAAGGAACTGGTCCCTTATGTATTGATCGAGGACTTTCTCCATGGTTTTTAGGAGGAATGAGCTGAGGCTAATGGGGCGATAAGATTTCGCTAATTGTTCGGATTTCCCACCTGCCTTTGGTATGAAAACCACCTTGACCTTAGTCCAGCTCAATGGTACGTGGCTTAGAGATAGGCTGGATCTGAAGACCCTAATCAGTTGAGGAGTCAATAGATCTATGCCTTGTTGTAGCAGACAGGGGTAGATGCCATCGGTACCCGGTGATTTAAAAGGGCTAAAGGACGAGATTGCCCATTTAACTCTGTGTCGCTGAAATATTTTTCCGGATAGACTGTAATCCCATTTCGATACCTTGAGATCCTGGTGCCTCATCGGTTCGAGTGGGTTGTCCATGCGGATGCATTCTGGGAAGTGTGTTTCGAGAAGAAGTTGGCAGGTTTCTTCAGGAGAATCCGTGAATGCACCATTTTGCTTTTTCAGAGAGCAAATGCCGTTTGAGTGATCGCGAGCAAGGACTTTTTGGAGTCGTGTAGCTGCAGGGAGATTTTCGATGCTCTCACAGTGTTTCCTCCAAGTCACTCGTTTTGATTTTCTCAATTCTTTATTGTAATCAGTAAGAGCTGTTCTGTAGAGGCCCCAATTGCCACTGTTCTTAGCTCTATTGAAAAGTTTTCTTGCTGTGCTCCTGAGAGCGTCAAGTCTTTTATTCCACCATGGAACATCTCTTCGTGTTTTCCTAATTTTGAGAGCACAACTGTCTTCATAGGCGAAGGTTATGTCTTTTTGGAGCTGTTCGGATTCAGTTTCCAGCTCCGGAATGGTCCCTAGTGGAACTAAAGAGCGATTTAATTCTGATTCGAGGACTAGCCGATAGTTTTCCCAATCAGAAGATTTTGGGTTTCTGTAAGCAGTGTTTCTTACGGAAAATGCTTCCAGGTCGAATCTGATGTGATTGTGGTCCGACATGGATGCTTCTTCGGAAACATGCCAGTTTGTGATGATATTGTATATAAATGGACTTGACAGGGTGAGATCTAGAACCTCTTGACGAATCGCATTTATGAAGGTTGGTTCTACCCCTCTGTTTACCACCACCAAATTATTAGCACAAATATATTCAAAAAGGGACTCACCTCTTTTGTTTATGTTGGTGCTCCCCCATACCGTGTGGTGGGCGTTGGCGTCACAGCTTAGGATCCAATGTAGTCTCCTTTCCTTGCAATAGTTTATCAAAGCCGCTACCTCAGAAGTTGGTGCTTCCGAAGCGTCTCCAGGGAGGTAGGCAGAGGCGATGACGACCTTCAAATCCCCTCCCTTTTGACCGGCGTTTGGTATTGCAATAAGAACCGCCACCAAATCTCCTTGAATAAATTCTGAAATTGGAAAGGTTGTTTTAATTAAGTTTTTATTTATCATTAAAGCTGCCCTTGGGTGGACATGCTGTTTATCGTAAATTAACTTACAGGTTTCTTCAGTTGGGAGCCCTTTTATGGCTCCTGATAAGGTCCATGGTTCCTGAATCATGGCTAGATCCAGGTTTTCTTTAACAAATCTCCTGCTTAGGACACTAGAAGCTGCCTTAGCATGGTGGAGATTTATTTGAAGGCACTTAAGTTGCCTTCTGGTGTTATTTGCGGATGGACGTCGCATATTTATTTTCTTTGGTGGCCCCTATGTGCCACCTTTTTGCCCCTGCTACTGTTCAGTAGAGCCGCTTCTGCAGGGTCTCGCCTCTCGCATTTGCGAGGTTTACCAGAGACACGTTGCCTCTGTTTTTCCCGGCTTGCAGTGCTTGTCTTCGGCACCTTAGTCATCGGGCGTTTGTGTGAGCAGCTAGGGGTGTCTTCCGTTGTGGCCTTTGATGTAGAGGCCACATTTTTTTGGGAGCATTGTGAAAGTGCTATAGCGTTTGGGTCCTGGGTGATCCCTGCGTTAGTGACTGCAGTCTCCTTCACAGCGACCTTTAGTCTCGGGATGTCCTTGTTTCTTTGTCGTAGTTGAACATCACCGAAACCATAACTAATGCTGCCATTTAGAGCCTTGAGAGTGTTAGCTGACTCTGGGTCTAGAGCTAAGGTAAGCTCCGTCATTTGGGGCCTTTGCACCCGGTTGAGTACTCTCCAGTCGTCTACTCTCAGACCATTATTTTGGCCTTTTACGAGCCCTAAAATTTTGTTGGTTGGGGTTTCCTGCCCAGGGAAGTAGCCGACAAAGATTTGTGGCCGAGGATCTTCTTCCTCGCTCACGGCTCTGAGTTTGGCACCTTCCCATGGTATCAGCGTTGGTATTATTTTTCCCAACCAGTCACTCGTCACTTGATCCTTGCACGTGAAGGCAAGCCAACCGGGTTTGAATGTGCAACCACGGAATTGGGGCTTGGTATCATTGTCCTGTTGTTTGACTATACTGTCCAGGACACTGTCTTGTACCAATCTAAGTTGATCTGTGGACCATATGGTAGCAGGGTAGTCTGCTGGTATTACCCCTATTTTTTTGCATCCAACAACGTCCCGGAATGTGGGTGCCTGCTGAGGTGATATATGTGCAGCCTCAGTAGCCTTCCGTTTTGGAGTGTTGCTCGTTGGGGTTGAGCTGTCAGCTCTTGGTCTTTTTGGACGAATGTCTTTGTATTTCACAGGTTCCAAGGCCAGTGAACGCGCCTCCTCGATCTGATAACCTGCGTCCAAAAGTTTCTTCAGGCGTTTGCGTCCAGCACCTGAAAGCTTGACTTTGCCAGCATCGTTTGGCTTGACTGACCCAGATGGTTTGTCGGTAGCTGTTGATGATTTCGGGGATTCGAGTAAAGCAGCTTCCTCTTCCGCCGATATAACATCCATGGGAGTAGTGACGACCGAGCCCTCTCCACTTATCATGGTGTCATAGTGTTCAGTATCTACAGCAGGACCAAGTGCCCTAGCTGTAGAAACTGGGAGGTCCAAAGTAACCTCTGGTTGCAATTTGAAAGGTGTGCATTCTTTGTTTTCAATTTTTGAGTTGTTTGTTTCCATTTGTTTTTGAAAATTGCGAGAAAAACTGTCACCCGAGGCAGAGCTCCATACCTCGGGAGGGCTAGTTTAAACCGGAGGTCGCCTGTTATCCGGAGTTCACCGTTATAAGACACACTTACGTAGTGCCATTCATCCCATAGGCACGGTTGTTAGACGCCTGGGATTACGGGTTTTTATTGAGTTTTCCGCTCTAGATCCGTCATATTCAGTCGAAAGCAGTGGTACCTCTTGCAGGTTGTGGCTCTACACCACGTATGACGATCCTGAGAACATTGTTCCCCTGGCATCCCTTGGCAATCCGGAAAGTGACTTACTCAAGGTGAGAGGTGGTGGCCTTTCCCCTTGGTAAGACAACTCTCCTGCTTATAGGACACCTACACCACCAAAAATTTCAAACTAAAAAAAAAAAAAAAAACTTAAAAGGAAATCACAAACAAAAAAAAAAAAAAATTATAAGAAAATTTTGACTCCAACAGAAATTCGTTTTGAAAATCTCAGTAAAAAGCTTATGAACTATCTTCCTCCACATACATACCCTTGCCACCATGTGCACCAGCAAAATTAAGAAGAACCAAATTGAAAACCACACATCATTTAAAAACTTACCTTTATAGGCGCGTTGCACCTGTAAGGTGTGAAAAGACCCGTTTTGACTCCGACATGACACGTACGGAGGTCGCGGTGGTGCTGAGTACTGAGAACTTAAGCAACGGAAATTGGGAAGGTACTCGAAGGGCGAAAGGGTTCTAAACCACTGTGCAAGAGTTTGGCGCCAAAAAAAAATTTTACATCTGTGAAGTGCGTGCGACTAACGGAAGGTTAACAATTATCTTACAGAATTGCCAAAATTTTTCTCGTTTTCCTTTCCTTATTTGATTGTTGTATGAAGCCAGTGCCATGCTGTAGCCCTGTCATTCTTCAGACGGTTTCGCTGTGTTAAACAGTCTATGAGTTTTCGACCGAAGTTTTGACACATTGTTGCTCCACCACGGAACCGTATTCTTCTCTGCACTTCTGCTTATTGGGCAGCTAGTTTCCAACATATCTCTGATGCCTGATGTAATGCCCTCTACGGTATGTTCCAATTCTAAATGATAAGCTGGAGCTCTCCTTGTATTAACCTGCCCCAGATTTTTTTCAGATTCAAAGAGATCCCAGTTTACCTTTCTTGGGTTTCTAATTGGGTTACTTGTGATACGGGTGCAATCTCAATCCAATGATCGGACATAGATGGCACACTAGATACTCTCCAGTCCCTTACAAATTTACTCATACTTATACAAAGGTGGGGGTATTACCTACATTATAATTATATATCTAGAGGAAAGCTTACAAAGAATTCTAATAATGACTCACCTCTGATATTAGTGTCAATATTCCCCCAGATGGTATTGTGTGCATTAGCATCACATACTATCAGCAACGGCAGTTGAGCACTTTTACATGCTCCGTAAGGCGTTGCAGTGCCATCGATACTGCTGTTTTATCCCCAGCGCAGTGGGCTGATGCGATGATGATCATGCGGTATACTCCTCCCAGTTCCTGAGCTACCTTTAGTGTTACCAGGTCTCGCGTAGCATATTATGAAAGTAGAACGAAACTTAATTTTTTGTTAATAAGAATGCAAGCCTTAGGGTTGAGTACACGAGTATTCCAAATTACCTTTGCATGCTGACATGCGAGGCCTTTGATTGCTCCTCTCAAGATCTACGGCTCCTGAATTAGTACAATTCCCAGTCCATTAGTTGTGAACATCCGTGCTATTACGGCTGATGCCGCTATAGCATGGTGTATGTTTACCTGGGCTAATTTTAATGTGTGGGTCATTGTTTGTGTGGGGCTGTTGCCCCATCCTCCTCCCGAAGAAGGATGTCCTCGTTTATCTCTTCAACCGTCATGTCATGTTCCTCATCAGAAAGCAAGCTCTCCGAGAGGGAAATATACTGCTGTAGTATCTTATCTTTAGGTACCTGCTCAGCAAGAGGTGAAAGTGATGCTGCCTGTTATGGATCGAGATGCTCCACTACAGCCTCTGTTCCCTGCAAAGTCGGATTAGAGAGGGTAATTTCCCCAACACTCTCCTTCGACTTCTTGAGTCCAGACACTGCAGCCCTGCCAAGGCTGTAGCTGAGGGAATTGTTTTGAGCCCTTATGGTATCATATGACTGCTGGTTGATACCGAGGCTTAGTACTTGCCCGGTTCTCTCTTTCCGATCTTCCAGGCTTTTATATTAGGCCATTGTTCTGCGTTTAGAGGACTGCAAATGTGGTTTGGTGCTCCTGATCAGCACTTCGTGGGAAGTAAATTATTATTAAAAAGGCACGTGGTATTTCCTTCCCATACATCGCAGTATTCACTGTCTTCAGCCATTCCACAGTCTGTGGAGTCTCGCAGTTGTCTAATAGCATCGCCATCCTTAAATGTATGCCCTTAAACTTGAGCATATGCTAACATCCATGGGCCATTTCATCCACTACAACATTTTGTGAATCCTTGAGCTCGTCGGTACTCAGCATCTCCCTAGGATAATCGCAAGGGAGGAGCTGCAGCTGCTTTTACATTTGCCTCATAGCTTTTCCCTTGTGAGACAGCAACATGCTTAGCAGAATTTGGCTTCTTCTGCGCATTATTTACAGAAGGTAAGATGGTGCTGCTGCGCCTCTTTGCCGCGGGTGTCGGACTAGAACCAGGTTTACCCTTGTATTCTTCGGCCTTCTTCCTTGCCTCCTCAGGTGCAAATCCCTTTTCGGGTTAGCGAAAGTACCATCTAGTGCCTGCACCGCTCAGCCTCTTTCAAAGCGTCGTCGTTACCACCAAGCTGGTCATGTTTAGTTAGTTTTTTTGTTGTTTTTGTTTCTTGGTTCCATATTCTACGAGTAGCGCGGGAAAGAGTCGTCCGCCACGCCGGAGCCCCGTAAATCGTGGTAAGGCCAAAGTTACTCCCTGAGGTGGCCCGGTATCATAAAGGCTCCGTTACAATACATTCGGTTACCAATGATTGCAAACCATATCCGATAAGCAAGGGTCGCATAACTCTCTCAGATTAGAGGTGGCACACAACACTCATCGACTTTCGACCAAAGCAAGCAGATTTATTTCTATGGCGATTCGAAGTGATTTAGCAATTTTTTTTCGCTGACTGAAAGTAAAAATGAGTGAGATGTTGATAAAGGCACTTTTCAAGATATGAATCTACAATATTTCCGTTAAAAAATTGTATAAAATTATTTAAACTACAAAAAAAAAACTATTACTCAGGATTTTCAGAAACCCTTAAAATTTATTGGTAAATCGTTGTGGAAAAGTTGATTATTGAAAAGTGCATAAGGTTCATATATGCATATATTCTTGGGTCTGGGTGGATTGGAAGATTGGGGAATTGTGGTTTAGGCTAAAGGGCAACTGCGCTGTTGCCATTGTCTTAGGCTTTATGAAATTTATTATTACGGTGGCCATTATAATAGAATAATCAGTAGGGACACTTTGACTACATACGCACTTCCTACTAGGTAGAGAAGCGTACAATAAGAGAAATTAGGTAAAAATAAATCCTAATACCCGCTTACGCAATACATTTTAAATGGGTTTGTCTGTTTTCACATAATGATTTATCGTATCGACTTAATCCAGGTATTAAAAAAAAATATAATAATTGAAAATGCTAGGAGCTAGAACAACAAATTTACATAAGGCATAAAGGCAAACAAATTTTGCATCAATTAATCGAATAAATTTGAAGCGAACTTAAAAATAACAAGCTTTAGTGAAAAAAAATGGAAAACGAAAGTTATGCTACAAGTAAAAGGGGTAAGAACACTAGCAGCAAACAGGAGACGTATATTACAAAATAAGTACGTTCATCTGCCTTTGAGTGGACTAACGTCAACTGTCCTGATTTTAGGATAAATCTAAAGTTTTTGTTTATAATTGTATATTTATGTTTTTATTTATTTATTTAACAAAGTCAAGACAAAATCCTGAAAATACTAAGATTGTAGCCTTCCATCCTCTGCGATCCCGGGCACGCGATTCCAGTTATCCAGACGAGTATATTTATGGACATCCGATAATTCAGACTGATCATAAACCATTGTTAGGAATAATGAACAAACAGATCAGCCAAACAAGTAAAAGTGTTATAATCGGCCTGGCGATGCTTTGATACCCTCAACTGCATACAAGTCATGCAAAATTCGTTTTGTATGGGAGGTACCAGAACTACTTGACCGACATAGGACATTTTTTATACCAACCTAACAATAAAAAGTAGTTCTTTCACGAAACTTCATTCGCCTAGATTGATTATTTTGGACGCTATCGTGTTTTCAACGGAAAGACAGACACATGGGTCTAATATTGATTTGAAATGGGAGGTACCAGACCTAACGAAGATAAAAAGAAGTCCTTTCACCAAACTTCATTTGCTTAGGTTGTTTTTTTCGAACGCTATCGTATCTTCAATAGACGGAGAGACATATGGGTCCAATATCGATTTTGTATGGGAGGTACCAGAACTATTTGACCGACATAGCCCATTTTCAATACCAACCTGACGACGATAAAAATAAGTCCTATGACCAAATTTCATTCTCCTATGTCAATGTCAGACAGACATATATAACTTTATGAGGTCTCTGGTGACTCCTTCTTGGCGTTACAAATGTAATGACGAAGTGAATATACCTTCCTGTGGAGGGTATAATAACATCCCATAAGTTGCAGCGCATGAAAATAAAACTGTTAATATAATATAATGTGAAGTTTAATTATATACAGGTAAGGATTTGCATGTACCTGACCTGCTTTCTAGAAAATTTATTGAAAATTCGCACTGTGAGAAGGAAGACATAATCAGGGATATTGTTCATCGCATCAATATGAATGAGGTTAAAAGGAAACAATTTGAAAAAGCTACTATAGAAGATCCAAAATTACAAAGTCTCATATCAATTGTTAAGAAAGGTTGGCCAAACAGCATAACAAAAGTACATGAGGAACTAAAGAGATTTTTGAATGAAAAACATAAGATTTATTTTGAAGATAATTTGCTGTTTTTTGAGGATAGGGTATTTGTACCGGAATACTTAAGAAAGAAAATGCAAAATTTACTGCATGAAGCGCATTTAGGGATGGTGAAAACTGTTTCTAAGGCAAAAACATTATTTTATTGGCCTTTTATGAATAGGGTCATAGAGAATGTTATACCTGCTAACCGAAATCATTCTCTGCTAACCCATGCGATTCCTCAAAGACATTTTCAAAACATTGGGACAGATATATTTGAGCTTGGAGCAAAAACGTACCTTGTAGTAATAGATTTTTTTTTAAATTGGTTAGAAATACAGGAACTTGAAGGTAAAAAGGCAACAGATGTTATTTTAGCACTCAAAAATGTATTTTCGTCAAACGGTATTCCTGAAACGGTGGTTTCTGATAAGCAACCGTTCAATTTATTTGCACTCAAGGAATTTGCTGAGGAAGGGAATTTTTAATTTGTGCACTCAAGGCCTAGATACCCAAGGTCAAATGGACTTTCTGAATAAGGGGTGCACATAGCTAAAATGCTCTTAAGGAAAACTCAGGATCAGTGTAAAGACTTCGATGCAGCTCTATTAGAACAGAGATCCACGATAGTACCGAGACTAGGATACTCGCCATCAGAGATTTTAATGAGCAGAAAACTAAGAACTAAACTGCCAGTAGATAGTTTGCAATTGATTCCTCGAATTTTAGAACATATGATTTCATTGGATGTCGAAAAGAGATTTCATTTGAACCAGGAGATAATGTTACGTATAAAGTAGAACGGTCTTGGAAACCAGCACAAATAGTAGGGAAACATAAATCGCCTAAGTCGTTCATAATAAAAAATGAAGAGCAAGAACTAATGTCACATTTAAGAAGATCATTAAATAAACCCTGTTTTATAGATACATCAGATATGTTAGATCATCAAGAGGTTTCAGCTTCACTAGCAAACATAGAACAGAATAAACCAAACCCAGCTGTCTCAAATTCGATACCACATCTAACCGTATCCAACGCTATTAGCCCAGATACCATATCCCAGGTAAATACAAATTATAAAACACGATATAGACGCGAAATCAAGAAATCAGATCTCTATAGAGCACACCACAGCAAATGACAGACTACGCATTATGAAAAAGATGATGCCATTGCGCATCCTCGACAAAATCTCACTGCGATATCATGCACTTCAAGTGTATATTAAACTAAAGAAAACTAAAACTTTATATACTTTAACACTTATTCTATATCTACATCAAATTAGATAACTAAGAAATGAAATTCATTGAATATATATCATTAATGTAAGTCTAAATGTGTATACATACAAATATCTATTGAATGAAGTTGTACATTATTTACATAAAATGAATGCAGACTATTGTAAAAAAGATGATATTGGAGAGATGTTGTATAAAGGTATAAGACATTACATTTAATATGCAAACCAGACAATACAGATATGTATGTAGTAGGTGACTGATAACAGTACAAAGTCATGAACCACTTACAATTTCTCTCTCAGTGAATGAGTTAATAAACTCATGTTAACCACAGAAGTTGTCTTTGACTGATTGGCACATAAAACACGAGAAACACAACAGCGGCTGGGATTCGAAGATCATTATTGTCCATTCGCTCGATGTGGCCCAATGTAGTCCACATCTTGGTACAGCTCATGGAGTTCGCGGTTGTATCTTCTCCTCCATTCGCACTCCTCGCACGCAGGACCAAAAATCCGCCAAAGAATTTTTCTTTCCAAGGAGGCTAGCATCAGCTCTCCCTTCCTTCTTATCGTCCAGCACTCGGCGCCATAAAGGGTTCTGTAAAGCATACATTTTGTTTTTCGAGTTATGAGTTTTGAACCCAATTGTTAAGCCAAACCGAAGTAGGAGCGGTTTCCTAGGGTGATTCTTCGCCGGATCTCCACTAGGATGTCATTTGTGGAGTTCATGTTTACACCGAAATTGTTGCTATCAATAGTGACGTTCTGTCCTAGGCGGTGGACCAATGCTTGTTTGTTTGTTAATAGCATGTACTTAGTCTTCTCCTCATTTACTACAAGACCAACGAATTTCGCCTGTTCTTCAATCGCCGTAAAACCTCTATCACGGCACGCTGGGATCGACCGATGATCTTAATGTCGTCTGCATACCCCAGTGCCTTCCGTGTTGACACCTGCCCAGCGCAATATCTATTCTTATACGAGACTGAAGAAGTCACATGATAGTGCGTCTCCTTGCCGAAATCCGGTGCATGTTTGGAATAGTTCGGAGGATCTACTTCCCAATTGCACGTAGTAGCGTGTGTTCTCCAGCGTTACGCTACATAGCTGGATCAGTTTTGCCGGGATCCCGAATTCGGCCATTACCACATAAAGCTCCTGACGATGAACGCTATCATATGCGGCGTTGAAGTCGATGAATAGGTGGTGAGTCTCGACTTGAAATTCATTGGTCTTTTCCAGGATTTGCCTTACCGGAAGCCACACTTATATGTGCCGATTAGTGTGTTGCAGAACGGTTTGAGACGTTCACACAGTACTTTGGATTGGATCTTGTATGCGACATTAAGCAGGGATATGCCTCGATAGTTCTTGCAAGACATAGGATCGCCTTTTTTGTAGAAGGGGCATATGGAGCTGATAGTCCAGTCATCGGGCATACTTTCTTCCACCCATACTTGGTTGAGGATTTGGTGCATGCGCCCTACCAAAACATCACCACCGAAGAAGAGCTCCGCTGGTAAACCATCAGAGCCGGCGGCCTTGTTCTTCTTTAGCTTTTTTATTGCTAAGCCAACTTCTTCTATACTGGGTGGTGGAACTGGATCTTCATTGACTGGACGTGGGTTCTCTTCTTGCCCTATCACTCTCTCTACATGATGCCCATGTAGCAGCTGCTGGAAGTACTGCTTAAACATATCTACTATTCCCTGCGCTTCGGTGACTAGGTTTCCATCACTGTTTCGAAGAGCCTGCGTTCCGGTCTTGAAGCCAGCAGCCAGTTGCTTGGCTTTCTTGTAGAACTTTCGGATGTTGCTTCGATCGCGGGACTCGTCGATCTCCTTGAGCTGGGAGACTGCGTAGGCCCTCTTCTTTCTACGCAGGATTTTCTTCTCCTCCCTCCTCCTGGCTCGATACTCTTCCCTCTCTGACCTTGTTTTGCGCTGCAGCGCCTTCATATGTGCATCTTCTGTCACCTTTTTCCTGCGTACGCATTCATCATCATACCACGGGCTCTTTCTGTGGGGTGGCTGCTACCCTAAGGTGGTTTCGGCTACCTCTTTGATGATGTCGCGATACTGGGACCACTGGGTGTTGGCATTTGTGGTAGGTGAATGCACTGCGGAGAGTTTCTCACTCAGGCGTTTTTTGTAGACTCTGGCTACTCCAGGTGTGCTAAGGCGTCCAATGTTGAATTTCTTCTTCTGGACGGAACGCAGCTTCTTCTCGTTGGATAGTCGAGCTCTGAACTTAGCCGCAACAAGAAAATGGTCGGAAGGCTCCATCCAGGAGGTCATAAAACTCCTCCTTGAGAGGGTCTTCAGCCTCGTCGGTAGGGACTGTGCACATATTAGGCTTATATTTTGGAAAGTAGCTTTGATGCGGATCACAGCTAGGCAATTACTTATCGGCTTAAAGTCAATAGCTTTTGTCCTTAGCCGATTTCCCATGACGAATCCGCAACCTAATATATGCAATCTTATATGGCAGCTGTAATAAATATCGCAATTTTTTTTTTCATCTTACCTGATCCTATCCATGGTATCTCCTGGATCGCGGTAATATCTGCCTTATACCGCGTGATTACAGACTCAAGTTTTTGAGTAGCACCTGGGGTGTACAGCGTTCGCGCGTTCGTTGGTTGTTTATCCAATCTCCAATCGAGGTACTAGGCACCCACCAGTTACCACCGTGGAGGTGAGAGTAGGAGTTGATAGTGAGAGGCTAGGTGAGAACGCTTGTGTTCTCATGAAATCGCATCACTACCCTTTTTATACCCTCCACAGGAAGGTTTAATCACTTTGCCATAACATTTGCAACACCAAGAATTAGTCACCGGTGAACTCTTAAAGTATATATATTCTAAATCAGGATCACATTCTGAATCGATTAAGCCATGTCCGTCTGTCTGTCTATCTGTCTGTCTGTCCGTCTGTCTGTACGTAGTACGTAGCGCCCATAGGAATTGGCATATGCGATTGAAATTTGGTGAAAGGACTTATTTTTATCATCGTCAGGTTGGTGTTGAAAATGGGCTCTGTCGGTCGAGTAGTTCCGGTACCTCCCATACAAAATCAGTATTGGACCCATGTGTCTCTCCGTCTGTTGATAACGCGATAGCGTCCAAAGGAAACAACCTAGGCGAATTAAGTTTGGTGATTGTCGTTAGGTTGGTAATAAAATTGGGATATGTTGGTCAAGTAGTTCTGGTACCTCTCATACAAAACCAATTTTGCATGACTTGTATGCAGTGGAGGGTATCGGCCAGGCCGATGATAACACTTTTCCTTCTTTTTATAACCGATGGAAATCGGTACCAAGTAGTGTGAAAATTAAATAAAGCCAAATGATTTTCCTTTCTTAATTTATAAATCGCACTTTATTAAACTTTCCCATAGCTTTTGAGGCTTGGTTCTTCTTAATCACCGAACATTCTTTCGTACATTTAAGACCTACTCCATTTCGGAGTTGGTATGATGTTATGACTTTGCAGTCGCTGATTGTGTGATACAGAGTGTTGTACCCATTTCAATTTGATGGGCACCATGTAGATCGCTATTTCTTATTCCACGAAGGACTTTCCTTTGGAATTTTTTGGATAGGTTCAGCATTTGTTTTCTTGGTACAGTAATTTGTTCTGGATAGATAGGTCAGAGTTCTTTCCTAGTAACCAGTACATTTTGTGTACTTCAGGTTTAGTTCAGGTTCTCTTTTCTTTTTGATGTGGTCTTTCCATTTAAACTTTTCTTCCAAAGTTATTTCAAGGTATTTGGCGGTATTGGAGTAACTGTTTATAAAAATTGAAACATTGCTTATGTTTTTGTTTATAAAGCTTATATGCATCGGTTTTGTTTCGTTTAATTTGATACGCCATTTTTGAATACTAACCTTATCGGATGCATTTTGCAATTTTTGTGTAGCCTCAGTAACGGATTTATCTGGCACCAATATTGCAGTATCATCAGCATGGTGGCGTTGGTGTCTACTGGAATATCCGTTGTAATCGTATATAACAGATACAGGGTTGGTCCTAGGACACCTCCTTGTGGTTCCGAGTAATTTTGGTTGAACCGTACTCTAAAGAGTCGGTTCATAACGTAGGATTCCAGTATTTCGTAGTACTGCCTGGGAAGGGTCCTATGCAGTTTGTACTTAACAACATTTAAGAATATTGCCGACCAAACTTGTTTTTCTATGAGTGCTTGTTCCACAACATCTGTAATTCGAAGCACTTGGTCTATCGTGGAATGTTTTTTTCTAAATTCAAACTGATGGCTCGAAATAACCCTTTTTTCTTCTATTATTTTGCTAAGCGATATGGGTTTGTAAGATGTTGCTTCTGTTGCTGGCTTAACTTATTACATATCTCTTTTATATATTGGAGTTTCTTGAAGGCTATTGAAGGCATTTCTTTCAAAACTTAAGCAGTTATTAGTTCGTACCCTGTTGATTTTTTGTTACATAACTGTAGCTGTGATTGCTGGTAATGGCTTAAAATGGATTTTATGAGCGGTTTTTGTGATATGTTTTTAGGCGTTTAGCTGCCTGTATGTCATACAAATTCCGTTCCCATAACATTTTTATTTTTTTTCGGTTTGCACGTTTTGCAACCATTACTTCTCTAATTGTAATATGCAAATTCCGCTGAAAGCGATTCACATTAAAAACAAACTTGTTGTTTGTCGCACAAACTGCTGACGCATCTTCTTTTCTCTCATGCTATCGCTTCGGTTGAATTCTTTTCGATGTTCTGTGCAGTCAGTTTCCAATCATGAGAGTGTTAACACTTGCTTTTGCTATATAATAGTATTATTAACGTATAATCGAAACATTGTAATTTGATTTTTAATAAAGAAAATTTGTGAATAAAATTTAATAAAAATAATCTAAGAAAATTTGTGAATAAAATTTAATAAAAAAAAAATAATATAAAAAAAGGAATTTATGAATTTTTAATTTCTTACTCGAAATCCTAACAAAATTTATTGTCAGAAGTAATGGATAATATACAAATGTGAAAACATTAAAAAATAAGAAAAAAAAAGTGAAGATCAGAAGCTCTAAAGTATTACTAAGTCTCATAAATCTACAAAATAAATTACTAACTCTAACAAATCTACAAAATTTACGAGTGCCTGCAATTAAACCGCAACAATTGGAAAATCACAAATATCCATACACTACTTTCTAAAAACTGAAGTGCTGGAAACTAAACTGAAGACAACTCTAAAACTATAACTACAAGGCTCTACAATTAAAAGGATATTATATATATAAAAATGTTACTGTAAGTTCTGTGTTATTGTAATATGCAACTGTAGTTAAGATATTTATACAGAGATTACCTTAAATATATATATATACATAGAGTGCTTTAAATAATACTTGTTTTATCAAATAAAATACACAATGGCTTTAAATAATAACAATGGAGAATTCAATGATGCGGACGGTAACGACTTAGAAATTGAGAATAATGCAGGCGTCACTGTTCCCTTACAAACGTTATTCAAATTTATCAAACCATTCGATGGTGACAGGCAAAAACTAATTCCATATCTTAATGCTGTCGATGCAGCTTTTAATATAGCTACAATCGATCAAATAGACATTTTATTAGCTTATACAAAAACGCAACTCAGCGGTAAAGCTGAGGCAGCCGTTTCGAACCACGATTTCAACAAATGGTTAGATCTTAAAAATTTCCTAAAAAGTATATATTCAGATGCTAAGCATCATGGTCATTTACTAATAGAATTATTATCTTGCAAACAGCAACCCACTGAACAAATTTCTCAATATATATGTAGGGTTGAAACAGCTTTAAAACGTCTTTTAACATCAACTCACCAAAATTCAACAATTCCTGCAGAATTACCTGGAAGACTTGCCACAATGAATGACCTAGCACTGCATACTTTTATTTTAAATATTAAACCTGATATAAGCAACATGTTAAGAGCTAGAAATATAGAAAGTCTAAATGAAGCCTTCAATCTAGCAATTAAAGAAGAAAAGGTTCAATTACTAATCAAAACCAAAAATTCAAACTTCAAAGCAATTGAATGTTCCTTTTTGTCATAAAATGGGACACTCATCAAATCAGTGCTTTAAAAAACCAAGTACATCCAAAACCGTTTTGAATACTTCTCAAAACTCAATAAAAACTTGCAAATATTGCAAAAAGGATGGTCATGTTATTCAGGAATGTAGGAAACTTAAATGGAAGAAAGAGCAAGAAAATGCAAACAATACAAGATCATCGGAAAACATAAGGACTCTCGGAACAGAAGCTGCAGAGCTTCGGGAGAATATTGTAGCAGCAGCAATTCTTTCCGAATAGTACTATCAAACGATAACACCATTTTTGTCATAGTTAAATCCAATCGATCTAAAGTAGGTTATTTAAAATTTTTAATCGATAGTGGTGCAAATATTTCAATAGTTAAGAAAACAAATTTAAAAGAAAATTCAAACTTTATTCAGAATGGTAAAGTTACACTTAAAGGAATTAATAACGACAAGAATCCCATTAGAAGCATAGGTTCTATAAATCTTAAATTTTTTATACAGTCAGAACATTCAGTAACCCTAAATTTTAGCAAACGTATTTCATATAATTGATTCACCTTCTAATATTCCCTATGATAGTATATTACGAAACGATTTTCTAGTTGCTAAACGAGTTAACCTAAATTATCAAACAAAAATTATGAGCTTAGAAAGCGGAGGAACAATTCCCTTTTTTATAAATCGTTGTTCAAAAGAATCATACATACTGCCTCCCCGATCAGAAACTGTAATAAAAGTAAATATAATGAATCCAGAAATCAAGGAAGGAATTCTACCAGAACTCTCAACACTCGACGGAGTTTATCTCAGCAAGGCAATTACACAAATCGATGATAAATTTCAAGCTATCGCAACGGTACTAAACACTCTTGATAAACGAGTAAAGATTACCTAAGGCCAATGCCAATCTAATACCTTTATCAGCAGAATCTTTTCATTTTCAAAAAGGTAATCATGAATCTGTAGATCGAAAAGAACTCTTACATAAAGAAATAAGTACAGAACATCTTAATCACGAAGAGACCAAGAGTCTTCTTGACTTATGCAATAAGTATTCAAGTATATTTTTATTGAAGGGAGATATTCTCTCAGCTATTAAATCTGTTGAGCATGAAATTAATCTTAACTGTAAAACATACAGTTATCCCGAGGTTCATAAAGAGGAAGTCAGAAATCAAATTTCCAATATGTTAAATCAAAAAATTATTAGACCTCCCAATTCCCCATGGTCAGCACCCTTTTGGTTGGTCCCTAAGAAAGCTGATGCTTCAGGCAAGAAGAAATGGAGGATTGTAATCGACTATAGGAAACTTAAAGAAGTTACTGTTGGAGATTCTTTCCCCTTACCCAATATATGTGAAATACTTGACCAATTAGGTCACAGTAAATACTTCACAACCCTGGACCTCGCTTCCGGGTTTCACCAAATCAATGTTAAAGAGGAAGACAGGTCAAAGACCGCCTTCTCTACTGCAAGTGGCCACTACGAATTCTGTCGTATGCCATTTGGGTTAAGGAATGCTCCCGCTACCTTTCAGCGTGCAAAGAATCATGTTCTTGCAGGACTGATTGGCGAAAAGTGTTTCGTTTACCTTGATGACGTGGTGATATATGCATCCTCTCTTGAAGACCATGAACGTAAACTTACTGAAATTTTCCAAAGATTAGCAGACAGTAACTTAAAGCTCCAACCGGATAAGTGTGGGTTCCTTCGAAAGGAAGTCGCATATCTCGGACACCTTATTTCAGAAAATGGAGTAAAACCTAATCCTTCGAAAGTTGAAGTAATCAAAGATTTTCCTAAACCAAAAAACCCTAAAGAAATAAAATCATTCCTTGGACTCGTCGGTTACTATCGTCGATTCATCGAAAATTTTAGCAAAATATCAAAACCCTTAACTTCCTTATTAAAAAAGGATACAAAATTTATTTGGAGTAAAGAACAAGAAAATTCATTCATAAAATTAAAAAAACAAACTTTTAACAGAACCTATACTCCAATATCCTGATTTTTCAAAAGAATTTTTAGTCACTACAGACGCCTCTAATTTTGCCATAGGAGCCATATTATCGCAGGGAGATATTGGAAAAGATTTACCAATATGCTTTGCATCTCGTGCATTAAATCATGCAGAATCTAATTACAGTACTATTGAAAGAGAACTCTTAGCAATAGTGTGGGCCATTAATCATTTTCGTCCATATATAAGGAAGAAAATTTACAATTGTTACCGATCATCGACCATTACAATGGTTATTTTCATGCAAAGATCCTGGTTCAAGACTCTTAAGGTGGTGACGTAAGTTAGAGGAATATGAATATGATATCGTCTATAAGCAAGGTAAAATAAATTCAAATGCTGATTGTCTATCAAGAATCAAATTTAATCCCTTCAACGAAAATCATACAATCTGCTTTGTTAGTCATGAAACTTATGACGATTATTTAAAGTTTTATTACTCCTCTTTAAAATCAAAGGTATTTGATTACTCAGAAGAAAATTCACATCACTTCACTTGCTTATTTAAACAGTATTGGCTTTAGCAACGAAAACAAATTTGTTACAACAATTTCGCAAACAGCTGATAATTTTTCTCAGTTACAAAACCATCCTCACGAATTATACAGTATTACTCGTTCGAATAATATTAAAACTAAAAAACATATCTATCATTGTCTTATTAAAAGAACAAACTGGGAAAAAGCTAGTTATCAAGATTTCTTTTATACAATTCAGAATCTAAAGGACAAACTAGAAGAGGATAATCTAGAAAGCATATCATTGCCTAATTTTGAAGATAAAATTAACCAATTTAAATACGAAAAAATACGTCATATTATTCAATTCATATTCAGAAATTCAAAAATTAAAGTTATTGTTCACAAAAACAAAATGATCACACCTACTCAAGATGAGATACCTCTAATACTTAAAGAAAACCATGATGATCCGCAATCTGGACATTCCGGTTTTCGAAGAACATATAGTAGGATCAAAGATCGTTATCATTGGCATAAAATTAAAGGAACTATTAAAGAATACATAAAATCTTGCGAAAGCTGTCAAAGAAACAAAGTCTTAAGAAACACGTATAAAGCTCCAATGGAAATAACTTCAACTTCAAATTAGCCATTTGACAGACTTACCTTAGATATAGTAGGAGCATTACCTATCACAATAGATGAAAATAGATTTATACTTACAATGCAGGATGATCTTACAAAATTTACGCAAGCATACGCAATCAAAGAACACAAAGCCGAAACAGTCGCAGAAAACCTACTTAAATTTATTAGTCACTATGGAATTCCCAAGCAGTTCTTACCGACCAAGGCTCAGATTTTATGTCCTATACACTAAAAGAATTTTCCAAGTTTTTCCATATGAAACAAATACATACTACAGCCTATCATCCACAGAGTAACGGAGCATTAGAATGCTGCCATTCAACAATTAGGGATTATGTAAAGCATTATATAAATGAACATGAAGATAATTGGGACACATGGCTACCGCCATATTCTTCTATAACAATTCGGTACATAGCACAACTAAGTTTACGCCGTATGAGTTAGTGTTTGGACACAAGCCGATTCTTCCGTCTTCCCTAACCCAAAATCCAGCATTTAGATATACATACGACGAATATTTAGATCAACTCAAGTACAGGTTAAATAAGTCTCATGAAATTGCAAAGAATAATATTGTGAATTCAAGAGCAATCAAAACTATATTATGATAAAAATATCAAAAATTATACATATAAACTAAGTGATAAGGTATATTTACGTAATGAAAATGTTGGCAAAATTAAAAGTTTGTCTCCAACCTTCAAGGCACCATTTGAAGTAGTAGACATCCATAATAATCTAAACTTGCCTATTAAAATCAAAAGGAAAAAACTTAGAGTACATATAAATAGACCGAAACCAGCTTCTTAATTTCAGACTATCCCTTATGACATGCTTCATGTGCGAAATACACGCACTGCCGTTTAAAGTCGACAATATCAACAACGGAAGCGGTATATATTTACTTTGAGAATCTGGGACACGTCAAAACTTCATCCACGAAATGGATATTGCAAATTTTAATGAATCAATTAATAACTTAAAATTTAATGAGAATCTCCTTAACGGAAACAATAATAAAATAAATAATTTTATAGAAACAACTTCGGATAAAATAAATAAACTTGAGCTTGCCGAACTTGCCTCCCAAAATGTAAGCCTTCTAACTTATTTGACAAATGAATTAAGTGAAGAACTAGACAACATAGTAAATTCAATTCTATTTGCTAAACGCAATGTGCTTCATCCTTTTATACTTACACTTATTCAATTAATTACCGAACTTAGTAATAACAACTATCTTTTAAAGTCTGGTCTAAATTTCCCAATATTTCCAAGCCTAGAAAATGCTCACACATTTATGGATATAGCTGATTTACAAGTCTTTCATATAAACAACAAATTAATGTTTATTGTTAATATTCCTTTAACGGATCCAACACTTTTCACTCTCTATCAATGTATTCCATTACCTATACCGTACGAAGAAGGTAGTCAAAGATATACTTATATTCAACCAAATGTTAAGTTCTTAGGTATTTCTGAAAACAATCAGAAATACGTAAAATTTTACGATTTAAAATCATGCAAAAAGATTTCGGAATTCGACTACTCGTATATACTCTTAAAATGTTGCAAGAAATATCAAAATTTAAGAAATTTAGGATCTAACTTAAGTTAGGTTTAAAAACCTAACTTAAGCGCAAAGCTCTAGACTCTTGGTATTGGGAATAGGTAATTCAGATGCGAAGAGGCGAAAGCGCAAAGCGACCGGGTCCACATTTAAATGGATATAGGTATAACCAAACATTGTTATTATCATTATTCTTAATGTAAGGGGTTAGATTAGTTTCAGTCAGTGCGAAGACGTCTTAAGAGAGCATTAAGAATTTGGAAAAACTTCTGAGGATATCTGGGGTTGTGCATATCAAATCTAGCCTACTTAATCTATATCTTTAATTTTTTTTTGTTAATTGCTATATATATACATTTTAAAAAGAAGTGCATTTATAGAATTGCATAAAACAATAAATGATTTTTCTTTTTAGACTGGAGAATCGAACAAGGACTTGAATGTGAATTCTACTGAAGGAACTTCATCAGCATTAGTAGATGTTTCATCTGATGATGTATCTTTAATAATGCAATCATTTTGGCCCTCCTCATCAGAACGGGATATAAAAGCCAGACAAGGAACTTTTTGCCTCACAGAGGCAGAGGTAATAACCACTTCGGTACAAAGTTTACAGGCTCCAAATACAAATCAGTTTATATTGAATTAACTTCTAAACTTTCGGATAATACAAGGTTCGACAACATAACTTCTTTCTTTTAAAACTCATTTTATTAATCATAAATATTTTTAGCTTTCTCGTATCCCTATATGATAAGAGAAAGATATTGTATTCATACAAAATTATCTACGAACTCGAGATATTGATCAATTCTGAGATTTTGACAGTAAAGGAACTGAAAAAAGGAGGTTTCGCAATTCCGTCCGTCTGTTCGTATGCCGCTGAGGCTTTAGATTTGGAGTTTGTAGGCTTATAGTTCAGGCTAGTTTTTTTTTTTTTAGGTTAGGTTAGAGTTGTGGGCTGGAGAGGAGCACTTAGTGCCACACTCAGGTCAGTACTGAACCATTTTCATGCCCTTAGGGGGAAAAGGTTGTCCCTTACCCACATTAACTCTGTCTATAAAAAAACTGTAATTAATTACTTACTGTGCTGCGGAGTACTAACCATCCTGTAGATTTGATAAAATTCATTATCTTTCCTATTGGTGTGCTGGAAAGCTCGCCTATGTCCATTTCCTAGAAAAAGAATCTCCCAATGGGCTTGTCCGTGTTCTAAAAAAGTTTGTAGGGTGTAACAGCTCATAAAGAGTACATTAGGCGCTTAAAGCTTTGTAATAAGAACTTGCGGAAATATCCTGTTATTGAGAGCTTACACTTAATGAACACAATGTGATATCCACTGCCATATCAGATAAATATATATACACCTATGTTAAAACCAAATTTAACACTATTCTTATATTTTATTTAAGGTATGTTTTTTTTATTGTTTTAATATCCTTCATGAATTTTTTGTAAATAGGTTTCCGTATTATTTTAAAAGTTATTTTAGATTGTCTTCTTTAGTTGATTAGTTTTTTTTAACATGAAATGGTTTGAATGTGTTAATTTGGGAGTGAAAGGAAGTGAGCTTTGTTGCTGAGTGTATGGAATTGTTATAGGTTAGGGCGGCTCAAACACAACCAAACTAAAAGGTTTGATTTTATTTGGATATTATTTAATATTGCGAATAATCTCGGTTATAGTGAAATTAAATCGTTGCACAGCCGAGTTGCCAGTTGAGTTCTTTGCGAAAGTGGTATGAAGTTATTATTTTTTTAGGTATCCCATGGGGGGCAAAAAAGTGTTTTAAAGCTTACATAAGATTAATATTGTTTCTCGCATTTAATATATATATTGACTAGCTGACCCGGCTAGTGATGCGATGTCATGAGAACACAAGCGTTCTCACCTAGCCTCTCACTATCAACTCCTACTCTCACCTCCATGTGGTGACTGGTGGGTGCCTAGTACCTCGACTGGAGATTGGGTAACCAACCCCTTTGGAAGGTCGTTGGTGGCAGCAGACGAGAGAGGGGGGAGGAGTGTTGTTTTCTCACTAAGGCACCTCCTCTGGTACCAGACGGCAGCGGAAGAGTTCCCTAGATGGAGCCAACGGTGGCATCTACAGTTCCAGTCAGGCCGAACTATTTAGTGTAATCCCTATAGAGCTGCTCTGACATATTCGGATATTCGGATATAGGGATTTCCAATACCGAGCCAGGGTGTTGGAGAAGAGTTGGTGGCGAATGAACCCTTAATGGGCCAACGGCAGCACTCACATCCCAAAGTGGGTTACTGGCACCGGAATAACCGGCCTGCTGTAATAAGGTCAAGGGCCTGGCCCTCCAGGTTGGGGGTTGTGCCGTCGGGGTAACTTCCCGACCATGTAAAAAAACACTAGTTATGAGAAAGACGCAAGAAGCCTCGGATAACGATTTCCTTCAAACGGCAACCAGACCCGGAACATCAACGGACAACGATTTAAGAGTATGTACCTGGAACGTGCGAACGCTGTACACTCCAGGTGCTACTCAAAAACTTGAGTCTGTCCTCACCCGGTACAAGGCAGATATTACCGCGATCCAGGAGATTCTATGGATAGGATCAGGTATGATGAAAAGAAAAAATTGCGATATTTATTACAGCTGCCATAAAAGATTGCATATGGGAAATCGGCTAAGGACAAAAGTTATTGACTTTAAGCCGATAAGTAATCGCCTAGCTGTGATCCGCATCAAAGCTACTTTCCAAAACATAAGCCAAATATGTGCACACGCCCCTACCGACGAGGCTGAAGACCCTATCAAGGAGGAGTTTTATGACCTCCTGAATGGAGCCTTCTGACCATTTTCTTGTTGCGGCTAAGTTCAGAGCTCGAATATCCAACGAGAAGAAGCTGCGTTCCGCCCAGAAGAAGAAATTCGACATTGGACGCCTTAGCATAACTGGAGTAGCCAGAGTCTACAAAGAGCGCCTGAGTGAGAAACTCCCCGCGGTGCATTCACCTACCACAAATGCCAACACCCAGTGGTCCCAGTATAGCGACATCATCAAAGAGGTAGCCGAAACCACCTTAGGGTAGCAGCCACCCCAGAGAAAGAGCCCGTGGTATGATGATGAATGCGTACGCAGAAAAAAGGTGACAGAAGATGCACATATGAAGGCGCTGCAGCGCAAAACAAGGTCAGAGAGGGAAGAGTATCGAGCCAGGAGGAGGGAGGAGAAGAAAATCCTGCGTAGAAAGAAGAGGGCCTACGCAGTCTCCCAGCTCAAGGAGATCGACGAGTCCCGCGATCGAAGCAACATCCGGAAGTTCTACAAGAAAGCCAAGCAACTGGCTGCTGGCTTCAAGACCGGAACGCAGGCTCTTCGAAACAGTGATGGAAACCTAGTCACCGAAGCGCAGGGAATAGAAGATGTGTTTAAGAAGCACTTCCAGCAGCTGCTACATGGGCATCATGTAGAGAGAGTGATAGGGCAAGAAGAGAACCCACGTCCAGTCAATGAAGATCCAGTTCCACTACCCAGTATAGAAGAAGTTGGCTTAGCAATAAAAAAGCTAAAGAACAACAAGGTCGCCGGCTCTGATGGTTTACCAGCGGAGCTCTTCAAATACGGTGGTGATGTTTTGGTATGGCGCATGCACCAAATCATCAACCAAGTATGGGTGGAAGAAAGTATGCCCGATGACTGGACTATCAGCTCCATATGCCCCATCTACAAAAAAGGCGAGCTTATGTCTTGCAAGAACTATCAAGGCATATCCCTGCTTAATGTCGCATACAAGATCCAATCCAACGTACTGTGTGAACGTCTCAAACCGTTCTGCAACACACTAATCGGCACGTACCAGTGTGGCTTCCGGCCCGGCAGAAAGACTATGGACAAAATTTTCACACTGAGGCAAATCCTGGAAAAGACCAATGAATTTCAAGTCGAGACTCACCACCTATTCATCGACTTCAACGCCGCATATGATAGCATTCATCGTCAGGAGCTTTATGTGGTAATGGCCGAATTCGGGATCCCGGCAAAACTGGTCCAGCTATGTAGCGTGACGCTGGAGAACACACGCTGAAAAGTGCAATTTGGAAGTAGTTCCTCCGAGCTATTCCAAACATGCACATGTGACTTCTTCAATCTCGTGCTAGAGCAGATAGTGCGCAGGGCAGGTGTCAACACGGAAGGCACTATCTTCAACAGATCCGTTCAGCTACTGGGGTATGCAGACGATCCCAGCGTGCCGTGATAGAGGCTTTTACGGCGATTGAAGAACAGGCGAAATTCCTGCCCGTTCTGCTCTATGGCGCCAAGTGATGGACGATAAGCAGGAAGGGAGAGCTGATACTGGGCTCCTTCGACAGAAAAATTCTTCGGCGGATTTTTGGTCCTGTGTGCGAGGAGGACGAATGGAGGAGAAGATACAACCGCGAAGTCTATGAGCTGTACCAAGATGTGGATGTAGTCCAAAAGGCCAAAATACGTCGACTACATTGGCTCGGCCACATCAAGCGAATGGACAATAATGCTCCAGCTAAGAGGATCGAGACGACAAGGAAGACCAAACCTCTGTTTCAAAGATCAAGCCATCGCGGATGCCAGAGCGCTTGGTCTGCATAACTGGAAGAAGCGTGCCCGGGATCGCAGAGGATGGAGGGCTGCAGTGTCTCAGGCAGAGAGTCTCCACGGGTCGGGAGCCCGTTAAGTAAGTAAGTAAGTAGCTGACCCGGCGAACTTCGTACCGCCTAAAATTGATTAAATTTTTGACATCCCTTTTGAGTGTTGAACCTCTCTATAGAACGAATGAAACTCCATTGGAATTAAATTGAGTTCAATGTGTAGAAACTTCATAGATTTCCGGTGCCGGCTGCTTGATCGTTTTTTTTAATCAACCAAAGCAGAATATGGGCAATCGGCATCCTCGTTTCTGCCATTTGACCGAGTATATCCAGAAACGCTGCTGTCCAAAAACATTTATTACATCGACAACAGCGCCACCAATCGAGCCCAAAACTATCTTATCCCTTAAGATGCAACCAACCATACACATCCTCAACATTTCGTTTAAATCGGTTGAGGGGTTTTGAAGGTCGACACAGGATGTTCACTAAAATGCCTGTAACTCGAATAACCAAAACACACACAAAGGCCGTATATATACAAATTTTGGTATTGACGTAACCTTTTATTTGCAATTTCAAGAAACTAAATCGGCTCACGAACTAAGAGAACATTAATTCAAATACAGTGCGACTTATTTTGATATACGTATATATAGAAGGAGATAGATGAAAAAACGATATGTGCCAACAGAGTCACCTGTTGAATTTTCCTTGAAAGAAAACTTAAAAGAAACCACCACTGAAATCGACTTGAAAATCTTTGATAAAAAAGGAATTTCGCAAAGGATTTGTTAATATTGCTCATTTTGGACTTAAAGATGCGCTTTAGGTATTTAAAAACTGGAATTAATTCCATTCAAGGAGACGAAGGAGAAGTTCACTTTTTTGTGTTCAAAGTCTAATTATTGAATTTTTTGGACTTCCACAATCAAAATTAAATATTTTTGAAATGCACGAACTTGCTTCTAATAAAAACCTTATAAATAAAAACAAATTCAAAATCCGTTCACCTGTTTGTTGTGTAGCTTCCGAAAAAAACAATATTCACTTAGTTTTATATTACTAGGGATGCGAACTTGCTAAACTTATCAATTATGGTAAAAAAATTGTTCTTTATAAACTACTAGCTGGTACCCGCGACTTCGTCTACGTAGAATTAGTACTTCAAGTAACTCAATTAAAATTGTAGATAGAGTTCTTGACCAATTTGATGTTTATATAGTTTATGGAAATGGTTTTCCCGTCGGCTTTTTTGGTCATAGGCGTTTGAATGAAACTATGTTAGTTCATTGCTTTTTCCCGACGTTTCGGCAGGGATTGCTGCCTTCTTCAGGGTATAAAAATGAAAAAAGTCAAACTGCTTAACACAGAACAATAATATAAACTTTTGTTTCAAAGTTGTGCTAAAGTTTATGTTATGTTATTTATAATAAATCAGTCAAAAAAGCAATCCTTTCAAAGGTACAACTCATAACTCTCAATCAAAAAAAAAATATTTTTTGTGAAAAAAATGTATCTTTTTGCCAAATCGAAAACGACATAAGCTCCAGCGCTCCTACTCAATTCCCCCGCAAATTTTACTGTGAACAGTGAAATTGTGATTTGTGAATACGTGTGAAAAGTCATAAGAGTATTATGTTTTCACTATAATACTTTTGTATCTGTAATCCATTTTGCCGTCGACTCTCTCTCATTGCGTCGTTTGTACGGGCAGGATGAATGAAATAAAAGTATTACACTGAATCATAGTTTGTAGTTTGTACACAGAGTTTGCGTAGATGAAATTTAATGTAGTAAAACTCAACTTTTTCAATTGTTAGATAATATTTTCAAAAAGAAAAAATAAGCACTTAGAAAATCTCTTTTTTTTGACACGTCATTTGTTAAGATTGGTTGAGCTTGTGAACCGCAAGAGGTAAATATATTACAAAACTCAGAAATAATATAGACTGGAATTTAAAAGTAAACCACATAAAAATTAATTGCTCAATCCGAAATTAACGTTTGGATTGATTGTCGATCACACGAACATAACCATTCGCAGTGTGCACTTCATCAAACTGAACTCACCTCCATGAAATCACTTTTCGCTGGCAATTTTCACAAAAAAATCGGTTCAAAACAATGTATTTAATCAAATTGAATTACAATAACTGTCGAAAGCTGATAAAAATTTAATAAAACTTGGAAAAAATGCTGATAAATCGCAACGCACGTCTGCAGAACACAATAGTATGCAATTGAAAGACTGTGCAAATGAATCAGCTGCCAAACGTTGATACACACAACGCCATATAATGGCAATACCGGAATCAGCATTTGAAATCATGTTCGTTTTTCGTTCGTTTTTTTAAAAAACATTGCTACAAAAACAAAATTTGTCACACAAATTTGGTGCAAAAACAATTGTCGCAAAACATTATGAAAAAATTATGTAACGTAAACATAAACGTCATCTATCATGAAAATGGCGTCGTGAAATCGCTCAATACAAAACATATGGGAAAATTTATTTTCCTTATAATTTTTTTTTTTGGGATTTTTCGGGAATTTTTTTGAGTATTCTTCTTGTTTGGCCGAAAACCAGTCCGAATTGGTGCGAATCATCAAAATCGGTCCAGGCGTTCTTGGGTTATAATGCGATTTCCGTATTCAATTGACTGGCGATATTCCGAGCTCTACTTGCATTACGGGTTCGATGCGAAAGGTTAGATCTTCTGGCTCGCGGCATTGTGAATAACACTGAGAATTATAGGATGTTCTATATGGTACACGTTGGAGTGCCAAAACAGCCAAATGAAAACTTGAAAAGCATTCTTGAACAACTCTGCCACTCTATAAACTGCAAGCCTCCTCTCTTAAGTAGAATATTTCGCGCTGTGAAGCAAGACAACAACAACACTAATGCTGCCAATATCAACAACAACACATCACCGCCAATCATTATAAAACTGGCGAGCTGCTTGGACAGAGACGAAGTTATGATGGCAGCTTCGAAATACCGCAAGCTGACTAAAAGAGAACTTCGTCTGAGTGACTTTGGGATAACATCAGCCCACGGCGACACCAGCTGCTACTTAAATGAAAGTTTAAAAAAAAAAATCTCGTCTCCTCCTTCAAAGCGCAATCGGACTGAAGCGTAAGAAAAAAGTGTTCTCTGCTTTCACTGTTCGTGGAAAAGTCTATGTTAAGAAGTCCCCAACTGGTATGAGCTTTCACATAAAAAGCGCTGACGATCTTCATGCTGTTGCTGCTGCGACACCATAATATGATAGTACGGTATGATAAGATTAGATTCCTTTTTATATTTATTTTCCTTTTTTAATTTTTGCTATTATCCGAAAATTATATATTCTCTCTTTTTTTTCTGATTTATATACAAATTTACTATTTTACTGAGTTATTTCTATATCTACTTCTAAACATTCTTCACCTTCTTATTTTATTCTATCCTCTTCAAAAATACTCTTCACAACTGTTTGCGTCTGATTTAAAGTTAATTGCTTAAGTTTTGAAATACGCTTGGCTTTGTTGTTACTGTAGTGAACGCAATGAATGGATACCGTACCGTGAATGAAAGTTTTACCCGCACAATGTTGAATGTTCTATCCAAGCATCAGAACGGACTTAGAATATGTCACATCAATGCTCGTAGTCTTAATCAAACTAAACTCGATTATTTAAGATACCTGTTTTGTGAGTCATGAATTGATGTTATATGTGTTGATGAGACATGGTTTAAACCGAATATAAAGGATTATGTATACAAAATTAATAGTTACAAATTGTTTCGCAATGATAGAATCACCAATACTACAGGAGGAGGTGTTGCAATTTACTACAAACCTTTTCTCAACGCTAAGGTGGTAGCTAAATCGTTAGACACAGAAATTGAATATCTGATTCTTGAAATTTTTGATGCCAATGCTAAGTGTTTAGTTGCGTGTGGCTATAACCGACAGCGAACTATCTCACCTGAGCCATTTTTCTCACATCTTGCTGAATATTCACCTTTATATAATAATATTGTGGTCTGCGGGGGCTTTAATCGTAATTTACTACTTAATGATACGAATTCTCGCCAAATTTGTGATCTTGTATGGTCAGGTGGACTTTCAATAGTTAATAACTCTGACCCAACCTGCTTTAAACCAAATGAACGTCCAAGTGTAATCGACCTCGTCGTTGTGTCCGACCTACTGTCTCTTCTGCTTTATGATCAGATATCTTTTGATGGTATTTCCGAAAATGATCTCCTTTTTTGTACCCTAAATATGGCCTTCTCCCGAGTAGTTTCTCCTTCTTTTTTTGAATATAGGGACATAGCTTCTGTAAATCTGGGTGCCCTTCAAACTGCATCGAATTTAGCTTCCTGGGATCTTTGCAGACTGAGTGCTGATCCAAATGATAAGCTGAACTACTTACAGACGCTTATTGGGCACCTTTATAACGAATATGTGCCCAAGAAAAAAGTATTAATACGCAATAAAGCCTGTCCGTGGTTCACTGATAACGTAATTAATGCTATCAAGATAAGAAATAACCTTTATAGTAAATGGAAGCGTAACAATTCTCCCACCAACTGGAGCAGATATAAAGCAGCACGCAATAATGCAACAACTGCTGTTCGTATTTCTAAACGAAACTTTTACTCCTCAAAGCTAAGTACTTCCCTGCCCTCCAAAATGCTATGGAGAAATATACGCCAAATAGGAATGATTGACAAAACTAATATTAGCTGTACTCTTGACCTAAATGATCTAAATCTCTCATTTTTGTCCAAAGAAATTACGCCCAACAGATTTGACTATAATGCTATCCCATCAACAGTTTTTGATCACCTAGCCGATTTCGAGACTGTCACGGAGACTGAAATCATTAATATCACAATGGGACTGCAATCCAATGCTGTTGGAGAAGACGGAATACCACGTCAGTTCATAAAAATGTTGTTGCCATATATTTTAAGCCATGTGACGCACGTGATAAATTCATGTATTATGACTTCAACATTTCCCTTCTCCTGGAAACTTGCTAAAGTAATACCAATAGCTAAGAAACCCAATGCTACAATAGCCAATGATTATCGACCGATCAGTATTCTACCCTGTCTATCTAAGGTCTTTGAAAGAGTTTTGGAAAGACAAATACGAAATCATCTGTCTGTGAATTCCCCACTAAGCCCACTACAATCAGGGTTTAGAGCAGGTCATAGGTGTTCGTCTGCAATGGTGCATGTCTTAGATGACATACGTCAAGAGTTTGAGAAGGGATTCATTACATTCCTTTGCCTTCTTGACTTTTCAAAGGCCTTTGATAAGGTAAATCATTCCATACTCTGTTGGAAGCTTCGTTACTGTTTTGGTTTTAGCGACAGGACCATTAGACTCATTGGTAGCTTTCTAAGTGATAGACTGCAACGAGTTGTTGTTGGTGACAACAGGGCTCAATCCTGGGCCCCATTCTGTTTTGTCTGTATATCAATGACCTACCCTCAGTCTGCAGGCAGGCATCAATTCACCTATACGCTGATGATGTACAACCTTATTACTCGAAACCCGTTAGTAGATTGGATGAACTCGCTTCTTGCTTAAATCAAGATTTATCCTCAATTGATAAATGGGCTTTGGTAAATGGATTAGTCCTAAATCCAACAAAATGTCAAGTCATTCCTATTTCTAACAAGACCTACGATCTTTCTTCTATGCCTGATATCCTATTATCTTGTACGAAGATGAAGTTTGTCGAAGTTGCTACTAGCCTCGGTTTTGGAATAAACCGTAACCTATCATGCTACAATCACATCAACGTGGTAAAAGGAAGAATATATGGTTGCCTGAGAAAGTTATGGATTTCAGCTAGTTTTACACCGCTTGATTCAAGGCGTCGACTAGTACTTACCCTTATTTTGCCAATAATTGACTACTCTGAGGTCGATTATAGTAATCTGGACTCACTCTCATACCAAAAATCACAAGTGGCTTTTAACGATGCTGTGAGATACATTTACCAGATACGCAGGCACCAGCGAATATCTTTGCATGTGAAGAGCGTCTTAGGTTGTACTTTACAGCAGCACCGAAACATTAGAAACTGTATGTTTCTCCACAAAATTATTAGAACCCAGTCACCGTCTTACCTCTACTCCAAACTCCGATTCACCCGCTCCCTTAGAACTTTCAACATCGTAACCTATACACACAACTATTTAAACTCATCTCGCCTATTTTTCATCCATGCAATTCAGTTGTGGAATTTCTTGCCTTCACACATTAAACGAATATTAAATATCAACAACTTTAAAACTTCACTTTTAAATTATTACGCACTGCAAAACTAGTTAGTTTCTTTCTTTCCTTCCATTTCTATCTCTGTTTTTTAATTTTTTTAATTTTTATTCTTTTTCTTCTTTTTCTCTTATCATCTAATTTTCTAAAGTCTAAACTCTATATAGGTAAATACATTTTTATTATTTTTTTTAAACTCTGTAATCTTCCATAAAATGTTTCATTACAATTTTTGTATATATCTAATGAATTACTCTTTTTTTTTTATTACATACATAATTTTTTTTCACCATAGCTGTACTATAAAAGACCAAGTATTAATGTATACCTTTTCTTTATAAATAAACTTAAGCTTAAACTTAATAAACTTAAACTTAAATTATTTACAATTTTATTTTTTTTTTAATTCTAACTTCATAAAATAAATATCTTCGTCGGTAACTTACCGTTTGAAAATATGATTCAATGAAAAAAGGATAAATCATCAATTAATTGCACAATCCGAAATTAATGGTTTGATTGATGCAAAAACAATTGTCTCACATATTTTGTGAAAAAATAATTGTCGTAAAAAAATGGAAAAATTTTTGTCAGAAGTAAAGTAAAAATAAAAGTCATAAATGTATGGGAAAATTAATTTTGTTAATACATTTTTTTTTTCCAGAAATCAGTCAGAATTGGTGCGAATCATCGAAATCGGTCCAGGCGTTCTCAAGTTATAAGCTTAGTAACTAACATCACTTTCTTTTATATATTTAGATTTTTAAGGGTTTTGAGGGTGTTTCTGTAAGCTCGTACAATTTTATTACATTTCTACCGTTTTTGGTTATTTCTGGGAGGGGCACAAAAGCTAAATAGGTGAAGATTGTATTGCATTCACCTAGTTATGCCGTATTTCAAACCGGTCTATATCCCTTACAACCAGGTGTCAGTATAACAATAATATCTTAAAATGTGCGGTTTGACTACTAGATCACTTGTGCGGTATTCTCACGCACGCGACGTTGGGTCTTAGTTCCTAAAAATCGTGGGAGTTAGTTCATTATGTTAAAATATTTCGAAAAGACTAACTGAACAGTCCCGAAAGTTTCTTCATTCGTGGAGATGCGGGTTTGCTTGGAAGATATCAGGACGTCAACCGCATTGCCTAATTTACCTTTGCCTTTTTAGTTCAGATTATAGGCAAGTCCGTCCTCGATGAAGCGGACTCCTATTTTATCGATTGCCGGTTTGGAGTGGTGTAGATTAATCTGTATCAGATTGCATTGCTTTCTGATACAGACTTCTCCACAGTGCTGGTAGCATCCAGATCCTCTGATGACGAGGATGATGTGGAGGAGTTGGGGGCGTTGGCTGCAGCGGAGCGAAGGTCATCCCTTCTGAAGAGTTTCAACTCTACTTTCTTCGGGACGATGTTTACAAAGAAGTTTTTATATTTGAGAATCGGGATAGACTCAGAAGTCATAGAGGTGACCATAGAGCGGCCTGCGTTTTTGGGCTCCTCTTCGGAACAACGGGGATTTTTAACGACTTTCCAGTTTTTAACAGGAAGACCCGGGTTTCGAAACCCCATAAGGGCAAGCATCTTCAAGGGATGGCGTGGTCCGAGTGGAACCCAGATCCTGGCTCTTGGTCGGTGGGGAATGGAATTCCAGTCCACCACCTCGAGCTTGGCCCCTGTCCAAACTTCACCGACGCTTCCGATGGCTGCCCGAATGAAGTCGAGCGAACGTTGATCGTCGCATGCGATCAGTTTGATGGATCCCTGATGCCATCCAGCGTCCTTAGAGATGATGGCTGCTGGTTGCTAGACATCTCACAGAGGTCGTTCATCACTCTATTCTCTATGAGTCCCCACTTGTCGTAGGAGAGTTTACCGGGTGTCTAAGCAAGAGCCCTAGAGTTATTGCTAAGAAGTATGAAAAGTTCTGTTCGTTTAATTTATTTTTTTTATTTTTATACCCTCCACAGGAAGGTATCTTCACTTTGCCAATACATTTGTAACGCCAAGAAGGAGTCACCGAAGACGTCATAAAGTATATAAGTTCTGAATCAGGATCACATTCTGAATCAATTCAGCCATGTCCTTCTGTCTGTCTGTTGAAAGCACGATAGCGCCCAAAGGAATTGACATAGGCTAATGAAATTTGGTGGAAGGACTTATTTTTATCGTCGTCAGGTTGGCATTGAAAATGGGCTATGTCGGTCAAGTAGTTCTGGTACCTCCCATATAAAATCAATATTGGAGCCATGTGTCTCTCCGTCTATTGAAGATACGATAGCGTCCAAAGGAAACAACCTAGGCGAATGATGTTTTTTGAAAAGACTTCTTTATATCTTCGTTAGGTTGGTACTAAAAATGGGCTCTGTCGGTCAAGTAGTTCTGATACGTCCCATACAAAACCAATATTGGACCCATGTGTCTCTCTGTCTGTTGAAAACACGATAGCGTCGAAAAGAATCTACCTAGGCAAGTGAAATTTGGTGAGAAGACTTGTTTTCAAGTCAAGTTGGTATTAAAAATGGACTATGTCGGCCAAGTAGTTCTGGTACCTCCCTCACAAAACCAATTTTGCATGACTTGTATGCAGTGGAGGGTATCAAAGCATTGGCCAGGCCGATGATAACACTTTTACTTGTTTTAAATATGGTTTGCTAAATTCACGGAGCACACCATTTGTGAAATTAATATTTTTTTATGTTTCCAACGCATAGAAACAACATAGTTCAAGAGTTCCTCATAAGTTTTTTTTTTCAAAAAATTTGCGAAATTACGCCCAAAAAAATATTTTTTGATTATATGACAACACTCTATTTAAAAAAAAATATTTTTTTTATCAAAATTATGCACAACAACAAGAGTTCTGGAGTTCCCCATACAAGAAAAACAATTCGGAATATAAACAAAACGTTATAGAAATTTGAAAATTCATACAGGTATATTCAAAAAGATATTTTTTTGTTTTCATGTGTTCTGATTAGAGTTCTAAAACGTGCTTGCAACAACAAAAAATCCTTAAAAAAATTATTTCTTAACCTTAACACAAAAAAGTAAGAACAAATTGAACATTTTTTTTCGTTTTGATATTGAAGTTTTTTTTTTTTGGTTTATTTTCAAGTTTTTTTTTTTTTTTTTTCGTGTGCAAATTTTATACCTTTTTTTTTGTTTTCAAGTTTAATTTTTTTTGTTTTCAAGTTCTATTGTTATTACTCCGAATTTCTAATAGACGGAAATATTTGAAATCACTGGTGGATAAAGTAACTGCAAATCCTAACTTAAGTAACTGCATTTAAAATCTCTGAATCCACTCAAGCTTTGCAAAGCGCAATTGAAGTCAAAAAATGCATATCTTTAGAGTTGCATCCATAATAACGATTTCATCCTTGTCCATCGATATGAGTCATTATTTGTCGATTAGCAACCACAACCAATCAAAAAAGATTGATTTTGTCCACAAAATTTTTCTATTCCTTTGAATGACATTAGAAAACGACTACTTTTAAACAATTTATAGCAACAAAAACATAATTTTTGCAAACTCTGTACTCCTGGCTATCTAGTCTAATTAAAATGATGTGATTTTATCACAAAGATATTGATGCAACTTAAGCAAACGGTAGTTCGTCATATAAGGATGTATCAATATTTCGGTTACTAAGCAACTCAAAATAGGGAAATAAATTTTTTTCAAATTCTATTGCATGCTTCTAATGGAATAAGAAAAAGTGATCTTTTGTTGATAGATAACGGTTTTGATGTATATCATAAGTATCATAAATAACAATAAACACATACATAACTTATATATAACGTATACACATAAAATACTAGTGAGTAAGCACTAGTAGGGAAAAGGAGCTTTATGTTAAGTTAGTTGTAAGTGATCGGCTAATGAATAAAGACCTATAAAAAGATCTAAGGCGTTTTAGTAAAAGACATATTAAATGGCGACGAGGATAAAAAAGAAAGTGAAAAGAAAAATGTGCGCAAACATAATAAATTAAAGTTTAGTTAAACGTTACAAAATAAAACAAAATAAACCATCTGTTCTTATGGCAGACAGTGGACCTAGTGTATCAGAAGAAATAAAAAGGAAAATTAAATTGGAAACTGAACCTTGTAGTGAACATTTTCATACAATGGCATTCATTGGGACAATTGAGTTTTTTTCTCCCGGTGAGGATTTTGAGGACTATAAAGAGCGCCTAGAACATTTGTTAACCATAAATAGAATAACTGACAACAAAACGAAAGTGTCGTACTTAATTTCTTTGATGGGCCCGTAATCCTACAAAATCTTAAAATCATTGACGGATCCAGAAAAACCTGATACGAAAACTTACGAAGAATTAATTCAAATATTCGAAAAATATTTTCAACCCAAAGTGAATGTAATAGCCGAACGATTTAAATTTCATAAAAGAAATCAAAAAGCCCATGAGACAGTTAGTGATTATACCTATTCCTGCCATAAGTTCTGTTACACATTTTCCAGCGCTTATCGTTAAAAACTTCTTGTGGGAATTAGACCGTAAACTTTTTTTTCGGAACACATGTCTCAGCTTGCGATCTATTAACATGGAGTGGGGCGTTAAAGAAAATCGAGTCGCGGTAATTGCGTTGCATAAGTGCGGGAAGAATGCTGGCCAAATTTTTGAGTTGCTAAAACCACTCGGCATATCGAGAATTTTTGTTTATCGGGCTATTGGTCGTTTCTGCGAGTTGTCTGGAGTGGAGGACAGGTCAAGAAGTGGTCGCCCTCGCGTCGTTCGTACAAGTGCGGTAGTAAAGGCAGTGCGTGAACGAATTCGGAGAAATCCACTTAGGAAACAAAAGATCATGTCCAAGGAATTGGATATATCAACCAGATCCATGGCAAGGTTGATTCGGGATGATCTTCACATGAAAGCCTATCGTCAGTCCACGGGACATCTCCTAACTCCTCAATTGAAAAAAACTAGGCTGGAAAGATGCAAACGACTTCTGCAGTGGCACGCGGCCAATGGGCATGAAAACATTCTGTTTACGGATGAAAAAATTTTTACCGTGGAAGAAGTTTTTATTAAACAAAATGACAAGGTCTATGCCACGTCATCTAAGGAAGCGAAAAAACTCGTTCCTAGAATTCAACGAGGCCATCATCCAGCTTCCGTAATGGTTTGGGGGGGGGGTATCCCATCAAGATGTCACATCCCTCCATTTCTGCGAAAAAGGCGTAAAAACTGGGGCAAAGGTTTACCAAGAAGACGTGCTAGAGGGCGTTGTGAAAGGTTTGACCAATACTCTTTTTGCCAGAAACAGGTGGATCTTCCAACAAGACTCTGCTCCAGCGCATAAGGCCAAAACCACGCAGGAGTGGCTCAGGCTAAATATTTCTGGCTTTATAGCAGCAGAAGATTGGCCCTCGGGGAATCCATAATCCACTGGATTATGGTTTGTGGTCAGAACCTGAAAACATGGCCTCTAAGACTCCCCACATAAATTTGGAAAGTCTTAGAGCAGCATTGACCAGAGCAGCGTCCACGATCTCTATTGAAACCATACGTGCCGCTATAGCCCAATGGCCACTACGTTTAAGAGCTTGTGTGAAAGCCAAAGGCGTCCATTTTGAGTGAAATTATTTTTATTCTATTGCCAATAATGTAAGCTAATAAACAAAACTATTTTCAATACGTTATGTTAACTGGTTTTTTTTCTACAGCGCTTTGTATTTGTAACAGAACTTATGGCAGGACTAGGTATACTAGAGCTGAAAACGTTAGCGCAATCATGCGAGTTTAAAACATTTTTAAATGACGCTCTCAGAGATAAGTTAGTGTGTGGTATATGTGATTATATACTAGAGCTGAAAACGTTAGCGCAATCATGCGAGTTTAAAACATTAAAACATTTTTAAATGACGCTCTCAAAGATAAGTTAGTGTGTGGTATATATCAAGAATATATACAACAAAAGCTTTTAAATGAAACGGAGCTCTCATTCGACAAAGCATGCGAGCTCGCAACAAACATGGAGATGACAAACAAGCAGTTACGCCAGATGAGACCAGAGACGTTTAACAATTTGTCAACGCACCAAGATCAAAAGTTTCACCCACACCACAATCGTCAACAGCAGCATCATCAGCACCGGGACCAGCAACCAAAAAGAAATAGTGTACAAACAACAATGCATGCTAGGACTAGTAGTAGAAACAACAACTTCAATTGGATATATAAACACATTGTCAAATATTTCAAATTTTGCTCAGATAATTCGGTTGTGGATAAATAAAATTATTATTGATATGGAAGTGGATAGTGGTGCATGCTCGACGGTTATAAATTATGAATTTTACAAAACGTATTTTAAAGAATTGAATATTTTACGTGTTAGGAAACAATTGAACGTGGTGACAGGGCATGAGGTGGAAATTGTGGGTAAGGTTATTGTTGGTTGGTTGGTTGGTTTAAGTGGCTGTATTCCTGTCCTCTGACGCGGAAAAACACAAATAGCGCATTGAGCGCCGTTTTGAGGCCACAACTAACGGAACCTGAAATAGAAGGGGGATAAAGGAAGTTGTAAGGAGCTCAAAACCAGCCTGTGGAGTTGAGAAATTTGATGATTTTGTTGAAATGGATACATTGTATGGCGGAAAGGTCATCAAAGAAGGGATGACCTAGTAGACTGAGTCTGGTTTTAGCTAGTGCCGGACATTCACAGAGAAGATGAAACACAGTTTCACTCTTGTTTGTATCAGCGCAGCTACGGCAGTGGGAATTATGGGGGATACCAAGCTTGGCCGCGTGGGTTCCCAAGGGCCAGTGGCCCGTACTAATTGCCGTCAGTCGAGCGACATCTACACGCGTTCTGGCTAAAAGGTTGTTTGTTCTGGCATCGTCGTAGGTTGGCCAGATCTTTCTTGAAATGACACAGCAATTCAAGTTCGCCCATCTAGTCTCGGCCCCTGAGGTGAAGTGCAGGAGGATTTCTCTCTTGACGTATCCCAGTGGAGGGATGACTTTCTTCGCCTGAGACACGCAAAGAGCAGAGCCACGCCTGGCAAGTTCATCGGCTTTTTCATTCCCGTCTATGTTCCTATGACCGGGAACACAGACGAGAGTGATTTCAAACCGATTACAAGCTCTGGTAAGTGAACTCCTGCATTCCAGAACAAGTTTGGACGATGACTTAGTTGAGCCGACAGCCTTAATCGTGGCCTAACTGTCGATGAAGATGCCTATTTTTTTCTTTTGAGTTGTTATGTAAGGGAGCAGTATGCACGCCTCCTTGATTGCAAATACTTCTGCTTGAAAGACGCTGGTTGCGTTGGGGAGGCGGAAAGATTTGGAGATGTCTAATTCTGTTGAGAAAATGCCCGCTCCCACTCCACAGTTCATTTTGGAACCATCTGTGAAGATAGGAATGTCGAATTCATTTACGACTGCATTATTCTCCCATTCTGACCTAGAGGGGAATCGAACAGAGAAGTTTTTATGGAAGTTGAGTTTGGGTATAATGTAGTCTGTAGATATACGACCTATGCCATCAGGAAGGGAAAGTAGGATGCGTGTGGCCGTAGGGCCGTTCGGACCAACATTTAGATTCCTTCAATCTAACTGCACTACACGCAGCAATGTTTTTTATGTGCAGATCCACTGGCAGAAAATTGAGAATCACATTGAGCGTCGGACTTGATCGAAGGGCCTCTGTGATTCCAATTCCAGCAGTTCTTTGGACTCTACTTAATTTAGTGATGTTATAAGCTTTGCTTAAGGCGGGCCACCATACCAGTGACCCGTAAGTAAGGATAGGACGTACACTGCTGTGTACATCCAACGAACCATCTTTGGTTGAAGACCCCACTTCTTGCCGAAAGTTTTACTACAGGCGTAGAAAGCTATACTTGCCTTCTTCACTCGGTGTTCGATATTAGACTTCCAGTTGAGTTTAGGGTCGAGGATGACTCCTAGGTATTTGGCACTGATGGATAAAGTGAGATATTGATTTCGCTTATCACGTTCGGAAACATTCCTGATACTAGAACAACCACGTCATCCGCATACGCAACAACTTTAATACCTATCCTGTCGAGACTTGACAGAATTTTATTGAGTACCATAATCCATAAGAGTGGCGAGATCACCCCACCTTGAGGTGTTCCTCTACTTACTGATTTGGTTAAAAGGGTGTTGCCAAGTTTTGCTTGAATTATCCTTGTTTTAAGCATGGAAATGATGCATGAAGTGATGAAATCCTCTACCCCAAGTTCTAAGAGAGATTCCTGGATCGATTCAGTGAGGACGTTGTTAAAGGCGCCCTCTATATCTAAGAAGGTGGCTAACGTATATGGTGATGGGAGAGTGACCTTTCAACTGTACGCACTACTTCATGAAGAGCAGTCTCCGTCGACTTGCCCTTGAGGTAAGCGTGTTGCGAATGACATAAGGGAAACCTTTCAAGGCCTGTTCTTATGTGAAGGTCGAGTGTGCGTTCTAAAGTTTTAAGTATGAAGGAGGTTAAGCTTATAGGTCGGAAATCCTTCGCGGATTCGTGACCTCTTTTGCCGACTTTAGGTAAGAAAACTACTCGGACAAACTTCCAAGACTGCGGGATGTGATTAAGTAAGATACTGCTTCTGTAAACTTTAACAAGTATGGGCAGCACTATCCCTTCATGTTTTTGTAGCATGATGGGGAGAATGCCTTCCTGCCCCAGTGATTTATACGGAGCAAAACTATTATCGGCCCAGGAAATCTTTTCCTTGGTTATAATGCGTTCAATTTCTTCACGATGCGAGAGAAAACTACCCCGCAAATTGGACGGGATTTCGCAGTGATCTGTACAACCAGGAAAGTGAGTGTTGAGTAGAAGCTCTAAGGATTCAACGGTTGATTCCGTCCAGGTTCCGTTCGTTCTCTTAATAAAAGAAGGAATAGAGCGTTCTTTGGATAGAATCTTACCGAGTCTTGCAGATTCCTTTAGAGTATCAATAGATTGACAGTATTCGGACCAAGCTTGTGTCTTAGCTGATCTAATAGACTTATTGTAGAACTTTAGGCAATCTTTATAAGGTTGCCAGAACTTATGCCTGTAGCAGCTATTGAAAATGTCCCTAGTCATCCTTCTGAGGATGGTAAGGTCCTCATTCCACCACGGTGGTAAGGATTTTTTGCTGTATTTAACGGGACACGATGCCTTAAAGGCAGTATTCATCGCCCTTTCTAATGCGAGCGATATGGTGTCCAGTTCTGCACCTGTGTCAATTTCAGGGTGTGGGATGTTAGGGAGTTTAGATTTTAAGACTTGACCGAATTTCTTCCAGTCAATTCTCCTAGGGTTTCTGTACAGGATTGGAGTATCAACCTTAATACTCAGATTGAAAAGAATCCACTCATGGTCCGAGAAGGACTTTAAGTTGGAGACTCTCCAGTTTTCAACCCTAACGATATCATTATTTGTTTTGAGAGTAATGTCTAACACTTCTTCCCATCCAATAAAATTGTCCGTGCTCGGAAATATAAAGGTAGGGGTGTTACCAACGTTACAAACAGATAGATCGACAGTTAAAAGGAAATCAAATAAAGACTCTCCACGTTCGTTGATTTCTTTGCTGCCCCAGAGATGATGTCTTGCGTTTGCGTCACAGCCAATAAGCAGGTTGCCTTGCCTCGCCCGTATCGCTGCCGTAAGCTGCTGTACTTCTTCTGGCGGGGATGGCCTGTCGTGTGCCATATAGGCTGACGATATGAAGGAAGTAAGTCCCTGGGTGTGTTCTACCTTAACAACGGTTAAGTCACCCGAACTAAAGTTAGGGCAGAGGAAAGCGTTAATGTGTTTTTTAGCTAAAATGCAAGTTCTAGGCTTACCGGCGTCTCTTTTATAAAAAAGGTTATAGTTGCTGTCTGAGAGGCCCATAATGGTCGCGTTCCTGACCCTAGGCTCCTGAATTATGCCTAGGTCAATGTCTTCCTCTCTGAGGTAGACCAAAAGATTCTCCGTTTCACATTTCGAGTGCTGGAGATTCGTTTGGATGACTTTCAGCATAGGATTATTGCGCTTTGTTGGCGATCGCCAGGTCCTCCAACAACTTGTTGGCAGCGACGACGTCGTCCGTGTCGTCTTCAGGTCCTGTCGAACGGAAGATCTTAAGTTTGGCGAGTCTTATGCCGAACCTAAGTTTGAAGTCAGCCGCTTCTAGTGCCCCTAGGCACTCCTCGTTGATAAGCAGCAGGTAAGATAGGCTGTTTTTCTGGGGGGCCTCTGCCTTGATGACAGCCCATTCGTCCATGGGTATTTGCGGGTTTTGCATCTTGAGGCACTTCAGAAGACTCTCAGAGTCTATCTTCATAACGGGTAACCAAATACGTGCCCTGGGTCTCGTGGGGATATCCTTGGCTGGGATGAGCTTAAGCTTTAAGCCATCCCAAGCGTCGCCAATCTTGGCGTGTACTGGAAAGATTAGAAGTTCATATTAGCGTCAATTTTGATAAATGCAAATGGTTTAGGACAGAAGTAGAATATTTAGCATGTTATTACGGGGAATGGCATAAAACCCAACAAGGAAAAAATCAGAGCTATTTTAGAAGCGCCCAGTCCAAGAAATATCACACAACTCAAAAGTTTTGTTGGCCTACTAAATTTTTATAATCGCTTTATTCCAAATTTGGCCTCCAAATTGAGGATACTGTATTACCTGTTAAAAAAGAACAATAATTTTGAATGGAAAAGCGAAAACCAAAAAGTATTTGAAGAAGCAAAGCAACTCATAGTTGGTAGCAACATTTTAGAGCATTTCGATCCAAAAAAAACCCATAACAGTTACTTGTGATGCTAGTCCTTATGGTGTTGGAGCAGTGCTTGCTCATGTAGTCAATGGTGAAGAAAAACCCGTGCTATTTTCATCGATTTCGCTTAGTGAAGCTGAGCAAAATTATTCACAGACTCATAGGGAGGCACTGGCTATTGTGTATGCAGTGAAAAAGTTTCACAAATATCTGTATGGGCACAGATTCACTATAATTACGGATCATCAAGCATTAAGGGAAATTTTTAGTGTCAAGAAAGGCCATTTAGCGGTAGCAGCCGCAAGATTGCAGAGATGGGCAATCCAATTATCGATGTACGATTTCGATGTTAAATACAAGAGGGGGTCTCAAGTTGGTAACGCTGATGCTTTATCTAGGTTACCTATTCAATGGTTAACAAATATATCTGAAGAATTTTTAAACGTATTATCATTTGGACCCGATAATATAAGACTTTTAAAACTGGAAGATGTTAAGTCAGAAACAACAAAGGATAAATTGTTAAAAAAAGTGTATAACGGACTTATAAATAAAGATAACAGACATTTAGATATAGAAACTAAGTATTACTTTGATAAACATTTGAATTTTTCATGCAATAAGGGATGTATATATTATGGAAATAGGGTAGTTATCCCAGAAACATTGAGGCATAATGTATTGCAAATGTTGCATGATACAAATATTGGGATTACGAGGATGAAAATGTTAGCTAGGAGTTATGTTTGGTGGCGACATTTAGATGCTGATATAGAGGAGTTTGCAAAATCCTGTGCAATTTGCTGCCAAACACAGAATTTTACCAAAGTGGCAAAAGAAACGAATTGGATACCGTCATCATACCCTTTTGAAATGTAAATTTTTTTGAAGTTGGGGGGTTAAAATTCTTATTACTAGTTTACAGTTACTCGAAATGGATAGAAATAGCGGAAATGAAAATTACTCGTGCGGAAAAGGTTATTGAAAAATTGCGCAGCTGGTTTTCTGTTTTCGGACTACCTAATCAGATAGTTTCCGATAATGGCCCGCCATTTCAATCCGGGGAATTTGTTGAATTTTGTAATTCTAATGGCATTCGTGTCTTAAAATGTCCACCATATCATCCGCAATCGAACAGCATTGCAGAAAGAGCCGTTCAAACAGTAAAAACAGCACTTAAGAAGTTTTTAATCGAAACAAAACCGATAAAAACTTAAACTACAAAGTAGTAAATTTTTTGTTGAAATATCGCAATACTGGGTGTATTTCGACCAATCAAACTCCTGCAAATATGATTTTTAGATTTAAACCAATAACTTTTTTTGAAATTTTGCTAAATAAATCTAATCTACAGACAAAAAACGACAAGCATGCACTTCAAAATAATTTTAGGGAAAATGAATTCAAAAATATAAAACAAAATATACAATTTAAACGCCATGAAAATATTTACTATAAAAACCATTTTAAATCATTTGTTAAATGGGTTCCAGCTTTTATCATTAGACAACTTTCACAATCACGTTTTTTTAATTTGTATGAAGGGAAATCAAAGAGTAGCACACATAAATCAAATAAAAAAATGTAACCGCTCCGTTAGGTTTGGTCCCAGTACTACTTTTATCCAAACGGATTTAAGAAGTAAAGAGACCAAGGATAAAACAATGGAAAGAGCAAATCAATTGGAGGAGGAAAATGATGCCTATCTTAGTGCTGAAGAAGATTTTGAGTTAGATAGAGACACATTGAAGCAACAATTTATGAAAGACCAAATAGAATTTAATAAAAAAATTAAATAGTTACTAAAAATTCAAGATGTTAAAAAAATAAAATAAAAATTAAGTTAAAATAAGTTAGGGAGGATTGATGTATATCATAAGTATCATAAATAACAATAAACACATACATAACTTTTATATAACGTATACACATGAAATACTAGTGAGTAAGTAGGGTAAAGGAGCTTTATGTTAAGTTAGTTGTAAGTGATCGGCTAATGAATAAAGACCTATAAAAAGATCTACGGCGTTTTAGTAAAAGACATATTAGGTTTATTCAAAATATAAGAAAATGGATGAAATCGTGCGAATTAAGTATAGGTACCTAGTTGTGTGGGTATACTTTCAATTAAAAAAACAATATTTTTTATAGGATTTCTATGATCCTTTTGATAAATTTTATTTTATTAATTTTACTGTCCAACTAATGCATTACGAATTATAACGTTTATAATCACCGAACTGTGGTCTCAGTAGATGTAATTCTTGGACTGCCGACTCCGTGTTCATTTCTTATATTTATATCCTACCTAGTAATCTATGTATTTGGTTCAAACACAATCTTTCCTTTATTCTTTCCTTATCTACTTTTGTGGTTGGATGAAATACAATCTTTCCTCTATTCTTAATCTATTTTTCCTCATATACTGCTGTGTTTGGTTCAAATATAATCTTTTCTATATTCTTAATCTATCTTTTCTTATCTACTGTTGTGTTTGGATCAAATATAATCTTTTCTATATTCTTAATCTACCTTTTCTTATCTACTGTTGTGTGACCCATTCAATATTGAGATAAGTCTTAATAATACTTAAACTATGTGGTTAAGGGTCCTTAACTCCCCCCTTTCTTTAATAAAATCATGCCGATTTTCTAATTGTTTTATTCTTAATTTTGCCATTTCCTTTTCGTATGACTTATTTAATTTTTGTCTAGTTTTTTGTTTTCTGCATACGATTATGAAATGCATGATTTTCATTATTATATAAATTATTACAATAATTATAACAATGCTTAATACAGGATGTTCCTCAAATGTAATCATTATTTTGTTTACGCTCTCAATATTATTGAATGCATATAGCTCTTATGTTTTTATAACAGTGTTTATGAAAAATTCATTGTTATGTTTTTTTGCTATTATTTCTTTAATAGTTCTATCCATATTTTTATAATTTTTTCCATCTATGTTTACAATGTCCTCATATGTGATTAATTTCACATTATTTATGGTCTCGTTAGTTATTTTATGATTTCCATTAGTTAATATTACTCCTGGTACTATTTCTAATATGTAGATAGAGTACTTGACCAATATGATGTTTATATAGTTGATGGAAATGGTTTTCCCGTCGGCTTTTTTGCTCATAGGCGTTTGAATGAAACTATGTTAGTTCATTGCTTTTTCCCGACGGTTCAGCAGGGATTGCTGCCTTCTTCAGGGTATCTTTATTAGGAAACATAAATTATTAATAAATACAAAAATGATGATGACGTGAGACTTACAAAAATGAAACAAGTAAAGAAGTCCTTTCACAAAACTTCATTCACCTAGGTTGATTCCTTTGGACGCTATCGTGTTTTCAACAGAAAGAGGGACACATGGGTCTAATATTAGTTTTGTATAGGAGGTACCAGAACTACTTGACAGACATAGCCCATTTTTAATACCAACCTACCGACAATAAAAAGAAGTCCTTTCACCAAATTTCGTTCGCCTATGTCAATTCCTTTGGGCGCTATCGTACTTTCAACAGACCTAACGAACATAAAAGAAGTCCTTTCACCAAACCTCATTTGCTTATATTATTTTCTTTGGACGCTATCGTATCTTCAATAGTTTCAATTTTTGGTGGGGGCAAAATACCCCCATTTATTAGTCAAGCTATAAAAACAAACTAACAATAAAGACTTATAACTAGGAGTTAAAGCTAGGGTTTAGAGTGAAGGAGGCTGAGTTTAATGGAGGAAATGTTACGGTTGAAATCAAAAATGGAAATGTTTGAGGTTACCTTCCGTAGCATACGGGAAATTGGTTCGTTGGATCCGTAGGACGTGCGGTGGGTTGGTAGATAGAAGAGGCGGGGGTGTCTTAAATTACGAGGGTTTATATTAAAGAAGATGGAGTTGTAAAGAGACATGCAACCAATAGAGCCTGATAGGAGTCGATGAATAAAGAGAATGTCTGCAGCATCCCTGCGATCCTCAAGGCTATTCAAGTTAATGAGTTTGAGGCGGTCTTGATAGGGAGGGAGAATTAAGGGATCGTTCCAAGAAAGACCGCGGAGGGCAAATCGAAGAAAACGTCTTCGTATGTTTTCGATTCTGTTTACATGAACTTGCTGAAAGGGTGACTACGTTTGACTAGCGTATTCGAGGAGGGGGCGGACAAAAGTAGTGTAGAGAGACCTGGTCACGTAGGGGTCGGAGAACTCCTTTGACCACCGTTTAATGAATCCAAGCGATGAATTGGCTTTACGAATTATCTCATCAATATGCGAACGGAAATTGAGCTCGGGGTCGTACAATATGCCAAGGTCACGAAGAAACTTAACGATGGATATAGGTTGGTCAATAAGTAGGTATATACGGGGAGGGGGCTTGTTATACTTACGTGATAAGGTGATAGATTGGCATTTGGAAATATTGAGCTCTAGGCAGTTTTTGAGACACCAAACAGAAAAACTATCTAGATCTTGTTGTAGTAAACAGGGATCTTGTGATGAAGACATGTGTTTGAAAAATTTGAAACGTCGGCATAGAGAGAGAAAGAATAGTGTTTAATGACCCTTTCAAGATCGTTAATGGTTAAGATAAAGAGAAGAGGACCAAGGTGACTGCCTTGTGGTACACCAGAGGTTGCAAGGAAAGGGGCGGATAAGACAGACCTGAATCTGACGCTATAAAAACGGTTTTCCAAATAAGAGAATATCCATTTCAGCAGTATTGGTTCAAAGCCGAGGCAGACAATTTGAAAAGAATTAAATTATGCGATATCTTATCAAAAGCTTTGCTAAAATCGGTAGCAATAACATCAACTTCTTTAACACTTTCTAAGGCAAAAAGTGCAGAGGACACTTGGTTAGGGGAAATTAAAGACTTGCAATGAAAGCTTAAGGATTCGTACAAAATACTTTCTTGGAGTTTGGGTATATGCGAATGTTTGGCTATGGGGCGATAGTTAGTAACTTCGCTCTTTGATCCTTTTTTATGAATCGGTGTTATGAAAGAGGACTTCCAAATCTGAGGAAATTCGCCTTGTGAAAGCGAGAGCTGAAAGAGGCGAGGGGATAGGAGAGAACGAGGGAACACTTCTTGAGAAAAACCGCTGGAATATCATCCGGTCCAGGTGAATATTCATCATTAAGTTTTTGTAACTTGCTTTCAATTACAGTAGGTTCAAATGTTTGAGAGAGGAAGGGGCCAATGGAGTAGTTGAGTAGGTAGTTGAATTAAGAAGGATCTGATAGAAAGGAGTTGTCGCCAAAAGATTGTTTGAAAAGGTGGCAAAGAAATTATTAATGGTGTGTGGATCACTTGAAGCTATATTTTCGTAAGAGAGGGATGGAGGGTAACCGTCGGAATTTTCCCGTAAGTTAACAAATCGGAAAAAAGATTTAGGGTCGCTTATAAGATTCGCTTGCGCATCGTTGACATATCGTTGATAGAGAAAGTTATAGGCCTGAGTGAATTGAAGGTAGACGCCGAGATAGTTGGAAAAGTCAGAAAAACACTTGTTCCGAAGAAAAACTGACCATAATTTGTTTCTCTTGTTGTGTAACGACCGGAGGTCGTTTTGGTCGAGAAAAAGGAACAAAAAGAGAGATAGAAAAAAATAATTCTCTATAAAATAAGGAGAGGGCATCATTTACGGGGAGATTGGCAAACTCAAACGAAACTTTGCCAAGGTGCTCATTAATTTTGCGGAAATTGGCTTTATGAAAATCATAACAAGGGAGGCATGCGGGCGGTTTGGGCTGTAGTGGAAGGTCGTAAAAAAAAGAAAGAAGAAGTGGAGGGTGAAGGTTGTCAATAGACGAAAGAAGAAGAGGGGAAAGGGAGACAGAGGAGTTGATCGGGTCAGTAGTGAAGATTAGATCTAACTGCCTATTCATATAGTGAGAGATGCCGCTAACTTGGCATATATATATTTGAGGCGGTTAGTCGATCAAAGAAGAGACATTCCTTTATTGAGTTGGGATTTGACGCAATAAAAAACGATTCATCATCAGATAAAACCCAATGCAGTTGTGGCAGATTGAAGTCGCCGAAAATGATGATGTCGTCAGATGAGTCAGATAACTCTATTACTTGATCGATCGCATTGACAGCAAGTTGGTATAGGGACTTGTGGGCGAGTGTTATTTTTATTGCAACAAAGTCGAGTTTTGCAGACGAAGAAGTATCAATCAGAGAAGAGTCCAGGTAGTAGTGAATAGCGAGAAGAACACCTCGACAGGGGGAGTCATCTGTTAGCCGGCTGATATCGTCCCGAAAGACATTAAATGTAGGTTGGAATAATTCCTGGTTCTTTATATCGATAATCAGATTGGTTTCAGTTATCGCATAGATATCAAATGGAAGAGCATGAGATTGGCGCAGTACAGCTTGGGTTTTTGAACGCAGGCCCCTTACGTTCTGATAGTAAAAGGTTAGAGGAATGCTATGATGGGAAGATGGCTGTGATCCTGGTATTGAGTTAGGGACGAAAAAAATTGTTGTGCTCAGCACGGCTCCGTTGAAGATGCGAGATACGTTTAGAGCTGATATGAGAAGCAAAGGCAGACAGGTATTTGTCCACGGTGGCCGACGAAATGTTGAAGCCATCGTGAAAACGGTTGTAGATTTCTCGCAGAGCAGCCGGATCAATAGGGAGGCCTTCTTTTTGTATATTTATCTGAACGTTTATTTTGGTTTTACCGTCAATGCAGATGGATTCAGGATTATCAAATAAGTAGGCAAGGTAAAGTCGAACATTTTCAAAAAGCCTGTGGTCTCTCAGCCTTGAAAAGATATATCGGCCATCAAGGTCGTTGGGGGAGGACATATGATTTGGAAACTTGGAAGTAAGTTTAACAGCTGGGGGGAGTAGAGGATCAAAAATTGCAAAAGCCTTAGAGATTTTTGTATGTGTCTCAGTAAGGGTAGATGAATTGTGAAGAACAGAATTAGAGGTAGTAGAGGTAGACGGGGCAGGATTGAGAACATGGGAATGTATAAAGTTCGGGTAGTTGGAAGTGGATGGTGAGTTAACAGGGGCGTTAACGTAGAGGTTAGGGTGGGTGAGGGCATTACTGCGGCTGTTGTAGTTGTTGTTGTGGTTGTAGTCGTCGCTGATGTTGTTGTCGGGGTGGGTGTTGGCATAGCTGTTGTAGTGGTAGTTGGTGCTGTCGAAGTGGTCGTTGATGCTGGTTGAGAATTAAGTGGGATTGAATATTCTGCTGATTGCTGGAATTCGGTTAGTATTGACGTGTTGTAGACTGGACTTGGTTGTGGCTGTATGAGCTCAGGTATGAAATCAATTTTGCTTGAAGCTAGTCTCAGGTTTTCATTAATATCGCCCATAACTAATCGGAAAGCTGCTACATCATTGCTGACCTCATTGATTTTGTTGATGATGTCAAGCAGTAGTGGATCAATGAGTTGATGGGTTGGGGCACTAGGTTTTGAAGAGCTTTGTAGGTGCGAAAGGAGTGGAAATGGTCATTAAACGCTGATATATGTGGGTTTAGAATTGAGTTAATGTCAGATTTCGAATCACTTTTTAAACTCAAAGTCTTAATCTCAGACGGTATATATATAGATTTCGAGAGATATTCGAATCAAACCACCATTGTCGGGTCTCTTTTCGTCTCTCTACCACTGTAAATCTTACTCAGGTAGACTCTCTGGATTTCTCCACAGTTCTTCTCTGAGCTCGATTCCTAGTGTTAACGCTAGCATCTGTTTATGGGAGATCTATTTTATCGACTGGGCCTCGACCCAATGATGTCCCAAGATCCTCATTCTTCTGCTAGCCAACGCCGGACATTGACACAGTATGTGTGCCGCTGTCTCAGATTCCTCCAGGCATAGTTTAGAAGTATCATTTTCCTTAAGGCCCATTTTCCTTAAGTGATACCCGAAATTACCATGTCCTGTAGACAAAGCCACCACCCATTTCAATGTTCCTCGACTCATACTTAGCACCCTTCTTTGAGTGGAGCAGGTCGGCCACTTTATTGCCATTTTAGCTTGTCTACATTGTTCCACGGTTGACCACCTTCTCAGGTGTTCTGCCGTGATCCATTTGTGAATCAGCTGTTCTACCATTCCTCTGCCAATTGAAGAGAATGGTTCTGGTCCCAGCAACTTATCAGTTGACCCCTGTTTTGCAAGGGAGTCTGCCTTTTCATTGCCTTCGATCCAACGCATGAAGCAAAGCAATCATCTCAGCCTGGTATACTGAAGTGTATTTCCCGAGGCTAATGTGACGGGCAAGTTCCAGCTCTTCTGAATAGATACCGGCCCCCGCTCCGCCATCCATCATGGATCCATCCGTGAAAATCACTATTTCACCATTTCTTTTTTCTGGAAGTAATCCGTTCTCAATACGAGTTTTGTGATTTCTTTCCATAATACGCACCCTTGTTATTCGATCCATAGGCATGTTTAGCTCCCTAATCTCGTTTTTGACAAGTTCCAGGATCTTCCTATGTCCATAGATCGTACCACGATTGTGCCATTTCGCATCTCGATGCAAGCGAAGTGCCGTTTGGGCCGCTGCTTTCTTAATAAATAAGTCAAGCGGTAAGATCCCCATGATGACTTCCAATGCGCATGTTGGGGTTGTACGTATTGCACCTGTAATTCCTATACATGCTAAGCGTTGAACCCTATCCAGGTGCTTCCTCACAGTTTTCTGAAAGGCTTTCGCCCACCATACAACCGAGGCGTACGTGATAATGGGTCTAGTTATCATCGTATACATCCAGTATGCTGACCTAGGTGAGAGTCCCCACCTCTGTCCACATACACGTTTGCATTGATGTAGTACCCTTTTTGCCTTCCGGACCTTCTCCTCAACATGGTAGTTCCAAGTAAGTCCAGTATCTAGATAGACTCCCAAATACTTAACCTTCTTAGTCATTGTTAGTTCCGATCCGAAATGTGTTAAGGGCCGAAATTCCAGATTTTTCCTCTTCCTAGTGAAGACTATTAGATCTGTTTTCCCCGCATTAATGAAGAGTCCTTGTTCCAGACACCACCGCTCAACCACCCTGAGTGCGTTCCTCATGATATCTGCGGTGACGTCCATGAATTTGCCTCTGGCCATTATTGCTATGTCATCGGTATATCCCACTGTGTGAATGCCAGTTGCCTTAAGTCTGTCAAGAAGAGAGTCCACAGTGATATTCCACAGTGTAGGTGAGAGAACACCTCCTTGTGGGCAACCTCTGCTAACCCTTCCTCTGAGTTTCGAGGTTCCCGTCTGAATATTTATCGCCCTTTTATTTAACATATTGTCCACCCATCTTACTACAAGTTAGTTAACCCTACGTTTTTCTAAGGCTTGTTTCAGACTTTCAAAGCATATCTTATCGAAGGCACCTTCAATGTCCATTATAGTGGTCATTGCAGTGCCCCCGGTATTTAGCTCTTCCTCGGCAACGCGTACTACTTGATGTAACGCTGTTTCTGTAGACATGCCTACCCTGTATGCATGCTGTCTACTATTCAAAGGATACGTCCTAAGCGCGGTGCTTTCCATGTATTCCACTATCACCCTTTCCATTGTTTTTAAAAGGAAGGATGTTAGGCTGACTGGTCAGAATGACTTTGCCTCGGTGTAGTCCTTTTTTCCCGGTTTTGGAAGGAAGACCACATTTGCTTCCCTCCATGTAATCGGGATATAGCCTATTGCTAGGCATGCAACGTATATATTCCTGAGCCTTGGTGCAATTAAGTCTATACCCCATTGCATTAGACCTGAAAATATACCATCTGGCCCCGCAGTTTTGAAGGGTGAGAATGTTGTTATCGCACCCTCGACCGCTTTTGGTGTCACTATCCGTTCTGCTTCCGTTCTATCCATCCTGTTCGCTCCTTGTTTCCTTGGAGCCCAGGGCTGATCTGACTTATATTTAGCTTCCTGGAAAGTGTACCTCCATTAGGACCTCATTTGTGTGATCCAGTGTTTCCACCATCTCCCCCGCTCTATTACGAATGAGTCCGATCTTGGAAACTGGATCTCTCGCGACAATCTTTTGTAGTCTACTGACTTCAGATGTACTCCTCATGCTTGAGCAAAAGTCCCTCCATGACTCCCTTTTACGTCGTCGCAGAGTAACATTCATCACTTTCTTTTTCGCCTTATATTCATCCCATGCTTCGGGTTCTCCCCTCCTCATGGCGTGATTAAAGGCCTTCCTCACATCCTTTTTTAGCTTTTCAAGTTCCCGGCACCACCAGGGCGCAGGATCTTGTTTTTCCACTAAAGTAGGTGTGCAAGCCACTCGGTACGCATCTTCAACAGCTGATTGCAGATGCTTCAGCTGTGATTCCACATGCCAAGTATTTTTCGGTATTCCGAATGTCACTACATTCAGTTTTTCCTCCAACACTTCGAGGTATTTTGTCCTATCCGTGTTCTTCGGAATTCTAATGTATTTCCGATCTTTTTTCTTTTTAGATCCACAGCAAACATCAAATGAAATGGCTCTGTAATCCGACAATGTAGCCTTATCCATTACCCTCCAATTTGATACTCTTTCAATTATCTGGCTACTGCACAGGGTAACATCGATCACTTCCCCTCGCCTCACATCCACGAAGGTTGGCTCTGTTCCCCTGTTTAAGATAGCTAGATCCTTGCATGATACAAATTCGAATAAGGCTTCTCCTCTGTAATTATCGTTAGTACTGCCCCACACTGTATTATGTGCATTAGCATCACAACCAATTATTAGATCCTCGTTCCTGATCCTGCATGCATTCACCAACGACTCTAACTCTCTTGTCGGAGGAGGTTCTGGAGAATCGTATGGCAGGTACGCAGATGCTATGACAAAGCTTCCCGCACCTGATCCTACTCGTACTGTTGCAAGGTCTGGGGCACAGAGATCCGGCAATGTATATGCTTGAACTCCGTGTCTCACCAGGATACAGGACCTAATTCTTTCGCTGGTTTGCGCATAGTGCAGCTCAGCAACGCTATTTGGGAGTCCTCTAATCTTTCCTCTAAAGATCCAAGGCTCCTGTATCAGGGCTATATCAAACGAATCCTCATCAAAACATTTAGTCATCATTGCTGATGCTGCTTTGCTGTGATGAAGGTTCAATTGAATCACCCTCAGCTTTTCCCGGTTCGGTAACTTTTTGGTTGTATCACTTAGACTAGCCAGCTGGTGGACACATCTATTCTATTGGATATTTCTTCGACAATTTTAAGCAACTCATCATATTTTGCAAAATGCATCGCGGTTTGCTTGTATAGATACTTCATCTAAAATAATAATTCAGAGTTCGCGTAAGTTTATAGATACTTCATCTAAAGAAAAATTAAATTGTGGGTTATTGGAGGCTAGCACTAATCATGTATTTGGTAGTACGCAAACCTTAACAATTGGTCTGGTTATTTGGTTTTTATCGTCACAACTCTCACTCTCGGCCATCTGAACCAGAGTGAGTATTGGTAACCCGCCCAAGACGCCAGTCCATAGAAGGTAAGTGTTTGTTTTTAATGACCACAAGGTCATTTATTTTCACATCGGTTTGGGGATATTTCCATTTATAGCGTTTGGACAGTTCCCTTAGGTATTCATCTTTCCAGCGACGGCAAAACTCCTGTTGCATAAACTTTAATTTTTCCCATCGATTGATGATTGAAAGAGAAGATTCGGTTGTTTGTGGTTCGGGTAAGGCAAGCAGAGGACTTCCGCGCAAAAAATGACCGGGCGTGAGAGCTAGCAAATCTGCGGGATTTTCTGACATCGGCGAAATAGGCCTTGAATTAAGACAGTCCTCTATACGAGCTAATAACGTCGATAACTCCTCAAATGTAAATTTTTTTGAGCTGGCAATTTTTCTTGAAGCTTTTCACACCGGCTTTTCACATGCCGCCTATGTGCGGAGCGCCAGGAGCTATAAGTCTCCAAACAAGTCCTTGAATTCCATACTTCGCAGCAGTTTCACTCGAAGCGGATTTAAGAAATGCCCGAAAATCCCTTTGAATTGAGAAATTGGTGCCCACAAAGTTGGTGCCCACAAAGTTGGTGCCATGATCAGAGAGCATCTCCTTTGGTAGGCCACGCCGAGATATGAAACGAGCAAAAGCTGCCAAAAATACTTGGGATGATAGATCGCTGGCGGCTTCGAGATGGATAGCCTTAGTGGAGAAGCATACGAATAAACAAACGTATCCCTTCGACATACGACAGCTACGCCCGCTAAAGCTCTTAATATCGAACGGACCAGCTAAATCAAGACCTGTATAAGTGAAAGGGGGGGAGAAAGTGCATCGTTTTGAAGGTAGAGCTGCCATCAGTTGCGTGCTCATTTTATGTTTGTGAACGACACATGTTTTGCAACGATTTAGACTCGTCTAAACTAACCTTGGCACCCAATATACCTGTCTGACCATACGTAAAACCAGTGCGGTGCCGCCATGCAGTGTCAGTTCGTGAATGTAGTCAATTAAAAGGGAAGAGTACGGTGATACGTACGGAAATATAATTGGATGCCGCTCACTATAGGGGAGATCCGCCTGAGTCAATCTGCCATTGCTACGAAGAGTTTGATGACAATCAAGATATGGATTGAGGGTCAGCAAAGGACTTTTAGCTTTAATTGGTGCTCGCTTAGATAAAAGATGAAACTCTGTAGAAAAGTATCTTCGTTGTGTCAAATGAATAAGTTTCAGTTTGACCAGTTCTACCTCATTTTGAGTGAGTGTTTGAGTGCTAGGACGTGATTTAGGCTGAACGTAATTACGAGCATGATAATAAAATCGAAACATGTAAGAGATTACTCTCAGTTCATGACCGTAAGAGGAGAATCGTGTTAAAATATCTTCATTATCTTGGATGAGGAATGACTTTAAAGGTTTTGCCTCCAAAATGTCCTGAGGAAATGAATCTGGACAACTATTCGGCCAATCACACTCCGGCCACTGAAGCCATGAAGGTCCATTCCACCACAGTGAATTATTTTTAAGGTCGATAGGAACGAGGCCACGAGTGGCGAGATCAGCGGGATTATCGAGAGACCTAACATGCCTCCACTGAGTATTTCAGATATTGTCCATAATAATTGTTATGCGATTTGCTATGAAAGTCTTCCAAGTGCGAGGGGGCTTAGTAAGCCAAGCAAGCACAATTGATGAGTCAGTCCATAAAAACAATTTATAGGACTCGACCGGAAAATTGGGAAGATAAAACTTGACGAGTTTTGACAAAAGTACAGTACCACACAACTCCAACCGCGGTAAAGAGATTTGGTTTATTGGTGCTACCTTTGTTTTAGCGCATATTAAGTTAGAAAATATGGTGGAATCTTCATTAGTAACTTGTATGAAAATATAAGGCCGCAGAGAATGCGTGTTCCGACGCATCACAAAACCCGTGAAATCGAACACGGGATGAAGGTTGATAATTAACCCAACGATGAATTTTCAGACATTGAATGTCTGGTAAGGTGTTGATAAGTGCATTCCAACGTTCAGCTGGTTTCAGATATTCATCCCAATCAGTAGCGTCGGACCAAATCTGTTGCATTAGGATTTTTGAGACCACAATTGCAGGTGCGAACCAGCCAGCAGGATCAAAGAGGCGTGCTATTTTCGAAAATACTTCTTGTTTTGTTGGTAAATCGGAAGGCTGATAAGGTTGAATAGTGAAATAAAAATAATCGCCTTTAGCGTTCCAGCGAACGCCCAGAGTTTTACCCGAGCTGTCCTCATCGAGGTTAAGAAAACTTTGATCCAAAACATGATCCTTGATGCCAGATGTTTCAAAAGATATGAAGAATTGGAGGTCCATTTACGAATTGAAAACCCCGCGGATTGTGCACGTTTAGCTGTACGAAGATCATGAGCACCCGACATCAAATCATCAATATAGAAGTCTTCTTCAATTATTCTTGAAGCGATAGGAAACTGATGTTTAACGTCTTCAGCCAATTAGCGCATTGTACGCAGTGCAAGATACGGTGCACAGTTGATCCCGAAGGTGATAGTAAGCAGTTCATGGTCTTCGATCTCAGAATCAGACAATTCTCTGAAAAGTATTCGCTGGTAGGAGGTCTCTTCCGGATGCACCCAGATTTGGCGATACATCTTTTCAATATCCCCATTAAAAACGAATTTGAAGAATCTCCATCGTATAATAAGCGACGTTAGATTACGTTGGAGAGCAGGTCCAGGATACAGAAGTTCGTTTATTCTTTTTCCATTGCTGGAAGAATTAGATGCGTTAAGGACTACGCGAACTTTTGTGGAAGCACTTTCTGGTTTGAACACTGCATGATGTGGCAGTTAAAAGGATGAGACAACGTTATCATTTACCTTCTCTAGTGACTGACATATGGCCTAGAGTAAGATACTCTTTGAGAACTTCTGAATAGGTAGAGTGTAGATCATTGTTTTTAACAAGAAATTTTACCGAACGCAGGAACTGATTTAATGCAATATGCCGTGAGAACTCTAGTTTAACATCATATTACATTTTAAATGGTAATCGCACGATATACTTTCCATCAGGACTCCTTTTGGTTGTATTTCGGTAGAGATCTTCGCAAAACTGGTCTGCAGCAGAGGCAGAGGGATTTGCATCCGGTATATCTTCTAGTTCCCAAAATGTTTTTATTTGACTTTCAAGGGTCGAGTATGAGCAACTAATAGTGGAATTGAATTGCTTATATGGGTGACTGCTAAGCAATTGCAGCAAAAGTTGTTATCTCGAATATAATTAATGCGAGATTGAACTGTCATTTCCAAAAAACTTTGGGCACTTGCGAATTGAATGTCGTTCCTGGCATAGCGGACACGGAAAAGCATATGAGTTTGCGTGATAAGTCTTAATATTATTTTTGTCTGAATAATTCGACTTGTGATTCTGACGTGTGTTAGTGATAGGATTTGAATATAATACCACGTCCGAGATCGATTCTAAAATTCTATAACGTGAATCCAGAAAACAATTTAATTGTTCCCATATTGGAACCTCCGATGGGTTTGGAATTGATTGCTCCCAAAGCGGCAGAGTAGGTTTTGGTAACCGGTTAGCACACGCATAAATTAAGATGGGATCCCAGTTGCTGGTATCGACCTTATGAGATTTTAGTGCTGCAATGGAATCATTAATAGAGCTGTAACGGACACGCGACTATAACGCCCGCGAGCGTCACTCACCCAGACAGCTATGCCATCAAGCTAGACCGAGGTCCACTACGATAGACCCGACCACATACTGTACTATCACCCGTGCAGTCTGAGGCCTAATCTATGGTGACTACTTCAAACAAGCAACGCTGCCTTCGATCGCACCCATATACTACTTTCACCACCCATATGACCCAAGGTCACAGGCCCCTTGAGGCAGTCCGGGCAGAATAGTAAATGGGGTGTCCAGGCCTCCTGCGGCACAGGCATGACCGCTCCTCCACGCACTAGCTCAGCGGCGGGCGGGGATCTTGCCACAGGTCCCAGACTGGGGTTACATTTAGTTTTACATGCCTGCATGATGAACGAGAAATTTGTCGAAAAGAAGGTCAAATGTATCGACGGGTATCCAACTATCCCTAACAATTAAAAATAAATTGCGAGGCCTGAGTTGAGTCTAATTCACGTTATGCTTTCCATAGTGGGAGTATTTGGGGAAGGTAAAGATGCTAATTCTTCCCACGAGCTGTCCCGCCCCTACTTATCCGGACGAATAAATGTCCATGGTCAACGACACGCTCAATTCCGTCGTGACCCCTTAGGTTAAAAGTAACTTAGCCTCCTAAAAAAAAGTTACGCCACTGTTCCCAACTTCTTAACAATACCTTTTGACGGTTCCGATTCTCCGGTCCGACATCTCTCTTCACCGATGCTTACTGATGCTGCATCCCTGTATTTTCCAAAACAATTAAAAAACCCTCTTTCAATTTCATCCCAAGATGGGTACAAAAATTTATCCTTTTATTCATTAAAATACGCTCTAACTATCGACTAAACTAAAAGCTACTACCGTCCGGTAAGTACGCATTCGAAAAACTAAACATAGTTTTCTCTCGGTTAGGCGATCTCCGTTACTACATAAAAATTAATTGCGTAGAGGCTATGCTATCATTAGCCTTGCTACTCGTTTACAAAATTAACTCAGCGAATTCGAATGGCTGCGTCATCTATAAATTTTATTGACTTCAAATACCACTCTATCCGCGTCGCATAATATACTCTACTGGGTTTTAAAGTTACGACCAAAATTCCTATAACCACTCTAATGTGAGTTGCTTTACAAATTACTTTACGGTACGTCGGAATCCAAAAAAAATGCAAAAACCATGAAAAATGTTACCTAACGTAACGAATATGGGTCAATTCCTACATAAATCCTCTCTTTTAAAAATTCAAATAATAATTGCTCATAACAAACTTACCCCGCACAATATTCTTTTACTTGGAAACTGCTCGCGTTCCGTGGTGGAGGGACTGTGGTGCACCGCATTCCTTTCCAGGGAAATCTGCATCCGTTATAACATTGGTATGCTCCAAATCGACGAATCTAAACATTAGGAACGGAAAACCATTTGAACCAAAAGAAAGGCTGACAATATCAAAATAAATTAACCCAACTACTTAACTTAAGTCTAACTACAGGCTGAGCTCGAATATTAGCGCCCTCTCGCGGCAGACGAATGTCTTCCTACAGGTTGCGGTCTAGGATAGTGTCCATCGCTGATGTAGTGGATCTCGGCTGGGTTGTGAAACCGGGTGTGTATATGCGCCCTCTACTGGTGGATGGAAGACCGAATTACCCACTGCATGAGGATTTTTTCCTTTCTTCGCCTGTTCGACGATGACGTAGTCGTTCGCATGAGACGTCGAAACCGACCTTTGTGCGCGCTCGAAGGAAGCAAAAATTTGCTATGAGGCGCGACCGGCCGCTATAACTGCGCACTTAGCGATGAGTTTTTTTTGCTTTTCCTTTGGGTTTTTCTTTTCTTTATCTTCACACGATTGGATTTTTTTTTCTTCTTCGGATTTTGGGGTTTTTGCGGGTTACACTTGGGAGTTTTGCTGGTTATTGCAACGGGGGGGGGGGGGAATTAATTATTTTTTTGTGAATGATCAAGCTCGTTTGTCTTTCTTTTTTTCACGCGGTTTAATTTTCGGGTAATCGGTCGGAGTTATGACCAACTTTCCCCTCGACAGGATTACACTACTGCGTGATATCGCTTTCCGGGCTTTTTTTTTCTTGGATTTTTACTCCTTTATTTTTTTCCGAACTCGACGGAGACAAGAAAACACGTTTTTGTTAAAAATTATCCCTACCCGCGCCACAGGTTCTTAACTGACCAGCACTCGACTTACTCCCCCGACTCTCACCCACTCACTGACTCTCACTAACTCGCAAGTAACGACCAACGCCACGCCGTGGGTGACGACACGAGATTTCCTTCTGGGCGTATCATAGCTGTCTCGCTTGCGCTCATGGAGCTGCCTTATGCAAAATTTTCAATCGGCTCTGGCTACGATTTTTGTGTTCATAAAATTCTGAAACTAGTCTTTAAGTTTTAGTTGGATTTTTCTCTATGTACCAGAACTTCATAAGTTCTTTTTGGAATTAAGTATTTCTGCTTACGATGGATTGAAAATTGAACCATAACCCATCTGCAGTAAAGGTACGTTGTCGCTAATGAGTTTTGGTCGAACATAGACGATATATTCTGAATCAGGATCAAATTCTGAATCGATTTAGCCATGTCCGTCTGTCTGTCTGTCTGTTGGAAGCACGATAGCGCCCAAAGTAATTGACGTAGGTGAATGAAATTTGGTGAAAGGACTTCTTTTTATCGGCGTCAGGTGGGTATTGAAAATGGGCTATGTCGGTGAAGTAGTTCTGGTACCTCCCATACAAAACCAATATTAGACCCATGTGACCCTCTTTCCATTGAAAACACGATAGCGTCCAAAGGAATCAACCTAGGTGAATGAAGTTTTGTGAGAGGACTTTTTTTCATCTTCGTTAGGTCAGTATTAAAAATGGGCTGTGTCGGTCAAGTAGTTCTGGTACCTCCCATACAAAATCAATATTGGACCCATGTGTCTCTCTTTCCGTTGAAAACACGATAACGTCCAAAGGAGTTAGATTCAAATTCAGATTCATTTATTTTATCAACTTATTCGAATGAAGTCTTGTGAAAGGACTTTTTTATACCCTCCACAGGAAGGTATATTCACTTTGCCAATACATTTGTAACGCCAAGAAGGAGTCACCGTAGACCTCATAAAGTATATATATTCTGAATCAGGATCACATTCTGAATCGATTTAGCCATGTCCGTCTGTCTGTCTGTCTGTTGAAAGCACGATAGCGCCCAAAGTAATTGACGTAGGTGAATGAAATTCCTTGAAAGGGCTTCTTTTTATCAGCGTCAGGTTGGTATTGAAAAGGGGCTATATCGGTCAAGTAGTTCTGGTACCTCCCATACAAAACCAATATTAGACCCATGTGACCATCTTTCCGTTGAAAACACGATAGCTTCCAAATGAATCAACCTAGGTGAATGAAGTTTTGTGAAAGGAATTCTTTTATAGTCGTAAGGTTGCTATTAAAAATGGGCTATGTCGGTCAAGTAGTTCTCGTATTTTGCATGACTTGTATGCAGTGGAGGGTATCAAAGCATCGGCCAGGCCGATGATAACACTTTTACTTGTTTTGATGTTATCTTTCACTATTTTTGTTTCAAAGTTTTGCTAAAGTTTATATTATTGTTCTGTGTTTAGCAGTTTGACTTTTTTTTGAAGTGATAACTTCTTTAGGCGCGTTGGGGCACTTTTGATATGGGATAAAACCATTGAACTCGCGACACCAATGTTGTGTAACCAATGTTGCCGACACCAGTGTTCGTGAAGACTCTTGAGGCGCGTTGGGCCATTGTATATAAACATTTGTTGGGAAAAACAATTCTCTTAAGTTGTCAGATCAGCGGCATTGTTGCCAGCCTTTTTTAACGAAAAACTGCTAAACTTGAAAAAGATGCCTTTTTCAATAAAAGAATGCCTAAAATATCTTTTTTTTTCTGTAAAGTGAAATAGAACCTAAATCAAAAATTTAAACACACTCATAGAAAAAATAAACAAAAACTAATTTTATAAACAACAAACAGTTTAAAAATTTGTTTCCAATTTCATTCATAAATCCAGCTTCCACTTCAAGTAAGTTGAATGAAATTGGAAACAAATTTGAAAGCTGTTTGTTGCATAAAAAAAAATTGTTTTTGTTTATTTTTTCTATATTTTTGTTTAATTTTTGATTTACTGTTCCACTTTAAAAAAAAAAAAAAATTAGGATTTCCTTTTGAAAAAGGCATCTTTTTTTCAAGTTGGCAACGATGACGCCATCTCAGACAACTTAAGAGATTTGTTTTGCCCAACTGCCAACTAATGTTTTTATACAATGGCAAAACGCGCCTTAAGAGAATTTACCTACAAGTGTGTGTGTGATACCAGTGTTCGCGTTGCCATTTGCCAACCACTTTTGACGACTCAGTATGTATGTTAATGTGGGGAAGTGTGTTTGCCTTTGCCATGCTGAAGTAATTTCAGACAGAATTTTATTTCTAAAATTTGCGGGGCAATCGGGTGTGCGTTTCATAAGTTTCACTGGTATTCATTTTAAAGAATACCAATTAATTGCATGCTTTGTAAATTTACGTTTTAAGCAATAGATTGCAATTTTTGTGTTTAAAATAGTCCATCCATCCATCCATCCACTCTATTATTATTTCTGTTTCTGTAGTAGTATATTTACCTCTTGCTGTGCACACACTCAACCAATCTTACACATACAATTTCAACTACGCAGTTGTGTTTGTGTACAAACTATGATTCAGGGAAAAATAATCTTTCATTCATAATGCCCGTAGCGCCGTAGCTGTAGCACAAAAGCCGCCACGAAAGAGAGTCAACGGCCGAAGAGAGCATAAACTAAGTATGAAATAGACTGACAGCTTTACTACGTCTCACCGATTCCCACCGCAATTTTTTTCAATATAAGCCCCTCCCTCCCGCTCGCAATTTACTATCTGTGAATACGTGTGAATTCAGCGTGTTCCTACATCGTTGTATCTCTACCTTTTTGAGGGAATTTAATATTTTCGAAAAACTTTTTGTTGACCATGAATATAAACGCACTAAATGCACATAAAAAGAAGATTTGCCTATAGCAACAATTTCTAGTACCAAAAAATAATCATTAAAGTGTTAGCAAACTGCTATTTTTATACTGAAGATTAATTAAGTGTGATTTTTGTCCGAACAATACAAATTTTACTTTTATTTAATTTAAATTTAGTGAAAAAGGAAAATGAACACACTTCGTGGGAAAAATAAAGAGAGACGTCTAAGAACACTGACTGATAGTTTGTGTGTTTGGTGATTTCTGTATGCTGATGGATGCGTTCTGAGAGTTTAAATTCGTTGTTTTATTTCACAACGAATACATGTTCATATTCTACAAATTGCATAATAACGAATGTAATCAATATAAATAATAATAAAGGAAAAAATTCATTCGCTCAAATAAAATATTTTTGTTCTTATCATTATATTTATTAATACGTGAACACAAAAGATTCGGTACACTTTTTAAGTATTTATTATGAAATGAGGAGAATGAAACTTATGTTATTTGAAAGGTACTGTGCCATAGATGTGCACAAACAAAAAATCGTGGGTATTTGCTGCCATTCAGGATGGTAAAATTAAGTTAAGAATTCCCCATATAAAACAAGTAATTGAAAGGATTTTGGTGACAATCAATTTTTCGCCGCCATATTACCAAAGCAACGTATTCAAATATAAATCACCTTAGATTAGAACCTGTTTCCGATGGAGCAGCTCATTTACGTATTTTTTCGATATCTAGATGTCGCTCTTTTCGTTTGTAAAAAAATACATACAATAATAACGAAAATTATTGTGGAACGTTTTTTAGTATATCGTTCTTATAAAAGGTATGGTCGATTTTCGACCACAAGCGATACTAGTAATTATTATTGAGTCTGTTTTCGTTTGTTGTTTTTGGCGAAAAATTACTCCGCAGTAATGTCCGAAGAAGAAGAATTTAGTTTATGGAAGAGAGTTACAGTCATAGGAATCTAAGAAGGAATTTTCAAAATTTTGTGGGGAAACAGTTTTGTTGACAGTTGTCCTAATATTGAAAATTTTAGACCCGATTGATATAAATATTTTTATGAGTTACTCGAAGTACTAATTCTACGCAGATGAAGTCGCGGGTATTAGCTAGTATGCTTTATTTTTCATGTATACAATAGCGCATTAAACGAAAATGAAAATTGTAGGTAGTATAGTTTTTGTAGTAGTAGTTTATAATAATGAACTAGAAAACACTTCATTTAAAAGTATTTCCTGCACAACAAAATATTGCCTGACGATTCAAAAAATACACGTATAGTTGTTCAAGTTTTCACTTCTGTCGGCACTCCCGGAGTGCACTGTTTTTTTTTTTTTTTTTTCATTTTTGTCTCACGTCATCTACATTTTTGTATTTATTAATAACTAGCTGGTACCCGCGACTTCGTCTGCGTACAATTAGTACTTCGAGTAAGTCAATTAAAATATTTATATCAACAACAGCGCCACTTATCGGGTCCAAAACTATCCTATCTTTTAAGCCAACCTATCAGCCCTACAGCCTACACATTTAAATTCATAGGTATTATACCAAAAGTATAGAATTTTATTATCCCTAACTTGAGAAATAATTGGTTCGTCATTTAAACTTGCATCTTCATCCCCTTCACGTTTTGTTTTCACGACAAAAAGTAGCGAATGTCATTCTCAGAGGTCCCATCTATCCCTATACCAAAATTGATAAAAATTGGTTTTGCGGTCGTTAAAAGGTTAGGTTAAAGGTTAGGTAGTTTCAAAGGTAACAATCTTACTTTCGCAGTTAAGTGGATCCCAAATGTTTTATTTATAAACAAAGTATTAAAAGCCTGTCAGCTTTAGCGTTCCTTCCAATTCCCCCGCTAAATTTGAAAATAAAATTCTCTCTCTTAGTTTTTCTATCTCTGCTGTGAATTGCAATTCAGCGTGACCATTATGCGACTAAAGTTGCGATTTGAAACTTTTTTCGAGAGCCTGGCACAACTTTTTGCTATTTAAGCCCTTTTTTAGTTGGAGAAGGCGCTTTAAAAATATTTCAAAAGCTCTTATATCCAAATAAAAACATTTCATATGTAACGCAGTTGCCTATCACAACTGTATTATAGTGTTTAACGAACCAATACTTGTTAAATATCGTTCACGAATTATAAATAAGGTATTCTGCTTCAGAAATTACACCTTTTTTTTTCTCATTGGCCCTTTTTCATACGACTTTTCAGAATGCTGCAACGGTCACACAGTCTGTGTCGGAGTCGCTTGTACGGGCATGAAGAATGAAAGAAAAGTACCTATAGTTTTTACAACTTTTTCAATTATTATTTGAAAAAAAGTAAAAATGCAAAAATAAGAAGCAAGAAAATCTCTTTTTTTTTTGACACTTCATTTGTTAAATTTGGTTGAGCGTGTGAATCGCAAGAGGTAAATATACTACTACAGAATCTACAGAAATAATATAGAGTGCATTGTATTTACACCAACAATAAATCAAACAAATTTATTCACCTATATCGTCTTCAGTTTTTGAATTCTTCAATTCTTTACTGTAGATATCAATGCAGGTAGTATCACAACCCCCAAAAACAAAAACCTTAAACTCAATATACACATTTACACCACCACTGCGCATTTCCTCAGAAAAACATTGTCGCTATTGATTACATCCGCACTCACCTCGCCTACTTCTCTTTCGTTTCACTTAATCGGAGAAAACTTCACGCAGTTTTTCTTGACATGTATGTGCTTGTGCGATGTGCGCCGCCCACCTACCCCAAAGCAGAACAGCGATCAAGAACAACGGTTGCTGATAATTTTCGATTTGAGAAAATAAATTTAGTTTTTTCGTGTTAGATTTTGGGTTGTAGCTTAGCTTTTAGATAACACAGAAAGCTGATTGATGGCTTAAAATAATTACGGAAGTTTTCGCTCTTTTTGGTATTTTGTTTTGTTTGCATTGGTAAAGAATTGTTTGAGTAAAAGCGATAAAAAGGCAGTAAAGTCAGATGTCCTTCTCCAGATCTTAAGGCACATTTCAAACAAAATTTCATCGAAATCTGTGCAGTAGTTTTCACGCCAACCGCGTACACATGAAAACAGCTACAGTTTTATTACATGTATGGATTATGTTTCCTAATAAAGATACCCTGAAGAAGGCAGCAATCCCTGCCGAAACGTCGGGAAAAAGCAATGAACTAACATAGTTTCATTCAAACGCCTATGACCAAAAAAGAAGACGGGAAAACCATTTCCATAAACTATGTATATATTTCTAATATGTCAAAATTATATTCTTGTTTTATATTGCATATAGATTTTTTATATTTTAATAATGGAATTATACATTCTTCATTTTCAATATTTTCTTCGCAAATATTTTTTCCTAAATAGTTTTGGCAGTTTTTCACTCTAACATAATCTTTACCAAATTTTCCCATGTTTAAAACTAGTCGGGGTTACCTTATAGCACTTACACTGTATTTTTAGTATTGGGTATTTGTTAGCAGCCACAGCTTCTCAAAGCACTCATACCGCACACCAATTGTAAACCTGGCAACTCCAGTTCAACTTAAAAAAAAGACCAACTTTAAATACATACTGTTAACTTTAATTTATATACTGAAAAATAGTTTTCCTTTTTGTAAGAACCTAACTTACTGTTCATTCTTTTTAAATCATGCTATCGATCAGTAATCTTTTGCATTAAAATTTAGCAAGGAAGAAAAAGTCGTTTTCTTTAATTTTTGTTTCAATTTGCAATCGATATATCTTGCATAAAATAATGCAAGATCGTTCAGTATTTATATATTATTATAAAAAGTTCGTCTGTTCTAGCAATTGATATGGTTGCATATTCTAAAATACTTATTATTGGAACTTCTTCTAACTCATGTTCTATTATTTCTTTTATGTCTGTTATATCTAATGCTTCTGAAAGATATTCATTATTCTTTGCTGCGGTTATCGTTCTAGTTAGTAAGAGCCTGTTCTAAATTATCAAAGCATCGGCCAGGCCGATGATAACACTTTTGTTATTTCATTTATTTCGTTGTTCGGTACTAATTAAACCTGTAGACTATATGTTGTGTTAAATGGTTGGCTCACTACATTAATTGCATCTTCAGTTGAGCTCTCTTCTGAGTGAACTGTACTTATTGTTGAAGTATTTATTTGATGCCGCGAAAGGGCGTCTGCAACTACATTTAGGTGTCCCGGTTTGTATACTAACCTTGCACCGAAATCCTCTAGTATACTTTTCCATCTTTTCAATTTTGTGTTCGGATTTTTTTCCGATATTGAGTATACTAACGATTGATGATCTGTGTATATAGTTAAATCCGCTACTCCGTATACATAATTTCTTAGCTTCTGCAGTGCCCATATGATGGCTAATAATTCCTTTTCGTTCGTTCCATAACTTTCTTCTGTCTTTGTCAGAGTTCTACTTAAAAAGAATAGAGGTTTTTTGTTTTGACTAAGGACGGCTCCAATAGCTATGTTAGATGCGTCTGTCGTTAGATCAAAGGGTTTACTATAATCTGGTTGGAATAGCTCTACTTGTTCTCTCAAATGTGTTTTTAAGCTACTAATGGCTTTAATTGCTGCATCGTCTAGATTTATACAAGTATTTTTACTCTTACTTTTTCCTACCTAACCATTTTCTCCTCTTAGGTGTATCGTTAGGGGCTTAGCTATGCTGGCATATCCTTTGATAAATTTCCTATAGTAACCGGTCATTCCTAAAATTCCTCTCAGATCTTTTAACGTTTGGGGAATTGGATAATTATTAATCGCTTCTACTTTTTCTGGGTTGGTTCCTATCCTATTATATTTAATAATGTGTCCGAGGTATTCGACTTCATTCTTGAATTTTTCTTCTGAAACCTTCAATGTTGCTTTCATATGTTCTTCGGCCGATGAGGAATATATTAACACATCGTCTATATAAACATACGCAAAGGCGCGTTTTTGAGCCCAAAAGGCATTCTTACGAATTCGTATTTACCTCCATTTACGCAAAATGCTGTTTTTTCCCTATCTTCTTTTTTAATTTTAATTTGATGGAATCCTGATTCCAAGTCTAATGTTGTAAAATATCTAGCTTTTCCTAGATTTTGTATTGTCATGTTTATAAATCTGGCATTACGTATCTATTAGATATTGTTTTATTATTTAATTTTTGAATTATTATCTATATAATCTATTACCATTCTTTTCTTTGGTTTTCCATCTGCACTAAGACCCTTTTTTGGTACTGTCCAAATCGCACTATTGTATGGACTATTACTTTTTGGAATAATACATTCTTTTAATAGGTTAGCTATTTCCTTATGGACATATTCATTGTCGTCTATCGGATATGGATATTGCTTTGTCCATATGGGTTCATTAGTTGTAGTTCTGATTGTAGCTTCTACTGTAGTAGTGAAGGGCAGTGGTCCTATCCCAATGTTTTCCTTCATCAATCTATCTATTTCTTTTTTATATACTGTTTCTCCTATAATATAGTTTAATTTACTTTATGATTGATTATCACTGCACATGGTGATTAAGGTCATATCATTCAAGTTTATTTCTGCGATTAATTCTTTTAAACCTTCTAATCCTAATATCATATCGAATGAATCTATATTATTTAATTCAAAAAAATGTTATATTCTTATTCATTAGATTAATTATTTTCTTTGTATTTACTATAGAGTACCCGTTTACAGTTTTAATTTTTATCTCCTTAATTTGTATTCTTTCTGCTTAAATGCATTTTTTATCTATATAATTGTGGGTTGTTTCCGTATCTATTAATATTTTATAAGTTTTGTTAGAAATCTTAGATGTTAATTTTAAACAACGCAACCCGTCAACTAGTTGAAATGGCCAAATCTTAAATTATTTACCGTTTGTTATTCCTTTTCTGCATACATGCTGCCTCTGTCTTCTTCTTGTAGTTGCGATAACTTTTTCACTCTTTGTTGTTTGTTGACGTGTTGGTCAGAGATAAATGAATAAAAGAGATGGATATCTTTCGTACGTCTATCCCCCCAAAACCCATTTCTTTACATTGTTGTTTTTGTAATTTCAACCCCCGTCTGTGAATACGTGTGACATAAAAAAAGCATGTTGCTAATGGCCGACCACCATTCATTTTGCTTATCTGGGCATCGCGCTTATCAATTGCTTTGTGTTTCGTAGTGAACTTGTTTGGTTTTTGTTAAGGCTTCGATTAAAATAAAGAAAATAGTGAAAGATACATTTCGGAATAGCGAATTCTTACATTAAAGTCCAATTCATGAACTCACAAACACTTAAAAAGAATAAGCAAATGTGCGTGACTTCATGAATTTTACGGGAAAACAGCTTGTAGGCAGCCGCCTTTCCACTGGAAAGTTATCCATCTCTGTATTCCATTATCTTTGGTGTTGGTTGTTGTTCTGAATTTCTGATAGTGCTGCTGCCTATACTCTCCACTTTCTCTCTTTCTCTCTTCCAAGGCTGGTTATTATTAAATAGGTCATAGCTGCTTCGCTGAGGTTGATATTCGGTTTTCCTCTGTGCTTGAACTATTTGTCTTGAATCTGTTTTCATAGGTGTGGCCTATTAAAGGGTGATTTTTTAGCTGGTTTGGTTTTGGCAACACTGGTTTTGACAGCTGACGTATGTTTAGTACCTTGTGTCACTGTCAAACAGCTTCAGTTTGGTTTGCAATTTAACCATGGATCGTCTTACAAATGAACAACGCTTGCAAATTATTGAATTTTACTATCAAAATTCGTACTCGGTTCGAAATGTTCATCGCGCGCTGCTTCCATTTTATGATCGGCATTCTCGACCTTCTGAGCAGTCTATTCGGAAGATTGTGACCAAATTTCGCACCAAATTTAATTTGTTGGACATTAAACCACCAACACGTTTACGTACTGTGCGTAGTGAAGAAAATATTGCGGCCGTATCAGCTAGTGTGACAGAAGACCGCGAAATGTCGATTCGGCGCCGTTCCAGCAGTTAGGCCTTTGTTACAGCACTACGTGGAAAATTTTGCGGAAGGATTTGGGCGTAAAGCCTTTTAAGATACAGCTGGTGCAAGAACTAAAGCCAGCCGACCTACCACAACGCCGAATTTTTGGTGAATGGGCTCTTGGAAAGCTGGCCGAGGATCCGCTTTTTTATCGAAAAATTGTGTTCAGCGATGAGGCTCATTTTTGGTTGAATGGGTACGTAAATAAGCAAAATTGCCGCATTTGGAGTGAAGATCAGCCAGAAGCATTGCAACAGCTACCAATGCATCCCGAAAAAGCCACTGTTTGGTGCGGTTTATGGGCCGGCGGCATTATTGGGCCATATTTCTTCAAAGATGATGCGAATCGCAGAGTTACTGTCAATGGTGAACGCTACCGAGCGATGATAACAAACTTTTTTTTGCCCGAAATGGAAGTTCTTGACTTGCGTGATATGTGGTTTCAACAAGACGGTGCCACATGCCACACAGCACGCGAAACAATGGCGCAATTGCGAGGCGAGTTTGGTGAACAGTTAATTTGACGTTTCGGGCCGGTCAATTGGCCGCCTAGATCGTGCGATTTGACACCATTAGATTATTTTTTGTGCGGGTATGCCAAGGCTAATGTGTATAGGGACAAGCCCGCTTCGATTGACGCACTGGAAGCCAACATCCATGCATTCATTCGTGAGATACCGGCCGATATGTGTGAAAGAGTATGCCAAAATTGGACTCAGCGGATGGGCTACCTGAGACGCAGCCGCGGTCAACATTTGCATGAAATTATCTTTAAACATTAAATTGCAAGGTTCAAACTATCGATTCAAATAAATATTACATTCATTTTTTCGAATTTTTTGTGTTTTTTTTTAAAAAAAAGTTCTAAACCTCTTAAAAAATCACCCTGGTTGGTTATAATTTGGTTGTTGATTTAACCTCCTCTGATGATACATATTTGGTACCGTTTGATAGGTGCAGGTTTTGATGACGATTATCATGGTCTATTGTACGTGACACTGGGAAAGCATGTTCCAAGTCTTTAAGAACACTTCCATAGAATGTGGACGTGCTTGTATAACGCTTTGTGGTTCACCTGACATTGATAGTTTTGAATTAATTAGATTTAATGCTTGTTTCACCTTGTCGTGGAACTCGGATAATGAACTATTTCTTTGAGTTAGTTTCCTCATTTCGTCCTGTAAGACGTACAGTGGTCTCATATCGGAGTATGTGTAGTACAATCTGCTTCTGATTGCTTCGAAGTTAAATATAGTGTTATTATTTGTGTGTATTTTGGATTTTACTATTGATAATGCTTCCACGTATTTTGCTGTATTATAAAAATCCTTGATGCTGTCCAGAGACAATACTGAGACCACCAACTTCGGCCGATTTCCCGTTACTTAGCCTACAAGCTATATTTCTATGGGGTGGCAAATGCTAAGTGCGCTTGTATTGTTACATAGAAATTCGTATGGACAAATGTCACGTAACTTCAGAAATTCCGGCTCACAAATACACTCGCACCTTGCATCTGCCACTTCCGCTTTGGGCAAAGTGTCTTGCAGCGTTCATAGCATTTTATCCGTTAATTTTGAAATTGTTCGTTACGTGTGAATAATAACTTTTTTTTAAGAAAAAGTGTACATTTGCTTAAAATATTTACGAAAAATTAAGAATGTAGGTTGATTGAGGGAAAATAAAAACATTTTGAGCAAATTTTCTTTATTATTTAAGAAAAATTTACACACGAAATCAAAGTTAATTATATCCAAAAGCGGGAAATACACAACCATATTTGTCCTAATATATATTTATTTATTTATTTATTTATTTATTTGATATCATCTACTAGCTAAGCTATACAGATTACAATAAAAGTATAACAATTATATAAACAAAAAAACAATGTACTTAATACTAAGATAATGCTGCCAAATTAAGAATAACACTTTTGAAGCGATCGCGTGAATAATTTAGATCTACAAAAATATAAACATCATTGAATGAAACAATAGCTCTGGACATGGACTCATTATGGCCATAATTAGTTCTATGAACAGGTCGAAGAAGAAGGCTTCTTTCCCTTAAAGGTCTGGTTGGGGCATAGATTGGCACTAAGGCTAAAAGAGATGGACATTTAATGTGACAGCATAATAAATCCCTTATTAGCATGATGTCATGGCCTTTTCTTCTAGAACATAAAGTTGATATGCCCAATAATTGACATCTAGTCCATTAAGAAATTTCAAAATCCCAGCTCATTTTCCTGAAAATGTATTTTGTGAAACGCCTCTGGATTTTTTCAAGGCGATCTGAGTGAATTTTATAGAATGGGGTCCATATAACATCAGCATATTCAAGCAGAGATCTAACCAACGCAATAAAAAGCAAAATAAGGGTATGAGGATCCGAAAATTTGCTGCCATTACGTTTTATAAAACCATAAAGCTTATTTGCTTTGGCAATAACGTGGTCAATATGAGATGCAAAGGTGAACCTGGAATCAATTATAATGCCAAGATCTTTCACCTCATCGACTCTGTTTAATCCAATAGTGTCGATTTCGTACTGAAACTCTAAATGATAAGAACTTCTGTAGATCGATATTATACAGCATTTTTTAATATTCAAGTGTAGACAATTTTTGATGCACCAGACAGATAAGTTTCTCAGATCATATTGTAGAAACTCGCAGTAAAGTGGAGTTTTGATTTTAAGAAACAACTTTAAGTCATCTGCATACATCAAGCAATGGCAATATTTTAATACACACGATATATCATTTATAAAAATTATAAACAGAAGCGGACCCAAATGACTACCTTGTGGTACTCCCGAGCTGCACTCAAACGATCGAGAAAAGTAATTATCAATTTTGACTCTTTGAATCCTGCCAATCAAATAAGATCTAATCCAAATCCAAAACTTTCAAGTTTTCTAAGCAAAATTAGATGATTGACGGAGTCAAATGCTTTACTGAAGTCAGTGTAAACACAGTCGACTTGATAACCATCTTCGATAGCATTGATGGTATAATGAGACAAGCAAGCTTAATTAGTGGTAGTGGACCTGCCAGTGACGAAGCCATGCTGTGTATTACAAAAAAAATCCTTAACTGAAAATTAAATTTTTGATTTAACCATACTTTCGAAAAGCTTAGGCAAAGCAGATAATTTGCAAATTCCTCTGTAATTTTGAATATCGTTCTTGGATCCAGATTTAAAAATTGGAATAAGAAAAGACGACTTCCATTCATCAAGAAAAATACCAGAGGACAGAGACATGTTAAAAATATGATGGTGGGGATAGGAAATAGCTTGGGAACACTTTTTAAAAATAATTGCAGGAATACCATTATTTATGTAAGTCCAGAAGCGTTTAGAGTCAGTTCTAATTTGATTTTCAATTTGAATTAAGTAATTTGCCTGTAGAAATTTGCTTAAGGCAAGAAAGTCCTTACGCAGTTTGTCAAAATGAACATAATCCACAGAGCTATTGGAAATTTTGAAATTTTTGTGAGCCTGGTTTTTAAGGTTCCTAAGGTGAGAGAGCCTTCTATTGTACCATGGAGGCTTAGATAAATTCTTCTTCGACCTACATGGGACATAAGTGTTAAATCGGTTAAATAATACAGACCTGAAAAAATTATACGATTCCTGAAGGGACAAATGTCTCAGATTACTGTTCCAATCTATGCTACGAAGGTAATCATTCAAACCATTAAAATCAGTTTTTAAAAAATTAAACGTTTTAACCGGATTGCTGACAGTTTCTAGAAAATCGTACACCTCAATATCAATCAAAGTCTCATTATGGTAAATAGAATTGTTTAACAAAGAGTATGGGGCTTCAAAAGTATTTGCCTTAATCTCATCACAGCAGATAAAAACAAGATCAAGTATTCTATTTTGTGAATTTACAATTGAGCTTATTTGACATAAGTTATGTGAAATTAGGAAATCAATTAAAATAAATTCAATATCTTTCTTTAAGTTGCATGGTACAAGCATTTTATCGTCATCAGACCAAGACCAAACAATTTCTCCAACATTGAAATCGCCCAAAATACATATACTATTGGCGTTATTATCGTGATTATCAAAAATGAAATTAATGTTAGATATGTGTTTTTCATAGACATCTAATTTACTCCCTGATGGGACATAATCTATATATATAAAAATGGATCTTGGTTTGTTCGGATGCTTAAAACTCGAAAACGACTGGACCAAATTGGATACTTCCTTCTGCGGATTTGTTCGTAATTGCTCCGCGAAGGTTTAGAAAAAAATTTAAATATAAAAATTCTCAATAGGTGGCGCTGTAGGCGGTCATTCCATTTGATAGCACAGTATATGTTCTTTGTGATTTGATAATTTGGGCTGTGTGGTCACGGAGGAGGGCAATGAATTAACTAATGTACTGATAAAGAAGTTGTACCCTTTTGTAAATCAAGAAAGAAAAATAAAACAACATTTGAAAGAAAGTCAAATTAATTTTAAATAAAATTTTTAAATTTGCTATTATTATTATTGTTTTGTTAGATCGTTAAGTGTTTTGTTTTTCCAGTTGTATTCAAAATTTCAATTGCACCCTTTTATATATGTATATAGATACCTACAAATAATTCCCAGCAGTTATTCATTTCAGTTTAAATGGATTTAATTTCCTATTAATGTTTGTTCTGCCATGACAATCAATAAGTCACAGGGTCAAACTTTAAGAAAAGCGGGAGTTGATTTAAGAAAGAATTGCTTCACACACGGGCAGTTATATGTAGCGTGCTCCAGGGTAATAAATGCAGGAGATATCACTATCTTAGCCGATAGAAACAAAACCGCTAACATAGTATACAAAGAAGTGTTACATTAATAAAAAAAAAGTGAGTATAATGTTTATAAAATTATCTTCTTTCATTTTCATTGCCCACTCAGACTCAGTTTTCGGGAGTTTTTTAGATCGGGTTCAAGTCCTCACTATTGAAGAAGGCTTCCTCACTTTATAAATACCTCTACAATGTCTTTCGATGATTTTTTGATTATTCCTTCCAGCGATTATCAAAAGAAATACATTTGTGTGTCCCCTAGAAGACAGTAAATTTCTTTATTTTTATTTTTCCATCAACTGTTCTGAAACCACATTTTACACGGGCGAAGCCGGGCGGGTACAGCTAGTTTACAATAAAAATAAGTGAACTCACGACACCTGTGACTTTTAATGAAAAACAGAGCTGTTCCACATCACCATCTGGTAGAGGAATCCCCCAGCAGGTAATACCCCAACGAACTGCAGCGAGAATTCCTCCTCCGCGATCCTTTTTCTTTTTACATCGATCAAAACGAAAAACACTATAAAGGGACTCATCGAAAATTTCAGAGTCAGCAATATCTTTGTACAACCATGATTCTGTGATAATAATAACATCATAATCAAGATGACTAGATAAATTTAATAGTTTACAGGTTTTAGTCCGAATGCCACTGGCATTATGATAGTAAATTTTGAAGTTCGAATTGTCAAGACTCCGCTTATCAACAACATGCAGAGGTGAAGTGGAACGTTGGTTCAATATCAGTTTTTTGGAACATTAACAAAAGCACGAATTTGTACGTCACTAGGCCAAAAATTAGCATCATAAATTAAGTTGGCGAATCTGAGAGGGACACCAATTTTAAAATTTACAAATTTCAATTTGGATATATCTTCATCATTTTTTATAAGTTTAGAGCACAAGAAAATAAACTTGTTGACATTTAACGTCGAAGAAATGAAATCAATTATATTTCCAGAAGTGGTGTTAGGATGAAAGCTTGAGAGATGATACCATTTTAGCTTGCGAACGACATGTAGATCGGTTGCTACATCATTCGTACCAACAACACGAGGTGGACGACTAATAGCAGCAGCAGCAACAATAGCAGAAGGCGATTTACGACCACCCAGCACGGGGCCAGCACTAGCTTGAACATCTGTGAGCGTAACAGCATTATCGGCTACAAGATTGGTCGGGACAACCTCGCTATACGGAGAGGTGGAGGGTGGCAGAGCAGTAGTAACAGCAACAGCAGCGACAGCATCGTCCGAATGCTCACCACTTGTTTTCGACAGTGGCTGAGAGGCAGTGAGAGTAATGTTAGGTGTCGATCCAGCATGTTTGTTGCGTGGAGTATTATGTTCATCATATAGTGCATATAGGTGCTCATCGGCAGCAACCGTCAACACACTATTTTTATTTTTATTTCGCAAAGCAGTGGTGGCAGCAACAACAACAGCAGCGACCGCATCATCCGAATGCTCGCCACTTGTTTGCGATAGTGGCTGAGGGGCAGTGAGAGTAATGTTAGGTGACGTCCCGGCGTGTTTGTTGCGGGGTATTGTAACGATGGTCCCCAAGTTACCAAAGCCTGTGTCCTTGTACTCACATACAGGATCCAGGATCAGAAAATCACTTTTCGAATTTCCACTGTACTTTTTTTTTTTTTTTTTGTATACTTGAAATTATTAAAAATTTACCGTATGTAGAGAAAATATTTGTCATTGAATTTCTGTGTGTCGACCGATTAAGTCATTTAAAGAAATATATTAAAAAAATAAAAAGTAGGATAGGAAAATTAGGACAAGAGGGAAAAGAAAAAGAAGAACAGTTAGTTTGTTAAAATTATTATTTCAAGAAAAATTGTTGATATAAAAAGGTAAATTTTTTGTATAAGATTTCATCTAAATAATTTCGGGTAATATTATATCAAAACAATTTAGGATTTTGTGTATGAACCGTGAATCCCAAAAATGCGGTAGGGCCCGTGCCCCGAAGTCTCAGTCTTGATCTGCAGCTGCAATAGAAGAAATCTTTTAATTGTACGCAACTCCACTGCAACATATATTTATGCACTAACAACAAATCCTCATAGATGCAAATCTAACCTAAAGGAAAAATAAGAAAAAGAATAAAGGAATCTAACACTAATACTTTTTCCAATTCTAGTTCATTGAAATTAGTTTTCCATTTTATTTTAATTCTTCAATTTCACTAATTTAAAATTTTTAAAACACAAAAAAAAAAAATTCAATCAAATTATAATAATCAAATTTTTATTGTTAACCTAATTATTTAATCTCTTCATAATTATTATTATTATTATTTTTTTTATTGATTGAATATTATTTCATAACAATAACATATTGACTTTAGCCAAAACAACAAAGATTTTCGTGCGCACGGACGTCATTGGAATTTTAAGGTAAATTTTTTTTTTTTTCTTTCTTATTAACATTTTTTTTATTTCAATCATTATCCAAGTATTCATACATTAAATAAGTTTAGATTTTTTGTATTTTTATTATTCTGTTAAATAGTAAAATTATTTTTTTTTCAAAACAAATGTTCTGCTTAGCGACATGTAACATAGAAAGTCTCTTATAAGTTATATCCTAAGTTGAAGATTTGTTTCATTGTAAAATACTTGTATTATGTGTTCTGTGTGAATCTGTGCGAATAATTGCTAAATTTGGTTTACATTCATTTACATTACCACAGACTACTTATAACTTTTTTGTTGTTATTTTGGTAATTTGATAGAACTTATGATTTTAACACGTTTTAAACATATGCATCAATTTATCTGAATACATTATTGATTTTTTTAGTTTCATTTAATTTTGAAATTTTGGTATTTTGGAGAAGGGAATTTATCTGGACAGATGTCGCATCTCGATGCACTTACGCCAATTATGTTTCTGGGTTTATATTGATTGCATTTTAATTAACGAAGAAAAGAACAGAATAGACAAAACTAATTACATTTTAAATTAATAACGATTTTATATCATAGCTAAGACTCTATTATTCTTTTATTTATTTAACCCTTAAATATTACCAGTTTTTAATACCTTTCTTTTTCTTTAAAATTTTGAATTTTTCTTCATTTACCTACTTTTACTATCATAATGTTTCTTTCTGGAATTAATCCGAATCATTTATCTGAAGAGATCCTCAAATATGAGTACACTCTTAGAAATTTAGACCCCTTGGCTCCAGATGCCCTTAAAAGCTTAAAGCTAATTTTGGAAATAGAACAAAACGAAAACAAATTCCCTGATCGATATCCTAAAATAGAACTTACAGGAATAACAAACCAATTAGGCGAATTTATTAAAACTTCGAAAACTGTAGTCACAGCTAAGGAAATTTCTAAATTATTGTCAATTTTTAAACATTTTCTAAATCGATTGAAACTTTTAGAAATCTCATACCCAAATTTATCGAGTAAGACAGATTATTTAATTTATCTTTGTACTAGAGAAATTGCTGATTTAGAAGAATTACGTGAAAGTACCTCACCGTCCGTGGAGGGTAATGAAGCAAATATCTTGGAAGAATCTTTTCGGCAACTCCAAATAATTGTAAATAATAAGCCAGTTAATAAGCCAGAAATCCCTATTTTACAAAGCACTTTCAGTAACAATGTCGAACCCCATGTTTCCAATTTTCCACCAAAATTAGTAGATTTTTCCAGTGAAGAAGAAAGCGATATCTACACTTCACGAAATAACAAAGACAAACCCCATATTAAATCATTCAAGGATCCAATTTCAAAGTGGGATTTTAAATTTGATGGTGGAGCAAATGGGCTATCTGTTGATGAATTTTTGTTTCGAGTGAAAGTATTAATGAAGAGAGGAGGATATTCCCTCAATTACCTTTTGGAGTCACTTCATAGACTTCTTGCTGGAAATGCTAGTACATGGTATTGGCACTTTTATCGCCGAAACTCAAATTTCACATGGAAAGACATATGCATGGCGTTGCGTTCTGAGTTCACCCATTCGTTGGACGACGATGACTTATATCGTCAAATCATAGATCGAAATCAAAAACCAGGAGAAAATTTTATGGATTTCAGCCAAGAAATATGTAAGTTGAACTACCAAATGCTAAACCCTTTGCCTGAAATTCGACTTGTCGAAATAATGAAGAAAAATTTGTGTCAAAAACATCTTCATATGATCTGGTTTCAAAGTCCAAGAACTATAGCCGAACTTCGAGATCTAGTTAAAAGTTCCGAAAATTTTTTTAAGCCCAGCTATTCACAAAAGTTTAATGTAAATGAGATGGAAACAGTGACTGATAGTGAAAATCATGAATTATCCGCTTTCAATAAATCATTCCAAAATACTTCTAAACTCATTTGTTGGAATTGTGCTCAAATTGGTCATTCCTTTATTGAATGCCAATCTGAAAAATGGGAGAAGTTTTGTTGGGGCTGCGGGGAAAAGGGCGTTGTAAAGCCTAACTGTTCCGTTTGTCTATCGGGAAACAAGCGGATGAATGCAAAGTAAGCCGGAATTTTGCATTCAAGTTACTTCAGACTCCCGGCGAACAAAACAATATTTCATCACAAAATCTAATAAGAATTCTTCAAACTCCTCAATTGATTGATGAATTGATAGGCCTTTTAGATAGTGGTGCGAGTATCACTTGTCTAGGAAGTAAAGGTCTGGATATAATCAAATATTTTAATGTTAAAATCAACAAAATTACTTCAAAAATTAAGACAGCTGATGGCAATTCTCACAATATTTTGGGTCAGATTTCGGTTCCTATCACATACAAAAATGAAACAAAATTGATTGCACTATACATTGTTCCAAATTTAAAACAAGATTTATATTTACGAATCAATTTCTGGAAAACTTTCAATTTGGCTCCATCAATTTTTACTCAAATTTCGGAAATCGATAGTCCGGATTTACACAGTTTGACACATGATCAAAATTTTCGATTAAATTTGATAAAATTAAAATTCCCTTCATTTCTTGAAAAAGGACTAGGAAAAACGAGTCTAGAAAATCTAATAATAGATGTCGGGGATACAAATCCCATTAAACAACGACATTATCCAGTGTCGCCGGCTATTCAAGCACTAATGTTCGAGGAGCTTGACCGAATGCTTGAAATGGATGTCATTGAGGAAAGCAATAGTGCTTGGAATTCTCCCGTAGTTCTTATCCGAAAGCCAGGTAAAAATCGATTGTGCCTAGATTCCAGAAAAGTAAATGCTGTTACCAAAAAGCATGCTTATCCTTTACCTAATATTGGTGGCATCTTAAGCAGGATCCAGGAAACAAGGTACATATCCAGTATCGATTTAAAAGACGCCTTTTGGCAAATACCTTTGGAAAGGACGTCCATTATATCAGTTTAAGGTCATGCCATTTGGGTTATGTAATGCTCCACAGCGTATGTGTCGACTGATGGACAAAGTGATTCCATCGGATATCCGAGAAAATGTGTTTGTTTATCTGGATGACTTACTGGTGATGTCACCTGATTTTAATTCTCACGTCATTCTCTTGGAAAAAGTAGCTGATTGCTTAACTGAGGCTGGTCTTACGATTAATGTAGCCAAAAGTAAGTTTTGTTTTAAGGAATTACGTTATTTAGGTTATATTGTGGGAAATGGTGGACTGAAAACAGATCCAAGTAAGGTCGCTGCTGTAAAAGTCTTTCCAACGCCAAGAACCACTAAACAAGTTAGACGATTTATCGGAATGACAAGTTGGTATCGTCGCTTTATTCCCAATTTTGCTACCATTAGTGCTCCAATAACAGAATGCCTAAAACAAAATCAAAAATTCTGTTGGACAAAAGAAGCCGAAGTAAGCTTCAACGAGCTTAAGGTTGCTCTTTCCAATGCTTCAATGTTATTTCATCCTGACTATTCTAAGCCATTCGTTATTCAGTGTGATGCAAGTACATCAGGGGTTGGTAGCGTATTATATCAAATCGATGATAATGAAATAGAGAAACCAATTGCCTATATGTCTCAGAAATTAAATTCTGCACAAAAAAATTATGCTATTACAGAATTAGAATGCTATGCTGCAGTTCTGAGTGTAAAAAAATTTCGAGAGTACGTAGAAGGCTTTTCATTTAAAATCGTTACTGATCATTCAGCACTTAAATGGCTAATGAATCAGAAAGATTTGAGTGGTAGGTTAGCTCGGTGGAGTTTAAGGCTTCAAGGTTTTGATTTCACGATCGAACATCGGAAAGGAAGTCAGAATGTGGTCCCTGATGCCTTATCAAGGGTATATTCGGCTGACGAGATTGACTCATGTGGTTCCGATATGCTAAGTATCGATTTAAACTCACCTGAATTTAAGTCTGATGAATACAAAAAACTAATTAGTATGATTGCTGGGAATCAAGATAAGTTACCAGATCTTCATGTAGCCGATAATTATGTTTATAAACGCATGGAACCCCGTTCCGGTGATCCTGAATATGATAAACTAATTTGGAAGCTTTGGATACCACAGAGTTTAACTAAAAATCTCATTGCATCTGCTCATAATCCTCCTAATGCATCACACAGTGGATTTGTAAAAACATTATTTAAATTGCGTCAATTTTTTTTCTGGCCCAAAATGGCAAATCAGGTTAAATTATTCGTTAACAACTGTGATATTTGCAAACAAACCAAATCATGCAATAGCATTCAGCGACCTCTTATGGGTAACCAAATTCAGGTTGACCGTCCGTGGCAACGAATTTATATAGACTTCTTAGGTCCTTATCCTCGTTCAACTTCTGGTAATTGTTTTATTTTTATAGTTCTTGACCAATTTTCAAAATTTATTATGCTCAAAGCAATGCGAAAAGCTACATCAAAAAATGTTATACAATTTTTGAATGACAACGTCTTCACAATTTTCGGCGTACCTGAAAGTTTATTTTCGGACAATGGTAGTCAATTTGTTTCAAAATTATTTGTACATTTTTTTAAAAAGTTATGGAATAAATCATTTAAGGACTCCTATTTATTCTCCTCAAGCAAACGCTTCGGAGAGAGTCAACAGATCTATTGTTACTGCCATCAGAGCATACATTAAACAGGTCTGTCATAAGGACTGGGATCAGCATTTGGCACAGATTGGAAGTGCTTTAAGATGCACTGTGCATGAATCTGTAGGAACATCCCCTTATTATGTCTTGTTTGGCACCCATATGATAACACACGGATCTGTTTACTCTATCATTAGAAAACTAAATTTGCTTCGAGGAGATAACATTGAGGTACTACCACATTCATCTAAATTACAAACTATTCATGAAAAAATTAAAGAAAAATTAGATAACGCTCATGAGAAGCATAATAAAGTTTATAATCTAAGGTCACGGGATATTCAATATTCGCCAGGTCAGATTGTCCTCAGAAAAAACTTTGTTGTAAGTAGTAAATTCAAAAATCTAAATAGTAAATTTTTTTATAAATTTATAAAGTGCAAAATTAAAAGAGTTTTAAGCAAAAATATTTATGAACTCGAAGATTTGGATGGTAAGTTAGTCGTAGCAAAATTTCATGGTAAAGATTTGCGGACATAAAAATAATATGGAATAAAATTAAAATAGATTAAAATTAATTCAGTCTGAAAAATTTAACACTCGTATGCTCGTGCCCAACGTAAATTTCGATTATATGAATCAAAATTCACTCATTAAAGGGGGGGAATGTGTAACGATGGTCCCCAAGTTACCAAAGCCTGTGTCCTTGTACTCACATACAGGATCCAGGATCAGAAAATGACTTTTCGAATTTCCACTATACTTTTTTTTTTTTTTGTATACTTAAATTTATTAAAAATTTACCGTATGTAGAGAAAATATTTGTCATCGAATTTCTGTGTGTCGACCGATTAAGTCATTTAAAGAAATATATTAAAAAAAATAAAAAGTAGGATAGGAAAATTAGGACAAGAGGGAAAAGAAAAAGAAGAACAGTTAGTTTGTTAAAATTATTATTTCAAGAAAAATTGTTGATATAAAAAGGTAAATTTTTTGTATAAGATTTCATCTAAATAATTTCGGGTAATATTATATCAAAACAATTTAGGATTTTGTGTATGAACCGTGAATCCCAAAAATGCGGTAGGGCCCGTGCCCCGAAGTCTCAGTCTTGATCTGCAGCTGCAATAGAAGAAATCTTTTAATTGTACGCAACTCCACTGCAACATATATTTATGCACTAACAACAAATCCTCATAGATGCAAATCTAACCTAAAGGAAAAATAAGAAAAAGAATAAAGGAATCTAACACTAATACTTTTTCCAATTCTAGTTCATTGAAATTAGTTTTATATTTTATTTTAATTCTTCAATTTCACTAATTTAAAATTTTTAAAACACAAAAAAAAAAATTCAATCAAATTATAATAATCAAATTTTTATTGTTAACCTAATTATTTAATCTCTTCATAATTATTATTATTATTATTTTTTTTATTGATTGAATATTATTTCATAACAATAACATATTGACTTTAGCCAAAACAACAAAGATTTTCGTGCGCACGGACGTCATTGGAATTTTAAGGTAAATTTTTTTTTTTTTCTTTCTTATTAAAATTTTTTTTATTTCAATCATTATCCAAGTATTCATACATTAAATAAGTTTAGATTTTTTGTATTTTTATTATTCTGTTAAATAGTAAAATTATTTTTTTTTTCAAAACAAATGTTCTGCTTAGCGACATGTAACATATAAAGTCTCTTATAAGTTATATCCTAAGTTGAAGATTTGTTTCATTGTAAAATACTTGTATTATGTGTTCTGTGTGAATCTGTGCGAATAATTGCTAAATTTGGTTTACATTCATTTACATTACCACAGACTACTTATAACTTTTTTGTTGTTATTTTGGTAATTTGATAGAACTTATGATTTTAACACGTTTTAAACATATGCATCAATTTATCTGAATACATTATTGATTTTTTTAGTTTCATTTAATTTTGAAATTTTGGTATTTTGGAGAAGGGAATTTATCTGGACAGATGTCGCATCTCGATGCACTTACGCCAATTATGTTTCTGGGTTTATATTGATTGCATTTTAATTAACGAAGAAAAGAACAGAATAGACAAAACTAATTACATTTTAAATTAATAACGATTTTATATCATAGCTAAGACTCTATTATTCTTTTATTTATTTAACCCTTAAATATTACCAGTTTTTAATACCTTTCTTTTTCTTTAAAATTTTGAATTTTTCTTCATTTACCTACTTTTACTATCATAATGTTTCTTTCTGGAATTAATCCGAATCATTTATCTGAAGAGATCCTCAAATATGAGTACACTCTTAGAAATTTAGACCCCTTGGCTCCAGATGCCCTTAAAAGCTTAAAGCTAATTTTGGAAATAGAACAAAACGAAAACAAATTCCCTGATCGATATCCTAAAATAGAACTTACAGGAATAACAAACCAATTAGGCGAATTTATTAAAACTTCGAAAACTGTAGTCACAGCTAAGGAAATTTCTAAATTATTGTCAATTTTTAAACATTTTCTAAATCGATTGAAACTTTTAGAAATCTCATACCCAAATTTATCGAGTAAGACAGATTATTTAATTTATCTTTGTACTAGAGAAATTGCTGATTTAGAAGAATTACGTGAAAGTACCTCACCGTCCGTGGAGGGTAATGAAGCAAATATCTTGGAAGAATCTTTTCGGCAACTCCAAATAATTGTAAATAATAAGCCAGTTAATAAGCCAGAAATCCCTATTTTACAAAGCACTTTCAGTAACAATGTCGAACCCCATGTTTCCAATTTTCCACCAAAATTAGTAGATTTTTCCAGTGAAGAAGAAAGCGAAATCTACACTTCACGAAATAACAAAGACAAACCCCATATTAAATCATTCAAGGATCCAATTTCAAAGTGGGATTTTAAATTTGATGGTGGAGCAAATGGGCTATCTGTTGATGAATTTTTGTTTCGAGTGAAAGTATTAATGAAGAGAGGAGGATATTCCCTCAATTACCTTTTGGAGTCACTTCATAGACTTCTTGCTGGAAATGCTAGTACATGGTATTGGCACTTTTATCGCCGAAACTCAAATTTCACATGGAAAGACATATGCATGGCGTTGCGTTCTGAGTTCACCCATTCGTTGGACGACGATGACTTATATCGTCAAATCATAGATCGAAATCAAAAACCAGGAGAAAATTTTATGGATTTCAGCCAAGAAATATGTAAGTTGAACTACCAAATGCTAAACCCTTTGCCTGAAATTCGACTTGTCGAAATAATGAAGAAAAATTTGTGTCAAAAACATCTTCATATGATCTGGTTTCAAAGTCCAAGAACTATAGCCGAACTTCGAGATCTAGTTAAAAGTTCCGAAAATTTTTTTAAGCCCAGCTATTCACAAAAGTTTAATGTAAATGAGATGGAAACAGTGACTGATAGTGAAAATCATGAATTATCCGCTTTCAATAAATCATTCCAAAATACTTCTAAACTCATTTGTTGGAATTGTGCTCAAATTGGTCATTCCTTTATTGAATGCCAATCTGAAAAATGGGAGAAGTTTTGTTGGGGCTGCGGGGAAAAGGGCGTTGTAAAGCCTAACTGTTCCGTTTGTCTATCGGGAAACAAGCGGATGAATGCAAAGTAAGCCGGAATTTTGCATTCAAGTTACTTCAGACTCCCGGCGAACAAAACAATATTTCATCACAAAATCTAATAAGAATTCTTCAAACTCCTCAATTGATTGATGAATTGATAGGCCTTTTAGATAGTGGTGCGAGTATCACTTGTCTAGGAAGTAAAGGTCTGGATATAATCAAATATTTTAATGTTAAAATCAACAAAATTACTTCAAAAATTAAGACAGCTGATGGCAATTCTCACAATATTTTGGGTCAGATTTCGGTTCCTATCACATACAAAAATGAAACAAAATTGATTGCACTATACATTGTTCCAAATTTAAAACAAGATTTATATTTACGAATCAATTTCTGGAAAACTTTCAATTTGGCTCCATCAATTTTTACTCAAATTTCGGAAATCGATAGTCCGGATTTACACAGTTTGACACATGATCAAAATTTTCGATTAAATTTGATAAAATTAAAATTCCCTTCATTTCTTGAAAAAGGACTAGGAAAAACGAGTCTAGAAAATCTAATAATAGATGTCGGGGATACAAATCCCATTAAACAACGACATTATCCAGTGTCGCCGGCTATTCAAGCACTAATGTTCGAGGAGCTTGACCGAATGCTTGAAATGGATGTCATTGAGGAAAGCAATAGTGCTTGGAATTCTCCCGTAGTTCTTATCCGAAAGCCAGGTAAAAATCGATTGTGCCTAGATTCCAGAAAAGTAAATGCTGTTACCAAAAAGCATGCTTATCCTTTACCTAATATTGGTGGCATCTTAAGCAGGATCCAGGAAACAAGGTACATATCCAGTATCGATTTAAAAGACGCCTTTTGGCAAATACCTTTGGAAAGGACGTCCATTATATCAGTTTAAGGTCATGCCATTTGGGTTATGTAATGCTCCACAGCGTATGTGTCGACTGATGGACAAAGTGATTCCATCGGATATCCGAGAAAATGTGTTTGTTTATCTGGATGACTTACTGGTGATGTCACCTGATTTTAATTCTCACGTCATTCTCTTGGAAAAAGTAGCTGATTGCTTAACTGAGGCTGGTCTTACGATTAATGTAGCCAAAAGTAAGTTTTGTTTTAAGGAATTACGTTATTTAGGTTATATTGTGGGAAATGGTGGACTGAAAACAGATCCAAGTAAGGTCGCTGCTGTAAAAGTCTTTCCAACGCCAAGAACCACTAAACAAGTTAGACGATTTATCGGAATGACAAGTTGGTATCGTCGCTTTATTCCCAATTTTGCTACCATTAGTGCTCCAATAACAGAATGCCTAAAACAAAATCAAAAATTCTGTTGGACAAAAGAAGCCGAAGTAAGCTTCAACGAGCTTAAGGTTGCTCTTTCCAATGCTTCAATGTTATTTCATCCTGACTATTCTAAGCCATTCGTTATTCAGTGTGATGCAAGTACATCAGGGGTTGGTAGCGTATTATATCAAATCGATGATAATGAAATAGAGAAACCAATTGCCTATATGTCTCAGAAATTAAATTCTGCACAAAAAAATTATGCTATTACAGAATTAGAATGCTATGCTGCAGTTCTGAGTGTAAAAAAATTTCGAGAGTACGTAGAAGGCTTTTCATTTAAAATCGTTACTGATCATTCAGCACTTAAATGGCTAATGAATCAGAAAGATTTGAGTGGTAGGTTAGCTCGGTGGAGTTTAAGGCTTCAAGGTTTTGATTTCACGATCGAACATCGGAAAGGAAGTCAGAATGTGGTCCCTGATGCCTTATCAAGGGTATATTCGGCTGACGAGATTGACTCATGTGGTTCCGATATGCTAAGTATCGATTTAAACTCACCTGAATTTAAGTCTGATGAATACAAAAAACTAATTAGTATGATTGCTGGGAATCAAGATAAGTTACCAGATCTTCATGTAGCCGATAATTATGTTTATAAACGCATGGAACCCCGTTCCGGTGATCCTGAATATGATAAACTAATTTGGAAGCTTTGGATACCACAGAGTTTAACTAAAAATCTCATTGCATCTGCTCATAATCCTCCTAATGCATCACACAGTGGATTTGTAAAAACATTATTTAAATTGCGTCAATTTTTTTTCTGGCCCAAAATGGCAAATCAGGTTAAATTATTCGTTAACAACTGTGATATTTGCAAACAAACCAAATCATGCAATAGCATTCAGCGACCTCTTATGGGTAACCAAATTCAGGTTGACCGTCCGTGGCAACGAATTTATATAGACTTCTTAGGTCCTTATCCTCGTTCAACTTCTGGTAATTGTTTTATTTTTATAGTTCTTGACCAATTTTCAAAATTTATTATGCTCAAAGCAATGCGAAAAGCTACATCAAAAAATGTTATACAATTTTTGAATGACAACGTCTTCACAATTTTCGGCGTACCTGAAAGTTTATTTTCGGACAATGGTAGTCAATTTGTTTCAAAATTATTTGTACATTTTTTTAAAAAGTTATGGAATAAATCATTTAAGGACTCCTATTTATTCTCCTCAAGCAAACGCTTCGGAGAGAGTCAACAGATCTATTGTTACTGCCATCAGAGCATACATTAAACAGGTCTGTCATAAGGACTGGGATCAGCATTTGGCACAGATTGGAAGTGCTTTAAGATGCACTGTGCATGAATCTGTAGGAACATCCCCTTATTATGTCTTGTTTGGCACCCATATGATAACACACGGATCTGTTTACTCTATCATTAGAAAACTAAATTTGCTTCGAGGAGATAACATTGAGGTACTACCACATTCATCTAAATTACAAACTATTCATGAAAAAATTAAAGAAAAATTAGATAACGCTCATGAGAAGCATAATAAAGTTTATAATCTAAGGTCACGGGATATTCAATATTCGCCAGGTCAGATTGTCCTCAGAAAAAACTTTGTTGTAAGTAGTAAATTCAAAAATCTAAATAGTAAATTTTTTTATAAATTTATAAAGTGCAAAATTAAAAGAGTTTTAAGCAAAAATATTTATGAACTCGAAGATTTGGATGGTAAGTTAGTCGTAGCAAAATTTCATGGTAAAGATTTGCGGACATAAAAATAATATGGAATAAAATTAAAATAGATTAAAATTAATTCAGTCTGAAAAATTTAACACTCGTATGCTCGTGCCCAACGTAAATTTCGATTATATGAATCAAAATTCACTCATTAAAGGGGGGGAATGTGTAACGATGGTCCCCAAGTTACCAAAGCCTGTGTCCTTGTACTCACATACAGGATCCAGGATCAGAAAATGACTTTTCGAATTTCCACTATACTTTTTTTTTTTTTTGTATACTTAAATTTATTAAAAATTTACCGTATGTAGAGAAAATATTTGTCATCGAATTTCTGTGTGTCGACCGATTAAGTCATTTAAAGAAATATATTAAAAAAAATAAAAAGTAGGATAGGAAAATTAGGACAAGAGGGAAAAGAAAAAGAAGAACAGTTAGTTTGTTAAAATTATTATTTCAAGAAAAATTGTTGATATAAAAAGGTAAATTTTTTGTATAAGATTTCATCTAAATAATTTCGGGTAATATTATATCAAAACAATTTAGGATTTTGTGTATGAACCGTGAATCCCAAAAATGCGGTAGGGCCCGTGCCCCGAAGTCTCAGTCTTGATCTGCAGCTGCAATAGAAGAAATCTTTTAATTGTACGCAACTCCACTGCAACATATATTTATGCACTAACAACAAATCCTCATAGATGCAAATCTAACCTAAAGGAAAAATAAGAAAAAGAATAAAGGAATCTAACACTAATACTTTTTCCAATTCTAGTTCATTGAAATTAGTTTTATATTTTATTTTAATTCTTCAATTTCACTAATTTAAAATTTTTAAAACACAAAAAAAAAAATTCAATCAAATTATAATAATCAAATTTTTATTGTTAACCTAATTATTTAATCTCTTCATAATTATTATTATTATTATTTTTTTTATTGATTGAATATTATTTCATAACAATAACATATTGACTTTAGCCAAAACAACAAAGATTTTCGTGCGCACGAACGTCATTGGAATTTTAAGGTAAATTTTTTTTTTTTTCTTTCTTATTAAAATTTTTTTTATTTCAATCATTATCCAAGTATTCATACATTAAATAAGTTTAGATTTTTTGTATTTTTATTATTCTGTTAAATAGTAAAATTATTTTTTTTTTCAAAACAAATGTTCTGCTTAGCGACATGTAACATATAAAGTCTCTTATAAGTTATATCCTAAGTTGAAGATTTGTTTCATTGTAAAATACTTGTATTATGTGTTCTGTGTGAATCTGTGCGAATAATTGCTAAATTTGGTTTACATTCATTTACATTACCACAGACTACTTATAACTTTTTTGTTGTTATTTTGGTAATTTGATAGAACTTATGATTTTAACACGTTTTAAACATATGCATCAATTTATCTGAATACATTATTGATTTTTTTAGTTTCATTTAATTTTGAAATTTTGGTATTTTGGAGAAGGGAATTTATCTGGACAGATGTCGCATCTCGATGCACTTACGCCAATTATGTTTCTGGGTTTATATTGATTGCATTTTAATTAACGAAGAAAAGAACAGAATAGACAAAACTAATTACATTTTAAATTAATAACGATTTTATATCATAGCTAAGACTCTATTATTCTTTTATTTATTTAACCCTTAAATATTACCAGTTTTTAATACCTTTCTTTTTCTTTAAAATTTTGAATTTTTCTTCATTTACCTACTTTTACTATCATAATGTTTCTTTCTGGAATTAATCCGAATCATTTATCTGAAGAGATCCTCAAATATGAGTACACTCTTAGAAATTTAGACCCCTTGGCTCCAGATGCCCTTAAAAGCTTAAAGCTAATTTTGGAAATAGAACAAAACGAAAACAAATTCCCTGATCGATATCCTAAAATAGAACTTACAGGAATAACAAACCAATTAGGCGAATTTATTAAAACTTCGAAAACTGTAGTCACAGCTAAGGAAATTTCTAAATTATTGTCAATTTTTAAACATTTTCTAAATCGATTGAAACTTTTAGAAATCTCATACCCAAATTTATCGAGTAAGACAGATTATTTAATTTATCTTTGTACTAGAGAAATTGCTGATTTAGAAGAATTACGTGAAAGTACCTCACCGTCCGTGGAGGGTAATGAAGCAAATATCTTGGAAGAATCTTTTCGGCAACTCCAAATAATTGTAAATAATAAGCCAGTTAATAAGCCAGAAATCCCTATTTTACAAAGCACTTTCAGTAACAATGTCGAACCCCATGTTTCCAATTTTCCACCAAAATTAGTAGATTTTTCCAGTGAAGAAGAAAGCGAAATCTACACTTCACGAAATAACAAAGACAAACCCCATATTAAATCATTCAAGGATCCAATTTCAAAGTGGGATTTTAAATTTGATGGTGGAGCAAATGGGCTATCTGTTGATGAATTTTTGTTTCGAGTGAAAGTATTAATGAAGAGAGGAGGATATTCCCTCAATTACCTTTTGGAGTCACTTCATAGACTTCTTGCTGGAAATGCTAGTACATGGTATTGGCACTTTTATCGCCGAAACTCAAATTTCACATGGAAAGACATATGCATGGCGTTGCGTTCTGAGTTCACCCATTCGTTGGACGACGATGACTTATATCGTCAAATCATAGATCGAAATCAAAAACCAGGAGAAAATTTTATGGATTTCAGCCAAGAAATATGTAAGTTGAACTACCAAATGCTAAACCCTTTGCCTGAAATTCGACTTGTTGAAATAATGAAGAAAAATTTGTGTCAAAAACATCTTCATATGATCTGGTTTCAAAGTCCAAGAACTATAGCCGAACTTCGAGATCTAGTTAAAAGTTCCGAAAATTTTTTTAAGCCCAGCTATTCACAAAAGTTTAATGTAAATGAGATGGAAACAGTGACTGATAGTGAAAATCATGAATTATCCGCTTTCAATAAATCATTCCAAAATACTTCTAAACTCATTTGTTGGAATTGTGCTCAAATTGGTCATTCCTTTATTGAATGCCAATCTGAAAAATGGGAGAAGTTTTGTTGGGGCTGCGGGGAAAAGGGCGTTGTAAAGCTTAACTGTTCCGTTTGTCTATCGGGAAACAAGCGGATGAATGCAAAGTAAGCCGGAATTTTGCATTCAAGTTACTTCAGACTCCCGGCGAACAAAACAATATTTCATCACAAAATCTAATAAGAATTCTTCAAACTCCTCAATTGATTGATGAATTGATAGGCCTTTTAGATAGTGGTGCGAGTATCACTTGTCTAGGAAGTAAAGGTCTGGATATAATCAAATATTTTAATGTTAAAATCAACAAAATTACTTCAAAAATTAAGACAGCTGATGGCAATTCTCACAATATTTTGGGTCAGATTTCGGTTCCTATCACATACAAAAATGAAACAAAATTGATTGCACTATACATTGTTCCAAATTTAAAACAAGATTTATATTTACGAATCAATTTCTGGAAAACTTTCAATTTGGCTCCATCAATTTTTACTCAAATTTCGGAAATCGATAGTCCGGATTTACACAGTTTGACACATGATCAAAATTTTCGATTAAATTTGATAAAATTAAAATTCCCTTCATTTCTTGAAAAAGGACTAGGAAAAACTAGTCTAGAAAATCTAATAATAGATGTCGGGGATACAAATCCCATTAAACAACGACATTATCCAGTGTCGCCGGCTATTCAAGCACTAATGTTCGAGGAGCTTGACCGAATGCTTGAAATGGATGTCATTGAGGAAAGCAATAGTGCTTGCAATTCTCCCGTAGTTCTTATCCGAAAGCCAGGTAAAAATCGATTGTGCCTAGATTCCAGAAAAGTAAATGCTGTTACCAAAAAGCATGCTTATCCTTTACCTAATATTGGTGGCATCTTAAGCAGGATCCAGGAAACAAGGTACATATCCAGTATCGATTTAAAAGACGCCTTTTGGCAAATACCTTTGGAAAGGAGTTCAAGAGAGAAAACCGCATTTACGGTTCCAGGACGTCCATTATATCAGTTTAAGGTCATGCCATTTGGGTTATGTAATGCTCCACAGCGTATGTGTCGACTGATGGACAAAGTGATTCCATCGGATATCCGAGAAAATGTGTTTGTTTATCTGGATGACTTACTGGTGATGTCACCTGATTTTAATTCTCACGTCATTCTCTTGGAAAAAGTAGCTGATTGCTTAACTGAGGCTGGTCTTACGATTAATGTAGCCAAAAGTAAGTTTTGTTTTAAGGAATTACGTTATTTAGGTTATATTGTGGGAAATGGTGGACTGAAAACAGATCCAAGTAAGGTCGCTGCTGTAAAAGACTTTCCAACGCCAAGAACCACTAAACAAGTTAGACGATTTATCGGAATGACAAGTTGGTATCGTCGCTTTATTCCCAATTTTGCTACCATTAGTGCTCCAATAACAGAATGCCTAAAACAAAATCAAAAATTCTGTTGGACAAAAGAAGCCGAAGTAAGCTTCAACGAGCTTAAGGTTGCTCTTTCCAATGCTTCAATGTTATTTCATCCTGACTATTCTAAGCCATTCGTTATTCAGTGTGATGCAAGTACATCAGGGGTTGGTAGCGTATTATATCAAATCGATGATAATGAAATAGAGAAACCAATTGCCTATATGTCTCAGAAATTAAATTCTGCACAAAAAAATTATGCTATTACAGAATTAGAATGCTATGCTGCAGTTCTGAGTGTAAAAAAATTTCGAGAGTACGTAGAAGGCTTTTCATTTAAAATCGTTACTGATCATTCAGCACTTAAATGGCTAATGAATCAGAAAGATTTGAGTGGTAGGTTAGCTCGGTGGAGTTTAAGGCTTCAAGGTTTTGATTTCACGATCGAACATCGGAAAGGAAGTCAGAATGTGGTCCCTGATGCCTTATCAAGGGTATATTCGGCTGACGAGATTGACTCATGTGGTTCCGATATGCTAAGTATCGATTTAAACTCACCTGAATTTAAGTCTGATGAATACAAAAAACTAATTAGTATGATTGCTGGGAATCAAGATAAGTTACCAGATCTTCATGTAGCCGATAATTATGTTTATAAACGCATGGAACCCCGTTCCGGTGATCCTGAATATGATAAACTAATTTGGAAGCTTTGGATACCACAGAGTTTAACTAAAAATCTCATTGCATCTGCTCATAATCCTCCTAATGCATCACACAGTGGATTTGTAAAAACATTATTTAAATTGCGTCAATTTTTTTTCTGGCCCAAAATGGCAAATCAGGTTAAATTATTCGTTAACAACTGTGATATTTGCAAACAAACCAAATCATGCAATAGCATTCAGCGACCTCTTATGGGTAACCAAATTCAGGTTGACCGTCCGTGGCAACGAATTTATATAGACTTCTTAGGTCCTTATCCTCGTTCAACTTCTGGTAATTGTTTTATTTTTATAGTTCTTGACCAATTTTCAAAATTTATTATGCTCAAAGCAATGCGAAAAGCTACATCAAAAAATGTTATACAATTTTTGAATGACAACGTCTTCACAATTTTCGGCGTACCTGAAAGTTTATTTTCGGACAATGGTAGTCAATTTGTTTCAAAATTATTTGTACATTTTTTTAAAAAGTTATGGAATAAATCATTTAAGGACTCCTATTTATTCTCCTCAAGCAAACGCTTCGGAGAGAGTCAACAGATCTATTGTTACTGCCATCAGAGCATACATTAAACAGGTCTGTCATAAGGACTGGGATCAGCATTTGGCACAGATTGGAAGTGCTTTAAGATGCACTGTGCATGAATCTGTAGGAACATCCCCTTATTATGTCTTGTTTGGCACCCATATGATAACACACGGATCTGTTTACTCTATCATTAGAAAACTAAATTTGCTTCGAGGAGATAACATTGAGGTACTACCACATTCATCTAAATTACAAACTATTCATGAAAAAATTAAAGAAAAATTAGATAACGCTCATGAGAAGCATAATAAAGTTTATAATCTAAGGTCACGGGATATTCAATATTCGCCAGGTCAGATTGTCTTCAGAAAAAACTTTGTTGTAAGTAGTAAATTCAAAAATCTAAATAGTAAATTTTTTTATAAATTTATAAAGTGCAAAATTAAAAGAGTTTTAAGCAAAAATATTTATGAACTCGAAGATTTGGATGGTAAGTTAGTCGTAGCAAAATTTCATGGTAAAGATTTGCGGACATAAAAATAATATGGAATAAAATTAAAATAGATTAAAATTAATTCAGTCTGAAAAATTTAACACTCGTATGCTCGTGCCCAACGTAAATTTCGATTATATGAATCAAAATTCACTCATTAAAGGGGGGGAATGTGTAACGATGGTCCCCAAGTTACCAAAGCCTGTGTCCTTGTACTCACATACAGGATCCAGGATCAGAAAATGACTTTTCGAATTTCCACTATACTTTTTTTTTTTTTTGTATACTTAAATTTATTAAAAATTTACCGTATGTAGAGAAAATATTTGTCATCGAATTTCTGTGTGTCGACCGATTAAGTCATTTAAAGAAATATATTAAAAAAAATAAAAAGTAGGATAGGAAAATTAGGACAAGAGGGAAAAGAAAAAGAAGAACAGTTAGTTTGTTAAAATTATTATTTCAAGAAAAATTGTTGATATAAAAAGGTAAATTTTTTGTATAAGATTTCATCTAAATAATTTCGGGTAATATTATATCAAAACAATTTAGGATTTTGTGTATGAACCGTGAATCCCAAAAATGTGGTAGGGCCCGTGCCCCGAAGTCTCAGTCTTGATCTGCAGCTGCAATAGAAGAAATCTTTTAATTGTACGCAACTCCACTGCAACATATATTTATGCACTAACAACAAATCCTCATAGATGCAAATCTAACCTAAAGGAAAAATAAGAAAAAGAATAAAGGAATCTAACACTAATACTTTTTCCAATTCTAGTTCATTGAAATTAGTTTTCCATTTTATTTTAATTCTTCAATTTCACTAATTTAAAATTTTTAAAACACAAAAAAAAAAAATTCAATCAAATTATAATAATCAAATTTTTATTGTTAACCTAATTATTTAATCTCTTCATAATTATTATTATTATTATTTTTTTTATTGATTGAATATTATTTCATAACAATCCAATATTGACTTTAGCCAAAACAACAAAGATTTTCGTGCGCACGGACGTCATTGGAATTTTAAGGTAAATTTTTTTTTTTTTTCTTTCTTATTAACATTTTTTTTATTTCAATCATTATCCAAGTATTCATACATTAAATAAGTTTAGATTTTTTGTATTTTTATTATTCTGTTAAATAGTAAAATTATTTTTTTTTCAAAACAAATGTTCTGCTTAGCGACATGTAACATATAAAGTCTCTTATAAGTTATATCCTAAGTTGAAGATTTGTTTCATTGTAAAATACTTGTATTATGTGTTCTGTGTGAATCTGTGCGAATAATTGCTAAATTTGGTTTACATTCATTTACATTACCACAGACTACTTATAACTTTTTTGTTGTTATTTTGGTAATTTGATAGAACTTATGATTTTAACACGTTTGAAACATATGCATCAATTTATCTGAATACATTATTGATTTTTTTAGTTTCATTTAATTTTGAAATTTTGGTATTTTGGAGAAGGGAATTTATCTGGACAGATGTCGCATCTCGATGCACTTACGCCAATTATGTTTCTGGGTTTATATTGATTGCATTTTAATTAACGAAGAAAAGAACAGAATAGACAAAACTAATTACATTTTAAATTAATAACGATTTTATATCATAGCTAAGACTCTATTATTCTTTTATTTATTTAACCCTTAAATATTACCAGTTTTTAATACCTTTCTTTTTCTTTAAAATTTTGAATTTTTCTTCATTTACCTACTTTTACTATCATAATGTTTCTTTCTGGAATTAATCCGAATCATTTATCTGAAGAGATCCTCAAATATGAGTACACTCTTAGAAATTTAGACCCCTTGGCTCCAGATGCCCTTAAAAGCTTAAAGCTAATTTTGGAAATATTTAGAACAAAACGAAAACAAATTCCCTGATCGATATCCTAAAATAGAACTTACAGGAATAACAAACCAATTAGGCGAATTTATTAAAACTTCGAAAACTGTAGTCACAGCTAAGGAAATTTCTAAATTATTGTCAATTTTTAAACATTTTCTAAATCGATTGAAACTTTTAGAAATCTCATACCCAAATTTATCGAGTAAGACAGATTATTTAATTTATCTTTGTACTAGAGAAATTGCTGATTTAGAAGAATTACGTGAAAGTACCTCACCGTCCGTGGAGGGTAATGAAGCAAATATCTTGGAAGAATCTTTTCGGCAACTCCAAATAATTGTAAATAATAAGCCAGTTAATAAGCCAGAAATCCCTATTTTACAAAGCACTTTCAGTAACAATGTCGAACCCCATGTTTCCAATTTTCCACCAAAATTAGTAGATTTTTCCAGTGAAGAAGAAAGCGAAATCTACACTTCACGAAATAACAAAGACAAACCCCATATTAAATCATTCAAGGATCCAATTTCAAAGTGGGATTTTAAATTTGATGGTGGAGCAAATGGGCTATCTGTTGATGAATTTTTGTTTCGAGTGAAAGTATTAATGAAGAGAGGAGGATATTCCCTCAATTACCTTTTGGAGTCACTTCATAGACTTCTTGCTGGAAATGCTAGTACATGGTATTGGCACTTTTATCGCCGAAACTCAAATTTCACATGGAAAGACATATGCATGGCGTTGCGTTCTGAGTTCACCCATTCGTTGGACGACGATGACTTATATCGTCAAATCATAGATCGAAATCAAAAACCAGGAGAAAATTTTATGGATTTCAGCCAAGAAATATGTAAGTTGAACTACCAAATGCTAAACCCTTTGCCTGAAATTCGACTTGTCGAAATAATGAAGAAAAATTTGTGTCAAAAACATCTTCATATGATCTGGTTTCAAAGTCCAAGAACTATAGCCGAACTTCGAGATCTAGTTAAAAGTGATGGAAACAGTGACTGATAGTGAAAATCATGAATTATCCGCTTTCAATAAATCATTCCAAAATACTTCTAAACTCATTTGTTGGAATTGTGCTCAAATTGGTCATTCCTTTATTGAATGCCAATCTGAAAAATGGGAGAAGTTTTGTTGGGGCTGCGGGGAAAAGGGCGTTGTAAAGCCTAACTGTTCCGTTTGTCTATCGGGAAACAAGCGGATGAATGCAAAGTAAGCCGGAATTTTGCATTCAAGTTACTTCAGACTCCCGGCGAACAAAACAATATTTCATCACAAAATCTAATAAGAATTCTTCAAACTCCTCAATTGATTGATGAATTGATAGGCCTTTTAGATAGTGGTGCGAGTATCACTTGTCTAGGAAGTAAAGGTCTGGATATAATCAAATATTTTAATGTTAAAATCAACAAAATTACTTCAAAAATTAAGACAGCTGATGGCAATTCTCACAATATTTTGGGTCAGATTTCGGTTCCTATCACATACAAAAATGAAACAAAATTGATTGCACTATACATTGTTCCAAATTTAAAACAAGATTTATATTTACGAATCAATTTCTGGAAAACTTTCAATTTGGCTCCATCAATTTTTACTCAAATTTCGGAAATCGATAGTCCGGATTTACACAGTTTGACACATGATCAAAATTTTCGATTAAATTTGATAAAATTAAAATTCCCTTCATTTCTTGAAAAAGGACTAGGAAAAACTAGTCTAGAAAATCTAATAATAGATGTCGGGGATACAAATCCCATTAAACAACGACATTATCCAGTGTCGCCGGCTATTCAAGCACTAATGTTCGAGGAGCTTGACCGAATGCTTGAAATGGATGTCATTGAGGAAAGCAATAGTGCTTGGAATTCTCCCGTAGTTCTTATCCGAAAGCCAGGTAAAAATCGATTGTGCCTAGATTCCAGAAAAGTAAATGCTGTTACCAAAAAGCATGCTTATCCTTTACCTAATATTGGTGGCATCTTAAGCAGGATCCAGGAAACAAGGTACATATCCAGTATCGATTTAAAAGACGCCTTTTGGCAAATACCTTTGGAAAGGAGTTCAAGAGAGAAAACCGCATTTACGGTTCCAGGACGTCCATTATATCAGTTTAAGGTCATGCCATTTGGGTTATGTAATGCTCCACAGCGTATGTGTCGACTGATGGACAAAGTGATTCCATCGGATATCCGAGAAAATGTGTTTGTTTATCTGGATGACTTACTGGTGATGTCACCTGATTTTAATTCTCACGTCATTCTCTTGGAAAAAGTAGCTGATTGCTTAACTGAGGCTGGTCTTACGATTAATGTAGCCAAAAGTAAGTTTTGTTTTAAGGAATTACGTTATTTAGGTTATATTGTGGGAAATGGTGGACTGAAAACAGATCCAAGTAAGGTCGCTGCTGTAAAAGACTTTCCAACGCCAAGAACCACTAAACAAGTTAGACGATTTATCGGAATGACAAGTTGGTATCGTCGCTTTATTCCCAATTTTGCTACCATTAGTGCTCCAATAACAGAATGCCTAAAACAAAATCAAAAATTCTGTTGGACAAAAGAAGCCGAAGTAAGCTTCAACGAGCTTAAGGTTGCTCTTTCCAATGCTTCAATGTTATTTCATCCTGACTATTCTAAGCCATTCGTTATTCAGTGTGATGCAAGTACATCAGGGGTTGGTAGCGTATTATATCAAATCGATGATAATGAAATAGAGAAACCAATTGCCTATATGTCTCAGAAATTAAATTCTGCACAAAAAAATTATGCTATTACAGAATTAGAATGCTATGCTGCAGTTCTGAGTGTAAAAAAATTTCGAGAGTACGTAGAAGGCTTTTCATTTAAAATCGTTACTGATCATTCAGCACTTAAATGGCTAATGAATCAGAAAGATTTGAGTGGTAGGTTAGCTCGGTGGAGTTTAAGGCTTCAAGGTTTTGATTTCACGATCGAACATCGGAAAGGAAGTCAGAATGTGGTCCCTGATGCCTTATCAAGGGTATATTCGGCTGACGAGATTGACTCATGTGGTTCCGATATGCTAAGTATCGATTTAAACTCACCTGAATTTAAGTCTGATGAATACAAAAAACTAATTAGTATGATTGCTGGGAATCAAGATAAGTTACCAGATCTTCATGTAGCCGATAATTATGTTTATAAACGCATGGAACCCCGTTCCGGTGATCCTGAATATGATAAACTAATTTGGAAGCTTTGGATACCACAGAGTTTAACTAAAAATCTCATTGCATCTGCTCATAATCCTCCTAATGCATCACACAGTGGATTTGTAAAAACATTATTTAAATTGCGTCAATTTTTTTTCTGGCCCAAAATGGCAAATCAGGTTAAATTATTCGTTAACAACTGTGATATTTGCAAACAAACCAAATCATGCAATAGCATTCAGCGACCTCTTATGGGTAACCAAATTCAGGTTGACCGTCCGTGGCAACGAATTTATATAGACTTCTTAGGTCCTTATCCTCGTTCAACTTCTGGTAATTGTTTTATTTTTATAGTTCTTGACCAATTTTCAAAATTTATTATGCTCAAAGCAATGCGAAAAGCTACATCAAAAAATGTTATACAATTTTTGAATGACAACGTCTTCACAATTTTCGGCGTACCTGAAAGTTTATTTTCGGACAATGGTAGTCAATTTGTTTCAAAATTATTTGTACATTTTTTTAAAAAGTTATGGAATAAATCATTTAAGGACTCCTATTTATTCTCCTCAAGCAAACGCTTCGGAGAGAGTCAACAGATCTATTGTTACTGCCATCAGAGCATACATTAAACAGGTCTGTCATAAGGACTGGGATCAGCATTTGGCACAGATTGGAAGTGCTTTAAGATGCACTGTGCATGAATCTGTAGGAACATCCCCTTATTATGTCTTGTTTGGCACCCATATGATAACACACGGATCTGTTTACTCTATCATTAGAAAACTAAATTTGCTTCGAGGAGATAACATTGAGGTAGTACCACATTCATCTAAATTACAAACTATTCATGAAAAAATTAAAGAAAAATTAGATAACGCTCATGAGAAGCATAATAAAGTTTATAATCTAAGGTCACGGGATATTCAATATTCGCCAGGTCAGATTGTCTTCAGAAAAAACTTTGTTGTAAGTAGTAAATTCAAAAATCTAAATAGTAAATTTTTTTATAAATTTATAAAGTGCAAAATTAAAAGAGTTTTAAGCAAAAATATTTATGAACTCGAAGATTTGGATGGTAAGTTAGTCGTAGCAAAATTTTATGGTAAAGATTTGCGGACATAAAAATAATATGGAATAAAATTAAAATAGATTAAAATTAATTCAGTCTGAAAAATTTAACACTCGTATGCTCGTGCCCAACGTAAATTTCGATTATATGAATCAAAATTCACTCATTAAAGGGGGGGAATGTGTAACGATGGTCCCCAAGTTACCAAAGCCTGTGTCCTTGTACTCACATACAGGATCCAGGATCAGAAAATGACTTTTCGAATTTCCACTATACTTTTTTTTTTTTTGTATACTTAAATTTATTAAAAATTTACCGTATGTAGAGAAAATATTTGTCATCGAATTTCTGTGTGTCGACCGATTAAGTCATTTAAAGAAATATATTAAAAAAAATAAAAAGTAGGATAGGAAAATTAGGACAAGAGGGAAAAGAAAAAGAAGAACAGTTAGTTTGTTAAAATTATTATTTCAAGAAAAATTGTTGATATAAAAAGGTAATTTATTTATTTATTTATTATTTATTTTTCTTAATAATTTACAAAAATCAATTTATAAATTATATATTTTTAAGGCTTCAGGGCATCGAGGCCATTTGAAGCCGTTTTTAACATTAAATTATGATACTGAGGTGGAAAAAAGGAAAAAAGAAAAAATTATAATACATAAGAAAAATAATACATTTTATAATAGAAAATAAATAGTTTTGATAATTAACATAATAATACATTAAATGTCATTAAATTTTTGATGAAGTGATGTGGCTTGTTTAATGTGCTGGATTGACTCAGGGTTGTTTGGGTTTAGTAATTCTGCCAGCTGTTGTTCAACGTTGCGGGTGTCATGGTCATCGTCTCTAATTATTTTAGATACCGGACAGGTAACTAGAATATGCCAGACTGATAAGTCTACATTACAAAAGTCGCATTTTTCTGGATCCTCTTTGGTGTAGTAGTGTCTACTGGTAAACAGCGTTTTCCCCATCCTCATGCGTAGAAGTTTAATGCAGTTTTCCCTTGTTAGGTTTTGGCTGTATGGAGTACGCTTATATTGGGGCTGGTATGTATGCAAAAAAGTATAGCTATTTTCCCACGAGGTAGCTATCTCCTTATTTAGAAGTGCTTCAAAGGTTTTTCGCATTGTCCAATTGCAATTTGGGATTTCGACTGTGAGTGGCAAGGTAAGTGCTTCTTTTGCTGCGGTGTCAGCACCTTGGTTACCCTTGATGCCTACGTGGCCAGGTACCCAAGCCAAATAGGTATCGTTGGAGGAGTTTAGTATACTTCTAACGTTTTCCAAAGATGGACAATGATTTAGCTCATTTTGGAGACCATATAATATACTAAGATTGTCCGTGAAAATTAATTTCCTTCCTGGTAGATCTTTGGTGAGGACTAGACATTTACTGATAGCTGTAAGCTCCGATATATAGCTTCCAGTAAGTTCAGGTAACAGTCCTTGATGAATGGTCTTGACTTCTTTGTTTGCTATTAATTCGACGACTGCGTATGCCGAGTCAGGTTCCTTAAATGACCCATCGGTGTAGAAGATGCGATCTGGTTTAATTTCAGCGATCATATCATTGTGAAGTGATATAAATTGGCGATCCGGAGTATCTTTTTTTCTATGGTTCGCTAAGCTGATATTGATTGGCAATTTACTTCTTTTCCAAGGTGGGGGAGGATTAAATGTTGATGGGTCATTGTTTAAAAATAAATTTGAAAGACAAGTTACTTGACCAGATAGTAAATCCGTCATATTTGTTATTGCAGAAATAGTACCTTTCAGATATTCTCCCATACAAATGGATTGCTTAACTGCCTTGTGCAGAGGATGTGCAGGGTTTACTAATGCCTTGGATGAAAGCGCAACTGATCTTTTCTTTCCAAGGTGTTCAAAGGATAAATAACCAGCTTCTCTTCGAAGTGCTATTATTGGTGATGTTTTAAGGGCACCTGTAGCCGTGCGAAAGCATTGGTTAATCGCAGCGTTTATGCTTTCAATATTTCTCTTGGTAGTCCACATAAAGGTTGTCAATCCGTGTTGGAGAGATCCCTCTACCAAGGTCTTGGCTAATCGGATGGCAGTCTCAATATGTGGACCTTTTCGTTTGGAGCAGACCATTTTGAGCGCGTTATTTCGTAATTTTATTTGATTAATAGCTTTTTTTATTTGTAAATCCCATTTCAGGTTCCCAGAAAAATGTATACCTAGTATCCTCAGCTCTCTTTTGACAGGAATTGTAACGTTACGCAGATTAAGAGGAGGACACGTGCATTTCCTTTTCCTGCAAATGTGGATAGCTTCAGTTTTATTTGGTGGAACAGAAGCACCTCTTTCTAGTGCCCATTTATGGATGGCGGAGTCAGTATTTTTTAGCAGTTTTTTAACATAGTTAGGTTCTCCGGAAGCAAGTGTATAAATATTGTCTGCATATACTCCGATAAAATCTAAGTCAAATTTTGGGCTAGCAAGCCGACATATAAGTGAATCGATATAGGCGTTGTATATGATTACCGAGAGTGGTGAACCTTGAGGGACTCCGTTTTCAAGTCGAACCGTAGACGACATAAAGCCTTGGACATTTACCTGAAATGTTCTTCCTGTCATGAAAGAAAAGATAACCTTTAAGATGTTCCTAGGAATTCCCCATAAATGAAGTTGTCTGATCGCTGGAACAACGATCACCCGATCAAAAGCCTTTTCCAGGTCAGCAGACATAATAACGCTATGTTTACGCATACGTAGGTTTTCAGAAAGTTTTTCCTCTAAAAGGTGTATAAGGCTTTGTACACCTCTATTTGGCCTGAAGGCGTGTTGTGCAGGATGTATCTTTTTTTCAATTTCCCAACTGATTCGTCTCGCAATGATTTTCTCAAAAATTTTGGAGAGAACTGGGAGCAGTGATATAGGCCGATATTCTTCGAAAGAGTGACATATCCGCGCTTTTTTGGGGATGGGCTTAAGTTGCGCTCTCTTCCAGTCATGTGGGAAGTTACCCGTATTTATAATGTTATTATATAAAGAACATATTCTTGCTTTTAATTTTTCATCACAATGTTTTACCATTTTATATGTTATTTTGTCATTTCCTGGTGTAGTTCCTTTTGCAGTGTGAATAGCCATGTTTAGCTCAACTGTTGTTATTTGTTCCGCAAGGTATTCCGCTGATTGCATTGACAACGAAGGGAGATCATTTATCGTAAATTTTTGTTTGGCGGTAATCAATTTGTTAGGGTAACTACTATCCGAGCTATACGATTTCCATCTTTCTGCAAAAGTGTTGGCTATTGTTTCAGGGTCATTGATCAGAGCTTGGTTTGATAGCATATAGGGAAAGTCTGGTGGTGGTCTTGAGGTTCGAAGCGATTTTATTCGGTTCCATAGAGTTCTTAGGTCTAATGATGGATCCATTGTATTAACAAACTTTTCCCACGATGCTCTTTTGGGCAAGATTGATTCCCTTCGGAAATTTGCGTAGCACTTTCTATATGCAGTGCAATTTTCAGTGATGGGGTTACTACGAAGTTTAAGCCAGGCTTTGTTTTTGTCCTCACGAAGTTTAGCTATTTCTTTTGTAAACCATATTGGCTGTTTTTTATTTGAATTATTTATTTTCGTAATTGGGATGCATTTAGCTGCCGTTGATCTTATGATTTTTTTTATTTTTGCAGCTTCCTGATTGATGTTAGAAGAGATAGATGTTTTTTTAGATAAGTTAAGCGATGTTGATTTGAATAACTGCCAGTTTGCTAATTCTTGTTTAAATCTAGCTATTACTTTTTTCTTACAACCCGTTCCCTGTGTTCGAATTATAATCGGCATATGATCTTTATTTGAATCTACCACCTCCCATTGCAGGATAGGTGCAATATCTTCGGAAGCAAAGGTAACATCAATAGCTGTAAAAGTATTTCTAGTGCTGAAATGTGTAGGTGAACCATCATTGAGTATTACGAGACTTCGATCATCCCCAAAAGCTTCAAATATGGTGCCGAGAGGGTTTGTTGTAGTAGATCCCCAAAGGATGTTCGTAGCATTTATGTCTCCCAATATAATGTGGTGGCTGTTATCGATGAAAGGAATGTCATGGAGAATATCCGGGGTTACTGTAACATCATGTTCTCTATAAATATTAGTTACAAGTAAGGGCTTTTTTGTTGGAATAACTATTGTTTGGTAGAGAAGATTAGAGGAGGACGTAGTGTGCGAAAGAACGGGAATGTTGTTTTTCACAAGAAAGCCTATACCAGACCTAGAATACTGGTAGGATTTGTTGTGATGAAAACTCTGGTAGTTTTTCATGCTAAAGTATTTGAGACTTTTTGCGATAATATGTGTTTCTTGTAGTGCTATAATATCGGGGTTGTGTTTTGTAATTAAAATTTCAAGGGCATGTTTGTTGGTTGAATAGCCTTGGGGGTTCCATTGGAGGATTGTAAGATCCATTCCCAACTGATCCATTATTATTGCTTATTGTTTTCTTTTAAGTGTTTTGGGATGGGATTTTTGTATTGTTGAAGTACTTCTGAGAGAGTAAGATTTTGTGTTTTTGAAGGTTTTTTTTGTAGATTATTTTCCTGTTCATTTGAAGAGAGAGACCGATTATTCACAGTCTCTATATCCATAGAGGTAGTTTGTGGTGATGTTGTTGGTTTGAGTTCAATTGTGTCTATGATCGTTACTGTTTGTTTGTTGTTATCATGGCTTTCTGGTGGTGAGTTTTGTTTTTGGTTGTAAGGTAGCGAGGTGAGTTGGTTATTGTTGGAAGTGTTTTTTGTTAAGAGACTTGCTTGCGGTTGCTGAGGGAACTTGTTTGACGTTGTGTTGTTTTGATCCGTTTGATGTGCGTTTGTCTCCATTGCTATGCGATTTTTTATAATTTCAGCCATCGTTGGTTTACCGGTGTTTCGCTGCTTAGGAGGTGTAAGTTGGTGCAGTGCGGGATTGTCATTATATATCTGCCAGGCATCACGGACAGTGCAGCGACGATCAGCTTTAATTTTATTTACTGACTTATACCGGAGGAAAGCAGGGCAGGAGGGGTCATATGACGTGTGACTCTCTTCATTACAGTTTATACAGAAAATACGTGGGCAGGTTTCGTGCGGCGGCGGGAGGCAGCATTCTTTGCAAATTACAGAATTATTGCAACGATTTTTCGTGTGACCAAGTTTTTGGCATGAAACACATCGCATTGGGTTAGGAATAAACTCGTCAACTTTACAGTTGAGCCAGCCAATTTTTATTTCATTCGGTCGTCGAATCAGATCAAATGTGATTATGGCTGCACCTGTGGGTACAAGTTCATTTTTTTCCCTTCTCAATAATTTTTTTACTTCGATCACCTTGAATTTCTTGAGTTCCGATAATAATTCTTCCTCAGATATGTCAATAATGTATCTAGAATATATTCTGCCTTGAACTGAGTTTAGATTTACATGGCTTGTAATTTTTACTGGTATTAAATCGACGAATTTGGCTTTTAAGAATTTTTCTGCTGTTTGTAAGTTTAAAACTTTTACCAGTAGGTCCCCTGATCTCATTGGCTTAACCTCCAGAAAGTCTTTTGAAATAAATTCTAGGCCGCGATTGATTTGGAAGGGATTGTAAGATGAAAGTGGTCGTAGGTTTTCGCCTATTTTTTCTGTACCAGAGATAACGATGAAGCGAGGAATGTTGTTGTCATTGTTAATAATTGGTAGTGGTGCGTAGTCGGATTCGTGGCATTTTCGCTTATTTTGATGTTTTTTACCCCGGCCTAACACAAACTCAGAATCGAGTAGGTTAAACCGGTTACTGTCTATAGGGGGTGTCCCCCCGTCCATTTTTGTTTATCAAATGCAGCAGTCGATGTGTATTCTCAGTTTTCAAATATTAAGGAGAAGAGAGTTTTTGAATCACTTACACCGAAGAGTGAATGAAAAAAAAAAAAAAAAAAGAGAATTATAGAGACACTAGACTAGAGCACTATATGAATCAAATTCTTTGCAAAGGAAAACACACGTCTGAACGCGGCAATTGCCTGGCAAGAACTGTATAAAAAGGTAAATTTTTTGTATAAGATTTCATCTAAATAATTTCGGGTAATATTATATCAAAACAATTTAGGATTTTGTGTATGAACCGTGAATCCCAAAAATTCGGTAGGGCCCGTGCCCCGAAGTCTCAGTCTTGATCTGCAGCTGCAATACAAGAAATCTTTTAATTGTACGCAACTCCACTGCAACATATATTTATGCACTAACAACAAATCCTCATAGATGCAAATCTAACCTAAAGGAAAAATAAGAAAAAGAATAAAGGAATCTAACACTAATACTTTTTCCAATTCTAGTTCATTGAAATTAGTTTTCCATTTTATTTTAATTCTTCAATTTCACTAATTTAAAATTTTTAAAACACAAAAAAAAAAAATTCAATCAAATTATAATAATCAAATTTTTATTGTTAACCTAATTATTTAATCTCTTCATAATTATTATTATTATTATTTTTTTTATTGATTGAATATTATTTCATAACAATAACATACTGACTTTAGCCAAAACAACAAAGATTTTCGTGCGCACGGACGTCATTGGAATTTTAAGGTAAATTTTTTTTTTTTTCTTTCTTATTAACATTTTTTTTATTTCAATCATTATCCAAGTATTCATACATTAAATAAGTTTAGATTTTTTGTATTTTTATTATTCTGTTAAATAGTAAAATTATTTTTTTTTCAAAACAAATGTTCTGCTTAGCGACATGTAACATATAAAGTCTCTTATAAGTTATATCCTAAGTTGAAGATTTGTTTCATTGTAAAATACTTGTATTATGTGTTCTGTGTGAATCTGTGCGAATAATTGCTAAATTTGGTTTACATTCATTTACATTACCACAGACTACTTATAACTTTTTTGTTGTTATTTTGGTAATTTGATAGAACTTATGATTTTAACACGTTTGAAACATATGCATCAATTTATCTGAATACATTATTGATTTTTTTAGTTTCATTTAATTTTTGAAATTTTGGTATTTTGGAGAAGGGAATTTATCTGGACAGATGTCGCATCTCGATGCACTTACGCCAATTATGTTTCTGGGTTTATATTGATTGCATTTTAATTAACGAAGAAAAGAACAGAATAGACAAAACTAATTACATTTTAAATTAATAACGATTTTATATCATAGCTAAGACTCTATTATTCTTTTATTTATTTAACCCTTAAATATTACCAGTTTTTAATACCTTTCTTTTTCTTTAAAATTTTGAATTTTTCTTCATTTACCTACTTTTACTATCATAATGTTTCTTTCTGGAATTAATCCGAATCATTTATCTGAAGAGATCCTCAAAAATGAGTACACTCTTAGAAATTTAGACCCCTTGGCTCCAGATGCCCTTAAAAGCTTAAAGCTAATTTTGGAAATAGAACAAAACGAAAACAAATTCCCTGATCGATATCCTAAAATAGAACTTACAGGAATAACAAACCAATTAGGCGAATTTATTAAAACTTCGAAAACTGTAGTCACAGCTAAGGAAATTTCTAAATTATTGTCAATTTTTAAACATTTTCTAAATCGATTGAAACTTTTAGAAATCTCATACCCAAATTTATCGAGTAAGACAGATTATTTAATTTATCTTTGTACTAGAGAAATTGCTGATTTAGAAGAATTACGTGAAAGTACCTCACCGTCCGTGGAGGGTAATGAAGCAAATATCTTGGAAGAATCTTTTCGGCAACTCCAAATAATTGTAAATAATAAGCCAGTTAATAAGCCAGAAATTCCTATTTTACAAAGCACTTTCAGTAACAATGTCGAACCCCATGTTTCCAATTTTCCACCAAAATTAGTAGATTTTTCCAGTGAAGAAGAAAGCGAAATCTACACTTCACGAAATAACAAAGACAAACCCCATATTAAATCATTCAAGGATCCAATTTCAAAGTGGGATTTTAAATTTGATGGTGGAGCAAATGGGCTATCTGTTGATGAATTTTTGTTTCGAGTGAAAGTATTAATGAAGAGAGGAGGATATTCCCTCAATTACCTTTTGGAGTCACTTCATAGACTTCTTGCTGGAAATGCTAGTACATGGTATTGGCACTTTTATCGCCGAAACTCAAATTTCACATGGAAAGACATATGCATGGCGTTGCGTTCTGAGTTCACCCATTCGTTGGACGACGATGACTTATATCGTCAAATCATAGATCGAAATCAAAAACCAGGAGAAAATTTTATGGATTTCAGCCAAGAAATATGTAAGTTGAACTACCAAATGCTAAACCCTTTGCCTGAAATTCGACTTGTCGAAATAATGAAGAAAAATTTGTGTCAAAAACATCTTCATATGATCTGGTTTCAAAGTCCAAGAACTATAGCCGAACTTCGAGATCTAGTTAAAAGTTCCGAAAATTTTTTTAAGCCCAGCTATTCACAAAAGTTTAATGTAAATGAGATGGAAACAGTGACTGATAGTGAAAATCATGAATTATCCGCTTTCAATAAATCATTCCAAAATACTTCTAAACTCATTTGTTGGAATTGTGCTCAAATTGGTCATTCCTTTATTGAATGCCAATCTGAAAAATGGGAGAAGTTTTGTTGGGGCTGCGGGGAAAAGGGCGTTGTAAAGCCTAACTGTTCCGTTTGTCTATCGGGAAACAAGCGGATGAATGCAAAGTAAGCCGGAATTTTGCATTCAAGTTACTTCAGACTCCCGGCGAACAAAACAATATTTCATCACAAAATCTAATAAGAATTCTTCAAACTCCTCAATTGATTGATGAATTGATAGGCCTTTTAGATAGTGGTGCGAGTATCACTTGTCTAGGAAGTAAAGGTCTGGATATAATCAAATATTTTAATGTTAAAATCAACAAAATTACTTCAAAAATTAAGACAGCTGATGGCAATTCTCACAATATTTTGGGTCAGATTTCGGTTCCTATCACATACAAAAATGAAACAAAATTGATTGCACTATACATTGTTCCAAATTTAAAACAAGATTTATATTTACGAATCAATTTCTGGAAAACTTTCAATTTGGCTCCATCAATTTTTACTCAAATTTCGGAAATCGATAGTCCGGATTTACACAGTTTGACACATGATCAAAATTTTCGATTAAATTTGATAAAATTAAAATTCCCTTCATTTCTTGAAAAAGGACTAGGAAAAACTAGTCTAGAAAATCTAATAATAGATGTCGGGGATACAAATCCCATTAAACAACGACATTATCCAGTGTCGCCGGCTATTCAAGCACTAATGTTCGAGGAGCTTGACCGAATGCTTGAAATGGATGTCATTGAGGAAAGCAATAGTGCTTGGAATTCTCCCGTAGTTCTTATCCGAAAGCCAGGTAAAAATCGATTGTGCCTAGATTCCAGAAAAGTAAATGCTGTTACCAAAAAGCATGCTTATCCTTTACCTAATATTGGTGGCATCTTAAGCAGGATCCAGGAAACAAGGTACATATCCAGTATCGATTTAAAAGACGCCTTTTGGCAAATACCTTTGGAAAGGAGTTCAAGAGAGAAAACCGCATTTACGGTTCCAGGACGTCCATTATATCAGTTTAAGGTCATGCCATTTGGGTTATGTAATGCTCCACAGCGTATGTGTCGACTGATGGACAAAGTGATTCCATCGGATATCCGAGAAAATGTGTTTGTTTATCTGGATGACTTACTGGTGATGTCACCTGATTTTAATTCTCACGTCATTCTCTTGGAAAAAGTAGCTGATTGCTTAACTGAGGCTGGTCTTACGATTAATGTAGCCAAAAGTAAGTTTTGTTTTAAGGAATTACGTTATTTAGGTTATATTGTGGGAAATGGTGGACTGAAAACAGATCCAAGTAAGGTCGCTGCTGTAAAAGACTTTCCAACGCCAAGAACCACTAAACAAGTTAGACGATTTATCGGAATGACAAGTTGGTATCGTCGCTTTATTCCCAATTTTGCTACCATTAGTGCTCCAATAACAGAATGCCTAAAACAAAATCAAAAATTCTGTTGGACAAAAGAAGCCGAAGTAAGCTTCAACGAGCTTAAGGTTGCTCTTTCCAATGCTTCAATGTTATTTCATCCTGACTATTCTAAGCCATTCGTTATTCAGTGTGATGCAAGTACATCAGGGGTTGGTAGCGTATTATATCAAATCGATGATAATGAAATAGAGAAACCAATTGCCTATATGTCTCAGAAATTAAATTCTGCACAAAAAAATTATGCTATTACAGAATTAGAATGCTATGCTGCAGTTCTGAGTGTAAAAAAATTTCGAGAGTACGTAGAAGGCTTTTCATTTAAAATCGTTACTGATCATTCAGCACTTAAATGGCTAATGAATCAGAAAGATTTGAGTGGTAGGTTAGCTCGGTGGAGTTTAAGGCTTCAAGGTTTTGATTTCACGATCGAACATCGGAAAGGAAGTCAGAATGTGGTCCCTGATGCCTTATCAAGGGTATATTCGGCTGACGAGATTGACTCATGTGGTTCCGATATGCTAAGTATCGATTTAAACTCACCTGAATTTAAGTCTGATGAATACAAAAAACTAATTAGTATGATTGCTGGGAATCAAGATAAGTTACCAGATCTTCATGTAGCCGATAATTATGTTTATAAACGCATGGAACCCCGTTCCGGTGATCCTGAATATGATAAACTAATTTGGAAGCTTTGGATACCACAGAGTTTAACTAAAAATCTCATTGCATCTGCTCATAATCCTCCTAATGCATCACACAGTGGATTTGTAAAAACATTATTTAAATTGCGTCAATTTTTTTTCTGGCCCAAAATGGCAAATCAGGTTAAATTATTCGTTAACAACTGTGATATTTGCAAACAAACCAAATCATGCAATAGCATTCAGCGACCTCTTATGGGTAACCAAATTCAGGTTAACCGTCCGTGGCAACGAATTTATATAGACTTCTTAGGTCCTTATCCTCGTTCAACTTCTGGTAATTGTTTTATTTTTATAGTTCTTGACCAATTTTCAAAATTTATTATGCTCAAAGCAATGCGAAAAGCTACATCAAAAAATGTTATACAATTTTTGAATGATAACGTCTTCACAATTTTCGGCGTACCTGAAAGTTTATTTTCGGACAATGGTAGTCAATTTGTTTCAAAATTATTTGTACATTTTTTTAAAAAGTTATGGAATAAATCATTTAAGGACTCCTATTTATTCTCCTCAAGCAAACGCTTCGGAGAGAGTCAACAGATCTATTGTTACTGCCATCAGAGCATACATTAAACAGGTCTGTCATAAGGACTAGGATCAGCATTTGGCACAGATTGGAAGTGCTTTAAGATGCACTGTGCATGAATCTGTAGGAACATCCCCTTATTATGTCTTGTTTGGCACCCATATGATAACACACGGATCTGTTTACTCTATCATTAGAAAACTAAATTTGCTTCGAGGAGATAACATTGAGGTACTACCACATTCATCTAAATTACAAACTATTCATGAAAAAATTAAAGAAAAATTAGATAACGCTCATGAGAAGCATAATAAAGTTTACTAGGTTCGCCCAGTGCTCGAAAATCGACCACACATTTTTTTTATATCATTACTATATAGATAAAGAGTGCACAAATGGATTCACACGATTCAATTCATTAGATATAGAATGCATCAAATCACGATCACAGTCACGATTAGACTGTTTTAAGATTTAATCGGTATTGGTTGGCAGTATCAACGTCATAGAAATATAACTGTGCATAGGAAGGTTGATTACCGTACAAAGAAACAGTCAAAGGCCCCATTCCATGATAAAACGTATCATGAATTTTAAAGTGATAAACACCTTGCGTGACATTTTGTGAGACTTTTGCTTCTGAGGAAATCATTGCAAAGGCAGAATTGTAACTGCGAATATTAGCAAAATAATTATTCGCACGGTTTTTATCAGTTTGATCGAAGGTCATAATATAGCTTATTTATGAAAGCGTTCTGACTTAAAGGCGGTATGAACACTTTTCCTTTATGACAGCAAGAAGTAAAAATATTTCGATCCTTACCAGTCGTCTCTGAACTAAAATGTATCGCATTGCAAAGAACACATCGTACATTCATCAAACCATTTATGCTATCAGTATTTCTCTCTGAAATTTGCATCAGCAAAAACTTCCAGTCCAGTACACCATTTACTGCGCTAAAATTTCTGTATTTGACTGTATTTGTGAGAGGGTGTTTTGCTATGTTTGGATATTTTGTGTTTAATGATGAGTTGAATCTATGACGTTTTTTTAGTAGTTTCAAAAACTTTTAATTTTCAAATAATATTTAGAACTATTGGAAGTGAAAATGCGCAAATTCTTGGTTCCTACAGCAAGTTAGTGTGCTTTCTCTAATGCTTGCATTATTTTAGTGCAAGTGGAACATTTTATTTTCTACCACTTTTCTACCACCTTTTTTTAAGGCTATCTACCACCATTTCGCTTTTCTCAAGTCCCATCACTGGACCGGAAGCCAAATCAGACTAATGCAACCACTCCTGCGCATAACTTCTCTCCCTCATTCGCTTAACACAAACGAACACGACACGCATTCATACGCCACGCCCCCACACGCCAAACACTTTTGTTTCGGTGAGGTGGCTCAGTGGCTGCTCTATGTATAGTGCTACACTATACAAATAAGGTCAATAATAATAGCATAGCAACGCATACGCATATAGAAACGTTCTCTGTGTATGATTCTCTTTTTTTAATTTCTGATTCATACAATAGAAGGAGACAGTCACAGGACTTCGAGTGAGCGAAAGAAAAATGTGACTTATCCAATTACCCATACCCACCCCTGCGCATATACTTTTCTCTCTTTCTTTGCTTAACTCCCATCATTCAAACGTGACATTCGCCGCACAGATAGCGAAGCTATAAAGCTATCTTTCTTTGTATGTTTACAATGTTGTTGTTGTAACCAAGGTAATTTAAAAACATTATTTTACCTATTTTGCAATAACTTTTTTGAAATTATAATTCTTTTCGACCGATCTATGAGCTGTACGCTTCAATTTGGTAAAAAAAAAAAATCAATTTTACTTCATTAAATAGGGTAAATATGTTCTGAAAGAAATTGGGTCGGCGATTAATATAGTGGATAATCTAAGGTCACGGGATATTCAATATTCGCCAGGTCAGATTGTCTTCAGAAAAAACTTTGTTGTAAGTAGTAAATTCAAAAATCTAAATAGTAAATTTTTTTATAAATTTATAAAGTGCAAAATTAAAAGAGTTTTAAGCAAAAATATTTATGAACTCGAAGATTTGGATGGTAAGTTAGTCGTAGCAAAATTTCATGGTAAAGATTTGCGGACATAAAAATAATATGGAATAAAATTAAAATAGATTAAAATTAATTCAGTCTGAAAAATTTAACACTCGTATGCTCGTGCCCAACGTAAATTTCGATTATATGAATCAAAATTCACTCATTAAAGGGGGGGAATGTGTAACGATGGTCCCCAAGTTACCAAAGCCTGTGTCCTTGTACTCACATACAGGATCCAGGATCAGAAAATGACTTTTCGAATTTCCACTATACTTTTTTTTTTTTTTGTATACTTAAATTTATTAAAAATTTACCGTATGTAGAGAAAATATTTGTCATCGAATTTCTGTGTGTCGACCGATTAAGTCATTTAAAGAAATATATTAAAAAAAATAAAAAGTAGGATAGGAAAATTAGGACAAGAGGGAAAAGAAAAAGAAGAACAGTTAGTTTGTTAAAATTATTATTTCAAGAAAAATTGTTGATATAAAAAGGTAAATTTTTTGTATAAGATTTCATCTAAATAATTTCGGGTAATATTATATCAAAACAATTTAGGATTTTGTGTATGAACCGTGAATCCCAAAAATGTGGTAGGGCCCGTGCCCCGAAGTCTCAGTCTTGATCTGCAGCTGCAATACAAGAAATCTTTTAATTGTACGCAACTCCACTGCAACATATATTTATGCACTAACAACAAATCCTCATAGATGCAAATCTAACCTAAAGGAAAAATAAGAAAAAGAATAAAGGAATCTAACACTAATACTTTTTCCAATTCTAGTTCATTGAAATTAGTTTTCCATCCTATTTTAATTCTTCAATTTCACTAATTTAAAATTTTTAAAACACAAAAAAAAAAAAATTCAATCAAATTATAATAATCAAATTTTTATTGTTAACCTAATTATTTAATCTCTTCATAATTATTATTATTATTATTTTTTTTATTGATTGAATATTATTTCATAACAATAACATATTGACTTTAGCCAAAACAACAAAGATTTTCGTGCGCACGGACGTCATTGGAATTTTAAGGTAAATTTTTTTTTTTTTTCTTATTAACATTTTTTTTATTTCAATCATTATCCAAGTATTCATATATTAAATAAGTTTAGATTTTTTTTATTGCATGTAAGTAATTTATCTATAATAATTACGTTTAATTTAACTTTAAAAATTATAATCTGAATGTTTGTATTTATAAACATGATGGTTTAATTTGATTTTTAATAACCCAGGAATGGCGTAAGTTGCAGAAAAGATGTAACTTTAATTTAGGGTAGATATATAAAAATCGGTCAGTGTATCTACATGGAAGGGGTGGGTGCCCAAGGAGTCGTATTGCCATCATTTAAAACTCCAAATCCAGATGATTTCTCTTCTGCCTGTAACCAATGATACCTCTAAATTTTTACTCTAAAATGATCAGTTATTGATTTTTATTTTATTTGTACTGTGTTGTCGCCTGAACCAGCCCTTAGCCGGAATAGCTTCATCAGCAAGATTTGCGACCTCCTTATGAGAGTCATTTAGAGACAGCTGTTTCGCAGAATTTTTTTTCGGTGCACTCGAAGCCGAAGCAATAGCTAGCGACGGACATTGGGTCTGATTCCCAAATTGTTTGGTCCGCTCCATGAAAATAAACAATATATTTATCTCCTGGCAGGATCGCCAATTAAGTATACCTAGTTGTGTGATCCTTTTGATAAATTTTATTTAATTAATTTTATTGTCCGACTCATACATTACGATTAATAACGTTTATAATCACCGAACTGTGATCTCAGTAGATGTAATTCCTGGACTGCCGACTCCAGGAGTATATTTATATCCTACCTACAACAGTAGATAAGGTTGAAACAATTTTTTTCACTTTTGATTTTATTAGATGGAGCATACATGCTTTCCAACAACTACATAGCTAGTTTTTGTCGTTTGTAGTTGTCCAGCAATTGAAATATCCGCCCCCCTAAATCGGGTTGCGAGCACGATTTCGCCCATTTTCCTATATTTTGAAAAAACCGTTATCTATCAACAAAAGATCACTTTTTCTTATTCCATTAAAGGCATATGTAATAGAGAAATTAGAAAAAATAGATTTCACTATTTTCAGTTGCTTAATAACCGAAATATTGATACATGTTTATATGACGAACTACCGTTTGCTTAAGTTGCATCAAAATCTTCTTCTTTGTGATAAAATCGCATCATTTTAATTAGACTAAATAGCCAGAAGTACAGAGTTTGCAAAAATTATGTTTTTGTTGCTATAAATTGTTTAAAAGTGGTTGTTTTCCATCTAATGGCATTCAAAGGAATAAAAAAATTTAGTGGACAAAATCAATCTTTATTGATTGGTTGTGGTTGCAAATAGTGACTCATATAGATGGACACGGATGAATGCTTTGAGAAAATGTGTTTACCGTTGTTTTAGTTAAATTCGGAGTATAACAATAAAATTTGAAAACAAAAATAAAGCTATAAAATTTGCACACAAGAAAAAATAGAACTTAAAAATAAACAAAACTTTAAAATTTGGAAACAAAAAATTAATTTTCTATTTGTCCTAACTTTTTTGTGTTAAGGTTTAGAAATAAATTGTTCAATATTTTTTTGTTGTGTTTCCCAAGCACTTTCCAGAACTCTAATCAGAACTCATGAAAACAAAAAATATTTTCATGAAAGGAAAAAAAAATTTTTTTTAATATACCTACCTATATGAATTTTCAAAGTTCTACAACTTTTCTGTTTATACGAGTATTCCGAGTTTTTTGTCTTGTATGGGAGCTAACATCATCGTCCCATATTAAGAACAAAAGAGCATGACAGCCAATCGTATGGGATTGGGTGTATCATCCCTTTGACGTATCTACAGTCCCAGTGCAACGGACTCTTATAAAGCGCATGCCGTTGTCACCGGATGCGTATGTGGATACACATGCCGTTGACACCGGATGTGTATGCGGATACACATGCCGTTGACACCGGATGCGAGTGCACTGAGGTTTTGGCGAATCAGCTACTTGCATCGTGGGACCAGCGGTTTCCTAATGGGAAACATTTACTTTCAGTGTTAGTTCTAATTGGACGGTGGGACAATAGAGACGGTTCTTTAAGTTATATTTGTTTTTTAAATTGTGTAAGTCGAACAGTGGATGTGCCTCCGGGCACACGTTCGCGTTTTTTTATATGTCCCCGGAAGGACATCTTTAATTTGGGGAACTCCAGAACTCTTGTTGTTGTGCATTATTGTTGGAGTTCATGTATTTATTTAGAAAATTATTATTATTTTAGTAACCTAGAGTTTCTAATGTCTTATCTACAATTTAATAAATCTGACTTCATAAATCTTCGTTCTACTAAATATACGTGTTTCTATTTGGTTTTAAAAGTAAATTTAAAGTGCTTCCACAACCCATACTAATTCAACATGTTATGAACCCAGGACACATGTTTAAGTTGCAGTGCAATATATAAACGAATTTAAAATTTTTTTTTTGTTTTGCCCCGTTAGCTGATTTTTTTTTCGGCTATAAAATGGCCGCCGCTTTACCAATTCCAATGATGGAAAAATTTAAATTAAGAGAAAATAACGATAATTGGAGCTTTGCTGTTCAAACATATTTGAGCTTGAAGAACTCTGGAATTGTGTTCTTGGAACTGAAGTGGACATAAAGAAAATCTGCAAGGCAAAAGTTATTCTTCTCATTGACCCAATAATTTATGTGCATATCAGGACTGCGACAACGGCCAAGCAAGTTTGGGACTAGTTAAAAACAGCTTTCTTGGATAATGGCCTAACTCGAAAGGTCGGAGTGTAATCACAACATCTTGAGAAAAATGTGATTCGGTTGACGATTATGTAAACAAAATAATGACAACAGCACATAAACTACGAGGCATTGGTATAAACATAAACATCTCTGAAGAATGGGTGGGAACTCTTTTGTTAGCTGGTTTACCGGAAAAATATGCGCCAATGATAATAAGCTTGGAAAGTTCTGGAATTGCTATTAGAGGAGATTCAATTAAAATGAAGCATTTACAAGGTGTTGAGGTTACAAATGAATGTACTTCTGCACTTTTTGGTGGAACTTATGCCCACAGAAATGATAAGGCGAAGAAACACGGAAAGCCCAACGTTCGTTGCTATTCATGTAACAAGTTTGGTCGCTACCCGAATTACTGTCCTAAAAAGAAATCCTGTTCCAGTACAAATAAAAGTAATTTAAATGCCGTTTGTATACGTCATTTGCGGTTTAAGGTCTAGGTAATAATGACTGGTACATAGATTCTGATGCTTCGACGCATATGACCTCAAATGCAAAGAATTTAATAAATATTCGAAATCCGGCAAGAAAACAAGTTGTGATTGCAGATAGCACTTGTCTTGAAGTCACAGCCGTTGGGGATTTATCGATGACGCTATCGATAAGAAAAACAAATCCCACTGTTACCATAAAAGATGTGCTTTATACAAACTTGGTCTCCGTAAGTCTAATAGTTTCAAATGGAAATACAGGTAAGTTTGACTTAGAAGGATGCAGTATATTTGATGACAAATGTGGATTAATTGCAACAGCCATCCGTAAAGACAATTTATATCGATTAAATGTGCGAGATTCTGAAATTAGCTTGGCAACATGTAAGAAACGATTTTGAACTATGGCACCGTCGAATGGGACACATGGGTGAAGAAATTATGAGAAAGCTGTGAGACAAACTGGCCGAAGGAGGCGAATTTTATGGTCAAATGGAGCTACAGTGTACTATCTGTATTAAAGGAAAACAGACTAGACTCCCATTTAGAAATTCTTTGTCTCAAGCAAAAGAACCTTTACAAATCATTCATTCTGATTTATGTGGACCTATGTCAACCAATTCACTTGTGGTTCGAAATAATTTTTAACTTTCTTCGATGATGCGTTAAGATATGTTTTTGTGTATTTTATCAAGTCAAAAGATGAAGTCGTAGAAAAGTTTAAAGACTTCATAATTATTGTCGAAAATCAATTGGATAGACGAATTAAGATATTACGAACAGACAATGGGATCGAATGAATATTGTAATTAGCAATTTCTTAATTGCCTACTCAAAAAGGGTTTTAGGCATCAAACTACAAATCCTTATACACCGGAGCAAAATGGAATCACAGAGACGATTAATCGAACAATAGTGGAACGAGCTGGCTTTTTGATTTGCCTTTACCGTTTACTTCATAAACAGATCACCAACTACGCCTTTTGAAATGTGGAGGGGGAATAAGCCAAACATTAAACACCTGAGGGTATTTGGTCCAAAAGAAAAGGCCGACACTCCAAAAGAGAAAAAAAAAAAGTTCGACTCTAAAAGTGAGGAATTAATTTTTGTTGGATATTGCAAAACACAAAGGGGAGCCGGTTGCTCCGATTGGAAACTAACGCAATTATGAAATATCGAAAATTGGAAAAATCATTATAAAAGTAAAAATTTTAACGAGGCTGGTGTTTAGGTTTTTTCCGGGTCTAAACGAACCAAGTTTATCTGATTGTGATATAGAAGAAGTGGTATATTCAGAAAGTAAGTACCTTTCTGAAACCTCTGAAGAATCATCTGTCGAAACACTCGAGGTTCAAGTACCTGAAGAAGAACCTTGCAACCATGTTCGAAGGTCAGAACGGTTAAGGTTAGGCTCTGCATAGTATTTAAAACTAAAAACAAGTGAGAGTATTATCATCGGCCTGGCCGATGCTTTGATACCCTCCACTGCATACAAGTCATGTAAAATTGGTTTTGTATGGGAGGTACCAGAACTACTTGGCGGACATAGCCAATTTTAATATTAACCTGAGGACGATAAATGTAATCTCACAAAATTTCACTTGCCTAGGTCGAATTGTTTCGACGCTATCCTGTTTTCAACAGATAGAGAGACACATGGGTCTAATATTGATTTTGTATGGGAGGTACCAGAACTACTTGACCGATGTAGCCCATTTTCAATACCAACCTGACGACGACAAAAATAATAATAATAATAATTTCAATCGCCTATGCCAATTCCTATGGGTGCTATCGTGCTGTCAACAGACAGACAGACAGACGGACATGGCTAAATCTATTCAGAATGTGATCCTGATTCAGAATATATGTAGGCATAATTTTTGATATGAGGTTTTCGGTGAGTCCTTCTTGGCGTTACAAATGTAATGACAGAGTGAAAATACCTTCCTGTCTGTCTGTCTGTTGAAAGCACGATAGCGCCCAAAGGAATTGACATAGGCGAATGAAATTTGGTGAAAGGACTTTGTCATCGAGCCAAATATATTTCTAGTTTAGTCAGATTAGTTCAGTTTTGAAGTAAAGTATTATTATATTTATTTTCACTCAATGAATAACGAGCAACGAGTCGGGACGTTATTATCACAGTGGCAACGCTGTTTAAGGTTTGGCGAGTTTGGGCAGTTTCTGTCATTATTGAGTAATGGCGAATTCGTTACCCTTTTCCAATAACCTTTGATTATTTGTCTCTCAAAAATAAGAATAAAGCTGTGGATTTACATTGAGTTCTGGTCAATTTCGATATATTTTTTAATAATGTAAGTAGAGAATTTGTATAAGCTAATTAAAAAAAGTGAAATTGTAATTGTATATCTAGATACTCAATTTGGTTCAGCAGTGGTTGCCCTGTTAGTGATTCGCAGGTTTTCTAGAATAGTCCCGACCAGTGTAAGTTATCTTCCATTGTACTGGTTTCTTTATATCTATAAGTTGTATTATATTTCAGAAAATAAAATTGAATTTCCCACTTAAAACGTTCGCCTACGTCGTTTCACTCTCTTAGGATTTAATTAGGAAGAGGTATTCGATAATTATTCTTGGTGAGCAGGATTATTCGCTGGCGAATCGCAGTGAAGCAACATTATTTTATTTTATTGAGGTTCATCAACAAGATTGTTCGTCAATTTCGTCGAGTTAAACCTGTTTAATGGATAACAACAGTTGCAGCTCGAAGACTTGTCTCAAGGAGGACCACGAAGATGATATGGTTTCGTGTGATCGCTGCAAACGTTGGTGGCATTATTCTTGTGCCATTTTTGAACCTGACCTCTATGATACTGCTACACCCTGGTTCTGCAATCACCAAAACTGCTCAGCAACTTCCGATGACTCTCCAAAGTCTTCGCACTTGCAGAGCAGTGAGGGAGTGTCGTCCGTTCAGAATGACATTGTAGGTTCCGTGGACTTGTTATGAGAGGCTGCGGCGGTTGCGCAAGCAGCAGTAGCTGAGAGGGACAATGAACTTTCTATTCTTCGAGCTGAGATAGAGAAGTTGAATATGAATTCAGCTAAGTCATCATCGGTTGTTGTTGCACCAGCAGCTCTTTCAGTTGGTGTTCGCAAAGCGTCTGCGTCCCAGAAATCAGATGAAAGGTTAGAGATGATAAGAAAAGTTCAGGCGAATCATGAGGCATTGCTTAAGAGGTCAGTTAAACCTAATCAATCGATGCCCTTTCCTTATAGACAAGGGCAACATGATAACTTTCACGAATCTTCAGCCTTTCGAGATAGCGATATGTCAAGTTTACTAACTATCCTGAACCTGAACTATCCTGAACCGCAACAACGTACAGGAGCTGCCCGCTTTCTCGGGCGCAAACAAACGAGAATGGCCGTACTTCGAGGAGGTTTTTAAGTCCACGACAGTCGAAGGGAGATATAGTGGTAAGGAAAACGTCGCTCTTCTACGGAAAGCCCTTACTGGTGAAGCGTACCAACTTGTAAGTAATCGTTTGAAGTACTCGTCGGATGCTGATGCGATAATGGACTCTCTTCGTGCTATTTTTGGTCGGTACGAGGTTCTCGTTCATGATTTAACGGCCGATCTATTCAATCTACCAAAGCTGAGCTCTAATAGTTATCCCAAGCTTCGTAGTTGGGCAGTTAGAGTTAATGGGTTCGTGGCCGACATCAAATCGATGAATAGGGAAGAAGCACTGTCCAATGGGTACGTTTTAACAAATCTGGCTTCCAAATTAAGCGCTGGCTTGTATCAGGAGTGGCAGAAAAAGAGAGCATCTACCTCTCGTACTAACTTTGTTGACTTCGCGGAATTTGCGACAGGAAAAGTAATCGACTTACCCCCTGAATTGGCGACTTCGTCAGCATCTGGGGATATCAAGAGAGTTGAAGTCACTGCGAGGTCCTCTCGGCGAGTTCTAACTCATTATCCTGTTCCAGCTGCTACCCCCGCCCACGTGTGTGAAAAATGTTGCCGGAGTCAACATCCTTTGAGTCAGTGTCAAGATTTCAAGACTTTGTCGGCGGAGCAAAGACTCGCATACGCAAGGGAAAAGTTTGTTTGCTTCACCTGCCTGAACCTGTCGAAACATGACTGGAGGGTGTGTGCCAGAAAAAGAACATGTGGAGTTGGTGGCTGTTCGGGTCGTCATCATCCGTTACTACATCAGATGTCTTTCCCAAGCAATGCCGAGCTAAATTCAGAGGCTGCTTTTTTCGTCCCGCAACCGCACGTCCATTCGTCTCATGTGGGTTCCAACTTAGCAATAATGTTCAAGGTCGTCCCGATCAGGATTCATGGGGTCGGTCAGAAGTTCGTGGACACGTTCGCTTTCCTGGATGATTGGTCGTCGTTGACAATGGTGGAGAATGAGATTTTTGACGAGATAGGTCTCGAAGGGAAGCCCGAGAGTCTAACACTTCAGTGGACGAAATGTGTTTCTCGGCAGGAGAATTCCATGCGAACCACGTTGTCCGTTTCTGGCGTCAGCAACCGCAAGGGACATCTGCTAAAAGACGTTTACACCGTCAAGAATTTGGAATTGCCCAGTCAGTCCCTCGATGTCGCTAAATTAAAGGCTTCATATCCACATCTTCGAGGCCTTCCTCTGACAGATCTGGTCAATGCCAAGCCTAAGATTCTTGTTGGCCTGTATCAAGCGAGGTTTCTGTTAGGGCACGGTCAACGACATGGTAAAGACTTTGCTTGGATTGGATTGTGTTCGGGAAGTCAGCACCATCTGTTAATGTGTCATGCCTTAATCATTCCGTCAAATTTTCGATGCAGCTGATGTTTCATGATGCCATTAAGTCAGACGATAAGCTCCATGACTTGGTTAAACGGCATTTTACCACGGAGGAATTTGGTGTCATGCCACCGAAAGGTAACTTGGTAGGTCAAGAGGTCAGGCGCGCAGTGGACATCATGGAACGGTCACTGAGGTTAGTGAACAACAATTGCTTGGAAATCGGACTTTTATGGGATGCAGAGAATGTCAAACTTCCCGACAGTTATCCGATGGCGTTGCATCGTCTCATTGGATTAGAGAAGTCTTTGAGGAAAAAACCATATCTTCTGGATTGGAAGAACAACCACATGCGAGATATGGTGTCGAAAGGATACGCAAGAATTACTTCGGAAGAAGAATTGCAGCAGAATTGGCCTCGAGTTTGGTACGCTCCCACCTTCGTCGTCGTAAACCCAAATAAGTTGCAGTAAAAGCCCAGGGATGTGGCTGATGTAGCGGCAAAGGTCAGTGGAGTCTCACTCAATACCCACTTATTAAAGGGTCCGGACAACCTGGTCCCGCTGCATGCGGGTATTTTTAAGTTTCGGGAACGAGAAATAGCCATTAACGCTGATGTGAAGGAAATGTTCCACCGGATACGTATAACGGAGGTAGATCAACAATGTCAGCGCATGCTCTGGAGAGACGGGGATAGTTCGAAAAAACCCACGGTCAACATTATGCAAGTAATGATGTTTGGCCCCAGGTGTTCGCCTACGTGTGCCCAGTTTGTGAAGAACCATCATGCGAATTTATTCCGAGAGGAATGCCCGGAAGCTGTCGATGGATTAACCAAGCGGACCTACGTAGACGACTATTTTAACAGCCACGATACCATTGCTCGAGCCTTTGCTGTAACCAATGATGCCATCCAGATATGTAAATCCATGAATTTCGACCTTGTTGGTGTTCAGTCAAACAGCTCCGATGTCTTGAAGCAAATTCCTGAGAGCCACGTAAAACCTAGGCTCGTTAGTATCGACCCGAACGATTGCGAGAACGAGGTGTCGAAGATTTTGGGCATGTACTGGCACCCCTCCTCCGACTTCTTTACTTACAAGTTATCAGACGACGGTGCTGTTGAGAGAAAGATGTTGGTCGATTGCATTCTCACCAAGGGAGAGATGCTCAGAATAATTATGAGGATTTTTGATCCACTAGGCTTAATCTCTCTTTACATTATTCGAGGACGTATCTTATTGCAAGAAGTTTTGCGTGAAGGATTACATTGGGACGAGCCGCTTCCAGAGGACCTAAGGATTCCATGGTCGGATTTCGTTAAAGATCTGAAGAACATTGAGAAACTCCGAATTCCGCGTCGTTATGCTTCGTGGAGTCCAGACGTTTCCAAGGTTCACCTCATCGTTTTCGTCGACGCCTCGGAAAAGGCCTTCTCAGCCGTAGCTTACTTACGTTTCGAGCTGAATGATAAGGTCGAAGTGGCCCAGGTTATGGCGAAGGCTAAAGTGGCTCCAGTGAAAAAGCTGTCAATACCTCGTTTGGAATTACAAGCGGCAGTTCTCGGCTTGCGATTATCGATAACAATCAAAACTAATCACACAATTCGGATAGACGCAACATTTTTCCTTTCCGATTCCAAAACAGTTCTCTCTTGGAAACTCTTCGACATACAAATTCCCGTCGTTCGTCGCAGTCCGAGTCGGGGAGATTCTGGATTCTTCCTCCCCGCGTCAATGGTTTCACATCAGATCCCATGATAATGTAGCTGATGACGGCACGAATTTTTTTGATTCACCAATGGGGAACCAGGAGTCAAGGTGGTTTACGGGCCCAAAGTTTCTCAAGTCTCCTGTAACTCACTGGCCAATTACGCTTGGCAAGGACGTGAAAATTGGCGGAATCGAGGAAGTCTTAAACCCAAATATAATGCTTCATATCAAGGAGTCGTTGGACTCGTTCGCCATTTACAACGAACTATCAGCAAGATTTCGAGCAAGGTGGGCATCTTCTGTCAGATGTTTGGCGTTTATGCTACGTTTCAGCGACCTCATTTGCAGAAGACCAATCAGCAAGCAAACCTTTGTCACACCAGAAGAGTTCTGCCGAGCGGAATGTTGGCTCTTTCGAAAAATTCAGAGAGACTCTTTCCCAGATGACATTTCCTCGTTACGTTTGAAAGGAAAGGTAAGTCCTTCGAGTTCCATTCTGTCACTATCTCCGTTTCTTGATAAGGATGGTACGCTCCGGTTGTGTTCAAGGGCACAGAAGGCGAAGGTCTCCTACGCCTCGCGTAATCCAGCAATACTGTCTAAGAATCACCCTCTGGTGGATGTCTTTACCCAACATCATCATGATCGCAACCTTCAATCGGGTACGGCTTCGATTGTTTCCGACATTCGTGAACGTGCTTGGATCATTAGTATTCGTGGAGCAGTTGAGAGAGTCAGAGGCAGATGTCACACATGTAAACGGGTCAAAGCAAAACCAGTGATGCCGGTAATGGGTCAGCTCCCGCAGGCCCGCTTAGCCTTTCACTCATGTCGGAGTAGACTGCTTTGGGCCACTTTTGGTCAAGTTTGGTAGAGGAACAGTGAAACGGTATGGGATGATCTTTACGTGTCTCACATTCCGTGCAGTCCAGATTGAGTTGCTGAACGATTTGAGCTTGGATCACTGCACCTTGGCACAGAGTCGTCACTCGTTTCCTACACAGTGACAATGATCTGAACTTCATCGGGTCAAAGAATCAGCTAGACAAGGACATCAAGGACATGGAGACCGCACTTAGTGAATACGCTGCGAAATACGAGCATATTTCGTGGCGCTTCATACCAGCTTATTCACCATGGATGGGGGGCGCGTGGGAACGACTAATTCAATCAATCAAAAGGAGTATCGAGTTCGTGCTTAAAGGGGTAATTCCACAAGAAGATGTGCTACGAAATGCTCTAATGGAGGCCCAGGGGCAAATAAATCGCCGTCCCTTAACCCACATCTCGGTCGATCCCGAGGACCCTAAACCCCTCACCCCGAACTCCATGCTTTTCGATGAGGAAGATAGAGACGTTACGGCCCCCGGAATCTTCACGGAGAGTGATCAGTACAGCAAGCTTCACAGTCGCCGAGCGCAACACTTAATGGCCGAAATTAGAAAACGATGGTACTCGGAGTATCTTCCCGTTATCACGAGACGTGGGGAGTGGTTTACCAACGTGAAAGCAGTGGAAGTTGATGACGTAGTTATCATAATTGAGCCCAATGAGAGTCGGGCAGCTTGGCAATTGGGTCGAGTAGTAAAGGTTTACCCTGGTCCCGATGGAGTTGTACGTATAGCGGACGTACGACTTGCGAACGGTTCAATCAAGACGAAGAGGTCGGTTGGCAGGCTCGCTGTCCTAGACGTAAAGTCTTCACCCTAGAAGTTCAGACAGCCCCCGGAATGTGATCGAGCCAAATATATTTCTAGTTTATTCAGATTAGTTCAGTTTTGAAGTAAAGTATTATTATATTTATTTTCAATCAATGAATAACGAGCAACGAGTCGGGACGTTATTATCACAGTGGCAACGCTGTTTAAAGTTTGGCGAGTTCGGGCAGTTTCTGTCATTATTGAGTAATGCCGAATTCGTTGCCCTTGGCCAATAACCTTTGATTATTTGTCTCTCAAAAATAAGAATAAAGCTGTAGATTTACATTGAGTTCTGGTCAATTTCGATATATTTTTTAATAATGTAAGTAGAGAATTTGTATAAGCTAATTAAAAAAAGTAAAATTGTAATTGTATATCTAGATACTCAATTTGGTTCAGCAGTGGTTGCCCTGTTAGTGATTCGCAGGTTTTCTAGAATAGTCCCGACCAATGTAAGTTATCTTCCATTGTACTGGTTTCTTTATATCTATAAGTTGTATTATATTTCAGAAAATAAAATTGAATTTCCCACTTAAAACGTTCGCCTAAGTCGTTTCACTCTCTTAGGATTTAATTGGGAAGAGGTATTCGATAACTATTCTTGGTCAGCAGGATTATTCGCTGGCGAATCGCAGTGAAGCAACAGACTCCTTTTTATCGTCGTCAGGTTGGTATTAAAAATGGGCTCTGTCGGTTAAGTAGTTCTGATACCTCCCATACAAAACCAATATTAGAATACATATTATGTTAAAAACACGATAGCGTCGAAAAGAATCTACCTAGAGTAGTGAAATTTGTGAGAAGACTTATTTTTATTGTCGTCAAGTTGGTATTAAAAATGGGCTATGTCGGTCAAGTAGTTCTGATACCTCCCATACAAAACCAATATTAGAAAACATATTATGTAAAAATATTAGAATACATATTATGTTAAAAACACGATAGCGTCGAAAAGAATCTACTTGAAAACACGATAGCCTCCAAAGGAAACAACCTAGACGGATGGCGATTGGTGTAAGGACTTCTTTTTATCGTTGTTTGGTTGGTTTTAAAAATGGGCTATATCGGTCAAGTAGTTCTGGTACCTCCCATACAAAGTCAATATTGGATCCATTTGTCTCTTCCTCTGTTGAAAACACGATAGCGTCCAAAGGAAACAACCTAGTCGAATGATGTTTGGTAAAAGGACTTATTTATATCTTCGTTAGGTTGGTATTAAAAATGGGCTCTGTCGGTCAAGTAGTTCTGATACCTCCCATACAAAACCAATATTAGAATACATATTATGTTAAAAACACGATAGCGTCGAAAAGAATCAACCTAGAGTAGTGAAATTTTGTGAGAAGACTTATTTTTATTGTCGTCAAGTTGGTATTAAAAATAAGCTATGTCGGTCAAGTAGTTCTGATACCTCCCATACAAAACCAATATTAGAAAACATATTATGTAAAAAACACGATAGCGTCGAAAAGAATCTACCTAGAGTAGTGAAATTTTGTGAGAAGACTTATTTTGATTGTCATCAAGTTGGTATTAAAAATGGGCTATGTCGGTCAAGTAGTTCTGGTATCTCCCTCACAAAACCAATTTTGCATGACTTGTATGCAGTGGAGGGTATCAAAGCATCGGCCAGGCCGATGATAACACTCTTACTTGTTTTCCATTTCAAAGTTCTAAAAAAAAACAGCCTTTACTAAGGCAAAAACTCGTCCTAATCTTAATACAAAAAAAAAAAAACAAAAAAAAAACTGCACTAAATCAACTGATTTCACAAAGAAATCGTAAAAAAAAATTCACATTAAATATATTAACCACTGTCCTTCGGAGCATCTCCTCTGGACGTGTCGTTGCACAAAACCCGTCGGCGGGGTTTTGGCAGATGTTGTCTTGGACAGCTGTCCCTTATTGGCAAAACGCTTATTGGATGATGGCTGAGGTGGCGGAGCACTCCATTTGCAACCGCTCTTTAGCGGGCTATCCACGCTGTTGCTTAACAGGAACTGAAAATTTGACTACGGTCAAACTTTTTGGGAGTTCCGTCTCCCACTTATGGTATCCGTATTTGCCTTTTTCGAGACTCTTTCTTATTTATCACATTAAACTCACCCAAACCTGACCGACAATTTTTCGATTCGCTATAACCCCTCTAAATTGTTTCTTCTCTTTTACCTCATTACTTACATTAATTTATCGTTTGTCTCTTTTTAACTCTCCACTCTTCTGGACAAGGAAAGAAGGCATCTTAATTCCTTAGTCGGGTCAGTTCACAGTCAGTTGTTTAAACAAACCTACTTATCGACACTAGCTAACCAATCCTAGCGGACATATTTTATTGACGAGACAAGAGGTAAACAGGTAGGGTGTGAGGGAGACAAAAATAATTTCTTAGAACCTCTGCGTCCAACTTAGTGTATACGACCATGTCATTCCCCTCTGCTACCGGGTCGTCACCTGTTTCCCGAAATGGGTAATGAATTTCATCGGTTTGGCTCCACAGTTTGTTCATTGCCTGTAAACACTGAGTTGGGGCTTTATCTTTGGCTGATCCTTGGATATTGCGAGCCAAAGAGTTCATCATGGCCTTCTGTCTTCTATGGAGCATCTCCCGGCCCTGATGGTCCTCTTGTGTTTGAGGATGTTTGTTTAAGATTGGAGATGAATGTGGTTCGTCTGGCTTTGCTATCGGGTTTTTCCCGATGACTGCCTTTTCGTTGTTGCTAAGCCTTAGCTGTGTCAACGATTCACTCAAGATTAGCCTATATTTGGTATATAGTTGTTTGATCTAGGTGTAGGGACTACCGTGAGAGAGCAAATGCTAGTGTCCGTGGCTTCGAATTCCTCCCATATGGCATCCAGTCTATTCACACGAGAGGTGAAGTATTCTTCACTTGTTTTTCACGTTGGAGAATAGTGAAGTTTCTTATATTTTGTTTGATCTCGCCTCCCATCATTCTTTGACTCGTAGTCAATTACTCCATTGTTCGTCGAAATCACCAAAAATATTGATATGATCTCTAAAGTAGATACAAAGCGACTGCACTTGTTATCTTGCATGATCTTTACTCATAGCTTTATGGATACGCGCTGCAACTTTCGTATCTGATATGTCTTCGTAGGATTTTCTCCATGAAGTCCTGTTGGATCGTCTTAATTCTGGGTTGTATTCTGTCAGAGCTTATTGGATGTTTAGCTCTATTAAAGAGTTTTCTAACCTTCCTTCTAAATTTGGCAAGTTGGTCATTCCAAAAGGGAACCTTACGCTTATTTAAGCTGGTTTTACTGAAACAACTGCTTTGGTAGAAGGTTGTCAACACGTTGCAGTATTGGTACGCAGCTTCATCAATGTCCCATATGGACTCAATTGTTGTTTGTGAGAGAACAAGTTCTCGTTACATATTCCAGTCCGTCGACTTGTGTTCATAACTTTTTTGTGCAGGTGTTGATTGGCCAGGTATATTAAACCGTATAGGTATGTTGTTGGTGGTGTGAAATTTTAAATAAATGGACTCGCAATAGTGGATAAAGTTTAGAAACTTTGCTTAGGATATCAACATTTTTACTAACTTGAAATTCTGAAAGACTCGCATCTCTTGTTGCTGTCGCTGCTACCTTAAGTATTGTTGTGGGCATTGGCATCGCACCCAATGATGTAATGCAGGTTCATCTTCTGGCGGTAACTTATAAGGTTCTGTACCTCAGTGGGGGGAATATTGATGTCATCGCCGGGGAAGTACGTTGAGGCACAGAGGATTTTATATGTGCCTCGTTTTGTTGGTAACTCAATTAACAGTCTCTTTTTATGATTTCTGTAATGAGAAGAAAGTTGATATTTTTGTCGACCACGTGCGGCCTACGTGGAACGTCTATAAATAAGCTCCGCTGATAACCTATGGTTCTTGAATAAAGCAAAGGCCTATCTTTTCTTCGGTAAACCTTTAGGTAAGGGATCGTGCCCTTAGCATGGTGGAGGTTCGCCTCTAGCACCTTAAAGGTGCTCATAGATCGTCTTTGGAGGATCTAGCTTGCCTGTTGAAAACACGATAACGTCGAGGACTTCTTTTTATTGTTGCCAGGTTGGTATTCAAACTGGGCTATGTCGGTTAAGTAGTTCTGGTACCTCCGATACAAAACCAATTTTTCATGACTTGTTTGTAGTGGAGGGTATCAAAGCATCGTCAAGGCCGATGATAACACTTGGACTTGTTTTTTTTTTGTTTGTTTAAGTTTAAATTTGCTTTTTTTGATATGATGTCTTATCGGTTATAGTTTATCACTATTTACCGATAAACCTTCGGTTGGAGCAAATCTGTTTTTAGGCGATCGTGTTAAGTTACTTATGCACTTTCACATAAATACACTATTCGTGGAATAAGCATTCCCGGCCGCGCCAATTATGTTTACGACGGAAATCAAACAATGCTAAAATTTACTATAATAATGCGTTTACTGCACAGCTAAGTCAACAACGTCCAGCTTCTAAAACTCAACATTATATTTATGTTCTCATTTTTCCCGTACCGATGTCGGATGTGGGTGGAGAGTGTCTTATTTTTTAGGGGACTTCCTGAAGTTCGATCTACGCCGCAGTCAGTCGACATCATGCATTGGACGAAAGAGCAACGCGCATTTGCCTGCGAGGCTTACTTTTCCAACGGTCGTTCCATGATTTCCACGCCACTGCATTGTGAACGTGTCACCGTATGGTGTGCTGTTTCGAGAGTAGGGATAATTGGTCTTTACTTTTTGGAAGAAAACGAACGCACTGTTACGGTGAATGCAGCTCACTACAGAGAGATGATTGAAGAATTTTTCATCCCAAAACTCGATGAACTGGACCTTGGTGATGTGTGGTTTCAACAAGATGGAGCCATGGCCCACACAGCACGAGCATCGATGGATCTTTTGAGGGAAATTTCCCCGTTCGTCTAATCTCCTTGAGGGGCGACCTTACATGGCCGGCGCGCTCACCTGATTTAGCTCCGTGCGATTTTTTTTATGGGGTTACCTTAAATCTATTGTCTACACCGATCGGCCTCGAATGTTAAATCATCTGAAGAACAACATTCGTGAAGCGATAGCGAACATACCCATCGATATGCTTTAAAGAGTTCAGAGGAGCTTCGAAAGTCGGGTATCTCAGTGTATCGAAAACGGAGGCCATCACTTGTCCGATATCATCTTTAAAAAAATGTAATGAAAAATTCAGATCGTTTGTAACAAGAATGAACAAGTTTTGTAACGGTATGTCCACTACTTTTGGTTTTATTTCCTCTGAAAATCATCAAGTTTTCTTGCCGCACCCTGTACCTACAAAGCTTAATTCGAGCCTCAGTACAAAAATTGTCAGGTGGTAAAAGCTTCATTACTTTTTAAAATATTGTTCAACAATAAAAACGTGTAGCTCTTTCATATAGCGCTCTATTATTAATAATCGTGAACTGTCAAAAGGCCACGCTGTGTTTATTGCACAAATAGCGCAGAATTGAAATCTTGCGTAAGTTTTGGAACACACTTTAAACGAAAAAATTTGTTCTAACTGTTGTGTAGAAGCCAGTTGACTAAAATGGAAGAATTGCTACCACAGGCGAACTCTAATATGTGATAATAATTTTATAAATAATTTTTTAGAGTTCATATAGTTGTAACATAATATAATACTACAGACAAAACTAGCTGACGCTTCTTGCCCCGTAATGGATTCAAGGATTGAGGATATTGCGAATATCTCCGCACCTGTTTCAGGATTTTATGGTATAAACCCTGAAATTTCACCATATGCATATTATCATGCACATTACTATACACCAAAGGTTAGAAAAAACACATATAGCTATTTCATGGCATTGTTGTATTTTAACACTAATTACTTTTACAGAACAATTCCAATACAATACCTTACGCTACTCGACAACAATCGCACTCTCACAGAGAAGATATTTGCTTCCAGCCACAGTTTGCCCCTAATTTGGAATCACCTGGAAATTTCGGAATGAATTCTTCGTATCAAAATGGAGAAACTCACTGCATAAAGAATTTTACAGTAAAAATACAATTATTATTACACTGTTTGCAATAATTATTATTGTATTAATTTATCTAGACAACATCAGGAGAGTTAGTTCCAACTGAAGGATTTTTAAGCTCTTTTTTAAATGAAGAATGTATACAAATGATGGATATAAGTTTAAATGAAAGTGAGTATTTTTTCAGTTATTTACATTTATAAGATATATAGGTAGATATCCCAAATTTTACACTGTAATATTGATTTATTTATGCCGTACGGGAATAGTGCCTATTATATATATAGATTTCGAGAGATATTCGAATCAGACCACCATTGTCGGGTCTCTTTTCGTCTCTCTACCACTGTAAATCTTACTGAGAGAGACTCTCTGGATTTCTCCACAGTTCTTCTCTGGGCTCGATTCCTAGTGTTAACGCTAGCATCTGTTTATGGGAGATCTGTTTTATCGACTGGGTCTCGACCCAATGATGTTCCAAGATCCTCATTCTTCTGCTAGCCAACGCCGGACATTGACACAATATATGTGCCGCTGTCTCAGATTCCTCCAGGCATAGTTTACGAGTATCATCCTCTCTTAGGCTCATTTTCCTTAGGTGATACCCGAAATTACCATGTCCTGTAGACAAAGCCACCACCCATTTCAATATTCCTCGACTCATGCTTAGAACCCTTCTTTGAGTGGAGCAGGTCGGCCACTTTATTGCCATTTGAGCTTGTCTACATTGTTCCACGGTTGACCACCTTCTCAGGTGTTCTGCCGTGATCCATTTGTGAATCAGCTGTTCTACCATTCCTCTGCCAATTGAAGAGAATGGTTCTGGTCCCAGCAACTTTTCAGTTGACCCCTGTTTTGCAATGGAGTCCGCCTTTTCATTGCCTTCGATCCCTATGTGTCCTCGTATCCAAGTCAGTGTTACTTCATTTTTAGATGAACACTGATTGAGCTTAAGTACACATTCCAGTGCCAATGATGTTGTGATGCTTGTTTGTTCCATGCATCTGATCACCGCCTGATTGTCCAGTGCTATTAGGATATTTCTTCCTTCCACCTGACTCTCAAGCAAGAAGTCCAACGCATGAAGCAAAGCAATCATCTCAGCCTAGTATACTGAAGTGTATTTCCCGAGGCTAATGTGACGGGCAAGTTCCAGCTCTTCTGAATAGATACCGGCCCCCGCTCCGCCATCCATCATGGATCCATCCGTGAAAATCACTATTTCACCATTTCTTTTTTCTGGAAGTAATCCGTGCTCAATACGAGTTTTGTGACTTCTTTCCATAATACGCACCCTTGTTATTCGATCCATAGGCATATTTAGCTCCCTAATCTCGTTTTTGACAAGTTCCAGGATCTTCCTATGTCCATAGATCGTACCACGATTGTGCCATTTCGCATCTCGATGCAAGCGAAGTGCCGTTTGGGCCGCTGCTTTCTTAATAAATAAGTCTAGCGGTAAGATCCCCATGATGGCTTCCAATGCGCATGTTGGGGTTGTACGTATTGCACCTGTAATTCCTATACATGCTAAGCGCTGAACCCTATCCAGGTGCTTCCTCACAGTTTTCTGAGAGGCTTTCGCCCACCATACAACCGAGGCGTACGTGATAATGGGTCTAGTTATCATCATATACATACAGTATGCTGACCTAGGTGAGAGTCCCCACCTCTGTCCACATACACGTTTGCATTGATGTAGTACCCTTTCTGCCTTCCGGACTTTCTCCTCTACAAAGTAATTCCAGGTAAGTCCAGTATCTAGATAGACTCCCAGATACTTAACCTTCTTAGTCATTGTCAGTTCCGATCCGAAAAGTGTTAAGGGCCGAAATTCCAGATTTTTTCTCTTCCTGGTGAAGACTATAAGATCTGTTTTCCCCGCATTTCATTTGAATTCTCTGCACCAAATCCACTTCCTTTGGTTACATATTTACATATGTACTTGATCGATTTTACTGAATGGCAAGATTCAACATTGATGTGTGCTTTAAAAGTTTTTGATAAGATCGGTGAATATGGAACAATTTTTATTTTTTGCCATAATGTAACTGTTGACTTATCCCGGTGTTCCGAATAGCAGATTAAGTATTTATTAAAAACAGGTAAAAGTGTTATCATCGGCCTGGCCGATGTTTTGACACCCTCCACTGCAAACCAGTCATGCAAAATACCAGAACTACTTGACCGACATAGCCCATTTTTAATACCAACCTAACGACGATAAAAGAAGTCCTTTCACAAAACTTCATTCACCTAGGTTGATTCTTTTGGACGATATCGTGTTTTCAACGGAAAGGGGGACACATGGGTCTAATATTGGTTTTGTATGGGAGGTACCAGAACAACTTGACCGACATACCCCGTTTTCTATACCAACCTGACGCTGATAAAAATAAGTGCTCTCAGCAAATTTAATTCACCTACGTCAATTACTTTGGGCGCTATCGTGCTTTCAACAGACGGACAGACAGACGGACATGGCTAAATCGATTCAGAATGTGATCCTGATTCAGAATACAGTAAAAGCCCTTTAATTCGGAATTCTTTAATTCGGAAAACTCGTTTATTCGGAAAAGAAAAAAATTTCCGAATAAAAGAGATTTTTCCTAATAAATGAGAGTCGGTTTTAAATTTTTATTATGTAAAAATTAAATTAAATTTATTATTAAATTATAAATAATAAATGATTGAACACATATAGGTATCAAATAGATCTCTAATATGTAAAAGTCTGAACAAATCATACAATTTTTTTGGGGGGGATTCCCGGCAATTCACTTAGATGTTGTTCGGGAAAACACCAGTACAGTTTAAGTTGGCAATAAATGTAAATCATGGTCCTTTAGCACAATAATTTAGCATTTTTTCATCAATAGGAACGCGTTTTAGTGCATACAAAAATTCTCTCATTAATTCGGAAAATTCGTTTATTCGGACTGACCTTCCCCCCAACCATTCCGAATTAACGAGCTTTTACTGTATATATACTTTATGAGGTCTCCGGTGACTCCTTCTTGGCGTTACAAATGTATTGGCAAAGTGAATATACCTTCCTCTGGAAGGTATAAAAAGTGAAGAAAAGTGAGGCAGAAGCATCTGGTATAAAGTCAATAAGGCACACAACAAGAAGGAAGAGACTTTGAATACTTTAAGTACAGAAAGTGAGCATTAAAAAACATTACTTTTTATAACGTTGGAAGCGATGTTTCTTCTTTATTTGCGGAATATGAACAGTTTTTCTTTTCTTTGTTCAAGTACTGAAATTATTTTCTTCGTTGAAGTAACGAACACCGACCTTAAATTTTTTTCCGGGTTTATGCTTTGATGCATAGTATTGTTTATTATACTGTTGTGACTTCTTAATGACTAACACAGCCTCTGCCCGCAGTGTACTTAAGTCAGCTGACTTATCGGGGCCTAGTTTTTCATCTAAATATTCCGATATCCAATCTATCTCCGTACCACGTTGGTTCACTCCAAACAACAATACACTAGGAGGCTGCTTAGTTGTGTGATGTATCGAATTATTCAAACCATATTCCACTCTTGATAATACCTTGCTTCAATCGGAATGTTAGATAGGTTCACTCAACTTGTCTAACATTGGGGTTATCACTCGATTTGCTCTTTCGCCTGAGGAGAAGCTACCGCCACCTTCGCATGGTCAATATTGCGATCTAGGAGAAACGGTCCGAACTCCAATTATGTGAAACAAGTCCCGCGGTCGGTAATTATCCATCGCGGTCTACTATAATAGTCAAAATACCGGTTAAGTGATTCACACACTTCCAATGTACTGGTGGAATTCACGGGGTACAACTTCACGAATTTCGTGAATGCATCTACCACGCCCAACAGATGCTTTGTTGTGTGGGTGAGGTGGGTGACGAGATTAGTTCCCTTATGGTGCCTGTTAAAGCGATAGACACGCTAAAAACACAAGCAAATATACCGCAATGAAAAGGCAATTGTGCCGAAATAAAGAGACCTTCAGATTTCACTACACTTTTTATTATTAAAATTCTTTCGATCGATTACATGCTATTTATACTAAACACATTTGACTTATCTGACTAACAGTTTCTACTTACAACTAGATTACAATATTATTATTTTAGCTGGCTCAGCTATATTCATTCATAAAGATTGCTAGCAAAGCGCAGTCTCGCTGGGGAGGTCATTGTGTTGTTGGAGGATCGAATGATCAGCGCAGTGTAGTAGAGTTTATTGTTATTTCGTGTCAGTGGATCGAACGACCAGCGTAGTGTGGTAGCGTTTGTTGTTGTTCCGTATTGCGTTACACTACATTCTTCCCCTCACAAATATTTGTTTATATTTCTTAAAATCTAAATAAATATTAATCTGTTATTTTATCTTTATTTTGAAAAAAAAAATATTATGCTTCTTATGTAAGTATACTATACTCTTATCTAGGTAATAATCTTTATCTTTTATTTGTTTTAAATAGATATATGTTAATTATTTTCTTATGTTTATGTGCGGTTTTACATTTAAATAGGTTTTTTTGTTATGCACTTTTTTTTCATTACCTCATATTAGTATTTATAATGCTATTACTGCCTATTTTCTAATTTTATATGAACCTTTATACGGTCTTTCTAGTTTTTTCTTATTACCGACTTTAAAATTACATAGTCATTTACTTTAAAGTTTGATTTATTTACGTTATCCTGACTGGCTTGTCTTTTATTTTTACTACTAACAAGTAATTCTTTAGCTCTGTTATGAGCGTGATTTAACTTAAATTTTATCTCGTTTGCGTAGTCGCTGTAATAAAACGTCTTAAAATCCTGTGAATTAGGAGCTGTCGAGTTAGAGTTAACCCGAGACATAAGGTAGTAGTGTCCTATACAGGAGGTGAGCACTGTGCGCACGTCGAGCTATCCCTGGCTAAGCTACGGCTGGGGGGGTTCTTCAGCGCTAACTACGCATCTCCCTACTTCTGCCGACAGAAATTTACTACAATTAAAATAACGTCCACGTCGGGAAGATTATTCACCCCTTAGCCGACATCCCAACACTCACCTTCGATGACAGGCTTAGATGGGATATCCTGTCATGCCCACCCATCCTGAGCCCTGCTCTGTTCAGGGACTCCTTCTCATGGAACCTCCCTTCCCTCCTATATCAAAACACTTCAGCAAATAAATCAAGCACAAATACAAATCATACTCAACGTTCTTTGTTGATTGATATTAGCTGTTTTTTATTATCAGCTATGATCCATATAGATCATCGATTTACATGCAAATACAACAACAGCACATGATCAGGTGGCTTGTTTTATTTTTAAGTGTTGGTGTGCCTGTAAACGATAGCCACACAATACGTGGGTAAATCTGGAACCGCCACATTCGAATTTCGAAAAACAAACTACATGGGATTTAATTGCTATTTAATTGCTCTATTCTTGATTTTTTTGCTCTTCGGGAAGTGGGAGATTTTGTGGCGGTCCTAGCTTACCGGTAAAGCTGGAACCGCCACATTGGCTTTTGAAGGATTTTTTTTGCGCATACCAATCACTGATTTAATTGCTCTGGGAAAATGTACTTTTTTTTTTCGATCGGACAAGCCGTTCGCCCACAATTTCAAATTTGCGTTTTTTTGTAACGGTCAGTTCGCTATAAAACTCTTTTGTTTTTCAAGGAAAACCAAAAAAAATATTAAAAAAATAATAAAAAATTAACCAATTCGAATTTTACTACGCCACATATCTTAAAAGAAGCGTATATTTGTAGGCTACTACCCGCTTCAATCAACTATTGTGTCGCTCTTCTCTAAATGGGCCAAAAACAGTAAAATAAAACCACCAAAAACAAACACTTTGAAAAATTAAAAAAAATAGATTCCGTTACAATTCTACTAATCCATATAGATCAAAAGAAGCGTTTGTTCATTACCTATCAACACATATAATAAAATGATTTTTTGCTCTTCTCTTAATGAGGCAAAAAGTAAAAAGTTTATTTTACCACCAAAAAAGTTAGCTAAAAATACAAAAACAAAAATGTTCAAAAAACTAAAAGTCATATACCCCGTTCGAATCCTACTATGCCACATAGCTCATTAGAAGCGTGTATTCATTAGCTATTGACCCAATTCATCAACTAATTAGTTGCTCTTCGTTAAATGTGTCAAAAGCTAACAATTTCAATTTGGCAAAAAAGCCAAATATACCCCTATTACGAAAAAAAAAAATTAGGAAATTTGAAAAAAGTCATATACCCCGTTCGAATCCTACTATGCCACATAGCTCATTAGAAGCGTGTATTCATTAGCTATTGACCCAATTCATCAAATAATTAGTTGCTCTTCGCTAAATGTGTCAAAAGCTAACAATTTCAATTTGGCAAAAAAGCCAAATATACCCCTAGTACGAAAAAAAAAATTTGGAAATTTGAAAAAAGTCATATACCCCGTTCGAATCCTACTATGCCACATAGCTCATTAGAAGCGTGTATTCATTAGCTATTGACCCAATTCAAAAAGCCACATTGGCTTTTAAAGGATTTTTTTGCGCATACCAATCACTGATTTAATTGCTCTGGGAAAATGTACTTTTTTTTTCGATCGGACAAGCCGTTCGCCCACAATTTCAAATTTGCGTTTTTTTGTAACGGTCAGTTCGCTATAAAACTCTTTTGTTTTTCAAGGAAAACCAAAAAAAATATTAAAAAAATAATAAAAAATTAACCAATTCGAATTTTACTACGCCACATATCTTAAAAGAAGCGTATATTTGTAGGCTACTACCCGCTTCAATCAACTATTGTGTCGCTCTTCTCTAAATGGGCCAAAAACAGTAAAATAAAACCACCAAAAACAAACACTTTGAAAAATTAAAAAAAATAGATTCCGTTACAATTCTACTAATCCATATAGATCAAAAGAAGCGTTTGTTCATTACCTATCAACACATATAATAAAATGATTTTTTGCTCTTCTCTTAATGAGGCAAAAAGTAAAAAGTTTATTTTACCACCAAAAAAGTTAGCTAAAAATACAAAAACAAAAATGTTCAAAAAACTAAAAGTCATATACCCCGTTCGAATCCTACTATGCCACATAGCTCATTAGAAGCGTGTATTCATTAGCTATTGACCCAATTCATCAACTAATTAGTTGCTCTTCGTTAAATGTGTCAAAAGCTAACAATTTCAATTTGGCAAAAAAGCCAAATATACCCCTATTACGAAAAAAAAAAAATTAGGAAATTTGAAAAAAGTCATATACCCCGTTCGAATCCTACTATGCCACATAGCTCATTAGAAGCGTGTATTCATTAGCTATTGACCCAATTCATCAACTAATTAGTTGCTCTTCGTTAAATGTGTCAAAAGCTAACAATTTTAATTTGGCAAAAAAGCCAAATATACCCCTATTACGAAAAAAAAAATTAGGAAATTTGAAAAAAGTCATATACCCCGTTCGAATCCTACTATGCCACATAGCTCATTAGAAGCGTGTATTCATTAGCTATTGACCCAATTCATCAAATAATTAGTTGCTCTTCGTTAAATGTGTCAAAAGCTAACAATTTCAATTTGGCAAAAAAGCCCAATATACCCCTATTACGAAAAAAAAATTAGGAAATTTGAAAAAATCATATACCTCGTTCGAATCCTACTATGCCACATAGCTCATTAGAAGCGTGTATTCATTAGCTATTGACCCAATTCATCAAATAATTAGTTGCTCTTCGCTAAATGTGTCAAAAGCTAACAATTTCAATTTGGCAAAAAAGTAAAATATACCCCTAGTACGAACAAAAAAATTAGGAAATTTGAAAAAAGTCATATACCCCGTTCGAATCCTACTATGCCACATAGCTCATTAGAAGCGTGTATTCATTAGCTATTGACCCAATTCATCAAAAATTAGTTGCTCTTCGTTAAATGTGTCAAAAGCTAACAATTTCAATTTGGCAAAAAAGCCAAATATACCCCTAGTACGAACAAAAAAATTTGGAAATTTGAAAAAAGTCATATACCCCGTTCGAATCCTACTATGCCACATAGCTCATTAGAAGCGTGTATTCATTAGCTATTGACCCAATTCATCAAATAATTAGTTGCTCTTCGTTAAATGTGTCAAAAGCTAACAATTTCAATTTGGCAAAAAAGCCAAATATACCCCTAGTACGAACAAAAAAATTTGGAAATTTGAAAAAAGTCATATACCCCGTTCGAATCCTACTATGCCACATAGCTCATTAGAAGCGTGTATTCATTAGCTATTGACCCAATTCATCAAATAATTAGTTGCTCTTCGTTAAATGTGTCAAAAGCTAACAATTTCAATTTGGCAAAAAAGCCAAATATACCCCTATTACGAAAACAAAAAAAATTAGGAAATTTGAAAAAAGTCATATACCCCGTTCGAATCCTACTATGCCACATAGCTCATAAGAAACGTGAATTCATTAGCTATTGACCCAATTCATCAAATAATTAGTTGCTCTTCGTTAAATGTGTCAAAAGCTAACAATTTCAATTTGGCAAAAAAGCCAAATATACCCCTATTACGAAAAAAAAAATTAGGAAATTTGAAAAAAGTCATATACCCCGTTCGAATCCTACTATGCCACATAGCTCATTAGAAGCGTGTATTCATTAGCTATTGACCCAATTCATCAAATAATTAGTTGCTCTTCGTTAAATGTGTCAAAAGCTAACAATTTCAATTTGGCAAAAAAAGCCAAATATACCCCTATTACGAAAAAAAAAAAATTAGGAAATTTGAAAAAAGTCATATACCCCGTTCGAATCCTACTATGCCACATAGCTCATTAGAAGCGTGCATTCATTAGCTATTGACCCAATTCATCAAATAATTAGTTGCTCTTCGCTAAATGTGTCAAAAGCTAACAATTTCAATTTGGCAAAAAAGCCAAATATACCCCTATTACGAAAAAAAAAATTAGGAAATTTGAAAAAAGTCATATACCCCGTTCGAATCCTTTTATGCCACATAGCTCATTAGAAGCGTGTATTCATTAGCTATTGACCCAATTCATCAAATAATTAGTTGCTCTTCGTTAAATGTGTCAAAAGCTAACAATTTCAATTTGGCAAAAAAGCCAAATATACCCCTATTACGAAAAAAAAAATTAGGAAATTTGAAAAAAGTCATATACCCCGTTCGAATCCTACTATGCCACATAGCTCATTAGAAGCGTGTATTCATTAGCTATTGACCCAATTCATCAAATAATTAGTTGCTCTTCGTTAAATGTGTCAAAAGCTAACAATTTCAATTTGGCAAAAAAGCCAAATATACCCCTATTACGAAAAAAAAAATTAGGAAATTTGAAAAAAGTCATATACCCCGTTCGAATCCTTTTATGCCACATAGCTCATTAGAAGCGTGTATTCATTAGCTATTGATCAAATTCATCAAATAATTAGTTGCTCTTCGTTAAATGTGTCAAAAGCTAACAATTTCAATTTGGCAAAAAAGCCAAATATACCCCTATTACGAAAAAAAAAATTAGGAAATTTGAAAAAAGTCATATACCCCGTTCGAATCCTACTATGCCACATAGCTCATTAGAAGCGTGTATTCATTAGCTATTGACCCAATTCATCAAATAATTAGTTGCTCTTCGTTAAATGTGTCAAAAGCTAACAATTTCAATTTGGCAAAAAAGCCAAATATACCCCTATTACGAAAAAAAAAAAATTTGGAAATTTGAAAAAAGTCATATACCCCGTTCGAATCCTACTATGCCACATAGCTCATTAGAAGCGTGTATTCATTAGCTATTGACCCAATTCAAAAAGCCACATTGGCTTTTGAAGGATTTTTTTTGCGCATACCAATCACTGATTTAATTGCTCTGGGAAAATGTACTTTTTTTTTCGATCGGACAAGCCGTTCGCCCACAATTTCAAATTTGCGTTTTTTTGTAACGGTCAGTTCGCTATAAAACACTTTTGTTTTTCAAGGAAAACCAAAAAAAATATTAAAAAAATAATAAAAAATTAACCAATTCGAATTTTACTACGCCACATATCTTAAAAGAAGCGTATATTTGTAGGCTACTACCCGCTTCAATCAACTATTGTGTCGCTCTTCTCTAAATGGGCCAAAAACAGTAAAATAAAACCACCAAAAACAAACACTTTGAAAAATTAAAAAAAATAGATTCCGTTACAATTCTACTAATCCATATAGATCAAAAGAAGCGTTTGTTCATTACCTATCAACACATATAATAAAATGATTTTTTGCTCTTCTCTTAATGAGGCAAAAAGTAAAAAGTTTATTTTACCACCAAAAAAGTTAGCTAAAAATACAAAAACAAAAATGTTCAAAAAACTAAAAGTCATATACCCCGTTCGAATCCTACTATGCCACATAGCTCATTAGAAGCGTGTATTCATTAGCTATTGACCCAATTCATCAACTAATTAGTTGCTCTTCGTTAAATGTGTCAAAAGCTAACAATTTCAATTTGGCAAAAAAGCCAAATATACCCCTATTACGAAAAAAAAAAAATTAGGAAATTTGAAAAAAGTCATATACCCCGTTCGAATCCTACTATGCCACATAGCTCATTAGAAGCGTGTATTCATTAGCTATTGACCCAATTCATCAAATAATTAGTTGCTCTTCGCTAAATGTGTCAAAAGCTAACAATTTCAATTTGGCAAAAAAGCCAAATATACCCCTAGTACGAAAAAAAAAATTTGGAAATTTGAAAAAAGTCATATACCCCGTTCGAATCCTACTATGCCACATAGCTCATTAGAAGCGTGTATTCATTAGCTATTGACCCAATTCAAAAAGCCACATTGGCTTTTAAAGGATTTTTTTTGCGCATACCAATCACTGATTTAATTGCTCTGGGAAAATGTACTTTTTTTTCGATCGGACAAGCCGTTCGCCCACAATTTCAAATTTGCGTTTTTTTGTAACGGTCAGTTCGCTATAAAACTCTTTTGTTTTTCAAGGAAAACCAAAAAAAATATTAAAAAAATAATAAAAAATTAACCAATTCGAATTTTACTACGCCACATATCTTAAAAGAAGCGTATATTTGTAGGCTACTACCCGCTTCAATCAACTATTGTGTCGCTCTTCTCTAAATGGGCCAAAAACAGTAAAATAAAACCACCAAAAACAAACACTTTGAAAAATTAAAAAAAATAGATTCCGTTACAATTCTACTAATCCATATAGATCAAAAGAAGCGTTTGTTCATTACCTATCAACACATATAATAAAATGATTTTTTGCTCTTCTCTTAATGAGGCAAAAAGTAAAAAGTTTATTTTACCACCAAAAAAGTTAGCTAAAAATACAAAAACAAAAATGTTCAAAAAACTAAAAGTCATATACCCCGTTCGAATCCTACTATGCCACATAGCTCATTAGAAGCGTGTATTCATTAGCTATTGACCCAATTCATCAACTAATTAGTTGCTCTTCGTTAAATGTGTCAAAAGCTAACAATTTCAATTTGGCAAAAAAGCCAAATATACCCCTATTACGAAAAAAAAAAAATTAGGAAATTTGAAAAAAGTCATATACCCCGTTCGAATCCTACTATGCCACATAGCTCATTAGAAGCGTGTATTCATTAGCTATTGACCCAATTCATCAACTAATTAGTTGCTCTTCGTTAAATGTGTCAAAAGCTAACAATTTTAATTTGGCAAAAAAGCCAAATATACCCCTATTACGAAAAAAAAAATTAGGAAATTTGAAAAAAGTCATATACCCCGTTCGAATCCTACTATGCCACATAGCTCATTAGAAGCGTGTATTCATTAGCTATTGACCCAATTCATCAAATAATTAGTTGCTCTTCGTTAAATGTGTCAAAAGCTAACAATTTCAATTTGGCAAAAAAGCCCAATATACCCCTATTACGAAAAAAAAATTAGGAAATTTGAAAAAATCATATACCTCGTTCGAATCCTACTATGCCACATAGCTCATTAGAAGCGTGTATTCATTAGCTATTGACCCAATTCATCAAATAATTAGTTGCTCTTCGCTAAATGTGTCAAAAGCTAACAATTTCAATTTGGCAAAAAAGTAAAATATACCCCTAGTACGAACAAAAAAATTAGGAAATTTGAAAAAAGTCATATACCCCGTTCGAATCCTACTATGCCACATAGCTCATTAGAAGCGTGTATTCATTAGCTATTGACCCAATTCATCAAAAATTAGTTGCTCTTCGTTAAATGTGTCAAAAGCTAACAATTTCAATTTGGCAAAAAAGCCAAATATACCCCTAGTACGAACAAAAAAATTTGGAAATTTGAAAAAAGTCATATACCCCGTTCGAATCCTACTATGCCACATAGCTCATTAGAAGCGTGTATTCATTAGCTATTGACCCAATTCATCAAATAATTAGTTGCTCTTCGTTAAATGTGTCAAAAGCTAACAATTTCAATTTGGCAAAAAAGCCAAATATACCCCTAGTACGAACAAAAAAATTTGGAAATTTGAAAAAAGTCATATACCCCGTTCGAATCCTACTATGCCACATAGCTCATTAGAAGCGTGTATTCATTAGCTATTGACCCAATTCATCAAATAATTAGTTGCTCTTCGTTAAATGTGTCAAAAGCTAACAATTTCAATTTGGCAAAAAAGAAAAATATACCCCTATTACGAAAACAAAAAAAATTAGGAAATTTGAAAAAAGTCATATACCCCGTTCGAATCCTACTATGCCACATAGCTCATAAGAAGCGTGAATTCATTAGCTATTGACCCAATTCATCAAATAATTAGTTGCTCTTCGTTAAATGTGTCAAAAGCTAACAATTTCAATTTGGCAAAAAAGAAAAATATACCCCTATTACGAAAACAAAAAAAATTAGGAAATTTGAAAAAAGTCATATACCCCGTTCGAATCCTACTATGCCACATAGCTCATTAGAAGCGTGTATTCATTAGCTATTGACCCAATTCATCAACTAATTAGTTGCTCTTCGTTAAATGTGTCAAAAGCTAACAATTTCAATTTGGCAAAAAAGCCAAATATACCCCTATTACGAAAAAAAAAAAATTAGGAAATTTGAAAAAAGTCATATACCCCGTTCGAATCCTACTATGCCACATAGCTCATTAGAAGCGTGTATTCATTAGCTATTGACCCAATTCATCAACTAATTAGTTGCTCTTCGTTAAATGTGTCAAAAGCTAACAATTTTAATTTGGCAAAAAAGCCAAATATACCCCTATTACGAAAAAAAAAATTAGGAAATTTGAAAAAAGTCATATACCCCGTTCGAATCCTACTATGCCACATAGCTCATTAGAAGCGTGTATTCATTAGCTATTGACCCAATTCATCAAATAATTAGTTGCTCTTCGTTAAATGTGTCAAAAGCTAACAATTTCAATTTGGCAAAAAAGCCCAATATACCCCTATTACGAAAAAAAAATTAGGAAATTTGAAAAAATCATATACCTCGTTCGAATCCTACTATGCCACATAGCTCATTAGAAGCGTGTATTCATTAGCTATTGACCCAATTCATCAAATAATTAGTTGCTCTTCGCTAAATGTGTCAAAAGCTAACAATTTCAATTTGGCAAAAAAGTAAAATATACCCCTAGTACGAACAAAAAAATTAGGAAATTTGAAAAAAGTCATATACCCCGTTCGAATCCTACTATGCCACATAGCTCATTAGAAGCGTGTATTCATTAGCTATTGACCCAATTCATCAAAAATTAGTTGCTCTTCGTTAAATGTGTCAAAAGCTAACAATTTCAATTTGGCAAAAAAGCCAAATATACCCCTAGTACGAACAAAAAAATTTGGAAATTTGAAAAAAGTCATATACCCCGTTCGAATCCTACTATGCCACATAGCTCATTAGAAGCGTGTATTCATTAGCTATTGACCCAATTCATCAAATAATTAGTTGCTCTTCGTTAAATGTGTCAAAAGCTAACAATTTCAATTTGGCAAAAAAGCCAAATATACCCCTAGTACGAACAAAAAAATTTGGAAATTTGAAAAAAGTCATATACCCCGTTCGAATCCTACTATGCCACATAGCTCATTAGAAGCGTGTATTCATTAGCTATTGACCCAATTCATCAAATAATTAGTTGCTCTTCGTTAAATGTGTCAAAAGCTAACAATTTCAATTTGGCAAAAAAGCCAAATATACCCCTATTACGAAAACAAAAAAAATTAGGAAATTTGAAAAAAGTCATATACCCCGTTCGAATCCTACTATGCCACATAGCTCATAAGAAACGTGAATTCATTAGCTATTGACCCAATTCATCAAATAATTAGTTGCTCTTCGTTAAATGTGTCAAAAGCTAACAATTTCAATTTGGCAAAAAAGCCAAATATACCCCTATTACGAAAAAAAAAATTAGGAAATTTGAAAAAAGTCATATACCCCGTTCGAATCCTACTATGCCACATAGCTCATTAGAAGCGTGTATTCATTAGCTATTGACCCAATTCATCAAATAATTAGTTGCTCTTCGTTAAATGTGTCAAAAGCTAACAATTTCAATTTGGCAAAAAAGCCAAATATACCCCTATTACGAAAAAAAAAAAATTAGGAAATTTGAAAAAAGTCATATACCCCGTTCGAATCCTACTATGCCACATAGCTCATTAGAAGCGTGCATTCATTAGCTATTGACCCAATTCATCAAATAATTAGTTGCTCTTCGCTAAATGTGTCAAAAGCTAACAATTTCAATTTGGCAAAAAAGCCAAATATACCCCTATTACGAAAAAAAAAATTAGGAAATTTGAAAAAAGTCATATACCCCGTTCGAATCCTTTTATGCCACATAGCTCATTAGAAGCGTGTATTCATTAGCTATTGACCCAATTCATCAAATAATTAGTTGCTCTTCGTTAAATGTGTCAAAAGCTAACAATTTCAATTTGGCAAAAAAGCCAAATATACCCCTATTACGAAAAAAAAAATTAGGAAATTTGAAAAAAGTCATATACCCCGTTCGAATCCTACTATGCCACATAGCTCATTAGAAGCGTGTATTCATTAGCTATTGACCCAATTCATCAAATAATTAGTTGCTCTTCGTTAAATGTGTCAAAAGCTAACAATTTCAATTTGGCAAAAAAGCCAAATATACCCCTATTACGAAAAAAAAAATTAGGAAATTTGAAAAAAGTCATATACCCCGTTCGAATCCTTTTATGCCACATAGCTCATTAGAAGCGTGTATTCATTAGCTATTGATCAAATTCATCAAATAATTAGTTGCTCTTCGTTAAATGTGTCAAAAGCTAACAATTTCAATTTGGCAAAAAAGCCAAATATACCCCTATTACGAAAAAAAAAATTAGGAAATTTGAAAAAAGTCATATACCCCGTTCGAATCCTACTATGCCACATAGCTCATTAGAAGCGTGTATTCATTAGCTATTGACCCAATTCATCAAATAATTAGTTGCTCTTCGTTAAATGTGTCAAAAGCTAACAATTTCAATTTGGCAAAAAAGCCAAATATACCCCTATTACGAAAAAAAAAAAATTTGGAAATTTGAAAAAAGTCATATACCCCGTTCGAATCCTACTATGCCACATAGCTCATTAGAAGCGTGTATTCATTAGCTATTGACCCAATTCAAAAAGCCACATTGGCTTTTGAAGGATTTTTTTTGCGCATACCAATCACTGATTTAATTGCTCTGGGAAAATGTACTTTTTTTTTCGATCGGACAAGCCGTTCGCCCACAATTTCAAATTTGCGTTTTTTTGTAACGGTCAGTTCGCTATAAAACTCTTTTGTTTTTCAAGGAAAACCAAAAAAAATATTAAAAAAATAATAAAAAATTAACCAATTCGAATTTTACTACGCCACATATCTTAAAAGAAGCGTATATTTGTAGGCTACTACCCGCTTCAATCAACTATTGTGTCGCTCTTCTCTAAATGGGCCAAAAACAGTAAAATAAAACCACCAAAAACAAACACTTTGAAAAATTAAAAAAAATAGATTCCGTTACAATTCTACTAATCCATATAGATCAAAAGAAGCGTTTGTTCATTACCTATCAACACATATAATAAAATGATTTTTTGCTCTTCTCTTAATGAGGCAAAAAGTAAAAAGTTTATTTTACCACCAAAAAAGTTAGCTAAAAATACAAAAACAAAAATGTTCAAAAAACTAAAAGTCATATACCCCGTTCGAATCCTACTATGCCACATAGCTCATTAGAAGCGTGTATTCATTAGCTATTGACCCAATTCATCAACTAATTAGTTGCTCTTCGTTAAATGTGTCAAAAGCTAACAATTTCAATTTGGCAAAAAAGCCAAATATACCCCTATTACGAAAAAAAAAAAATTAGGAAATTTGAAAAAAGTCATATACCCCGTTCGAATCCTACTATGCCACATAGCTCATTAGAAGCGTGTATTCATTAGCTATTGACCCAATTCATCAAATAATTAGTTGCTCTTCGCTAAATGTGTCAAAAGCTAACAATTTCAATTTGGCAAAAAAGCCAAATATACCCCTAGTACGAAAAAAAAAATTTGGAAATTTGAAAAAAGTCATATACCCCGTTCGAATCCTACTATGCCACATAGCTCATTAGAAGCGTGTATTCATTAGCTATTGACCCAATTCAAAAAGCCACATTGGCTTTTAAAGGATTTTTTTTGCGCATACCAATCACTGATTTAATTGCTCTGGGAAAATGTACTTTTTTTTCGATCGGACAAGCCGTTCGCCCACAATTTCAAATTTGCGTTTTTTTGTAACGGTCAGTTCGCTATAAAACTCTTTTGTTTTTCAAGGAAAACCAAAAAAAATATTAAAAAAATAATAAAAAATTAACCAATTCGAATTTTACTACGCCACATATCTTAAAAGAAGCGTATATTTGTAGGCTACTACCCGCTTCAATCAACTATTGTGTCGCTCTTCTCTAAATGGGCCAAAAACAGTAAAATAAAACCACCAAAAACAAACACTTTGAAAAATTAAAAAAAATAGATTCCGTTACAATTCTACTAATCCATATAGATCAAAAGAAGCGTTTGTTCATTACCTATCAACACATATAATAAAATGATTTTTTGCTCTTCTCTTAATGAGGCAAAAAGTAAAAAGTTTATTTTACCACCAAAAAAGTTAGCTAAAAATACAAAAACAAAAATGTTCAAAAAACTAAAAGTCATATACCCCGTTCGAATCCTACTATGCCACATAGCTCATTAGAAGCGTGTATTCATTAGCTATTGACCCAATTCATCAACTAATTAGTTGCTCTTCGTTAAATGTGTCAAAAGCTAACAATTTCAATTTGGCAAAAAAGCCAAATATACCCCTATTACGAAAAAAAAAAAATTAGGAAATTTGAAAAAAGTCATATACCCCGTTCGAATCCTACTATGCCACATAGCTCATTAGAAGCGTGTATTCATTAGCTATTGACCCAATTCATCAACTAATTAGTTGCTCTTCGTTAAATGTGTCAAAAGCTAACAATTTTAATTTGGCAAAAAAGCCAAATATACCCCTATTACGAAAAAAAAAATTAGGAAATTTGAAAAAAGTCATATACCCCGTTCGAATCCTACTATGCCACATAGCTCATTAGAAGCGTGTATTCATTAGCTATTGACCCAATTCATCAAATAATTAGTTGCTCTTCGTTAAATGTGTCAAAAGCTAACAATTTCAATTTGGCAAAAAAGCCCAATATACCCCTATTACGAAAAAAAAATTAGGAAATTTGAAAAAATCATATACCTCGTTCGAATCCTACTATGCCACATAGCTCATTAGAAGCATGTATTCATTAGCTATTGACCCAATTCATCAAATAATTAGTTGCTCTTCGCTAAATGTGTCAAAAGCTAACAATTTCAATTTGGCAAAAAAGTAAAATATACCCCTAGTACGAACAAAAAAATTAGGAAATTTGAAAAAAGTCATATACCCCGTTCGAATCCTACTATGCCACATAGCTCATTAGAAGCGTGTATTCATTAGCTATTGACCCAATTCATCAAAAATTAGTTGCTCTTCGTTAAATGTGTCAAAAGCTAACAATTTCAATTTGGCAAAAAAGCCAAATATACCCCTAGTACGAACAAAAAAATTTGGAAATTTGAAAAAAGTCATATACCCCGTTCGAGTCCTACTATGCCACATAGCTCATTAGAAGCGTGTATTCATTAGCTATTGACCCAATTCATCAAATAATTAGTTGCTCTTCGTTAAATGTGTCAAAAGCTAACAATTTCAATTTGGCAAAAAAGCCAAATATACCCCTAGTACGAACAAAAAAATTTGGAAATTTGAAAAAAGTCATATACCCCGTTCGAATCCTACTATGCCACATAGCTCATTAGAAGCGTGTATTCATTAGCTATTGACCCAATTCATCAAATAATTAGTTGCTCTTCGTTAAATGTGTCAAAAGCTAACAATTTCAATTTGGCAAAAAAGAAAAATATACCCCTATTACGAAAACAAAAAAAATTAGGAAATTTGAAAAAAGTCATATACCCCGTTCGAATCCTACTATGCCACATAGCTCATAAGAAGCGTGAATTCTTTAGCTATTGACCCAATTCATCAAATAATTAGTTGCTCTTCGTTAAATGTGTCAAAAGCTAACAATTTCAATTTGGCAAAAAAGCCAAATATACCCCTATTACGAAAAAAAAAAAATTAGGAAATTTGAAAAAAGTCATATACCCCGTTCGAATCCTTTTATGCCACATAGCTCATTAGAAGCGTGTATTCATTAGCTATTGACCCAATTCATCAAATAATTAGTTGCTCTTCGTTAAATGTGTCAAAAGCTAACAATTTCAATTTGGCAAAAAAGCCAAATATACCCCTATTACGAAAAAAAAAATTAGGAAATTTGAAAAAAGTCATATACCCCGTTCGAATCCTACTATGCCACATAGCTCATTAGAAGCGTGTATTCATTAGCTATTGACCCAATTCATCAAATAATTAGTTGCTCTTCGTTAAATGTGTCAAAAGCTAACAATTTCAATTTGGCAAAAAAGCCAAATATACCCCTATTACGAAAAAAAAAAATTAGGAAATTTGAAAAAAGTCATATACCCCGTTCGAATCCTACTATGCCACATAGCTCATTAGAAGCGTGTATTCATTAGCTATTGACCCAATTCATCAAATAATTAGTTGCTCTTCGCTAAATGTGTCAAAAGCTAACAATTTCAATTTGGCAAAAAAGCCAAATATACCCCTATTACGAAAAAAAAAATTAGGAAATTTGAAAAAAGTCATATACCCCGTTCGAATCCTTTTATGCCACATAGCTCATTAGAAGCGTGTATTCATTAGCTATTGACCCAATTCATCAAATAATTAGTTGCTCTTCGTTAAATCTGTCAAAAGCTAACAATTTCAATTTGGCAAAAAAGCCAAATATACCCCTATTACGAAAAAAAAAATTAGGAAATTTGAAAAAAGTCATATACCCCGTTCGAATCCTACTATGCCACATAGCTCATTAGAAGCGTGTATTCATTAGCTATTGACCCAATTCATCAAATAATTAGTTGCTCTTCGTTAAATGTGTCAAAAGCTAACAATTTCAATTTGGCAAAAAAGCCAAATATACCCCTATTACGAAAAAAAAAATTAGGAAATTTGAAAAAAGTCATATACCCCGTTCGAATCCTTTTATGCCACATAGCTCATTAGAAGCGTGTATTCATTAGCTATTGACCCAATTCATCAAATAATTAGTTGCTCTTCGTTAAATGTGTCAAAAGCTAACAATTTCAATTTGGCAAAAAAGCCAAATATACCCCTATTACGAAAAAAAAAATTAGGAAATTTGAAAAAAGTCATATACCCCGTTCGAATCCTACTATGCCACATAGCTCATTAGAAGCGTGTATTCATTAGCTATTGACCCAATTCATCAAATAATTAGTTGCTCTTCGTTAAATGTGTCAAAAGCTAACAATTTCAATTTGGCAAAAAAGCCAAATATACCCCTATTACGAAAAAAAAAAAATTTGGAAATTTGAAAAAAGTCATATACCCCGTTCGAATCCTACTATGCCACATAGCTCATTAGAAGCGTGTATTCATTAGCTATTGACCCAATTCAAAAAGCCACATTGGCTTTTGAAGGATTTTTTTTGCGCATACCAATTACTGATTTAATTGCTCTGGGAAAATGTACCTTTTTTTTCGATCGTTTTTTTGTAACGGTCAGTTCGCTATAAAACTCTTTTGTTTTTCAAGGAAAACCAAAAAAAATATTAAAAAAATAATAAAAAATTAACCAATTCGAATTTTACTACGCCACATATCTTAAAAGAAGCGTATATTTGTAGGCTACTACCCGCTTCAATCAACTATTGTGTCGCTCTTCTCTAAATGGGCCAAAAACAGTAAAATAAAACCACCAAAAACAAACACTTTGAAAAATTAAAAAAAATAGATTCCGTTACAATTCTACTAATCCATATAGATCAAATGAAGCGTTTGTTCATTACCTATCAACACATATAATAAAATGATTTTTTGCTCTTCTCTTAATGAGGCAAAAAGTAAAAAGTTTATTTTACCACCAAAAAAGTTAGCTAAAAATACAAAAACAAAAATGTTCAAAAAACTAAAAGTCATATACCCCGTTCGAATCCTACTATGCCACATAGCTCCTTAGAAGCGTGTATTCATTAGCTATTGACCCAATTCATCAAATAATTAGTTGCTCTTCGTTAAATGTGTCAAAAGCTAACAATTTCAATTTGGCAAAAAAGCCAAATATACCCCTATTACGAAAAAAAAAATTAGGAAATTTGAAAAAAGTCATATACCCCGTTCGAATCCTACTATGCCACATAGCTCATTAGAAGCGTGTATTCATTAGCTATTGACCCAATTCATCAAATAATTAGTTGCTCTTCGTTAAATGTGTCAAAAGCTAACAATTTCAATTTGGCAAAAAAGCCAAATATACCCCTAGTACGAACAAAAAAATTAGGAAATTTGAAAAAAGTCATATACCCCGTTCGAATCCTACTATGCCACATAGATCATTAGAAGCGTGTATTCATTAGCTATTGACCCAATTCATCAAATAATTAGTTGCTCTTCGTTAAATGTGTCAAAAGCTAACAATTTCAATTTGGCAAAAAAGCCAAATATACCCCTAGTACGAAAAAAAAAATTTGCAAATTTGAAAAAAGTCATATACCCCGTTCGAATCCTACTATGCCACATAGCTCATTAGAAGCGTGTATTCATTAGCTATTGACCCAATTCATCAAATAATTAGTTGCTCTTCGTTAAATGTGTCAAAAGCTAACAATTTCAATTTGGCAAAAAAGCCAAATATACCCCTAGTACGAAAAAAAAAATTTGGAAATTTGAAAAAAGTCATATACCCCGTTCGAATCCTACTATGCCACATAGCTCATTAGAAGCGTGTATTCATTAGCTATTGACCCAATTCATCAAATAATTAGTTGCTCTTCGTTAAATGTGTCAAAAGCTAACAATTTCAATTTGGCAAAAAAGCCAAATATACCCCTAGTACGAAAAAAAAAATTTGGAAATTTGAAAAAAGTCATATACCCCGTTCGAATCCTACTATGCCACATAGCTCATTAGAAGCGTGTATTCATTAGCTATTGACCCAATTCATCAAATAATTAGTTGCTCTTCGTTAAATGTGTCAAAAGCTAACAATTTCAATTTGGCAAAAAAGCCAAATATACCCCTATTACGAAATAAAAAATTAGGAAATTTGAAAAAAGTCATATACCCCGTTCGAATCCTACTATGCCACATAGCTCATTACAAGCGTGTATTCATTAGCTATTGACCCAATTCATCAAATAATTAGTTGCTCTTCGTTAAATGTGTCAAAAGCTAACAATTTCAATTTGGCAAAAAAGCCAAATATACCCCTATTACGAAAAAAAAAATTAGGAAATTTGAAAAAAGTCATATACCCCGTTCGAATCCTACTATGCCACATAGCTCATTAGAAGCGTGTATTCATTAGCTATTGACCCAATTCATCAAATAATTAGTTGCTCTTCGTTAAATGTGTCAAAAGCTAACAATTTCAATTTGGCAAAAAAGCCAAATATACCCCTAGTACGAAAAAAAAAATTTGGAAATTTGAAAAAAGTCATATACCCCGTTCGAATCCTACTATGCCACATAGCTCATTAGAAGCGTGTATTCATTAGCTATTGACCCAATTCATCAAAAATTAGTTGCTCTTCGCTAAATGTTTAAAAAGCTAACAATTTCAATTTGGCAAAAAAATTTTTTCGAGAAAAACTTAGAGTCCTGAATAACATGGTAACCCACAAAGTATGCATCAGTTTTGGACTGTTGTAAATCGTTTCCAGCAATTCGTATAAATCCTGAAAGTGTGCAATACCCATACGGTAAAATTTAGCCAGCCCTGAACGTATGCATTGCATTTAACTTCGAAATATTCATTCATGTACCGGCTGATTAAAAATGGAGCCAAACTCCACCTGGCGCCATCTATATCTTTACTCCGCAGCTGACAGCGAATAATCGCATCACTCAACTGTAGTGGATAGTGTTACCAGCAAACTAGTATTCTTTCGAGTTTTATGTTTCTCAACTCTACAGCTATTTATTAGATTCCCTTACAACGCCTCTACGATTGGCCTGCAATTACAACAATTACGCTCTACTTGAACTCGAGACTCACAATAGTTGTTGTAATCGCGTGCTGAAAATCGTACCTTACTCTGCTTTGCTGAGATCAAAGCTAAAAAAAAAACCTGATGTTGTTCATTTAAACATCGCGTAAAGATTAACGCAGCCTCTATATGTGGCTTACCTGAAATTGTTATTTATAAAAATTTTTCCGCGGTAACTTTACTAAACGAGGTTTGTGTCTAGTAATGTAATAATTTCAAACTATCTGGAACAATTCCGAAATTTCTTCGAAAGGACTGTTGAAATATTATATCAACTGCAATAGGATAGAGCGCGACAACGTCAATGTCAAAAAAAAAGAAGAAAAAGTCAAGTGACAGCTAAAAAACATATACATATGTTGAATTTGGAATAATTTATGGGGAAGGGAGGAGGTAGGTACCAATTTTATGTAATGCTATTTAGAAGATATAAGGAAAGAAATGCTTTATGATTGTTGTTGAATGGAGTTATAAGATTTCTAGACTAAATATTTAATTTATTTAAGTCTGAAGCTAAAACAAAAAGTTTTTTGAGAAAATAGAAGTACAAAATTTGGGTTTTTTTATTTTTTACTTTAGACAAATTGCGAAAAAAGACACAAATTCGCAAAAATATTTATCCATCCATGTCCGTACTCATAAGTAAGTATAGTCTGGCTTTGTAGCACCTATTTCATTTGACAAAATGGTTTCCAAAAACAATTAGCCTCCACAACTTCGAACACACATTGTCTTTTAATATGGTAACACTTATTTCCCAGATTTCAGATTTCGTGTGGCAAATCGAACACAAGAAGTAATCTGACTGTGTTTTGTTGCTGTTAGTAGAGTAGCTGCCAAATTGTGTTTAGGTAAATTTATTTTTTTTGTGAATATTTCCTTTGTAGGCGAAATGTCAAATCAGATGTAGATGTGTATTGGTAAATCTGAAGCAACTCTGAGAAAAAATCCGGACTCGCAAAAGTGCTCTGAAATCTGAAAAAGATTGCATTTTTTTACCAAACGAATATAAAAAGTGATCTGAGAGCAAAAAAAGTGCTCTAAGAGCTCCCAATCGAATACCACACAAATACTATAGAATAGACTACAACCTGAACGATAAAGGTGAGTGGTGAGGGAAAGTAAGTGTCCAGTTGTAGATTTGAGATATAGATGCCGCTAGGCACCAAACTGGGCTGGGGATGAAAACTCATTGAAATATCAAATTACACTTTTCAGCTGCATTCAGCTTTTTGTGACATTTCAAAATTATTTTTAAAATAAATTCGTTTGGAAACATTTGATTGCTTTGCAAACAGTTGTTGCAGTACAATTTTTGTTATTTTTTACAAGCTGCTCTTGCCAAATTGAAATTATTAGCTTTTTAAACATTTAGCGAAGAGCAACTAATTATTTGATGAATTGGGTCAATAGCTAATGAATACACGCTTCTAATGAGCTATGTGGCATAGTAGGATTCGAACGGGGTATATGACTTTTAGTTTTTTGAACATTTTTGTTTTTGTATTTTTAGCTAACTTTTTTGGTGGTAAAATAAACTTTTTACTTTTTGCCTCATTAAGAGAAGAGCAAAAAATCATTTTATTATATGTGTTGATAGGTAATGAACAAACGCTTCTTTTGATCTATATGGATTAGTAGAATTGTAACGGAATCTATTTTTTTTAATTTTTCAAAGTGTTTGCTTTTGGTGGTTTTATTTTACTGTTTTTGGCCCATTTAGAGAAGAGCGACACAATAGTTGATTGAAGCGGGTAGTAGCCTACAAATATACGCTTCTTTTAAGATATGTGGCGTAGTAAAATTCGAATTGGTTAATTTTTTATTATTTTTTTAATATTTTTTTTGGTTTTCCTTGAAAAACAAAAGAGTTTTATAGCGAACTGACCGTTACAAAAAAACGCAAATTTGAAATTGTGGGCGAACGGCTTGTCCGATCGAAAAAAAAGTACATTTTCCCAGAGCAATTAAATCAGTGATTGGTATGCGCAAAAAAAATCCTTCAAAAGCCAATGTGGCGGTTCCAGCTTTACCGGTAAGCTAGGACCGCCACAAAATCTCCCACTTCCCGAAGAGCAAAAAAATCAAGAATAGAGCAATTAAATAGCAATTAAATAGCAATTAAATCCCATGTAGTTTGTTTTTCGAAATTCGAATGTGGCGGTTCCAGCTTTACCCACGTCCACACAATCACATGGCCAGACTAAAAATGGATCACAAAAAATTAATTGATTTTTTCGCATTCGAACTCCGAGTTGTTTTTTTTTCGTTCCTTAAAAGGTATATGCAGACCAGCCAAACACTTGATAAACAATTAAATACCTACATATTTCATAAATATTTCTTAAACATTTATAAAACAAAACAATTTTTATGAAATGTTTTGCTGGTTTGAATCTGGACACCAAAAAAATATTTATGAAATGTTTCACAGTTTCCCAATCGTGATGAGAAATAATTTTTGTTTTACAAGTTTCCCTGCAGAAAGTGAGCGCTGTTTTTCGATTATTTTTTTGTAAATAAAATACAAATGTCAAGAAAAGCTTGGAATACCTACCTAATAAGAAAGTAATGAATGAATCAATTATTTGAATTAAATCGCGTGTCACGTAATTCCCGAGACCAAAATTACAATAATAAAAACTTTACTCGCTGCTAATTATAATCCTACCATAAAAGGATGAAATTGAAATATTTCACAAACATTTTAGATTATTTTATTTAGAAATCTTTTACAAATGTTTATGAAATGTGTCCGATTTGCTTCAGAAACATTTCATAAACATTTCTGAAATGTTTGGCTGGTCTGGACACACCTTAATATGCCAAGATAAACTCAAGTGCTAGCTGCAAAATATTGTTCATGTGTTGCATATTATATGTATATAAAATAAATAATTTTTTTTAAAAAATATGGAAAAGAAAAAGTGCAAATTTGATTCAAATATGGTATGGACATTGCAAGTGAAATGACATGTGCCTTGTGTGACGTCACGTTGAGCAGAATATTTGCAATATGGCTGGTGGCAATATGAAGTTGTAATACCGATTTATTATCCGCTTTGTTTTTGAAAGCAACTGTTGACACAATTCAGAAATTAAACTTTTCAATGATCCGTATTGTTTTATTATCGTGATCTAATCCGGATCAGATCACGCTGATAATAAAATACGGCAATTCTTTCTTTCGTATGCAGATACGTAATTAAAAACAAGTAAAAGTGTTATCATCGGCCTGGCCGATGCTTTGATACCCTCCACGGCATACAAGTCATGCAAAATACCAGAACTACTTGACCGACATAGCCCATTTTTAATACCAACCTAACGACGATAGAAGAAGTCCTTTCACAAAACTTCATTCACCAAGGTTGATTCCTTTGGACGCTATCGTGTTTTCAACGGAAAGAGGGACACATGGGTCTTATATTGGGTTTGTATGGGAGGTACCAGAACTACTTGACCGACATAGCCAATTTTGAATACCAACCTGACGCCGACAAAAAGAAGTCCTTTCACAAAATTTCGTTCACCTACGTCAATTACTTTGGGCGCCATCGTGCTTTCAACAGACAGAGAGACACATGGGTCCAATATTGGTTTTGCATGGAAGGTACCAGAACTACTTGACCGACATAGCTCATTTTCAACACCAATCTGACGCCGATAAAAAGAAGTCCTTATACCGAATTTCGTTCACCTACGTCAATTACTTTGAGCGCTATCGTGCTTTTAACAGACAGAGATACACATGCGTCCAATATTGGTTTTGTATGGGAGGTACCAGAACTACTTGACCGACATAGCCCATTTTCAATACCAACCTGACGCCGATAAAAAGAAGTCCTTTCACCAAATTTCGTTCACCTACGTCAATTACTTTGGGCGCTATCGTGCTTTCAACAGACAGACAGACAGACAGACAGACAGACAGACAGACAGACAGACAGACAGACAGACAGACAGACAGACAGACAGACAGACGGACATGGCTAAATCGATTCAGAATGTGATCCTGATTCAGAATATATATACTTTATGAGGTCTCCGGTGACTCCTTCTTGGCGTTACAAATGTATTGGCAAAGTGAATATACCTTCCTCTGGAGGGTATAACAAGCAAAAGTGTTATCATCGGCCTGGCCGATGCTTTGATACCCTCCACTGCATAAAAGTCATGCAAAATACCAGAACTACTTGACCGACATAGCCCATTTTTAATACCAACCTAACGACGATAAAAGAAGTATTTCACAAAACTTCATTCACCTAGGTTGATTCCTTTGGACGCTATCGTGTTTTCAACGGAAAGAGGGACACATGGGTCTAATATTGGTTTTGTATGGGAGGTACCAGAAGTACTTGACCGACATAGCCCATTTTCAATACCAACCTGACGCCGATAAAAAGAAGTCCTTTCACCAAATTTCATTCACCTACGTCGATTACTTTGGGCGCCATCGTGCTTTCAACAGACAGAGAGACACATGGGTCCAATATTGGTTTTGTATGGGAGGTACCAGAACTACTTGACCGACATAGCCCGTTTTCAATATCAACTAGACGCCGATAAAAAGAAGTCCTTTCACCAAATTTCATTCACCTACGTCAATTACTTTGGGGGCTATAGTGCTTTCAACAGACAGGCAGACAGACAGACAGACAAACGGACATGGCTAAATCGATTCAGAATGTGATCCTGATTCAGAATATATATACTTTATGAGGTCTCCGGTGACTTCTTCTTGGCGTTACAAATGTATTGGCAAAGTGAATATTCCTTCCTGTGGAGGGTATAATAAGTAAAATCAAATCATCAACTGACCTGTACCTTTATACCCACTACGACTCCACAGAAAATTAACCTCTTCAAGGTAGCAATTTTCTTTTTTAAGGGGGATGGGATGTAGTATCCACGCTACATATCCCACAGTATCCCATCACATTATCTCTGTTTTCCCACACAACTCCTTTCACAGCAACATCCATTATGCTATCTTTACCCTAAACTCAATCTTTCGTCATTCCAATATGTCATACGTCCACATAAAATATAAAACAAATGACCTACAAATGTGTCGGCACTAGGTCACTATCAGACCAATACAGCATTTCGCTTGCGCATTCGACTTCAATTCCGTAAACATCAAAATGCAACCCTTGCATATTGGTACCCAAGCAACATACTCATCAGACACACTCATACGAAATACTACATACTACGAGTACGAGTATACTATGAGTATCGTGTATCAATGAATGGTGACGTATGGCGACCGCTGGGAACGCGAAACGGAACACAAGTGCTAATGACATGGGTAATGCTGATAGCGCATTGACTCATTTTGGGTATAACTCAGAATGGTTGAAGTGCCAATGACATGTTGCAACACATTGATGGCATAGCGTATATTGTTGGACACTATGATTACGAAAATAGGTTTTTGGGATAATAAATGCCTTGGGTTGCTGCTTCTAAGTGATTGGAGGGGAATTTAACTGAACTAAAATCAGTATAAAAAGGAGTGGTTGGAAAGGTCAGACAGAGAGTTGTTAAAGAAATTTCAATAAGTAAAGGTTCCAGCCTCGCTATAGACAGCGGACCTAGTACTATTTTAATAAATAATTAAATACAGAGACTTGTAAAACCGATTTCAATAAGTAAAGGTTGTAGTCTCGCTATAAACAGCGGACCTAGTACTATTTTAAATAGATAATTAAATAAAAATAAAATTAAGGTCTTTTCTCTCACTCCGGGAACTTGCTCTTCTCCTGCGAAAACAGGAAAGCACGGCAAATTATATCGTCACAACAGGACTTCTCGAGAGGTTGAGGGATACACGATCGGCGAAGGTTCTGGCAGTTTGTTGCGTTTGTAGCCGTTCAACGTTGAATCTCCTCACAGCATTTCCCCGTTGTTGTGGCGTCTGGGATGTCCGCATTCGTATCTTGGCTACAGCAAGGTAGTGGTCCGAGTCCTTGTTGGCCGCTCGGAAAGTTCGGACATCTAGTATATTGGAGGAGTGCCCTGCGTCGATCGCAACATGGTCAATTTGACTGACGGTTTGATGGTCCGGTGACCGCCATGTTCCTTTGTGAATGTTGAGGTGTGGAAACCGTGTGCTAGCTATAGTAACAATATGCCCCGCAGCAAAATCAATTAGACTAAGTCCGTTTCCGGACGTGGTGTCGTGTAGGCTGTGCTTTCCAATTGTCGTACCAAAGATGTCCTCCTTTCCTATTTTGCCATTAAAATCACCTAAGACAATTTTAACGTCATACTTAGGACATTGCTCGTATGTTTTGTCGAGAAGCTCGTAGAAACTTTCTTTGGTAGCATCGTCCGTGTCTTCTGTGGGGGCGTGAGCGCATATAAGGCTGATGTTGGCGAATTTAGCCATGATGCGGATTGTTGTAAGACGTTCACTGACGTGTCGAAAGCTCAAGACTTCTTGCCCAAGTCTGCCGCTTACAACGAATCCACATCCAAATAGACGCTGCTTCTGTTCCCTGTAGCAATCACCGTAGTAGATATCACAGTTTTTCATCCTTCTTTTCTTTTAGAAGTTTGGAAGACCTCGTTCATAACTCCAGTTTTTAAATCTGGATCCAAACATGATATTACCAATTATCGTGCAATTTGCTATTTGAAAAAATTATTGATGAGAAACTTACACCTCTCGTAAAGGGAGTAATCTAGCATTTTCAACATGGATTTGTATCTGGTAGATCTACTTCTACAAATCTCGCAATCTGTTGTAACATGGTACTGAATAACCTTGAAAAAGGATTCCAATGTGATGTAGTTTATACTGACTTTGCCAAAGCTTTTGACGGCGTTAATCACAGTGCTTTAATTTCCAAACTTAAAAGATTTGGATTTCATTCCAACTTTCTAGAGTGGATTCGCTTCTATCTCACGGATCGTATTCAGTATGTTTGTATAAAAGATGTGCTTTCATCACCAGTTTATGTGCCTCAGGGTAGTCACTTAGGCCCTTTACTTTTCCTTTTATTTATTAACGACATGCCCGATCTGTTTTTGAATTCTCAGTGTCTGATGTTTGCTGATGATCTAAAAGTGTTTCGACATATTCAGTCTGAAGAATACTGCATCCTTTTAAAAGACTTTCTTTGTGGTGTTTAAATGTCAAAGCATATCATTTTGTCGTAACCTCTCCCCAGTATCATATACGTACATGATCGATAATATCCCACTGTCTATTATCTCCTCTAAAAAAGACCTAGGATTTATATTTGACAAAAAACACGATGTCTGTAAGCATATTGACTTCGTGGTTTCGAAGAGTAATTCTATGCTGGCTTTTATATTACGGAACTCTAAAGATTTTCATGATCCGCCTACTCTTAAATGTCCATTCTTTGCTTTTGTCAGGTCTAATCTTGAGTACTGTAGTATAGTACGGAATAAATTTTATGAAGTACATTTCAGTAGAATTGAGAAGATCCAAAAACGTTTTACTAGAGCTGCTGTTCGTAGATTAAGGTGGAATATCAAAATGCCATCGTATGAGACTAGATGCAAATTATTTGGTATCTTACTTCTATTTAAGCGTAGGCAATATTTTTCACTTATATTCATTCGGGACATGATAAACAACCATATCGACTGCCCTTTTCTTTTATCATCAATTGGTTTTTTATGGTCCTTCTAGAATCCTTAGGAATCGATTTTTATTTTATGTTCCTTATCATAGAGTTAACTATGGTTGTAATGAACCAATTACCAGATGCCTAAGAGAATCTAATAATTAATGTAGTGTTTGCGTTTGATTTCAACAGGGACTCATTTAAGAATAAACTAATTTTAACATTAGGCTTTGGTGGTAGTATATAAGTATTATAATTTTGTATTAAGTAATGTAGCGAGAGCAGTGAGTGTTCTCATTTGATGAATATAATAAAACTAAAACTGAACAATGTGCATTGTACAATGTACACAACTTAAAAAAAACATATCACAAAAAATCGCTTAGCTCACGGATACTTAATTTGGTTTACTCTCCCTCCAAACTCATTTGGTTCTTTTCTCATTAAAAATAAAAAGCGTCATGGAAAAATGACATTGATATCCATTTCTAACCAAACACATCCCTAAAAGATCAAGATACGTACCTACAAAACCCAATTAAAGTCCTTTTGCATAGTTGTTCTTCTGTAACTAATGGGCTTTTGTGTCAACAAATATTTCCAAATAGCTGATGATCGAATGCAATTCCCGGAAACTGAATAAAAAATGAAATATCACCAAGTTATTTGGCAAACAAGATTTGTGTTTCCAGGTACAATTGGAGGTAAATATTGCAATACTATTGCAGTACACATTTCTTTTTTACAACAACCAACCTTGTGTTTTTTTATGATAAAAATTATACATTAAACTCAGATATCCTGTACTCAAATATTACATTTTATATGCGAATTCTTAGGATCCCCAACGTGCAACCAAGATGCTATTTTGCCATTGGATAATTCTGAAAGAGTGGCATCTCAAACAATAGATAAATCAATTGATAATACCAATTCTTTGTGTGGTAACAGCATAGCAGAACGATTGGATTTGTCTTGCGATAGTGCAGTGAGCTCATTGGGTTCCGAGAGAGTTCCATCAACGTCGGACGGCGAATGGGGTGAAGGAAGCGACTCAGGGCAGGACTATCATCAAAATACCTACTATGGCCCCTATGACTATAGCTCAAGTAGTCGCAATTTTACTGCCCGGCGGATGCCAGTTGCTCAGAAAAAGTATCATATGTTTGGTAAACGATATTTTCAAGAGCAAGTATCAGAAACATCTATTATTCATTCAGCTATACAGTTCTTACACTCTACTAATTCTGTTAGCGAATGCGGTGGGATTGAAAATATTGTTGATAATGCAGCTTTTGATGACTGTACTGATGAAATGCTACCACTTTCAAACCTTAAGGACACTAGTAAATTAACTCATTCTATTGTAAAAACAGAACGAGATAAATTTGAGGAAAATGCAATAGCTTCTCAAACTATCCATGAAAACCCAACTCGACATAATCATACATATGCAGTAATAAACGAAACAGCCGCAAATTCTCGTTTTTTTCGTGATAACTCAGACCGCAATGATATTATATCTGATGTACATTTAACACGTGATGAAAAACGAGCTCGTAATCTGAATGTACCTATTCCTGTTCCAGACATAATAAATCTGCCAATGGATGAATTTAATGAACGTATTTCCAAGTTTGATCTTACCGAAAGTCAATTGTCGCTAATACGAGATATAAGAAGAAGAGGAAAAAATAAAGTAGCTGCGCAAAATTGCCGTAAAAGGAAACTCGACCAAATTCTTTCTCTAGAGGACGATGTTAAAGAAGTTCGTCGCCGGAAAGAAAAGTTAAATTACGATAGAGCATTTATAGCAACGGAGAAGAAAAGAATCGCAAACAAATTTGCCGTGTTACATCAACACATATTTCACGTAAAATGCACTATTTGAATATAAATTTAATTTTTTATTCCAACCCACTTGTATATTTTCTTTTCTTTTCAGTTTTTACGAGATGCTGAAGGAAATCCTTGTTCACCTTCCAAGTACAGTTTGCAGCAATCCTCAGATGGATCTATATATCTTTTGCCGAGGGATAGTTCAAAACGTGACTCCAATTTTCATATGTCAATTTTAATCAGTGCGAGTGAAACTAGTTCTTCTGATTTTGGCCGCCAGAGAAGGACGCAGCAAACTTATGTTCGAGAAAATTTAAGCGAATCCTCTTCAGTAACTCCGGGCAAACCGCCAAATAATATAGAGCACCAGGATGACTAATTACTTTATCCATAAAAATTTAATCCATGTTACGCGTGAAAGTCGTATATTTTGCTTAACTGTTTCATGCTCTTTAAATTTTCGGAAAAAATATTGCTTTTTATGATTTTTTATGTATGTTTTCCTATTATGTATTCCAATTAAAAAATACAAAATTTGGTAAACTCTGAGTTGTTGTTCTACAAAAAAAATTTCAGCCGTATTAAAGTCCGTCCAAATATAATATACCTCTACTTCCGAAGATATCTCTATCGATGGACGATCAAATCGACGTAGGACAGATTTTCACACAGCTTACAGCATCGTTGTTGGCCATCTCCCACGTACTGCAACTAAGTCATGACTTTTCAAGTTATTTTTTTATGACTAGGTTACACACGGTTGACAATTATAGGGCCAAGTCGGAAGGTTTAGTTTGTTGAGGATGCCGCCAAAAAAATGTTTCATTGAGGATTTCACGAACCGAGTTATTAACGTGTCTAATAGTCGATTTCTATGCTTTCGAGCACAATTTCTAGTTTGATCCTTAACTGTGGGAACTCCGAGGTCTCTATGGAGAATTGCATTTCTAATGCACCAAGGTACACTAAGGAATGATCTCAACAATTTATTTTAAAAAGCTTGTAAAATATTTAGATTTGTGACACTGGTACAACCCCATAATTGTATATCATACGTCTACACAGGCTTTAGCAATTACTTGTAAAGGGTTTTTCAATAGGGACGCTACAAAAGTAGAGCGACAGGGACAGCAAACGACGACGAATTTCTTGCCGCTCTTTTGACATTTCTCTTCAGTAAGGTTTGCCATTTCATGATGGAAAGATATACGACCCAATAACGAGTCGAAATTATTAAAATTTACTACCGAAATTCGGAATCAGTGGCCTCAACGTTAAGAGCGCTACGTCCAATAGCAGATCAACAATTGAGCGTCTATTGGAAACATTTTAATCCACATGCACAGTACAAAATGTTCCCGTGCCAGTGAGACAAAGAAGTGTCCGTAGTGTCGAGAATATTGCTGCCGCTGAAGCTTCAATTGAAGAAAGCCCAAATGTGTCTTCACACGTCGTTCTCAAGCGTTGTGCATCTCTGTGACGTCGTTGTGGCGAATTTTGCGAAAAGATCTTGGCCTACATCCTTACATGATTAAATTGACGCAAGAACTGAAACCGTTTGACCACCAGAAGCGTCGTATGTTCGTGAATTGGGCAACAACTTGAAAATGATTCGGATTTTCATCTAAAAATCATCTTCAGCGATAAGGCTCATTTCTGGCTGAATGGCTTCGTCAATAAACAAAATATGCGGTATTGTTCAGGCCATAAGTACTCCATGAGTTATCATTGCATCCCGAAAAAATTACGGTTTGGTGTGGTTTATGGGCCTGCGGCGTCATTGGGCCGTACTTCTTCCGTGATGATCAAGACCGGCACGTTACTGTGAATGGGAATCGCTACCGTTCAATGGTAACCGAATATTTTTGGCCCCAATTGGATGATATGGACTTGGAGGACATGTGGTTCCAACAGGACGGCGCCACAAGCCACACAGCGAATGTCACAATCAATTTATTGGAAACCAAGTTTGGAGAACGTGTTATCTCACGAAATGGTCCAGTCGCTTGGCCGTCTCTGCTATTTGACGCCGTTACACTATTTCCTGTGGGGCACCGTTAAGTCTATGGTCTATGCCAACGAGCCAGCGACGATTGATGAACTTCGTACGAATATCTAACGTGAAATTGCAGCAGTATCGGCTGATTTATGTTTGAAAACAGTCGAAAATTGGATTCAGCGTCTGGACTTCTGCAAGCGTGCCAGTGGTGGCCATGCAAAAGAAATCGAGTTCCATACATAATGGCTACTTTCACAGGAAAGAATTTCATTGATATCCAAAACCGTTTTTGTTTTATAAAAAAAAATTTTGTAGCGCTCTGATTGAAAAACCCTTCATAATAAAAGCTTTTTGTCAAGGTTAAGGTTGGAATATTAAACTAGTAACCATTAAAGATCTCCATATTTATATCTAAATTATTTGCATTTCTTTTTTACATGCGGTTTCCATTGCAACTTCGTGTATAGAGTTATACCGAAATGGTTGGACCGTATTTATAAATACAGACAAGTTATGTGTTTGCCAAAAGAAGTCATCCGATGTTGTTTGGCTCTAATTTTTTTCCAAATGAAAAACTTCAATTGTCTTTTTTGATTATGTTTATTTAGAATTTTATTGGACGAGTTGAGAAGATGATATCGGCCAAGTGAGCGCCGTCACAATTGTTGCCATACGGGCTCGTTTTATGGCATTTTTCATCTGTTGTCGTTTGTCCAGCGGCGTTCTCGAAAAAAAAAATGCCCGATGACTCGTCCAGCGTGAACAGCGCACGGACTGGACTTTGTACGGGAATATGCGCAAGTTTTTGACCAAAATTCGCCTTAGGGACGACCGGCTGATGGCTAATTGCGAGGCACGGCGTCTGGTCGATATTTCCGGCGACAGCTCGACTTCCTCGTCAGCAGCGGCGATATTCTCGGCACAACGGGCGCTCCGGGGCCGGCCACTCTTGGCAACGTCTCGTGTGGTCCCATACTCTTCAAGGTTGGTGGCCAAACGGCGCAGTGTTTGCGCAGTCGGTGTCGTACGGCCGTGTCTAGTCTACAAATGTCAAAACAGATTTGACATTGGCGGCCATTAGCAAAAATAAGATCATCTTCCAATGGGGGGTTCCCTTTTGGCCCACCTTGTATGTAAAATAATCGTGGACCGATTTAATTTCATCAAGAGCGATCCTCCATGATTACAAAAAAATAATGTGTTAAATGCTAACAAGTTAGTTATTAAAAAAAAAGCGAAATATACTCCTAGTACAAAAAAATTTAGCAAATTTGAAAAAAATGTATATATCTCATTCGAATCTTACTACGCCATATTACTCATTAGAAGCTTGTATTCATTATCTATCAACCCATTCAATAAAATAACTTGTCGCTCTTCGCTAAATGTGTCGAAATCTAACAAGTTCATTTTGCCAAAAAAAAAAGTCAAAATTAAAAATAAAAATTGTTGAAAGTCATTCGAATCCAACTATGCCAGGATCAAGCCATGAAAAAACGAAAGCCTGCGTGTAACACAGGGACACGGAATTCCCAAGTTATTCACCTTCGCTCCAGACACTGACAACATTACCAAAGACATTTTTCTAGCTCGGAATGCCAAATAAAACTCAGGCATATCCACGAAGAGCTCGAGGGTCCACCTCCGTCAACTTGGCAGAACACATATGTCAAAAATTGATTTTGAAAAGCCCTGGGGTCTAATCGCGTAAGCACAAAATGATAGAACGATATCGTCTCGACGATGCTTCTACTTCGTGTAACAACCAAAAAACGATAATCGTCGAAACGATTGGACGAGCATCGTTTTTTGTTGCTTCACGTTACTAATTTAAACGTCAAGTACTCTCGTCGAAACTATTCGATTGAACGATGGCTATTTTGCTATCGTTTCATCGTTTTTGCTGCATTTTTCACTTTAAATTAGTTCTGAGAGAAGTATAAAAATATTAAAGGAAAACACACACATTATATTCTCTTTGGAGGCGACTTGCACTTATCCGAACTGTAAAAAAAATGCATTCTTTGCCAAAAAAAAAAATGGTTATTGCACTTATTGGGAATATCAAATGAATTTCAGCTATTTGTTTTTTTAATTTATGCATTTTTAATGCAATCAGAAAAAAATGCAATCATAAAATTGCATTCATTGATTTCTTTTTACAATTCGCCCTTTAAAAATAAAAATTCTACTACCTAGCTATCTATTTTTGCATAAAATACCCAATTCCATGGCAACGAAGAAAAACAAAACAAATTTATTCAAGAAAAGAAAAAAAAAAGATAATTCCATCCCTTTTTTCAGTTCTTTAGGTGTCAAAGTTTGTTTACAGTCATGCTCAAACTGTTGAAAACGAGGACGTTGAACGATTCGATTGGACGATGCGACGATGATGTTATATGAAGCAAACTAAAAACGATCTCGTTTAGTTCAATCGTTTCGACGACAATCGTTTCATAAATTACGCGATTAGAGCCCTGAATTATATGTTAATTTTGTGCTAAGTTTTTGGTATTTGTGCTCCAACGGTTTCCGAGAAAATCGATATTGAAAAGTGCTCTGCCAAGTTAACGTCAAGCCATCAGAGCACAAAGTTAAATCGGCCGAAAAATAAAAAAAAAATGATATGCCATATTGATGCCGTTTAGCTAGAAACCACATCACAAATCCCTATTCTAACAAGTTCATAGAAAACTGTTAACGCAAATCCTAAAAACTGGCAAAAATCGAAAAAATAAAAAGTACAGATGTATCTCTGATTTATGTGCTTTGGATTTTCTAAGTCACTGATTGTTGTGCTGTCCTAATTTAGATTCTAATCCAAGTTTTAGGTTTGGCTCTGTTAGTAAAAGACCTTTTACAGAGCTCTGCTAAAGTTTCAGCAGAAAGAACGAAAAATCACAATGCAGAACGTCGAGATTTTGGCGCCATAAAAACAAACCGCACCTAAAAATAGAAATATGTCGTCATTTTAAAGCAAATACAATTCATATAACCAAGCCCACAGCAATTATATTTGCGCACAGGTACCTGCAAACGCAGAAGTACTGATATTACTACTGAAATATGTATGGAGGAAAAGTACTTCCTTTCCACTCAGTTATATACCTTCTGTACATGAGAATACGTGAAGCATCCATCTCTTTCTAACATAGCACCTATCTCTTTCTAACACATTTGAAAAGTACTGCTTTGAACCTATGTTTCTTCGTAAAAGGAAGTACTTAAGAAGTACTTTTTTCCTACGAAAAAGGAAGTAATAAAGAAGTACATCGTACCTACGTAAAGGGAAGTACTTCAGTACTTCCTTTTTCGTAGGAAAAAAGTACTTCTTAAGTACTTCCTTTTACGAAGAAACATATGTTCAAAGCTATGTTAGAAAGAGATGGATTCTTCACGTATTCTCATATACAGAAGGTATAATTACACTTTTCCGGGTATAAAAAAACGGTGCCGTGAAATAAGGCCAAGTGAAATAAGGCCAAATTCAAAAATTCGGCCTTATTTCGCTTTGTGAAAGTGAAATAAGGCCAAATTTCTACGTTTGGCCTTATTTCACTTTATGGATGTGAAATAAGGCCAAACGAATTCACTAATCTAAAGTGAAATAAAGCCAAATCAACTTATCCGCCGTGTAATCGGCGCAAGAGTCAACGGTACTTTTTTTTAAGGAAAATTATCTCCCATTTGGCTACCGATTTAGCAGGCATAGTATTACGGTAAATATTTCCTCAATGGCATGTTACAAGTTTGCATTCCTTTCATTTGCATACATAGTTTCAAACGCAACGTGGCGCAATGGAAAATTCCGGTGAACTCTTATACGTGTATGATTTGTGTGAAGGGTTAAGAAAAGGCAGTAAAGTGCTATACATTCCAGACGTAAAACAATTGTATAGATTTAAATGTAATTCAAACATGTGTAAGCGATACGTGTGCTACAATAAAGAATGCAGTGCAAGTGCAGTTATTGACTTAGGAAACGAAAACTTGATACGAATCCAGAAATCTAGTGCCGCGCATAATCATCCCACTAACGAAAACCTAAGAAAAAAAATGCAAGTGATTAGTGAGATCAAAAAAGAGTGTGCAAATGTTTTTTTAAAAAGAAGCGGCATTCGGGAAGTATTTGACGAAGTCTGTGCAAAGGACAATGAAAGTGCCATGCAGGTATGATGACCAAGGTGCTCTTTGGGCTGCAGTACATACTTAGTATAGTGTTGTATTTATTTTATGCTTACGTGTACATACTGTGTTTATTAAATCGTTTCTTGTGCCCTTTCGAGCATAATTTATCATATTCTCCTTTTTTACAAATCTGGATACCTTACTTACAGGTTCAATTCGGAAAAGTACGCAGGCAGCTTATAAATATAGGAATAAATCGTTTCCAAAAGCTCCAGCTACGCCAAAGGAGGTGTCGAACCTATTTAAAAGTGAAAGCGTAATGTCTAGTTTTGGGATGTCACGATATAAAAATAGCGAACCGTTTTACCGGGGCACAGTCGTTGAGGAAACTTTTTCTTATTCGATTTTTTTGTCTCCGACCATTGCAACTGCAATCCAAAAGTTACGTGGCGCAACTGCCCGAAACTATCTTTTGGATGGCACCTTCAGTGTTGTTCCATCTTGCGGCTATAAGCAGCTGTTAATTGTACACTTCGCCCATGACGACCATGTAAGTGAACATGAAAATATAAGTTGTTGTTTAAAAAAAAAAAAAAAAGTTTCAATTTATTTGTGTTTTAAACAATTTTTTTATCAGTTTCTTTTAGCGTACACATACTCGCGCGAATTTTTTGCTATTATTTTTTTTCAATAAGAAAAAATAAATGCCTGAGTGTGTGTACGCTAAAAGAAACTGTATGTGTACGCTAAAAGAAACTGATAAAAAAATAAATTTAAAACACAAATAAATTGAAACTTTTTTTTTTTTTTTAAACAACAACTTATATGTAGTTAGTTATTGGGCAAGTAATAGCAAGAATTTCGAAAATTCATTTCAGGTTTACCCATTCATTTACATTCTCATGACAAATAAAACAGAGCAAGCGTATCTTCATGTATTTAAATATATTGAAGCAAATTTGTTTCAATTGAAACCAAATTCGTTTGTGTCAGATTTTGAGAAGGCTTTGAGGAACAGTCTGCAAAATGTTTACCCCATGGTTAAATGCACTACATGTTGGTTCCACTACTGTCAAGCACTTAGAAGAAAGGCTTGTAAAATATCAGCATTTGTGGGATCACTTAATAAAAACAAGGAAGCCAACCGACTGTTTCGAAAATTGTTAGTTCTTCCACTTTTGAGGCCTGACGTTATTTTTCCAGCTTTTGAATTACTGGAGGAAGAAGCAAATGGGACGCAGTTCAAGAAAAATAATGAAAATATATTCGCAGACTTTTTATTATATTTCAAAAAACAATGGATGAAAAAGGTATTGTATTTTAAATTGGTTTGAAATATATCTTATATCAGTAAGTATAAATTAATATTAATACATATGTACATATGTATACAGGAAACCCCTCCAGTTTTTTCTGTTTTCAATGCTCCAATGAAAACAACAAGTGCTCTCGAAGGATACAACAGTCGGCTAAGCCGAAAGCTTACAAAGCATGGTAACTTTTTTAAGTTCTTAGATTGCTTGCTCGACGAGGATAGAATTAAATCCAGAGAGTTCATCATGTCCTTAGATGGGACTTTTGAAATTTTTGAACCTCCTAAGAAACGAGTAAAGGACAAGCAGGCACATATTGAAACAGCTTTACAAAAATTAGACAGAAAAATCATTTCCATCACTGATTTCCTAAATCAGATGACGAATGATCATAATAACATACTTGCTGAAGATGCTTCAAAATTGACACTCTGCCGTGATGAAGATGAAGAAGTTCAGGAAGTTGATGAACAAACGCTAAATGCTGATGAAACCCAAATTCTTTGCGTGATTTGTTCCGAGAATGCTCGAACTATACTCCTGCAACCGTGTAATCATTTTAAATTATGTTTAAATTGTTATACACGGTTGTCGGAGAAGTACATGAAAAATAACACTCCGATTCTGTGTCCAATTTGTAGGCAAATTGTCGAAAATAGTACACGAATTTTTTCATAAAAGTTTATACTGAAGCATTATATTGACAAGTACATACATATATTTACGCACATATGTACGAAAATATATAAATTTTCGTTCAACTATACATTTAAAATAAAAATATTATAACAATTGAGTCAAATGTGTTCACTTTATTCATTTCAAACTTCTTAGGATGGTAATTGATTTATGTCGGGTAAGCTAAATTAAAACTAATAGAAAGTGAATTAAAGCCAAATTGGCCTTATTTCACTTTGACAAAGTGAAATAAGGCCAAACGTAGAAATTTGGCCTTATTTCACTTTCACAAAGCGAAATAAGGCCAAATTCAAAAATTTGGCCTTATTTCGCTTGGCCTTATTTCACGGCACCTAAAAAAACGAGTGTACTTTTGCGTACAAGGAAAACAAACACGAGAAGAATTATTGCAGCCGCCGCTGCGCCGATGGGTTGAAAGTCGCTAATGAGTATGGGTAGGGTATAGAAATGTCAAATCGTCGATGCAATTCACCGGTGGTATATGGTGGGGAAAAGTGCAACAGGTAGCCGGTTGAATGCTACCGCCTCGGTCGCTCAGCTGGGGTGGGTTCAGGGCTTGAACAGCTTAATTTAAATTATGGGGAATAAAACGTAAAGGGGTACTTAACCTTTCTTTGGGATGATGAATATAATCGTTGATTCGATTACAGTGGGCGCCACACAATCTTTTAGAAGAAATTGTGAAACCTTACCAAAAAACCTTCCCGATGATGAATTTGCGAAACGAACTTTAAGAATTGAGAAAATGAATAAGAAAAATGGGTTTTCACTTCGTTATAAAACTCCGTGAGGAGAAAAGGGGTTTTATTTAGCGAATTGGTTGGGTGGTGAAACAGAAAAATGGCCGCCGATGAAATGGCCCACTATCGCTACTTCGCGAATTTCTTACGGTTGTATGAACGGGTCGCGTGTCCCGTTTTTCAGGGATTTCTAACGGAACGAAAGCCAACGTAGTGATATTTATATGATAATTATGTATTATAACTAACACGGATCTATATGTTATAAAATATTATCTAACAAGTGCACATGAAACACTGTACTTATCTGGCTTCCTTTGTCCCCAAAACCTGTCCTGGTAGGTAACTTCCTGTCTGTCCTGCCGCTTGTATTTCCCTCCTTCCTCGCCTGCTCTTCTCCTTCCTTTCACCTTTTTTTTATCACTTCCTAACACTTCAATTCTGCTATTCAACTAATAGCACTTCTAACAATTCAATTCGGCTATTCAACTAATAGCGTTTCCAAAAATTATTTTTCGAATTCTTTACGGTTTGTAGTCGAGCTTTCTCTTACCGATCTCGCAGTTAACCAAAAAGTGAACTCCTTGCTTAACTTCTCTTTGGTTTTTACCTCATACATACGTATTCTTTCATTCAGTAAAACGGGACTATATTATTGTCCGCGACTGCAACACTCCGTTTCTTTTGGCGGAGGTTCGTGCGGACTCCCGTTCTTGCTGTTAACATTCTTTGCCGAATTCGCCCGAGTATTAGGAATATTTCCCAATCTCAAGCTTTTCACTGAACGCATTCACTCATACTTTGTAACATACGAGACTTAATGATATAATGCGACTGAATCGTAATTACCATTTGAAAAAAAATATTACCAGAGACATCTTACTGGGCCGAGTCCGATATGGGAGATTACAACCACTGGGGGTAATCGTCAGAAATAAAATTTATACCACGAATTTGAAGTACGAAAGAAATCCCTAAATGAATGGCCAAAACATCAGAGATAAGGTATGCTAAATGCTATTCAAAATAGTAGCGAAGAGAGAGTTATCCGAACAAATAAAATAATTAGAAGAGAAGTTGCGAAAATTTGTAGAAGGTACAAAAAGAAAATAAAGAGATGGAAGGAAGAAAGTTGGTCTGATGTTATTGACCTCACGGCTGGTCTGTGGTCGGTGGGAGTGTATCCGATCCTCACCGTGTCTTCGGCTATACCCGCCCTACTGCTGATCTCATTCTGCAGCTCCATGGCTACCTTACGCCGGTAATAATATTTAGTAGCCCCTAAACTCTATATGCTACGCCTTGCCTACTTCACCGTTGCCTACCCCTAACACCGCCGCATCGCACAATTTAAATTTACCACATCTTACATATCAAACGCAAATTAACTCCATAATACACGGTTTATTCAGTAGCAGACTTAAAATTAAAGAGACATTTAATTCTCTCTTAAATTACTTACGTCCCTAAAAGAGCGACGATGAGATAAGACGTTTGGGTTCGACTCAGCATTATAAATATGACTTACGAAAACTTGTTCAATGAGGTAAACTAATAAGGGTCGGTAGGTAAATACTTTCTAATCAGTATTGAAAATATTGTTATAATTGATAAAAAAAAAGATAATGTAGAGCTAGATTTTAGGTAGGTAATATTATTCAAGAAGGTACATTTACACTGCCGCTCATCTGAATAGGTTCAACTTTATCTTCACCTTACTGTTAGCCTCTCTTCATATATATTGCAATGACACATATGTGTTATATATGTAATGATAGAGCATCATTAGACGCTTAGTTTGAGAGAAAAAATTTTGTCTTTAAGCTTACCGTTATTCTCACATGCTTGCTTGACCAAATGCATTGGTGAAAACAAACACATTTTTTTGGCTCATCTGAATAGGTTCAACGAATGAAATGGAATAAAACAAGAATAGCAATTGTAATTTTATGGTTTATTTTGCACCTTTGTATAGATATGATTGTAACAACAATAATTAATAATGAGTATTGCCGCCTTTTTTTAATAGAGTCTCGTAAATTCTATTTGGTATAGAACCATACAATTTTTCCAGATATTGAAGCGAAATTTCGGTCCAGGCTTTTTTAATTGCTTCGATTAATGACTTTTTGTCTTCGAATTGTCTCCCTGACTCGTATACTTTACGTGAAAGAAGTCCCCACACATTCTCTATAATATTCAGGTCAGGAGAGTATGGAGGCCACTCCAGCATCTGAACATTTTGGCTCTCAATCCACTGTTTTACCGTCCTCGCTGTGTGGATAGGGGCATTATCATGTTGGAATGTCCACGATATTGGTCCAAACAGCTCAAAAATCTGTGGAAAGGCCTTTTCTAGCACACCTTTATAAGAATTTGCATTCATTCTCGATGTCAGAAATTGGAGTTCGAAGGTTCCGTACATGGAGATAGCTCCCCACACCATGACACTGCCTTCACAGCTATGCAGACGGCTTAAATAATGTTCCTCTTTTCGAAGGTCATGAAAATAATAATTATAGCCGTCAGGGCCCTCTAAATTAAACTTTTTTTCATCTGAAAAAATCACTTTTTGCCACTGTGACTTCCACGACATGTATTTTTTACAAAATTGGAGACGAATTTCTTTTCTTGATTCATTAAGCGGTGGTTTTTTCTGAATTTTTTTTCTTTTCAAGTGTTTAGCACTTTTAATTACCCGTTTTACTGTCGCCAAACTACATTTTACACCTGTTTTTATCTTAATTTTTGACGCGGAATCATGAGAATTGGAAGCTGCTCTGATGATTGCTCGTCTATCGGCTCTTGATGTGGCCCTATAACTTCCACCTTTCATATTTTTTCCATAGCTTTCTACATTACGCAAATAAAAGCTTACTAAATTTTGACTTCTGCCAATTTTTTTCGCGATGCATCGTTGGCTTAGGCCTAATTCTCGAAACGCTTTTATTTTGCCCTTTTCTTCCTCGCTTAAAGATTTTCCGCGACCCATTTTCGTAGTTAAAATATAAACTTAATTAGGTTTAATACCAGAAAAAAATTTGAGTACAATTGACCGACGCAACTACACGTTAACTAAAGTTTTTGCTCTTGAACCTATTCAGATGAGCCAAAAAAATGTGTTTGTTTTCACCAATGCATTTGGTCAAGCAATCATGTGAGAATAACGGTAAGCTTAAAGACAAAATTTTTTCTCTCAAACTAAGCGTCTAATGATGCTCTATCATTACATATATAACACATATGTGTCATTGCAATATATATGAAGAGAGGCTAACAGTAAGGTGAAGATAAAGTTGAACCTATTCAGATGAGCGGCAGTGTATATCGATATTAATTAGGTAATCAAAAGAAAATTCAGACTTAGAATTTTAATGCCAAAGAATATACAAACTTAAAAATTGACTTACGTATTGTTTTGTTCTTTTACTGTTTAGTATTTTATTGATGAAGTGATGAAGATGAATGTTGCAAGGGGAAACAGCTGACTCCTTTTGTGCGCACAATTGGTTGTCTGGTGTTTGGTGTGTGGTGAATTTGTTTTGTTTTTGATTTGAATGGTTATGTATGTTTGCTGTAGGAACGGTATGTGATTAAATATATGTATGTTTGTATAAACTTTATATGGCATTACCTGGGATGGTTGGGTTGTTATAAAGTACGAATTATACTAAAACTAACAAAAGCACTAATACTAATCTAAATCTAAACTAAAATCAACTTAACTATAGTGGCTTCTCTTCGTCCAGGCAAGTTTGTACGTTGGTTGAGGGCTTCTCTTTTATGAGGGAGTATTGAAGGTAGAGCAGCGGGGCTGATCGGGACCTTGGCTTTTCGATCTTGGTCTCTTACGTAGTATGAAGCATAAGCGGTTGGGATGTCCATGGTTGCTGGGTGAAATTGCAGCGAACGAAAATGGTATAACCTAAAGGTGGGGTTGTCCTTTATGTGAAGCAGCGAGTGGCACGCTTGCACAGCATTAGCTCGTCGGTGGGGGGGTATTGCTGCTTGTAATCCATCCTATGCCTCAAACATTTATCGTGCCAAAGGTCAGAGTAAAAAAAAGGGGGAATAAAATCCAGTTAACAAAATAGAATTTGTTATCCTAGCATACGCAAAACGAAGTGAAATCTAACGAGAATTAATGAAATTGTATGAACCTGTCAAATCAGTTGCGAGTGACGTCATGGGTAGTGTTGACGTCATGACGGACCCTCCCCTAGCGTATGCCTGAAAAAAAAACATATGCACCGTGGCTTTTCCGTTGCCGGAAACATTTTGAAAAAGCCCCGAATTCGATCTGTCGCGCCATCCTCTCACATCTCAACTAATAATCTCTCTTTAGTAACCCATTCTCAACAAAAGAAAGTCACCAGTATTGGTTGAAATACATATTGCTTAATTCAATTTATTAAAACCAAAAAAAAAGGACGGATCGGTTACACGAACCGTGATTTATATATACATGTATATATGTATATATATATATTTATAGGCTTAACACATGTATGTTTATGTTTGCACATAGCCGAATAGTTTACATATGGTTGTTTTAGGTCTATGTTTAGAGTTCAATGGGTACATAAGACAACATTTTACCGAACCGGTGCATTTGTATGACACGTTATTCTTGTTATTAATATATATATTTTTTTTTTCTTTATCGGTGTATATTTAAGATTTACGTTACGTTCATATTTTAGATTAATTTAGATATCAAAGGAAAAATTTGTAATTTTAGAAAGCCAAAGAAAAGTATATGGATTTTTACTCACGTTTTATGGATGCGTTGCTCCGAATTTTGTGCACAAATTTCGTTGTCTCTGCAGGTGTATAGGATAAATTATAATTTAAAATAGTCTTTTTCTGTGGCTTTTTACACTAGTGATCGATAGATAGGATGTGTAGCTTATTTAGATCTAGGTTTTAATAGGGTAAATTTTTTTTTCTTTTTATTTTAGGTTGGTAAGTATCACTATTATTATATTTTTACTTTTCTTTACGTTAAACTCTTAAGCTATTTAATTTTTTTTTTTTTTTGTGAGTAAAGCCGGGATTTTTCTTATTTTTCACACACTTTCTTGTTACACAATATCGGTATGAATATGCATATGTACAGCACTTTTTGTTCGAATTTGGTTTAGGTCAGCGAGTAACTGGTGAATTGCATGATTGATTTGGGTATTCGTAAGTATAGATTTTAATTTGTGTTGGTAAGTATGCCTTAGGGATGTTTCTTGTATGTATAGTTAGTAGTTTTAGGTTAAGATTTATTTATTTTAATTTTTTTTATGGTTTTGATGAAATCAGTTTGGTAAGTCTGGTTGAGGTCGCGGAAATTTATACCGTACACGGTGGTTTGCACTGTGTACATCAAATTACGAGCACGCGGTGCTCTCGAAGACAAGCCGCTGGGATGTTTTCGGTTCTTTTCTTTTGTGCTGTGATATCTGGTATATGCTTGATTATCACGATTTGGACACAAGGGAACCATTACAGGCACATACCGCCGCTAATGCTACGCAAAGAAAACAAAAAGTTAATGAAGAAGACCATCGCCATATATCCATACGCGCAGAATCTTACCTTCAGAGTTGCACCACGTGATTTCCGAAATAATCCGTCATTAATATCGGTAAAAATTCCACCATCTAGCGAGTTTCTGGCTTTGCAACAATGCCGAAATCACTCGCCTCACTCTTCAGCTAATATTTTTAAGCTGCGCTAAGGGTTTGGGAATTTAAAGAATCCTTTATAAAACCTTTTAAAAAAAATTTTTTACTTACGGTGGCTCAGTACCACGACCAGTCTGATTGAGAGGTTGAAAGCGAAAGAGAGAGTGGTCGCTCAGACGGAAGCTTTACATTGGACAATGACAACTGTCATAAGGAGGATTACGTTTATCGTAATGGCCGACCTGTGATCGTACGCGCTTAGGTCAAGTGCACATTGTGCAATTCCGCTGACAGGAAATGGAAAATGAGGCGGCAGTTACGGTTTCAAAATATGAGTTTGTAAATTCATCGGGGAGAGTTAATCTAATATTTTGGTGAGATACGCCACAAGTACATGGACACTAGCCTCAATTAGATTCACACTCTCCACTCTGATATGTGCACTTTTATTGTAAGTAGGTGATTTTCTTCACTTATCGGCAAACTATTCCGATGGAACACGTGGCTGTCATCATTTCTGCTAACATTTACCAGTCCGGATAATTCTGGCCCCGGACACGTAGTACTGGGGCTCCGCTAAATTCACCATACAGCGATCACAGTGGTGCACTATCGCGGGCTGGTCGACGGGTGAGTATCGCATATGGTTTCGGACAGTAAGTATCCGGGGCCAACTGGAGAAGAAAATGGCCACCTTTGGTCGGCGCTCGATGTTTTATTTTTTTTGCGGCTGCGTATGAGCGTGCGTGGTTCTGTTGATAAGTGGTCGGCACCAGGAAAATATTAATTGCGCACAATTTGAGGTTGGAGGACTCGCGTTTGTGCATCCAAGTGCAACACGAATCGTGGTGGAGATCCATTCCTCCTTTCCTTTGACTTATAGCCCACACGGTTTCTGCTGATAAAAGATATTTCTCAAACGCGCACCGAAAGAAAATAAAAAAAAAAAGGTTAAGCTTACCCTAAGAGCAGATATCCATATAGCACCGATTATCGAGACCACACACAAGAGAGCGCAAAAAAAAATAATCAATTTTGCGTAAATTATATTTTTTTTTTCTTTTGATTATATGGACAATTGAACATGACTTGCAGAGTTTGTTGCTCTTCTTCAATGTCTTGCACGAATGAAAAAGAAAGATCGCGCGTCCACACGGCTGTATATATACACAATGGGCCTGTAGGCAATAATTGGAGTTGACTCTCCAAAAACGTACACGTTGCATTTTCACTAGTTTGTGCAGCGGTTTTTCCTGTGGGAATGCGCCATATGTGTGCTGATAAGGTAGCATGTCAGTTACGTTTAAATTTAGGGAAAGGAGGAAGCAAACAAAAAAAAGTAATAAATGAACCAATGTTTTGATTATTGTTGGAAGTGTAACGCTACAACTTTTCACACACTGCATTCAGTACATGAAACGTTCTGCTTTACATTTTCTATGTAAAATGTTAAAGACTTAAGCAAATTTACAGCTCGAGTAAAAATCGTGATAGAAATCGTTCGCGACATTATTCTCCTTAGCGGTCCTATCTTTTAACCCTATACCAAAAGCGAAAGGATTTTTCTTTAGCAGGCGAGCCATTGGAACTTACAATGCTTGGGGATCATGATGTTCCTATGTATGCAAAGCAGAGTCTTGGGGACAGAGGTTGCTGATCGATACCTATTTCGTATTTGTGTTTCGTTCCCTATGCTAATTACGTGGGCTTTCGCGCAGATTTTTGGGGCTGGGGATGAGCCTATAGTGTGCCATTTCTTACACATAACTTCTTTTGTGTTGGGGCCCTTAGCCACTGCTGAACTGTTTCCGCTGGCGTTGGGGTGGACATTTCGTATTTTCTGTTTATGTATTTTACATTGTCTTGCGCTTGTGATTTTGTATGATGCGGCTCTGTTGTATTTCGTATATTTGGGGGTGACTATGTTGTGTTGTATGTGGTTCGCTCGTGACATTATCTTCAATGATATGTTTTCGTCGACGAAGATGTAATAGTGTGTTTTAAGTATTTGAGTTCCTCGTTGGCCAGTTTAGTATTTTCTAATCGATTCCGCTGTTTTGTCCACCCGTGATGTTTCTGTCTTCTCTCTCTCTCTCTCTCTCTCTCTCTCTTAGGACCGCCCGTCCCTGCCCGTCCAATTGGGCTGTAGGGGTACCTGCTTTTGCTATCTATTAAGTATACCCAAAAATATCGGTTATTCCACTTCCTCAAGAGAATAGCGGAAGGACGGGAAGGTAAAAAAAGGAATGGGTCGGAAGGTGGAAAGGTGGGAGACGAGCACATATTTTTTTGGCGCGTTTTGAACGCAACAAACTCCTTCCTTACCTCGCGAAGAGGCAAGACTGGTATTTCGTTAAGAAAGTCCGGAGTAAACATCACAACCACATAACATCGACTTCTCAATCGCACATTGCGAGAGGTAATGTACATCACAGAGCTATTTCCTCTCAGTACCACTTTGCGTAACCTTTCTGTTACACGACCTCGACCAAAATTCGCATAGTACGGAGATACCCACAATACGTCGTGCGTTGCTGTGCGTATACAGCACGCTACCTTAGCTAATTATTTATCCCAAACCCTATGGTTGCCAGATACATACGATCTTAATGTTGTTTTTATTATCTGTTTTATTCTTTCCGCCGGGTTTACTTGCGGGTGGTAATGAGCGGTAAACCTAATAGTGGAACCATACTTTTCACAAAGAGTCTTCAGTTCCTTACTCCTAAATTGTGGACCGTTATCACAGACAAGGTATTTCGGAACCCCAAACAAGAGAAAAACGTTCTCTTACAATTCCTTACAAACAGCTTTTGCCGTAGCCGACCTAAGAGCGAAGATGTAGACGAAACCCCTACACGACTTTGGAAGTGGACCAACTAAATCTACCGAAACCATCTCCCACGGATTGGTTACCTACCCCTTTCCTTTCCGTCATGTACCCAGCCGGCTTATCGTTGACCGGTTTCACACTTTGACAAACTTTGCAACTCCTAACATATTTCGTAATATCGAACCTCATTTTGGGACAATAAAATCCGGACACGTCAGGATGGGCGCTGCTACCAAACACTATTTGGCTTTTCTGAAGCTTTCCTCGCATGCTTCTGTCCAACAAAATTTCCTACTTTTCTTGAGCAACTCGGTCATCGATTTAACCAAACTTGCGAAGTTTGGCACAAATCTCATATACCAGGATACCGTTCCGACGAAGCTCCTCACCTCTTTTACATTTTTAGGGGTTGGAATATTCAACATACTCTCGACCTTCTAAGGGTCTACATGGAGGCCGTTGCGATCTATGTATAACCTAAAAATTTAAGGGATGGTCTGCAAAAACTACACTTCTCCCGACTGACTTTGAAACCTGCCTCTGTCAATCGCCTAAACACATTCTTTAAAATCTCTAAGTGCCTCTCGATAACGATTATTATTTCGTCTAGGTAGACAAAGACGTGCGGTTCCAAATAGGCTCCAAGCACGTTGTCTATGAATCGCTGCCACGTCGCGGGGGCATTATGTAATCCAAAAGGCATTCTTTCAAACTGAAACAGTCCCCTATTTGGGACAGTAAAGGCTGTTAAAGGCCGTGAACTTTCCTTAACTGGTATTTGCAAATAAGCAGATTTGATGTCTAGAGAAGACAGAAATTTCGCGTCCCTAAGCTTATCCAAGGTAGCTGATACGAAGTGGAGAGGATAAGCGTCCCTTTCAGTTACCTTGTTAAGTTTCCTATAATCTACACAAAACCTATAACTATTATCCTTCTTCCTACTCATGACTATAGGAGAAACCCAAGGGCTATTCGATGTCTCAACGATAACGTCCTTAATCATTTTTGCTAGTTCCCTATCTATATGGACCTGTACTGCTGGGAAAACCGGATAATATCGTTGTTTTATCGGCTCAGCATTGGTCCTGATTTTATGTTCCACCAGATGGTGGATGTTCCACCTTCAGGCATGTCCCTGAGCTCTGGTGCACTCAGAATTAAATTATTTCAAGATTGCTGTCTTAAAACAATTGAGAAAATAGAAGAAACAAAACTAAGATACGTTATAATGCGATTTAATACTATGTCGTTGGAGTGATTATGGACAAGTGATTGCAATTGTTCACACTAGTCACAATGATACCTCGCCGTCAGGCACTACTGTACATTGATATAGTTTTTACGGAATTTATTATCTTAGGTGGTCAATGACTCTTAACTTGAACTTGAATTTTCAATTCCCTTCGAAAATTATTATACTTGTATCATGGGAACTGTGTGTGATTACATTGTGTATTGATTTTTGTTCTTGCATAACACCTTGACATTAATGCCCCATATTTGGCTTGGGGGTTAGAAGTGATCATACAATGCATTTTCCATCCTTATCTCCATAGCATTTGATTGTGCCCGTGTATATTCATAAGAAGGGGATAGCCATTGGGCTCCCTTTACATTATCATATGTGAGAGAGGGAAGATGCATTGCATAAATCGTAATTGCACATTTGACACTTAGTTCCGTGGTTTACTCGTCGCGTGTGTTCGATCGGTTCTTTTATACCGATTTTAATTTAATAAAATGCGTGAAAAGTTTAACGCGAGTGATTCTTTTAATCGTGCGTATTAAAACTAATCATCTGGATATCCTGTATACAGGGGCGATTCCTCTCAGTTAGCTAGTTTAGCGGCGCTAAACCAAGAAAATAAATTGAAATACATATAGGCAAAATACAGCAAATAACGAGGTTAAAGTAATTATGAAGATTAATAATTGCAATAATCAATGACATACTAAATAACAAAACTATCATTTACAAATAATATTTGCCTACACAAAAACACAACACATTACTCCCATGCAATAAGTTTCACTTGAAATACTCTTTAGCGTTACAACTTGCGATACCGCAAATTCCCTGCCTGCTCGCACACACACAATCTAAAACTCCCATAGAAAAGTCTCCTGCTTGTAGCATTTTAGCGTAAAAAATTGCGCTACCGAATTGCCTACAATCTGTATAAGTGTGGAATTTGACTACCTCTAAGAGTCGCAAGCAAAGCACAGGAAAATATACGGAAGGGCAAGCGCAAAAAAATGCGATAAAACTTGAAAGTAGAGTGTAAGTGTAAGCAAGCAGGTATATTTTGCGCGTTATCTTTTTTTGTACTTCTGTGTGTTTCTCTTTCTAGTCAAATTGCAGTAAGAATGTGTCGTTGTGTTCTTATTTGACTGAATTAATAGTCTTATTGAATTCCATTCCAAAAGTTAAGTGCGATTTATAATTTTATATTTGCGTGGATTATAAATGTGAGTAAATACATAATAATTATTTTTGTCGTGCTTTGGAATATGAGAGTGCGCTTTTTTTTTTTTTTTTTTTGTGAGAAGTGAGCACGTAGCTAACCCAATGCTTAAGACCAGGAATCGCCACTGCCTGTATATAAAACAATATCCAAATGAATAGTTCAATACGCCTATTCTGATGCATCAGTGTCAAGTGTGCAAATTTTACAATTATTGATTAAAAACTTGATAAGTGTTGATTGACGTGATGGATTGGTGATTTGTCGTTTTCTTGTGTGTTTTGTGTTGGGAACCAACACCCTAAATATTTCTTCTGTGAAGCTACCTAACAGTTTTTGTTGTGTCTCGTTTAAATCTGATAAGTCCCTATTCTCAGTTATCGAAGCCAACGAACCTTGGTTTGAAAAACTCCACTGCCCTGAAGCTAAATCCGGCACGATTCCTGAAAGCTTCCAGAAATCTGCCCCTAAAATAAGAACTTGCGGAATGCTAGGAATAACGAGACACTCCAACAACACAACTTTTCCCTGCACTATCATTGGCAACATTACGACGCCTTCTACACCTATCCCTACGCCATCCGCCCTATCCCTACGTTGCCTTTTTGTAAAACTAACCCTAAATCTTTGTCTCCACATTCGCCCTAACTGTCTCTAAGCTTCTACCCAGAGCAACAAAATTGCTTAGCGTTTTCGGGTCAGCGAGACCAAGCTGTGTCTGATAGAAAGGTGCCAGATTTTTCTGAAGTATTGCAAGCATTCTTCGTTCAGATAATGGTTCTGATAACCTGCTGAACATGTTTGACATCGTTTCGACGTATACACCAATCGACTCCGCCTGTCCCTGTGTACGTCGCCTAATCTCATCCATGAGGAGATCATCATGGTTCGGTGGTTGGAACTCTGCCCTGAGTTCACATACCAACTCCTTCCAGGTCCTAACATTTACTCGGATCGCCCTAAACCAGATGAGGGCCTTCCCGGTGAATAAATAAACCGCCGACCTAAAGAGGTGCGTTTCTGAAACGCTTCTTGCCTGCCTAAGTTCCTCAACTCTCTCTAAAAATGCGTTTACCGAAGCCCCACAGCGCTCCCCCGTAAACTTAACATCCCACTTTTCAATTCGCTTGGTGCATCTTTCTTGAGTCACGGATGCTGATTCAATAAATTGTTGTTGTTGTTGTAAAGGTTCAGCTTGTTTTATTTCCCATACAGGTTGTATAGTTGGCAATGGTGGTGCGAGCCTTACTGCTCCCCTGGACGTAGTTGCTTTTTCTTCAGGTTCCGTTTCATCTTCGTCGCCGAACTCAAGTTTAGCCGCCAAGCCTACCAACTGGTTACGTAGTTTCAACTTCAAACTTTCCTCTTCACTGCCCTCAGCACGAGCTCTGTCTAATATTCGCAAACACCATTCGATATTCGTTACTATCTTTAAAAACTCCCCTGGCTTAGGATCGCTAGGCTTATCCTTCAATAGATCTTCGATCTCCTGTACTTTCCCTTCAATAGCTTCCGTATCTTCCTCAAAAGAGAAAGGGTAACTGGCATCTGTACCTAAAGAGAACCTACGCTCGAGCATTCCTGCTGCCCTAAGCCACTGCCTTATTTCTGTGACCGTGCTTCTTGGTAACCCCAGCACGTCCATCTCGTAATACAACTCCTCTTGAGCTAACCTATTAATCTCCCTTTTGTTCTGCGTACGTATTCTATACCTAATAACAATGGAAGCAACTAACACTATCTGTAACAAAACTGATAAAAAAAAGACCTAGCTAAAAGGATGCCTATATAATATATGAATAAAAAAAGGAATTCCACAATATGTCCCATGTTAAACGGTTGGTTAAAAGGGCTATCAATTTCCAAAACCACAAAAGAAAATACAAAAATCACCACCATAAGAAACGTTTAAAATGCCACAAAAATATATAAAAAAAACACAAATCCCAATCCAATAAAATCCAATTGTATCATTGGTTACGAAAATGAACCACAAAAGGGTACGAGCAAAAGTTTCAATTCCAACGGAAAAAAATGAACGAAATCAAAAATCGCGAATAAGTACCGAACCAAATAAGTCTCGTATTGAAAACTTCAAAACAAATCCCCCGCAAAAGGTGTGAAAAACGAGTAATACCTTTTTCCAAAGAACACCAGAAAATAATATTATCTTAATCACAAATATGGATGAATAAAAATAAATGAATAAGAAAATGTATTGCAATTGGTAATCAATCAATAATAATAAAATTTGAATGAACAACAAATAAAATTATATCCAGCAAAAAGGTAAACGGTGGCAACCCTAAAATTACGTAGCCGCCAACCGATGTAACACAGAAAACAACAAAAAAAAATCCACTATTCGTGGCGATGAACAAAAAAAAATCGGCTACCGCTACAACTGTGCAGTTCTGTTTTACCAGAAGTGCAATTTCAATGTGCCGGTAGGTATATAGATATATATATGTATTTGTATATATGGAAATACGAATATTGACAATAAAAAAAGAAAAAGACCTACTTGAAATCAGGAATATTCCTCACCGCACTTCTTTTCGTTGGGAATCAAATTAGCGTTTTGATCCAACTTCCTTATGATTATGATCCAAACAAATCAAACACAACACAGCCTGCGAAAATAAAGAAGATAAAAGTAAAAAGAACAAAACAAATAGAACACCAACTTCCCGAAAAACCAACGAATACAACACAGCGGTGTAAATTGTACATACACATATGAATAATTTGTATAGCAAGCGAATTTTTATCTATTCGATTTAAGATTTTATTAACGAGTAATTACTATATTTTTTTTTTATTGTAAAACGAAAAGAAAAGCCCCACTTTCGGGCATCAATATATTACACTTTTCCGGGTATAAAAAAACGATTCTAATTTTGCGTAGAAGGAAAACAAACACGAGAAGAATACAGCCGTCGCTGCGCCGATGGGTTGAAAGTCGCTAATGAGTATGGGTAGGGTATGGAAATGTCAAATCGTCGATGCAATTCACCGGTGGTATATGGTGGGGAAAAGTGCAACAGGTAGCCGGTTGAATGCTACCGCCTCGGTCGCTCAGCTGGGGTGGGTTCAGGGCTTGAACAGCTTAATTTAAATTATGGGGAATAAAACGTAAAGGGGTACTTAACCTTTCTTTGGGATGATGAATATAATCGTTGATTCGATTACAGTGGGCGCCACACAATCTTTTAGAAGAAATTGTGAAACCTTACCAAAAAACCTTCCCGATGATAAATTTGCGAAACGAACTCTAAGAATTGAGAAAATAAATAAGAAAAATGGGTTTTCACTTCGTTATAAAACTCCGTGAGGAGAAAAGGGGTTTTATTTAGCGAATTGGTTGGGTGGTGAAACAGAAAAATGGCCGCCGATGAAATGGCCCACTATCGCCACTTCGCGAATTTCTTACGGTTGTATGAACGGGTCGCTTGTACCGTTTTTCAGGGATTTTTAACGGAACGAAAGCCAACGTAGTGATATTTATAAATATGATAATTATGTATTATAACTAACACGGATCTATATGTTATAAAATATTATCTAACAAGTGCACATGAAACACTGTACTTATCTGGCTTCCTTTGTCCCCAAAACCTGTCCTGGTAGGTAACTTCCTGTCTGTCCTGCCGCTTGTATTTCCCTCCTTCCTCGCCTGCTCTTCTCCTTCCTTGCACCTTTTCTTTATCACTTCCTAACACTTCAATTCTGCTATTCAACTAATAGTACTTGTCACAATTAAATTCGGCTATTCAACTAATAGCACTTCTAACAATTCAATTCGGCTATTCAACTAATAGCGTTTTCGAAAAATTATTTTTCGAATTCTTTACGGTTTGTAGTCGAGCTTTCTCTTGCCGATCTCGCAGTTAACCAAAGAGTGAACTCCTTGCTTAACTTCTCTTTGGGTTTTACCTCATACATACGTATTCTTTCATTCAGTAAAACGGGACTATATTATTGTCCGCGACTGCAACACTCGGTTTTTTTGGCGGAGGTTCGTGCGGACTCCCGTTCTTGCTCTGAATCATCATACTGTTAACGTTCTTTGGCGAAATTGCCCGAGTATTAGGAATATTTCCCAATCTCAAGCTTTTCACTGAACGCATTCACTCATACTTTTCACACACTGCATTCAGTACATGAAACGTTCTCCTTTACATTTTCTATCCAAAATGTTAAAGACTTAAGCAAATTTACAGCTCGAGTAAAAATCGTGATAGAAATCGTTCGCGACATTATACCAAAAGCGAAAGGATTTTTCAGGCGAGCCATTGGAACTTACAATGCTTGGGATCATGATGTTGCTATGTATGGAAAGCAGAGTCTTGGGGACAGAGGTTGCTGATCGATACCTATTTCGTATTTTTGTTTCGTTCCCTATGCTAATTACGTGGGCTTTCGCGCAGATTTTGGGGCTGGGGATGAGCCTATAGTGTGCCATTTCTTACACATAACTTCTTTTATGTTGGGGCCCTTAGCCACTGCTGAACTGTTTCCGCTGGCGTTGGGGTGGACATTTCGTATTTTCTGTTTATGTATTTTACATTGTCTTGCGCTTGTTATTTTGTATGATGCGGCTCTGTTGTATTTCGTATATTTGAGGGTGACTATGTTGTGTTGTTTTTCGCTCGTGACATTGTCTTCAATGATATGTTTTCGTCGACGAAGATGTAAATACTAGTGTGTTTTAAGTATTTGAGTTCCTCGTTGGCCAGTTTAGTGTTTTCTAATCGATTCCGTTGTTTTGTCCACCCGTGATGTTTCTGTCTTGTCTCTCTCTCTCTCTCTCTCTTAGGACCGCCCGTCCCTGCCCGCCCAATTGGGCTGTTGGGGTACCTGCTTTTGCTATCCTCCCGAGGGTCATGGCGAGCAAGATCGTTGGATATTAAGTATACCCAACATGATCGGTTATGCCACTTCCTCAAGAGAATAGCGGAAGGACGGGAAGGCAAAAAAAAGGAATGGGTCGGAAGGTGGAAAGGTGGGGGACGACCATATATTTTTTTTTGCCCCTTTTTAAAGGCAACAGTATATAACTGAGTATTTTCCCAGGCGCCTATCCTTTTTCAGTATAAAGAAAGTACTTTTCATCCGTAAATATTTCAGTAGCAATATCAGTACTTCTGCGTTTGCAGGGGTAGGTAGGTTGTTTAGTATGCGTGAATCACACATATGAACCCAGGCAAATGTTGTTATGGCTTGTTAGCCATGCATGGCGGAAAAGGAAAAAAATTGTGTGAATTTCTGAGGGTGAGGATGTGCGTCGAAAATAAAGTTGATGTAGGCTGTCAAAATTATGTTCGCCTGGTGTAATAACAATGATCGCATATGAATGAGGATCGACATTGTGGCGCCTTAAAAAAATCTAGTGCACATTCATATTAAAAAAAGTGCGGTTCGCATAGGACAGAATGTTTAGCAGATTAATAGCGGGTGGAAGGGGTGGGAAAGGAATCCACAAAACAATGACCGTGAGGAATTTCTTGTGAATGAGAGCATGTGTTTGTAAATAAATTAAAAAAAAAAATATTCAATGTTAAGTTTTTAAAGCGAAATATTACAACTAATTATGTGCTCCAAAAATTGACACACCATGGAATTTGTATTGTTTTAGCAGGAACAATGAAAATAAATGTATGTGTGGTGTCGTTTCAATGTTGTGGTTGACGAACGTAGGTATCAGGCAAACAGCTTAAAGATATGCATAATTAGCTGCTAAAGCACTGTCTCTTGGTAGATATTTGGGGGTGTGAGTTAGGGATTTAGTTTAATTCTTAAAAAGGAGAGAGAATTTTTTATTTATTTTTTTCCCGAGTGTAGGTGAAAATCTTCTAAAGACACTATGAGAATAGCAAGCGCGTGCTCATAGTAGTGTCAGATTTCTACTGACTAAAAACACCACCCTTCGATTAATTGTTAGATACTGCAACTAAAATAAAACTTATCAACCAATTTTTCTATAACGAAATAAAAAACGCTTTTGACAGGTTACTCTTCACTGAAAGATCCTGCATGTTCCGCAATTAAGACGCGGTTAATCTTTATCCTGCCAAGTCGAGAATTTTCGTTCTTTGTAGTCGGCGCAATAAATTACTCTCATCCTAAATTTGTCGGACTGTATTGTTGATATGCCCGATTAGTCGGTTTCTATGTTTTCGCGCACAGCTTCTAGTTTCATCTTCGATTGTAGGAATTCCGAGATCCCTGTGGATATCGTCGTTTCTAGTATACCACGGTGTTTGGACAATTTCTCTAAGTACTTTATTTTGAAAAGTTTGTAAAATATTGGCATTTTTTTTTCTTGGTACAACCCCAGAGTTGTATCGCATAGGTCCACACCGGCTTTAGCACTTGCTTGTATAAAAGCAGTTTGTTCTCGGTACTGAGCTGCGAATGTTTTCCGAGTCAACCAGTATATTTCTCTATATTTGATATCGAGTTCTTTACGTTTCATTTTGACGAGCGAATTCCATTTCAGCTTTGCGTCGAGTGTCATTCCCAGGTATTTGGCCTCGTTTGCAAAGGGTATTCGAGCCAAATTTAGGAAAATTGGCAAGTCATTAGTTTTCTTATATGTGAAATTTACATGAACAGATTTAGTTTCGTTGAGGGCGATCCGCCAGACCCTCGTCCATTCACTTACTTTATTCAGTGTGGTTTGCAGTCGTTTTTTCGATTGTATTGCCTACTGCAAGGATAGCGGTGTCGTCGGCGAACGTAGCAAGGATAGTGCCATCTTCTCTTGGTATATCGCGAGTATATAACAGATAGAGAAGCGGCACAAGGACGCTTCCTTTCGGTAAACCGGCCATAATTTCTTTAAGCTCCGAATATTCGTTACCATGTCTAACACGGAAGAGTCTATTCCCGAGATATGATTCTAAAATAACATATAGGCTTACGGGGAGAACTTGTCGTTATTTAAATTTTAAGCCGTCGTGACACACCTTATCAAAGGCTTGTGAGACGTCGAGGAATACGCTTGAGCATATCTTTTTTTCTTTAAATGGTTTCTCTATTACGTCAGTAATTCTATGCACTTTGTCAATCGTCGACTGCTTGGTTCTGAACCCAAACTGGTGGTCAGGGATAATATTATTATCTTCTATAACCGGTTGTAGACGCCTAAGTAATATCCTCTCGAAAACTTTGGATATGACTGGAAGAAGCGAAATTGGTCTATATGATTTTACTTCATTTGGCGGTTTTAAAACCATAATGACTTTCTCTACTTTCCATTGTCTCGGCACGTGTTTTAATCTGAGTGGCAGCATTTATAATATATAGAAGCTTAATCAATGCTTTTCGAGGTAGAACTTTGAGAACTTCTCCGCTGATCAAATCATAACCAGGAGCTTTCTTAGGTTTTAGAGATTCGATTTCACGTTTTAGTTCCCTTAGCGTTGCATTTGTGAGTAAAAAATCGTCAGATAGTAATGCCATCCCACTATTGGTATTGTCGTGAGCCGCTTGACCATCGTACGGTTTAAAGGTTTCTTCTAGATGGGCAGCAAAAACGTCCGCTTTTTCTTTATCTTCCCTTGCCCATTCATTTCGCGGGTATTTTGGGCCTTTTGGTGCCTTTTACAGCTTTCCAGAGTGAATAATTGAAATCTTTTTTCGCTGTTAAACCTTCAAGGTAAAAACCTATCGCCCGATTTTCAAAATCCTTATTAGCTGTCTTCAACAAATTGCACTTATAATTTAAATGTGCTTTATGTTGCAGAGCGCGATTCTGTTGCCATTTTTTACGCGCTTTCCTTTTTTCGTTGACCAATTCTTTTATTTCGGGTGGATATAGTAAACCGTATTTGGCTGGCGTTTTTTTTGGGTTAGGCGTATTATTGCAGGAGGCGAGCTGAACAACCTCAACGAAGCGATCAACTTCAACCTCAAGTTCGTAAGGTGTCGTAAGTGGAACGCTCAGTTCAACATTCTCTTCAATTTCGTTCCTAAAGTCTTCCCAGTTAGTTGTTTTACCAGTTAGTCTCGCTGGCTCTTGGTTATTGACTAGTTCTACGCTCAATGTTAAAATAACCGGTGAATGATCAGATGACAGATCAAAGCTCTCTTGAACTTTAATGTGGTTGGTAGATGATCCTTTCACGACGAAAAAATCTGTCAGATCAGGTATTTTGAAGTATCAGTTGCCCAGTAGGTCGGTTTGCCCGTCGAGTGGAAATCACAACTGTACTCCATACCTGCCCCATAGAGCATTCTACCTTTTCGCGAGATGTATCTAGAACCCCAGAACATGTGTTTCGCAATAAAATCGCCGCCAATAATGAAATTTGGTTTGGGCGATTTAAGCAAGTTAGTATAATCACTTTTTTCAAGCGCGGAGCATGGTGGACAGTAGATAGATGAGATTCTAAGAGTTTTCGCAAAAGTCTGTTTGCATTCCAAGTACATATCGAGCTTAACCAACCAATCGAGAATACTTTTATTTATTTTGCTTTGTTCTTCAAGTTTTCCGAGAATTACTGAGAAAACATGAGATACAGGGTCTGGCGAAGTTTCAACGTTTTTTTGTTCATCGAATGCCGCAGCCTGAGCGTAGGTCTGCACTCTGGCAGTACGAGGGCCACTATTCCGTGGCTTTCCTGATGGCAATATTTGAATAGGGTTTCCTTTGACAACAGAGGTCGGGCATTTCTGCCGACTCTCTTTTTTTGAAATGTTTACGTTCAGGCACCGGAGGTTTTAGATTGCCTACTATCCCCTGAACTGTCTTACGCTTTGCCTTAGTTAGCGGTTTTGATTTAGCATTTTTAGGGTTTAAGGAGCGCATCTTTCCATTTTTGCAACTCTTTAGCTACTTCACAGCCTCTATAATTTGCCGGGTGATTTTCCTTGCAATTAGCACAGGTAGCGGAGGATTGTTTTTTTACTCCACAGTCTTGGGAGAGGTGATTTCTGGCGCATTTCACACATCGCGGTTCTTTTTGGCAATATATTTGCGTATGATTAAATCCTTGGCAACGTTTGCACTGTGGAATTATTCTTATATTTCTACGCATGTGTTCGATTTGTACCACGATATTTAATATTGTTTTAATTCGGAAGATATTATCTGACCTATCGAATGTAAGCACAAAGAGCGGAAGTCCACGTCTTACCAAGACTTCCTTATCGACTCTTTTTTCATGATATTTACGGCATCAATAATTGTATACCCTTTGGTTTGAAGGTCGTTTATAACCTCGTCTTTGGTGCATGAGGGGTGGAGTCCCCTTGCTACATGCAACACGATGTGGCCTTTCAGACTTTATTTCGAAAGTATACCACTGGATCTTCTCGGTAGTTAGCTTTTGAGGCTATACAACTTTTTATATTCAGTTACGCCAACGACGTTTATTGTAGGCGGTGCGCGAATTTGCGATCGCAGTTGTTTTTCTTGCGGTTCTTTACGCCTTTCTTCTTTAAGGGGCTCGACTTCCGGCGACGAACCGGCTCTCCTTTTCTTACTAGGTCTTTTCTTAGGGACCTGATTCATTTCGCGTGCTAGCTCTTCTTCGTCGGTGTGGTATTCCTGAATAGCTAAGCATGGTGGAGTACATTCGCGTTCTTTCATCAACTCATTGTTCCTTAGAACCATATTTTCTTCTTTTAGCAGATGTATCTCTTTCTTAAGATTTTGATAGAGTAGGTCCATTTCCTTAAGCTTGATTCGGAGTGCTTTATTTTCTTCCTCAAAACTTGTTTCTTTCACTGAGTCCTGTTTTTCACCAGTAAAGCTGGACTGCCACCTGGGGTAGTAAAAATTTTCGTTTTGTTCATTGCTTTTTTTGTATACGCACTATACGCTCGGTATACGGAGGTTGGATTTTAGTTGCCTCTTACGACAGGCATGCCTAAGTCGGGTATATTCTTTCCATTACACGAAGGGAGAGAATGAGACGGGGCATTTAGGGCAGCAATAAGCAATACGATTCCTAGTTGTACTTGTAAGAAAAAGTGATAGGGCAGTAGGTAAAAAATTGTGTCTGCATGTATAGTAGGTATAGGTAGCTGTGTGTTCTTCTGATCGTTGCTGCTATTAGTTAAGCACAAAATTCGAAGACGTCAAATGGGTCGAGTATAGGCAATATAATGTTATTCGCGTGGGCCGCAAAATGGATACCGATCGACATACATGCCTAAATTTTTGTTTTTTAGACTAATTGTCTATTGATTTCGAAGTGCAGGGATTACGATTTTCTACTAACGAAAATCGGGAAGACTTAAATACAGCCTAGAAAATCTGATACACTTTTTTGCAATAGTTACTAGAAACTCATAAGGATTGGTATTTTTTTAGGCCTAAGTAGTATGTACTTACTTACTTAACGGGCTCCCGACCCGTGGAGAGTCTCTGCCTGAGACACTACAGCCTTCCATCCTCTGCGATACCGGGCACGCTGCTTCCAGTTATCCAGACCAAGCGCTCTGGCATCCGCGATGGCTTGGTCTTTGAAACGGAGGTTCGGTCTTCGTGGCTGGGATTCGAAGATCCTCTTCGCTGGAGCATTATTGTCCATTCGCTCGATGTGGCCGAGCCAATGTAGTCGGCGTATTTTGGCCTTTTGGACTACATCCACATCTTGGTATAGCTCATAGAGTGCGCGGTTGTATCTTCTTCGCCCTCCTCGCGCACAGGACCAAAAGGAGCCCAGTATTAGCTCTCCCTTCCTGCTTATCGTCCAGCACTCGGCGCCATAAAGCAGAACTGGCAGGATAAGGGTTCTGTAAAGCATACATTTTGTCCTTCGAGTTAGGATTTTTTAACCCAATTGCTTTGCCAAACCGAAGTAGCAGCGGTTTCCTAGGGTAATTCTTCGCCGGATCTCCACTAGGATGTCATTTGTGGAGTTCATGTTTACTCCGAGGTAGATAAGCTCCTTAACTACCTCGAAATTGTTGCTATCAATAGTGACGTTCTGTCCTAGGCGGTGGACAGATGCTGGTTTGTTTGTTGATAGCACGAGATTGTATGTATGTATGTATTTAGTTATTTATTGCGCACACGGAGCCATTAAGAATATTAACATTAACATTAGATTTATAATTCAAAATTTAACAAAATTAAAAATTAATAAAAAATTATTAGAAGATAATATTAGAAATTTTCTTTTACATAGATTAACAATAATCGTTTGAAAATAAAAGCATTTGCACAATTTTTTATATTGAACGGAAGCATGTTGTACAGAGCTATTCCATTGTACATGGCTCTATTTTGCCCACCAACAGTACGGTGAAGATCTAGTCTGAAGTCCTGGTTGTTTCTTAGGTTGTATGGTTGGACATCTCCAACGAACCGTACCTTTTCCGTTATGTAGAATCGCAGCACACCTGATTTGAGCTTGAAGACAAAAAATAAAACATTGTATAGTATATTACCCTCTGTCTGATGCTTAACCATTTTAATGTATTTAGCATATGCAAGGTTGGTGTTAAACGGTGCATTTTTAAAATACAACGCATCGCTTTGTTTTGCAGCTTTTACAATCTACTCATATTTTCCGCCGAACATTGAAGTAGTACCGTTGAACAATATTCAAAATGTGGTTTTATTATTGTGTTATAAACTCTTATTGAATTCATAAGTGTAAGTTTATCCCGCACTCTTCTAAAGAAACCAATTTTTTTCGACGCTTTTTTACATAAATAGTTAATATGCTCTTTAAACTTTAGATCACTGTCAATTATTATGCCTAGGTATTTGATTTCTTTAACAATTTCTATTTTTTCAGCACCTACTACTATGTCCGCATTAAGTGAACCTCCGATGATCATACCTTTAGTCTTTTTTGTGTTTAATTTTGACTTATTCTTTTTAAGCCACTCATTTAACGATTCCAAATCGGTTTTTATTTTTTCCGCGCACAAATAAATGTCAATCCCATGAACGTAAATTAAGGCGTCATCCGCAAACAAACAAAGATTTGAGTACTTCACTGCCTTACACATATCGTTAATGCACAAAATGAATAAAAGTGTACCCAAAACGGAGCCCAGGGGTACTCCAATTTTAACTTCCAATGCATCAGAACACATATCATTAAAAATTGTGCGTTGACATCTATTGCTTAGATATGAACTAAACCAGTTCCATTCAGTTCCTCTAATGCCGTATTGATACAATTTGTCCATCAGTATCTTCCTATCGACTGCTATAATTTTCAGCTTAGCATCCGTCAGACATCTCCAGTCGTCTAGTACCAAATTTAATGCAGTCTCGCAGGAATGTTTTTCCCTAAATCCTGACTGATGTGAGATAAGGATATTATTTTCTTCCACAAATCGTTGAAGTTACAAATATACGGTTTTCTCCAGTACCTTCTCTAATAATAAAAGCATATTAACGGGTACGAATTCCTCAGCTTTTGTTGTTCCGCCTACTTTTTGAATTGGCTTTACAAATGACTCCTTCCAACTTTCTGGGAACACGCCTTACTGCATAGATAAATTTACTATCTTTACTATCACGGGTCCCATCACCTCAATTTGATCATTTAGAATTTTCGCTGATAATAAAAGCGGGTCCTTTTTGGCATTCATCGAGTTTAAAATAGTTTTTAATTGCCCGATATCTATCAAAGTAAACTTAAATACTTCCATCCTCCCGTCGATGATATTTGAATACTGGATGCTCTGTATTGATTTACTTATTTTTTCTATACTTTTTATAAAATAGTTGTTAAACTGATTAGCTATTTTACGATTATTTGATATATTTATTCCATCGAAACTAATTGTATCAATTTGTGTTTCCACTTTATTTAGAACGTACGTTTTTATATTTCGCCACATTGATTTTTGATCTGGACTGTTTTCAACTTTATTTTGAATATATTTATTTCTTGTATTTCTTAGGGTTTGTTTGTACATGTTTCTGCTTATCCGATGCTCCCGCCAATCCAGCTCATTATTTGTAAATTTAGCCTTATTGTATTTTAATATTTTAACATGTTTTAAATGATTAACTCCCCTGTTAAACCACCCGTACTTCCCTTGTTTTATTTCAATTTTATTAACAAAAAAGTCCACAACTCTCATTAATTCAATTTGGACTCTTTGCGCTAGCGTATTAACATCCACATCAAAATATTGTAAGCTAATTATCGGACTATTGCACACTCGTTTTTGTATTTCAGTGAGTTTATGTACCTCCTTGTTTTTCTGTTTGTTCTTGAATCTTTATTTCTGATTTTTATCTCAATAGTTTCATGGTCCTATATATTTAAATTACTTTTTACTTCACAGCTTACATCATTATTATTAGAAATAACATAATCAACCAAAGTTGCCCCCTCAGATGTTTTTCTCGTTGGCTCAGCGATCATTAATTTGCAGAAGTTGTCATTAATAATGTTTTCCATTTTATTTTTGTATGTGTCATTGACTAGCCAATTTATGTTAAAGTCCCCTAGAATCAGCACATGCTCCTTTTTTTCAACCACATTCTCCATCAACTCAGAAAATTTATCACAGAATAATGCTTTAGACGAACTAGGTGATCTATAAAATATCATTACAATAAGCGTTTTTGTTCCTAGGTACAAACGAGTTGATAAGTACCAAAAATCCATATTGTCCGATACCTTTATTGGCGGATCGTATTGGTATTCATTCTTTAAGTACAATATTACTCCCCCAGTATGTCTTGATTTACTATCACACCTCATAGTAGCATAAGAGTTAAGTTTTATTTCACTATTTTTAATTTTATTAGCCGTTTAAAAACTTTACATTCATCGCTGCGGGCGTCGTGGTCGATTGAGATATCCTTTAAACTAAAGTTATTTTTAGCTGTAAAACAGTTAATACACTTTTTAACGCCTTCATTCTTACAATCCTTTAAATCATGCTCCTGTGCACATTTGGGGCAAGCTTTTTTAAAACGACACTCACTTGCTTTGTGACTGTATCCACTGCAATTATAGCATCTCTTCAATTTAAAATTTTTAAACACCCTGTACTTTCCCCATAAAATGTTTATTAGCTGTTGCTCCATTAGTGTACTATATCCATCCTTGTCCACCTCCGCCAGGATAGGATCGCCTTTTTTGTAGATGGGGCATATGGAGGTGATAGTCCAGTCATCGGGCATACTTTCTTCCATCCATACTTGGTTGATGATTTGGTGCATGCGCCCTACCAAAACATCACCACCGTATTTGAAGAGCTCCGCTGGTAAACCATCAGAGCCGGCGGCCTTGTTGTTCTTTAGCTTTTTTATTGCTAAGCCAACTTCTTTTATACTGGGTGGTGGAACTGGATTTTCATTGACTGGACGTGGGTTCTCTTCTTGCCCTATCACTCTCTCTACATGATGCCCATTTAGCAGCTGCTGGAAGTGCTGCTTAAACACATCTATTATTGCTTTCCGGTATTTAAGCCAGCAGCCAGTTGCTTGGTTTTCTTGTAGAACTTCCGGATGTTGCTGCAATCGCGGGACTCGTCGATCTCCTTGAACTGGGAGACTGCGTAGGCCCTCTTCTTTCTACGCAGGATTTTCTTCTGCTCCCTCCTCCTGGATCGATATTCTTCCCTCGCTGCCCTTGTTTTGCTCTGCAGCGCCTTCATATGTGAATCTTTTGTCAACTTTTTCCTGCGTACGCATTCTCTTTCTCTGGGGTGGCTGGTACCCTAAGGTGGTTTCGGCTACCTCTTTGATGATGTCGCGATACTGGGACCAGGGTGTTGGCATCTGTGGTAGGTGAATGCACTGCGGAGAGTTTCTCACTCAGGCGCTCTTTGTAGACTCTGACTATGTACTCCAGGTGTGCTAAGGCGTCCAACGTCGAATTTCTTCGAATCCGCATCCTAATATATGCAATCTTTTATGGCAGCTGTAATAAATATCGCAATTTTTTTCTTTTCATCATACCTGATCTAATATCTGAGTAATATCTGCCTTGTACCGCGTGAGGACAGACTCAAGTTTTTGAGTAGCACCTGGGGTGTACAGAGTTCGCGCCTTCCGGGTACATACTCTTAAATCGTTGTCCGTTGACGTTCTGGATCTGGTTGCCGTTTGAGGTAAATCGTTTTCTGAGGCTCCTCGTGTCTCTCTCATAACTAGTGTTTTTTTACATGGTCGGGAAGTAACCCCGACGGCACAACGCCCAACCTGGAGGGCCAGGCCCTTGATCATAAGACAGCGCCGGTTATTCAGGTGCCAGTAACCCACTTTGGGATGTGAGGGTTCATCCGCCACCAACTCTTCTCCAAGACCCTGGCTCGGTATTGGAAATCCCTATAGACCTGGTATCTGAATATGTCAGAGCAGAGAGTAGGAGTTGATAGGGAGAGGCTAAGGTGAGAACGCTTGTGTTCTCATGACATCGCATCACTACCCTTTAACCAGCCTTTGTATTATGTGCAATCCTCTAAAAAAAAAAAAATCTCGCAAGAGAAAATTGAATTGAATTACTTACCTACCTACTTTGCATTTGAAAAGAGCTATTGAATTTTAAATCAGACGAATTATAGGTAGATTCACTTATTATTTAAAATACATAATGGTAGCATGTTTAGAAAAGTTTTCGTGGCTACATTCACATCCAGTAATGGGGTTACATAGAAAAAAAAAATGTAGACAGAGAAGTCCTGGCATGCATTAGGAGGTATTCCTAGCATCATTATATTAATACGTGAAAATCCAAAGTTTCTGTACACTTTTGTATTATTTCTTATGAAATGAGACGATTGAAACTTATATTAATTGAAAGAAGCTGTGTAATAAATGCGCAAAAACTAAAAATCTTGGGTGCCTATTATGTCACTATTAAGGCTGGTAAAATTAAGTTATGAATTTCCCATAAAAAACAGATAATTGAAATATTTTGGTGACATGTTCATCAAAGAAAATGTAGATTTTTGAACACAAGCGATACTAGTATAGAGAATATACATTCGATCAATTAAAATTACCTATATTACCCATAGGTTCCTGCTATTGGAAATAGCTATATCACATCTTAAACTGCAAGTAAAATGTGTTCATTAGTGCGGTATATTTTCTTCCATGCATTAAGAATGATCTACATTTCATATACTTACGTTAGATTTTATCGTATGAAGTTTCACAGGGCTTATTGTAATAAAATAGTTAATAAAATTTGTGACATCGTTGGAATTAGAAATCATTATTCGTTGATAAAATAATATGTTTCTGTTGCTATAAATTCTCCAGAAGTGGCCTCTTTGTAATGTTATGAATAATTTGTATAGGTATACAAAACGCAAATAGGTATCCTAATAACATCGGAATAAAAAATATTAGAGGAAAATTGATTTTTTTTTTCACAAAAACAACTGAGTACAAACCATTAAAATTGTATACAGGGTTGTTTTTATCTCAAAAGCTTAAAAATGCGGTCGGCTAATTTTTCATGATAGTCATCATTTTAAACGACTACTAAATATGAATGAAAAAAAAAAATATCACTGCAAACAACTCCCTATACAAACTATTGAACTGTCATGTAAACATCCCTTATTGTCAAAGCAATACTATATGATTTAGGTCATTTGTTGTTTTAGAAAAAGTGCGAGCGAGGTTCAATAACCTTTTTTTCCCAATATTATCGAGCCCAAACGCAAAATAGTTGGTTTATGCTATTTGATTACGAATACATTCTGTTGAGAAATTCAAACTTGTTTTGTTTCTTCAAATAAAAAGCTTTGTTATTGAAAATAAATATGCATTTATATTTCTGCTACAAATAAAAATAAAATTTAATGAACAAGTTGTTAGCACTTGAAGTTATCTATATCTATACATATAATAAAACTGTAGCTGTTTTCATGTGTACGCGGTTGGCGTGAAAACTACTGCACAGATTTCGATGAATTTTTTTTTTAAATGTCCCTTAAGATCTGGAGAAGGACATAGGCTGTTCATTTCATTGCTATGCCTATTTTTTTTGAAGCGTTTTTGAACAAAATGTGTTTTTTTCTCACTTTACTGCCTTTTCATCGCTTTTACTCAAACAATTCTTAACCAATGCAAACAAAACAAAATACCAACAAGAGCCAAAACTTCCGTAATTATATGAAAAAGGGCCAATGAGAAAAAAAAGGTGTAATTTCTGAAGCAGAATAGCTTATTTATAATTCGTGAACGATATTTAACAAGTATTGGTTCGTTAAACACTATAATACAGTTGTGATAGGCAACTGCGTTACATTTGAAATGTTTTTATTTGGATATAAGAGCTTTTGAAATATTTTTAAAGCGCCTACTCCAACTAAAAACGGGCTTAAATAGCAAAAAGTTGTGCCAGGCTCTCAAAAAAAGTTTCAAATCGCAACTTTAGTCGCATAATGATCACGCTGAATTGCAATTCACAGCAGAGATAGAAAAACTAAGAGAGAATCTTATTTTCAAAATTAGCGGAGGAATTGGATAGGAACGCTAAAGCTGACAGGCTTTTAATACTTAGTTTATAAATAAAACATTTGGGATCCACTAAACTGCGAAAGTAAGATTGTTACCTTTGAAATGTTACCTTTTAACGACCGCAAAACCAATTTTTATCAATTTTGGTATAGGGATAGATGGGACCTCTGAGAATGACATTCGCTACTTTTTGTCGTGAAAACAAAACGTGAAGATGAAGAATTGGATGCAAGCTTCTCAAGTTAGGGATAATAAAATTCTATACTTTTGGTATAATACCAATGAATTTAAATGTGTAGGCTGTAGGGCTGATAGGTTGGCTTAAAAGATAGGATAGTTTTGGACCCGATAAGTGGCGCTGTTGTTGATATAAATATTTTAATTCAGTTTCTCGAAGTACTAATTGTACGCAGACGAAGTCGCGGGTACCAGCTAGTTATTGAATAAAAATAAGCATAATATTTGGTCATCTTTCATTTGAGCGCAAAATAGTTGGTCTAAGAATTAAAAATGCCTTTTTACCACTGCGTCACATTACCTTTCTTCGCTATCACTGCTTGAATTCGCTGTGGCATTTTGTCCACCAGTTTTTGGCAATCATCGGTTGTAAATGATTGCCAAATATCATTGATTGTCTGTCGTAGGTCTTTGTGGGCCTTGTTGGTTGCTGTCTTAACTTTTTTTTTATTTTTTGCCATAGAATTTCGATGGGCGAAAGATCAGGGCTACTGGATGGCCATTCCATTAATTAATGGAATGGCTTCAGTAGATAACCAGGCTTGAGTTGACTTTGCCGTATGACAAGATGCACCGTCTTGCTGAAATACGTAGACCCCCTCGGTTGACAGAAGCTGCGTTGTTGATGGAAGCAGATACTCTTGCAAGATGTCGCGATATTTCACTGAATTTACAAGGCCGTCAACAAAACATAAACTACCAGCACCACGCCCAGACATGCACCCCTTATCATTTGTGTTGCTGGAAACTTGATTGTTCGTTTCAGACAGTCTTTATGGAACGCTTCCTTGGAGGTGCAAAGTACACGCTCTCGCTCATCGCCAACACAAACCTCAAATCTTGATTCATCGCTCCAAATTACTTCCCGCCACTGCTGTAAGGTCCAATCCTTGTGCTCTTTAGCCCATTCAAGTCGCCTTTTCTTTTGCCTTGGTGTAAGAAGGGGCTTTTCTTTGGCCTATTAGAATGGGTTGAAAAAAAACACAATAAAAAATTAACAAAAGATGTTTAAACAAACCTTGTAAAATTTATAACCCATTTTGTTCATGTTGCGTTTACAAGTGCGAACAGACATTTCTTTTTTGATGCGGCTTTTCCACTCTACAGTTACCCCAGAAGCAGTTTGACGACGATTTTCCTTAATTATTTTTTTTAATACCCTACAATCGCGGGCTGTTGCTATTGGCGGCCGCCCAGTTTTCTTCCGGGTTTTAATGTTACCCATCTTATTGAAGAGCGAAATGATATTTTGTACCGATGAACGAGGGAGATTAAAATTTTTGGCAATTTTGTAGCTTGAAAAACCATTTTCAAATGCTTTTACAATCGATTCTCTGAGATCTTTAGATAGGGGAACACCACGCGCCATGATGAACCAACAACTGAATTAGAACTATTTGCAAGAGTACACTAATAAGCTAAAAAAGCAAGAGTTTGTTTTTGCTTAATTTTTGCTAACGGTTAACTTAATCATACGATTATGTGGAGTAGACCAACTCTTTTGCATCACGAATGACGTAGACCAACTATTTTGCACTAATTAACAAATGAGAAAGCATACAGTTTTAACGGTACTTGTTGTAATTTTGCTTATTTGTGTCATTAATTCAATTAAAAAAGCATATTGTCTATGATATGTTTTTGTTATTTTTGTAAAAAAAATAAATTCGTTTGTATGACAAACTAATAATATAGAAGTTTCCAAGTGCAAAAAAGTGGGTGGACCGACTATTTTGCGTGTGGTCGTCTACCTACCTACCTAAGTGTAATAATTCTGACGATGTCAAAACAATAAAGTTACAGATCTACACACACGCAAATGGAATATAGGTAATCATCCCCAAAAGCTAATTAAAAATGTCACAAGGGCGGCCCATACCAGCGTTGCCACAAGAAAAAATATATTGAGGGCCTTTATAAGGGTATTTTCCAAAAAGTGCGGGCCTACAGAGAAAACTGTTCAAAAAAAAATTACAAAAGCTATAACTAATAATAAGTAAATATAAGGCAATAGGTAGAAGATACAAAACACGAAGCCGAATTATTTTTTATTATGACAAAAAAAACCAAAATGAAATGTCGTTCAGAATGATGAATTCAGTATGGAAAAAACACATTGCTAGTTGTTGTGATGAAATAAGAAAGTGTGGCTTTTAGAATATTTTATTTAAGGAATCCGAAAGATAAGATATGCGGGCCATTTCTTTTGGGCATCGAGCCAAAGGCCATAATAAAAACAGAGGGCAAAATGGCCCAATCGGGCACATTGTGGCAACGCTGGCCCATACCTACCTATACAAATCTGAAATATTTTTAGGTACTGTAGTATCGACACTTAGCTATAAAAAGTAAAACATTGAAAATACTGTTACACTATATAAAAATGAAATTAAGTACTGAGAATAAAGTCACTTGATACTAAACTTCAGAGCAATCGGTTGTATACTATTAGGTCTCTACAATTGGCGACGAGATAAAAAAAAACCGAAGAATGGAAAACTCAGGCGAAATACAAGGTAAAAATAAACAAATAGTAGTAATTTTAATTCGAATGTGAACAAGAAATAGCCAAGTGCATACATATATATATGTATATATATAAAAAAAAATGTTTGGCTTAAATGCGGCAGAAAAAAAAATAGGAGTTAATGTTTCAGAAATTTTGGGTGGAAATGAAACTCGAAGTATATGTTTTGCTTAAATGCAGTAGAAAAAAAAAAAAAAAAGAAGAGAATAGATTGAATTCGAATGATCTCGAATTTAATGTTTTGCTTAAATGCTGTATAAAGAAATTGAGGATTGTTGTGTATCTAACACACGACTGATGTTTGGCGTAACATGTGCACCTGAATTGTATCAGAAAATTATAGAACAAATACTGAGCGGCTGTGAAGGATGTTTGAATTTCATAGATGATATTATTGTATATGGAAGTACACAAACTGAGCACAATGAACGATTGAGTAAGGCGCTAAACAAACTAAAAGAATATAATGTGCAACTGAACGATAAGAAGTGCATTGTCATTGTGCAAGGTCACACATTGTCAGCAAAGGGTGTGTCACCAAACAACGAAAAGCTGGATGCTATTAAGCGATTTCGTGAACCAATTACAGCCGAAGAGGTGCGCAGTTTTTTTGGTTTAGTGAATTTCGTCGTGAAATTTATACATAATCTCGCTACAATAACAGATCCGTTGCGACAAGTGACGAGAAAAAGTGTTGCGTTCAAATGGGGCCCTTTACAATAAAAAGCTTTTGATCGATTAAAAGAGCACATGTCTACAAATATGATTCTTGGCTACTATGACGTTAACGACAAAGAGCAAGCCCAGTCGGTCTAGGTTCTATTTTAATCCAGATAAATGAACAGGGGCCAAGAATTACCTCATACGCAAGTAAAAGCCTATCGGACGTGGAAAAACGCTACGCACAGACCGAAAAGGAAGCACTTGCCTTAGTATGGGCAGTAAAAAGATTCAACTTTTACTTATTTGGTCGAGAATTTGATCTGATAACCGACCATAAGCCATTAGAGGTAATATTTAGGCCACGATCGAAGCGGTGTGCACGAATCGAGAGATGGGTTTTGCGCTTACAATCGTTCAAGTACAACATAATCTACAAAACCCGGCAAAAGCAATATTGCTGATCCATTGTCAAGATTGGTTGCCGAAAAACCGGCGCCAGGCACATTCGATGAAAACGCGAAAAACTACGTAAATTGGGTGGAAACGAGACACCAGTTGCATTAAAAATGAAACAGATTACGGAGTGTTCGGTTAAAACCAAATTGATCCAAGAGATGAAAAATGCAATCTACAATAACGATTGGAGCATTGAAATAACGAAACCATTAAAAATGTTCGAATTTGAACTGTGCTTTGCGGGAGAAATACTTTTGCGCGGAAACCGTATCGTTATGCCAGATGAATTGCGAGCCAAAACGTTTGAATTGGCACATGAAGGACATCCAGGGGTAACCGTAATGAAGCGAAGATTGAGAGCAAAAGTATGGTGTCCGAAAATCGATCAAGATGTTGAGAATTTTGTTAAAAAGTGCCAGGGATGCACATTGGTATCAGCGCCAACGGCACAAGAGCCGCTAAAAAGAAAAGCATATCAGATTCGTGGCAGCATTTGGCACTTGATTTTTTTTTCGGACCACTGCCATCTGGCCATAATTTACTCGTGGTTGTTGATTACTACAGCCGTTTAATTGAAATCGAAATTATTGAAAAGATCGACGCCTTCGAAATGATAAAAAGATTTTGTGTCATTTTTGCAAGATTTGGTTTACCACTAACACTTTTAACTGACAATGGGCCACAGTTCGATTGCGAAGAGTTTTGGAAATTTTGCGACACTCACAACATAAAAATAATAAGCACTACACCGTATTGGCCACAATAGAACGGCGAAATTGAGCGTCAAAACCGATCCATTCTGAAGAGATTGAATGTATCGATCGACACAACATTCTACGACACTAAAGACACCAGCAGAAATGTTATTTGGCCGTAACATTCGCGATAAATTGCCAAGCATTTACCAACCATTGGAAAATGACGAAGAAGTACTCGATCGTGACAAGGAAATGAAAGAAATAGGAAAAGAGTACAGTGATGAAAAACGGCGGGCAAAACCTATCGAAATTGAAGAAGGAGATATGGTACAGGTAAAGAGGCAAGGAATGATTGGCAAACTGACATCAACATTTGAGTCTACCGCTTATCGGGTAATAAAAAGAAATGGTTCTGAACTGGCCTTAGAGTCAACTGAAAATGGGAAACGATATTGACGGAACGTGTCCCACACAAAAAAATAGCAATTGACGATTTACGGTATGATTCAACGGCGTCAACTAACTATTTCTCAAAAGGTAGCGACGGCGATAAAAGCACATCGATCTTGCATTCGATAACAACCGGCGACCATGCAGTAAAAACGTCATTGAAACAAAACGCAGCATCAACATTAGCATTTCCAACGGATGGTCCACGAGTCTCAATACGAAAGCGCACTGTTCCCACTCGATTCGTTAATTTCAAAATATAACAATAAAATTAATCTCAAAAAAAAAAAAATAAAAAAATTAAGAAAGTAAATGTAGTATCGACACTTAGCTATAAAAAGTAAAACATTGAAAATACTGTTACACTATATAAAAATGAAATTAAGTACTGAGAATAAAGTCACTTGATACTAAACTTCAGAGCAATCGGTTGTATACTATTAGGTCTCTACAATTGGCGACGAGATAAAAAAAAACCGAAGAATGGAAAACTCAGGCGAAATACAAGGTAAAAAAAAAAATAAACAAATAGTAGTAGTTAATTCGAATGTGAACAAGAAATAACCAAGTGCATACATATATATATGTATATATATAAAAAAAAATGTTTGGCTTAAATGCGGCAGAAAAAAAAATAGGAGTTAATGTTTCAGAAATTTTGGTTGCAAATGAAACTCGAAGTATATGTTTTGCTTAAATGCAGTAGAAAAAAAAAAAAAAGAAGAGAATAGATTGAATTCGAATGATCTCGAATTTAATGTTTTGCTTAAATGCTGTATAAAGAAATTGAGGATTGTTGTGTATCTAACACACGACTGATGTTTGGCGTAACATGTGCACCTGAATTGTGTCAGAAAATTATAGAACAAATACTGAGCGGCTGTGAAGGATGTTTGAATTTCATAGATGATATTATTGTATATGGAAGTACACAAACTGAGCACAATGAACGATTGAGTAAGGCGCTAAACAAACTAAAAGAATATAATGTGCAACTGAACGATAAGAAGTGCATATATGATGTAACGGAATTAAAATTTTTGGGTCACACATTGTCAGCAAAGGGTGTGTCACCAAACAACGAAAAGCTGGATGCTATTAAGCGATTTCGTGAACCAATTACAGCCGAAGAGGTGCGCAGTTTTTTTGGTTTAGTGAATTTCGTCGTGAAATTTATACATAATCTCGCTACAATAACAGATCCGTTGCGACAAGTGACGAGAAAAAGTGTTGCGTTCAAATGGGGCCCTTTACAATAAAAAGCTTTTGATCGATTAAAAGAGCACATGTCTACAAATATGATTCTTGGCTACTATGACGTTAACGACAAAGAGCAAGCCCAGTCGGTCTAGGTTCTATTTTAATCCAGATAAATGAACAGGGGCCAAGAATTACCTCATACGCAAGTAAAAGCCTATCGGACGTGGAAAAACGCTACGCACAGACCGAAAAGGAAGCACTTGCCTTAGTATGGGCAGTAAAAAGATTCAACTTTTACTTATTTGGTCGAGAATTTGATCTGATAACCGACCATAAGCCATTAGAGGTAATATTTAGGCCACGATCGAAGCGGTGTGCACGAATCGAGAGATGGGTTTTGCGCTTACAATCGTTCAAGTACAACATAATCTACAAAACCCGGCAAAAGCAATATTGCTGATCCATTGTCAAGATTGGTTGCCGAAAAACCGGCGCCAGGCACATTCGATGAAAACGCGAAAAACTACGTAAATTGGGTGGAAACGAGACACCAGTTGCATTAAAAATGAAACAGATTACGGAGTGTTCGGTTAAAACCAAATTGATCCAAGAGATGAAAAATGCAATCTACAATAACGATTGGAGCATTGAAATAACGAAACCATTAAAAATGTTCGAATTTGAACTGTGCTTTGCGGGAGAAATACTTTTGCGCGGAAACCGTATCATTATGCCAGATGAATTGCGAGCCAAAACGTTTGAATTGGCACATGAAGGACATCCAGGGGTAACCGTAATGAAGCGAAGATTGAGAGCAAAAGTATGGTGTCCGAAAATCGATCAAGATGTTGAGAATTTTGTTAAAAAGTGCCAGGGATGCACATTGGTATCAGCGCCAACGGCACAAGAGCCGCTAAAAAGAAAAGCATATCAGATTCGTGGCAGCATTTGGCACTTGATTTTTTTTTGGGACCACTGCCATCTGGCCATAATTTACTCGTGGTTGTTGATTACTACAGCCGTTTAATTGAAATCGAAATTATTGAAAAGATCGACGCCTTCGAAATGATAAAAAGATTTTGTGTCATTTTTGCAAGATTTGGTTTACCACTAACACTTATAACTGACAATGGGCCACAGTTCGATTGCGAAGAGTTTTGGAAATTTTGCGACACTCACAACATAAAAATAATAAGCACTACACCGTATTGGCCACAATAGAACGGCGAAATTGAGCGTCAAAACCGATCCATTCTGAAGAGATTGAATGTATCGATCGACACAACATTCTACGACACTAAAGACACCAGCAGAAATGTTATTTGGCCGTAACATTCGCGATAAATTGCCAAGCATTTACCAACCATTGGAAAATGACGAAGAAGTACTCGATCGTGACAAGGAAATGAAAGAAATAGGAAAAGAGTACAGTGATGAAAAACGGCGGGCAAAACCTATCGAAATTGAAGAAGGAGATATGGTACAGGTAAAGAGGCAAGGAATGATTGGCAAACTGACATCAACATTTGAGTCTACCGCTTATCGGGTAATAAAAAGAAATGGTTCTGAACTGGCCTTAGAGTCAACTGAAAATGGGAAACGATATCGACGGAACGTGTCCCACACAAAAAAATAGCAATTGACGATTTACGGTATGATTCAACGGCGTCAACTAACTATTTCTCAAAAGGTAGCGACGGCGATAAAAGCACATCGATCTTGCATTCGATAACAACCGGCGACCATGCAGTAAAAACGTCATTGAAACAAAACGCAGCATCAACATTAGCATTTCCAACGGATGGTCCACGAGTCTCAATACGAAAGCGCACTGTTCCCACTCGATTCGTTAATTTCAAAATATAACAATAAAATTAATCTCAAAAAAAAAAAAATAAAAAAATTAAGAAAGTAAATGTAGTATCGACACTTAGCTATAAAAAGTAAAACATTGAAAATACTGTTACACTATATAAAAATGAAATTAAGTACTGAGAATAAAGTCACTTGATACTAAACTTCAGAGCAATCGGTTGTATACTATTAGGTCTCTACAATTGGCGACGAGATAAAAAAAAACCGAAGAATGGAAAACTCAGGCGAAATACAAGGTAAAAAAAAAAATAAACAAATAGTAGTAGTTAATTCGAATGTGAACAAGAAATAACCAAGTGCATACATATATATATGTATATATATAAAAAAAAATGTTTGGCTTAAATGCGGCAGAAAAAAAAATAGGAGTTAATGTTTCAGAAATTTTGGTTGCAAATGAAACTCGAAGTATATGTTTTGCTTAAATGCAGTAGAAAAAAAAAAAAAAGAAGAGAATAGATTGAATTCGAATGATCTCGAATTTAATGTTTTGCTTAAATGCTGTATAAAGAAATTGAGGATTGTTGTGTATCTAACACACGACTGATGTTTGGCGTAACATGTGCACCTGAATTGTGTCAGAAAATTATAGAACAAATACTGAGCGGCTGTGAAGGATGTTTGAATTTCATAGATGATATTATTGTATATGGAAGTACACAAACTGAGCACAATGAACGATTGAGTAAGGCGCTAAACAAACTAAAAGAATATAATGTGCAACTGAACGATAAGAAGTGCATATATGATGTAACGGAATTAAAATTTTTGGGTCACACATTGTCAGCAAAGGGTGTGTCACCAAACAACGAAAAGCTGGATGCTATTAAGCGATTTCGTGAACCAATTACAGCCGAAGAGGTGCGCAGTTTTTTTGGTTTAGTGAATTTCGTCGTGAAATTTATACATAATCTCGCTACAATAACAGATCCGTTGCGACAAGTGACGAGAAAAAGTGTTGCGTTCAAATGGGGCCCTTTACAATAAAAAGCTTTTGATCGATTAAAAGAGCACATGTCTACAAATATGATTCTTGGCTACTATGACGTTAACGACAAAGAGCAAGCCCAGTCGGTCTAGGTTCTATTTTAATCCAGATAAATGAACAGGGGCCAAGAATTACCTCATACGCAAGTAAAAGCCTATCGGACGTGGAAAAACGCTACGCACAGACCGAAAAGGAAGCACTTGCCTTAGTATGGGCAGTAAAAAGATTCAACTTTTACTTATTTGGTCGAGAATTTGATCTGATAACCGACCATAAGCCATTAGAGGTAATATTTAGGCCACGATCGAAGCGGTGTGCACGAATCGAGAGATGGGTTTTGCGCTTACAATCGTTCAAGTACAACATAATCTACAAAACCCGGCAAAAGCAATATTGCTGATCCATTGTCAAGATTGGTTGCCGAAAAACCGGCGCCAGGCACATTCGATGAAAACGCGAAAAACTACGTAAATTGGGTGGAAACGAGACACCAGTTGCATTAAAAATGAAACAGATTACGGAGTGTTCGGTTAAAACCAAATTGATCCAAGAGATGAAAAATGCAATCTACAATAACGATTGGAGCATTGAAATAACGAAACCATTAAAAATGTTCGAATTTGAACTGTGCTTTGCGGGAGAAATACTTTTGCGTGGAAACCGTATCATTATGCCAGATGAATTGCGAGCCAAAACGTTTGAATTGGCACATGAAGGACATCCAGGGGTAACCGTAATGAAGCGAAGATTGAGAGCAAAAGTATGGTGTCCGAAAATCGATCAAGATGTTGAGAATTTTGTTAAAAAGTGCCAGGGATGCACATTGGTATCAGCGCCAACGGCACAAGAGCCGCTAAAAAGAAAAGCATATCAGATTCGTGGCAGCATTTGGCACTTGATTTTTTTTTGGGACCACTGCCATCTGGCCATAATTTACTCGTGGTTGTTGATTACTACAGCCGTTTAATTGAAATCGAAATTATTGAAAAGATCGACGCCTTCGAAATGATAAAAAGATTTTGTGTCATTTTTGCAAGATTTGGTTTACCACTAACACTTATAACTGACAATGGGCCACAGTTCGATTGCGAAGAGTTTTGGAAATTTTGCGACACTCACAACATAAAAATAATAAGCACTACACCGTATTGGCCACAATAGAACGGCGAAATTGAGCGTCAAAACCGATCCATTCTGAGGAGATTGAATGTATCGATCGACACAACATTCTACGACACTAAAGACACCAGCAGAAATGTTATTTGGCCGTAACATTCGCGATAAATTACCAAGCATTTACCAACCATTGGAAAATGACGAAGAAGTACTCGATCGTGACAAGGAAATGAAAGAAAAAGGAAAAGAGTACAGTGATGAAAAACGGCGGGCAAAACCTATCGAAATTGAAGAAGGAGATATGGTACTGGTAAAGAGGCAAGGAATGATTGGCAAACTGACATCAACATTTGAGTCTACCGCTTATCGGGTAATAAAAAGAAATGGTTCTGAACTGGCCTTAGAGTCAACTGAAAATGGGAAACGATATCGACGGAACGTGTCCCACACAAAAAAATAGCAATTGACAATTTACGGTATGATTCAACGTCGTCAACTAACTATTTCTCAAAAGGTAGCGACGGCGATAAAAGCACATCGATCTTGCATTCGATAACAACCGGCGACCATGCAGTAAAAACGTCATTGAAACAAAACGCAGCATCAACATTAGCATTTCCAACGGATGGTCCACGAGTCTCAATACGAAAGCGCACTGTTCCCACTCGATTCGTTAATTTCAAAATATAACAATAAAATTAATCTCAAAAAAAAAAAATTTAAAAATTAAGAAAGTAAATGTAGTATCGACACTTAGCTATAAAAAGTAAAACATTGAAAATACTGTTACACTATATAAAAATGAAATTAAGTACTGAGAATAAAGTCACCTGATACTAAACTTCAGAGCAATCGGTTGTATACTATTAGGTCTCTACGGGATCGTCATCTGCTAACTAGGGCGCATGATATTATCATTGCATTGGATTGGCCTAATTTGTTGTTTGGTTAACTGTCTCATACAGCATGCTTTAACTGTCATCCATATAGGTAATTCCAAATTATATTTTAGCTGTTTGTGGCGTCATGACAAAAACACTTAAATAAAAAAATAAAATAGTAAAACATTTTAAGGCAAACCCAATCCAAATTACCAGGCCAACAGATATTATAAAAGGTATCGGAAGAACAATCCTCCAAAATAATAAAATCCATTGCGCACTGCTAGTCGTCAGCAAATATGCGATACCTCGAATCACATAGATGCTTGAATATGGAATTCACCGTGGGAACTATGCTGACGCTGGCAGTAATGAGCAAAGACGAAAGGTTTCATTTTAGGTTAAAAATATTTTGTATGTTAATTTTAAGTTGCTAACCGTGAAGGCATGATATCCAATAAAATATTTTTTGTATGTTTAAATAATAATAATTAGTTTAGTTGCGCCCAACGTGGGGCTCAGCACAGTGTTATTAAACGTGAATATAAGTATCCATCTTAAGTAGCTCGCAATTCGCGCCGCGATAAAAATAGCGAAACCGACCTCAAGTAGCTCAACCGTTGAATCGCGTAACTGTGATCTGGGTCCTACCACTCAACATAGCAGAAACATCAGTGGATGTCTATAGACAAAACAACCACGAGGAAAGTGTGAACGAGGTGCCTTACTAGTGCAGCAAAAGGGACAACGACCGACTTCAACGGCGTGGGATGTTCGCCTCAACATTATTTAGTTTTAGTTTTATTGTATTCATCAAATAAGAACATTCACTGCTCTCGCTAGATTACTTAATACAAAATTATTATACCACCAAAGCCTAACGTTAAAATTAATTTATTCTTAAATGAGTCCTTGCTGAGATCAAACTCAAACAAGCTACTATAATTATTAGATTCTCTTAGGCATCTGGTAATTGGTTCATTACAACCATAGTTAACTCTACGATAAGGAACATAAAATAAACATCGATTTCTAAGCATTCTAGAAGGAGCATGAAAACCAATTAATGATAACAGAAAAGGGAAGCCGATATGGTTGTTTATCAAGTCCCGAATGAACATAAGTGAAAAATATTGCCTACGCTTGAAAAGAGGTAAGATATCAAATAATTTGCATCTAGTCTCATATGATGGCATCCATATTCCACCTTAATCTACGAACAGCAACTCTAGTAAAACGTTTTTGGATCTTCTCAATTCTACTGGAATGTACTTAATAAAATGGATTCCATACTATACTACAGTATTCAAGATTAGACCTGACAAAAGCAAGGAATAGACATTTAAGAGTAAGCGGATCATGAAAATCTTTAGAGTTCCGTAATATAAAACCCAGCATAGAATTACTCTTTGAAACCAGGAAGTCAATATACTTACAGAAATCGACTTTTTTGTCAAATATAACTCCTAGAGTTATGTATATATGCATATATATACATCACCAGATGTGCATATCTGGCATCTGCATAACAGGAACATGTTTACCAGATCTGTACACATCTGGCATCTGCATAACAGAAACATGTTTACCAGATCTGTATACATCTGGCATCTGCATAACAGGAACATGTTTACCAGATTTGTGCTCATCTGGCGTCTGCATAACAGGAACATGTTTACCAGATTTGCTGCACATCTGGCATCTGAATAACAGGAACATGTTTACCAAATCTGTGTCGATAAAAACCGCGAAAAGACACGACGGTGAATTAAAGAAAAAGAAAAGTGACTAAATAATATTGAAACAAAGTGTAAATAAGAAAAAAAAAAAAAAAACAGACTATCATTGAAAAACAAAACTTTAACAAAAACAATATGAATATGAACGTGTTGGAAGCTGTAAAGGGGTTGTCGGAGTTTACCGGATTGCCCGAAGAGCTGGATCTATTTATCAAGCAAGTTGATTATTTGTATACCTATATAAGTACTTATGATGAAAATTCAAAAGGTTTTCTTAATTTGAAAATTAGAAGTAAGATTAAAGAAAAAGCAAATTTAATTTTAATAAATAATAATAATCCAATTAATTGGCCTGATATTAAAAGTGTATTAAAGTTGAATTGTGGTATTGATGAAAGCATCGAGAGTATAATAAATGAGATAAAAATTCTCAAATTTGAAAATTCCGCTGAGGAATTGTTTGAAAGAAGCCTAAATCTTTTGACTAAATTAAACATAAAATCATCCTTAAATTCTAATGTTTCTGATTGGTTTGATGCAACTCCAAATGAAAGTTTGGTTCTAAAACTATTTATAAATAAATTGCCATGTGAGCCCAAAATTATTTTAAACGCTAGAAATCCTTCCTCCCTAAGAGAAGTCAAGGAAATTCTAATCGACACTGACAATTTTCGTCGAAGTTATAATAGTTATTTGAATTTACGTACACGATTTCCAAACCCCAACATGTACGATACCCAAACAATTTATATACTGGTCTTAATTATCCAAGAAATATTGCACCGATTCAAGCAGGAAACGTTCAAGCTAATTCAGAAAATTTCCGATACCCTAATCCAAGAGCATATTATAACACGCGAAACGTTATCAATTCTTCAAATAACAATGACTGTTATCAGCATTCCCAGCAGCCTAACTTTCGACAAAATTTTGTTCCAAATGGACCACCAAACTTTCGGCAAAATCTTCCTCAAAATTTTTCGCAACATCCCTTTCCAAATCATTACTCCAATAATCCAAACTATTCTAATCCTAATCGTGGAAATAATTCCCGAAGCATGCAAACTATAAGAAATTCTGGTAGAAATAGGGTTGATAATATGGAGGTAGACCATTTTCAAGCCAGCAATTTTTCAGGTAGTGAATACATGGCAAACCAAGAAGCTGATGATTCCAGGGTACAAAATTTTCAATCAATCACATCAGATCTCTACCCTTTATAATAGTCCAAACAAGGTCTAGTCCAATCAAATTGCTTGTTGATTCTGGAGCAGGAACATCTGTAATACAGAAAGGAATATTTCACAGTTCTTTCAAAACAGAACTCGAAAAACCCCTGCTACTAAAATCCATTAGTTGTATTTACGCCAACTCAAAAATTACGATTCCACTTTTTAAGGAATTTAAAAGTGGCGCATTGTAGTGGACTATAGAAAATTAAATGACGTGACAATCGAGGACAAATTTCCAATACCTAACATGGAAGACTTATTTTCCAAGTTGGGCAATGCCCAGTATTTTTCAACCCTCGATCTGGCGAAAGGATTTCACCAGATACCTATTAGCGAAGAAGACAGACATAAAACGGCTTTTTCAACCAGACACAGTTACTATGAATTCACTAGAATGCCGTTTGGATTGAAAAATGCCCCTGGATCCTTTCAAAGGATGATGAATGAGGTGCTTCACGAATATATAAATCGGATTTGTGTCGTATATCTAGACGATATATTAATATTCTCAACATCCCTACAAGAACATATAGATTCATTGACTAAAATTTTTAAAAGACTTCTTGAGTTTAATTTGAAAGTTCAAATCGATTAGTGCAGTTTTCTCAAGCACGAGACTGAGTACTTGGGACATATTATCTCAGAAGATGGTATAAAGCCAAATCCCAATAAGATCGAAGTAATTAAAAATATTAATATTCCCAGAACAGTTAGGCAGATCAAATCATTTTTAGGAGTAACCGGATTTTACCGCAAATTCATTAAGGACTACTCCAAAGTAGCCCTTCCAATGACTAAGTGCCTGAAAAAACAGGCAAAGATCAACATTAAAGATAGACAGTATATTGAGTCCTTTAATAAACTTAAAGAACTCATATGTACATGTCCAGTTTTGGCATACCCTAATTTTACAAAAATGTTTACTCTGACAACAGATGCTAGCAATTCAGCTTTGTAGGCAGTACTATCCCAAAATCATCATCCAATAGCATTTGCTTCCAGAACATTAAATAGTCATGAAAAAAATTATAGCACGGTGGAAAAAGAATTGCTTTGTATAATATGGGCAACCAAATATTTTCGACCGTATTTGTTTGGACGTAAATTTAAAATACAAACAGACCACAGACCGCTAGTATGGCTAAGTTCTCTAAAAGAACCAAATTGCAAGCTTCAACGTTGGAAAATTCGTTTGAATGAATATGATTTTAACATTGATTATAAAGGGTGATTTTTTAAGAGGCTTAGAACTTTTTTAAAAAAAAAAAACACAAAAAATTCGAAAAAATGAATGAAATATTTATTTGAATCGATAGTTTGAACCTTGCAATTTAATGTTTAAAGATAATTTCATGCAAATGTTGACCGCGGCTGCGTCTCAGGTAGCCCATCCGCTGAGTCCAATTTTGGCATACTCTTTCACACATATCGGCCGGTATCTCACGAATGAATGCATGGATGTTGGCTTCCAGTGCGTCAATCGAAGCGGGCTTGTCCCTATACACATTAGCCTTGGCATACCCCCACAAAAAATAATCTAATGGTGTCAAATCGCACGATCTAGGCGGCCAATTGACCGGCCTGAATATTCTTCCGAATAGACTGCTCAGAAGGTCGAGAATGCCGATCATAAAATGGAAGCAGCGCGCGATGAACATTTCAAACCGAGCACGAATTTTGATAGTAAAATTCAATAATTTGCAAGCGTTGTTCATTTGTAAGACGATCCATGGTTAAATTGCAAACCAAACTGAAGCTGTTTGACAGTGACACAAGGTACTAAACAGACGTCAGCTGTCAAAACCAGTGTTGCCAAAACCAAACCAGCTAAAAAATCACCCTTTATAAAGGGTAGGGACAATAACGTTGCTGATTTTTTAAGCCGCTTAAAAATAAATTGTTTAGAGGACGATGAAGCTAGATCTGACGTGGCCACAATACATAGCGGAATAGAAAATCAGAACGATCATATCTATATATCTGAAAGCCCACTTAATATTTATAAACATCAACTTGTTATAGAAAGAAGTGATTCTTATGCGTATACGAACACATTTTTGTATAAAAAAAAGAGAAGGACAGTTATTTACTTAACAAAATATGAAGAAGAATATGTATTAAAAATTCTAGCAGAACTTTTCCCTATTAAGGGAACAGTAGGAGTTTTTTGCCAGGATGATAATATTTTCATAGATTTTCAAAAAACAATAGTCAAATACTTCTCAAACTCTCCAAATATGAAAGTTCTTAGATCCACAAAGCTTTTGGAAGACATAACATGTAGAGAAAAGTTATTAGAACTTATTGAAAAAACTCACCTTGAAAAAAACCACAGAGGGATTGAGGAAACGTATTTAGAATTAAAAAATGTGTAGTATTATCCGAACTTCAAATTAGAAATTCACAAATACGTTAATAACTGCATTCTTTGCAATATGTGCAAATACGACAGAAATCCAATCAAAGCAGAATTAATGATTTCCGAGAACCCTAATAAACCTAACCAACTTATTCATGTTGATATTTGGTTTTTGAATAAGAACAATATGTTTCTCACGACTATTGACAAACTAACGAAACATGCGTCTATTCATCCTATTCCGGATAGGAATTCATTCACAATTGTGGATATATTTCGCCATAGGTTTGCAATTTTGGGTACACCACATAAAATAATTTCTGATAATGAATTCAACACAGCGTATATTAAAGACTTTCTTAACAAAGAGAATGTACCTTACCATTTCACTTCTCCAAATACACACACGGGGAATGGCTTAATTGAAAGATTTCATTTAACTCTCAATGAACACATTCGCTTGCTAAAATTGAATAAAGAATATATGAATACTGACGAAAAGATTCAAAGCTGTTGAGATATATAATAACAGCATTCATTCCATAACCAAATATAAACCGAATGACCTACTCCATTCAACCTTAAATAAATTAGAATGGGACAAACTAATAAACAGGGTCCATCAAAGCAAAAAGCAACAAATTGGGAAAATAAATAAAACGCGAAAAAGACCTCAAACATTTAGGAAACGAGAGTTAGTTAAAAATTTAGGCTTTAACAATGTTAAGCAATTACCACGATACATTTTAAAAAATGTAAACCAAAAATACAAAACAGGTTTTAAAGACCCAAATAATCTCAAACGTGATAGACAAATTATAAAAAGACAATATAAATACCAAAATTCAATAAAAAATATATCTTTTGATAGAAGGCTCACAGGAAGAAACTATTCCCAAAGAAATAAAATAAAAATTCCATCGAAAACTGTATTAGCAATTCAAGAATCATAAAAATATTGTTATCAAATACATGTAATACATTGCTGATGTTAAAGTCCCTAATATAATTAAATTAATGATGAATCCTTAAACTTAAAATACCTATTCTTTAAGCAAACATAATTGTAATTACTCTTTTACTCAACTGAAATGGTTTGTAAGCCTCATTTTTGTTTATCGTATATTATATCTATAACTTCTGTGCACTCATTTACGCATAATTATGTTCGGAAAAATACACTGCGCGTCATCAGGTTAGCACGCCTTCATCAGTCTAATTTAATTGCTTCTGATTTTGTTGTTGTTAACTTGCAGCTACTTTTTTGTTTTCTATTTTTTTCATCTTTGTATGCACTGTTACTGGCAAAGAGAACATGCGATTTCAATATACCGTTATATGGTTTTTGCTATTTTCTTTTATTTTCAATCGAAAACTGTGCTTAATTTTTGCGTCATCAGGTTAGCACACGCAATTTGTCTTTCATTTATCTCCGGAATTTGAACACGTATTGACACCAAATTTAATTTACTGCTTAAGTGATCTATTTTCTTTAACATGGGTAAAGGAAAAGCGCTATCGGTTGAAGAGAAAGCAAAAATTGAAGCTTATGAAGAGTTGAAGCTTTCAATAACTGAAATATCAAAAAAAGTCGGCAGAAGTCGAAAAGTTATATATAATTTCTTACGTAATAAGTCGGGATATGGTCGAAATAATAAAGGCGGTAACAATAAAGTGATTTCCGAAGCTGATAAAAGAGCAATTTTAAGAGAAGCATCAAACTCTCATGAATCGACCGCGAAGATCAGGGCAAATACTGGTGTTGATGCAAGCTTATCTACTGTTCAAAGAGTCATAAGGAATGCTGCACATTTGAAAAGATTGAAACTTAAAAAAAAACCACCACTTAATGATGCTCGAAAAGAAATACGATTAAATTTCGCACGAGAGCACATGTCCTGGAAGTCTGATTGGCGCTATGTTGTCTTTTCGGATGAAAAGAAATTTAATTTGGAAGGACCCGATGGATTCAACTATTATTTCCACGATCTTCGGAAGGAGGAACACCAGTTGGATCGACTTCATAGTTGTGTGGGCGGTGTGATGGTGTGGGGAGCTATCTCCTACTATGGTACGTGCGAGCTGCAGTTTTTAAACACGAATATGAATGCAAATACTTATAAAAACGTACTGGAAACTGCTTTTCCCCATTTTAAAAATATATTTGGAAATTTGCCATGGCGTTTCCAACATGACAATGCTCCGATTCACACTGCCCGGGTGGTTAAGTCTTGGATTGAAGCACAAAACGTCGATTTATTGCAGTGGCCGCCTTACTCACCGGACATCAATATTATTGAAAACGTTTGGGGATGGCTGGCTCGCAAGGTTTACGAATCTGGCCGGCAATATTCTACCAAAGAGGAATTAATTGAAGGCATTAAAAGTGCTTGGTCAGCCATTTCTTTGATTTATATTGAAAAGTTGTACGAATCGCTTCCCAGTCGGATCTATGAGATCATTCTTAACAAGGGAGGATCGACTCATTATTAAAATTATAAAAAAAATGTTTAAATTAGTTAATATATAAGTTTAAAAATAAGTTCTTACCTGATAAGTTTAAGTAAATTGAAATAAAGAGATGTGTGCTAACCTGATGACCTAAACTAAATAGTTAATTTTTTGTGCTAACCTGATGACGCGCAGTGTATATTTGAATTTCATAATAACATTAACATAATACAATATAAATATTTATAAAGCAGCAAACAGAAAACAAAAGAAATAATGACATTAACATTTTACTATTGAAATGAAAATTAAAATATCGCACATACGCCACAGTAGCCCGTCACATTTATTACAGAAATCGTTAACACCATAACGCTTAGACACCATTTATGTAAACACATCTTATCAATACTTATCTCCATACAACGGGTGGAGGAGTTATGTATATATGCATATATATACATCACCAGATGTGCATATCTGGCATCTGCATAACAGGAACATGTTTACCAGATCTGTACACATCTGGCATCTGCATAACAGGAACATATTTACCAGATTTGTACACATCTGGCATCTGCATAACAGGAACATGTTTACCAGATTTGTGCACATCTGGCATCTGCATAACAGGAACAAGTTTACCAGATTTGTGCACATCTGGCGTCTGCATAACAGGAACATGTTTACCAGATTTGCTGCACATCTGGCATCTGAATAACAGGAACATGTCTACCAAATCTGTGCACATCTGCACCTGTTGTGCAAAGCATAGCAGCATAGCTCAGAAGAAAGAAAAATGTAAGTTACTGTCGGCTTATCGTGTGCTGTTTTTTTTTGTATTCCTTCTCGCCTTTTTCTTTTTTTTCTTCTCTGCTATCGGAAATGTAAACCGAGGTTACTTTTAAAGTCTAAGTTATTAACAGAATCAGAAACATTTCGAAGTTTGTTGAATAAAGACATTTTGTGTTCAAAATAAAAAGTGAGTTTGGAGTTTAATTTATTTATAACATAACTCTAGGTCTTTTTTAGAGGAGATAATAGACAGTGGGATATTATCGATCATGTACGTATATGATACTGCGGAGAGGTTACGACAAAATGACATGATTTGGCATTTAGAGACGTTAAGGCGAAGGCCATTATTATGACACCACAAAGAAAGTCTTTTAAGATCTTCCTGTAAAAGGATGCATTCCTCTTCAGACTGAATATGTCGGAACACTTTTATATCATCATCAGACACTGAGAATTCAAAAACAGATCGGGTATATCGTGAATAAATAGAAGAAAAAATAAAGGGCCCAAGTGACTACCCTGCAGCACTCCGGAGGTGACATAAACTGGTGATGAAAACACATCTTTTATACGAACATACTGAATACGATCCGTGAGATAGAAGCGAATCCACTCTAGAAAGTGGGAAGTGATTAACGCTGTCAAAAGCTTTGGCAAAGTCAGTATAAACTGCATCACATTGTAATCATTTTTCAAGGTTATTCATTACCGTGTTAAAAAAGATTGCGAGATTTGTAGAAGTAGATCTACCAGCCACAAATCCATGCTGAAATGCGAGATTACTCCTTTTACGAGAGGTGCAAGTTTCTCATAGATAATTTTTTCAAATAGTTTGGGTATAGGTGTAATTTTGCAAATTGGACGATAATTGGTAATATCGTGTTTGGATCCAGATTTAAAAAATTTTAATTATGAACGTGGTCTTCCAAACTTCTAAAAAAATTACCTGTCTGCAGAGACCAGTGTAACATTAAACAAAGTGGCACGGAAAACGCATAAGAGCACTTTTGAAGTAAAATTGGCGGGATGCCATCGAAACCAGGATTTGAATCTAATTTTAACAAGGAAAAAGCATTTTGAACTTCTGAAATTGAACACTCTAAGCTACCAACATTTAAAGAATTACAAAACATTGAGGTTTCACACGAGACACTAGGCGGGGAAGTATTACTTGAATATACGGTTAGGGATACCATTAGATTGTTTTTTTTACTGTTGATGAAGCTCCAAAAACGGTTACTATTAGTCTTTAAATTAGATTCAACACAAAGAATGTACTGACCATAAAGAAATTTATTAAGAACATCAAATTCTTTTTGAAGCTTTCGATAAACTAACAAAACTTCTGGATCGTTATTCCTTTTCCGGAATAGCTTATAGGTCTTATTTTTTCTATTATTTAAGTTCACAATCATTTTATTGAACCAAATAGGTTCAAATAGGTTCAAATAGGTGCCCGATACAATCCTTACTCTAGGTGTAAACATATCAATTGCCACTTTAACTGTTTCTACAAATAAATTAAAAGAATTATTAAGATCTCCGTTATTAATAACATTAAGCCAATTTATTCCTTTCAGATAGCTGGAAATATTGTTGAAGTTTGCTTTAGCATAATTATACTTATAATTGGTGACACAAGGGCTGGGTTGAAAATATTCGTAAAACTCAAATTGCAGTGATAAGGCTACATGGAAAATAGAATTAGGAAAAAGTGGAAGCATAGCGTTATTGAAATTAAAATAAAGATCAGAATCTACAAAGACTAAGTCCAAAACATTATTGAACTCATTGGCATAATGATTAATATGACGAAGATCGAATTGGGCGAGCGTATCAACAACTTCGCGTTCGTAGTCTAAGTTAACGTTAAAAGGAAAAAGTCTACCTTCCTCATTATCAAAGGACCACGACAAACTAGGTAAATTAAAGTCACCTAGTAGGATGGCATGCTGTTGGTCATCCAAATTATTTAAAATTAAGGAACAGTTATGTACATGAGCTTTATACAATAAATAAGAACTCCTTGGTGGTATATAACTAGCAATTACAATAACTTCAGTTCCAGGATTACATTTAATTTTAATTGCAACTGGGTGCACATCTGCACATCGAGAGTTGTAGGAGGAATGGAAACTTCTTCACTGCGTAATGATTTCCGTACAGAAATCAAAACTCCTCCCCCCGTTCGGAGTAAGAACGGAACAACGGTTTTTCCGGTACACTTCGTATTGCTCTTTGTTAAATAACTCCTCGTTATGATGGTCCGTAGTGAACCAAGTCTCGGTAAAAACAATTACATCATATTGCTCAGATAATGAGAACAGCAAGACATCACGCATTTTTGTTCTAAGGCCACCAGTATTTTGGTAGTAAAGGTTGAAGTTAAATAAAGAAACGTTGTTGGGTCTTCGTTTTTTGGCTGAGACTTCTTGATACTAGGCCTGCTTACAAATTCTTTTACAAGCATATCCTTTGGCCAAAAGTTTGGATTTACTAGTAATTTCCCAGTTGGTTTAGGCGATAAAAGTTTAAAAGACGATGACAAACGACCTGACAAGTTATCCGCTGTCAGGCTGTGGCACTTTATGTTCTTGGTATCGATGCCTTTGCTAGCAATATAGTTCAGAATGTCACTACTCTTAGTACCATACTCCAGTCGAGACAAAAATACTGCAAAAGGTAGTGCTACCGTTTTAAGAGAGCAGTTCTTAATATGATCATCACTTAATCTTTGTTCATCGTTCGTAGGATTGTTATTATATAATGAAGTAGATGGCCCGGACGGTAATAAAGTAGGAGGTTCAGCTACTGAAATTTCAACAGAAGGAACAACAACTGGTGAGGTTGCATTCGACCGTAGTAACCTTTTTGGCTGAAGTGGCTGAATCTCTGTAATGGGTACCACTGAAAGATCGCTGCTCAGGTGCTGAAGATTGATATTACTATCAATAACGTTGGCTTCATTATTCTTTTCCTTCAGCAAAAATTGTTGATGTGAACATAGTGGGCTCAGTAGGTTTATCATGAGGTCGTTGGATTTAGGTAGTTCTTGCTGCAACTCATTATTGACAGTTATGAAGCCCTGCTGCATACTCTGTGCATTTGCAGAATCGAAATCAAAAATTTGTTGTAGGTCGGCAACAATGTTTCAATAATTTTCATATGCTTTTGCAATTTTACAATTTTTCAGTGAAGGACATCAGGCTGTATGCTACGATGTTTCACACAATAAAAACATAGACCGGGAGTACTTATGATTTTATCCACATCCTTCCCTTTCAATCCTATGCATTTAGCATGAGCTGTGTCTAAACAGATTCCGCACGACACGCTTATATCGTTCGTGTTTTTCATGCACACATAACATGAAGAGCTAGTCATGATGCAGACGGAAAAAGAAAATAATTAAAATGAATTTTAACTAAAGCTGGCAACTCCACAAAATACTGGGACAGCAACAAAAAAAGATGCAATCAATATGATCACTCAAGTGCAATCGTGTCGTTTCCCAGCATGAAACGAGAACCGTAAGAAATATTCAGTGTAGGCCTCCAAAATTGCTACATAGGCAGCCCGAATAGCATACTTGGGTTATAATTTGGTACATACAACTCTAATATAACTATCAATTTATTTCCTAAGTATTGCAGTAACATTGTCACATCCACATTGTAACCAAAATAGCCGCATTTCCCCTTATATTTTGCAACAAGTCTGTTGTATGTATTTGTGTTTTACTTAGGTTATTTTTTGTTAAATGATAGTTTTTATTACGTTGTTCCAACGAAAACATGTTGCTTTTAACGTAACTCTTGAGTTGCATAAAAAATGCTTCTTTTTTTGTCACTTTTGTCACGAACATTAATATTTTGGTTCCGGAAAATTCACGCGCCTTCAAAAAAGTGTTAAATAGAAGAAATGTTTAAAAATCAGAATATATCAAAGGTATTTTTCGCATCTTAAAATATGGGGTTAAATACTGTGGTGAGTGTATGGGACGCAGAGGATGATTCCCTAATGGTGCCAGTTTAAGCGATGGCAACGCTACCTACAGAAGCAAAAATGCCGCAATGATAGCAAACGTGCCACGAAAAGAAAGGAATGTTGTTGGCCTTCGGTTGATGTTTATTTGAATGAATGCTTCCAATCCATTACATGTATTTATGCTTAAATTATTCATTACAACTATTTAACATTTGACTTATGTGACTAATGGTTTCTACTTACAACTAGGTTACAATATAATTATTATAGCTGGCTCAGCTATGTTCATTCGTAGACTACAAAGTCTCGGTGGGGAGGTCAGTGTGCTGTCGGTGGCTCGGATGACCAGCGTAGTGTGGTTGGGTATTGAGTCAAACTACAGCCTTCCCCCAAAAAAAATATTTGTTTATATTTCTTGAAATCTAAATAAATATTTGTCTCTTACATATTTCACAATATTATAAAAATATTATGCTGCTTATACGTGTGCTCTTATCTGCTTGCGGTAATATTTATTTGTTCTAAATAGATCTAATTGGTTGCTTGTGCGGTTTTACATTTAGTTAAGTTGTTATTATGCACTTCTTTTTCATTACCTCCTATTAGTATAATGCTATTGGGTCCTTTTTGCTTTATGATTTCAAATGGACCTTTAAATAGTCTTTCTAGTTTTTTCCTATTACCTACTTTTATATATACATAGTCATTTACTTTAAAATTTGATTTATTTATTTTTTTTTGATTTGCTTGTCTTTTATTTTTACTACTTACAAGTAATTCTTTAGCTCTGTTATGAGCGTGATATAACTTAAGTTTCATCTCGTTTGCGTAATCGTCTATTTTCTAATATTTCACAGGGTAACGTACAAAGTTTTCCGTAGACTAATTCATATGGTGTGTAGAATGTAATACTGTGTGGGGTAGTGTTGTAAAAGTAAGTGTAATATGGTAAAAGTTCGTCCCAGTTCTCCTGTCCTTGTAGCGTTATAAGATATTCGTTTAATACCCTCTGGTTCCTTTCAACTGACCCTAGGGTTTCATGATGGAATGGTGTTGAAGTCACTTTGTCTATTCATAAAATCTTGTAGATATGTTTTAAAAGTTCGTTACAAAAGTCTGTCCCTTTGTCTGTTTTAAGTTTCTTAAAACTCCCTTTTTTCTACGATTGCTTTAGCTACCGTTACAGCGTCTTTCGTTTCTAGTGGTATTGCTTCGACGAATTTTGTGAGTTCACATTGTAATGTGAGAATATACCTGAATTGATTCGCTGGTCGCAATGGTCCTATAGTTATTGTTTCAAATGATGTACTCGGTGTGTCTGTTATGACGAACTTTTCTTTTGCGTGTCTCGTTGTTTTGGCTTCTCCACAGTTTTGGCAGTTTTTAATGTGACTTTTGACTTGTTTATTCATATTTTTCCATACATATTTTTGCTTCAGTCTCGCTATACATTTTCTTATCCCGCAATGTCCTTCGTAGAGTGAGTCGTGGTAGTCTGTTATTATCCTGTGCATTTCTTCTTTGTTCGTTATTCGTGTTGGTGGTGTGTACACTATGATGTTTAAGCAATCTTCTCTTTCTTTGCTTTCTTACAGCTCATTAAACAATTTCTTAAATTCATGCATGCTTATTGTTTCAAATATCTCACTATCATCTGGTAGCGCTACCTTTTTTATATTTGTATATTGTATTGCTTGCTTCGAGTAACAGTTTCTTCAAAATCAATTTTAACTCTGATGATGAATTTTCGCTGTACTCAGCAATTATTTCCTTCTCACTGCTCATACCGAGTTTCAGCTTCCTCAAAATTAATTTTAACTCTGATGATGATTTTTCGATGTACTCAGCAGTTTTCTTCATTTTTGCTGCTAAACTATCTTTTTGTCGGGCCCTTTTCTTATCTCTGCATTCCACCTTTAAAAATCTCAGTTTCCTGAGGCACCTAACATCTGAAATTGATGTCGCATTCCAAATGTGAAGGTGATCAGTCTTCATGTCTGGAATTAAGGTACTTACACAGTTGTTTTTCAACTCTACATTCTTTTCTCTTGTATTCTTTTTCATTTGTCTTGAGAACATTTATACTGCATTTTGGGATCATTTTTATTAGTTTCTCTGAATCTAACTCTATTCTAGATAGTGCGTCCGCATTGGTGTTCATTCTGCCTTGTTTGAAAACAGTGTCAAAGTTATAATCCATTAAAGCAACTCTTATCCTGGTCAGTTTGGAGGATGGGTTTTTATGTGTGAATAAACTTACTAATGGTCTGTGGTCAGTGTAGACTATAAACTTCCTACCGTAAAGGTATGGTCTGAAGTAATTAATACCCCAATGGATTGCTAGTAATTCCTTTTAAATTATAGGCTTGTTCAACTCGTGTTTATTTAGTGACTTGCTTGCGTAAGCTATTGGTTTATCACTTCCAATTTCACCTTGTGACAGGACAGTTCCAAGTGCAGTATCTGAAGCATCTGTCGTTAAAATGAACGGTTTTGAAAAATCTGGATAGCTTAAAACTGGTGGTGTTGTCAATTTGTGCTTCAAGGTTTCAAAGGCTGTTGTGCATTCCTCTGTCCACGAGAATGATTGTTTCTTTTTTAACAGTTGGTTTAGGGGTCTGGCTATTTCTGCAAAATCTTGAATAAATCTCCTATAATAGTTGCTGTTTTTTCTAAAACAGTGTGGAAAAATGCACAAAATCGAACTGTTTGCAATATGTGAAAATTCTTCCCGTTGTAACTTTATTTTAAAACGGTTGAAAAGTAAAAAGAATAACGCACAGTAAATTTTAGTCAACGTTATAAATTGCGGGTTTATTACTAATTGAATTATATATCGAGAAAAGTTTGACATTTATACTATTGTTTATATACAATTTTGTGTAGACTTTTATTGACAAATGTCAATTATATGCTTACGGCTCTTAATACAATGAATATTTATTATACATGACAATTTTACTTTATTGTTATTTCATTTTAATAATACATCCTCAACATTCACCTCCACCGTGAACTCTGTTCGCAACAAGATCTGCTCATCAAATAATGAAAAGTGGCATCACTGGTCTTCGATAACACTCTATCATATTTTCGCCTCATCTCTGGAATTGATATGCTATCGGCTCTGCAATTGTAATTTGCTCTTCTATGACGCTGTTAAAGAGACAATTAGTGTAACAGAGAAAGACATAATAACAAACAAGCAATGTTGACAACATGGTAGATATGTTTATGACTACCTAATTGAAGTGAGTAATTTGCCTTATGCCCCTACTTGCCGTCTCTTTTCTACTACCTGAGTTGATTGGTATTTTTTTTGTATTGTGTTTATCGCATTTCCATATCGCCGTGATTTATTGCGTTTGTCGCTTTCGGTGGAATATTTTTTGTTAAAAAAGTTGTGTTTTAAGTGTAAATTGTTGGGTGTTTTAGTGATTTTCGGGTGAGTAATTCATAATTTTACAATAATAGTAAAAAATACTAGCGATTTAGTGTAGTTTTAGATAATTTGTGTTTGTTAATTTTGTTGCATGATGCGGTGGATTTATATGATTATGTGTGTGTGTATGTGTGTACTATTGCAAGCTGCAATCAGCAGCAAAGAACAATTTGATGAATGAATGGGCTTATGTGTTATGTGATTTCGATTTGAGTGCATTTGACTTCATTGAGTGGACTGTATTATGATGTGTAGTGTTTGTGTGGAAGGGAAATTTGTGATTTGGTATGGAAGGAAATTTCCCAAATGAGAATTTTGTGAGTTGTGTTGATTTTATTTTATTGTGTAGTGTAGTGTGTTGTGTTTTTTTTTTAATTAATTATTGATTATTTGAAAAGAAATGATTTATATTATTGATTGGTCTGTGGTTATTTTGTTGCTAGGAAGCGGACATATTTTTGTAATTGGTCGTTTAAGTTCACCGGTTTGTGTTTTTAAAGTTACGACGCGTATTAAATTAGGTGTATCCAGGGTGTAGCTTGATAATACGTGCCATCATCCACTTTGATGGTGGCAATCGCTCGTCCCTTATTAGAACGAGATCTCCTAGCTCAGGGTTTTCTGCTGTTTTCAGCCATTTTGGACGCAGTTGTAGCCGAGCTAAATACTCTGAGTGTTGAGTATCCAGAGTACCTGTATGCTGTAGGCTTCCAAAAGAAAACAGATTAAAGGAAATTCAATTGGGTATTTATTAATTTTCAATATATATATATATAAGGTAATGGGAAATTGTGGAACCGAGGTTACTCCATCGTTTGACTGCCAGCGAGAGAAGGAAAAATCCGGAGAAAAAACCATGTGCCAATTTGACATGTCGACGGAAGTAGATATGTCGGTAGACATTCTCGGATAGGTGCGCTGATGTCGCTTAATTCTCGCGTTCAGGATAACACAACAATCCTCCCCACTAAATCTGCGAATATCCTAAGCGTTCCACTGGCTTCCTGATGCGAGTGCTCCTCCGTACTGTTGGTGCGCCTATGGTGTCTTCGTCGCTCCCTTGGGGGCTAACCGTTGCCTCTGTTTCTGCGCCTTCAGTCACTTCCGACCCTTGGGGCTCCTGCGGTGGTCGTGGACCAATGGAATTGGTTGTTAAACATTGAGTGACATCTGTTGGTTCTTCCTTCAGGGGTTGTGGTGAGACCTCCAGCTCGTGGTCCTTCCTTACGTCCTTTATGTCGACTCTGCACCTTAAAATCTGCTCGGTGTGCCTTCGCCAGAGTTGTCCATTAACATTGATGTAGTAATGTAGTTTTCCATCCCTCCTGACTATTTTTCCGAATTCCCATTTCTTGTCCTTGTTGGTATAGTTCCTCACCTGAACCGTGTCTTCCCCCACGTCGTCTACGATATTCGATCGAACTAAGTCCAGAACTATGCGGATATCCCGCTGAAGGAATAGAACACAGGGTGCTACTCCCGTGGTTGCATTTGGCGTTTTCCTGTATCGCATCAAATAATTTGAAAGTTTGTATCTTATGCTCCCAGGGTCGTTCATCATTTTGCGAAGTCCCACCTTCATGTTCTGCACGAACCGTTCAGCTTGTCCATTCGTAGATGGATGATATGGAGCGGTGAGCTTGTGGTGGATACCATTTGCTCTGATGAACTTCTTAAATTCCTCAGATGTAAAGGTGGATCCATTGTCACTCACTAATATCTGAGGTAACCCATAGCGAGCGAAAATGTCGCGCAAAACCTCAATTGTTTTAATTGTCGTCATGGAATTCATCGGTATTATCTCCGGCCATTTTGAATGAGCGTCGACTACTATAAGAAAATATTTATTAAGAAACGGACCCGCGAAGTCAATATGAATTCTTTGCCAAGGGCCTGATGGATATTCCCATGGATGATGAATTTTTTTTCCAGGTTGCTTCGCAACACTTCTGCATGCATAGCATTCGCGGGCCAAGCCTTCAATGTCCGCGTCAATATTTGGCCACCAGACGTAGCTTCTCGCCAACGCCTTCATTTTAACAATGCCTATGTGTGCCGCATGCAATTCGGCCAACACCACCTTACGCAGGCTTTCGGGAATCACCACCCGACTATACCTAAGAATTGTTCCATTTGACAGAGAGAATTGCATATCTTTACCTTCGTAACCCGGTTCAGTTAGCTTTTCCCCCCGTGCTAAACAGTCATGCACCTTCCTTAGAATGGGGTCCTTGCTGGTGTCGATTGAAATTTGTTTTCCTGTAACTGGGCCCGTGTTGATCTGCTGCATTTGGTAGTAGGTAACGTCATCATCATCTTTCAGCTGTGTCGAATGTAGAGGAACCCGAGAAAGAGCGTCTGCATTTCCATGCTCATCTGTTGCTCGATAAATTATTTCATAATCGAAGCCTTGCAGGAATTGGGCGTAATGCAGCATTCGCGTTGCCACCATGGTGGGCAAATTCTTGTCGGGGCTGAAAATAGCAACCAAAGGTTTGTGGTCAGTAATCAAGGTGAACTTACGTCCATAACAGTGTCTGAAAAACCGTTTAAGCGCCCAGAAAATGGCAGTGGCCTCCTTGTCGATTTGGCTGTAGTTTTTTTCTGAAGCTGATAAGGAACGCGAAGCATAGGCGATCGGCCGCTCTTCCCCCCCGGGAATGTATGTGACAAAACAGCTCCCAGTCCATAAGGACTCGCATCCGTGGCCAGTGACAATGGTAGGTTTGGATCGTACGGGCAAAGCACTAGATCCGAAGTTATTTCCCTTTTGATAACGTTGAACGCACCTTCACATCCCTTATTCCATTCAAAAGCGACGTCCTTCTGTAGCAATTTGTAGAGCGGGTGCAGCTTTGCCGATAGATTTTTGAAAAACCTTCCGTAGTAGTTCACCAGCCCTAACCAACTCCTCACTTCCGAAACATTTTGCGGCGTCGGTGCATCAACAATTGCCTTGATTTTGTCCTGCGTCTTTTCCAGTCCTCTTTCTGAGATAACGTGCCCTAAATACGTAATTGAAGTCTCGAAAAACTTGCATTTGTTTAAGTTTATACGAAGTCCAACATTGTTCAGTCGTCGGAGCACTTCCTGGAGCCGTTCCAGATGCTCTTTGAATGTTGACCCTTGGATTTTTATGTCGTCGAAGAAAACGCACACTCCCGGAATATCCCTTAATGTATTTGAGATATACCTCTGCCAAATAGTTGGCGCTACTTTTGTGCCAAACATAAGACGATTTACCTGGTAGTCCCCCATTATTGTTGAAATGGCCTGCATTCTCGCGCTTACTTCATCCATTGGCATATGTAAGTATGCTTCACTCACGTCCAGAGTCGAAAATAACTTCCCTCCTAGCATGGTCGTCTCAAAGATGTCTTCACAGTCAGGAATTGGATAGTGATCGTTTTTAAGCACCTTATTTAGAGTTACCTTGTAGTCCGCACATAGTCGTATCGATCCATCCTTCTTCACAATCGGCACCACAGGTGTACCCCACTCACTGTATTGCATTTTTGTGATTATGCCAGCCCTTTCCAACCTTCCAAGCTCGTTCTGCATCTTCTCTACCAATGCATATGGCACTCTTCGAGCGGCAACGTATATTGGTTTAACATTCTCCTCAACAAACAACCTTGCCTCGTAGTTTTTTATTTTCCCAACGCCCGGCTGAAATACGTCGCTGAACTGTGTCTTTAGGTCACGTATAATCTCTGCCTTTTTAATGTGGAAATTGTTTTCATGCAATTGATGTAAATTAGGTAATTTAACTTCAAACACTTCCAACCATTCTCTACCGAATATTGCATCCACTTTCCCTGGCATAATGTAAATATTGGCCTTCGCTTCCTTTCCACCGTATTTGACATGCATTGTACTGTATCCTACTGGATGAATCACCTCCCCTGTGTACGTCTGAAATGAAACATTTGATTTAAACCACTTTTTCTCTGGCCACAATTTAACAAATTCTTGCTGCGAAATGGATGACACTGCTGCGCCTGTGTCTAGTTCCAGTTGTTTTGTGACCCCGTTTATCATCAGCTCTAGCATAAGTTTCTTGGGTTTCCTCCTCTCCTCCGGAAGAACGCATTCGCGAATATTGTTGATGTAATACATATCCCCGTTTTCTTCCTCAGGTGCTGTGCTGGGCTGGAGCTGATTTTGATTAATTGTCTTCCTGTTGTCTTGCTGTTTGTTAGATACTGCCTGTGGCCGCGAACTTCCCATACATACACGTGCCAGATGTCCGCTCTTTCGGCACTTCGAGCACACTGTTCTAATGTGTTTGCATGCATTTGCTAGGTGATCTTTATCACCGCAGCGAAAACAAAAACTGGTTTTGTTATCTACCTTACGAGCCACTTGTTGCGTTGGCCGATGAGAGTTTCGCGTAGATTTATGTGAATATGACCTTGAAAGCTGATTTTGATGGTTTGCGGAGAAGGTTGTTTGCATGTTTTGAATTTCTTTGGAATCTTTTTGCGCTGATTCCATTGCAAGAGTACTTTTCACGCAATCCGTAAACGTGTTGTTTGGCTCTTTCAGTTGAATTAATTTTTCCAGCCAGTGGCCATTTCGGAGGCCGCTTATGAATTGTTGTCTGAGGTGCGCATCGGCTGTCGATGCTTGGCAGGCCGCGCATTTGAACTCACAGTTTTTGCACATTTTCTTGAGGTCTGCAACAAAATTTGAAATGCTTTCCCCCTCATGCTGGATACGTTTAGTAAATCGGTTCTGCTCTGCAATTATGCTAGGGGATGGATGCAAATGATCTTTCACCAATTTAACAAGTTCATCATACGGTTTGGTTTTGGGATCATCTGGGCTTGTTAGATTGCAAAGAAGTTGCAATGTCTTTGGCCCTATTGCGTGAATTAACCAATCCCTTTTTCTCGCTTTATCTTCATTGCTGGTCCCAGTGATTTTCTTTAAGCTAAAGAAGTTCTCCAGTCTTTTGATGAAAATGTCCCAGTTTTCGTTGTCCTCGTTGAAGCTTTCTAGTTGAATTACTTCCTTTTGTGATTGACCGGCACTATTGCCCTGAATCGCACTTGTGACCGCTGTTAACAGAGCTTGTAATTGATCTGCGTCCATTACATTTAAATTTTTATTTATGGGTCTTCAGAAATTTATGTAACTTCTCCTCCTCGTCGCCACTGTTGAGTATCCAGAGTACCTGTATGCTGTAGGCTTCCAAAAGAAAACAGATTAAAGGAAATTCAATTGGGCATTTATTAATTTTCAATATAAATATATATAAGGTAATGGGAAATTGTGGAACCGAGGTTACTCCATCGTTTGACTGCCAGCGAGAGAAGGAAAAATCCGGAGAAAAAAACCATGTGCCAATTTGACATGTCGACGGAAGTAGATATGTCGGTAGACATTCTCGGATAGGTGCGCTGATGTCGCTTAATTCTCGCGTTCAGGATAACACAACACTGAGCTCCAATGCTTCCAAAAATTTTAAAAGAGTTGCTGAATTCTTTTCCAGCGGTCGTTGTAGCTTATATTCTCCTCTTTGGTGTCTGGTTCTGGTACGCTTTGTATGGGTTCACCTATTAGGAAGTGCGCTGGAGTTAAGGCAGTGAAGTCGTTAGGGTTACTAGTAAGTGGACACAGTGGTCTAGAGTTGAGGCAGCCTTCTATTTGTAGCAACAATGTTGAGAGCTCCTCAAAAGTAAGAGTAGAATTACCAGCAACTCTTTTTAAGTGATATTTCACTGACTTAACCCCAGCTTCCCATAAACCTCCAAAATGCGAAGATGCTGGAGGAATAAAATTCCACTTCGTGCCGTCTGATAACAAGGTTTATGCGACCTGCTTTTCATTGAAATTGGCTGCCTTTCGAAGATTTTCCAGCTCCTTGGCAGCACCCACGAGATTTTTCCCGCAGTCGCTAAACATTTAATGGCATGCTCCTCGTCTGGAAGAAAAGCGTCTAAAGGCTGCTATAAACGCTTGCGTCGTCATATCGCTAACCAATTCCAAATGAAGCGCTTTGGTAGCCAAACATACAAAAATCGCGAAATATGCCTTAAAAATTTTTGATCCTCGACCCTTCCATGACTTAACATCGATGGGACCAGCGTAGTCCACGCCAGTGAAGGAAAATGGTCGAGAAATCCTTACCCTCGGTGCTGGCAAATTTCCCATGAGTTGACAACTGGGCTTAGCCTTTTGTCTAAAGCAAACGTTGCAGTCCGTTGTCCGGAGTACGATGTCAAAGTTGTGCTCGGGGACTTCAATGCTAAAATCGGAAAGGAAAACATCTTTGGCGGGTTAGTTGGTAAGCACAGAATCCACGAAAGACCACAGACAACGGTTACCGACTAACTGACTTCGCGGCAGCTCGTAATACGGTGATAAGTAGCACTAGGTTTCCAGGGCTAAGGATCCACACAGCAACCTGGCGCTCTCCAGACGGTCGAACCGCCAACCAAATCGACCATGTGCTAATCGACGCGAGGCACGCATCCAACATCCTCAACGTGCACACATTCTGAGGGGCAAACGTCGACTCTGACCATTTTCTTGTTGCGGCTAAGTTCAGAGCTCGACTATCCAACGAGAAGAAGCTGCGTTCCGCCCAGAAGAAGAAATTCAACGTTGGACGCCTTAGCACACCTGGAGTAGCCAGAGTCTACAAAGAGCGCCTGAGTGAGAAACTCTCCGCAGTGCATTCACCTACCACAAATGCCAACACCCAGTGGTCCCAGCATCGCGACATCATCAAAGAGGTAGCCGAAACCACCTTAGGGTACCAGCCACCCCAGAGAAAGAGCCCGTGGTATGATGATGAATGCGTACGCAGGAAAAAGGTGACAGAAGATGCACATATAAAGGCGCTGCAGCGCAAAACAAGGGCAGCGAGGGAAGAGTATCGAGCCAGGAGGAGGGAGGAGAAGAAAAATCCTGCGTAGAAAGAAGAGGGCCTACGCAGTCTCCCAGCTCAAGGAGATCGAAGAGTCCCGCGATCGAAGCAACATCCGGAAGTTCTACAAGAAAGCCAAGCAACTGGCTGCTGGCTTCAAGACCGGAACGCAGGCTCTTCGAAACAGTGATGGAAACCTAGTCACCGAAGCGCAGGGAATAGTAGATGTTTTTAAGCAGCACTTCCAGCCGCTGCTAAATGGGCATCATGTAGAGAGAGTGATAGGGCAAGAAGAGAACCCACGTCCAGTCAATGAAGATCCAGTTCCACCGCCCAGTATGGAAGAAGTTGGCTTAGCAATAAAAAAGCTAAAGAACAACAAGGCCGCCGGCTCTGATGGTTTACCAGCGGAGCTCTTCAAATACGGTGGTGATGTTTTGGTAGGGCGCATGCACCAAATCATCAACCAAGTATGGGTGGAAGAAAGTATGCCCGATGACTGGACTATCAGCTCCATATGCCCCATCTACAAAAAAGGCGATCCTATGTCTTGCAAGAACTATCGAGGCATATCCCTGCTTAATGTCGCATACAAGATCCTATCCAACGTACTGTGTGAACGTCTCAAACCGTTCTGCAACACACATCAACTAATGTTGATTTGGCTTCAAGATCATAGGATGACGTTGTTCATAGCTTAGATCAGCGTTTTGTAGTCTTCCTCCTACTCTCAAAATTCCTGCATCATCCACAAAGGCCTGTAATGACTTTACTCCTTTCAGGTTAGGTTGATCGTCCTGATTTTCATTAAAAAACATGCCTTCAATGCTAAATCCATTTCCATCGGCGAAAGTACCATTAGCATCTTATCAGTTCGTCGAACATTTGAAACGAATCTGCAGCAATATGCCAAAATACGTAATAGCTTCCGCAAATTCGACTGTCGAAGTATCAGTTGATGGATTTCACAGCTCTCTGTGTTGACGCATCTCTTCGTCAGTTGGCCCAATTGATGGTTGAGCTGGTGTTTCGAAAATCCATTCATAACTTAGGAATGCTGGCCCGTTCCACCAAAGTTTATTACCATTTAAATGGGTGGGCAATAGACCACGTGATGCCAGGTCAGCAGGATTTTGGTGCGTTTGTATGTAGCGCCATATACTACAATTTGTTAGACGCTGGATCTCCGCAACACGATTGTTGACAAAAGTTTTCCACCTAGCAGGAGGTGCCATAATCCACGCCAGCGTAATCTTCGAGTCCGACCAGGCGTACTTCCTAACTCTGTTTAACTTCAAGACCTTTGCAGTGTAGTCCAGAAGTACCGCTAGTGTGACTGCTCCACAAAGTTCCAACCTAGGAAGGGTTACGGTCTTTAGAGGGGCAACTCTGGTTTTGGACATCAGGAGGTGAACGTGAATACTACCGTCGTCATCTAACACACGTAAGTAGACTACCGTATGCCTTTTCTGATGCATCACTAAATCCGTGTAATTCCAGGTCCTTTGGCTTATTTCTCATGTGAATCCATCTTGGTATCTGTATACTTTCGATAGAGGGCAGCTCGGGTCGAAAGTCTTCCCAATGGGTTTTGAACTCCTCTGGAATCGGGTCATCCCAATCTAGACCGCGGTACCACAGCTGTTGCATCAAGATCTTTCCGAAGATAATGCACGGCGAGATCCATCCAAGGGGATCGAAAAGCTTAGCGATAGTGGACAACATCGTTCTCTTTGTTGGAGTTTCAACTTCATCAATGAAGACGTTCTGAAAAGAAAAAGAATCGCCTAAAGGGTACCATCTAATACCTAACGTCTTTATCTGTGGAACAACGTTAGTTTCAAAGGGTAAAGAAAAGGTTAACTCCTTCTGATCAGGTGGAATATCGTTTAAAAGCATGTCATTATTGGATGTCCTGTCCATTTTCGCAAGTTGAAGCCCGCGGATGCCAACAAATCTTTGGATCGCGTATTAGGCGTGCCTACTCCAAAGTATCAGCTACAGCGGTTAGATCGTCGACGTACATACCCTTACGGCCGACTTTTCATCCAATCGGATAACGATGCTCCTCATCGACTGCAACTCTTTGGATTGTGCGATTGGCAAGATACGGTGCACTTGCAGTACCAAAAGTGACCGTTTGCATGGGATAAGTCCTTACGGGTTGATTCGGATTGTCACGCCACAAAATAAGCTGGTAATACGAATCCTCCTTCCTCATTCGTATTTGCCTAAACATTTTTTCAATATCATCGGTGAAGGTAAATCACTAATGTTGTTTTGGGTTTTAGGTCCTATCAATAAGTGCTCGTTCAAGGATGTACCATCTAAAGTCTTCGCAGCGGCATCAAAGACAACTCGTAATTTAGTTGTCGTGCTAGACTCCTTCAGGACAGCATGATGAGGAACAAAGTAGTGATATGGAGTATCAAGAACAGTATCGTGAAGGACATCGACTTCTGACATCTGCCTCAAATCCAGGTATTCCTTAATGCACTTAGAGTACTCATTGTGTAGTGTCGGGTTCGCCTCGAACCGTTTCTCAAACTCATGAAACCTACGCAAGGCCTCGCGTTTCGAGGGTCCAAACCCAGGTTTGCATCCTTAAAGGGAAGAGATACTTCATATCTCCCGTCTGAAAGACGTCGGGTCGTCTCTTCATAGTATTTTTCACAAGCAACATCTTCTTCTATTTTAGCATCGGCATATGGTGCTTTTTCCATTTCCCAAAATTTTCTTAATTGGGTGTCGATGTCGAAGACCTGTAGAAAACACTGCTTTGACGATTTTTGTTTCTGAATTGGTACTTTACCGAGCAGAATCCATCCTAGCTCCGTCCTTTGAGCAATTGGTGACATCCTATCTTCGCCTCGGACAATCTCCGGAAGAATAAATTCTGCGAAAACATCACTTCCCAAAAGCAGATCCACTGTAGCCGGTTTGTAGAAGGTAGGGTCTGCTAATTCTAGTCCGCTAAAGTGTTTCCAGTTGCTGAGTGTCAGTTGTTTGGCCGGGAGAAGCCCAGTCAGGGACGTAAATACGAAGGCCTGCGTGTTCGTCTCAAAAGTAGTGCGCAGAGACGCAAAGGTTATGTCGACACACTTGTGACATGCTCCGCTGCTGACCTTTCCCAACCCTGACACTTCAACTAACGTACTCCGAGTCCTCAGGTTTAGAATTGGAACGGCTGCTTCCGTGATGAAAGTGGCTTCCGACCCCGGATCAATTAAAGCTCGAAGGTTAAAATACTTCCCCCTAGAACACCTCACTTTAACAATAGCTATAGCTAATAAAATGTGAGTATTTTCACTCTGTTTCGAATGGTAAGTATTTACGTTGCTAGTAGTAGGGCGATCTGTATTACCAGGATGAGACATTTGAGTACTTGGGCCTGCTGAAGGATTAAATGTACCAGATTGTTGAAACGTAGGTGGATTAGAAGATATTTGCGGTGTGGGGTTAAAACTAAAAGTTGAATTTGTATTTGGGTTTTGAATAGGAGCGGAATGCAGAAGCGAGTGGTGTTTTTGTTGGCAATAATAGCAACGTGCCTGACTAGGACCGTGTTGAGTTTGATGACTATAGGCAAGGCAGTTGCTAAACACCTATCTTGTCAACGATGTTGCACCGCTCAACGGGATTCATTTTTCCAAAAGAGTTACATTTACGCAGAGAATGTTGGCCTTTACCACATATCTTGCAACTGTATTTGTCCTTTGGCTTTTGTTGCAGATGATATACCGTCTTCGGTGTAGACTGTCGTTGACTAGAACCTCCGGCAAAACTCTTTCCCGATTTGGGTTTATCCTGGTCAATAACTTCCAACGTTCGGAACCTCGTTTCCAAAAACTCCGAAAATTCGTCGAAAGTTGGTAACTCCTTTCTTGCTCCGAGTCGTTCTTCCCATAACTGTTGTGTACAAGATGGTATTTTGTGCAACAATATATAAATAATTATTAAATCCCAATGTTCTGTAGGAACATCAAGATTTTTTAGCGAATGTAGACACTCAGTGGATGTATCCAGCATTCTCTTAAGGTTAAACGAGTTCTCGGTTGTAATTGTCGACTGATTAATAAACATTTTCAGATGAGTATTTACTAAAAATCGTTTATTATCGTAGCGTGAGCATAAAAGAGACCATGCCTTTTCGTAGTTACCTTCTTCCACTTCCAGGTGCTGTAACAAACTATCGGCATCTTTGGATAAACCGGACTTTAAATAATGCAGTTTTTGAATTTCACTCAAACTAATGTTGTTGTGAATCATGGACTCAAATTTGCTCTTAAATGGCCGCCATTTTTCGTATTGTCCTGAAAAAACAGGAAGGGACATTTCAGGAAGGCGAATACCATGCGGATTTGAGCTGATTGGAGGTGGCTTGTTTGCAGAATTGGATTCCACAAGCTTATCTAAACAATCAAGGAGTTCGGCTCTATATTCCGAAAAATCCTCATCGTCTTCATCCACCAACATTGTCAGCTTATCACTGATGTGTTTGCTATCCCTAAAAACATCTTCCATAATTACTAAGCGACCATTGACAAGATTTTTCGTCCGTTTGGTTTCCACAGTCGAAGAAAAACTTTTAAAATCATTTTGCAGGATCGAAAGAGAGTTTTTAAGTAGTTTTAACTTTTTTGCGGCGGTCATTTTGGCAGATTTGGCAAAAAGTTTAGTGGCAAATGTATAAAAAAATAGGCAAATAAGGCTTACTCACTCACCTCAATTTTTCTGCATGCACTGCTGATGTCGCTGAAGTCTTTGCAGTGTGGGAACCTCGGTTGCTTTTATGCTTGGTAAATTACGCGGCGCGAGAAACCGATTTACACACAAAACTCACAAGAAATTGTCTTTGTTAGCTATTTCAGCAAAAGTTAAAAAAAAAATGTTCAATAAAAATTGTTTTTTCTGTCTTGCAGATGTAAAACACACAAAACTGTCACTGGAAAGTAGGGTTATATGGCTCGAATGGACCAAATGTTTTGTCTAAAACAGTGTGGAAAAATGCACAAAATCAAACTGTTGTACAATATGTGAAAATTCTTCCCGTTGTAACTTTATTTTAAAACGGTTGAAAAGTAAAAAGAATAACGCACAGTAAATTTTAGTCAACTTTATAAATTGCGGGTTTATTACTAATTGAATTATATATCGAGAAAAGTTTGACATTTATACTATTGGTTATATACAATTTTGTGTAGACTTTTATTGACAAATGTCAATTATATGCTTAAGGCTCTTAATACAATGATTATTTATTATACATGACAATTTTATTTTATTGTAATTTCATTTTAATAATACATCCTCAACAGTTGCAGAATGCTACGAATCGCCTCACTTTGTCAGCATCCTTGGGCATAGAATAGGTTTAGGTTTAGGTTAGCGGGTTGGCAGAACAGAGAACCTGTACGTGCCACACTTAGATCAATGTAGATCCGTTGTGATGCCCTAGGGGTTTACTACTCCCATACACTGGAAACCTATGAAAAACCTACGGATTAGTAAACCAGTCCGTTTTATTTACAAATTTTAGTAGGTCGTTAATGGACCTATCTGAGAGTTCCTCTAAATCCTCGAAGAAGTAACTGCTAAGGAATTTATTTCTTATGTGACAGAGTGCTGGACAGTGACAAAGAAAGTGTGGGGTGTCCTCATGCACCTCCTCATCACCGCATCCTCTGCACAGGTCATCTGAACTGATTCCCATCTTCTTGGTATGGTATTTCAGTGTATTGTGTCCGGTGATAATACCCACAATTAAGGACAATGATTTCTTGCTTAATTGTAGGATTTTCTCCGTTTTCTGTTTGTTGTAGATTGGCCACATTTTCCTGGTTATGACACAGGAGTCTAGTTTGCTCCATCTCTTAATTGTTGCCTTTAGTATTCTGTTCCCAATCACCTGTCTGAGATTACAGGGGGGAATCATTACTGTGGTGTCGGCCTGGTTTAGTTCAAGGGAGGATTCCTTTCTTGCCAGCTCATCAGCTTTTTCATTCCCAGATACACCTTTGTGCCCAGGAACCCAGCATAGTCTTACGTTGTGCTGCGTGCCAAGAACCCGCAGCTCTTCGCTTTTATTGCCGCTTGACTGTCAATGAAAAAGGTAATATCTGCATGAGGTATTGCCATCATTGCAACCTGTTTAGCAGCTGTTGTCACTGCCAATACCTCAGCTTGGAATACGCTGCAGTGGTTAGGTAGTCTGATTGAACTGGATAGTCCGAGACGTTCCGAGTAGAAACCCGCGCCAACGCCAATTTCCATCTTTGATCCATCCGTGTATATGGGTATGGTTGGTCCAATGGATGTTGGTTGGTCCTCATTCCATTCGTCCCTGCTGGGGAAACACGTGGTAAATGGTCTTCTGAAGTCTAGTCGGGGGGTGATATAGTCCGTGCATATATTATTGCCCGCGAATTTGTTTAGAATTTGTGCGTGTCCTGTCAGGCTGTGTTTCCAGTTTTTGGTCTGGCTTAGCCGAAGGGCGCTGTTAGCAGCAGATTCTTGTACAAAGAGATCTAGGGGTTTGAGATGGAGTATAGCCTCTAGACCTGATGTGGGCCTGGTTCTCATTGCCCCCGTGGTGCCAATACAGACCATTCTTTAAATTTTTGTCATGGTTTTTAGGTTGTTAGACTTTAACAGCGCTTGCCACCAGAATAAACAACCATAAGTTAGTATCGGTCTTACAACCGCTGTATAGAGCCACATGACTATTCTAGGATTAGGGCCCCATGTTCTTCCGTATATTCTATTGCAGGCATAGAATGCTATCGTTGCCTTTTTGGCTCTTTCCTTAATGTTGAGGTTCCAGTTTAATTTCCGATCTAGGATAACTCCCAGGTATTTTGCACTATCAGAAATTATTAGCGGAATCCCTTCAATTGTTGGCAGTCTAAATTCCGGAATAGTTCTTTTGTTGGTGAAGAGAACTAATTCTGTTTTTTGGGGGTTTACTGCCAGTTCACATTTCTTTGTCCAGGTATTGACCGTGGATAGGGCTCTCTTCAGTAGTTCACTGATGGTGGACAGAAATTTTCCTGTCGCGAGCAGTGCTAGGTCGTCGGCATATGCAACTGCTTTAACTCCACTGAATTCAAGTTTATTCAGGATCTCGTTTACTACAAGAACCCAGAGTAGGGGTGATAGTACCCCACCTTGAGGAGTGCCTCTTGATGCAGGTACCTTCGTTTCTACACCTCCTAGTTCTGAGATGATTATTCTATTTTTGAGCATACACATTATCCATTTGATGATAGCGGTATTCACTTTAAGATTTGTTAGAACTCTTTGAACTGCTTCTGTTTCGACATTGTTAAAAGCTTCTTCAATGTCCAGGAAGGCTGCTAGACTGTATTCTTTAACTTTCAATGTATTTCCCACCGTGCTAACGACACTATGCAGTGCTGTTTCAACACTTTTGCGTCACTTTGTAATTTATGTCTTTTGCTATATCACTTTTGCATACCGAAATATCTGCACCTGTGTCAACCAAAAATGTATGTGTAGCCGGAGAATGTTTTGTTTTTATACTAACGAAATTCGTCAGTGACTCACTTATCTTTAGTATCTTCTTCTTTGTGTGTTTCCGTTCCCCCCGGATCCCTTGACCGGGGCCAGTTCGGTTTTCCGACTCATTATTATTATTATTACCATTATTGTTATTGGAATTGGAATTGTAAGGCCATCTGCCATTGTTGAATCGTCTGCCTCTGTTACTCCAGTGGCCAACACCTCTTGCGTGTGTTCCTATGTGCATCACATTATTTGTTTTTTTGGCTTGGATTCTACCTCACTTGCCAGTTGCACTGCTTCATTAAATTTTGAAACTCTAGACGCTGTTACCACCTGTTTGCAATTATCATCTAAGCCATTCTTAAATGCATTTAGTGCAATTCGGTCGTTGAGCGTCACGATCAGACTTCTGTGGGTTTCCCCTTGCTTTGCTATTTGTAATTCATTCAGCTGTGCGATGAGCGTCTCAATTTTTTCTGCAAAGAAATTTACGCTCAAGTTTCCTTGATGTACTCTGGCTAGTTCAATTGGTTTATATATTATATATTGTGAGTAATGCTTGTAGTGCCGCTAAGTTTTCTGGTTTTGTTTCTGCTATTATTCTGTTCTTTACTGTGTCAGTCAGTTTGGTCGCTAGTGTAAAGGCTATTAGTTTTCTTTTCTCTTCGTTGTCAGTCAGAGTCTCATCGTAAAATTTAATCAACCCTAAGAAATTTGATAGTTTCTTTCGGTCTCCATCGAATTCTGGTATGAGCTTTGCAGCTGTTAGTATGTCGAATTTTGCCATGTTTTCAGGTTTGTTCTCTAGCGTTTTTAGTTTTGGTTTTAATAGACCAAGTATTTGTGCTTGTACATTGTTTTTTTTTTTTTTTTTTAGATACCAAACTATCATTTACTTATCATGTTGAGTTCATCACAAACAAGGCAAACAGAACATGGGGAATGCTAAGGCGATATGCTTGTGAATTTTCGGATGTTTATGTTCTCAAGACCTTGTATAGCGCTTTTGTACGGTCTATATTAGAATATGCCTCCATTGTGTGGTGTCCGTATTATAGAGTTCATATATCTAGAATTGAATCTATACAAAAACGGTTTTTAAGATTCGCTCTCAGAGGACTTCCTTGGCTTGATCTTAGCAACTTACCCCCTTATTTATCTAGGTTAGAACTAATTAAATTAGAATCATTGGAGGTTAGAAGAACGGTGGCCAGAGTGGTATTTATTCATAGGATTTTAATAGGAGAAATTGATTCAACGGACATCCTAAGTCTTCTCAATATTAATGTTCCTTCACTCGACCTACGCAACTCTCGATTGTTTAGTGTAGGACACTCTCGTACAAAATACGGTCTTTCGTCCTCAATCAATGGGTTAATGTCAGCATATAATGCAAATGTCGTTTTAATCGATTTTAATTTACCAGTTCCCTCAATAAAAAGTAAATTACTTGAGAATGTACAGTCATAGTTGTTTGCTTTACTTTTCTTTGTATCATATTTTTGTAACTTTAAATACTTTTATTGTGGCCTTATGTCTATAAAAGACATTGTTCTTTGGTGACAAATAAATAAATAAATAAAGTAAGTATTTTAGTGTTGTTTTTAGGTCGTCAGTGTCGGTTTCGAGTATTACCTTATCCCATATTACACTTATTTCTGCTTTTGTGTTCTGTATATAGGTGTCTGTGTATTCCCTATTCGGATTTTTCTTGAGCTTATGTAAGATCTTTATTAATAATTTTAAACTATCCATTTAAACATTCATTATTCTATTCTTTATTACTTGTTTTTTTACATATTTTTTGTATTGACTATGTACCTTAAGTATAAACCTGACATGTATGAAACATCGGGGGTGTTACCATATTTAATGGAATTTGCATAATTTATCTTTTCCATATTTTTTTAAGGAACAAATTTATTTCATATACCTACACTTATGCAACACATGAACAATATTTTACAGCTAGCACTTGAGTTTATTTTGGCATATTAAGGTGTGTCCAGACCAGCCAAACATTTCAGAAATGTTTATGAAGCAAATCGGACACATTTCATAAACATTTGTAAAAGATTTCTGAAATTTTAAATGTTTATGAAATATTTCAATTTCATTCTTTTTGGATGTTTTTTGGATAAGAAGAAAAATATGTGGTAGGATTATAATTAGCAGCGAGTAAAGTTTTTATTACTGTAATTTTGGTCTCGGGAATCACGCGACATGCGATTTAATTCAAATAACTAATTCATTCATCACTTCCTCATTAGGTATCCCAAGCTTTTCTTGACATTTGTATTTTATTTACAAAAAAAAATAATCGAAAAACAGCGCTCATTTTCTGCTGGGAAACTTGCAAAACAAAAATTATTTCCCATCACGATTGGGAAACTATGAAACATTTCATAAATGTTTTCAAACCAGCAACATATTTCATAAAAATTGTTTTGTTTAATAAATGTTTAAGAAATATTTATGAAATATGTAGGTATTTAATTGTGTATCAAGTGTTTGCTGGTCTGAATATACCTTTAAAGAACGAAAAAAATAACTCGGAACTCGAATGCGAAAAAATCAATTGATTTTTTTTTCCACTTTTTAGTCTGGCAACGTGATTGTGTGGCTATCGTTTGCAGGCACACCAACACTTAAAAATGAAACAAGCCATCTAGTGGGAAATAGTGGAAATAATTTTCAGATCATGTTTCATGATCTCGATGAGAAGCAGGATCATGTGCTGTTGTTGTAATTGCATGTAAATCGATGATCTATATGGATCATAGCTGATAATAAAAAACAGCTAATATAAGATATAACCGTTGATTATAAATAGCTCGGCTGTGTTACAGTTATAATAAATGTTATCCTCGTCAGTTATCTGTCATTATCGAGGTGAGTATACACTTTCAAAGAATGTAAGCAATATTTTCCCAAAAATCTAAGTTACATTAAACTTTTTAACTTTCATTTGATTGCTGACTTACATCTTGAGTTTTAAATGATGAAACTACATATCAGTGCTATTTTGCCTTTTCGAGGATAAAAAACCTGATCTCACTTTTACAACATATTTTTTAATTGCGAATCCTCTACTTGGAACAATATTACATTCGAGGTTATATCTTCTTTTTGTGCATTGAAGTAACAAATTCTGGAATATAGAATCATTGCGGAAAGCTGATTTGGCAACGCTGATTACAACCACTTGATGTTGTGAAGTATGTTAAGTTATAATGAAGTTTACATTATGAAACTTGGCGCTGACATTTCGATTTTCTCATCAACATCATTATAAGAAATTAAAAATGATTTCACTAATCAGCAGTGATTGACGACGACTGAAGCTAATAATTCCAAATGACGTTAGAATAGCTGTCATATAATGAAACATATTTGACTTGTTAATATAGGATTCATAGTAAAAATATATAAAAACTTATCAATGACTTTAAGTTTCTTTATTTATATAAAATTCTATAAACGTAATTTGTACATGATAAAAACTTTACGACTTTTGATTGTAATTAAGTTACTTCATTGTTAAAATTCTGCTATATAAAAGTTTCATGGACTTTTTAGTTAGAGGTACCCAAAATGAAAATTTACTAAATGTAACTGCAATATATTACCAACCTGTTTAAAACTCTAACTTACGCACTTTTATGAAACTACTTTCAAACATCCCCCCTTTCTGTAAACAAATTTAAAACTTTAAAAAACGTATTTATAACATTTCGAATGACAAAGTTACAATTAGTCCATCATAAACATGAATTCAACTGATATAGAACGGATTTTGTTACAGATTACTTGAATATAACAGAAATGCAATCGAAGTTTTGTTGCAAATCACAATCTGTGCTATTCGGGAGAACATCCACTAATAATTGAACTCACCGGGATAAACGAGTCCGATAGCTTTAAAACGAATGTGTAAGCTTAAGAATTAAGAATAAGTTTAAGAAATAAATTTTATCCAATTTAAAGTAAGAAGCTAAAGTTGGAATTAAGTAATGTTCAAACAAGAAATGTAATCTTAATCAATGCAATTTAAAAGTTATTAATTTAAAATTAAAGAAAGTGAATTTATTGATAATATTATTAAAGTAATAGTGTGATAGAATTACGAAGAAAAATAGTTAGTTAAAGAAAAAAAAATCAAATTTTTAAATAGGAATCGTAAAATTTAATTAGAGAAAATATAACAGTAAGAGTGGAAAATAAGTAAATAGTAAGTCTTAGAATTTAAGTGAAATTATAATTGCAAGGAAGTGAGTGATAAAACATAATAACCGTTTTAAAATGCCCTTGTTACGATCAGGAAATGATTCTGGCAACGCCACTTCGGGGGAGAGCGAACAACCTGGTTCCTCTCGTCCCCTAGATAACGCATTTCAGTCCATGACATCGCAACACGCGCCAAACACACAGATCCAAACGACCCCAGAACTTCATAGTTTAATATCATCCATCGTTAGTATAGCGTTTTGCAAACCGAAGGTCGTGCTTTAATTCAGAATGTTATTAACCCGAACCTCGAACAGGGTCAAGATGAAGATCAAACCTTCGATCCGGAACATAGGGATTCCTCCCTATCTAATATGGATAGAATACCAGACATAGTTAGGTGCCTGAAAACCTTTTCGGGTGAAGCAAACGAATTTGCTTCTTGGAAGCAAAGTTTTGAAAGAGTGCTCGGACTCACCAACAGATAAGAGGCACTCCAAACTGTTATGCCATCTTGAGTGTAATACGGAATAAAATTATCGGCAATACCGATATTGCCCTGGAGGCGTATATAACACGCCACTGAACTGGGATTCTATCTCGAAATGCTTAATTATGCACTACGCAGATAAGCGGGATACGAATACCCTAGAATACCAAATGGCATCCTCGGCTCAAGGGAGCCAAACGATTCACGCGTTTTACCAATTGGTATGCTCACATCTTTCTCAATCTTAAACAAAGTATCCTGCATGGATATCAGTCCCGATGCAAAGGGAGTACTTACGCAAATATACCGGTCAAAAGCCCTCAACACGTTTAAAAGAGGACTTAGAGGCGACTTGCGAAGACTACTTGGCATCAAAGAGCCTACTGACTTACCCCATGCACTAAACTTATGCATGAAACTTGAAAACCAAAATTTTAGATCCAACCACATTCATAGTCAGGCAACAACAAGGAAACCTCAGCCTTTATACCCTATCATTACACCACAAGCCCCAGCCATTAAACAGGAATTTTCCTATTCTTACACCAAGGCCAACATATCCGGTATATCCCTCATATTTACCGTGTAGGAAACCCCGGGGTATTACCCCAAATTTAATTATTCAATATGTTAGTGTTTTGGTAATCAGGCATGGGTCATTTTCCTACGTTAAAATTAATTACATAATCGATATCGACACAAACCAATCAGAAATTCCCAATCCTGTTATATATCTAATGAACTATAAGTGTATTGCTAAAAGTAATAGATTAATGAAATGCTAAAATTAATATACATTGTGAATTATATAATAACATCGTGAATTATAACACAACCTAACTTAACTAAACATAAGTATGACAGTTGTGAATTGTCTGATGAGATGGGGCAATGGTGACTGACTAAATGATCAACTCGGATTCGTTCTTCTTTAGCCAGCCGTCCACTGATCAGCATCTCGAGTAGAAATAAAAGATCGGCGTAGCTAAGTACATACCACATAGTTTTCTTTATTAAGAACATATATATAATAATTACAACTATTGAACATTTGACTTATGTGACTAATGGTTTCTACTTACAACTAGGTTACAATATAATTATTATAGCTGGCTCAGCTATGTTCATTCGTAGACTACAAAGTCTCGCCGGGGAGGTCAGTGTGCTGTCGGTGGCTCGGATGACCAGCGTAGTGTGGTTGGGTATTGAGCCACACTACAATACGTACATAAAATGGTGAAAAATATGGCGGTTGTTACATGAAACTTTATTAAAACATGAATCATTATCACAACTTAAATTTTTGTTTGAAATGCTACTGAAATGAAGGTACAACAAAATAACAACTGAATGTTAGCAAACTGTTGTTTCCATATTTTTTATACCATCATTATAATTTAAAATAAGCTTTAATTGCATTATAACTTCTTTGTAGCTTACTTTGGTTTGGTCGAACCATTATAGTCACTGTTGCCAAACATTCTCAGAAAAACTTAATATAAGATATAACCGTTGATTATAAATAGCTCGGCTGTGTTACAGTTATAATAAATGTTATCCTCGTCAGTTATCTGTCATTATCGAGGTGAGTATAAGTTAATAATTCAACGCGACGTTTAATTAAATAAAAAGTTATTTTATGAGGAACTACCTCTTTATTGCCATCAAAACTTAGAACTAAATTCACATCGATACTGGCACATTTATTTATTAATTATTTTTGCATATTAAGCTACTTGCATCATTCAAATGTATTCAGGTCAATTTCGTGGAAATTTGTCTGGAGTGTGTAAATTGCAGTGCAATCGAGATTCTTGGAATTCGACTGTGGGAGCTCGTGTATTGACTATTGCAGTGCAGTTGAGATTCTTGGAATTCGACTGTGTTAACTCGTGTGTTAACTCTTCCCTCCTTGATTTGATTGTCCTCAATCAATTTATTTATTTATTTATTTATTTAACTAAATACTATACATAAATGTCACAGTTAATCAGATTTGAAAAGCTAATAATTAGAATTATGCTGTATTACAATTCTTTCAATATTTTTTTTAAATTGAATTTTGAGATATTGAAATCAATCATATGATTATACTTATTGAAATCACGCGTCAGGTTATTGATGGGGCCATTACTCTCATAGTTACATCGAGACGTCCTTTGGTATAAAAACATTGGGTTCCTTGTTGTCCTCGGTCTGGTATTGATGATTACGAGATTAAGGACATATGTTGAGTTGACGTTACCAGTCAGAACGCAAAACAGGAATATAACATTGGATGTCTCTCTTCGTTTTTCCAAAGTCTGCAGATTCAGCAACTTTAATCGACTTACATAGGGAGGAAGACGACTTTCGGGGATCCAAGGCAAATCAGGTAATGCGAAAAGAAGAAACTGCTTTTGAATACTTTCAATTCTTGAGATTCCAGATTCGTAGGACGGACACCAAACAGGACTACAGTATTCCAAAACAGGTCGGACGAGAGAACAGTATAGAATTTTGGTTACATAGAGATCCTTAAATTCCTTTGAGAAACGTTTTATAAGTCCCAATCGGCTTCTTGCCTTGCTGACAATGTAATCCAAATGGAGGTTGAAGTTAAGCTTTCTGTCGAAGACAACACCAAGATCATTAAAGCAATCAACAATCAATCAATGCTTTCAACAGCTTCCTCATTAATAAAATAAATTGGCGCAGATGGATTTTGGCGTCTCGTGAAGGTCATGCTTTTACACTTCTTAAGATTAAGCTGCATATAGTTTCTTTTACACCATTCCTGCATAATGTCGATGTCATGCTGTAAAAATATAACCTTGCAGGCTACTATATGAATAGATCAGCTTACAGTCGTCCGCAAATAATAAAATCTTTGAGTATGTAATAAGGAGACATAGATCGTTGATAAATAACAGGAACAGGAGTGGACCAAAGTGGCTGCCTTGAGGGACACCAGAATAGACGACAATATTTTTAGACAAACAGTAATTTAATTTCACATTTTGGGTACGATCACATAGATATGAGCAAATCCATTTCAAGATCCATTGCAGGAATCCATAAAATTCAAGCTTTCTTAACAGAATAACATGATTAACTCTGTCAAATGCTTTACTAAAATCAGCATAAAAAACATCTGTTTGTAATCCATTCACCATGCTATCATTGACATGGGAAGTAAATTCTATTAAATTAGTTACCGTTGATTTTTTGGGACAAAATCCATGTTGCTCATCAGCAAAAATTTTAGAGCAGTGAAATTGCACGTAGTTACAGATAATTTTCTCAAAGAGTTGAGGTTATATATGTTAACGGTTTAGAGATAAAATTTACAGGCGATTTGACAAATAAACTTGGAACACCATCAGGACCAGGAACACAGTTGTTATCATCTAAAGTCTTTATATATTGCACGATTTCATTTTCAGTCAGTCTTATGTTAGGAATATCACAGTTTGTTTTTTAATACAACCGGAATAACTCGCAGTCAACGAATCGGGCATTGAATAAGTTTGTAGGGGCAGGTGTTTGACTAATTTCTTGTCCTATCCCGCACCGCGAAGGGGATACTGAACGCTGTGCCTCGAAGGGAAAATTAGTCGCGGTGGTCACTCAACGAACAGGTCCCCCATTTACTTTCGATAACTTCGATAACCGAATTGACCACCGGAAACTGCTGTGGTTGACGACAGGGGTAATGGTGGTTTGGTATATCCGGCGAAGGTATTCGGCCTCTTGTTTTTTCATCTACCGCGGCGTGAAGACGTGTCAGCTTCGGAACGCGTAAATCCTCGAATAATAGCGGGTAGTGTCTGACCAATTACGTTTACCCAACACCACGACAAGTGGTATAGTATAGACAAGTTGTCGCGGGAGCGCCAATGATTGCTAAAACATAAAAAAAAAGTAGTGGGAAAAAGAAAATAAAGCAGAAAGTGAGTTAGTGGGAGAAAGAAGGAGTAAAGTGTGTGAAATAGGGAGGAAAAAAAAAAAAGAAAGAAACACGTGCCAAAAACTTAGCCAGTGACTGGTTCCGGCTAGTATAGCCAAGCATTGCCGTAATCATAGGCGGAACTAAAATCCCTCAGTTGTAGTGCGAAAAGTGATTAAAAGTGTGGTGCGCGGAGTTCTTTCCTTCTCCGTTGGCCAAAGTAAAAAAAACCAGAGTGACGACTCACCCCTTCCCCACCTTATCAACCAAAGACCACGCCGAGGTGGAATTACCACCCCCATTTCCATATATTCGCAACCCCCCCCCCCCCCCCCCCCCCCCCCAAATAAAAAGTGTGACAGTAAGAACAAAAAAGGACACAAAAACAACTTAAAATTTTTTAACTACCGGTCAGTCCGAGTACGAGTACTTGACCTACACGAGCCACCGAAACCTACCCGGATCCGACGAAGATGACCGTCCCCTACCCCGGCAGCATGCAGGTTACGTGATCTACTGGAACCCTCGGCCCCATCTATCGGAGTCATCATTTTGTTTTTTTTTGCGTATTTGTATTATGTGCAGGAATGTTGAATATTGTCATGTAATAGAATCCCCAATCAAAAAAAAAACAGTGGAAAAGAAATTTAAGAAACCAAAATAAAAGGATAAAAATAAAAATAAAAAAAAAAAAGAAAAATGGAAAAAGCTTAACAAGGAAAAATAAACCGCGCTGTCTTTGAGGTTAGCCGCCCTGTCCCTTATATACCCCCCCAATCCGGTTTCCCGCGCGCGATTTCCAGGCGAATTGAGCCTCCTCCCTCATACTTTTTTTCTTTGGTGTCAATTTTCCATTTTCAGCTGTTCCTGCGTCGTGATGTGCACACCACTACTGTCCAGGTAAATAATTGGTATTAAATAGCTTACTTTTCATTAAAAAGTATACAAGAGAAATCTGGTTCGGTTGGGGGTATTATGGTAGTTGTTTTTTTTTTAATTATGGTTCCACTTGACAAGTGTACAGACTCTCGGCCAGTATTATTAAGTTGCGGTGAATTACGGTATTTGACTATCCGAAGATTTGTTTTGGTCCTTTCCTTTCTGTCCGCGGAGAGCTTAAAGAGAGTCTCCAAACGTAGGCGTAAGAGAGGTTGTAGAGTTATTTTGATTCTTTTTTTTTCGTTTGAATTTCTTATCGTTTTGTTTTTTTTCCCTTCGATCGCGAACAACTTATAAACAACAATCTCCAAAACACTGATAGAGAATAGTTGTAGTTTATTCCGGTTTGTCAGAGTAGTTTACTTTTAATTTTAGTCGTACGTTACATCCCTTCTTTACTTTCTTTATTATTTCTAAGTTTAGCTGTTAAGTGATGGGAATTTAGGTTAAGAGTTCATAAATGGTTTATGCGAGAAATAAAGTCAGCTTGGATAGAATGAATTAGAAATCTTTTGGTGGTGCTACTTGACATGGTCGTGCTTTATTATTTGGGAAGTAAGTTCCGTACCATTGTAGTCCGATTGACGCGAGTCAGGATGTCTGGGTAAATTGTGACACCAGGGGTGACGGCAGCACTGGGCATGGACGACAGTAAATGAGGTGAGCATATAGATATAGGTAGTATATTTAGGGGTTGCCATACACCTAGGGCGAGTGGCAACCATGGAACCCAACCTAGCAATAGGAAGGGTAGAGGGGAGGGTAGCCCGTCGGTAACGGAACCAACTTAGTTGCCGAACTTTGAGAGAAGCTAGGATGATGGTGGTGGAGGACAGTTGACCTTCAGGAGGTATCTATAATTTCCGTTAAATTAGTTTTCCCTTCCGTTCCATATTCAATCCCCGTTCCCGATCCCTGTCCCTAAGCACGTTCTTTTTTTTTCGTTTTTTTTCCCTTCCCATCCCGTATGTTTTTCCCCTTTATATTTTTCCTCTTCTTTGATATAGGCATGAAAATTAAAACGGTAGTCCGGGAGGATGGCGTACGACCCCACCCCACGACGAGCTATGTCCGCGCATATGCCAGCATGCCTACCACGCTATAGCCGATCGGACAACCTTCCACCCCTAACATCCGTAGGTTCCTGTCCTATAAGGTGGAAGGATAGTAATGATTCTCAGACCGTTACAGGTGGCGCCCAACGTGGGGCCCGACTACTGGGTCCTCAACAGACTGTGGGGTACTAGTTCAATTGAATTTTTCACTTTTTTGTAATCCTTCACTTTCCCCTAAAATTTCCACAACCCCTCGCAATTTTATCTTTAAAAAAAAAAAAAAAACCCTACCTAATATAGTCACTTCACCTAAATCTCTTTCACCATCTAGCTACGAGCATGTCGTATTTAGCTTGTTACGTTTAGACTGCCACTGGACGGTATCGTGGTCTCTATAATATACCGTCGTCCTGTTTTGCAGCTCAAACGCTTGAAAAGTTTAGACAATGCACCTGGGAGTCTTCCAATGCCTATATTTCTTTAGGTCGTCGAATTGCTCCCCAGGTTAACACTTTGAGCGGCTGTGGTATAATTGCGAATAGCGAAATCTGCTGACCGGAATGGAACCGATCCTCTTACTTCCATTTGTCAGCCGCAGCTGGTTTTGCTTGCAACTAACTAAGCCCGACAACACCCCATCGGCCAAGAGGGTTTCTGACAGGGGGTATCCAGTCCAAGAACTCCTTATTTGAGTACTGCTGTATCCTTTGTATCTAGCCCAGTGATTTCGTATATCACGTCTCGCTTCTCTCTTAGTCGTATGCTCGCCTTTACTACATCAGTACTGTTTCTTTTTGATGTCCATTGCAAAGTCACCCCAACTCCATATGCCTTCGTTAATTCTTCTTTCGTTAAGTCACCTCCATTTGGTAATTTTTTTTTTCTCGTCCTATTTTATTTAGTTTTATTAGTTTCCTTACTCATTTTTTTTTTTTTTTTTTCCCCCCCTCTTGTAACACTGCGAACTTAGTTTAGGTACGTATTCATATAGTAAATTTACAATTAGGTATATAAATATATCCTTTTCTTTTTTTCCCTTTGGTTTGTGGTTCTGTTTTTGTTTCTTCTCCCCGCCACATTTGCTTGATTGTATCCTCCTTGCACCTACGCGGTGCGAATATACCAAACTATTTCCTGATTCGGGGAACCAAATCGCTAAAAAGGACAGAAAACACTTTAAATAACGTGTGTGGGAATGTCGCACCCACGTGGAGGTAAAGACGGAGGAGGGGATAAGCCTCATTATAATTTGAGGAATGCGAAGGGTCGGGGTAACCAATCCCGCTCGTTCTACCTACATGATCCTAATATCGCCACTCGAAGGTCGCTGCCTTTTGAAGACACTCCCATTAGTGGGCAGCCGTCTTTTATTACCCAACCACCTGCGCCAATAGCGCAGCCGATGGCGGCAAACACGCTGCTTTCAAGTCATCACAGCCTGCCGAACCCGGTGGCTAGCTCAAGCGGATTCGCTGGTTTTCCTGAAACCAGTCATCACTCCCTCGGCGCCACGGCTTTAATTACGGCTGACCAGCGCCCTGGTCATCTTGAGGGAGCGGGGTTATCTCTTGAGGAAAATCAGCCTCTGGGTCCAGTATACCCCATGAGGCTTCGCTGTCCCGTGACTTGGATACGGGGAAAGTCTCGCTCCAACAATATATCCGCGAGATAGTGACGGCCAGTATTGGGGCAGATAGAGCCGAAGAACTGTCTACCCTTAGAAGGGAGTTGGAAGACGAGAGAGCGAAGCTAAGGCGAGAGGTCACTGATACTATTCGGGAAACCCTCCGTCAACCGACTATGGGACCGTCAGGAAATAGACCCGAACAGCCTCAACACCCACCACAGCCTTCGGTTTTACCACCACCTATCCGTATCGGACCAACAGGTTCAAACCCACCGGCCCAAGAACACATGGTAAGCGGCAGTGGCGCGTCTATCCAAAACTTGGTCAACCAGGTCCGTGAGGTGTCTATGGCAGGAGTCAATAGCCAAAACTTCCAACCACCCAACCCTGGTAGGAGTCATGTCGATCACGCCCCAATTCGTAGTTCGTTGGGGTACAGGGACTTTCATAAATGGGGGTTGAGGTATGACAACCTCAATATGACAGTTGATGACTTCCTATTCCGCCTCTCTCACCTACGTGAATCGTACTATGTAGAATGGGAAGAAATTGCACGTAATTTTCACCACTTCATAGATGGCGAGGTAAGCACCTGGTTTTGGATACACCTCAAAACCTATCCAGGGGTAAGTTGGCCGGAATTACGCCTAGCCTTGGTCGAACATTTCAAGGGCTTAGAGAGTGAAGAAGAATTGGCAAGAAGGATGGATGATCGCCGTCAAGGTACCCATGAATCGTTCGACCAATTTTATGCCGACATCCTCAAGCTAAATTCTCGGCTGCGTAATCCCAGGGGCCCCGAGAGGTTGATTTTCCTGATACGACAGAACGTTCGTCCCGATATCGGAGGCCGGTTGCTGACGTTTAGGACCAGTAGTCTACCCGAAATGGTATACACATGTCGGAATATAGAAAAATACAATCGGGAGTTTCTATCTCGGCCCAGGCAATCAAGTCCCTTTGCGTCTCATCTACCCAGAAGAGTAAATGAGATCAATTTTGAGGTTTCCGAAGACCCCTCTTTGGAATCCGTCGATGCCGTCGGGTACTCGGCCCCTACCAAACTTTCAAATGTGGTATGTTGGAACTGTAAGGTATCCGGGCATGTCTACCATCAGTGCCCGAATTCGCAAAGGAACTTGTTTTGCTATAGGTGCGGGCTCCCTAACACTACCACTCCCCAGTGTCCGAAGTGCTCGGAAAACAAGTGGAAGAGCAATCTCGCATCCGGGGAACATTGCTCTCCCAAGCCTTGCCCGGACTTGCAGTAGATGATTCTTCATCTGCCCCACCAATTATGTCTTCTGCGTTAATCAAACCACACATCCTAGCTAGACCCGCTACTAGTAGCACCAATTACCAAACTTACCCTCCCAGACCCACTCTTCACGAAAGACTCCTGAACTATGAGCAAGTACGGGCTCGAATTTTCGGTACGCCACCAAAAGTTTCCCCAAAATAATCAGACTACGGCAACGCTTCCAGGTAAAGAAAGATACTTATCGATCCATTGCTTCCACCACATTAGTTAACTCCGATGACCCTAGACCATACGCAAACGTCCTGATCTGCGATACTCCCATGTTTGGATTGCTAGACTCCGGAGCCAGTATCAGTTGCCTGGGCGCGGGCGCTATTGATTTTCTTAAAGCCAACCAGATTCCTTATAAACCGTTTAGTGCGAGTGTGAGTACGGCCAGCGGTCAAGTACAACCCATTGTTGGAACGGTGAATGCCCAGGTAAAATATAACGGCTTGGTAAAAGAGATGTGCTTATTTGTAGTGCCCTCGTTAGAACAGAAACTCTACCTGGGCGTCAACTTTTGGAAACTTTTCAATCTCGCGCCGCGGATAATTTCGGAATTGTGTTCAACTCTTCCATCCCAATCAACAGATCCGAAGGCTCATCATTTGAGCAGCGAACAGTCGGAGAAGCTCGACGAGGTAAGGGCGTTGTTTCCGTCCTCCGCCGTACATGGTCTTGGGCGAACCCATCTAGAAGTGCACCATATCGACACCGGTGATGCGGCCCCGATTAAGCAGAGGCACTATCCCGTGTCTCCAGCGATCCAGAAGCTGCTTTATGAGGAGGTAGATCGTATGCTTCTTATGGACGTTATTGAGGAAAGCTCCAGTGCTTGGAGTTCTCCAGTAGTACTGGAAAAACGGCAAAACCGTTTCTGCCTAGACTTCCGCAAACTCAATTCCGTCACTAAGGGGGATGCGTATCCGCTGCCTCACATAGACGGTTTGCTGGGGCGTGTTCCAGACTCTGTTATCATCTCGAGTGTAGACTTGAAGGACGCCTTTTGGCAGATACCTTTAGAGAAAAGTTCGCGTGAAAAGACGGCCTTCACCATTCCGGGTAGACCACTGCTGCAATTTAAGGTAATGCCATTTGGCCTTTGTAACGCGCCGCAGCGCCTATGCCGCCTGATGGACAAAGTGGTGCCTCATGAATGGCGACATAAAATCTTCGTCTACTTGGACGACCTGTTGATTGTCTCTGAAACCTTTGAGGAGCATTTGCGTTTACTTAAGATGACGGCCACCTTGTTAACAAAGGCGGGCCTTACTATAAATTTAGAAAAGTCAAGGTTCTGCTTCAAGGAGCTAGAGTACCTAGGATTTATTGTGGGTGAGGGAGGGCTGAAAACTAACCCGGACAAGGTTGCGTCTGTGGTGGAGTTTCCGGTACCTACATCGGCTAGGCAGGTGAGGCGGTTTTTGGGCTTATCAGGGTGGTACCAAAGGTTCATTCGGAACTATTCGGCATTGGCATCCCCCATCACCGACACCTTGAAGAAAGGGTCCAAGTTTGTGTTTGGACCCGAGGCAATTACAGCGTTTCGCGAGCTTAAAGACGCGCTTACTTCAGCCCCAATCCTTGTTAGCCCCAACTTTACAAAGCCATTTGTCATCTTGTGTGACGCCTCGACTACCGACGTTGGCTGTGTGCTCTGTCAGGAGGACGAAGAGGGAACCGAACGGACCATGCTAGCCTAAAGTGGCTCATGGGACAAAAGGACCTCAGTGGTCGGCTAGCTCGATGGAGTCTGAAGCTTCAAGGGTTTACCTTTGATATCGAGCATCGCAAAGGGTCACAGAACGTTGTTCCGGACGCTCTATCGCGGGTTTACGCAACGGACGCCTTGCGCGATGTGAATGTCAGTGACCCTGAAATCGTCTTGCATATTGACCTCACCCATCCAAGCTTCAATTCGGATGAATATGTAAAGCTGATTGAGACCATCAGGAACCACCAAGACCAGCTTCCCGATCTTCAAGTTTCCAACAACTTCGTCTACAAAAGGGTCCAGTTTTGTACCGGAAATCTTGTTGAGGACGACTTGGTTTGGAAGCTGTGGGTCCCATCAGCTCTTTCAGAACCCTTGATCCATTTGGCCCATGAGCCTCCTAAGGCAGCGCACGGAGGAGTTGCTAAAACCCTGTACCGTCTTCGTGACCGATTTTACTGGCCTAATATGGCGGCTCAAGTAAAATCGGTGATCGCCAATTGTGAGGTATGCAAAAGTTCCAAGGCCCCGAATGTTACGCTGAGACCGAAGATGGGAAAGGCATTTGTGGTGGAGAGACCGTATCAACACCTCTTCGTCGACTTTCTGGGACCTTACCCCCGGTCGCTCAAGGGCAACACCTTTATGATCGTGTGCCTAGATCAGCTTACGAAGTTCGTGCACATCCACCCACTCCGAAGAGCGACGAGCGAAAGCGCAATCAAGTTTCTAGATGAACAAATTTTCGCCGTTTTTGGGGTACCGGAGTCCTTAATGACCGACAACGGTAAGCAGTTCATCAGTAAGGAGTTCAAAAAATTTCTAACTTCATATGGGGTCTCACACGTTAGAACAGCCGCTTACTCGCCGCAGGCTAATGCTAGCGAGAGGGTGAATCGATCCGTGCTATGCGCAATTCGGTCTTACATCGGAAGAGACCAGCGGCACTGGGATAAACACATAAGCTCCATCAGCAGTGCCTTAAGAACGACGGTACACTCGGCGATAGGTATGTCTACCCATGAGGCACTCTTCGGTCAAAACAAAATAGAGCATGGGTCCGATTATAAACTTCTGAAACAGTTAAAAGCTGTCAACAACCCGGAATTCCGTACTTTGCCTAAATCGGCTCATATGAATCTAATCCACTCTCATTTAAAGAAATCCTTAGAGCGCGCCCAACGAGTATATGAGAGTACTTATAACACCCGTAGCAGGGAGGTGAAGTTTAGGGTGGAAGATATAGTATTCAAAAGGAATTTTGTTTTGAGCGACGCCGGCAAACGAATCTGTGCCAAATTGTGTCCTAAATTCGTTAAAGCTCGAGTCAAAGCGGTACATAGCGATAACCTGTACGAACTCGAGGACCTAAGCGGGCAAAATCTAGGTGTGTTTCATGCCAAGGATATGCGACGCTAAGGAAGTGCTGCTGTAACAACAACACCGCCCTTTTCATTTTCATTTTTAGGTGTAAAGCACCAAAAAAATGTAAAAGTTTTGTAGGGGCAGGTGTTTGACTAATTTCTTGTCCTATCCCGCACCGCGAAATGGATACTGAACGCTGTGCCTCGAAGGGAAAATTAGTCGCGGTGGTCACTCAACGAACAGGTCCCCCATTTACTTTCGATAACTTCGATAACCGAATTGACCACCGGAAACTGCTGTGGTTGACGACGGGGGTAATGGTGGTTTGGTATATCCGGCGAAGGTATTCGGCCTCTTGTTTTTTCATCTACCGCGGCGTGAAGACGTGTCAGCTTCGGAACGCGTAAATCCTCGAATAATAGCGGGTAGTGTCTGACCAATTACGTTTACCCAACACCACGACAAGTGGTATAGTATAGACAAGTTGTCGCGGGAGCGCCAATGATTGCTAAAACATAAAAAAAAAGTAGTGGGAAAAAGAAAATAAAGCAGAAAGTGAGTTAGTGGGAGAAAGAAGGAGTAAAGTGTGTGAAATAGGGAGGAAAAAAAAAAAGAAAGAAACACGTGCCAAAAACTTAGCCAGTGACTGGTTCCGGCTAGTATAGCCAAGCATTGCCGTAATCATAGGCGGAACTAAAATCCCTCAGTTGTAGTGCGAAAAGTGATTAAAAGTGTGTTGCGCGGAGTTCTTTCCTTCTCCGTTGGCCAAAGTAAAAAAAACCAGAGTGACGACTCACCCCTTCCCCACCTTATCAACCAAAGACCACGCCGAGGTGGAATTACCACCCCCATTTCCATATATTCGCAACCCCCCCCCCCCAAATAAAAAGTGTGACAGTAAGAACAAAAAAGGACACAAAAACAACTTAAAATTTTTTAACTACCGGTCAGTCCGAGTACGAGTACTCGACCTACACGAGCCACCGAAACCTACCCGGATCCGACGAAGATGACCGTTCCCTACCCCGGCAGCATGCAGGTTACGTGATCTACTGGAACCCTCGGCCCCATCTATCGGAGTCATCATTTTGTTTTTTTTGCGTATTTGTATTATGTGCAGGAATGTTGAATATTGTCATGTAATAGAATCCCCAATCAAAAAAAAAACAGTGGAAAAGAAATTTAAGAAACCAAAATAAAAGGATAAAAAAAAAAATAATAAAAAAAAAAAATAAATCGAAAAAGCTTAACAAGGAAAAATAAACCGCGTTGTCTTTGAGGTTAGCCGCCCTGTCCCTTATATTCCCCCCCAATCCGGTTTCTCGCGCGAGATTTAGTTTCAAAAAATAAATAAAACCGTACACATTTATTTTGTATTTGGATTTTATTAAATAAAAAGATCAAGACCCCTTACCACTGGTGGGGGGAAGTCTATCTCTTTCGAAAGTTTAAAACAGAGTCACTGGAGTCAGTTTCAGTACTCCTTCTTATAGCATAATTCTGCTTATGTTGCAAAGAATTCATCTGCTGATAATTCTTTGTGTATGCGCCTGGTGTGGTCGCATAAACAAACTGAATGTTTGTTTTAGTCAGCCCTTCTGACTGAAAATATGCTTGGGATCGTTATGGGTTCGTTATCTAATATAACTTCTCTCCCATTAAATGTTTGTTTCTCCTGAAACAATTTCTTTTTTATAATATAGGTCAGAATTGTTATTGCTAATATTATGATCATGACTGTAGTTAATGATATACTATAGTTTATATTTCTTTGTGTTACAAATTTTGACTCAATGTAGTCTATATTGTCTGTCTTACTTAAATTCATAGTATTTTTATATTGAGCATTCGTTATGTTAAAATTACTTTCCATATCTATATTTATAGGTTGAATTATGTATTTATTTTTGTTCGAGTACTCAATATTTTTTATTATGAGTTTACAATTTCTAAAATTTATTAACATATTTCTTTTCATGGATATAGTTTTCCTTTCATCACATGTATTATTTAATCTGAAGTCACTATTTATTAACAATAACGTACCTCTTCTTAGTTCAATAACAATGTTTTGTTCTTTATTAATTACTTTTAGACAGTTATTGTTATCAATACAATTTTTATATAATTTTAAATGTTTCAATCTTTTGTTTTCTTTGTAGACGTATAAATTTCTATCCATTTTTATTACAATTTGTGGCTTAAAATCTAATTGTTCATGTTTTTCATTGGGTATAGGCATTATTAAATATTTATCGAATGTCATTATTTCGTCAGGTATCTGAATTATGAATACCAATAACTCTTCCGTGTATTCACCAATTGTTAGTTTAATATTTTTCAATTTATTTAGATCAATCTCATAAATTTCAATTTCATCTGCTGTTAATAAGCTTTCTGTCATTATTTGAAGTCTACTAGCTAATATAATGTTTTGAAGTTTTTCAACAAATTCTTTTACTTGGTCTAGTTTTCGTTGCAATTCTAATATTATTAATCTCTCAGATATTTCGACATATTTTTTTTTTAAATTATTTATTTCATTAACTGTTCGGTTTTCAGTTATTTGCATTGCTTTAACTGCCTTTTGTAAATTAGCGTTAATATTTATTTGCTTGTTATTGTTTTCTATTAATTTAAAGTTATTTTTCATGTTAATTCCTAACTGGTTTTCTATTCTGTCCTTGTCTCTGTCGTCCATGGTTCCGAAGAGAACATTTAAGAATCTACCTCCTATATTTATTAAACTTCGTTTAAATCTTCCATTTGTCTTCTGGTGCCCTTTTAACGTTTTTAATTCTTCTTTAATTAATATTAGTTCATCGTTTAAAGAATATAAATATTGACGTGATGGCAGTATCTTCTGAAATAAATCCATTTCTTGGGAAATCTTATTCACTACTATGTGTAAATCTGTTAAATTAACTACATGTATTATGTAGTTGTATTCATGAACTATATCCGCTTCATCGTATTTTATTATTGAAAAACCGTTTAAACTATTTACTTCTTCAAAATTAATTTCACTATACACCGCACTGGTTATTGCCAAGAGTATAATTAATTCCATTTTTAACACGTCTTTACACTGGGGTAGGTTAATTGAAACTGGATAATCTAAATCCGATTCGAAGCTGAGTTCCGATTTTTATTCTGGGTTCTTCTGTTCCGCTGGTTCATTTTAATTAAATTGTCATCATTTTTGTAGTTGGTTACTCTTTCTTTTTGTATGTTTCTTATGTGTTGGTCTTCGAGTTTATCAAATTTGTAGCGAGGCTCAGTTTTCTGCCTGTCCGTTCTTGAATTTTTGATGAAGCCATCGGCTCTCATTTCAAGATAATCTTCACGATTTTTATTAGCTCTATTTATGAAATTCTTTTTATGCTTCTGTATATGTTGGAATAATTTTGCTTTATCTACCTCTCCAGAATGAATTTCGTATGGGGATTTTTTTGTAGTTGAGTGGATAGCATTGTTATAAAATAGGTTTGCTTTATGAACTGCTAATCTTATTTCATGAATGTCGGGTTTGGTTTTTCCGTTTAGGATACATCTGATTTTTTCTGCTAAAGTTCTATGGAATATCTCTATATCAGAATTTCCAGTATGGGAATTTACTCTAGTGAAATGAAACTCAATATTTAGTTTTTCTAGAAGTGCGGTTATGCGAGGGAAGTTGAATTCATTGTCCATTACGTACTTTTTTGGTTTTCCTGAGCTAGATATTATTTGGGCAAAGGTTTCTTCTAACGTTTCATGAGATGCATTCGGAATATATGTCGAGGTTGCTAATTTGCTAAACTTGTCTATGGTGGTTAAATATTTAGTTTTGGCGATATGGTATATATCAACATGGATTATTTCATTAATGTCTTTTGGAGTTTCAGTGAGAAAAAACTTTGGCTTGATTGGTTTCCTATCGTATTTGGATTGTTTACATATATTGCATGAATTAATTACGTCATTCACTAAATTTCGTAAGTTTTTAAAATATATTTTGGTTCTAAGACCGTTATAGTTTTCTTCTATACCTGAGTGTCCTGTTTCATTCTCATGGTATAGTTTTATCTGTTTTATTGTTTCTTCTTCTGTTTCCAAATCTCTTGGAAAATGTTCACACTTGTAGAACTTTATACGAGTTCCGAACAAGGATATTAATTTTTGTTGAAGTTTATTGTATTCTGATTCACCAAGGGCTGTAAATATACCGGTCACTTTGGGTTCGATGTACGATATTAATGAATCATTGAACATTTCATTGTCTATTAACTCTATACCTATAAATATTCTGTTTTTTACCTTTTTTATATCTCTTCCTGATTTTAATATAATCTGTTGTTTGAATACGTTTACTGCTGTATCTTTAATTGGGAAGTGATCATTTGCTTCCTCTAATTGTGAATGTATTGTGTCTAAGTCAGATAAATTAACTTGTTCAGATTCATTTTCCAAAACGTTAACTTCTTCGGTTTTTATTTCCCTGCTCAGAAAATCTGCTACTGTATTAGAAGTACCTTTAAGATATTCTATTCTCATATCATATTCTCCTAGCTGAAGGATCCAACGCTGCAAGCGAGGTGAAATGTCCTTGCCTAAGTTTTTCATTTGTAACCATTTTAACGGTTGGTGATCTGTTTTAAGATCAAATTTTCTTCCATACAAATAGGGTCTCAGATACTTCACAGACCATACAATTGCTAGAAGTTCTTTTTCTGTGGTACTGTTATTTCTTTCATGCACGTTAAGGGTTCTAGAAATAAAAGTTATTGGGTGTCCCTTCTGTGATAAAACTGCCCCAATAGCATAATCACTTGCATCTGTAGTAAGGGTGAATTTCTCATTGAAATCTGGGTACACAAGCACAGGTTCACTTTGGAGGGCATTCTTTAACTCCTGGTGTGCTTTCATGTAAGTAATATCTTTAATATTGATCTTTTTATTTTTCTTTAAATAAAATGTCATGGGCTGTGCTATTTTTGCGTAGTCCTTAATGAACTTACGATAGTACCCCGTAATACCTAAAAATGATTTGATTTGTGTTTGAGTTGTTGGGAGTGGAATTCTATCTATTGCCTCAATTTTGTCGTTATTTGGTTTTACACCGTTTGCGGTAATCGTATGTCCTAAGAATTGAGTTTCCTTCTTTAAGAAGTTGCATTTATCCACTTGAACTTTTAAGTTATACTTTCTTAATCTTTGGAATACTAGTCTGAGATTAATCATATGCTCTTGCAATGATGTACTAAAAACAAGGATATCGTCTAAATAGACTACACAAATTTTGTTTATTAATCCTTCTAATACTTCATTCATCATTCGCTGGAACGTGGCGGGTGCATTTTTTAACCCGAATGGCATACGTAACCATTCATAGTGTCCGAATGAAGTTGAAAAAGCTGTTTTCTCAATGTCTGCGGGATTCATCTTGATCTGATGAAATCCTTTTGCAAGGTCCAGTGTTGAAAAGTATTGGGCTCTTCCTAGTTTATCCAAAATTTGATCAATGTTCGTAATAGGGTGCTTAAAGTCGATCGTGACTTCATTTAATTTACGATAATCAATGACCATATGCCACTTTTGTTCGCCAGAATTGTCTTTTTTCTTCGGAACTACCCATATAGGTGAACTATAAGGTGAAATACTTTTTCGAATAATGCCTTGATTTAACAGGTCTTTTATTTGTCGTTCAATTTCTTTTTCATGTATTTCAGGATATCTATATATTTTACTGAATATTGGGTTATCATGCTTTGTCCTGATGTTATGTATTGTTTGGGTGGTTGAAGTTAGTCTGTCACCCTCGTTATAAAATATGAGTTTATTTTCCTCAATAAAATTCCATAATTCGTCTTTTTCTTCTCCACTGAACTCTTCACTAAATAATTGGCTCATATTCGTTGAGTTACAATATTCTAAAGTGTGAATTTCATTATAATGATATGGACATTTAGCTCCAATTTGGTTTTTATAATTTTCAAAGTATGTTTTTTGTTTATTTATTTCAACATAACCCGTTTCTAAATCTATTTTAGCTCCTAAGGGTTTTAGAAGGTTTTGGCCTATTATACCAACAAATTTTTTATTTTTGATTTTCATTAATTTCCATGCCATGGTAGCCTTTATTTCGTTAAACTCTACAGGCACTTCAGTTATAATTTCTTTGGTTATTATATTTTCATTATTAGTAGTTTTGACTTTCACGGGAATTCTTAATGGAATTCGGGGAATTTTTAATAGTTGAGACTCATCAAGTATGCTTGTTGTTGAGCCTGTATCTATTAGAACATGAAATATTTTTTTATTTATGGTGACTTTTATTATGGGAAGTGTTTCGGTTTCCCTACTAAAATAAAATTTACTTCTTCTTGTAATAATTCGGTTGAATTAACATCCATAGGCTCTGGCCTTGGATTTCTAATTTGTTGTGGATGTTGTCTAGGAAAGTTATTATTGTGGTTATTTCTATATGGTTGTTGATTCTGAAACCCGAATCTAAAATTACCTTGGGGGTTTCCAAGTACCTGTTCATTTCTAATATTTCTCTGAAATGAATTGGGCATTCGATTTCTATTATAATTGTTATACTGTTGATTGGCATATGGTTTATAAGGTTGGTTACTATTAGAAGGTTTCTGATAATACATCGGATAATTTTTGGATGAGTCATTGGTATTAAAACTCAAATTTTTGTAACGTAATAAAACCTGGTAAGCTTCCCTAAGGGATTGAATGTTTTGTGCGATTATAACACTCGCTTGGTTAGAGTTCAAATTATTTATGAACTTTTTCAAAACAATTGAATCGTTTTTAATGGAACATATATTAAGCTTATTTCTAACTTACTTTTACGATTTATCTTGTTGAGGATGTCTCCACATTGATGATACAGTTGATGGATGTCTCTCGTTGAAATGCTGTGCAGGTCCTGAAGTATTTGTTCATAGGTTTCTGGAACTCCATAGTCCTGTATTAGAGCTGCTTTGATTGTTTGCCATGTTGGACTCAATATACTAAGTAAGGTATTGATTGCTGTTCCCTGCAGTTTGTTTTTAATGATGAGTGTTCCCAGAACCATGTTCGTAGGTGTGAGGTGACTGTGAACATAATCGATATATTCGATGAAGGAAATAACATCTTCATCAGAATTTCCTGAGAAATTTGGAGCCTTCTCCAGCATCTTTAAAACAATGGATTGGTCATTTATTTCTCCCACTGCTGGTTGTGCCATTTTGATAAATATGGGCTCTTCACTTTCACTATCACTGCTTTCGTATTTATCCTTTTCATGGATATAAGATCGTCGTTGAAGATCTCTTAGTTTTTGCAATTGATCCAGTTTTTATTGTCTGGATTAATAAAAACTATATATTATTTTTTTTTTTTTTTTCACTGAAGTTACTTTTAATCGAAAAGGTCTTTCACTGATTACACACTCGGTTCTCTCTATGAGAATTTAATATATATGGAAGCGAATTTACTTTTCGACTTCTCTTGAATATTTACCGATTTCGCGTTACTTGTTCGATCACTGGATTCCATATATCATTACAATATGCGTTTGCAAATTTTATTGGAATCCTACCGACTGCGCCAGATTTAGTTTCAAAAAATAAATAAAACCGTACACATTTATTTTGTATTTGGATTTTATTAAATAAAAAGATCAAGACCCCTTACCACTGGTGGGGGGAAGTCTATCTCTTTCGAAAGTTTAAAACAGAGTCACTGGAGTCAGTTTCAGTACTCCTTCTTATAGCATAATTCTGCTTATGTTGCAAAGAATTCATCTGCTGATAATTCTTTGTGTATGCGCCTGGTGTGGTCGCATAAACAAACTGAATGTTTGTTTTAGTCAGCACTTCTGACTGAAAATATGCTTGGGATCGTTATGGGTTCGTTATCTAATATAACTCGCGCGATTTCCAGGCGAATTGAGCCTCCTCCCTCATACTTTTTTTCTTTGGTGTCAATTTTCCATTTTCAGCTGTTCCTGCGTCGTGATGTGCACACAACTACTGTCCAGGTAAATAATTGGTATTAAATAGCTTACTTTTCATTAAAAAGTATACAAGAGAAATCTGGTTCGGTTGGGGGTATTATGGTAGTTGTTTTTTTATACCCTCCAGAGGAAGGGGTGCAGGGAAATAAGTCCCCGGGAACTAAGTCCACTGAGGGACGTAGTTCCCACCTAGTGGGAAATAAAATCACTTTCGTAAAGTGGACTTAGTTCCCATGCAAGATGGGAACTGAGTCCACTTTCTTATGGGAACTTAGTACACATTCAAAAATAAGAAGGGGGAACTAACTTCCAACATTTAGGATTGGACAACAAACTGTGAAGTGCAGTTAGTTATCACATTCTTCTAACAAAATCTTAAGCTTATCTCGGATAAGTGCAGTCAATACGATTCATTATCAGTAAAAACAGTTTGAAGTGAATCTTATTTTCAGAGTCTTGCAAACTGAACTGCATTTTTTAATTTTTGTTCTGTTTGACAAAATACTCCCTTCGAAATTCAGTTTGCAAGACTATATTCAGTCTTGCAAACTGAATTTCGAAGGGAGTATTTTGTCAAACAGAACAAAAATTAAAAAATGCAGTTCAGTTTGCAAGACTCTGACAATTTTTTAAGTTATTGATTTTTCTTTTCCGCTTCTTATTGGTTGCATTACATTTATGTTATATATGTATTTATTTAGTTATATATCTTTAAATCGAAATTTTGAAAATTTTGTTAACTCAGTTTGGTATATATTACTCTGACTTAGTGAACAGATAATTTCATTTTTGTTTATAAAAATTGCAAAGTTCCTACTTGACTCTTTAATTTTACTTTGTTCTTAGTCGACAGTGAGAATATACTTCACATTAAAAGGGAAATAAAACCACTCTGAGTTTTCGGAATTTATTTCCCATCTTACATGGGAACTAAGTCCACTTTACGAAAGTGATTTTATTTCCCACTAGGTGGGAACTAAGTCCCTCAGTGGACTTAGTTCCCGGGGACTTATTTCCCTGCACCAGAGGAAGGTATATTCACTTTGCCAATACATTTGTAACGCCAAGAAGGAGTCACCGGAGACCTCATAAAGTATATATATTCTGAATCAGGATCACATTCTGAATCGATTTAGCCATGTCCGTCTGTCTGTCTGTCTGTCTGTCTGTCTGTCTGTCTGTCTGTCTGTCTGTCTGTTGAAAGCACGATAGCGCTCAAAGTAATTGACGTAGGTGAACGAAATTTGGTGAAAGGACTTCTTTTTATCGGCGTCAGGTTGGTATTGAAAATGAGCTATATCGGTCAAGTAGTTCTGGTACCTCCCATGCAAAACCAATATTGGGCCCACATGTCTCTCTGTCTGTTGAAAGCACCATAGCGCCCAAAGTAATTGACGTAGGTGAATGAAATTTGGTGAAAGGACTTCTTTTTATCGGCGTCAGGTTGGTATTTAAAATGGGCTATGTCGGTCAAGTAGTTCTGGTACCTCCCATACAAAATCAATATTGGACCCATGTGTCTCTCTGTCTGTTAAAAGCACGATAGCGCTCAAAGTAATTGACGTAGGTGAACGAAATTCGGTATAAGGACTTCTTTTTATCGGCGTCAGATTGGTGTTGAAAATGAGCTATGTCGGTCAAGTAGTTCTGGTACCTTCCATGCAAAACCAATATTGGACCCATGTGTCTCTCTGTCTGTTGAAAGCACGATGGCGCCCAAAGTAATTGACGTAGGTGAACGAAATTTTGTGAAAGGACTTCTTTTTGTCGGCGTCAGGTTGGTATTCAAAATTGGCTATGTCGGTCAAGTAGTTCTGGTACCTCCCATACAAACCCAATATAAGACCCATGTGTCCCTCTTTCCGTTGAAAACACGATAGCGTCCAAAGGAATCAACCTTGGTGAATGAAGTTTTGTGAAAGGACTTCTTCTATCGTCGTTAGGTTGGTATTAAAAATGGGCTATGTCGGTCAAGTAGTTCTGGTATTTTGCATGACTTGTATGCCGTGGAGGGTATCAAAGCATCGGCCAGGCCGATGATAACACTTTTACTTGTTTATATCAGAATTAAGCCAGGTTTCAGTTAGGATTATTACGTCGTAGGTTTCTTCAAGACAGTTGGTATAAAACCTTATTAATTTTGATTTCATGCCTCCAACATTTTGAAAATAAATATTCAGTTTTTTGAAATTGGTAGAGCAGTAGGTTCCTTATCTAAGCTAGCAGTATTAGGAATCCTCCTCTCATGTTTAAATTCATGAACAACTGTATGTTTAGGCCAAAAATCCTGAGAAATCATAACATTAAACAAATTATCAGGTACAAAGACTTTAAATGAAATGAATACGACGCTCATACGAAAATTTAAGTTTGAAACATTTAATATCAGCAACAACATCCCTATTTTTTTTACGCACGTAGCTCAATAACATTTCCTCAGTTGTCTCAGATGACAGTCTAGAAACAAAGATGCATTTTTGCAACGGAACCGCAACCAAATCGGCCGAAGCGCTCTCATCCGTTATGGAAGCTATTGAACCGACGGTTAACGATCTAGTTATCGGTCTGTCACTTAAATGATCCTGTTGAGGAGGCTTATTGGAACAAGTAGGCTCTTGCGAAGGTAAAACGATTTGTGGAGAATCGGAACTCGTAGTCTTAGAAGTTTTGGCATTTTTGTTAGACTTTTTTCCGTTTTGGAGACACATTGACCTCACTATCGAATTCAAAATTGTTAAATAAAGTTTGATATTTTTCCAGACTCACTTGCAGTTTTTTAAAGTCATCTATAAGGTTTGAAAACATTTTTTTGTTTTGCCTTATCATAAGGTATAAATCAACAGTTTTCTTAGAGTTGCATGTCTTGCAAAACCAACGAAGGCCATTAGACTCCTCAAGAGCATCAACTGCGCGAGCATTAACGCCAGAGCATTTCATGTGGCCGAACTGTGTGATTTATTACTGAAGTGGGATGGACTTGCTTATGTTCCGGTTCCAGATTTTGGATGATGATTTCGGTGTTGTTTCGATTGCAGATATTGTAGGTGGCTTTAATTGCAGCTGTGCCTATTATGAGTATGATTGCATACGTAATAAAACTGTGTGCTGTACATAGCTTTTAATTGTAAAAGCTCAATTTCGTTCGTATTGTTTATATGTAACTCGTTCATCATTTCTAATGAAAGGAATTTACGGTATTGCTTCTCTTTTGGGGTTAGTTGAAGGATTGCGGGGAGTGCTTGATATTCTGATGCTTCTCGTGAGGTAAATGTTCTGTCATTGGTGGTAATGCTGGTATTATGAAATTTGATTAAAAATGTGCCATCGAGCTTTTGCTGTGTTGATTCCATTGCTAAGGTCCCATTAAAATCATTGAGTAAAATTAAGCCTGTTGATACTTCGTCTATTTGTGAAGATGTTGATTGTTTATTATGTTGCAAGTAGTTTTTACACTTTTTAAAATATTAGGAATACATGCTGTGTTAGTTAGATTTACAATATCTTGGATTTTAAAAATTGAAAAATAGTTACATGACTTGCAGGTTTGATTTAGACCATATGTTTCGTTTTCAGATTTCAAAATTGTTTTAAACAATAAATCTGTTGCAATATTATTTCTTTTTACGGGTTTTAGGATAAGTTTTACATAATCATTTTGAGTTACTAGAGGTATATATTTATAATATAAAGTATTGAGATTGAATTGCTTGAAATTTTTACTTCTTCAAAGCTTAAGGCTTCTTCAATAGTATTGAAAGGCAAATTTTCTTTGGATTTGGTGCTTAAGGCCAAGTTAACTTCTTGATTGGATAATATAAGAGGGTTAATAATACCGATTTTAGCCCAATGTATGGCATAATTTAGATGTTCAAGTTTAGCATTTTCGTTATTTAGCATTTCATTTTCTTGGATTGATTTTAAAATTTCATTTGACATTTTAGTAATATTGTTCATTCTTTCATTATACTGTAATAATTATAATCTGTTTATTGTTATTTTGTAACATATTGTTCATTTTCTCTGTTATGGTTATACCTCATGGTCGGGGTTACCCGCGACCCATTTCCAAGCCGACCCTATAAAGTCAAGAGATCTTTTCACCTTCCGTGGTTTAAGATGATGTATTAGATTTTGAATTTGAGTAATTTCATGTTTAAGATAGGGGTACAGGGAGTTATTTCTGTGAGTAAAAATAATTGCGGTTAGTTCATTTAGTCTTGTCTCGTATTGGTCCAAGTCGATCACGTGAATAAGTTTAAAGTTTCCTGTATGTAGTCTTGCGTGGCCTGTATGTATTGCTACCACTTGAGCGTTCGTAAAGTCCAGTATCTGGATTTCGGTCTTACCGAAATTAAGAAGGTACCTATCTGAAATGATATTTAAGTGCTAATTTCTGATATTGCTTTTGTGAACTGTTCTGCCAGAGTTAGTAATGATTATAGAGTGTCTATTTTCTTTGACAATTTCTTTTCGACCCTATTCGTTTATTGTGTTTCACATAAACTATGTCTCCTGAGTTATATTGTCTAATAGGCTTTCTCTTTTTGTTATGGTGGCTTAGATCTTTTTCTTGTTTTAGTTTTAGTCTTTCGATATTGTTGAGTCGTATTTGTTAAAATTTGTCTGGGTCTATGTTTGGGGAACGTCCAAAGAATAGTTCAACTGGTTTTTTCTTTGTTGTAGAGTGTATTGTGAAATTGTACTCGTTAAGAGCTCTGTTGAGCAATTGCTCAAATGAACGAGGGTGTCCATCGGCCTTCAAACATCGCATGATTTCTGACAATGTTGAATGGAAGCGTTCAACCTGGCCGTTAATCTCACTTTTGTAAGGGGGTGTCGTAAAGACTTTTATCTTCAATTCATCTTCCATCATAGAGAGTATAGAAATAGAGTTGAGTGATTTTTCGTTATCGATTATCACTACTTCGGGAATGCAAAAAAAATATAATAAATATGTTTTTCAGATGTGGTTTGATGTGTTCAATGGATCTAGATTCGATTATTTTTGCTTGGGCATATTTGGTGAATTTATCTATTGCCGTTAGGACAAAGTGTTTTTCGGTGGAAAATATATCTAGGTGAATAGTGTGTCCAGGATATTTTGGAATGGGTGTAAGATTTAATTTTGGGTTATTTGGGTGTCGCTCGTATTTGTTTTCTTTACATATAGAGCAGTCTTTAACTATTCGTTTAATTCCAGCTGCCATTTTCGGAAAGTAGAATTTTTGTAAGATTTGGAGTCGGTTTTCGTAGGCGTTGCGATGTGCTCGTCGGTGTTCCGTAAGTATTATTTCTTCCTATTGAGTCTCACTTTCGACATCTTTGACAATTGTTTGCGTAAAACGAATTCTATAGCTCTTGAAGTGGATTGGGTAAATTTCCTGTATTTTACCCATTTTAGGCTCATTGGTCATTAGGCCATTAAAAATATGTGGGTTGAGGTATCTTTTAAAAATGTTGATTATGTCCGATTCCGAATATGTTGGTTGTGTCACAATGTGTCTGGTATGTGTTGAGAAAAGGGGTTTGATTTGGTAACTACTTTCGTCAGCTATTTTGAGGATAAGTTGATTACGAAAGACGTTAACGGGCACTTCCACCGAAGGAATTATTTTCTGAGATGAACTTTCGTCGCTGTGCATTGTTGGTGTCATTGAGTTTATTTGGGCTGCTAATGGGGGTCTTGAAAGGGAATCTGCAACGAAATTTGCTTTACCCGGTTTGTATTTGAGCTCATAATTGTACTCTTCTAATATCGCCTTCCATCTCTTCATTTTAGAATTTGTATTTTTATGACTCAGCGCGAACGTGAGTGGTTGGTGATCGGTAAAGATAATGACTTTTCTAGATCCGTATAGGAAATTTCTTAATGAATTCAAAGACCAAATTATTGGCAACATTTCCTTTTCATTGGTAGCATAATTTTCTTCTGTTGTACTTAACGTTCCGGAGAGGAATGTAATTGGCTTGTTATCCTGAGATAACACGGCACCTAGAGCGTAGTCTGATGCGTCTGTGTTTAACTCGAAGCTTTTATTAAAATTGGAATGAGAAAGTATAACTTCTTTAGACACTAGTGCATTTTTTTAAATTTTGGAAAGCATTGAAAGCAGTTTTGTCAAGGTGAATCACTTTATTTTTTGAAGCATTTTTGGACACGCGTCCATCTTCCCGTCTTAAAAGGGAAGTTAAGGGTTTTGCAAGTTTCGCATAGTCCTTAATGAAACGTCGGTAATACCCTGACATTCCTAGAAACGAGCGAAGGTCTTTATGATTTTGAGGCGGAGGCATATCGACTATTGCGCGGACTTTCTTTGGATTGGCTTTAATACCATCTGTACCAACAATGAAACCTAAAAATTCAATTCCCTTTTTCAGGAATTCACTCGAATTGGATTTTCATATTAGCATTTTCGAGGGTTTTAAATACCAATTCTATGTTCTTGAAATGTTGTTCTTCGGTTCCACCGAATATGACGATGTCGTCAATATATATCTACGTAGCATCTTTTTCCTAATCGCGGGGGCATTTTTCAGTCCAAAGGGTAAGCGAACGAATTCAAATTTCCTATTGTTGACCGAAAATGCTGTTTTCTCTATGTCAGTATGTTTGAGTAAGATTTGGTGGAACCCGCTTTTGAGGTCAATAATGGTAAAGTATTTCTGTTTGCCAAGATTAGAAAGGACTTCGTTTATCTCGGGGATAGGGTACCTATCAGGGATAGTAACCGAATTTAGTTTACGATAGTCTATAACCATACGATATTTTTTTCCCCGGATGCGTCCATTTTCTTTGGAACGATCCAAACGGGAGAGTTATATGGCGATTTCGATGGTCTAATTATTCCTTCATTAAGTAGTTCTTTTAGCTGCTTTTCCACTTCGTCTTTCAATGCCATTGGATAAGGGTAGGATTTGGAGTAAATTGGTGTATCTATATTAGTTCGTATTTCGCCTCTTACTGTCGTAGTGTAGGTATGTCAGTTTCTTGTTGGGTTCTGCAAAAAGTGTAGGTCAGTTTTCGATAATTTTATTGAGTTTACCTTTTTGATTGCCGGAAAGGTGCGAAAGTCGTAAATTTATGTTATTAACGTTTTCTGTAATATGCTGTTTAAGTTTTATTTGGATGTTGGGGAAGATAGTCATATAGTTTTCGTTGGTATGAATAACAGCTTTGAGTTCTCTAAGAGAATCGTTGCCTATTATTCCATCGAAGGAGATCAGGCTGGGAAGAATAAAGAATTTTAATTTTTTCCCATTTTGTTTAAATAAATTTATAAATGAGTGATGGGTAATTTTTATATTACCTCCTACGGAGTTAGCAAAAAAAGGTTTTTCGTTAGAAATAGGGAATTTTATACGTTTAGGTTGCACGTAATTTTTGTTAGAGCCCGTGTCTATTAAAAATTTGAGGGTTTCTCCACTTTTCACCTTAAATTCAAAATAGGGAAGTGAAGAACGAGTTAATCTAAAAAATAGATATCGTTTAATTCTTCTGTTTCGTCAAAATGGGGGTTAGTATTCCACATATTCTTCATACGTTTGCGTATTTTGATTACTGTCCGCATTCTCGGGATATGTTTCTCCTTCGCAGTTGTCCGGTGATGGTTCCGTTTCTTGTTCGTTGTTGTCCTGCTCGGTGTTAAAGATTCTTTGGAATTTATTTGGGTGGTGAACCTGATTGGAGTTACCTTGATGATGTCGTTTCTGTATCTGCGGAATTCGTGGTCGATTAGCATAGTTCACCTGTCTTGAATGAATGCTTTGATCTATATCCATAGGCTTAGGTGGTAGTTGAGGTCTGTGATATTGTGGTCTCGTTGGGTTGCCATTTTGTGGCCAAGAATTTTGTTGAATAGCGTTTTGATAATGTGGTCTAGACGGTTGACCATATTGTGGCCAAGGGTTTGGTTGAAGTCGTCTTTCAGGTGTTGGTCTCATTTGCATTTGTGGGTTGTATAGCAATTCTGGGTAGAAGTTTCCTCGCGGAGCTGGTATTGGTTTTGGAGATAGGACAGGGGGTAATTGGGTTTTGCGCGAAGAGTTTTGGCTGTTATTTGCATACTGTGTTCTGAAATCTAAGTTTTGCAGCTTCAGGCACAGATGTAAGGCCTGTGGAAGGTCGACTGGTTCTTTAATGCTTAAAAGACGTGGTAGATCGCCTCGCAATCCCCTTATGAAGGTGTCTAATGCCTTGTCTCTGTAGGATTGAGTCATATTATTAAGCGACTCCGTACTCATCTCCATACAGGATAGTTAGCTTAGGATTAGCGAAAGATGCTGATACTCAACCTGATAGAATTCAGGAATTGAATTAGGTCCTTGCACGAGAGTTGTCATCTGGTACTCAAGTGTACCAAGATCTCTTTTGTCGGCATAATGCAAGGTTAAGCACTTTGAAATTTTGCTCCAATTCAAAGGCGTGTTATACGATTCGAGGGCAATATCAGCTTGCCCTACGATTTTATTTCTTATTGTACTTAATATTCCATAATACTTTGAATCTAAGTTACATTAAACTTTTTAACTTACATTTGATTGCTGACTTACATGTTGAGTTTTAAATGATGAAACTACATATCAGTGCTATTTTGCCTCTTCGAGGATAAAAAACCTGATTTCACTTTTACAACATATTTTTTAATTGCGAATCCTCTACTTGGAACAATATTACATTTGAGGTTATATCTTCTTTTTGTGCATTGAAGTAACAAATTCTGGAATATAGAATCACTGCGGAAAGCTGATTTGGCAACGCTGATTACAACCACTTGATGTTGTGAAATATGTTCAGTTATAATGAAGTTTACCTACATTATGAAACTTGGCGCTGACATTTCGATTTTCTCATCAACATCATTATAAGAAATTAAAAATGATTTCACTAATCAGCAGTGATTGACGACGACTAAAGCTAATAATTCCAAATGACGTTAGAATAGCTGTCATATAATGAAACATATTTGACTTGTTAATATAGGATTCATAGTAAAAACATATAAAAACTTATCAATGACTTTAAGTTTCTTTATTTATATAAAATTCTATAAACGTAATTTGTACATGATAAAAACTTTACGACTTTTGATTGTAATTAAGTTACTTCATTGTTAAAATTCTGCTATATAAAAGTTTCATGGACTTTTTAGTTAGAGGTACCCAAAATGAAAATTTACTAAATGTAACTGCAATATATTACCAACCTGTTTAAAACTCTAACTTACGAACTTTTATGAAACTACTTTCAAACATCCCCCGTTTTTGTAAACAAATTTAAAACTTTAAAAAACGTATTTATAACATTTCGAATGACAAAGTTACAATAATTAGTCCATCATAAACATGAATTCAACTGATATAGAACGGATTTTGTTACAGATTACTTGAATATAACAGAAATGCAATCGAAGTTTTGTTGCAAATCACAAACTGTGCTATTCGGGAGAACATCCACTAATAATTGAACTCACCGGGATAAACGAGTCCGATAGCTTTAAAACGAATGTGTAAGCTTAAGAATTAAGAATAAGTTTAAGAAATAAATTTTATCCAATTTAAAGTAAGAAGTTAAAGTTGGAAATAAGTAATGTTCAAACAAGAAATGTAATCTTAATCAATGCAATTTAAAAGTTATTAATTTAGAATTAAAGAAAGTGAATTTATTGATAATATTATTAAAGTAATAGTGTGATAGAATTACGAAGAAAAATAGTTAGTTGAAGAAAAAACTATAAAATTTTTAAATAGGAATCGTAAAATTTAATTAGAGAAAATATAACAGTAAGAGTGGAAAATAAGTAAATAGTAAGTCTTAGAATTTAAGTGAAATTATAATTGCAAGGAAGTGAGTGATATATAATAACCGTTTTAAAATGCCCTTGTTACGATCAGGAAATGATTCTGGCAACGCCACTTCGGAGGAGAGCGAACAACCTGGTCCCTCTCGTCCCCTAGATAACTCATTTCAGTCCATGACATCGCAACACGCGCCAAACACACAGATCCAAACGACCCCAGAACTTCATAGTTTAATATCATCCATCGTTAGTATAGCGTTTTGCAAACCGAAGGTCGTGCTTTAATTCAGAATGTTATTAACCCGAACCTCGAACAGGGTCAAGATGAAGATCAAACCTTCGATCCGGAACATAGGGATTCCTCCCTATCTAATATGGATAGAATACCAGACATAGTTAGGTGCCTGAAAACCTTTTCGGGTGAAGCAAACGAATTTGCTTCTTGGAAGCAAAGTTTTGAAAGAGTGCTCGGACTCACCAACAGATAAGAGGCACTCCAAACTGTTATGCCATCTTGAGTGTAATACGGAATAAAATTATCGGCAATACCGATATTGCCCTGGAGGCGTATATAACACGCCACTGAACTGGGATTCTATCTCGAAATGCTTAATTATGCACTACGCAGATAAGCGGGATACGAATACCCTAGAATACCAAATGGCATCCTCGGCTCAAGGGAGCCAAACGATTCACGCGTTTTACCAATTGGTATACTCACATCTTTCTCAAATCTTAAACAAAGTATCCTGCATGGATATCAGTCCCGATGCAAAGGGAGTACTTACGCAAGCATACCGGTCAAAAGCCCTCAACACGTTTAAAAGAGAACTGTTACGATTTCGTACCGTGCTTTCCCGTGTTACCGGGAGAAGAGTACCAAACGGAGAGTTTTTAGAATAAAAAGAATATTTTGGTTATAAAGGGTTTGGTTTGGTTTTTAGCTGGTTTGGTTTTGGCAACACTGGTTTTGACAGCTGACGTGTGTTTAGTACCTTGTGTCACTGTCAAACAGCTTCAGTTTGGTTTGCAATTTAACCATGGATCGTCTAACAAATGAACAACGCTTGCAAATTATTGAATTTTACTATCAAAATTCGTGCTCGGTTCGAAATGTTCATCCGAGCCGAGGATCCGCTTTTTTATCGAAAAATTGTGTTCAGCGATGAGGCTCATTTTTGGTTGAATGGGTACGTAAATAAGCAAAATTGCCGCATTTGGAGTGAAGATCAGCCAGAAGCATTGCAACAGCTATCAATGCATCCCGAAAAAGCCACTGTTTGGTGCGGTTTATGGGCCGGCGGCATTATTGGGCCATATTTCTTCAAAGATGATGCGAATCGCAGCGTTACTGTCAATGGTGAACGCTACCGAGCGATGATAACAAACTTTTTTTTGCCCGAAATGGAAGTTCTTGACTTGCATGATATGTGGTTTCAACAAGACGGTGCCACATGCCACACAGCACGCGAAACAATGGCGCAATTGCGAGGCGAGTTTGGTGAACAGTTAATTTCACGTTTCGGGCCGGTCAATTGGCCGCCTAGATCGTGCGATTTGACACCATTAGATTATTTTTTGTGGGGGTATGCCAAGGCTAATGTGTATAGGGACAAGCCCGCTTCGATTGACGCACTGGAAGCCAACATCCATGCATTCATTCGTGAGATACCGGCCGATATGTGTGAAAGAGTATGCCAAAATTGGACTCAGCGGATGGGCTACCTGAGACGCAGCCGCGGTCAACATTTGTATGAAATTATCTTTAAACATTAAATTGCAAGGTTCAAACTATCGATTTAAATAAATATTTCATTCATTTTTTCGAATTTTTTGTGTTTTTTTTTTTAAAAAAAGTTCTAAACCTCTTAAAAAATCACCCTTTATATTTGACTACAGAGCCCGCTGTCTACTGCTGGGCTGCGACTCTGAGTTTATACTTTATTAACCTTCTTAATCTTAATCTTTTATTTTTACAGTATAGACCCGCTGTCTTGTGCTAGGCTGCAGTCTATTTGCTCGAATAATTAACTCTGATTTTCCTGTTCACTATCCTTTGCCTTTTATACCATTTTAGCTCATGACCCATCTCCTATCTTCCCCCTCCACGCACCATTAGTTTCCTCACCAATTACCATATGTGCATACGCGCTATTTTTAGGTAGATATTGCTTAATTGTTTTCCGTTCCCATTAAAAGAACCCAAATGACATCTTGGGTGTCATTTGCCTTACGCTGGTGTCAAGTGTCATCCATTCATAAATTATTATTATTCCCTGATACCACAACGTAGTATTCCTCCGATATGCAACTATTGCAGTTTTGCCATGTGTCGGCGTGCCGCTGTGCAATCGGAGTTGGGTTACGTGTGTGTCGTATCGGGTAGGTATGCACTTGACTCATTGCGCTTGGGTGGCGTTTGGGTAAATGGAAGAACAAGTGTAAACAAAGCAAATGACCTATTAATAGCCGTGCGCTTTGATTATATGTTTGGTGCATGGAATGGATCGCTAGCGAGAAGGCGGCGATTAGGGTAGGTCATGATTAGGGTATGGGTATGGTTGTGCGGATCACAACAGGACTTAGAGGCGACTTGCGAAGACTACTTGGCATCAAAGAGCCTACTGACTTACCCCATGCACTAAACTTATGCATGAAACTTGAAAACCAAAATTTTAGATCCAACCACATTCATAGTCAGGCAACAACAAGGAAACCTCAGCCTTTATACCCTATCATTACACCACAAAGACAGCCCCAGCCATTAAACAGGAATTTTCCTATTCTTACACCAAGGCCAACATATCCGGTATATCCCTCATATTTACCGTGTAGGAAACCCCGGGGTATTACCCCAAATTTAATTATTCAATATGTTAGTGTTTTGGTAATCAGGCATAGGTCATTTCCCTACGTTAAAATTAATTACATAATCGATATCGACACAAACCGATCAGAAATTCCCAATCCTGTATCCAAACCACCAATTAGTTCCCATGCTGCTGCTGCTGTTAGTCGTCCACCTCGTATTGTTGGTACGAATGATGTAGCAACCGATCTACATGTCGTTCGCAAGCTAAAATGGTATCATCTCTCAAGCTTTCATCCTAACACCACTTCTGGAAATATAATTGATTTCATTTCTTCAGCGTTAAATGTAAACAAGTCTAGTTTTTTGTGTTCTAAACTTATGAAAAATTATGAAGATAAATCCAAATTCAAATTTGTAAATTTTAAAATTTTAAATTTTGTCCCTCTCAGATTCGCCAACTTAATTTATGATGCTAATTTTTGGCCTAGTGACGTACAAATTCGTGCTTTTGTTAATGTTCCAAAAAACTAAAATTTGAACCAACGTTCCACTTCACCTCTGCATGTTGTTGATAAGCGGAGTCTCGACAATTCGAACCTCAAAATTTACTATCATAATGCCAGTGGCATTCGGACTAAAACCTGTAAATTATTTAATTTATCTAGTCATCTTAATTATGATGTTATTATTATCACAGAATCATGGTTGTACAAAGATATTGCTGACTCTGAAATTTTCGACGAGTCCCTTTATAGTGTTTTTCGTTTTGATCGATGTAAAAAGAAAAATTATCGCGGAGGAGGAATTCTCGCTGCAGTTCGTCGGGGTATTACCTGCTGGGGGATTCCTCTACCAGATGGTGATGTGGAACAGCTCTGTTTTTCATTAAAAGTCGCAGGTGTCGTGTGTTCACTTATTTTTATTGTAAATTATATCCCATCAGTGAGTAAATTAGATGTCTAACATTAATTTCATTTTTGATAATCACAATAATACCGCCAATAGTATATGTATTTTGGGCAATTTCAATGTTGGAGACATTGTTTGGTCTTGGTCTGATGACGATAAAATGCTTGTACCATGTAAATTAAAGAAAGATATTGAATTTATTTTAATTGATTTCCTAATTTCACATAATTTATGCCAAATAAGCTCAATTTTAAATTCACAAAATAGAATACTTGATCTTGTTTTTATCTGCTGTGATAAGATTAAGGCAAATACTTTTGAAGCCCCATACTCTTTGTTAAACAATTCTATTTACCATAATGAGACTTCGATTGAAATTGAGGTGTACGATTTTCTAGAAACTGCCAGCAATCCGGTTAAAACGTTTAATTTTTTTAAAAACTGATTTTAATGGTTTGAATGATTACCTTTGTAGCATAGATTGGAACAGTAATCTGAGACATTTGCTCCTTCAGGAATCATATAATTTTTTCAAGTCTGTATTATTTAACCGATTTAACACTTATGTCCCATGTAGGTCGAAGAAGAATTTATCTAAGCCTCCATGGTACAATAGAAGGCTCTCTCACCTTAGGAACCTTAAAAACCAGGCTCACAAAAATTTCAAAATTTCCAATAGCTCTGTGGATTATGTTCATTTTGACAAATTGCGTAAGGACTTTCTTGCCTTAAGCAAATTTCTACAGGCAAATTACGTAATTCAAATTGAAAATCAAATTAGAACTGACTCTAAACGTTTCTGGATTTTCATAAATAGCAAAAGAAAATCGACTGGTCTGCCGAAATCCATGCTTTATAAAAGCATTGAATCTAAAGATGTTAATACGACACTAGATTTTTTTGCTAAATTCTTTCAATCTGTGTATACAAGCCAGATACACCTAGTTTTGTACCAACTACCGAATGCAGAACTGATATCGGCCTCATCCAACTTAGTCCTCAGGATATTTTATTGGCTCTTGATAATCTTAAGCCCAATTCAATTCCAGGCCCCGATGGTATTCCTGCAATTATTTTTAAAAAGTGTTCCCAAGCAAAGATCGAAGATGGTTATCAAGTCGACTGTGTTTACACTGACTTCAGTAAAGCATTTGACTCCGTCAATCATCTAATTTTGCTTAGAAAACTTAAAAGTTTTGGATTTCACTCAGCTATGCTTGATTGGATAAGATCTTATTTGATTGGAAGGATTCAAAGAGTCAAAATTGATAATTACTTTTCATGATCGTTTGAGTGCAGCTCGGGAATACCACAAGGTAGTCATTTGGGATGGGTCCTCTCCTGTTTATAATTTTTATAAATGACATATCGTGTGTATTAAAATATTGCCATTGCTTGATGTATGCAAATGACTTAAAGTTGTTTCTTAAAATCAAAACTCCACTTGACTGCGAGTTTTTACAATATGATCTAAGAAACTTATCTGTCTGGTGCATCAAAAATTGTCTACACTTGAATATTAAAAAATGCTGTATAATATCGTTCTACAGATGTTCTTATCATTTAGAGTTTCAGTACGAAATCGACACTATTGGATTAAACAGATCTTGGCATTATAATTGATTCCAGGTTCACCTTTGCATCTCATATTGACCACGTTATTGCCAAAGCAAATAAGCTTTGTGGTTTTATAAAAGGTAGTGGCAGCGAATTTTCGGATCCTCATACCCTTATTTCGCTTTTTATTGCGTTGGTTAGATCTCTGCTTGAATATGCTGATGTTATATGGACCCCATTCTACAAAATTCACTCAGATCGTCTTGAAAAAATCCAGAGGCGTTTCACAAAATACATTTTTCAGGAAAATGAGCTGGGATTTTTAAATTTCTTACCGGACTCGATGTCAATTGTTGGGCATATCAACTTTATGTTCTAGAAGAAAAGCCCATGACATTATGCTAATAAGGGATTTATTATGCTATCACATTAAATGTCCATCTCTTTTAGCCTTATTGCCAATCTATGCCCCAACCAGACCTTTAAGGGTAAGAAACCTTCTTCTTCGACCTGTTCATAGAACTAATTATGGCCATAATGAGCCCATGTCCAGAGCTATTGTTTCATTCAATGATGTTTATATTTTTGTAGATCTATATTATTCACGCGATCGCTTCAAAAGTGTTATTCTTAATTTGGCAGCATTATCTTAGTATTAAGTATATTTTTTTTTGTTTAAATAATTGTTATACCTTTATTGTAATCTGTGTAGCTTAGCTAGTAGATGATATGAAATAAATAAATAAATATATAAATAAATAATTAGATCTCACCACCATAACTCAACAGCGGTTCTGATTACGGTTCGTGTATTCGAAAGAACGAATATATTTACATAATTATAGACACGAGAGTATAGCAATGCACTTGCTTAGATTTTTTTCGGAGTGCACCGGCAATCGAGGAGAATGGAGGATGAGGAAAATCAGCAATTGAAATTTGTACATGAATTCTTAAGCGAGAGGGCATTAGACCCCACTACAAGAGTTTGCGAAATCAAGAAAAAACGGAATCTATAGAAGGAGATGAAATGCTTATTTAGAGCCAATGGACACTAGGGCGAGAGGAGCACAAACCCTTTATGAATTAAATGCGGTGCGATTTCTACCATCATAATGACTGATAGTCGATTTCATCTAACTACCGCATCGAAATAAAAAGTTAACTGATTAGTGGGTTTCATACAATGGTTCCACCGCAGTTATAAAAGAGTCCCAAGAAAAGACACAGAAGAGAGTTGTGGAATTTATTTCCTGACGAGAAGTCAACAGCCAAGTGGACTAGTGTCCCCGCGTGTTGGTAGTATATACAGTTTGTGTTAAAGGTTTTTTTTTTTAGATAATTTATACTGGTGACTGCATAACGACAAGAACAATATAATCCTGTTGCCACATGCGTAACATATGTGCAAAAGAAAAGCAGTGATATCTAAACCCACCAGGAAAGCCCAAAACCACCTCAACCACACGTATCTACCACCGCCAGCACCACCGCGACACAAACTACGTCCGACCAAGAACCAAAGAACGCCTCACCCCAGTGTGTTTCCCCTTCAGCTGAAGAAACTAAGTGGCTCTCCCAGCTCGTGTGAAAACTCGTCATCCCCGTGACGCCACGAGTAAAGGCGAAAATCAGCGATCCCGCCTTAGTTCGATAACGTGCATCAATCCCGGCACGTGGCGGTCCAATAACCATACCATCCGTCCCCGCGGCGGCCTCTACAAGGATATTCACGGTGAAGCCTACGTTCATCTACCACGTGGGTACTACATCAGTTTCCCTTCACGTCACAAGCCGAGGTGTTCCGCAGCCGTACGCACATACTGCCGTAGATGACTAGATCCCCCGCCAAATACCGTTTCTGGTCCACCAAGATTGTTTGACACGACGAATCGTTCTCACCAAGATAATCGTTGGGCAGCCAGCACTTCCAAGCACGTAGCCGATCACCCGACACCCAAGCCTTAACTAGGATCCTTCCGAGTGACAGAGCCGTTCATCAACGAAAAGAAGAAGCCGTTAATCACACCATCCAAGGCGACTCCTGTCCACCTTACCCTTCTCCCAGTTAGGTCCTTTCCTGCCCCGCCTATTAGATTAACATTTAATTGTAGATGTATCAAAAGATAAGTACTTGAACTGTAAAACTTAGAATTGGTCTTGTTTAAATTGATTTTCTTTTTTCTTTTTTTCACTACCAAAATTCCAACAAAATTAAAGTATTCGTATCAAGACAACTCAAGATCTTCAGGCCGGACATGTGCACATCTCCCTCACCTGGACGTTTCACCACTTTTGGAGATAGATTATTTTTTGTTTGGTAGAATTTTTCGGTAAGTGAGTTTCTTAAGACTTTTTATTTAAATTAATTTGAACAAATCTGAAGTAGTATAGACCAAAGGAGTTTATTGATTAGAATACGTTCTTTAATCTTAATTATTATTAGGACTCTATCGAGAGTACCTACCAGCTATTAAATTAATTCGATTCAGCGTATTCAGTATTTATTTATATTGAACTTTTCGCATTCATGAATACATTTTTTTTGCGGTTAGCCATATGCAACCCGATAAGCAAGTGAATTGCAGCTTAAAATTCGTATCTACATAATTTGTATTTTAAAGTCTCCATATTATATTTTAGAATCCGACCATTATGTTGAATATTTCGTATTTTTACTTTTTTTTATTATCTTGAACATATTAAACTCTACGAAGTTTATCCTGCAGAAGACTGTAATCTTTTTTTTGACGATAGCCTCGTATGTTAACTTTTCTTCAAAGCCTCTTTCATATTTCCCTAGTATCTTCAACTTTGAGTTCTGTCTTACCTTTTTTCTCTTTTTCCAAACTAATCTTTTTTTTCGGACTTCACCAGGATCGCTGGAAGTCCTTCGACAGTCCGATAGGTTAGCGACGTATCGCTCCGACTTGAGTTAGAGCTGGATGATGGTATTCCCGATCCACTGCCCAAGATAACTACATCGATAGTCTCTGGCATTGCCGCGTATTTGTTTTCCTCTTTTCCACTTTGCGGCGTTAGAGATTTTGGATCTTTATTAGTCTTAGTCCGTCAGATTAATAATTAAAGCGTGAGTATCCAATTTTCTTTTTTTCTTTTTTGCAGCTGACGGAGCCGGAGACGAGGTCGATGAGCTTCCTGCCCCCACAAACTCAGTTCCGATGTCCTCGTGTTCGGGAAATAACGTAGACGAAGACCCTCCCCATGGGTCATCCAGAAATTCTTCTTGAAATTGTTCTAAAATTATAATAATTGTAGACATTGAATAAACATTTGAAAATATATTTTACCTGTCGAGATGCTTTCCTCCACAACCTCATGCAAGTTATTCATCCTTAGTTCCCCGAGAATGGCATGTACACTGTGGTACAGGGGCCATTCAGACGGAGAACCTCCCGATGGGCCAATTAACTTCTTTGCCTTTCTGAAAAAGAAGATTGTACTACTTTCATCTTAGAAAATACGAAAAAAAAGGACATACCTGTACTTATTGGTAAAATTGTGAATTTTGACCTGTATTTCTTCGGCACTCGTTTGCGTTTCTGAGCCCATTGTGGAGAGCATCTCGGCCATCTCCTTATATATGTGCCCGTTTTTTCTCGGGCCCCGCAGTTCGGTCAGTTTTTCTGCCCATAACTCCACCAAAGCCGCCTCGTCCTCTGCCAAACAAGCTCTTCCTTCTTTTTATAGCGTGTTTATTCATCCTATGCAACGAATCAAAATAGATATAATATGAGTAATAATAATATAATAAGCCAAATATGAAGAAATACTTACTTTTCGCAGTTGATAATTCAATCGTTAAATTTTTTTTTTTATAACACAGTGTCAAATACAGCTCTGTTTGCTTTGTATTTTTGACATCTCTAGCTGCGAAAAGTGTGTTCACAAAAAGGACTGTACATGCAAACCTGGTTGATAATCGAGATTTATTTCTAATCTACCTTTTCATGAGATTAACTTTTGTATGATAAATCCCGAGATTTATGCGGAATTTACAGAAATTTTTCTAAATCTCGTAGTTAATCTCCGGTGGAAACGTAGCATTAAAGTGAATCAGCCTTATTTATAAACTTATTATAAAGAGTGTATAAAGTTATGCACTCTCTAAAATGCCTCTAAACGCATAAACCTTATTTATAAAAAATTTTCAACATTGTATAGAAGCTTGTATAAGCTAAACGCGCTTGGACGTTGTTTAGAGCTTGTATAGAGGTGGAATAGTCGAAATGTCATTTTGACTTAAATAATTTGTCACATTTTATTTTAAATGAAATCAAAAACAAGTAAAAGTGTTATCATCGGCCTGGCCGATGTTTTGATACCCTCCACTGCATACAAGTCATGCAAAATACCAGAACTACTTGACCGACATAGCCCATTTTTAATACCAACCTAACGACGATAAAAGACGTCCTTTCACAAAACTTCATTCACCTAGGTTGATTCTTTTGGACGATATCGTGTTTCCAACGGAAAGAGGGACACATGGGTCTAATATTGGTTTTGTATGGGAGGTACCAGAACTACTTGACCGACATAGCCCATTTTGAATACCAACCTGACGCCGATAAAAAGAAGTCCTTTCACCAAATTTCATTCAGCAACGTCAATTACTTTGGGCGCTATCGTGCTTTCAACAGACAGAGAGACATGTGGGCCCAATATTGGTTTTGTATGGGAGGTACCAGAACTACTTGACCGACATAGCAGGTTTTCAATACCAACCTAACGACGATAAAAAGAAGTTCTCTCAACAAATTTCATTCACCTACGTCAATTACTTTGGGCGCTATCGCTTTCAACAGACAGAGAGGCATGGGTCCAATATTGGTTTTGTATGGGAGCTACCAGAACTACTTGACCGACATAGCCCATTTTCAATACCAACCTGACGCCGATAAAAAGAAGTGATTTCACCAAATTTCATTCACCTACGTCGATTACTTTGGGCGCCATCGTGCTTTCAACAGACGGAGAGACATATGGGTCCAATATTGGTTTTGTATGGGAGGTACCAGAACTACTTGACCGACATAGCCCATTTTCAATACCAACCTGACGCCGATAAAAAGAAGTCCTTTCACAAAATTTCATTCACCTACGTCAATTACTTTGGGCGCTATCGTGCTTTCAACAGACAGACAGACAGACAGACAGACAGACAGACAGACAGACGGACATGGCTAAATCGATTCAGAATGTGATCCTGATTCATAATATATATACTTTATGAGGTCTCCGGTGACTCCTTCTTGGCGTTACAAATGTATGGGCAAAGTGAATATACCTTCCTGTGGAGGGTATAATAAATTCGATGTATCGACGTTTTTATTTTCAATTTAAAAGATTCTGCAGGTATCCTCGATAAGTTGGCTTAGAAATATGGGCAGACATGAGATATTTTTAATCGCTATATATATTTGTTTTAATTTTATAAGACTACCGGCTCATGGAGTCCCAAATATCACATATTTTTCTTCTTACTTTTCCATTTTTATACCCTCCAGAGGAAGGTATATTCACTTTGCCAATACATTTGTAACGCAAAGAAGGAGTCACCGGAGACCTCATAAAGTATATATATTCTGAATCAGGATCACATTCTGAATCGATTTAGCCATGTCCGTCTGTCTGTCTGTCTGTCTGTCTGTCTGTCTGTCTGTCTGTCTGTCTGTCTGTCTGTCTGTTGAAAGCACGATAGCGCCCAAAGTAATTGACGTAGGTGAATGAAATTTGGTGAAAAGACTTCTTTTTATCGGCGTCAGGTTGGTATTGAAAATGGGCTATGTCGGTCAAGTAGTTCTGGTACCTACCATACAAAACCAATATTGGACCCATATGTCTCTCTGTCTGTTGAAAGCACGATGGCGCCCAAAGTAATCGACGTAGGTGAATGAAATTTGGTGAAATCACTTCTTTTTATCGGCGTCAGGTTGGTATTGAAAATGGGCTATGTCGGTCAAGTAGTTCTGGTACCTCCCATACAAAACCAATATTGGACCCATGCCTCTCTGTCTGTTGAAAGCACGATAGCGCCCAAAGTAATTGACGTAGGTGAATGAAATTTGGTGAAAGGACTTCTTTTTATCAGCGTCAGGTTGGTATTGAAAATGGGCTATGTCGGTCAAGTAGTTCTGGTACCTCACATACAAAACCAATATTGGACCCATGCCTCTCTGTCTGTTGAAAGCACGATAGCGCCCAAAGTAATTGACGTAGGTGAATGAAATTTGGTGAAAGGACTTATTTTTATCGGCGTCAGGTTGGTATTGAAAATGCGCTATGTCGGTCAAGTAGTTCTGGTACCTCCCATACAAAACCAATATTGGACCCATATGTCTCTCTGTCTGTTGAAAGCACGATGGCGCCCAAAGTAATTGACGTAGGTGAATGAAATTTGGTGAGAGAACTTCTTTTTATCGTCGTTAGGTTGGTATTGAAAATGGGCTATGTCGGTCAAGTAGTTCTGGTACCTCCCATACAAAACCAATATTGGACCCATGCCTCTCTGTCTGTTGAAAGCACGACAGCGCCCAAAGTAATTGACGTAGGTGAATGAAATTTGGTGAGAGAACTTATTTTTATCGTCGTTAGGCTGGTATTGAAAACCTGCTATGTCGGTCAAGTAGTTCTGGTACCTCCCTCACAAAACCAATTTTGCATGACTTGTATGCAGTGGAGGGTATCAAAGCATCGGCCAGGCCGATGATAACACTTTTACTTGTTTTATTTTTATTTGTATTTGAATTTGCATTTCCCACAAGCTGCTTAGGTTTTTTTTTATCATTTCGGACAGATAAATGTAATAGATTTCTCTTTTTCAGTATGTTGGCAGTAAATGCCAACTTTGAGGAAAAAATAAAAATGTCGATGGATTTCCTTTTCAGTTTTGAAAGCGTAAGCTTCAAATTCCCTGTAAAATTTATTGGGTATATAAATTACATGGTTTGTTAATAATAAAGGGTTTAAATATTACTTTTAGTTTCATCTTTAGTTTAAAATCCGAATTACTTTAATTTATTTTCTCCTTTATGTCCACTTCCCCATCTTTTTTTCAGAGCGTCTTCCGATAGCCACGGTAAACGGCCCAATGTAGTCCAGGCCTACAAATGTAAACGGACGAGTAAATGCAGCTAATCTTGCTGCCGGTAACTCGGACATTTGTGGTGGACATGGTGTGGCATCCCGAATTTTGCAAACGGCGCATGACTTTCTGACGGCTTTTAATAGCCCACGTAACTGCGGGATGGAGTACAGCTGGCGTAATTCGTTAACTACGGTCTCATTGTTGTGGTGATGGTAACGTCTGTGGAATGCGTCAACTACTAAACGTGTGATCCCATGTGATTTTGGCAATAGGATCGGTCGTTTTGTCGCAATTGCAATATTAGGTGCTGCATCAATTCTGCCTCGTGAACGAATAACTCCACTATTGTCCAAGTAAGGAACTTGTTTGTATATAACGCTGGTTTTCTTCACAGGAAAATTTCGAGTGAGGGCTGCCATCTCTTCCACATAGTCTTCCATTTGGGCCTGGCGGTCCTGGCCTGTGATGGTCCTCTGGACACTATATTCTCAATAATTTCCTCCAGGATGAGAATCTGTTAACTTCAAGTAAACTCGAACGATTTGAGGGGCTGTGTAGCATGTGGACACGTATCTCTTCTTCTGCTGTCGATATCAGGAGCTTTGGATTGCGGGGCCATTCATCTTCAGACCCATGAAGGAATTTTGGACCAGTATACCACCTACCATCTGCACTAAAGTCTGGTGACTTTTGCCATTTGGTTGCCTCGTCTGCTACGTTGTCTTTTGTAGGTACCCACTGCCACTCATTCGCCTCTGATAAGTCCAACAGCTCACCAATACGGAAGGCAACGAACTGTTTATATTTTCTATAGTCTGAATTGATCCATGCAATGATGGCGATTTGTTTTTGTCGAAATTGATAAAGCACAGCTGGAAGTGACGTAAGTTGATCAGGTCCCTTCATTAGCATTGAATTTAAAGAAGTTCTTCTTACTTTGGCGGCTGCATCCCAAACAATCCTAAACTTACCGGGTTTGTTAGGATCGGAAACTGTAAAGATCGGTAAGTACCATGTTCGAAGATGGTTGAGCTCCAACTCCGCTTTTGACAATTTGTGGATAAAACCCTTCATTAGATATTCACGGATTTTTTCTTTCAGCACTAAGGCGAAATCAGGTTCTGAATGCATTTTTCTTTCCAGACAACGAAATCGATTCATTGCCATAGGCAGACTGTTCGGGAAGCTTACATCATCATATTTCCACAATAATCCGGTTTCGAAACGGTCGCCAACTTTAATGGTTGTCTCCTCAAGCATCTGCATTGATCGCTCGTCTTCTACGGACAATAAATTCTTAGATGGAGAAACGACACCAAAACTGTCTAAAGAGAAATAGTCCTTAACCATTTGCTGCACTACGCTGTCGTTTGCTTGTTGACATTCGCACATGTGGAGACCTTGAAATTTTTCTTCTTGAAGAGCATCATCATTTTCTATCGGCCCATAGATACTCAAGCCAAGTCTCGTTTCCGCTGCAACTGGTTCGTTCTCCTTACCCTCACGGAACTTTAGTGACATACCCAGCTTCCAGTTGTCGAGTCCAATTAAAAGCCTGGGAACTGCGTTCTTATAAGCCTGTATTGGCAGTCCTTTAAGATAGCTGTGTTTGTTCATCAGAGAAGCAACGGGAAGCGTTTGTTCTGGCAGATTAAGAGACTTCACCGTATGTGCATTTAATACAGAATGCATTGTTTGTGTTGCAAATCCCGAAATATTAAACGAAACAAGTTGGGATTGCTCCTCCATACTATGGGTGTTAGCGGTCCATTTAAGACAAAGTGGTTCGGGACTTCCTTTCAGATCTGATTGAGCGGCCAGCTCCTGATCTATTAAAGTGATGGACGACCCGTCATCCAAAAAAGCAAACGTCTCAATCTTCTGTTTGTTTCCATGCAGCACCACAGGCACAATGCGAAATAGGATGGATTGATTGTTCATCCGATGGGTATTGCATATGGATCCACTGGCAGTATTCACCTCTTGCCTATCAGAGTTAGGTATGTTATTATGTAACTAAGGATGATGTTTATAGCTGCAACTATTTGTCCCCCAGATCGCATTTGACCTGCAGCGCCCTCGACCATGTGATGATAAACATATTCGGCAGAGTTTGTATTGGCGAACAGCATCCCATTTGTTGTTGATGGCCAGTGCTCTGAATTGGTGACACTCTTTAACTCTTGGGCATGACTGCTGGCAGATGCAACAATTTCCGTTTGGCTAAGTTCGACGATTGGCCTGGGGTCTAATCGCGTAAGCACAAAACGATTGAACGATATCGTCTCGACGATGCTTCTACTTCGTGTAACAACCAAAAAACGATAATCGTTGAAACGATTGGACGATCATCGTTTTTTGTTGTTTCACATTGCTAATTCAATTGTCAAATACTATCGTCGAAACGATTCGATTGAACGATGGCTATTTTGCTATCGTTTCATCATTTTTGCTGCATTTTTCACTTTTAATTAGCTCTGAGAGAAGTATTATTATATTATTAAAGGAAAATACACACTTATATTCTCTTTGGAGGCGACTTGCACTTATCCGAACTGTAAAAAAATGCATTCTTTGCCAAAAAAAAAATGGTAATTGCACTTATTGGGAATATCAAATGAATTCCATCTATTTGTTTTTTTAATTTATGCATTTTTAATGCAATCAGAAAAAATGCAATAATAAAATTGCATTCATTGATTTCTTTTTACAATTCGCTCCTTACCAATGAAAATTCTACTACCTAGCTATTTTTTTTCATAAAATACCCAATTCCATGACAACGAAGAAAAATAAACATTTTTATTCAAGAAAAGAAAATAAAAACAATTTCCATACATTTTTAAATTTTTCAGGTGTCAAAGTTTGTTTACAGTCATGTTCAAACTGTTAAAAACGAGAACGACGAACGATTCGATTGAACGATGCGACGATGATGTTATATGAAGCAAACTAAAAACGATGTCGTTTTGTTCAATCGTTTCGACGACAATCGTTTCATAAATTACGCGATTAGAGCCCTGTTGTTCTCGTGCAGTTGCTTTTTCACAGTACGTGTTAACGAAACTCTTCCTTTTTGATCCCTCTTGTCTTTCGTAGGCGGTTGACACGTTGAGTGAGACCTCGCTAATCGACTGAGCGAGCTGTGTCAGCCAGTTGTTGAACGATAGCAAATTTGGTGAAGTTACATTCTGCCTGTACACTGCCCAATCGACTTTTATTTGACACGGCAGTTTATCAGTCATCTCCTGCAATATCATCGGATTGTTTAGATGATCGGTTAATCCGGTTAACTCCATTGTTGCGCACAGGTTTTGCACAGAAAGCGAAAAATTGATTAATGTATCCAGCCTCTCTGCTTTGGGTGAAGGTTCGGAACGCACTTTTTGTAATAGCGAGTTCAGGATCAATTCGGGTCGCCCATACAACATTCTGAGAGTTGAGATGATACCCGGAACATTTGAAGGTAGCAGCAGCCTGCTGCGGACAGCTTCTAGCCCCTTGCCCTTGAGGCATCTTCGCAGTCGAACAAGATTTTCGTCGTTGGTGTAACCACAAATACGCGTGGTAGATTCAAAGCTGCTCAAGAACAACGGCCATTCCTCCGGGTATCCAGTCAGCGATGGCAGCTCTTTTGGCATTACATGCCGCGCCGCAATTTGACTTGACTTCATCATGGCACGTTGGCTCTTGATGCGAGCATCGGTTTGGATCGTTGATGGGAGCACATTGCATTGTACATGGAGGTCGGGAAGCATGTGCAACCGGTACGGTTGTGTTGGCTACGTGAGGTGCATTGACGTTTTGTGGTATAACCTCAGAATCAATTTGGGGCCCTCTTGGCCCTTGAATCAGGGGCGATTCCTCGCAGTTAGCTAGTTTAGCGGCGCTAAACCAAGAAAATAAATTGAAATACATATACGCAAAATACAGCAAATAACGAGGTTAAAGTAATTATGAAGATTAATAATTGCAATAATCAATGACATACTAAATAACAAAACTATCATTTACAAATAATATTTGCCTACACAAACATACAACACAATACTCCCATGCAATAAGTTTCACTTGAAATACTCTTTACAACTTGCGATACCGCAAATTCCCTGCCTGCACGCACACACACAATCTAAAACTCCCATAGAAAAGTCTCCTGCTTGTAGCATTTTAGCGTAAAAAATTGCGCTACCGAATTTCCTACAATCTGTATAAGTGTGGAATTTGACAACCTCTACCAAACGTAAGCAAAGCACAGGAAAATATACGGAAGGGTAAGCGCAAACAAATGCGATAAAACTTGAAAGTAGAGTGTAAGTGTAAGCAAGTAGGTATATTTTGCGCGTTATCTTTTTTTGTACTTCTGTGTGTTTCTCTTTCTAGTCAAATTGCAGTAAGAATGTGTCGTTGTGTTCTTATTTAAATGAATTAATAGTCTTATTGAATTCTATACCAAAAGTAAGGTGCGATTTATAATTTTATATTTGCGTGGATTATAAATGTGAGTAAATACATAATAATTATTTTTGTCGTGCTTTTGGAATATGAGAGTGAGCACGTAGCTAACCCAATGCTTAAGACCAGGAATCGCCACTGCCTTGAATCTGCACCCTGTCAACTGTAGCACCTTGTTGTAATCACTGGCTTACCTTTTGATTGGCTACATCTTCCTCATCTTCATCCGAACTCGATTCAGTCTGAGAATAGTTCTCCATTGCAATACGTTGAAGTAGGGTGGCGCACCAATTGTACTACAATAAGAAATTCAAATAACTTTTTTTTTAATCGATGTATTTCATTTATTTTTTTTTATTGGTTAGAAAATTAAATTTTATTTTATATAGTTAGTTGTTTTTAAAGATTTTAGACCGCAAATGACCTCCACGCTCTCCCACGCATATGCGGCACCTGATCAAAAAATTATTCATTGCGGCCTGAAGAGTTGAAGTTGGGATCGCCTCAATTATTGTCGTTATGGACTGCTTTAATTCAGTTAAATTCCTGGGCTTCGTTTTATACACCTCTTGCTTGACATAACCCCATAAAAAGAAGTCTGGTGCAGTCAGGTCAGGTGACATTGGGGGCCAGCGAAGAGTGGAGTTCCTAGAAATTAATTTGTTTGCGAATAAGCGTGTTTAGCAAATTCTAATAAATAAGGCTGCAAATGTTTTATAACATTTATGCGCCGGATCGTTTACAAAAAATTGTTTGAACTTTTAGATTGAAAGAAAAAGATATTATTGTAAACGAAAAATTGAACAAGCTTTATCAAGTTGATACGTTTTCAGTTACTGTACTATAGGGGAATTGTGCTCAAGATGACATACTTTTTCTTAAATGTGATAAATAAAAATATCTAGCAACCATAGGGATGAAAACAATGTGAATACAGTTAATTCATTTATTGGTAACAAAACAATATTAAAAAGAATTTAATAAAACAATAAATAGTATTTTTAAATTAATTTTGTAATAAAGCTGAAAAGAGAGTTTAAGATGAAATAGTTAGGTATAAGATGACATATGCCATTAGTGTAAGATGACATACCTAAGCCAACTAAATTTTTTTTTTCTGACGTCTTCAATAGCCTTAGCCATATCCTCTTTCGACCAAGAATGCCTGTTTGACGTTCTCGTGTAATTATTTGGCATACTGAAATGAAAAGATATATAAATTAAAATAAAATACTCCTTTGTGGGTAAGATGACATACCGTGTCATCTTGGACAGTCGGGTACTATGTCATCTTGAGCAGAATTCCCCTACTGTATATTAGAGGAAATATTTTGGCAAGAGAGCTGTTTCACTAATAAAATTGAGCGAAAACTAAAAGGTTAGCCTAACTTTAACATTAATTAATCTCGACATTTATCATACATTCTTAAAATTTATTAATTTTATGTAAATCTGTCATGACGGCCCATTCACTAAATAATTTTTGCAAATAAAACAACAAATTGTGTTTGTGAAAATTAATTTTATAGGCCTATTATCGTTAGCGAGTCGAATTATTCGCGTAAATCGAGTCAGTTGTCGAAACACTCGCCTTGTACGATTATTATTGTCGAATTAATTCATTCGCCTCGAAATCAAAGGCTACCTATATAATAAAAACAAAAATGACAGCACCAAAACGACAATTCGAACATTTATGTCAACAAAAAAGGAATTCAAAATAAAAAATTTGTGTGCCTTAAATATTAAATATTCTTTATTGGATTTTTTTTAAGCTCCAAATTGTACCAACCCTTTGGCTATGTCTAGGCACAGACAAGAGAAATATACAGATATAGAATGATAGAGCAAAAGCCTGTTCAAGACAAAATATAAAACCAGCATACACAATTCGAAAAAACCAGCATACACCATACAATACCTGGTGTGAACTGCCTGCAACATGAAGCAAGTTAAAAAGGATTGTATGATTCAAACGAAAATGTATTTTGCGTTTTTTTTTTTGCTCAATTTCTATTTTGTGTGTTTACCTTGTGTGCTGACGATATTATTGTTGTACACTGCTCTTGGTTTTTGGATTCTTATGTTTTGTAATTATTGGCCTTTTATGTCATTGATTAGTTTCATGGTTCATTAGTTTTTAGGCCATGTGTATAAACAAGAGAAATAAATCAATGAATTTTAATAAATTGATAGCGTAAAATAAGAAAAATCTCTGTTTTAGGTTGGAGGTTTATGAACTTCTATTTCAAACACCCACAAAATGTCAGAAAATAAGGAAAAATCCATAGAACTTCTGTGTATTTTTTTCTATTTAAACATTGTCGCAAATCCCATGCAAAAAAAAATATCAAGAAATTACCATATCAGCTAAAAAATTTGTTTTCTGACACGGTGGTATATCTATGGCTATGTATATATAAAAATGTTGTCGAGGATTTTATTTAGCGCAAATGCAGCAATATTTGCTGGCTAGAAAGTATTTTTTTTAGTTCCAGTTATTATTATAATTATATCACTAACGAAATAAAAACAAGTAAAAAGTGTTATCCTCGGCCTGGCCTATGCCTCCACTCCACAAGTCATGCAAAATTGGTTTTGTATGGGAGGTACCAGAACTACTTAACCGACATAGCCCATTTTTAATACCAACCTGACGACGATAAAAAGAAGTCCTTTCACCAAATTTCATTCGCCTATGTCAATTCCTTTGGGGGCTATCGTGCTTTCAGCAGACAGACAGACGGACAGACAGACGGACGGATATGGCTAAATCGATTCAGAATGTGATCCTGATTCAGAATATATATACATTATGAGGTCTCCGATGACTTCTTCTTGTCGTTACAAATGTAATGACAAAGTGAATATACCTTCCTGTGGAGGGTATAAGAATATTTTACATATATAATTTGCAAATGGAATTTTGCAGAAAACTCGTAGCGAATTTTGTTTGTTAAAATAATGTTGATTGAACGAATGCGCAAAACAACATAAAGTTAAAATATATACAAAAACACAAATTATAAAAAAAAACAAATAAAAACAAAGTTCAAAGCAAAAAGAAAGAATTCATAAAATAGCTGGATTTTTTTTTGAATATAATGAAACAAAAAAAGTAACTCAGGCTTATTCAAAAACTAAAAATAATATGATTGTGTCTTCTACCGGACCTTAAAAGAAAAAACATTTTTATTGATTTCGTAGCAAATCCTTGCAGTTCCTATAGGTTCATTAAATTTTCAAGTCGCTTGTTATTAGTGTTTTTTGTTTTATTTTTTTGGATCGATTTTTTGGCGTTTTTGCTGGTCCAAATACAATTTTTTCTTAACAACACAAGGACCATAAAAGAAAGTGCTTTCAAATGGTACAAATTGAGTCCTCAAACCATTCGGGACAAAACAACGCTGTTTCTTTAATGCACATAGATACTATTTGCGATTTGATGTTAATAATTTCTGGGCTATTGTTGTATATATTTTCAAAAACATTCGTTTGAAGTTCGCAAATTTCAAAAAATGTATTTGAAGGTGGATACAACTTTCCAAAGTCAGATTCTGAATTAAGGTATGCCTTGTGATGAATAAGAAACTCAGAATTTTCAGTTTGCGTCTTATCCATTTTAATCAATGTTCGAGTACAATTCAAACAGGGATCTTTCATCGTTTTAAACAGCTTATAACAGCAGTAACCAGCAAAGTATCGAATAGACATACTTCTGACAGTTATTGAGGCAGATGTCTGTTCATTAAAATTGACAAAGTTTTGCGTGTCAGAGTAATGGATTGACATTATAGCTGTTTCACATGTATCTGCCTGTAAAACTGACTCTTCACCTGTAGTCTTTACAATTGCAGACCAGTCAACATCAAGTAATTCATCGGAGTCTTTTTGGCAGTTAGAAAATTTTGATGCAAATAGTAGATTTAGTGAAATAATTTTGGCAATAATGGATTGAAACTCAAAAACATTAGGATTCCTTTTATTTGCGTTTCGGGCACGAACATGCGAAAAAAAATTTTCTAGTGGATCCTGGCTCATTTTATTTAAATGGAAATAAAAAAAATCTGAATATTCCGTAAAAAGGTCATCGGCCAAAGAGAGGAAAGATGATATGGTCATTACCATCCCCTTAAGGCAATGAACTGTTGTCTTTTTGCGAAGTTGTATGGACGAAAATAACTCTTTCATTTCAACCAAAAAATCCATATTAATGCTGTTTCTTACTAACGGTGGATGTCCATTTAAAATGTCGAACATTTTATTAATTTTTTTGAAAAAAATTTAAGTAGATTTGGCCTTACTCTCAACATTTTTAGAGAAAACTGAAGCTTCTAGCATTGCCATTATTGCCGCTGAAACAGTATGTGAAAATACTTGTGTTGCTAAACCAACGGACATTTTTTGAAAATTTGTTGGGTCCAAATGTGCTTGGCTGATTTTTGGGCAAGCTCTAACAAGGTTTTGAGAATCGATTGCATATAATTCCCTCAACACATCCCAGCTGACAATATCTCCATTGGGTAAACAAAAGTCCGAAGATAACAAATTTGTTCTAATGGATTTCACTAGATGCGGTACATCAAAGCATAGATAGATTTTTTTTTCGTTGTAAACTAACCAGTTTTTGTTGGTATTTTGTGAACTGCCTTCATCTTCTTTATGTCCAAGTTTTAAAAACAAGCTTCGGTTTGTCGATCCTTGGTCACATGTTAGTGCTCGCACAAATATTCCAAGTTCTGCACAAACATCCAAGCATTTCAATATCTGTTTTTTTAACTCTGAAACTGGACATGATGTAGAACTCACAACATAGTTTAAAATATATTTAAAATTGCAGCAGATTCCCCTTATCATGAAAACGCAAATAGTTTTACCTCTTGTTGGCTCTCTTCTTCCATCTCCGTAGTCAACAAATCCGTCAATTCTGTCCTTAAAATTGTTATATGTTATATTTTCTTCGATAGAAATTTCGTCGAAAATAAGTACTACATTTTTACTTATGTCAGGCAATTTGTCAACCTTTTCTTTGATTTTCGTTAGAACTTCTTCATGGAAACCCGTCGACAAATTTTTTATTTCCATCCACTTGTATAAAGAAGTGGGGTGAGGGAGATGGAAGTCAAGAGTTTCTCTCATAAAATTATATAAGGCGGCATTTCTAAAAAATAAATTTTGCGAAATCCATTTTTCTTTTTTAGAGTAGGTTTTATTTTTAGTTAAAAGCATCCCGGCAAAAACTTTTGCGTTTTCGTTACCGACAGAAAATGAATCGATTAAATCAGCAACGTTTTTTGAGGCTGTCTTTTTATTTGATTTGTGTGACAAACTTCCTATTTTTAATGTTTTCAGTCTGCGTCTTAAAGCAATTTGCTTTAAGTTATTTGATTTGCGTATTTGTCGAATAGTCTTTTCCAAATTATGAATTTGTTCTTTTAATTTCAAAATGTCTGATTTATAATCTTGAATATTCTTGACGTTCTCAGATTTTTCAGAACATTGTGGTTTCTCCAAACACGCATCTGAAAATTTAGCAAATTCTTCTAGGCTTAAATCGACAGCAGGCTCACCTTTTCGACATACGTACGTTTTGTGATTTGAATCATTAGCACTATTAGAAATATTATCAAGATTCAATGTTGGAACAGATCCTTTTTTAAGTTTCTGAGTCATAACCAAATCTTTTTCAAAATGTATTTCACATACATACATCCTTCTTGCAATAATATCATCTTTTAAATTGCAAGCGTCACACCATTTTCTTAAAAGAACCTCTTTCCATCTTGCTGGGAATTTAAAAAACTTTCTGCCTAAATTTGCTTGCCGCTGGGCGCGACAAGAGGCGCGACAAGAGGCGCGACAAGAGTTTATGCAACATTTAATACGGTACCCGTATTCTCTAGTTTTAAGCATTATTTCGTTGAAAGAGCTGAAAAAAGTGCAAAAAAGGTAGAAGACTAGCGCATTCACAACCATACGTTCTCAGAACAAAATTTGCACTGAATGAAAACGAAGTGGAAAAATAAAATTCAAATGTCCTCGCCTCGTGTCGTGTCGGGTGTCGCTTCTCGCTTGTCCTCGCTTCGGTGATGATTGTGAGTTGTGAGTTATTACAGTTATTACAGAGAGAAAAAACTCCTTTCACGTTTTTTTTTACCTGGATAGATCGAACACCATACCCATGGCCATGGTCACAAGATCAGCACACGACACTGATGTCCATACTCCATAATATGGGATTGAAAATACTGCGGACAAAAAGAAAACAAAGTAAACGTAGGGGTTGGGGTTGGGGTTGGCAAATGCATGTTGCCTGCATGATCATACAATAATCGAAAAACAGAGTAGCTGGAGCCATCTACATTAAGAAAAAGAATTAAACTGGATGTGTACCATATTCTACATCTGTATATTTCTCTTGTCTGTGGTCTAGGTTTTGTTCCATATGTATATAGAAATATGAATTGAATGGGTTTTATACGTTTTTCTTGAATTTTCATTCTTTTCTCTAGCTGATAAGTTAAATTCGCCTCAGATTTCACCAAATAGTTTTGTTCGCCAAAATTTTAAGTTTTAGGCGAATGATAAGTCATAAATTCGCAAACCGCAATAAGGCGACTTTAAATTCGCCTGCGGTTTGACAGTTCAAGCGAATGAATATTGTTCAATTCGCTAACCATAATACAAATAAGTCACATTCGCTTTATTTTTTTGTTCGACTCGCTAACGATAATAGGGGCATTACCCTTCTTTTCATAATAAATATAATTAAATATAATTATTATTAACAATTTTAGTTTCGATAAGAAAATAAAAACACAAGACATAAATCAATTTAATGTGAAGACTGCTTAATAGGGTAGTTCGCGACAACGTTAGTGTCAAATAAGAAGAAGAAAAATAATAGTGACACCTAAAAAACTTGTAGGAAAACAGAACAGATTTTGTATAGATGTAGTATCATTTAGGGTATTCACTTAATCTCATAATTTTATGCAGCTCGGAAATGCATAAACTTCTGCGGTGCTTTAAGTGAACACCCCTCGGAAATATCATTGCGTAAATAGAGTAAATCGACTGTCAAGTCCGTTGTCAAACTCAGCTGTTCAAATTTTTTCCAAATTATCAAAATGCCGAAGGTAAGCGAGAAAAAAAAACTTATTAAATTTTTGGAGAAATCGGCAGTAAACGAGTTATTTATATTGGAAGTATTTGAAGAAAATGAAGGTACAATTTCAATTAAATGTTCTTATTAAAATAATAGATCAACACAATTTCTAATTTCCAGGCCTTAAGCAACAAAAAGAGAATGCAATTTTGGACGAGTTAATATATTCACTGGGAATCGCTCAACATTTTCGATATGCCGCTAGATTTCTTCTTGATTCCGTGCCAAACAACATTTTTCCAAATTTGGATGAAGGCAGATTTAGAGCGTTAATACGCCTTAGTTGGACAAATTTTGCATTCGTTCTTGATCAAATCAGAAATGACGATGTTTTCCAAGGCATTCGATCGCGCAAGCAATTTCCAGTAGAAGTTCAACTATTGATTGTTTTATATCGATTGGGTTCATGTGGAGAGGGTGCAAGTATCAGCAAAATTGCTAGTTTGTTTGGAATTGGAGATGGTGGAACAATTCAAATTATAACAACTAGAGTCATCAAAGCAATTTTAAGACTGAAAAATAAGTTTCTCTACTGGCCGGATGACGATGAGCGTATGGAGATGGTATCAACAACATTTTATGAGTTGCCACACTACGTATTATACGTTGATGGAACTGAAATAAAACTAGCTGAAAGACCTTCTGCCTCCGAAGATCCCGAGGCTTACTATTCTCGAAAGCAGCAGTATTCCATCAAAGTGCAAGCAGTATGCGACTACAAGAAAAGCATTTGTCATATGGTTATTGGTTTCCCCGGAAGCGTGCATGACAGTAGGATTTATAATAACTGCGATTTGTCAACAAAAGCCACCGAATTCTTCAAAGCACCACAATGGTTGATAGGAGACAGTGCTTATAAGTTAACATCATCTGTTATCACACCGTACCGATCTAATTCAACTGAAGGGACCCTAGAAGAACGAACTAATTTTAATAAAACTTTGAGTACATATCGAATCAGAATTGAACATTGCTTTGGCCAACTAAAGGAGCGATTCAATAGCTTAAAGGAATTAAAAATTTCAGTGATCGGAGACCGAAGTGTGAAATTTGCTTGTCGTTGGATTCTTTCGTGCGCTATACTGCATAACATTGTAGTAAAACGAGATGAAAAGGATGATGCATTTGATCTGATGTCTGATTTAAGTATTGAACAGCAACTTGAAAGCGACGAACCTGAGAACACAAACGACAATTTTCCTGCTGTTGAAGGAGAAGTTAAACGTCGCGCACTTTTAGAGGTCCTGAAGGAGTGAATATATTGAAATAAACTTCATTTTAAGAATTTACATTCACAGAATATTTACATATTTACAAGCTAATAAAATATTGTTAGTCGTAAAAGTTATTGTTTTGGTCCGCATTTAATTTTAATTGCAGTTCAAACTTCTTAACACGCTCGTGTGACTCAACTTCAAGTTTGATTTTTGCCATTGCAAGCCTTTCTTCTTTTTCTAATTCCAGTTTTTTTTATCTCCATTTCCCTTTCCAACGCAAGCTTACTCAATTCCACTTCGTTTTTTGCCTTTTCCTTTGCTAGTTCGAATTGCTTGGTCTCTAACTGTAGTTGCTGCTCCCATTTACTTATTTCAAATTGCATTTTTTTTTTCCTGGACTGCAGCCAGCAGCGAGATTGAGTTAGAATTGTAATTAGGTTTTTTCTTAGCTTTTTCTGCAATGAAGTTTTTTTTGAAGGTTTCGAAGCTGGTCTCAGTATTGCTTGTTGAAGTTTCTGGAAAAGGGTTTGTTGAAGCCTGCGGGAGCGTAGACGAGAACGTTGCATCTTTCTCATAAATTATTTCATATAAAGATGGATCCATCAACACATCCTCATCCACATCCTCCGCATCGGACAAAATACAGTCAATGTCATCTCTCGTTGTCTCAAAAACTACATTGGGGTTAACACTCTTCCTTCGGCCAAATATTTGTTCGAGCATGTCATAAAAAGGGCATAATTTTGCGATATACTCTGCAATATACAAACATATGTAAATAAGTTTATTTATAAACACAAACCAAATACCATACCTAAAACGCTTGTTTCGTCTCCATTAGCTAAGAGTCCAGCACCCGTTTGACCTTTCCAAGTCTTCGCTTCAATAAACCGGGACTTTAAATACCGTAGCTTGCTTTTCATTGGAATCCAATTAATGCCTTGGAGTGAAGGTAATTTAACAGAAACTTTGTTGTAAAATGTTTGCGCCGTGGGTTTCTTCATGTGTGTATATACATAATTGTTAATTGCTGGATAAACCTTTAAAACGCAAACATAAATAAATTACCTCAAACGATTCAGGATTGTCTTTGACTTGATCCACTACCGCTTCCAAGAGATTTCGCGTCTCTGATTCTGACCAACGATGTGTGGAGTTCAAGCGAGTGCGTTTAAATTTATTTTTTGCGTTTTGCTGCAAATCATAAACATTTTCATTTTTAAGTACTCAAAATTATTTTTTTACTTGAATTCTTACCATTTTGAGATCTTCCTAAGAAAAACTCTGAAAACAAACAAACAACAGACGACTGTCTGTCAAGGTTTGACATTTGTGATTTGCGCAACTTTCCGCGGTTGATCTCCGAGCCCAAATCGTCGCGGAAAATTATGAGGTCTGCGTAAACTATTCTCCATACAAAATCTGACAGTTCATTTACGAGGTGGTAAATTTCTCCAGTTTACGCAGTTTATCAGGCTTTTACGCGTTTAAGTGAATACCCTTATTATGTTAAAAAATTACTGAAAAGTACATAAAAGTGCAAAAAACAAGATAAAATCATTGCTAAACTGAAAAATAATATTTATCAATTGTATTTGCGAGGAATTGTGCGCTTTTCAATAACATTTGAAAAAAACACTACTCTGGCCATTATAAACCAGCTTTGTTATCCTACAAGTTTTTTTGACGTTTGAACCAAGAAGATAGCACATCTGTGAAAGGATGGGCTTCGCGAAACACTTTCAGCCTTATTTATAAACGTATTATAAAGAGTGTATAAACTTATGCACGCTCTAAAATGCCTCTAAACGCATAAACCTTATTTATAAAATTTTTTCAATGTTGTATAGAGCTTTGTTGCGGTAAAATTTTCCGCAACAAGGTTCACTCTTTGTCCCTTCTTCGCTCCACCCCTGTCCCTCTTTTATTTGGGGTGAACCGCCTAAGGTCCTGGGACGTGGATGGGCATCCGAGGTCCCATCAGCCTCTGGACCACATCCCCGGAGCCATAGACGTAAACCCGTGCAGGTTTTCATAGAGGCGAAAATGGCCATGACCATTAAATCAATAGACGGACGGTCTATTTAGCCACGGGATCCGGTTGCGTAGCCCTTCGGACGGAAGGGAGACTCGCTTCCGTCGGACCCCAAGGAACGGCGAAAGCAGACGGACGGTCTGTAGAGGAGGATGGGTGGGGGGAAGACGATCCCCTTAACAAACACTCCATCGTGGGACCACTAGACACGAAACACTATGTCTAGCTGCCGGGTGGGGTGAACAGCAACCACCCAAACACCCCAAGAGCGTCACAACATCGTGGTGACGAAATCAACTTGTTCGATGGGTGGAGGGACGACGATCCCTTTTTCTCAAATCACCCCGCCGCTGGAGCAACGTAGGAGCAGCAGAGGAGTGTAGGCGGACGGCCAACTAAAACAGACACTCTTCAGCTAAACTGCCAGAACTACCACACTATCGGTAGGGAGTCTCGTTCGATGGGCATAGGGAAGACGATCCCTACGTCAATGCCCCGACGATGGAGCAACGAAGGAGCAGCAGAGAGCGTGGGCGGACGGCCAAACAAAATCACGCACTCACAAATATCACCCGCACGGAAAGTGCGTGAGAAAACAACATACATTTAACACAGAACAAAATCACAAAACGCAGCATCAACAAATACAAAAGGGCCACGAACGTCAGGACCTCAAGAAAAAAACAATTCACCCGCACTGAACTGCGTCAACAGAGGCGAAGGCAGATATCACTTCTGCAAAACTACGAAAGACCGAACGAAGGTCAGCCTCATCGGTAATTAAGTATATTGTGAGGGATGGCCTACTATCCGCAAGTCCCATTCCCCAAATCTGCGCGCGAGTCCACCGAACGAGAATAATTATTCGCGAAATCAAAAATATATACATATTGACTATACCTGTGGATTCTCTGTCACCTCTTCCTATCCAATAAGGGGGAAAGTCCAAATCCGTGGGGGGGTACAACGTCCACAGACATCCTGTCTTTCTTCAATAGTATTTTATTCCTTTTTTCTGGGGTTTTGGGTATTTCCTTTTGAATTTTCTTTATATAATTCGTGGGGAAAAATGCCGAGCACAATTCCTCCACGAATTATTTTGTTTGTTTACTTTTTAGTTTTGACAAATGGCAAATGTAATTTTCTCAAAAGAGAGCCAACTCTGAGATAAGAGAAAAGTTCGAAGTCGGCTGGCTAATCTCGAATATACTGGAAGGATCCTCCACGGGCGAATTCCAGTATACAAAGAGAGGAATGATTGGAAGTATTGAGAGGATTAGTGGGTTACGGTAGCGCATTGGTGTCGCACTAAGTTGACCGTTTAGCCCGCTAATATGTTTGAATGTGGTGGTTAATGGTCGTGGGAGGCATTGCTGAATACCAACTTAAGATCCCACCGTTGGGGCCTAATACCAGCGTATGAATGAGAGAGTGTGTGTGAGAAAGCCAAGCGACTTCAAACTAAGTCAAAACCCTGGAAGTCACTTCTTGGCTAACCAGCAATTGAGCAAGGTGTTTTAAAGGAGTTTTCTTTTTTTGCGAATACTAATTTTTTTCTTTGTGGTTTTCTAAAAGTATCGAATAGATAAATAAATCGTGGAGTTAAAGTAAAGTAGCTTTTTAGGAAGTGTCAAATTAAAGATAAGGAAGACAGGATAGTGGAGAGAAAGGTGATAAAAGGTGTCAGAAAGGGGCACAGAGGCAGAAAATAACAAGGACAGAGGAGGACAGAAAATCCATAAGGAGACTTAACAAAGATAAGTACAGTGACATTTTGTAAAAATCGTTTGGTCAGGGCATTATAAAAGTAGATTTCGGTAGACTCCCGTTTCGATTACTTTCCCGGAAAAGCGGGACACGCGACCCGTTATAAGAAAGATTTGCAACCGTTCGGACGACGCGATAGTGAGCCATCCTTAACGGTCTGAGCACCATCTTGTTTTCTTGGTTTATCATCACCATCTTACTATCTCTTGGGCCTTCCCCAAGTAAATAAAAGACCGTGCTCCAACGGAGCTTTATAACGTATTTGAAAAAAAAAATCGCTGTTTTATTCTTTTTCGGACTTTCAGATTTTTCATCATAGGCCTTCGGCCCCAGCGTTGTTACCTTTTCTTCTTTTTGCAGTTTGATTCCTTTTCGCTCAACAATTGGTTGGTTTCAGAATTCCAAATAAAAATTCTGTGGCGCCCTTGTTTTTTTTTTCCAGTGACTACTGGCTCGCACAAAACATACCGAACCCATTCCCCCCCCTCGCTGACTAGCTGTTGGAAGCATCCAAAGTGCTACCTGTTGCACACTTTCTCCGATATATATGGTCTGTGGCATCTGACACATTCGACCCTTTGACTCTCGGTGCAGTGGTGGCTGCAATTTTTCTATTAATTTATATTTTCGCGGTATTTGTTGCTTTTCGGTTTGCCCACCAATAATTCGGCTAGGGAAAGTTATAAATAAATTAAAGTGCAACATTTGGCGCCCAACGTGGGGCTCGTTTGTTTTTGATAAAATTATTGTGATAATTTCATAGCAAAAAATTGTGTGCGACCAAGCGCGGTTTTTGGGTATTTTCATACGTGTTTTGTGTTCAGGGAAGTGTCGTTATTTTGCAAAGCTCTTTTTACTTTTCTTGCTTTTTTTTAGGTCAGTGATTAGTTGTGGTGTAAAATCTTGTCCGTGTAAGCTTGGAGGAAGCCTACGGGAGTTCCGGAGTTCATTTACCCAAGGTACATAAGAAACACATAGGAGTAAGATTTCCCCAAGTGGAAATATCCAAGTAGGTGGTTTTTGTTTCATCTTTTTACTTATGCATAAAATTGCACATTATTTGCTATACAGTAGATAATTCTCATATATATATATATATACATAAATAATTTCAAATAAGCAGTTCTATAAATTTTTACATATATACCGATATTATTATATTGATATTGTTGTGATTTCAACCGGGTTTTTGGTTTATAGTCGTCTCTTTCCCACATACATATAGCAACTCGTGGTTATCAAACCAGTAGCTCGTCTTCTTATAATTATCTTTGGTGCAACCAGTACTCGTAGGGTTACCTTTGGAATTTTTTTTTAAATTGTGTTGTGTCTTTGGTTAACTCAAGTCGTTGGTATAAACATTTTTTTATATTCATTTGTTTTTGTGTTTTGGTGCGATATATAGTTGGAGTCGTGCACTTTCCGTGATTTTCACTTGGTTTTACTAAGGGTTATAGTTTATTTTATTTACCTTTTTTTTATTTATCATTCCTGTTTTACATAGTCTGAGAGTTTTGAGCATATTTTTCTTTCGTTTTTGCGTCGATTCCTGTTTATTTAAATAAGAGGGAAATTTTACATTGGATTTCGTTTGCTCAATTTCGTTGATTTTGTTTAGCAAGTTTTTAATTAAAATGGAGATAAACCGGCTTTCAGCAGAGGAGTTGGCCTACGAAATGGAAACGCGGGGTCTTCAAACTGGCACAGTAAGCGATATGAGGAAATCCTTAAGGGCATCGCGATTATTAGAGCGTCGGGGTTCGATAGGAACCAGTTTTATGGATTATCCGTTCTCCTTCGAAGAAGACCGGGACGCCGTCAAGGCTAAACTTATAGAGATAGGCGATCTTTTGAAAGAGTCTCCAAGTGATCCGAAGTCTAAGGAATATTTGAAGATTCTTACGAAGATTGAGTGGGCTTTGGGTAGGATCGATAGGGCTAGGCCGGAGGGGAATGAAGAGCTAGACGAAAAACTTCAGCTCAGAAACGATTTAATAACCGCATTAGGCAAACTCACATCCGATGAGGATGATGAGGTGGAAGAGGAAGTAGACGACGATGATCCGAAACAGAAGAAGCAGCAACACCAACAACAACAACAACAACAGCAGCAGCAACAACAAACATCGCTAGCTGAGAATCAATCGCAGATAGTAAGAGATCTTTCGCTACCAACGACTTCTGCTCTTGCAAGAGAAATTGTTTCTCACGCAAGCGTCGGTGAGCGAACTGAACAACGTGAGCGAATTGAGCAATATACGGTCAACGAGCGGTACGAAAACTTGGCCAAATGGGGCCTAAAGTTTTCAGGGGAGCGATGTGGGGCTTCCGTAAATTCTTTCTTGGAACGTGTGGAGGAATTACGAGAGGCAAGGGGAGTATCAATACAACAACTATTTAGGTCGGCAGTTGAACTCTTCGATGGAAAAGCTCTTCTCTGGTTTAGGGCGGTTAGGCGTTCGGTCTGTTCGTGGCAGGAGTTGGTAAGGGAACTCAAACTAGAGTTCCTCCCTCCTAATTATGATGAACTCTTACTAGAGGAGATCAGGCGTCGTACCCAAGGGAAGGAAGAGTCCATAGGAGTTTATGTTGCTACAATGCAAAACATGTTCGGCAGACTTTCTGATCCGATATCGGAGAATAGAAAGCTGTCGATGATTCAACGGAACCTAGCGCCATTTTATCAGACGCAATTGGGCTTGGCAGAACCCAAGTGTGTCAGTGATTTGGTGGCGCTGGGAAGGAAGTTGGAAATGGTAAGGGCAAATGTGGAAACATTCGCTCCCCCTCCAACAAGTCGCGGTAGGCATCTTTTGGAGCCGGACTTGGCATATGTCGGCACAGAAGAACCCAGAGTTTCGGTTGTTTCTCAAAGCAACCAACAACGTCGTCAACCAATGAGATGTTACAATTGCGATGGTGAAGGCCATTTCGCAAATAGGTGTTCCGCTCCTAGGCGTTGCTATGGTTGTGGTGCGGTAGGGACTTCGCGTAGGGACTGTCGTCGATGTGCGGGAAACGCACAGCGGACTCTTGGGCCAGCAGGCCAAGAGGGCCGGCGGAATTAGATAGGTCACCTGCTGGTGACCGGTTGGTAGGTTCTCAGGTTCATTTAGGTTTCACTTTGGAGGCAAACGGGGAGGATAGGAGACCTTATTTAGGCGTTACAATATACGGGATTAGGTTTTTAGGGCTTTTAGATTCAGGCGCTTCTCGCACAATAATATGTAGGGATGGTTGGAACATTTTAAAAGATTTAGGGCTAGTTATAGGCAAAGGTAACATCCAGTCAGTAGCTTTAGCGGATGGGGCAGGTATTGAAGTTTTAGGAGTAGTATCTCTACCGATTGTTGTACAGGACAAAACAGTATTTTTAGAATGTCTGGTAATACCGGCTCTACCACACGTCATGATTTTGGGTGCAGATTTTTGGGCACTAACGGGCGTAGTCCCGGATTTGAGATCGGGCGTGTGGAACTTTTCGAGTCAACCGGTGGTCGGCTCTATCTCGGCCATTAGAGAGAAGTCCGAGTTGGACGTTGCCGAGTTAGGAAAGCTTGAAATGCTTGTAAACAAACTGTTTGAAGACATGCCAGAGGGCTTAGGATGTACACAATTGGTAGAGCATAGAATTAGGACGTCGGCAGAACCTATTAAACAAAGATATTACCCGGTTTCACCGGCAATGCAGGCTCATGTAGATAAAGAACTTAAGGAGATGTTAGAGGCGGGAGTTATCGAAAAATCGAACAGTCCGTGGGCCTCTCCAATAGTTCTCATAAAGAAAAAAGATGGTTCATATAGGTTTTGTGTCGACTATAGGAAGTTAAACAAGGTTACCGATAGGGATGCTTATCCACTCCCATACATCTCAACGACTCTAGACAAACTACGAGATGCGAAATTTTTAACATCGTTGGATATAAAGTCGGCCTATTGGCAGATTCCCGTGGAAGAGGGATCGCGCCCACTCACAGCCTTTACGGTCCCGAATAGAGGCCTTTTCCAATTTAAGCGAATGCCTTTCGGCTTACATAACGCGCCTGCGACGTGGCAAAGGTTTATCGACAACGTTTTGGGTGTCGATCTCGAGCCACACGTATTCGTATACTTAGACGATATTATTATCGTCACAAATTCATTCGAACAACATCTTAAAATATTGGAAGAGGTTTTTAAACGGTTATGTGAGGCTGGGTTAAAAGTCAGTCGCGAAAAATGTAATTTTTGTAGGTCGTCGTTAAAATTCCTGGGTTATGTCGTTGACAGGAACGGATTGCACGTTGATCCGGAAAAAGTGGAAAGCATGGTTAGGATTCCTGCACCAAAGAATGTGAAGGAAGTTAGGAGTTTTATAGGGACAGTCTCGTGGTACAGACGTTTTGTACCAAACTTCGCCACCTTAGTTAGGCCTTTAACAGATTTGTTAAAGAAGAGTAAGAAGTTTAGTTGGACAGCTGAATGTGAGGAAAGTTTTAGAAAGGCGAAGGAGTGTTTAATAACGGCACCGATCTTGACATGCCCGGATTTTCAGCGACCCTTTGTGGTGCAAACCGATGCGTCAGACTTTGGTATCGGAGCCGTATTATCGCAGGAGTTTGAAGAAGGTGAAAAGGTAGTTTGCTATTTAAGTAGGTCTCTCAATAGATGTGAGAGAAACTACTCGACGACAGAGAAGGAGTGTTTAGCAGTACTTTGGGCGATTGAGAAGCTGCGACCGTACATTGAAGGAGTTCGATTTACGGTCGTAACGGATCATTATTCGCTGGTTTGGCTAAGCAACCTTAAGGATCCGTCGGGTAGATTAGCACGCTGGGCAGTGAGGCTCCAACAGTTCGATTTCGAAATAGTACACCGCAAGGGGAAGGAACATGTCGTCCCTGACATGCTATCGCGGGGGGTTCCGGTTGTGGCCGAAATCTCGGATGCGGATTTGGACCCTTGGGTGGCGAAAATGATTTTAGCAGTAGAATCGAATCCTCTAGAATACCCAGCGTGGAGAGTAGAAAATGGCCGTCTATTAAAATTTGTGAAGAGCAGCCATATAATAGTTCATGAGAATAACGATGACTGGAAGCTAGTAGTAGGGAAGGCAGATAGATTAGGCATTTTACGAGAGTGCCATGATAGTCCTCTAGCAGGGCACATGGGAGTAAGAAAAACTTTTGCTAGGATAGGGAGCAAATATTATTGGCCCAAAATGAGAAAAGATGTTACCAAATATGTTAGGAGTTGTAAAGTTTGCCAACAAGTGAAGCCGGTGAATGAGAAGCCAGCTGGTCTAATGAGGGAAAGAGTAGGGATTTCGAGGCCTTGGGAAATGATCTGCGTAGATCTGGTAGGACCCCTTCCCAAGTCCAGTAGGGGATATATTTACATTTTGACCGTCGTAGACTATTTTACAAAATTCCCGTTACTTTTCGCGTTGAGGTCTGCCACCGCAAAGGCAGTATGTAAGGAACTAGAAGACAACGTATTTCTTCTCTTTGGCATCCCATCGGTGGTCGTCTGTGACAACGGCCCCCAATTCCGCAGCAAGGAATTGCAAGCGCTTTGCCAGGCGTACGCGTCACGATTACAATATACCGCTCATTATCACCCACAAGCAAATCCTGCAGAAAGGATAAATCAAATAATAAAAACAACTCTGAGAGCTTACGTCTCAGAAAATCATAGGAGTTGGGATTCGCAGTTAGCGAAGGTGGCGTGCGCTATACGCACGTCACAACACGAGGTTTTAGGAGTTTCGCCGTACTATGCGAATTTCGGGAGGGACATGGCGACTTCTGGCAGAAAACCTGCCAAATATCGTCATATCGAGGATAGCGAAATAGATTTAGGCAGAGGAAAAGACTCTTTAGTTAATAGGGAAATAGACGTCGAGGATAGGGACTTAGAGACAGACAATAGGGATACAAATAGGAGTGAAATAGAACAACGATTTAGGGAGCTGAGATTAGATATTGGTAGGAAGTTAGCAGCTGCCGCCAAGAAGTCCGCGAAAGCCTACAACCTCCGCCGGCGAGATACTCAGTATTTTCCGAACGAGTTAGTGTGGCGCAGAAATTTCGCGTTATCCGATGCCGCTAACTACTATGCCGCAAAATTGGCTCCCAAATTCGTCGGTCCTTTTCGAATCAAGAAACGTGTGTCACCTTGGACATACACTTTGTCAGACGAAAACGGTAAAGATCGCGGGACGTGGCACGTAAAGGATTTAAAGCCCTACCACGATGCTGCGAACGAGTAGTCTAGTTAAAAGTCCCAATAACGTAGTTATATTTAGTTTATCGTTTCTTTTTGTTTTTTTTGAATACTAGACAGGCATATTTGTCCATTGATGGAAAGGTGTTCCTGTGTTGTGGCGTCTACCTCAGTCTGAAGAAATGGTTTGGGTTTCTTCGAAAACCAAGTCCATTTCTTTGGAGGTAAGGGTGGGGTTTGTTGCGGTAAAATTTTCCGCAACAAGGTTCACTCTTTGTCCCTTCTTCGCTCCACCCCTGTCCCTCTTTTATTTGGGGTGAACCGCCTAAGGTCCTGGGACGTGGATGGGCATCCGAGGTCCCATCAGCCTCTGGACCACATCCCCGGAGCCATAGACGTAAACCCGTGCAGGTTTTCATAGAGGCGAAAATGGCCATGACCATTAAATCAATAGACGGACGGTCTATTTAGCCACGGGATCCGGTTGCGTAGCCCTTCGGACGGAAGGGAGACTCGCTTCCGTCGGACCCCAAGGAACGGCGAAAGCAGACGGACGGTCTGTAGAGGAGGATGGGTGGGGGGAAGACGATCCCCTTAACAAACACTCCATCGTGGGACCACTAGACACGAAACACTATGTCTAGCTGCCGGGTGGGGTGAACAGCAACCACCCAAACACCCCAAGAGCGTCACAACATCGTGGTGACGAAATCAACTTGTTCGATGGGTGGAGGGACGACGATCCCTTTTTCTCAAATCACCCCGCCGCTGGAGCAACGTAGGAGCAGCAGAGGAGTGTAGGCGGACGGCCAACTAAAACAGACACTCTTCAGCTAAACTGCCAGAACTACCACACTATCGGTAGGGAGTCTCGTTCGATGGGCATAGGGAAGACGATCCCTACGTCAATGCCCCGACGATGGAGCAACGAAGGAGCAGCAGAGAGCGTGGGCGGACGGCCAAACAAAATCACGCACTCACAAATATCACCCGCACGGAAAGTGCGTGAGAAAACAACATACATTTAACACAGAACAAAATCACAAAACGCAGCATCAACAAATACAAAAGGGCCACGAACGTCAGGACCTCAAGAAAAAAACAATTCACCCGCACTGAACTGCGTCAACAGAGGCGAAGGCAGATATCACTTCTGCAAAACTACGAAAGACCGAACGAAGGTCAGCCTCATCGGTAATTAAGTATATTGTGAGGGATGGCCTACTATCCGCAAGTCCCATTCCCCAAATCTGCGCGCGAGTCCACCGAACGAGAATAATTATTCGCGAAATCAAAAATATATACATATTGACTATACCTGTGGATTCTCTGTCACCTCTTCCTATCCAATAAGGGGGAAAGTCCAAATCCGTGGGGGGGTACAACGTCCACAGACATCCTGTCTTTCTTCAATAGTATTTTATTCCTTTTTTCTGGGGTTTTGGGTATTTCCTTTTGAATTTTCTTTATATAATTCGTGGGGAAAAATGCCGAGCACAATTCCTCCACGAATTATTTTGTTTGTTTACTTTTTAGTTTTGACAAATGGCAAATGTAATTTTCTCAAAAGAGAGCCAACTCTGAGATAAGAGAAAAGTTCGAAGTCGGCTGGCTAATCTCGAATATACTGGAAGGATCCTCCACGGGCGAATTCCAGTATACAAAGAGAGGAATGATTGGAAGTATTGAGAGGATTAGTGGGTTACGGTAGCGCATTGGTGTCGCACTAAGTTGACCGTTTAGCCCGCTAATATGTTTGAATGTGGTGGTTAATGGTCGTGGGAGGCATTGCTGAATGCCAACTTAAGATCCCACCGTTGGGGCCTAATACCAGCGTATGAATGAGAGAGTGTGTGTGAGAAAGCCAAGCGACTTCAAACTAAGTCAAAACCCTGGAAGTCACTTCTTGGCTAACCAGCAATTGAGCAAGGTGTTTTAAAGGAGTTTTCTTTTTTTGCGAATACTAATTTTTTTCTTTGTGGTTTTCTAAAAGTATCGAATAGATAAATAAATCGTGGAGTTAAAGTAAAGTAGCTTTTTAGGAAGTGTCAAATTAAAGATAAGGAAGACAGGATAGTGGAGAGAAAGGTGATAAAAGGTGTCAGAAAGGGGCACAGAGGCAGAAAATAACAAGGACAGAGGAGGACAGAAAATCCATAAGGAGACTTAACAAAGATAAGTACAGTGACATTTTGTAAAAATCGTTTGGTCAGGGCATTATAAAAGTAGATTTCGGTAGACTCCCGTTTCGATTACTTTCCCGGAAAAGCGGGACACGCGACCCGTTATAAGAAAGATTTGCAACCGTTCGGACGACGCGATAGTGAGCCATCCTTAACGGTCTGAGCACCATCTTGTTTTCTTGGTTTATCATCACCATCTTACTATCTCTTGGGCCTTCCCCAAGTAAATAAAAGACCGTGCTCCAACGGAGCTTTATAACGTATTTGAAAAAAAAAATCGCTGTTTTATTCTTTTTCGGACTTTCAGATTTTTCATCATAGGCCTTCGGCCCCAGCGTTGTTACCTTTTCTTCTTTTTGCAGTTTGATTCCTTTTCGCTCAACAATTGGTTGGTTTCAGAATTCCAAATAAAAATTAAAAAGTAGTAGGGAAGGCAGATCAAATGTTGCACTTTAATTTATTTATAACTTTCCCTAGCCGAATTATTGGTGGGCAAACCGAAAAGCAACAAATACCGCGAAAATATAAATTAATAGAAAAATTGCAGCCACCACTGCACCGAGAGTCAAAGGGTCGAATGTGTCAGATGCCACAGACCATATATATCGGAGAAAGTGTGCAACAGGTAGCACTTTGGATGCTTCCAACAGCTAGTCAGCGAGGGGGGGGAATGGGTTCGGTATGTTTTGTGCGAGCCAGTAGTCACTGGAAAAAAAAAACAAGGGCGCCACAGAATTTTTATTTGGAATTCTGAAACCAACCAATTGTTGAGCGAAAAGGAATCAAACTGCAAAAAGAAGAAAAGGTAACAACGCTGGGGCCGAAGGCCTATGATGAAAAATCTGAAAGTCCGAAAAAGAATAAAACAGCGATTTTTTTTTTCAAATACGTTATAAAGCTCCGTTGGAGCACGGTCTTTTATTTACTTGGGGAAGGCCCAAGATATAGTAAGATGGTGATGATAAACCAAGAAAACAAGATGGTGCTCAGACCGTTAAGGATGGCTCACTATCGCGTCGTCCGAACGGTTGCAAATCTTTCTTATAACGGGTCGCGTGTCCCGCTTTTCCGGGAAAGTAATCGAAACGGGAGTCTACCGAAATCTACTTTTATAATGCCCTGACCAAACGATTTTTACAAAATGTCACTGTACTTATCTTTGTTAAGTCTCCTTATGGATTTTCTGTCCTCCTCTGTCCTTGTTATTTTCTGCCGCTGTGCCCCTTTCTGACACCTTTTATCACCTTTCTCTCCACTATCCTGTCTTCCTTATCTTTAATTTGACACTTCCTAAAAAGCTACTTTACTTTAACTCCACGATTTATTTATCTATTCGATACTTTTAGAAAACCACAAAGAAAAAAATTAGTATTCGCAAAAAAAGAAAACTCCTTTAAAACACCTTATAAGCTAAACGCGCTTGGACGTTGTTTAGAGCCTGTATAGAGGTGGAATAGTATCGAAATGTCATTTTGACTCAAAAAAAATTGTCACATTTTATTTCAAATAAAATCAAAAATAAATTGAATGATTGTTTCCAGGTTTTTTTTCAATTTTAAGGATTCTACAAATATTCTCGACAAGAAATATGTGCAGATATGAAATATTTTAAGCTGTTTTAAATTTTTCTTAAAATTTGAAAATGAACACCATTTCATGGAGTCCCGAATCTCCAATATTTTTCTTTTTGCTTTTCCATTTTGTTATACCTATTTGTATTTGAATTTGTATTTCTCACAAGCTGCTTAGGTTTTTTTTATCATTTCGGACAGATAAATGTAATAGATTTCTCTTTTTCAGTACTTTTTTTGACACATAACTAGTATGCATGGAAAAATGTTTTATATATAAGAATTTTTGGAAGGTCGTATAAGGGCTGTATAAATTCTTATACACTGCATAACTATACAGGTGTATAAGCGTCTTTAGCAAATTCTAATAAATAAGGCTGTAGGATTTTATTATTATGTGCATAATTTGAATAGAAAAAGGAAAGTAGAAGTAGAAAACAAAATCAATTTAATTAATAAAAAAGAAACAAGAAAACTGAAATTTTAAATAAAAACAAATCGAAAGTTGTGAGTTTTATTTTAACTGTAGTAGATTAGTTGTATTGTGTCTTTTAGTGGTGTCGTGCAATCAACGCAATCAACGGATACTACACCTATTCAGAGTCTGCTTAAAATACCTTACATTTCAACAATCGTTTGAGTATATCTTCTTTTTAAACTCCCACATTTAATATGAATAATTGTTATAGAAAAAAACTACATCTCTATATTAAGAGAGAGTTGCAAAAGCGTTGTGACTTTATACCTCACGAACGGTCAAACCGAACTCGATAAAAAAGGGTTAGGGTTTGTTTGCATGGTCGTATAGTTGGTTTATCTAAAGTTTGAATGAAATTGGTCAACGCGTTCGTGAATTATGTCAACATCTGATTTTGTCCATGTTAAAAAAAAAACCTAGGCGCCTGTGAGCGTGTGCTGTATGCTTACTCTGTGCTGATGTCATACACACGCTAATGACATTACGCACGATTTTTTAAACAAAACCTCACAACGATCATGGACTTTATCGTTAAGCACAATGTTTTTGGACAATCGCGTTTCTGGATGTACTCTCTCGAATGGCAGAAGCGAGGATTGCCGATTCCCCACATTATGCTTTAGTTGATTTGGTTGATTGAGAAAATCTGACCGGACCAACTCGATTTAATCCTTAGCGCGGAAAAAGATGATCAAGAAGCTGACCCTGAAAACTATAAAGTCGTTTCTACGCTTTGAACTTAATTTAATTCCAAGGAAGTTCCATTCGTTCAATAGAGAGGTTCAACTATCAAAAGGGGTGTTAATAATTTAATCAATTTTAGGCGGTACGAAGTTCGCCCGGTCAGCTAGTTGTATTATAGAATTGAAATTTAAATTTTAAGTCTTATTAAAAAATATATTACTCATGGTCTAATTATCAACCAAATTGGTTTAACCATATTATGATCCCATATTATGTTTCTTAATACAAAATGATTGCAAAAAGGTTTAGTATTAAGTTAAGGACATGTGTATAAGTACCCTCTTACTTTTAAAATGGAAATATATAGTTACATTAATAGATCAAAATAAATATCAATAAAAATCATGAATGCAATCGAATACAATCAAGGCGATGTGCCACATTCCACAACTCCAACTTAATATTTTAGTCTCTGGATGCACCAAACGGAGAATGTGCTATATGGTGTGTGAAGGCATCCATTTGGTGACATATCCTATTACGTTACGTACCGTCACTCAAAAAATGACAGATTTATAGAGAATTTTATTACAGCACACCGAATAAAGGCAATTAGGTATTTCGTGTTTTTACTAATATGTGCACATTTAGCTTATGAAATATATACATTAAATATAAATAAATCAATTGCCATTTCCATCTCCTTTTGTTTCATATAAATAAATAGTGTTTTAATGGTGTCTATCAATTAAGATCAAAGTTTTAGAACTTTAATGTGGATGCAAGTGCAGTTACTCATTTTAAAAAGTTCAAGATATATGTATACGAAGTATTTATATACTAAACCTTCATGTAAATAAGTAGAAATATGTCCTCTACTCGTAATATAAACCCTGCAATTAACGAAATAAAAAATCGAAGTGGCTATTCGCCTGACGTTCGGGACACGGCTTCCAGACACGGCTACGTAAGATGTGTCAAAGTCTTCGGGACACGACTACGTAACGAAATGTCACTTCTGACAATACGAGAAATGGTTGCATTCAGTACTCACTTGAATTTTGCTTGATAACTAAATAATAAATTACCACAAATGCTTTAGAAGCAAATGCATATGTTTCCATATTTTTTTCACTTTGAAATTCGGTTTTTTGTGTTGGCTGTTTTGATCAAGAGGCGAAAAAATCGTATTTGTTCCGGCATGTATTGATCAATTTTCCTTTTTTTCCAATCGTCTTTAAAAGTGATAATAGGCGTGTTTTTTTTAAGTTCGATCTCAGCAAAGCAAAGTAAAGTATAATTTTTAGAACGTTCCAAATCAAAATATTTATTTCTACTCACTACATATGCGTATCCTAAGTCCTAACAATAGTCGTGTTTTTTTGAGCTTCGATCTCAGCAAAGCAAAGCAAAGTAGGATTTTCAGCACACTTATTACAACAACTACTGCGAGTCTCGAAGTGTCAAGTAGATCGTAGTTGTTGTAATTGCGTGCTGAAAAACCTACTTTGCTTTGCTTTACTGAGATCGAAGCTCAAAAAAACACGCATAATATAAGGTCTATTCGCGTACTTTCCCGAGCCAAACACTATAAATCTGTCAAACTCAAAAAATTGAGCAAAACATTCATCTTTAGCATTTAATAAAACAGAAATAAATATATAACTTACTTTTTTGCAACATATCTAGGAGAACATTCGAGCACCACCGAATTTTTTTTATTTTTACAAATTTTATTATTTTGTGCAATAGACTTTTAAGACGGATTTTGAATTTATTTCTTGGTAACTTTGTGCATTTTACTTATTTATCAGAACTTTGCCGGTTGAAATTCTCTGAGCTGGAGGAGCTACTCGTTACTCGTTATATTGCAAATTTTCTCTTTTTCTGTCATTTTTGATGAGTTTGCGTATAGACTTTGTGCGATTGCGATCGATTTATATCAATTGCGTTCGATTCAAACCGCGTACTCGAACGAACCTAGCATATTCTGACTCCAAGGGGTCGAATCGCCACATCCGTTAACGAGCTATACGTTGACGGAATTATGCCGGTTTTACACACGAAACAAAACCAAATTCAGTCACGTATTGCTCGTTCACGGAAAAGACGATTCGACCCCAGGTCTCTATTTACATTCGCAAATGTTTTCTCAACGTTTCGTGTCAACCCATCATGATTTACAATGGTACTGGATGTTTTCAGTGGAACAAGTGAACATTTTGCCGAAATGAAACAAAATTGAATTTTTGACATTTTAGAATGGTTAATAAAATAAATAAAATGTTATTGCCTTCATCGATAGCATCACAAAGGATGATGGTGTTGGAAACAACATTTTTTATACTCAAAATTTTATTTCATCCTTTCTTAATTGAGAATATGAGTTAGGAAACTCCCTCTTCCTTTTTAAATACATTTCGTGAATTGACAGCATTATCAGCTGTTCAAATTGCATTCGTTTTTAGAAAAATCAACTACGGAAATCGACTTGAAAAACGTTTCTCCCTGTTGTGGATACATATAAAGTAGTTTCGGTGATTCGTAGTTTCCAGATGATGAGGAAGACAATGAAGACAATAATTTCTACAAAATTATATCCATTGCTAATTATGTATTTCTTTATTTTGATTTTCGCGAAACTTTTCGCATTTGTTTTGAAAGCAAAACTTCCTAAAATGACGTAAAACAGCTGCGGGTATTTGTGGCAGTATGTGTATATCAGAAAAATTATCGAGATCTGCAAAAAGTGATCCGAATCGAAAAAAAGATTGATTTTTTTATTCAATGGATTTAGATCAAAAAAATCTTTGATTTTTTGTCCCAATGGAAAGCCACATTAATGACATCTTTTTGCACCAATTCGTGTCGTTTCATCATGCTTAGGGAATTCCACTTCCGATTTGTTCCAGTATCTAATCGGAGGGTTGCTTACATGAGATGTCGAATACTGGAATAATATTGAATTGCATCAGTTGCAATATCTTTTAAGTTTTCTTAACTATAAAAATCTGATTTTGGTATGATGTTTAAAATATTGAAAAATTCATATAGTGGGTGAACTCGCATTTACATTTAATTCTCCTTTTCCTTAAAGCATATCTGCATCTAATGTCGTTTTCGATTTGCCAAAAAAATCAATCTTTTTTTTTGATCTGACGCTCTCGATTTTTTTCTCAGATTTCGCACATACTTCCACTAATGCAAATGTGTATGACACACACCTGGTGGTTACGAATTGTTTATCGTTGGACGGATTGTTTTTTTAACTCAAATATTAATTTTCCGAATATGGAAGTGATTATTTGTATATTAAATTATTTAATAAAAAAATGTTTTGGCGGCCAACTCAATACACACAAGAACCAACAAAATCGGATTTTATATTCGATTTGGTAGCAGAAATCTGAAATCTTAGATCAAAATCTAAAAAAAAACACATCGAAAACGACATAAATAACATGTAGTGTCTCAAAGTAAAACAACTGAATGCACTCATTGAGTGCAACGGCTTGAACTCGATCATGAAGGTTATAAAGAGGAAGATGGCGTCGGACTCGTAACCTGCATCACGTTTTCTTACACACACCATATTGTTATTTTACAACTTATATTAATTTAAAACCAATAAAAAGAATTTGATTTGAGTCTTGCACACAAGACACCACATTGGCGACGAAGATGGAATTGCAACAAGCAACAAGCAGCATCCAACCATTCGACATCACGGATGTATCCAACATTGGAGAACGCTGGGGTCTAATCGCGTAAGCACAAAACGATAGAACGATATCGTCTCGACGATGCTTCTCCTTCGTGTAGCAACCAAAAACGATAATCGTTGAAACGATTGGACGAGCATCGTTTTTTGTTGCTTCACGTTACTAATTTAAACGTCAAGTACTCTCGTCGAAACGATTCGATTGAACGATGGCTATTTTGCTATCGTTTTTGCTGCATTTTTCACTTTAAATTAGTTCTGAGAGAAGTATAAAAATATTAAAGGAAAACACACACATTATATTCTCTTTGGAGGCGACTTGCACTTATCCGAACTGTAAAAAAAATGCATTCTTTGCCAAAAAAAAAAAATGGTTATTGCACTTATTGGGAATATCAAATGAATTTCAGCTATTTGTTTTTTTAATTTATGCATTTTTAATGCAATCAGAAAAAAATGCAATCATAAAATTGCATTCATTGATTTCTTTTTACAATTCGCCCTTTACCAATAAAAATTCTACTACCAAGCTATCTATTTTTGCATAAAATACCCAATTCCATGACAACGAAGAAAAAAAAACAAATTTATTCAAGAAAAGAAAAAAAAAAAAGAAAATTCCATCCCTTTTTTCAGTTCTTTAGGTGTCAAAGTTTGTTTACAGTCATGCTCAAACTGCTGAAAACGAGGACGATGAACGATTCGATTGAACGATGCGACGATGATGTTATATGAAGCAAACTAAAAACGATCTCGTTTAGTTCAATCGTTTTGACGACAATCGTTTCATAAATTACGCGATTAGAGCCCTGGACGAGATGGTTGCTCAGGTTTGAGAACTATCTAGAAGCATCAGAAGTCAAGGAAAATAAGAGGAAACGTGCACTGTTGCTGCATCTTGCAGGTGAGCAAGTATTTGACATTTTTTCTTCCCTTCCCGATCCTAACTCCCAAAATGTTAGTACTGAAAGCAGAGGTGCAGACAATGCATACAAAAATGCAGTGGAAAAATTAACATCGCATTTTGTACCCAAGCACAATCCAGAGTTTGAAATTTTTAAGTTTAGACAGGCAAAGCAAGAAGGAGACGAAAACACGGATCAGTTCTACGCCAAACTTCTGAAACTTGCGGAAAATTGTAAATTTACGGACAAGGAGAAAGAAATAAAATCACAAATAATCTTATCATGTACTTCGACAGCATTACGAAGATATGGATTAAGGGAACAACCAACATTGAGGGATCTTTTGGAGTACGGCAAAACATTGGAAACAACAGAGAAACAGCTGCAAGAAATGGAGAAAAGGTCTGAAGAACAAAGCACAAATTATGTCGGAAGAAAATATTTCAAGGACAAAAGCAAAGCTAACTACAGTATGGGCAGCAAATATCGGAACAGTATGGATACCAAAGCTCACCACAGTATGTGTGACAATAAAACTAACACCAAGGGACAACGTTCTGAAAACAGAAAATGTTCTTACTGCGGCAACGACTGGCATCAGAAAGGTTTGTCAACTTGTCCTGCGAGGAAGGCCAAATGTAATTTGTGTCGTAAACCTGGTCATTATGCCAAAGTTTGCAAAACTCAGAGCAATAGATGTGACAAAACGTATAACATAAAAGAGTGTTCCAGTTCTGAAGATGATTCAGTATACATGCTATCAAATAGCTCAAATAGATCGCCAAGAATAAAATTATTGGTAAATAAAGTTGAGACTGAGTTCTTAATTGACACTGGATCCACAGTGAACATCATCGGATGGAAAACTTTTCAGAAGCTGGGTATCCCAGAGAATAGTTTATACAAATCAACTGATCGTATTTATTCTTACAACTCCAAATCCGAGTTGCCAATCCTTGGAAAGTTTAGAGCTCAAATAAATATAATGAAAACGGAAGTCGAGTCAATAATTGGATTCAAATCGTCACAAAAGTTGAAGATAATAAACATAGCGTATCAATTGCAAGACAAATATTTCGAAAATGATCTCATTATTCGGAAGTGGCCTAAGCTAGTACAAGGTGTGGGTGAATTAAAACGATTTAAGGTAAAGCTACATATTGACGAGTCAGTGCAGCCTATTGCACAAAAACACAGAAGAGTACCATTTTACCTAAGAGAAAAAGTTGAGCAAGAAATAAAACGATTAATAGAGCGAGATATCATTGAGAAGGCAACCGGACCAACGCCATGGGTTTCACCGATAGTAATTGTGCCAAAACCAAATAATCCAGAAGTTATTCGCATGTGTGTAGATATGAGAGCAGCTAACACAGCAATAAAGCGAGAGAGACATCTAACACCTACTATAGACGATGTATTCTTGGCGTTAAACGGTTCAGTATGTTTCAGCAAAATCGATCTAAATGATGGATATCATCAGTTGGTACTTGATAAGGAATCAAGAAGTATAACCACTTTTTCAACACATATGGGCCTTTATAGGTATAAGAGACTAAGTTTCGGAATCAATGCTGCCGCAGAAAGTTTTCAAGATATAATAAGACAGGTACTTATTAACATACCAGGAGTTCTGAATATCAGCGATGACATTTTAATTTTCGGAAAGACAAAATCTATGCATGACAAATCGTTGGAGCAAGTGTTAAACAGATTAAGTCAATATAACTTAACTATCAACAAAAATAAAAGTAGTTTTAATAAAGACAAAATAGTATTTTTCGGATATATTTTTACAAAACATGGAGCGGAACCAGATCCACGAAAGGTAGAAACTTTTAGAAGTCTACAGCCACCTAAGAACGTGTCAGAGATTAGATCGCTATTAGGAATGCTTAACTATTTGCAACGCATTTTACCAAATTTAGCTAACAACACCAGAGTTCTGAAGAAGCTTTTAGTTAAAGGATCAGAGTTCCAATGGACAAAAGAACACCAGTTGTCGTTTGACAAATTAAAAACGAACCTTTTATAAGCTGGCAAATTGGCATACTTTGACACAAGAAAACAGATACACCTGTATGTAGATGCTGGACCATTTGGCCTAGGGGCCATATTATCGCAGGAACATGGAAACATAACAGAAGTAGTTGCTTATGGTAGCAGGTCATTGACAGATGTAGAACAAAGATACAGTCAAATAGAAAAAGAAATGTTGGCAGTCAGTTGGGCTATGCAGCATTTTCACATTTACTTGTTTGGCACTAAATTTTGGCTACATACAGACCACAAGCCTCTAATAACAATTCTAAAAAACCATAGATGTATTGGTAGCGCACGCATCGAAAGGTTATATTTAAAGTGCCAACAGTACAGTTTTGAAGCTGTTCATCAAAAAGGAGAAACAAATCCATCAGATTACATTTCTAGACATCCAATATCTGCAGGTAAAGAGGCAAGTCGAAACAAAATTGAGGAATATATTAATTTTCTCATACAATACAACGTTCCAAAAGCAATGTCTGTTCAACAAGTCAGGGACGCAACTTCATCTGATTCGGTATTAGTAAAACTCATAGATGCAATACAAGGTAAACAGTCTTTCAGCGAGCCAGAGCTAAAAGGTTATAATTTGACTCAACATGAGCTTACGACAAAAGATGGGTTGATTTTACGAGGAAAAAAATTGGTTATCCCAGCAAAACTTCAACAAACTGCTATCCAACTAGCTCACAAGGGGCATTTAGGTATCGTAAAAACTAAGCAGTTATTGCGGAGCAAGGTATGGTTTCCAAATATGGACCAAATGGTTGAGAATTCCATAAAGCAATGCCATGTATGTCAAACGGTGACAGATACCCATAACCGCGATCCTATTTTAGTACCCGAAACATCTAGTCGACCATTTGAAATAATTTCAGTGGATTTCGCTGGACCTTTTCCCAATGGAAAGTATGTGTTTATAGCAGTTGATAATTTTTCAAAATTTCCAGTAGCAGAAATTGTTCACTCAACAAAATTTCAGTACGTGAAGGAAGTATTGGTGAGGATGTTCGCTATGTTTGGTATCCCAGACAAAATAACATCTGACAATGGACCTCCATTCAATGGAAAAGAATTTACAGATTTTTCAAAGCATTACAATTTCGAGCATCATAAGACAACACAGTATTGGCCAGAAGCTAATGGAACAGCAGAGCGTTTCGTCCGAACTTTAAAAAAAAATTTAATCTGTGCCAACTTGGAAAACCATAATTTTACATATCAACTTCAAGACTTTCTTCTTAACTACAGATCAACACCTCATTCTTCGACAGGAGCGTCTCCTTTTGAAATTGTGTTCGGAAGGAAAGTAAAGAATCTCCTCCCAGCGATTAATTTCAAGAATGACACAAAAACCCACAAGTATTATAAACAATCGATCAAAAAAAGACGTGAAAAGAACAAAAACTATGCAGATCTAACCAGACGAACAAAACAACATAACATCAAGATAGGCGATAAAGTTCTGTGTAAACAAAAACAAAGAAAAAAGCTCACTCCAGTTTTTGATTCAAATCCCTATTACGTCACTAAAATACAGGGTACAAAAATCGAAGCAAAGCGAGACAATGCCACTATAGTAAGAAATGCATCATTTTTTAAAGTACTAACATATCCCACCAACTTTTCAAATTCATTTTATTCCAATAAGACTCCAACAAACCTCCCTCCTACCAATCAATTCCAAAATGTCAAATATGAGCTATCACTATACGAAGAACATTTACGACAACGCAAAGGCAAACGAATTGCGGATACAACAACAACAAATTCAAATGAAATCCAGCCAGTTCAAAACAACGGTACGGATGATACGTTTGACGATAACAGTTCGAGTTCTAGTTTTGAAAGTAGTCACGGTTACATCGAAGTTTCCAATGTCAACAATCAAGAAGGTCAACAACACGAAGAGTTAGTAGACAGCATGAGGGACGTTCCAAGACCTAAGCGAAGCACTAAGCAACCATCCTACTTGAAGGACTATGACCTGGAAATAGATTAAAGGATGAGGGGGAATGTAGTGTCTCAAAGTAAAACAACTGAATGCACTCATTGAGTGCAACGGCTTGAACTCGATCATGAAGGTTATAAAGAGGAAGATGGCGTCGGACTCGTAACCTGCATCACGTTTTCTTACACACACCATATTGTTATTTTACAACTTATATTAATTTAAAACCAATAAAAAGAATTTGATTTGAGTCTTGCACACAAGACACCACATAACAAATGTTTCGATAAGAAAATAAAAACAAAAGACATAAATCAATTTAATGCGAAGACTGCTTAATAGGTTAGTTCGCGACAACGTCAGTGTCAAATAAGAAGAAGAAAAATCATAAAAAAGTGCAAACAACAAGTTAAAATCATTAGGGGTATTTACGATTCGGTGTAGCAGGCCTAGTAAAACTGCGAAATTTTATTTTTTCTTATCAGATCGCAAACACACTTTTTCCCATCTCTTGCAAAACTGAAACAAATGACAGTTTGATAACAATTGTGTTCTGAAAGAAACCTTTATTTGTTTTTGAAACTGAAAAATTAGCTTTAATTGTTTTTGCCGTAAAAAGGCCAAAAAGAAAAATTATTCTAGCCAATGGAGAGAGTAAATACGAAGATGATATATGATGACTTCTTTTTCTTTCCATTTTTTACTTTTGTTTTCCATTCTCTTCATTTTTTCCGATTGCTACACACAGGAATTAACAATTAAGCGAATTGTCAACTTGACAAGGCTACACTTTACTCTGTTGTATTTTTCGGTTACTATAGGGTTAGGGTATAGATAAAGTGCAAAAGTGTAGCGAAATTTTAGTCAGTATATTTTGTTGTTGTAGTGCGAAAAAAAGTTGCACTTTCGCACTTTCGCAATGATACAAGACCAGTTGCATCGGATCGTGAATACCCCTATTGTTAAACTGAAAAATAATGTTTATCAATTGTATTTGGTTACAACTGAGAAGTTGTTGTGCGAGGAATTGTGCGCTTTTCAATAATATTTGAACAAAACACTACTCTGGCCATTATAAACCAGCTTTGTTATCCTACAAGTTTTTTTGACGTTTGAACCAAGAAGATAGCATATCTGTGAAAAGATGGGCTTCGCGAAACACTTTATTGTATTATAGAATTGAAATTTTAATTTTAAATCTCATTAAAAAATATGTTACTCATGGTCTAATTATCAACCAAATTGGTTTAACCATGATCCCATATTATGTTTCTTGATACAAAATGATTGCAAAAATGTTTAGTATTAAGTTAAGGACATGTGTATAAATAACCTCTTACTTTTAAAATGGAAATATATAGAAACATTAATAGATCAAAATAAATATCAATAAAAATCATGAATGCAATCGAATACAATCAAGGCGATGTGCCACATTCCACAATTCCAACTTAATATTTTCATCTCTGGATGTACCAAACGGCGAATGTGCTATATGGTGTGTGAACGCATCCATTTGGTGACATATCCTATTACGTTACGTGCCGTCGCTCTAAAAATGACAGATTTATAGAGAATTTTATTACAGCACGCCGAATAAAGCCAATTATTTCGTGTTTTTACTAATATGTGCACCTTTAGCGTATGAAATATATACATTAAATATAAATAAATCAATTGCCATTTCCATCTCCTTTTGTTTCATATAAATAAATAGTGTTTTAATGGTGTCTATCAATTAAGATCAAAGTTTTAGAACTTTAATGTGGATTGCAAGTGCAGTTATTCATTTTAAAAAGTTTAAGATATATGTATACGAAGTATATGCTCAACTTTCATGTAAATAAGTAGAAATATGTCCTGTACTCTTAATATAAACCCTGTAATTAACGAAATAAAAATTCGTCTCTAAAAATCATCTCCATTTATTTGTAAAAAGTGTCCGTCCCTAAAAATCATTTCCATTTATTTGTAAAAAGTGTCTCAGTTCCACAATTCTGTGTGCCGATTTTAAAATTCCGTCCAGCGATGACATTTCGGTACGTTTTCGTGTCCCGAATCCGTCGACCCATCTGACATTTCGTTACGTTGCCGTACCCCGAAGCCGTGTCCCGAACGTCGGGCGAATAGTATCAGCCAAAAAAGACAGTGACGTTTTTATAATCGGTAAGCCAAAAGAAATCTGAAATTTGACCGAATCTGAAGAAGCCCAATCGAATACCACATAAGTCACCGACTTAGTAAACTGAACTAAGTCTAATACCTAGCATGTGTATATGAAAAAAGTGAATAAAAGTTTACTACCTGGACCCGAGTTCTATAATATATAAAGTATAAATAGATAGTGTCAAATTTACTCTTCAGTTTTGTTCAAATCGTTGGTGCCTTTTTTTCTTAAATCTGCATGAAGGATAAATATAAAAACATAATGGACAAACCGGACAGCTCCAATAGTTTTTGGAAAAGTAGCAGTCGTATCGTGCCGGGCAGACCAAGTCCGAATCAAAATTCAAAAATTGTAAACTCTACAAGGACTTTTGCAAACAAGGGTTGCGATTCGTCGTTTAAAAACTATCAAATATCTGTTAGTGATGCATGGGACACAGGAGATGACGAATTCTGCATATTAAATTCTCGGACAGGTACTATTTTATTGAGCAACTTTTTGTATATCATTTTCCGATGCGGTATAGGCAGGTATTCGTGTTTTTTGTACTGACTGACGTTTGTCTGGCTTTGGAACAAGGTTACGTATCTACATAACCCAGAAGAAGCTGACTTTGTTCTGTACGCATAGTGCCTTAAAAATTGAGCGACAATCGCTGACTATCGATGCCAATGACGATACTCTAATGGTACATCGATTTCAGTAGTTCTGTGCCTTTAAGGGTCGGTTGCTCATACGACTCTTAACGATTTAAGTTCTACATACTTATGGACTACTTTTTTTAGGGCTTAAACTGTCACATAAGAGTTTATATGGCACTTAAATTCGCTATGAGTCGTATCAGCAAACGGCCCTAAGTACTGCTAGAATCTCCGACTAAAAAACACTGCAACGTTTGCAGTCTTATTCACATAATAAAACAATAATAACCAATGGGTCGTATGAATAAAAACTAGCATTTGCTTTGAGTGAAAGGTTTTAGCAAAGTAAAAGCCCTTAGCAAATGCTTTGAATCGGTATGAATAAAAACCTAGTTTGCTGAAGTAAGTTCGAAAATTTTAATATAGCATTTATGTCGTTTTCCATTGGTTTCACTCGAGGATCCACTCATTCTGAAATCCAATGGAACAGTAAAACTGCGTCTGACAGAATCCACCAAAGTATTGGTGAAACGCCAAAAAATAATCTACGGCTGCTGTCAGCTGACTTGTAATAAATACATAAAATTGCACTTGTGTGAGTGCTTCTTCAGTGGATTCTGACTTCAAATCGAGAAGCGAAATTCTCTTTTCAGAATCACCAGAAGAGTATTTTTGTGCCAATGGAACGGCATTTTTTCGATTCCGGACTCTCCCGGACGATTCTTTTTGTCCAATGGAAAACGACATTACTTTGCTGTACATGTACTTGCATTGCAGTTTCTGTCAAACCTGACCAGTAAAACTGAATTTTAGAATTTTCCTTGAGATTGTAACGAATTTTGTGGCAATTGAAATTAAAAATAAATAAAATTCAGAAGTATGAATGCAATCTATAGCTCCAATTGCACATGGAAACATAAATTTTACTTGCCAACTCGTTTGGTGATGTTTGATTTTTTCCTCAGTTGTCGGAAAATGTATCGAATCATCGGCTTGTTGAACTATTTTTTGACACACATACCAATTAGTTAATGAAACGGTTGACTGATGAACACCAATATCTTCTCCAACACCAACCTAAACACATAAATTTTTCACTTGTTGAGCCATGAATTTTGAAATATTTATTTGAAAGAGCACCACCACGCGTCTCAAAATTATCATTTAAAAAAGTATTAGCCAAAATATCCACGTTTGCACGCGTGAAACAAACAATTGCTTGAAGTTATTATCGTCGCCAATTCTTCTTTGTTAAGGCCCCAGTTATAGCTTTCATTGAAATGCATCATTGAAAATTTTGATTTACGATTTTAAGACCATTTATCAAACAATATTGGCTTTAGTTGGTATCAAAATAATGCTAATCAATTGTGTGGAATTTTTTTACGAAAAAAAAAACTTAGTTCTGATTAAAACTTTTCTTTAAATCCACTTTTATTATTTCACTGATTGAAATCGATTTCAATGAACAGCTGATTAACACCAAACTGTAATTTTAATATTTCGCAAACACTGGCCTAATGGCAGTTTCCAACATTTTTCAGGAGAACGGAAAACAGTTAAAAAGAGGAATATTGTGTCATCATAAGATTTTCTGACTTAAGATGAAAATATTGTCCGTTATATATGGGGATAGGAGTATGATGAAAGGATGCTGATAACATAGAAGTATATGTTTCGAAAATGGAGACAATGTACAATCGTACATCAATAAAAACGGAAACACCTTAATTCGACTTAAGATGTCGAGAAATATCTAATTAAATACAATAAAGGTTAAGATGTAGTTATTTATATATTTGGTAGCAGTTAAAAAATATCTGAAGTCAATTATTCTTCTTGAAATTCAATAAATCTTCAGCTGGTTTGAAAATTTGCAAAACATAAAAATCAATACAAAACGATACCACATTAGGTTTCTCAAATTGTATCGTCTGGGCGATATCGTTTCGACGATTATTGAGTTACGTGAAGCAAATGTTCAATCGTCAAAACGATATCGTCTGGACGGTAGACGATTATTGAAGTTACGTGAAGCAAAGCTATCGTCGAAACGCTATCGTCTGGCGATAATCGACATACGGAATGAGTGCCCAGGTATAATGTGAAAACTTATCGCATCCATGTTTTGTTTGGTTTTCCCGCACGAACAAAACTTAATTTAACTATTAATAAACAAAACATGGAAAATTCACACAGCCTTATTTATAAACGTATTATAAAGAGTGTATAAAGTTACGCACTCATAAACCTTATTTATAAAATTTTTTCAACGTTGTATAGAGCTTGTATAAGCTAAACGCACTTGGACGTTGTTTAGAGCTTGTATAGAGGTGGAATAGTCGAAATGTCATTTTGACTTAAATAATTTGTCACATTTTATTTTAAATTAAATCAAAAATAAATTCGATATTTCGACGTTTTTATTTTCAATTTAAAAGATTCTGGCAGTATCCTCGATAAGTTGGCTTAGAAATATGGGCAGACATGAGATATTTTTAATCGCTATATATATTTGTTTTAATTTCTTAAGACTACCGGCTCATGGAGTCCCAAATATCCCATCTTTTTCTTTTTACTTTTCCATTTTTTTATTTTTATTTGTATTTGAATTTGCATTTCCCACAAGCTGCTTAGGTTTTTATCATTTCGGACAGATAAATGTAATAGATTTCTTTTTTTCAGTACTTTTTTTGACACAAGCCCTGTATAACTAGTATTCATTGAAAAATGTTTTATAAATAAGAATTTTTGGAAGGGTGTATACTGTATAAGGGGTGTATAAATTCTTATACACTGCATAACTATACAGGTGGATAAGTGTGTTTAGCAAATTCAAATAAATAAGGCTGACAATGTTTAGATTGTTTTATGTAAAGAATGTGCGTATATAAATATTTAGCAAAAGGTCTCAGTCAACTAAATTACTACTTACTTAACGGGCTCCCGACCCGTGGAGAGTCTCTGCCTGAGACACTGCAGCCTTCCATCCTCTGCGATCCCGGGCACGCTGCTTCCAGTTATCCAGACCAAGCGCTCTGGCATCCGCGATGGCTTGGTCTTTGAAACGGAGGTTCGGTCTTCCTTGTCGTCTCGAACCTGGCGGCTGGGATTCGAAGATCCTCTTAGCTGGAGCATTATTGTCCATTCGCTCGATGTGGCCGAGCCAATGTAGTCGACGTATTTTGGCCTTTTGGAACATCCACATCTTGGTACAGCTCATAGAGTTCGCGGTTGTATCTTCTCCTCCATTCGCCCTCCTCGCACACAGGACCAAAAATCCGCCGAAGAATTTTTCTTTCGAAGGAGCCCAGTATCAGCTCTCCCTTCCTGCTTATCGTCCAGCACTCGGCGCCATAAAGCAGAACTGGCAGGATAAGGGTTCTGTAAAGCATACATTTTGTCCTTCGAGTTAGGAGTTTTGAACCCAATTGTTTTGCCAAACCGAAGTAGCAGCGGTTTCCTAGGGTAATTCTTCGCCGGATCTCCACTAGGATGTCATTTGTGGAGTTCATGTTTACTCCGAGGTAGATAAACTCCTTAACTACCTCGAAATTGTTGCTATCAATAGTGACGTTCTGTCCTAGGCGGTGGACAGATGCTTGTTTGTTTGTTGATAGCATGTACTTAGTCTTGTCCTCATTTACTACAAGACCAACGAATTTCGCCTGTTCTTCAATCGCCGTAAAAGCCTCTATCACGGCACGCTGGGAGCGACCGATGATGTCAATATCGTCTGCATACCCCAGTAGCTGGACGGATTTGTTGAAGATAGTGCCTTCCGTGTTGACACCTGCCCTGCGCACTATCTGCTCTAGCACGAGATTGAAGAAGTCACATGATAATGCGTCTCCTTGCCGAAATCCGGTGCATGTTTCGAATAGCTCGGAGGAACTACTTCCAAATTGCACGTTGCAGCGTGTGTTCTCCAGCGTCACGCTACATAGCTGGATCAGTTTTGCCGGGATCCCGAATTCGGCCATCGCCACATAAAGCTCCTGACGATGAATGCTATCATATGCGGCTTTGAAGTCGATGAATAGGTGGTGAGTCTCGACTTGAAATTCATTGGTCTTTTCCAGGATTTGCCTCAGTGTGAAAATTTGGTCTGTAGTCGATCTGCCGGGCCGGAAGCCACACTGGTACGTGCCGATTAGTGTGTTGCAGAACGGTTTGAGACGTTCACACAGTACGTTGGATAGGATCTTGTATGCGACATTAAGCAGGGATATGCCTCGATAGTTCTTGCAAGACATAGGATCGCCTTTTTTGTAGATGGGGCATATGGAGCTGATAGTCCAGTCATCGGGCATACTTTCCTCCACCCATACTTGGTTGATGATTTGGTGCATGCGCCCTACCAAAACATCACCACCGTATTTGAAGAGCTCCGCTGGTAAACCATCAGAGCCGGCGGCCTTGTTGTTCTTTAGCTTTTTTATTGCTAAGCCAACTTCTTCTATACTGGGCGGTGTAACTGGATCTTCATTGACTGGACGTGGGTTCTCTTCTTGCCCTATCACTCTCTCTACATGATGCCCATTTAGCAGCTGCTGGAAGTGCTGCTTAAAAACATCTACTATTCCCTGCGCTTTGGTGACTAGGTTTCCATCACTGTTTCGAAGAGCCTGCGTTCCGGTCTTGAAGCCAGCAGCCAGTTGCTTGGCTTTCTTGTAGAACTTCCGGATGTTGCTTCGATCGCGGGACTCTTCGATCTCCTTGAGCTGGGAGACTGCGTAGGCCCTCTTCTTTCTACGCAGGATTTTCTTCTCCTCCCTCCTCCTGGCTCGATACTCTTCCCTCGCTGCCCTTGTTTTGCGCTGCAGCGCCTTTATATGTGCATCTTCTGTCACCTTTTTCCTGCGTACGCATTCATCATCATACCACGGGCTCTTTCTCTGGGGTGGCTGGTACCCTAAGGTGGTTTCGGCTACCTCTTTGATGATGTCGCGATACTGGGACCACTGGGTGTTGGCATTTGTGGTAGGTGAATGCACTGCGGAGAGTTTCTCACTCAGGCGCTCTTTGTAGACTCTGGCTACTCCAGGTGTGCTAAGGCGTCCAACGTTGAATTTCTTCTTCTGGGCGGAACGCAGCTTCTTCTCGTTGGATAGTCGAGCTCTGAACTTAGCCGCAACAAGAAAATGGTCAGAGTCGACGTTTGCCCCTCGGAATGTGTGCACGTTGAGGATGTTGGATGCGTGCCTCGCGTCGATTAGCACATGGTCGATTTGGTTGGCGGTTCGACCGTCTGGAGAGCGCCAGGTTGCTGTGTGGATCCTTAGCCTTGGAAACCTAGTGCTACTTATCACCGTATTACGAGCTGCCGCGAAGTCAGTTAGTCGGTAACCGTTGTCTGTGGTCGTATCGTGGATTCTGTGTTTACCAACTAACCCGCCAAAGATGTTTTCCTTTCCGATTTTAGCATTGAAGTCCCCGAGCACAACTTTGACATCGTACTCCGGACAGGCTCCGTAGGCTCCATCCAGGAGGTCATAAAACTCCTCCTTGATAGGGTCTTCAGCCTCGTCGGTAGGGGCGTGTGCACATATTAGGCTTATGTTTTGGAAAGTAGCTTTGATGCGGATCACAGCTAGGCGATCACTTATCGGCTTAAAGTCAATGACTTTTGTCCTAAGCCGATTTCCCACGACGAATCCGCATCCTAATACATGCAATCTTTTATGGCAACTGTAATAAATATCGCAATTTTTCCTTTTCATCATACCTGATCCTATCCATCGTATCTCCTGGATCGCGGTAATATCTGCCTTGTACCGCGTGAGGACAGACTCAAGTTTTTGAGTAGCACCTGGGGTGTACAGCGTTCGCACGTTCCAGGTACATACTCTCAAATCGTTGTCCGTTGACGTTCCGGGTCTAGTTGCCGTTTGAGGGAAATTGTTATCCGAGGCTCCTCGTGTCTCTCTCAAAACTATTCTTTTTTTTACATGGTCGGGAAGTTACCCCGACGGCACAACCCCCAACCTGGAGGGCCAGGCCCTTGACCCTAGGACAGCAGGCCGGTTACTCCGGTGCCAGTAACCCACTTTGGGATGTGAGCGCTGCCGTTGGCCCATTAAGGGTTCATCCGCCACCAACTCTTCTCCAACACCCTGGCTCTTTATTGGAAATCCCTATAGACCTGGTATCCGAATATATCAGAGCAGCTCTATAGGGATTACACTAAATAGTTCGGCCTGACTGGAACTGTAGACGCCACCGTTGGCTCCATCTAGGGAACTCCTCCGCTGCCGTCTGGTACCAGAGGAGGTGTCTTAGTGAGAAAACAACACTCCTCCCCCCTCTCTCGTCTGCTGCCACCAACGACCTTCCAAAGGGGTTGGTTACCCAATCTCCAGTCGAGGTACTAGGCACCCACCAGTCACCACGTGGAGGTGAGAGTAGGAGTTGATAGTGAGAGGCTAGGTGAGAACGCTTGTGTTCTCATGACATCGCATCACTACCCTTCAACACCGGCACACAGTCAACTAAATAGCAGACTCAGAATTTGCGTAGCATTTGCTTCGTCTGATAAGTTTTATTCATACCGATCTGAGTAAAAGGTCAGTGCTGCCGCTTTTCGAACATGTCAAAAGTTGGAACTAACTCAAATTGGTTTTTTTTTTCACACGAAATGTAGCAAATGCTTTGATTTTGACATTTCTCTTGAGTAAAAGCAATTGCTACATTTTATTCATACGACCCAATGAGTGTTTGTCAAACGTGTTTTCGCTTCGGTCACCAAACTGTGGATTTGCGAGAAATCGTTCCATTTTTCTAGTATCTAAACAAAAAAAAGTAGTTGAAGCTTCTTTTTTTTTTAAACAACTAACAGAAATAATTTGATCTAAAATAATTTAGTCTAAAGTCTAAACGATATCGTTTTTCAAACTTTGGTCACCAAAATAAGTCATATTCTGCTCGAATTTTGTAGACAAGCGTCACCTTTCACTATATTTTTGGAAAATGAATTGGATTAAGCTCTCAAACTTGTAATTTTAGCACTTAGTTGGTAGTTTTGGAGGTCTATCGTTTTCGAAGATCTATTGTGAATAGTTTTATCGATAAACTTGGTATTTGATATTCATTAAATTTTCTATCAACCAAAAATTTCTTGTTGATACGTATCAAATATTCGGGCGGTTAAAAATTTACAGCCTGATTCTGCCGTTGTGAGGCCTCACAAGTCACAAGCCCTTGAATATGAAAACGAATCACAAATTTCAAATAAATTTAATCAGTATTTTATAAAAACCATAAAGGAGATTGGCGAATCAATTGAAGATGTCGGATACGTGAACTACATTAACCAATCAGAGAGCAAATTTGAATTTCGCCAAGTTAAAATAAAAGAAGTTTATAAAGAGTGAACTAGAAAGGGTCCTCCTAAGACTCTAAACAAGGCTGATTTTGAGAGAATAAAACCTGAAATGATCATTGACAACTGGGATATTTTGGGGAAGACTATGCTTAAGTTAATAAATACATCGCTTATGACTGGAATATTTCCAAGTTCATGGAAGGACTCGATGGTGACACCACTGGTAAAAGTGAGGAGTTCAGACCAATCAATACATTAAAAACAATTGAAGAAGTTATTAAAACGATAGTCAAGCAACAGCTGATAAAATGCATAGAAGACAACAAAATTTGTGGTACTTGGCGGCAGACCTCCACCTATTGCCCGGCAGAGAAATCACTCCCCAGACCAACTAGAACTACTCTGGCCCAACTTCGCTCGGGCTGGTGCCACTTAATAAACAACTATATGGCGCGCCTAGACCCCAACATTAAAGACAAGTGCCCTCAATGCAACTTAGGCCCACACGATGTACAACACCTTTTTAATTGTCCAGCCAAACCAACCACACTTACACCACTAATGCTCTGGACACATCCAACCGAAGTGGCCCAATTTCTTGGACTTAACCTGCCGACGAATGAGGAATGACGCTGCTACAACAACATTTTATCAACATATCAGTCAGTATAGTAAATGAATGGAAGGATGGTGGAAAGCGAAAAAAAACAATGGCTCTTTTTCTTAATTTTAAGCGGGCATTTGAAACGATAGGCAGGGAGATACTTGTGAAAAAAATTATAAATATGGAATACGGGATAAAGAGCTTCTGTGGTTTCGATCATTCCTGACAAATAGAACTCAAGGAAAAAGAAATTAACAATTGTATATTCGATTTTATTGAAGTGGAACAAGGAGTACCGCAAGGATCAATATTAGTTCCCCTTTTATTTATAATTTATATAAACGATATGCCAACAGTAATAAGTTTTTGCAAAATTATATTATATGCCGATGATACATTGATCTACGCCGAGTGATTGAACTCTGATGAATGCAAATGCAAATTAGTATCTGATATTAATCAACTGACTGTTTGGCTAAAAATTAACAAATTAAAGTTTAACGAAGATAAAACGAAGCTTATGGAAGTAAATCTAGACATTGATACACTTATAGAAATAAATGGAAAACCTATTCAAAATGTAAGGAGTATCAAATACTTGGCAATGGTCATCGACAGAGACATGAAAATGCATGAACATATAGACTACATATGCAAGAAAATTGGCAGGAAAGTTGGTTTCTTTAAACGCATTTGGAAGGTTTACAACACTATAGTGAAACCACATTTCGAGTTTTGTTCTACCATATTGTATACTTGTTGTAATCAAGTCCAAATTGAAAGGTTACAGAAACTGCAAAACAAAGCAATGAGAAGTATCCTGGGCTCTCATCGCGTAACTTTTAAGACGATCATCGTCCAAACGATTGTATTCAACGACGTCGTCAGATGTTTGCTTCGTGTATCATCACAATCGCATCGTTCGGTCGTGTCGTCCATCGTTTTTATTTCAAACAGTTTGAACATGACTGTAAACAAACTCTGACACCAAAAAACTTTGAAAATGTATGGAAATTGTTTTTTTCTTTTTTTTTCGAATTTTGGTAAGGGGTGAATTATAAAAAGTAATCAAATTGCATTTTTTTCTGATTGCATTTAAATGTATGAAATTATATAAACAAATAAATTAAATTCATTTAATATTCCAAAAAAGTGCAATAACCATTTTTTTTTTTGCACATAATGCATTATTTTACAACTCAGATAGGAACGAATCGCCTCCAAAGAGTATATAAGTGTGTTTTTTCCTTTAAACAATTTCTATACTTCTGGGGGTCAATTCTCGTTCTGTGAAAAAGTGAAACGAAAATGTTTTCACCCTTTCACAGCAATTTCAATTCTCGTTCTACGAAAATGTGAAACCAAAATAAAAAAATTTTCATATGAATAATTTTTTTTCACGTTCTCATTTGCAAGTGATTGTTTTTAGTGAGAGTTTGAAAATTGAGAACCTGATATCATACAACACAGTATATATACGATACTAAACTCACCACGATATTTTCACTTATAGAACGAGAATCGCTTTTTAGTACTGAGTGAATCGAAAAAATTAAAGGAATGTGTGAGAGCGATGTGAAAACGATTTATTCGATTGACTCTTTCACAGAACGAGAATTGACCTGGGGGTCAATTCTCGTTCTGTGAAAAAGTGAAACAAAAATGTTTTCACCCTTTCACAGCAATTTCAATTCTCGTTCTACGAAAATGTGAAACCAAACTTAAAAATTTTTCATATGAATAATTTTTTTTCACGTTCTCATTTGCAAGTGAATGTTTTTAGTGAGAGTTTGAAAATTGAGAACCTGATATCATACAACACAGTATACGATACTGAACTCACCACGATATTTTCACTTATAGAACGAGAATCGCTTTTTAGTACTGAGTGAATCGAAAAAATGAAAGGAATGTGTGAGAGCGAATGTGAAAACGATTTATTCGATTCACTCTTTCACAGAACGAGAATTGACCCCCTGACCCCCTGTAGTGCTCGTAAAATGAAACTACTTTCTATAAAGTAAAAATAATATTTAATATAAATAAATTCAAAGAATATAGAAAACGAATGGAATTTGATGTGCGCACGGCGACAGTCGGAAGCAAACTCGCTTTTTTGCAAATAACGCTGGCTGCAGTTGTTGTCGATGACAGTTAGTCTTATTTTAGTGAGAGAGGCAGGAGTTGCCAATAATCGATTGTGATTTGATGCTACGTTAAGTACCGCTACATTACTCACCCCCTAGTCGTCGCATGATTGGTATCTTGTTGATCTTGTTGTTGTAGGTATCGGAATTGAAACTGAGGTAAACTGTTCTGGATGAACTATGATGAATGCGGGCTTCAGTCTATCTACCGAGATGTCTTTAGCTTTTCCATTAACGTCGACTTTGTAGTATTTGTCGTTTTTGGTCACCACCTCAAATGGACCATCGTAGGGGACGTTTGACCTTGTCGCATCGTACGAAGACATGTGTGCAGCTCTTTAAATCCGGATGAACGAGGACTTTTGATTTGTCGTTGTGTGTCACAGGGATGGGACTTAACTTCGACATCGACCTCTTCAGTTGCTTCAAAAACTCTGATTCCGTGGGAATGATATCTGCTGGGAAAAATAACTCGCCGGGTAATCTAAGTTTTGTTCCATAAGTCATCTCGGCTGGAGTGAAAATGGTTCCTATTTTTACTGTTGATCGAAGGCCCAAAAGGATGAGTGGAAGGAAATCGCACCAGTTCTCGTTGGAATAGCATTTTATCGCTGTCTTAAGCGTTCTGTGTCAGCGTTTAATCATCGCGTTGGCCTGAGGGTGAAAAGGAGTTGTCTTAAGGTGTGTAATTCCTAGATATTAAGTAAGCTCCGTGAAAATGTTGGACACAAACTGCCGTCCTTGGTCACTTGAAATCCTTCCCGGCATTTCAAAACGAGAGATCCAGTTGGTGATGAATTCGCGTGCGACGGTTTCTGCTGTAATGGCGGGCAAGGGAACGGCTTCAGGCCAACTGGAAAAAAACCATAGTTAGGCAGTATCTGTGGCCTCGCGAAGGTGGCAGCAATCCGATAAGATCGATGTTGACGTTCTAGAAAAGTTGCGCTGGATCCTCGTAGAGTCCGTACTCTGTTTTGCTATGGCGATGCACTTTAGATTTTTGGCAGGGTAAACAGTGTTTGACGAATTTGGCTATGGTCTCTGACATCCGGGGCCAAACAAATCTAGCTTTAATTAGCTTTGTTGTCTATTTTGCACTCGGATGCGAAATTGAGTGAAGTTGGTTGATAACTCTAGCTCCAAACGATGCTGGGACGAATGGGCGAATGATTTCTTGGGATGTGTCGCAATATAAAGATGTTTTGTAGTCTGAAAGAGGAAACAGTTTAATATTTAGAGCAGATTGTTTGTTACCTGGCTCCAGATATTTTTTCAGATATCCATCATCCAGTTGTTCTCTTGACATTTCCGCGAAATATATTTCCGTTGAGGGAATTTGATCTATTCTAGACAACCAGTCTGCAACGTTATTGTCCTGTCCGGCGATGTGACGTATATCAGTACAGAACTGCCCTATGAAGTCAAGTTGTCGTTGTTGTTGAGGGGATGCCTTGTCGAGGTTTTGTTGAAAACAAATGTTATGGGTTTGTGATCAGTTAAAATCACAAAACGTCTTTCGTCCAAGAGATGCTTGAAAAATTTTATTGATTGGTAGATTGCAGTCTACTCACGATCATACGTGCTGTAGTTTAGCTGTGTTTTTGTCAGTTTCTTTGAGTAAAACCCGAGTGGCTGCAAATCGTTGTTCTCCATTTGATGTAATACCGCACCTACTGAAAAATCCGAAGCGTCTGTGGAAAAAATTAGGTTAGCGTTCGATGCCGGGTGGTGCAACAGCATTGCATTCACTAAGTCTTGTTTGCAACACTCAAATGCATTTGTAGAAGTATTGTCCCATTTAAGCGGTGTGGTATCGTTTTTCTTGTTGCCGATGATACGTTTTAGCACTTGGTTATTTACAGCATGAGGTATGAATGTTTTGTTAAAGTTTATTATTTCGAAAAACTTCTTTAAGTCCTTCGCAGTTTTTGGCTTCTTAACATTTTTGATCACTTCAACTTTACTATCTGTAGATCGTATACCTTTATCGTTCACCAAATGTACCAAAAAGTTAACTTCCTTCTGGCCGAAGATGCATTTGGCGACGTTAATCGCCAAGTTGTTTTGGCGTAATCTAAGAAAGACTCTGCGTAAGTCTCGGATATGTTGATCGAAGTCCTCAGAGGCTATGCAAATATCGTACAGGTATGCAAAGCAGCAGTCGGTTTCGTTTTGTAATGCCATGTCTGCGGGGACGATCGAAGATCGGCGGAAAGTCTGTTACTATAAGGTGAGTTACCTTTATGGCTGTCGGTCTCTTCAATTCATTAAAGTTCGTAATGTCTTTAAATTCGCCTAGAATAGATGCGAACGTATCATTTAACTTAAATGTATGAATTTGAACTCTACCTGATCTAGATGGATACCCCGATGTCTCCAAGCGTGTGTTACCGTCAATAAGCTTGCCTCTGCGTACATCAATTTATTGATAAGTTGAAGTGTATAAGGAAATTTTAACTTGCGCAACAATAAAATTCCACGCAAACGATCTGCGTAAACCAAGGTCCAGCGTGAGTTGCTGGCTACCAAACGTTTTGATTTCGCTTCCGTTGGCTGCATAAAGTTTAGTAGAAAGAGAAGACATAAATGTGACAGATCGTTGTGGTGGAATCACGGACCCATCGGCGCCGGAATCTATCAGGAACTTTTTGGTCGATTTTTTATCATGTATAAACTACTGTCCGATTCGTCTGGTAATGGAGACAGCTGGCTTAGTGGTTTTTAAGCTTTGGAAACGAGCATGGAGAACGGCACTTACGAGATTCGGCTCCAAATTTCCTATGGTACCAACAATCAGATCCGTTACTGTGTTCCGGTGTTTGGTTAGGCTTGCGGTTTTAATATGGAGTTTGATCACGTTTACAGCTTTGAGTTCGATGGAAAGAGCGGCGATCTATTCGAAGAAGTTTTTGTAGTCGACGATCAATTTGCTCAATCCGATGTTCCAATGAAGTGGTCGGAGTAAACGGTGTTCTAATTGGTGCCAAGTCTCCTTGGTAATGGCCACTTACTTCTAAAATTTTGTCGCAAAAACCGCCTTTTCCTTCAGCTCGGTGGTAGAAGCTTGAAAAATTGCTTGGGCATGGGTTTTCAAGCGATTTAACCAAATATTGTGTAAGAACTCATCGGTAAAATGGCCTCCTCCTAAGTGCTTCATTTCTTGTAGCAACTGCGAAGGTTTTTTGTCGCCTAGTTCTATGTCAGAAAGCAACCGTCGAACGCATTGTGTTTTGCTATGCAAATCTATTTTAAGGGCGTATGCGCAGAAATTTCTGAAGCTGATATTGACAATTGTTATGTTAAGAATGTGAAGAAGACCAATAATTCATTTGGCAATATTTTAGTGGTGAAATTTGTTTCAAAGTTAAAAAAAAATTTAATTATGAAGAACAAATTTAGCAAGAAAAACAATTTAAATTCAAAGATTTTTATTTGTGAAAAAAAGATAACATTTTTATAAATGAATCTTTAAGTGGTGCGACAAGACATATTTTGAAAGCTGCATAGAAAGCTAAGAAAGAAAAAATGTTCAAGTATCTTTGAATTAGAAACGGGAGAGTATTCATGCGCAAGAGCGATAACGACAAGTACGTCGTTATTAATTCAGAGGTGAAACTTCTAGCACTTAAATAATATGCTTGATCCAGAAGTAAATATTCTAAATATTCCCTCTGTCAACTGTTGTGATGTTGACTTCCATGATCTCGTTTCTAACCAGACATACTTAAACAATTTTTTGATTATTCACCAAAATATAAGAAGCATGCTTAAAAATTTTGATAACTTTCTTGAACACTTAAACTCTTTTGTTAACAAGCCAGATTGTATTTTTTTTGTCGGAAACGTGGATATATAAAGAAGAAGAGCCTTTTTATACCCTCCACAGGAAGGTATATTCACTTTGCCCATACATTTGTAACGCCAAGAAGGAGTCACCGGAGACCTCATAAAGTATATATATTATGAATCAGGATCACATTCTGAATCGATTTAGCCATGTCCGTCTGTCTGTCTGTCTGTCTGTCTGTCTGTCTGTCTGTCTGTCTGTCTGTCTGTCTGTCTGTCTGTTGAAAGCACGATAGCGCCCAAAGTAATTGACGTAGGTGAATGAAATTTTGTGAAAGGACTTCTTTTTATCGGCGTCAGGTTGGTATTGAAAATGGGCTATGTCGGTCAAGTAGTTCTGGTACCTCCCATACAAAACCAATATTGGACCCATATGTCTCTCCGTCTGTTGAAAGCACGATGGCCCAAAGTAATCGACGTAGGTGAATGAAATTTGGTGAAATCACTTCTTTTTATCGGCGTTAGGTTGGTATTGAAAATGGGCTATGTCGGTCAAGTAGTTCTGGTACCTCCCATACAAAACCAATATTGGACCCATGCCTCTCTGTCTGTTGAAAGCACGATAGCGCCCAAAGTAATTGACGTAGGTGAATGAAATTTGGTGAAAGGACTTCTTTTTATCGGCGTCAGATTGGTATTGAAAATGGGCTATGTCGGTCAAGTAGTTCTGGTACCTCCCATACAAAACCAATATTGGACCCATGCCTCTCTGTCTGTTGAAAGCACGATAGCGCCCAAAGTAATTGACGTAGGTGAATGAAATTTGGTGAAAGGACTACTTTTTATCGGCGTCAGGTTGGTATAGAAAACCTGCTATGTCGGTCAAGTAGTTCTGGTACCTCCCTCACAAAACCAATTTTGCATGACTTGTATGCAGTGGAGGGTATCAAAGCATCGGCCAGGCCGATGATAACACTTTTACTTGTTTTAGTATTGAAGGGCTCAAATATCATGTAGCAATAACGATTATGCAGCGTGGTTTGATGCTTTAAAAGTAAAGCTAAATGACAAAAAGATAACTTTCTTCTGTGTTTATAGATTTAATGTTTTAACTTTGACCAATAACGTGTTTTATGAGGATTTAGAAAATCTGCTATCAAGCGACTCGTCTAATGATATAATTTTATTGGGTCACATCAATATCGATATTTTACAAAATTCCATTCCTGTAGACAATTATTTTTATACCCTCCACAGGAAGGTTTATTCACTTTGCCAATATATTTGTAACGCCAAGAAGGAGTCACCGGAGACCTCATAAAATATATGTATTCTGAATCAGGATCACATTCTGAATCGATTTAGCCATGTCCGTCTGTCTGTTGAAAGCACGATAGCGCCCAAAGGAATTGCCTTAGGTGAATGAAATTTGGTGAAAGGACTTATTTTTATCGTCATGAGGTTGGTATTGAAAATGGGCTATGTCGGTCAAGTAGTTCTGGTACCTCCCATACAAAATCAATATTGGACCCATGTGTCTCTCTGTCTGTTAAAAGCACGATAGCGCCCAAAGTAATTGACGTAGGTGAATGAAATTTGGTGAAAGGAATTATTTTTAAATATATCTGTCGGTCAAGTAGCTCTGGTACCTCCCTCACAAAACCAATTTTGCATGACTTGTATGCAGTGGAGTGTATCAAAGCATCGGCCAGGCCGATGATAATACTTTTACTTGTTCTTTATTGTCATCTTATGGCTTAGAGTCTTGCATAAATAAACCAACTCGCATTTTAGACTCTACGAGCACTTGCATTGACCATATCATGGTGCGTTTTTTTAACACACATACATACCAACTCAGTAGCTCTGTTATTGATTTGCAATTGACTGTTCATTGTATGACGTGCTTGAGCTTCAAGTATGTTTGTGACACTAGATCAAAAAATTTGCCTTCCTCTTCTACTTACGTTACAACTGATTATGTATCGCTTAATAATCTACTTCGCTGTGAATGTTGGGAAAATATTTTAAATGAAAGTGGTCCTTCCAGAAATTATTTTACGTTTATTGAAACTAAGTAAATACGTCAAGCAATGTTCGAGGAATAGAGGAAGAAAACAGTCCAAATTAAAAAGAATCAAGCCTTGGATTACTACTGATTTACTTAAAAATAAATAAATATTGAATTTTTAAGTATAAAAAAAAAAAATCTAAGTTTAAAAGATGATAACGCTATCATAACTAATCCCACTGAATTAGCTAATAAATTCAATGGTTATTTCGCCTCCGTTGGTAGTAAAGTGTCTGATAGTTGTTCTCAACTTACTAATTGCAAGTGTTTATCTAATGATATGTCATCCTCTCAAAGCTTCTTTTTTGATCCCATAACATCTTTTGAACTGTATAAAATTTTAGGTTCTCTAAAAAATTCGAATTCATCTACAACTGATAGTCTATCAAACAACTTCGTTAAAAAAATAGCTTTCAATATTTGTGATATCTTATGCCTTATTTTTAATAAGAGCATTTCTAATGGTGTCCTCCCAGTAGATTTAAAAAAAGCCGAAGTAATTCCTTTGTTTAAGAAGGGTGATAAAACTTCAATAAATAATTATAGACCTATTTCCCTACTATCGGTATTTTCGAAAATTTTTGAAAAAGCAGTAAAAATCCGAATGATAACATTTTTAGAAAAAAACTATTTTTTTAGTGAATGCCAATTTGGGTTTCGTCTTGGTTACTCAACTGAAGGTGCCCTCTTGAACTTCTGCAGTAATATATATATAATGGCATTAATAACAGGAAATTGACTGCAGCTCTCTTTATCGGTATAACAAAAGCCTTTGATACTTTCGATCACAAAATACTTTTGGACAAATTGTACAATTGTGGTTTTAGAGGCGTAATGCATATCTGCTAGAGGACAAACTCTTTCGGAATTCGTCAAGGTTCTGTGCTTGGTCCAATATTATTTTTAATTTTTATAAACACCTTTTTTACAAAAATACCGTAGCAAAGTTAATGCGTTCGCTGGTGACAGGGCATGTGCTTTTCACAGTGACCCTGCTTTGGATCTCTCTGCAGATATTAATCATGACCTGGAAATCTTAAGCCATTGGTTCAAAATGCATAAAATGGTAATAAGTGACAAAACCAAAATTATGTTTTTTAATGTCTCTGGCAAGGAGGTAGACTGTGGATCTTTCTTTTTCCACTGTGCAAGTTGTAAGAAATATACTCGCAGTGAAGACATGTGTAGCTCGGAAGTGAACCCACAGATAGTTTTTGAGGAACGTTTATGCTCTGATAAGTGCTTTAATATTGAGTGCGTCAAGTCATACAAGTACCTTGGAGTTCGGCTCTTGATTGGAAGATGGGTTAGTCTGCTCATACGGATGCACTTAAAAAATATATAACAAGTAAAAGTGTTATCATCGGCCTGGCCGATGCTTTGATACCCTCCACTGCATACAAGCCATGCAAAATTGGTTTTGTGAGGGAGGTACCAAAACTACTTGACCGACATAGCTCATTTTCAATACCAACCTGATGCCAATAAAAATAATTCCTTTCACCAAATTTCGTTCACCTACGTCAATTACTTTGGGCGCTATCGTGCTTTCAACAGACAGACAGACAGACAGACAGACGGACATGGCTAAATCGTTTCAGAATGTGATCCTGATTTAGAATATATATACTTTATGAGGTCTCCGGTGACTCCTTCTTTGCGTTACAAATGTATTGGCAAAGTGAATATACCTTCCTGTGGAGGGTATAAAAAAAATACCACAAGGCAAATATACTTTTTAAAAAGTTACTGCTCACGAGAACTTCTTAAGTGTATTTATGATGGTTTAGTGCACTCTAAGCTTGAATATGGCATAGTTTCATGGGGTGGTCTACACAACAATAAAATTAATCCACTTCTGATCTCTCAAAAACACATTATTCGTATTATATAATATGTAATAAAAGTCGTCAGCATGATAGTTTAATACTTTTCTATACTACCTTTGAAGCATTTATATTTCTAAAAAGTATTAAAGATTTTTTTCGCCAGATCTGGTAATATATTGAACCGGTGTTCTTCCAGCTATAACCTTACGATAAACAATCAACATCTTTAATGGTACCGCATCACAATTTGCAATTTTTTAAAAATTTTTATACGTCAACTGCTCCAAGACTTTTCAATAACTTACCTAAAAATAATAGATTTCTTAGAAATGAATCCATTTTTCTCAAAAAAGTAAAACTTTGGCTCTTCGATTTAAATTATGAAAATATTAATGCATTACTATGGATAACCATTTAAAAACCTGGTCTCCTAATTTTAGCGCTCAATTTTTCGTATTACTGTCCTTATAAAAATATAATATAAATTATTAATCTTGTAAAAAATATAGAACATAAGTACAAATCTTGTCGTAACCACACCTTACCACCTTTAAAATATGTTTTATTATTGTACTAGCTGTACCCGCCCGGCTTCGCCCGTTCAAAATGTGGTTTCAGAACAGTTGATGGAAAAAAAAATTAAAGAAATTTAGGGGACACAATTTTTGTAATGCTTTTGATAATCGCTGGAAGGAAAACTCAAAAAATAATCGAAAGACATTGTAGAGGTATAAAGTGAGGAAGCCTTCTTCAATTGTGAGGGACGTGAACCCGATCTAAAAAAAACTGCGGAAGACTAAGTCTGAGTGGACAATGAAAATAAAAGAAAATAATTTTATAGTGTCTAACTCCCTTTTTTTTTATTAATGTAACGCTTCTTTGTATACTATGTTAGCGGTTTTGTTTATATCGGCTAAGATAGTGATATTTCTTGCATTAATTAACCTGGAGCACGCTACATATAACTGCCCGTGTGTGAAACAATTCTTTCTTAAATCAACTCCCGCTTTTCTTAAAGTTTGACCCTGTGACTTATTAATAGTCATGGAAGAACAAACATTAATAGGAAATTGAAGCCGTTTAAACTGAAATGAATAACTGCTGGAAATTATTTGTATATATTCTTGTTATAAACACCGTTTCTCCTTTACCACACCCAGTTAAAATGAACGCCTCGATAAAGTTTTTCTGTAACGATATCACTCTCAATCTGGTTCCATTACAAAGCTTGGGGGGGATTCAAATTGAGAAGTAACATAATAGGATCTCCAACTTTTAATTCAATTTTATGAGCAGGAAGGCCATGGGCTGTAATGCTATTTACAAACTCGAGCGGTAAATTTATTGCCTCATCTTGATCGCTCTTTAAGCTTTTTTTGAAAGACAAAATACCCGCGAAATGGGTAATTACCCACGGTCTGGTATCACTGATACCTCTAACTATTTGACATTTCTTTCACAAATACTTTTTTTTTTGTAAACAAAACAGAGTTAAACAAACCTTTCCTACATATTTGACATTTCTTTTATGGGTTTCTTTTTTTTCTTAGCAAACCAAACAGCACACTGCCTCTGTATGTCTCCCTCTCCCTTACAGGAGTTAAATAAGGTTAAAAGTGATGTCAATATACTGCGGGCTTAGTATGTTTGATTTGAGAGTGAAGTGCATATCCACTCACGCAGGTGAAAATCGTAGAAATGTTAAAAATTTTGCCTTTTTATTTAGAAACCTTGTAAGTTTTCGAGCTAATGGATATCCTAAGTTGTACCCGCAGATGTCCTCTATAAGATGGTGTTTACTATATTTAAATGCTCCCAGTATTTTCGAACGGAAAGCGTTACAAAGAGAAAAGCGAAACGAAACGAAAAAATAAATTACTCTTGTCCAATTTTTTTCCGGAATTTATAGAGATAGAGAGTTGAAACAAAGTGGAGATTGTAGGCCTAGGTATCCTCTATAGGACTAAAAAAATGCACCAGAATATATTCAGTAGTTTCTAGGATTTTTGCATTTAAAGACATGCAGTCAAATTCAATCTTAGTCGAACAGAACTACAACAATTTTATTTATATGATGATTAATGTTATTCCAGCTGCTTTCGCCTCTAGTTCCTTATGAACTATAGATTGCAGGTTCTTTATTAATTCATTGTGTTAATTCTTTGTATTTTTAACATTGTATCCTATTACTTTGTATCTATACACAATTTGTATTAGTAAAGATACAACATTTTCCGCAACACGTGATGTGGCTTCGACAAAAAGTCTATCGTTATGTTGATGGTAAAAGCGGTCTGGGTCACCAATGTAGTGCTCGTAAAATGAAACTACTTTCTATAAAGTAAAAATAATATTTAATATAAATAAATTCAAAGAATATAGAAAACAAATTTGATGTGCGCACGGCGACAGTCGTTTTTGCAAATAACGCTGGCTGCAGTTGTTGTCGATGAAGGTTCGTCTTCTTTTAGTGAGAGAGGCAGGAGTTGCCAATGATCGATTGTGATTTGATGCTACGTTAAGTACCGCCACACTTCTCTTAGACCTAATTAAAAGTGAAGTGCTTTGATACCCTCCACTGCATACAAGTTACAAAATTGGATTTGTATGGGAGGTAACAGAACTTCTTAACCGACATAGCCAATTTTTAATACCAACCTAACGACAATAAAAAGACGTTTTTTCACAAAACTTCATTCGCCTAGGTTGTTTTCTTTGGACGCTATCGTGTTTTCAACGGAAAGAGAGACACATGGGTCCAATATTGATTTTGTATAGGAGGTACCAGAACAACTTGACCGACAGAGCCCATTTTTAATACCAACCTACCGACAATAAAAATAAGTCCTTTCACAAAACTTCATTCGCCTAGGTTGATTCCTTTGGACGCTTTTGTCCAATCGCACCAAAAACGATGAAACGATTGTAAAATAGCAATCGTTCAATCGTCTGTATGTGAGTTATACGAAGAATTAGTGAATCGTCCAAAACGACGTCGTCCAGACGATGCAACCATTTTAGTGTTACACGAAGCAATACAATCGTCGAAGCGACGTCGTTAGATGATCGTCGTCTTACGCGATGAGAGCCCTGAGATGCAACCGATTTACCCCAATAAGGTTCATGTTAGACGACCTAATGTGGTTAAACATTAAACAAAAATTGGACCTCAATACACTTATGACTATTTTTAAAATTTATTTATATTAACACACTTCCAAATAATATTAAAAATTTATGCAATATTAGTCTTTTTAAAAGAAAATGTATAAAATAAATAATTTATTGGCGCAACAGTTCCGTAGGAACAATTATTTTTATACCCTCCACAGGAAGGTTTATTCACTTTGCCAATACATTTGTAACGCCAAGAAGGAGTCACCGGACACCTCATAAAATATATATATTCTGAATCAGGATCGTATTCTGAATCGATTCAGCCATGTCCGTCTGTCTGTCTGTCTGTCTGTCTGTCTATCTGTCGGTCTGTTGAAAGCACGATAGCGCCCAAAGGAATCGACATAGGCAAATGAAATTTGGTGAAAGGACTTCTTTTTATCGTCATGAGGTTGGTATTGAAAATGGGCTATGTCGGTCAAGTACTTCTGGTACCTCCCATACAAAACCAATATTAGACCCATGTGTCCCTCTTTCCGTTGAAAACACGATAGCGTCCAAAGGAATCAACCTAGTTGAATGAAGTTTTGTGAAAGGACTTCTTTTATCGTCGTTAGGTTGGTATTCAAAATGGGCTATGTCGGTCAAGTAGTTCTGATATTTTGCATGACTTGTATGCCGTGGAGGGTATCAAAGCATCGGCCAGGCCGATGATAACCCTTTTACTTGTTTTTTATTAAGCTTCTGACTCGCCAAGGCGAAAAATAGGCACGTCGACCTAGGTCTATTGTGCCGTGATTGGCAGAAATTATCAACTAACTCAAAAACCCATCACTGAACTAATTTTAAAACGGTACTTTTGTACATCTGTAAAGAAAATCTGCTCATAAAATACTTAGTCTGAGAACACCCGCAGATAAGAAAATTAACTGTTTATTGAGTTCTGGGATTATAATTAATTTTTAACAGAAATGTGAAAAATTAAAAATTCATATTAAAAATCGGGTCTTATTTTCTAATAAAAATTAAATAAGGCCCCAAAAGTTTGTTTTGGGGTCTTACTTCATTTCTTCTTTTGGGGTCTTATTTCATAATTTCATAATGAAATAAGACCCCAATTTCCATTAGGAAATAAAGCCCCAAAAAAGGAAATAACACCCCAAATTTTATTAAAAATCGTTGTTGTTGTTTCCTGTAGAATTTTTTGGGGCCTCATTTAATTTTTTTTTTGGGGCCTTATTTCGCAGAGCCTTGTAGTCCAGAAGAATTGAAGGATTTCTCTGCTGAAAACATTACCAGCTACATTAGGGAGGTAGAGACGCTGCTAACCTAAATACTAATTTCTGCCAATCACGGCACAATAGACCTTCTAGGTCGACGTGCCTATTTTTCGCCTTGGCGAGTCAAAAGCTTAATAAAAAAAAACCATAGCTAGATACCACTTGATTTTGTTTAGGAACTCTTCAGCAGATATTAACATAGGGTATGCAATTAAAGACACAGTACTAAAAATGCCCGACGAAGCTGAATGCGAAGAGATTATTTCTGATGAAGATGTATGGTTGGAAGAATCGGCCAATCAACCTCGATCAACGATAATAGCAGCTGAAGCTATTAAAAATTTTGATAAAGCAATAGAATGGGCTCAAGCAACGGAATATTCCGACATACTAATTTCGAAAAAATTCGCGAAAAATGCTGTGATACCCTCCACTGCATAGTAGTCATGCAAAATTGGTTATGTATGGGAGGTACCAGAACTACATGACCGACATAGAACAATTTTAATATCAACCTGACGACGATAAAAGTAAGTCCTCTCACAAAATTTCACTTGCTTAGTTCGATTTGTTTCGACGCTATGCTGTTTTCAACAGACAGAGACACATATTGATTTGGTATGGGAGGTACCAGAACTACTTGACCGACAGAGCCCATTTTTAATACCAACCTGACGCCGATAAAAATAATTCCTTTCACCAAATTTCATTCACCTACGTCAATTACTTTGGGCGCTATCGTGCTTTCAACAGACAGAGAGACACATGGGTCCAATATTGGTTTTGTATGGGAGGTACCAGAACTACTTGACCGACATAGCCCATTTTCAATACCAACCTCATGACGATAAAAAGAAGTCCTTTCACCAAATTTCATTTGCCTATGTCGATTCCTTTGGGCGCTATCGTGCTTTCAACATACCGACAGATAGACAGACAGACAGACAGACAGACAGACAGACAGACAGACAGACAGACAGACAGACGGACATGGCTGAATCGATTCAGAATACGATCCTGATTCAGAATATATATATTTTATGAGGTGTCCGGTGACTCCTTCTTGGCGTTACAAATGTATTGGCAAAGTGAATAAACCTTCCTGTGGAGGGTATAAAAATAATTGTTCCTACGGAACTGTTGCGCCAATAAATTATTTATTTTATACATTTTCTTTTAAAAAGACTAATATTGCATAAATTTTTAATATTATTTGGAAGTGTGTTAATATAAATAAATTTTAAAAATAGTCATAAGTGTATTGAGGTCCAATTTTTGTTTAATGTTTAACCACATTAGGTCGTCTAACATGAACCTTATTGGGGTAAATCGGTTGCATCTCAGGGCTCTCATCGCGTAAGACGACGATCATCTAACGACGTCGCTTCGACGATTGTATTGCTTCGTGTAACACTAAAATGGTTGCATCGTCTGGACGACGTCGTTTTGGACGATTCACTAATTCTTCGTATAACTCACATACAGACGATTGAACGATTGCTATTTTACAATCGTTTCATCGTTTTTGGTGCGATTGGACAAAAGCGTTCAAAGGAATCAACCTAGGCGAATGAAGTTTTGTGAAAGGACTTATTTTTATTGTCGGTAGGTTGGTATTAAAAATGGGCTCTGTCGGTCAAGTTGTTCTGGTACCTCCTATACAAAATCAATATTGGACCCATGTGTCTCTCTTTCCGTTGAAAACACGATAGCGTCCAAAGAAAACAACCTAGGCGAATGAAGTTTTGTGAAAAAACGTCTTTTTATTGTCGTTAGGTTGGTATTAAAAATTGGCTATGTCGGTTAAGAAGTTCTGTTACCTCCCATACAAATCCAATTTTGTATGACTTGTATGCAGTGGAGGGTATCAAAGCACTTCACTTTTAATTAGGTCTAAGAGAAGTGTGGCGGTACTTAACGTAGCATCAAATCACAATCGATCATTGGCAACTCCTGCCTCTCTCACTAAAAGAAGACGAACCTTCATCGACAACAACTGCAGCCAGCGTTATTTGCAAAAACGACTGTCGCCGTGCGCACATCAAATTTGTTTTCTATATTCTTTGAATTTATTTATATTAAATATTATTTTTACTTTATAGAAAGTAGTTTCATTTTACGAGCACTACATTGGTGACCCAGACCGCTTTTACCATCGACATAACTATAGACTTTTTGTCGAAGCCACATCACGTGTTGCGGAAAATGTTGTATCTTTACTAATACAAATTGTGTATAGATACAAAGTAATAGGATACAATGTTAAAAATACAAAGAATTAACACAATGAATTAATAAAGAACCTGCAATCTATAGTTCATAAGGAACTAGAGGCGAAAGCAGCTGGAATAACATTAATCATATAAATAAAATTGTTGTAGTTCTGTTCGACTAAGATTGAATTTGACTGCATGTCTTTAAATGCAAAAATCTTAGAAACTACTGAATATATTCTGGTGCATTTTTTTTAGTCCTATAGAGGATACCTAGGCCTACAATCTCCACTTTGTTTCAACTCTCTATCTCTATTAATTCCGGAAAAAAATTGGACAAGAGTAATTTATTTTTTCGTTTCGTTTCGCTTTTCTCTTTGTAACGCGAGGGACACATGGGTCTAATATTGGTTTTGTATGGGAGGTACCAGAAGTACTTGACCGACATACCCCGTTTTCAATATCAACCTGACGCTGATAAAAATAAGTGCTCTCACTAAATTTCATTCACCTACGTCAATTACTTTGAGCGCTATAGTGCTTTCAACAGACAGAGAGGCACATGGGTCCAATATTGGTTTCGTATGGGAGGTACCAGAACTACTTGACCGACATAGCCCATTTTTAATACCAACCTGACGCCGAAAAAAAGAAGTCCTTTCACCGAATTTCATTCACCTACGTCGTTTACTTTGGGCGCCATCGTGCTTTCAACAGACAGAGAGACACATGGGTCCAATATTGGTTAAGTACGGGAGGTACCAGAACTACTTGACCGACATAGCCCGTTTGCAATACCAACCTGACGACGATCAAAATAAGTCCTTTCACCAAATTTCATTCGCCTATGTCAATTGCTTTGGGCGCTATCGTGCTTTCAACAGACAGACAGACAGACAGACGGACATGGCTAAATCGATTCAGAATGTGATCCTGATTCAGAATATATATACTTTATAAGGTCTCCGGTGACTCCTTCTTGGCGTTACAAATGTATTGGCAAAGTGAATATACCTTCCTCTGGAGGGTATAAAAATAAATAGTTGGCGCTACAGGTCGGTAGGGACCCTGGGCCTAGCCTCTCGCAACCATTCGTTTTGTGTGAGTTTTTCATTTTTGGGACGAATGGAAGGGATCTACAATTTTATGCCGAGTCCAAACGGCTTGAGACGCTTTTTCATGACAGTTATACTCTCGGATGTTTTTCAGACGTTCGCCAGAGGTGGCGCAGTGGAAAAAAACCCTGAGTTGAAACTTGGGTTTTCTCGGGATTCGAACCTGGGACCCCTCGCTTAGTAGTCCAACAAACTAACCACTAAGCCACTGCGCCGACTGCGATTTTTATACTAAAGATAAATTAAGTGTGATTTTTGCCCGAACAATACAAATTTTACTTTTACTTAATTTAAGTTTAGTGAAAAAGGAAAATGAACACACTTCGTGTGAAAAATAAAGATAGACTTCTAAGAACACTGACTGATAGTTTGTGTATTTGGTGATTTCTGTCAGCGGATGGATGCGTTCTGAGACTGAGAGTTTAAATTCGTTGTTTTATTTCACAACGAATACATGCTATAGGTAATTATTATTGTGTCTGTTTTCGTTTGTTGTTTTTGGCAAAAAATTACTCCGCAATAATGTCCGAAGAATTTAAAAAGAAGAATTGATTACGAATATTAAGATTTGAAATATGATTTTTTAGTAGGTAATGATCTTTTCGTGAAGATTCCGCTTAATAACGGAAAACAAAAAAAATCGTACGAATTACCTACATCACATTCAAAATGTCTGATTATTAGATGTTTCATATTAGTAGAGCCCGTATGACACTAATTTTTTTTTGCATTTTTTCTGCTTTTAAAATGAAACTAGAGCAGTACGAAAAATTAAAACGAAAATTCCCAATAGGAGTGAGTGCGTACACACCAATTTTATTAAGGCAGACACATCAAAAAAATGCATTCAAATTATATTTTCCAGCTGCTGGCAGCTTATTTTTAACATTTCAAGATTATATATAAATAAAGGTTTGAAAATTTGAGGTTGCTTTGCAAACAATAATTGCTACCCCTTTCTTAATACACATTTAGTCTCTTTTACACTGCGTTGACTTTTCAAAACATTTAAATCGGTAGAGGAATCCCTAGCGAATGTTCAAGAAAAAATGTGAGGGAAAAATTAATAGAAAAAGTGCTGGCGAAATTCAAATATCAATAATGAGAACATTAAAAAGAAATCGGGCGGTGATAAATTAATTGCAATAAGTATTTTGTTATTACATACGCCGGAAAAGGTCTCAAGAACAAACAAAAATTGACATTGAATTCTAATTTTATCTTTTGACAATTGTTTATATCATGGTGTTCTCATATAATATAATAACTTGATACCAACGAACAAATAAGCAAGACGAATATTTTTATATATTATGCTTTAATGACGTTCAAAATATAACTAACGATTTCGAACAGGAACTAGAACAACTTTAATTGCCCATAACAGCCGCAACACACGATAATGAAATGACAACCCACCTCAGGTTATCGACATCCGGTCTAAACCGGAAGAGAGTAGGCTGGTTTTTTTATGAGTGAGTCCCTTTGATTAACATTGGCACTAATACATGAATTCAAACTGGGCTACCTACATCAAGGTCAAATTCAACTTGTAGGAAATTTCTCTTTTTTGGCTGAAGCTGTCAGTCTATTTAATAGTTAGTTTATGCTGCTAACACTGGTTGCGAGCAGACGTGTTTTTTTTCTTTCCTAGTGATTGATTTTGAGTTTTCTTTGTGTTACTCGTGTAGTTTTTGTGAAAATCAAAAATGAGTTCGGATAAGCAGCCATCGTGTCGTCCTCCTGACCCTAATATTAACAATAGAGGTAATAGAAATTTGACTCTACCATCTGATCTTTTATCAATAGAAGATAGAAAACAAAATAATGGAAACCATTGGCATCGACCATAGTTAGTTCAGTAAAGCCAAATAACGTGCAAAAATCTCAAAAAAATAAAAAGTGCGAAATTAACTCAATTTGGAGTTACGAAAAAAAGCGATGCCATTTTTAGCCAAGCGACGCAAAAGGACCTTTAAAAAATATTGAAAAACGATACCATTTCGTACGAACAAATAATTAACCACCGGAAAAGGAGGATTTCGGTTAACAACCAATCTACTTCAAAGAAAGCGACCATAAACGAGGAACATCGAACATCTACCAATCGATTTGCCTTACTTGAGAATTTAACTGCGGAGAAGACACCTCAGCAAACTTCCAATACCAAGCTGAATAATATAAGAGAAAAGGTCAATGAATGGTGTCCACCTATATTTGCGAAAGGAGTAAGCTCAAGGCATTTGCTGGAGTTCCTCAAAAATAATTATACTGAAAGCCTAGACAACGTTAAATTCGAGAATAGAGGTTTAGGTAGACTAAAAATGTTTGTAAAGGATATAGATTTACATTCGTTCCTAATGAAAAGCCTTAGCGACATGAAGGTTGACGCTTTCTCGTTCATTCCAAAACAACTTAAGAAATTCTCCATACTCTTAAAAGGCCTTTCAGATGGTTTCACAACCAAGCTGATAGAGGACGATATTGTTAGGATGGACCCTTCATTGAGGGTATTAATAAAACCGTTTTCTACGAAATGGTCTAAGGAAAATGAAATGGACCTTGGCATCTATACTTGCGTTGTGGACGACAGGGAAAGCCTTAACAAGCTAAAAAATATTAAGAATATCCTTCGCCATAGAATAAGATGGGAATCGATCAAACGTAATCAGATTATATTTAGTCAAAGATCTTGATGGTATCCAGATTTCTCGCATTCCGTATACGGGTGTTTGTTCTCCGTGCAATATGAAACCATATGTTTCAGAAATATGATTACAAGTTTAAACCTGGCTGTTATAAATCCACATAGTAACTCTTTTCTATTGCAAAACTTAGCGAATTTCATTGTTATATTTCATTGTAATATTTAAACTTTTAAAAGTACATCCATAAAATATCAAAGTTTCTGTAATTAAGACTCAATGTATTTGTGTATATTTTTATATATTCGTGAACTAATATAGTTATTATTATTTTTGTACTCAAAAGTATTATCTATTAAATCTATCAGTTCCACATGTCATAAATTCGGTGTGATATTTACGTTTCCGGAAAAATTGCGATATACATAGCAAAGATAATATTTATGTTTTCTCTTATACTTAGGTACTCGAAACAAACGAAAACAAATGTATTGTATTCTTATAATCGAGACGATTATATAACAGGTATGGCCGAATTGTAAGAAAACAGCGGCAACACTTTTAGTTTATTACGTTATCAACTATAACGTCTTCCATATGATCATTTTATATTTACTTTTATATATGTTTTACATACATTATCGAGAGATCTTACAAGATTAGAAAGTAAGTTGCGTGACATACGAAGTCAGTTCGATTTCGGTAGACATTCGAAGAAGTCCTTTTTCTTAAATAAATGTTGAGTAAAAGATTTAACCTGGTAGTTGTTTTTATTTCCGACCGTCCTTACAAACTATCGATAATAATGAGGGTAGTGAAGAGCATGGTTCGTCGGAGGATGGTGACGCCGATGATTTCGATCTAAGCATGCCAATAAACGATAGTTTCCTTAGTATGATAAACAATGACAATACAGATCTAAGTCATTTCATACCGGATCCAGTATCATCGATTCCATCCGTAAGCAGTTTTTCGCATCCATTTCCCTCACAATTTTCCCAAACAAAAATTAACCTGAAGTCCGTGGAATTTCAAAAAGTCATCTGGAAGAAAGCGAACCTTTGTTATAATGCGGAACAATTGACATTTGGAGGGGATACTACCATTCCAGAAGTTGTGCAGAGTTTAGAAACACCCTATCAAGTTTGGTCATATTTGTTTCCAGAGACTTTGGAGCAACGAATTGTGGACGAAACCAGAATTTATGCGGGGGTTAACGAGTCATTCCAGTTTAGTATGTCCGATTTACGAACGTTTATTGGTATCTTATTTTACATGACATATTTTAACCTTCCGAGTACCAGAGACTTTTGGACCGAAAAATTACACCGTTGCGTACCGGTAGTTCAAAATCAAATGAAGAGAAACAAATTTGAAAAAAATTCGTCAATCACCCTTATTCCGAGTGGCGTTTTACTTTCACGACGTTTGTCGTTCTTTGAGGCGTTTCATTTTAGTAGAAGTCTTATTCCCTAACTTCCACGACAGGGTAAAACGTCGTCGGTAAGTAGTTCACATTCCACATATGATCCACACCAGCTGATATGTGCAAATGACAAATAAATGGCGGTATCAGTTTATGGTGTTTGCATATTTGAAAGAAATTTGTAAGTTGTATCCTAAAAATTCATAGTGTAGCAATGTTTTGGGGTAGTGAAAGTGATGACGACGATAATATAAGAAAAACTGAACTCATATACGCATCCGGAAACAGATAAGGATAAAATCCAATCCATTGGATCTACCGGATACAAAGTAAGGAACAAAAATTCATTTAAATAAATCAATTTAATCAAGTATTGCCACTCTTTTCCATCTCTTGATGGTGGCCCTAAGCTATAAAGGTCTTAAATTATTTCTGGCTGGTTATTTTTACCCCAGAAATTAATCTAATTTAGTCTAATCATTTGAATAAATTAGCAATTTAAGAAAACTTACATTTTCAGTCGTTGTTAACTACTTGTCGTTCAGTATCTTGTAAACGACAAATACCGTCGTTTTTCTTTTCGTTTTGTGGCGTTCAACGCCTTACAGAATGTCAGTGAAGTTTCTCACATGACGTTCGTCGTACGCCAATAGGTTCCACATGACGTTCAGTGACAAATGGCGTTCAACGACTCAAAAACGCCTCTCGTAATTCCAAATTCAAATTGGCGATTCATAAATCGTCGTAAACGCCACTCGGAATAAGGGTGAATATATTCATTTTAACGACAAAACTAGAGCAGGAAAACGAGATGACCCCGATCGCGACCGCCTTTACCTTATAAGACCTCTAATCGAATATCTTAACAGGACTTTTGGAAGCATACCACGACTAGACCGGCTTTGTGTAGATGAGCAAATGTGTTCATCAAAAATTGGACATTTTATGAAGCAATATTTACCGAACAAGCCTCACAAGTGGGGATTCAAGCTATTTGTTTTATGCGACACAAGCGGATTCGCGTACAAGTTTGAAATCTATAGCGGATCCTCTGAAGGACCTTCTCAAGGCGAACCAGATTTACAACCATCGGCAAATATTGTTGTTAGATTGCTCCGGGAAGTGCCACGGTATAAAAATTACATTATATACTGTGACAACTACTACACAACCCTTCCCTTGGTGACATATCTTCGGACTCAAGGCATACTTACAGTTGGTACTATACGTCGCAACAGAATAAAAAACTGTAAGCTACCGGAAGAAAAGACGATGATGAAGTGCGAACGTGGAACAAGTCAGGAATTTGTTGTTTCTATTCACGGCATGGATGTTACGTCCATATCTTGGAAGGACAACCGGGTTGTCAATCTCGTATCAACATATGTCGGAACAAAACCTCCTTCTTCTACTAATTCAGATAGCCAAACGAGTCTAAGTGTAAGGAGGTTCGATAAAAAGGAGAAAACTGTCAAAATGATACCATGTCCACAAATTATAAAAGATTATAATCAGCACATGGGAGGAGTGGATCTAATGGACAGTTTCATGGGACGCCATAAAATAGGCATGAAAAGCCGAAAATGGACAAACCGGTTATTTTTTCATATGCTAGATATGACTGCAGTAAATGCATGGATATTGCATAAAAGGATAAACAAAGGCCGCCATGACTACAAGCAAATGAGGCTAATCGATTTTAAGTTGGAAGCTGCAGATGTTCCGTTTGGCTCTGTGGAACCTAACAAACGTGGGCGGCCGACATCTTTGGAATCAATCATACAAAATAAACGTTCCAAACCAAATTCATCCAATGCTCCTCCTAAAGACATACGGCTAGATAAGACAGACCACTGGACAATTATCCACAAAAAGGGGCGGTGCAAGTTACCTAATTGTTCAGGACAAACACAAATGTACTGTTCTAAATGTAAGGTAAACTTATGTTTAACAGCAGAAAACAACTGTTTTTATAATTATTATAACTCATAAATTATCGATAGCTAGCTTCTTGGGTTTTTGTGTAACGTATATGGTATTGCTTGCTTTTGTCGTTTTTTCCATTAATACAATTTTTAATTTTTTCATTTACTAAATAAATACCCATGTAATAACTTATACTTTTTACTAATATTTTTTTTTAATCACAGATATATCTAAATTTACAAAATGATTGCATTTACTGAAGATATTCTTGGTTGCATGTGTTTCTGTATTTCATAATTTCTTTAAATAATAACCTAAATATTTTTTTTAATATTATTTTCTGTATATATATATATATAAATATTTAAATTAACAAAAACGGTGCAATAATACCTTATTATGTACAATTACCCGTTTATCTAATGAGCTAAAAAAAAATGTCTATGCATTCTTTATAATTTTCTTTCCGAATAGCTGTGGGGGGTTAATGCCCAGTGTATCTTTAAAGATAAAACCACTTTTTTGTTAATAATTTCGTAAAAAAATTAAAAAAAAAAAATTGAAAACGGAGTTGTTGTTCTTGTTTCTGTTTACATATAATATATCATAAAAATCGGTTTCCTTGGGCATTTAAGGGTTAAGCTCAGGAAAGCTTGGAAAGTACAACTCAAAAGAATCTTTTACAGAGTTGGGAACAGAATCAACTCAGCTTTCATTTCTCTCTCGTCACGTATCACCTGCTTAAGTATTTTAATAAAAGACCAAATAAAAATACATATGAACAAACAATTTAGAATCAGACTTAATCAGCTTAGACCTTCTCCAGCAGTCTTTAAAGAAATTGACCGAATAACTGGACGTAAACGAGCGCTCGATCAGACCTCAGCCCCTATAATATACGAGAATACACCCTATTACTCTACTGCGCCTTTCAAAATTTTTATACAAATCTGTACTCCCGAAATATACCTCAATTTCATCTTGAGCATTCTCTAGAAGTTTTAACTCGCAACAGCTCATTCCTAGCATGGAACTCAAATACCGCATTAACTGAATTCTCCATTAATAATAAATCATCTTCCACATCCGCCGAAGAATTTGCTTCAGTCGAACTGATCGAAGCCATTATTCAAAACCTCAACAACAAAAAATCCTCAGAGCCAGATAAAATTTCAAACTTTATAATTAACAAATGCTTACCTACAGTCCCTCAATACCTTACGCCTATTATCAAAAACTGTATAAGCAATGGCTACTTCCCTATTTTTTGGAAGAAAGCCAAGCTTATTCCGATAAAAAAATAAGGTAATTCCAATGACATAGCAAATTTCAGACCTATCTATGCTTTCAAATATAGGGAAAATTTTGGAAAGGGTACTTTATCTCAAAACCGAAGATTTCATCTCTGAGCACAGAATCATCCCTTACAGGCAGTATGGTTTTAAAAAAAACACTGAACTGAACACGCCATCTTACACATGCAGAACATTATCTTAAACACCCTCAGAAAGAAAACATACACCGTCGCTTGCGCTCTGGACCTAACAAAAGCTTTTGACCTTGTGTGGCATGACGGCTTGTTTTCAAACGGCCTTACTAATAATCAAACACTAATGTCGACGATTAGCTGGTTGCCAACTTTAGTAAAAATGTACAGCATTAGTGAAACGGTACCAATAAACAATTAGACCTCCACATTTTTTGTCATCGCAGAATTCAAATTTCATAATTTGTTTTCGTGAAAAACAAGGTCAATGGTTTATTTCACAACGAGGATTTTATTCTAAAAAAAGGAATATATAAATTGGAAATTAATTTGCCCAACAGATTTCTTTTAAAGGATTTTTGAAGCCTAATATAAGCAAAAAACAAAACAGAAAATAGGAAATGCACAAAATATCCGCTGATCTGTCAAATATCGTATGCAAATCAGTAATGCCCTATTGTTCGATCGGACACAATTTTCGGTAATTTTTATAGTACGCTTTCCTTTGTTTTCTAATACTTCACGATTGATTTATGAGTAAATTTGTGTCGTAATAAGGTCTCTTTTAAATTATACAATAAACGGAACACAGTTTATTAGAATGCTTTGATTTATTCGTTGGCTGATAATACAAATCAAAACTTATTAGTAGTCTAAAGATCACATTTAGATCGGTAGCAAGTGAATATTTTCGAAAGAAATATTAACCTGCTTATTCATTTCCGTTTGCAAAACAGTACTTGCAAACTTATATGGAGGTGTGAAAATAAATACAATTTGATCTTTTAAAAATTGCATAGCTTTATTACTTAATTCGGGAAAAAATATAAAGCCTTGGACATTCTTCTACATATACATAAACTGTCATGTTTTCTCCTAGATGAATTCGCACCAAGTAATACAGAACTTTGTATATCTTAAATTCGCACATACTACCTGATATTCCTCCAGCAGTTCGAAAATTTATTATTTCGCGTGGATTTTGCTGAATGCTGACATTTCTTCTATCTATATTTTTCGCGAAGTGAACCTTTTTACAACAACCATTTCCACACCAATATTTAAGATATTCATCCAAAATCTACTTGGCGCCTAAGGTACTGAGAATAGTAAAAAAGAAGGTATTCAGGTATAACCTGTCCAATATTAAATGAACAGATATTTTATTCTCTTAGCAACTATTCTCAAGAAATTCTTGGAAAGATCGCAAACCTATATCAAATTTATTTTTTACTTAGCATGCATTCGTTACAAACTAAAATGAAAATCAATCATAAAGCAAGCACTAGCGGTTAAACAAGATAAGGCAGAGAAAAACACTAACCATTTCATTTAATCAAAATATTCGAAGTATACATATTTTAACCCACATATTAATAAACGCTGCGTAAAAGTTATCAACTAGTTGTTCAGCAGTTACGTCAAATTTTTGTATGCTATCTGATGCCTACTAGCTAACTTACTTGTGCACATTTTTGTTTATTAATACGGGGGTAAGTGTTTAGAAATAAAACAAAAGTGCATTATTTTTAAATTTTGTGCATACATTTGTACAAATTTGTGTTAGCTAAAACCACTTGCATTGTTGTATTCCAACGAATAAAATCAGAAAACATTTACATTTACTAAAATTAGTTTATAATTATAAACGTTCAGGCTGAACAACAGCGTAGGTAAATTTGCTCCTATTACGAAATTCCATACCATCATCTAGGAGGGTTGGGCAACACTCCTCTGCAAAATGACATTTCGGGAGGATTTATTTAGCTAATGCCCGAGATAAACATGAGTTTCTGAACATTAACATTTAACCCTACAGTTAGCGATATTCTGCCAACTATATTTCTTTATTGGTAAAGGGATTTTGGAAAGTGTGGGGTCTTTGCATAAACTGCCAGACTAAAATTGATTATTGGTAAGGCGCAAAATTAATTTCATTGAACTTTCCAACTTTTTTCACCAAAATTATCTTCAGCTTTCTTACAAACCGTTGCCTTAATATTCACCTTGATGATAATACATCCTCCCCCATACCAGTATCTTCAGGAGTACCCCAGGGTTCGATTCTAGGTCCTCTTCTTTTTAACATTTTCCTCCATGACTTTCCAACACGCTTTCAAAACTCGAGCTCGATACAATATGCTGACGATACCATAATCTTCAACTCCCACGAAAGACCTCATATCGCCCTTCACGGCATAAAAAAACACCTCGAAATAATACTTCCTTACTTCAAAACGTGGGGAATCACTCTAAACATTTCCAAATGTGAACTTATTTGCTTCAGAAATGCATCCACAAAAGGACATCATCTTGCTGTGAGAGAAAGTAAATACATTTATCTCACTGTGGAGGGAAACCGGCCATAACCTACTTGGGTCTGCTACTTCACGAAAGGTGGAAAATGAACTATCACGTTAGAAAGTCCCTTAACAAATGTAAAGCTGCTAGTGCAAAACTGAAAACCATTCTAAACTCCGCCGAGGTTTAATCCAAAACCAAACTCTTAATGTACAAAACACTCATCCGCCCAATCATAGCGTACGGATTTGCGATATGGTTTTAAATATCACCGACAGTCGCTCATGAACTTCAGATTTGAAAGAACTATGTCACATATTCGCATCGGGTCATAAATCATCCTTATGTTGACCCCTTAAAAATTATGTATATTCCTAAATAAATGTCGTTCCATTTTTTGAAGTCAAGGAACGTGGTCGATATATTAAGGTTAGGATTTATCAGTGGCGACGAAGATTGGATTTGTATATTGAGGAAAATCTAAGCGATGGAATCCACACAACAGCTTATACAAGCATTAACAAATGCTCTTCAGAATTTACAAGTACAACCACCTGCAAATGCAACTAACCTGCACTTCGGGTTATTCAACGAAAGCGAAGAATTATTTCCAAACTACATAAAACGAATTGAAAATTACCTTGCTTTAAAGAATATCGTCGATCTTACAAAGAAGCGGCAAGTATTGATTAACACGAAGTCATACGATGACCTTATTGAGATTCTCAAGAATCACCTGAGTCCCAAACCAAATGAAATCACGGAACAACACAATTTCCTACTCAGGTTACAGCATGAAGGCGAAACGGTAGCCAGTTTTTTGTCAGAATTAAAGAAATTGAGTTCCTACTTGGAAAAAATCTACACTTGCAACTCATTTGCGTTCACAGTTTATCAGAGGATTACGAAACTCTGCCACAGGGCAAACAAGTGTCGAGCAACGAACTTGTTTTGCAAAAATTGCCGAACAACAGGACATAATACATCTGCCTGTATTAACTCTCGGTGATCGCCGAGAGATGCCAATGCTTTACAAGTGATAACAGATCACGAGTATGATGATGATGATGATTACCGGCCACATGAAATAAATGCTCTAACTTTGGCAAATGAGGAGAGGGAAGGTATACATTCCCTGAATGTACAGAGAAACTGTGTTGATACTCACAGTGGTAAGTACGTTATAAAGCTGACAATTAATGGTTCCCTTCGACATGGAGTTAGATACCGGAGCTGCGATACCAGTAATGAACTACAATACTTTTAAAAAGCACTGGCCAAATGCCAAAATAATACCCACTAAAGTCATGATTAAAACTTACAATAATGAGATTTTTCCAGCTGTTGGTAAGTCCAAAGTAGATGTAAAATGCAATAAGGGGGAAATTAAATCCTATTTATATTTGGTAAATCAACATTTTGATTCGCTAATGGGGCGAGAGTGATTAGATGCATTACTAGGAATAAACTCACTGAACACACTGGCAGGAAAAGAAGACGTGGTACGAATGAAGGAGCGGATTTTTGCTGAATTCAGCGACGTGTTCGAGCAAAAAGTAGGAACCATCCCAGACGTAAAGGGCGTTTTGAAATTACGGGAAGGGACAGCGCCCATTTTCGTGAAAGCTAGAGAAACACCCTATGCTATTCGTTCACTAATAGAAGGAGAAATCGAGCGGCTGAAAGAACAAGGAATTTTGGAGAGAGTTGAGCATTCCGATTGGGGAACACCAATAGTTCCTGTCATTAAGGCAGACAAATCGATCCGCTTGTGCGCAGACTACAAGGTTACATTAAACAAATGCATAGTAAATGATAACTACCCAATCGCAAAAATTCAGGAATTATACGAAAAACTGAAGGGTTGCGAGTACTTTTGCACATTTGACATTTTTAAAGCTAACTTACACCTCAGCATGTCAGAGGAAAGTGCTCTGATGCAAACCATTACAACCTCGTTGGGCCTTTTCAAGGTAAACAAACTAATGTTTGGAGTTAAAACAGCACCCAATATATGGACGCGAATCATGGACAATTTACTCAAAGATCGTAAGGGAGTGGCTTGGTTTTTTGACGATATTATTGTGGCGGCAAAAGCTCTTGAAGAGTTGTTTCAACGGTGTTGTGCACTCTTGAGTGGGCTATAGAAATTCAATCTACATATAAATATATCGAAATGTAAATTATTTGAGAAGAGTGTAGTGTACTTGGGTCATAAAATAGATAAAAATGGCTTACATAAAACCCAAGAGAAGATTGAGGCAATTATCAGCGTTAAGCCACCGTCTCAGTAACCTGAACTACGACAATTCCTTGGTGTGGTAAATTATTACCACAGATTTATACCGGATCTATCAACAAAACTATATCCTTTATACCAACTACTCCGGAGAGACCAAAAATTTATTTGGACTTCTGAGTGCCAGCATGCATTTGATGGTCTAAAGAGCGAAATGATGAGTGGATAATGTGTTAGTTCCATTTGAGTAAAACCTTCCACTCGTACTATGGGGTGTCAGCGATATTATCTCACTTGACGGATCTAGGCGAGAGGCCAATAGTTTACGCATCCAGAAGCTTAAGTACGGCGGAAACGAACTATAGCCAGCTAGATAAGGAGGCAACGGCAATATTCTGGGCCCTGCATAAGTTTTTCAATTATTGTTACGGAAGAAACTTTACACTCATAACCGATAACAAGCCCATAGCGTCGATTTTTCACCCATCGAAAAACCTACCATCACTTACAGCTCAGCGACTCTTACATTACGCTCAATTCCTTTCCGGTTTTAAATATACGATCCAACACAGAACCACAAAAGAACATACTAATGCTGATTTTCTTTCCAGAAACCCAGGAAATGTTTATGATGTTAATTCCAGCAGCCTGCACAACATCTACCAACTTTGGGACGAATACTTACCCATAACAAACCAGGATATTTCAAAAGAAAGTAAGAAGGATAAGGAGTTATCATAATTAACCTGCAAAACGGTGGGAGTTTAAGAGGTACAGCGTACGAGAAAATGGCGGGTGAACTGATGCTGCATGATGGATGTGTGTATCGTGGAACACGAATTATAATACCCGCTTCACTACGTATACAGGTGCTTAATGAACTACATGTGGCACACATAGGTATCGTCAAGATGAAAGCTTTAGCCAGAAGCTATTGTTACTGGCCGGGAATCGACCGGGACATAGAGGAGCTAGTGAGCGGTTGCCGAGATTGCGCGAGAGTTCTTAAGGAGCCTACAAAGGTAGCCACGCATCCATGGGAAGTTTCAACTCAACCGTGGCAACGGTTACATATTGATTTCGCGGGACCCTCTATGGAGCGCTACTTTTTACTCATCGTCGATGTTAAACAAAATGGCTGGAAGTCTTTCCGATGTATAGAATTACGAGTTTTCATACAATATGTGCATTGCGAGAAGCATTTGCTCGATTTGGAATTCCAAAGGTCTTAGTTTCTGACAACGGCAGCAACTTTACATCGAAGGAGTTTCAAGAGTTTTTGAAATCCAACAACATCATTCATAAACGAACATCTCCAGCGCATCCTTCTACAAATGGACAAGCTGAACGTTTTGTCTAAGTCTTAAAGAATGGACTACATTCATCCAGAAACGACTCTGGAGATTTTCATACGAAGCTACACCGTCTATTAGTCCAGTAACGGAAAACCCCTTGCTCGTCCACAGGTAAAAGTCCGGCGGAGATGATGTTGAAGTTTACCTTTCGTACCAGACTCGATTACTCCAATGTTGAAGACTACTGAAGATTTCGGAAACGCAACAAACAAACCAGCCGAGGTTCCAACTAACCCCGTTGGAACAAACAAACCATCCGAGGGTCCAACTAACCCCGATCCAACACCACAGAAAGAACTGGAGCCTAGAAGATCGAAGAGGACGCGGACTCAACCCGCTCGCTACCAAGCCATGTAACATAAAGTGGGGAAGACTGTCACATATTCGCATTGGGTCATAAATAATCCTTATGTTGACCCCTTAAAAATTATGTATATTCCTTAGTTGTCAGTTGTCAACCCTATGAATTAATAAATGTCATTCCATTTTTTGAAGTCAAGGAACGTCGTCTATTATACTTAGAAAATGTACGGCCAAATACAGAAATCCCTCAGGCAAATGTATTAGAAATAAGGTCCTGTATGATACCTCTGGAGTAAAACCTTTTTTAATCTATTTAACAAACTTAACCAAGCTCAGACTTCCCAACCTAAGGCAACATCCAAACCCTTATATATGCAACATACACAACGAGAACTTGGGCTACGCTATTCCTGATAGATATTACTCATCGCCGGTCGTTGGTGGCAGCAGACGAGAGAGGGGGGAGGAGTGTTGTTTTCTCACTAAGACACCTCCTCTGGTACCAGACGGCAGCGGAGGAGTTCCCTAGATGGAGCCAACGGTGGCGTCTACAGTTCCAGTCAGGCCGAACTATTTAGTGTAATCCCTATAGAGCTGCTCTGACATATTCGGATACCAGGTCTATAGGGATTTCCAATACCGAGCCAGGGCGTTGGAGAAGAGTTGGTGGCGGATGAACCCTTAATGGGCCAACGGCAGCGCTCACATCCCAAAGTGGGTTACTGCCACCGGAGTAACCGGCCTGCTGTCCTAGGGTCAAGGGCCTGGCCCTCCAGGTTGGGGGTTGTGCCGTCGGGGTAACTTCCCTACCATGTAAAAAAAAGAATAGTTTTGAGAGAGACACGAGGAGCCTCGGATAACAATTTCCCTCAAACGGCAACTAGACCCGGAACGTCAACGGACAACGATTTAAGAGTATGTACCTGGAACGTACGAACGCTGTACACCCCAGGTGCTACTCAAAAACTTTAGTCTGTCCTCACGCGGTACAAGGCAGATATTACCGCGATCCAGGAGATACGATGGATAGGATCAGGTATGATGAAAAGGAAAAATTGCGATATTTATTACAGCTGCCATAAAAGATTGCATGTATTAGGATGCGGATTCATCGTGGGAAATCGGCTTAGGACAAAAGTTATTGACTTTAAGCCGATAAGTGATCGCCTAGCTGTGATCCGCATCAAAGCTACTTTCCAAAATATAAGCTTAATATGTGCACACGCCCCTACCGACGAGGCTGAAGACCCTATCAAGGAGGAGTTTTATGACCTCCTGGATGGAGCCTACGGAGCCTGTCCGGAGTACGATGTCAAAGTTGTGCTCGGGGACTTCAATGCTAAAATCGGAAAGGAAAACATCTTTGGCGGGTTAGTTGGTAAGCACAGAATCCACGAAAGACCACAGACAACGGTTACCGACTAACTGACTTCGCGGCAGCTCGTAATACGGTGATAAGTAGCACTAGGTTTCCAAGGCTAAGGATCCACACAGCAACCTGGCGCTCTCCAGACGGTCGAACCGCCAACCAAATCGACCATGTGCTAATCGACGCGAGGCACGCATCCAACATCCTCAACGTGCACACATTCCGAGGGGCAAACGTCGACTCTGACCATTTTCTTGTTGCGGCTAAGTTCAGAGCTCGACTATCCAACGAGAAGAAGCTGCGTTCCGCCCAGAAGAAGAAATTCAACGTTGGACGCCTTAGCACACCTGGGGGTCAATTCTCGTTCTGTGAAAAAGTGAAACGAAAATCTTTTCACCCTTTCACAGCAATTTCAATTCTCGTTCTACGAAAATGTGAAACCAAACTTCAAAAATTTTCTTATGAATAATTTTTTTTCACGTTCTCATTTGCAAGTGAATGTTTTTAGTGAGAGTTTGAAAATTGAGAACTTGATTTCTAATAACACAGTATACGATACTAAACTCACCACGATATTTTCACTTATAGAACGAGAATCGCTTTTTAGTACTGAGTGAATCGAAAAAATGAAAGGAATGTGTGAGAGCGAATGTGAAAACGACTTATTCGATTCACCCTTTCACAGAACGAGAATTGACCCCCTGGAGTAGCCAGAGTCTACAAAGAGCGCCTGAGTGAGAAACTCTCCGCAGTGCATTCACCTACCACAAATGCCAACACCCAGTGGTCCCAGCATCGCGACATCATCAAAGAGGTAGCCGAAACCACCTTAGGGTACCAGCCACCCCAGAGAAAGAGCCCTTGGTATGATGATGAATGCGTACGCAGGAAAAAGGTGACAGAAGATGCACATATAAAGGCACTGCAGCGCAAAACAAGGGCAGCGAGGGAAGAGTATCGAGCCAGGAGGAGGGAGGAGAAGAAAATCCTGCGTACAAAGAAGAGGGCCTACGCAGTCTCCCAGCTCAAGGAGATCGAAGAGTCCCGCGATCGAAGCAACATCCGGAAGTTCTACAAGAAATCCAAGCAACTGGCTGCTGGCTTCAAGACCGGAACGCAGGCTCTTCGAAACAGTGATGGAAACCTAGTCACCGAAGCGCAGGGAATAGTAGATGTGTTTAAGCAGCACTTCCAGCAGCTGCTAAATGGGCATCATGTAGAGAGAGTGATAGGGCAAGAAGAGAACCCACGTCCAGTCAATGAAGATCCAGTTCCACCGCCCAGTATAGAAGAAGTTGGCTTAGCAATAAAAAAGCTAAAGAACGACAAGGCCGCCGGCTCTGATGGTTTACCAGCGGAGCTCTTCAAATACGGTGGTGATGTTTTGGTAGGGCGCATGCACCAAATCATCAACCAAATATGGGTGGAGGAAAGTATGCCCGATGACTGGACTATCAGCTCCATATGCCCCATCTACAAAAAAGGCGATCCTATGTCTTGCAAGAACTATCGAGGCATATCCCTGCTTAATGTCGCATACAAGATCCTATCCAACGTACTGTGTGAACGTCTCAAACCGTTCTGCAACACACTAATCGGCACGTACCAGTGTGGCTTCCGGCCCGGCAGATCGACTATAGACCAAATTTTCACACTGAGGCAAATCCTGGAAAAGACCAATGAATTTCAAGTCGAGACTCACCACCTATTCATCGACTTCAAAGCCGCATATGATAGCATTCATCGTCAGGAGCTTTATGTGGCGATGGCCGAATTCGGGATCCCGGCAAAACTGATTCAGCTATGTAGCGTGACGCTGGAGAACACACGCTGCAATGTGCAATTTGGAAGTAGTTCCTCCGAGCTATTCCAAACATGCACCGGATTTCGGCAAGGAGACGCATTATCATGTGACTTCTTCAATCTCGTGCTAGAGCAGATAGTGCGCAGGGCAGGTGTCAACACGAAAGGCACTATCTTCAACAAATCCGTCCAGCTACTGCGGTATGCAGACGATATTGACATCATCGGTCGCTCCCAGCGTGCCGTGATAGAGGCTTCTACGGCGATTGAAGAACAGGCGAAATTCGTTGGTCTTGTAGTAAATGAGGACAAGACTAAGTACATGCTATCAACAAACAAACAAGCATCTGTCCACCGCCTAGGACAGAACGTCACTATTGATAGCAACAATTTCGAGGTAGTTAAGGAGTTTATCTACCTCGGAGTAAACATGAACTCCATAAATGACATCCTAGTGGAGATCCGGCGAAGAATTACCCTAGGAAACCGCTGCTACTTCGGTTTGGCAAAACAATTGGGTTCAAAACTCCTAACTCGAAGGACAAAATGTATGCTTTACAGAACCCTTATCCTGCCAGTTCTGCTTTATGGCGCCGAGTGCTGGACGATAAGCAGGAAGGGAGAGCTGATACTGGGCTCCTTCGAAAGAAAAATTCTTCGTCGGATTTTTGGTCCTGTGTGCGAGGAGGGCGAATGGAGGAGAAGATACAACCGCGAACTCTATGAGCTGTACCAAGATGTGGATGTAGTCCAAAAGGCCAAAATACGTCGACTACATTGGCTCGGCCAAATCGAGCGAATGGACAATAATGCTCCAGCTAAGAGGATCTTCGAATCCCAGCCGCCAGGTTCGAGACGACAAGGAAGACCGAACCTCCGTTTCAAAGACCAAGCCATCGCGGATGCCAGAGCGCTTGGTCTGGATAACTGGAAGCAGCGTGCCCGGGATCGCAGAGGATGGAAGGCACATCTACTATTCCCTGCGCTTTGGTGACTAGGTTTTCACCACTGTTTCGAAGGGCCTGCGTTCCGGTCTTGAAGCCAGCAGCCAGTTGCTTGGCTTTCTTGTAGAACTTCCGGATGTTGCTTCGATCGCGGGACTCTTCGATCTCCTTGAGCTGGGAGACTGCGTAAGCCCTCTTCTTTCTACGCAGGATTTTCTTCTCCTCCCTCCTCCTGGCTCGATACTCTTCCCTCGCTGCCCTTGTTTTGCGGTGCAGCGCCTTCATATGTGCATCTTCTGTCACCTTTTTCCCGCGTACGCATTCATCATCATACCACGGGCTCTTTCTCTGGGGTGGTTGGTACCCTAAGGTGGTTTCGGCTACCTCTTTGATGATGTCGCGGTACTGGGACCACTGGGTGTTGGCATTTGTGGTAGGTGAATGCACTGCGGAGAGTTTCTCACTCAGGCGCTCTTTGTAGACTCTGGCTACTCCAGGTGTGCTAAGGCGTCCAACGTCGAATTTCTTCTTCTGGGCGGAACGCAGCTTCTTCTCGTTGGATAGTCGAGCTCTGAACTTAGCCGCAACAAGAAAATGGTCAGAGTCGACGTTTGCCCCGCGGAATGTGTGCACGTTGAGGATGTTGGATGCGTGCCTCGCGTCGATTAGCACATGGTCGATTTGGTTGGAACTAGTTTTGAAAATTAAAAAGAACAAGCTAGCAGATACTTTAACTGTAGAGAATATGATAATTGGCGAATGTGTAATTCCAGATTTATTACATGAATTTTATTTAACTCTATTAAGGGGTTCTGTTCGCCGGCGTAGAGAGAATCTGGATTGTTTGCGGAAAGTAAAATCTTTTAGTGAAGACGCTATTTATGCTGTTCACAACGGCCGTATTAAAGCATCAAAACATATTGTTTTGGGAACAGCATTACAAAGCTTGACTAGTAGTAGAAAAGTCCTCAACATTTTGAATAGATATGAACATTGTTGTAGGTATAATGTTGTTGAGGAATTAGAAACAGAAGGTACATTTACTTCTACTAGCAGATCGGAAATTTGCCCTGAAGATATAGTTTTATCTCCCGAATTGTGTACTGGGGTGGCATTTGATAATTTTGACAGGTTCTTTGACACATATAGTGGAAAAGATACCCTTCACGATATTTTCAGTATCATTTATCAAGACATTATGCCTAGTGTTGGTGTTCTTAAAGATATATCTGAAAACGGGATTATTGAGAGTGAAACTACCGACGATAATGGTGATGTAGAATTTGTAGGGCGTTTGATGCAATAATTCCTGAACAAGAGCCGTACTACAAAAAGCCAAAAGTTGTTGAATATTTAAAATCTGCTGATAGTGACCTACGTCTATCAGAAGCAACAAATTTAAAACTGCTACAACGTATAGATTTCGCGTGGATGCTTTCCCATACTTTAAAATTACCCAACACACTCATGTGGGTCGGGTTCAATAGCCAATTGTTCGGGATATCTCTCCTAAACAAAGGATTTCATATTTAAACCCATTAAATTTATCTCCGACAATGTATCAGTTGTCTTGGAGACACTGATTCAATCTCAGAAAATAGCCGAAGAATGCAAGCAAGGTTATATGCATGTTGATGACCGAATCAAACAAATTTAGTATTTTATTTACTTCGAACTTTTATTGTCCAAAGTGGAAATAATATATATTCAGCAAAAGTAAAAAAACTAAAATTAAAAATGATCCGATGCAGTTCTCGTTCGTCCCACTCAAAGTCGTTGAATTCAAAAAAATTAGACGTTTGACGTTTCTTCCCCACTCTTGCATCTTCAGCGAAAGGGTTCAGCTTCAATGCGCTGTCAGCAACATTTCCCCTCTCCGGTGATACAGCTGCCTCTGCCGCTGCTTCACCATCCCCAGTCTTGCTGACGTCCAAAACAGCCAACCTCGCCACAGGCCATCGTTTGCTCTGGTGACTCCAACCACTAACCCTTTTGGCCAAGATCCTATTGGAAGATTCTCATCCACCACTATGACTATGTCTCCTTCTGCAATATTCTTAACGTTCTGGAACCACTTTGTCTTCCGTGTAAGTGTTGGCAGATATTCCTGCACCCACCGTTTCCAGATTTAGTTGGTTAGCTGCTGACACTTTCTCCACTCCTTCCGAAGAATTAGGTCTTTGTCACAGAACTGACCTAGTGGCTTGCTTCCGTTTGACGATCCCAGAAGAAAGTGGTTCGGTGTCATCGCTTCCGCATCATCGCACTCAACCGATACGTGTGTGATTGGTCTCGAATTAATGATCCCTTCAATTTCAATCAACATCGACTGCAAGGACTCGTCGGTCAACCTTTGATTTCGCGTCACTCCTTTCAGAACGTTTTTTTTAGATCCCACTAGTCTTTCCCAGACTCCTCCCATATGCTGGACTGCTGATGGGTTGAAATACCATTTTGTGTCTGAACTAGTAAACTTCTCCTGGATACGGTTGCAGTCAATTTGATGAAAAGCCTCCCTAAGTTCTCTCTCAGCTCCCTTCAGGTTTGTGCCGTTGTCCGAGTAAATTTCTCTCGGTACGCCTCGTCTTGCCATGAAATTCCTTATACACATAATACAGGAGTCCGTTGAAAGAGTATGCGCCATCTCAATATGGACGGCTTTCACAGTCAGACAAGTAAAAATAACTCCCCAACGCTTCTCCGAACGCCTACAAACGTTAATTAACATCGGGCCGAAGTAATCTACACCGATATAACTAAACGGTCGAGTATATGCTGCAAGTCTAGCTTCGGGCATCGGAGACATCTCGGGTACTATCGGTTCAGCTCGGAGATATCGGCACCACTGGCACTTTCGACGCACTGATTTTACTAGAGGGCGTAAACTCGCTATCCAAAATCTCTGCTTCACTTCATTGACGACTGTTTCCTGGCATTTGTGATGAAATTTCAAGTGATACATCCTTACGATTAAAAAAGTTATGCGATGATCTTTCGGTAGGTTAATGGGACGCTTTGTTCCTTCGTCGACACACCAGGCACCATCGATCCTTCCTCGCATACGCAGCACTCCATCCCCATCCGTATAGGCTGATAATTTATATAAACAATTACTTTTGGACAGTGTTTTCCCAGCTAACAAAATCGCATAATCGTCGCCAAATTTCTTCTTCTGCGCCATTTGGAAAAAGATCTGCTCCGATCGATAAAGTTCGTCTGCTGTCAAAACGCCATTGTTTGTCAAATGTCCATAGATTTTCGCGTCCATGACGAAAACCGGTCAGCATCCACCAAAGGTTCATCGTAATTAAAATGTGTCGCCAACAAATACTTTGGACGCATCTCCTCCTTGTAGTGTTTAGAATCATCTGGTATTGCTGGCCATGTCTCCTCACCCTGATAAAGAAAATCAGGCCCGGCAAACCATCGGGTATCTTTCCCAAAGGAAGGCTTCTTCGACCACTTCGTCGCTTAGTCGGCCACGTTCAACTTTGTTGGGACCCAATTCCACTCATCCAACTTCGTCCTTAGCAAAATATCGGCTACCCGGAACATCACAAACGGTTTCAATTTCTTTGTGTTCGACCTTAACCAGCAAATCACATTCTTTGAATCGGTCCACAGGTACCTTCGCTCGATTATCAATTTTCCCGCGTGAGTCTTTAATATCGAGTTCGCTATCCTAGACCCCAACACGGCAGCCTGCAGCTCCAGCCCGGGTATTAATGTCTGTTTTAATGGTGCAACTTTACTCTTCGCACAAACGAGTGCACATCCGATGACACCGCTTTCCATGAAACGAAGGTATGCCACCGCTGCCATAGCGTCCTCGCTGGCATCCACAAAAATAGCTGAATTTTCGCTCTCTTGCTGAAGCCCTTAGGAATGTAGCATCTTGGAATTCTCACCTTTTCCACCTTCATTAGCAATCTTCGCCAGCTATCCCATTTCTCATGCAACTCCGTTGGAATCACATCATACCATCCAATTGCAGATCTCCAAACCTCTTGCTGCAACACATTTAGTCTAACCAGATAAAATGCGAGAAATCCAAGCGGGTCGAAGATGGACATAAGAACCCTCAGCAGCTCTCTTTTCGTCGGCATCCATGACCCTTTCATAATGTCCTCCTGCATCTTGACAAACTGCAACGAAAATCCAAGAAAGTCATCTCTTGTGTTCCACCAAAGTCCTAACACCTTCATCGTATGTGCACCTTCTCCTATGTTGTCAATCATCTTAGTGTCTCGATCCTCAGGTTCATCCAATGCTCGCAATACCCTCCTAGAGTTCGATAGCCAGTTGCGGATATTGAAACCAGCTCTTGCGTGGATATATTTCACGTCTTTTGCCAACTGAATTGCATCCTCGATCGTATTGACACTATCCAGCATATCGTCAACGTAATGATGATCGATGATGGCCTCCGCAGCTCGTGGAAATATGTTGGCGTATTCCTTTGCGTTGATGTTTTTAACGTACTGCGCAATACTGGGCGAGCACGTTGCACCGAATGTGAGGACCTTCATAACGTAAACTTCCGGTTCACATCTCGATTCAGCGCCCCGCCACAAAAACCTTTGGCAGTGTTGATCTTGTTTCCGAACTTGGACCTGGTGAAACATTTCTTCAATGTCACCAGCTATTGCAATTTTGTTGACACGAAAAGCATAAAGAACATCAGTAAGGGCCTTTAGTTCGTCCGGACCCTTCAAAAGCATACTGTTTAACGAAACCCCTTGCGTTTGTTCTGGTTTCTCACCATGAAAGTAGGCAAATACCAGACCCTTGGATGTTGCACACTTCGATCGTGTTGGTTCAGCTTCCTAGCATATCCCTTCTCTACTAAATTCTTCACCTGGTCGTTGACAACTTTCAAAAGTGCGGGATCCTTGATACACTTCTTCTCCAAAGACGACAGCCTCTTGAGAGCCATTGGAAAACTGTCCGGCATGATGACATTATCGTTTCGCCACAGCAAACCGCTGACGAACGAATCTCCTTTTCTATGCACCGTTTCGTCCAAGATTTTTCTAGCTCTAATGTCTTCCGCAGTATCGCAGCAAGCGCTCTCGATCCCTTGGTCCTCCAAGATGTAGTGCTGACGTACCAATGCATCCAACTCTCGATCGCAGTCACAGGCTTTATAGATGTGATACACGCCGTTGTTTACCACACCACTTGCATTGCCCCCACTCAAACACCATCCTAGTCGAGTCTTAAGAGCGACTGGATCGTTCCACTTTCCTTCCTTAGTCTTCAAAGCCAATGTCAGTTTCTGGTTGTTCAGGCCTATCAAAATGCTACATCTTGCTTTTATAAATGTCGGCAACGGTACACTACTCAAATGTGGATACTGACGCTGCACAGTCTCCGCTTGAACTGTCTGCCTAGGCAATGACAAATTTCCAACTGTTCGAACATCTTGTAATCGATACCTCCGACCAAGCTCCTCATCTATTTGACCTCTGGACGATATCTCCAATGGAACTACTTCCGACGCCTCTTCGTAGCGGACGGTATCCGCAGTCCACTTAAGACACAATGACTTTGCATTTCCTTTCAGCCCCAATGTGTCTGCTATGTTTTGTTCCATGAGAGTCAGAGAAGAGCCACTATCTAAAAATGCATAAGTCTCTATCGACTTACCATTACCATACAGCATTACTGGTACAATCCTGAACACCGTATTTACTCCATCACTCCGTTGATGAGCCATACGAAGATTTCGGTTGACTTGCTCCTCTGTCTGTAGCAGGCTGTGACACGTACCGTTGCTCGAGCTTCGGCATTTAGAACTCTTCCGATGGGCAAGACATATTTCACATATTCCGTTTCCTCTTACTACCTCCCATCTCTTCCAGATATGAAGCGACTTGAACTGACTCCAATTCAAAAGTCTGTGATCTGCTTCGCACACAAAACATCCTCCTCTTGAGCTACTTTGTTTCTTTCTTGGCGTTTGTACCTCAGAGTGAGCATGCAATCCCGCCTGTCGCCTTTCGTTTTTCTAATCAGTTGGAGGGAATGCTGTCACCGAACTCGCAGCCTCCGCCATCTTATAGAGCCATTCGCCAAAATGAGCTAAATTTAATTCGGCAGTCCCACGATGCAATGCCCAATTGAGCCGAATCGATGCTGGAAGCTTCTCCACAAGCTCTTGCAGCAGAATGGGGTTGTTAAAATGACTTTTCAGACCAGACGCCTCCATCGTTCCATACAAGTTGCGCACTGACAAAGCAAAGTTAACCAAAGTGTCTAGGCGATCTGCTGTTGGTGGCGGCTCTGATCGTATTTTAGCCAAAAGCGTGTGCACAATGTACTCAGGACGTCCATACCGCATACGAAGAGTAGAAATTATTTCGCTAGCCATTAACGGGAGTGGTAAACGTGCTCTCACTGTTTCCAACGCAGTGGCTTCATCGGTAAAGCCGCATTTACATGTACTGTTTTCAAAGCTGCTGATAAATAGCGGCCAATCTTCTGGTCGCCCGGAGAAAACTGGTAGCTCCTTGGATAGTACCTGTCGAGCTGATATCTGGCTCCTACTCAAACCAACCTCTGGAACTTCTTCAACAGCAGATTTCGGTAATAGCTCCGTCTGAATTACAGCGTCGGTCTTAAGATCTTCTGGGGCACCCTCTGCCCTCACTTGATCCACCCATTCCGACGTCCTGCTTTTCCCTAGACAGCTTTCCCCTTCAATACCACTGTTTTCATCCTCTTGAGCCAACAACTCGTACCGCTTGATAAGATACTCCTTTTCCTTTTGCTGCTGTTTCAACTAAAAGCTGCATATCCAATTTCCTTTCCTCCTCAAGTCGCTTTAGCTCCAATTCAAGTGTCTTCTTGCCCGATTATGCAACACTTATTCTAGCCGAGCGTGCCGCCGCGCCGACGCAACGCCTCCTTGAATACTTTTCTCTTTTCTGCGTGACACCATCCTAGCGTCATCATCGACAGCTGCTACTCTACCACGAACTGTTTCGTTGAGTTCAGCACAGGAAACACACTCAAAACTCCTATCTGCTACAGACGAATCTACTCTAGCACAGCTGTAGTGGTACCACTTTTTGCAGGCATCACACTGGACCATATCCTCGCTGTTGTTGGCTTATCGCAATTGGCACAATCCGTCATCCTTAGGGTAGTTGCAATTAGTCCAATGAGCAATAGAAACTATACTTACAGCTCCTTCGAACTGCTTATTGCTTGAGGTTTATCAGCGAGAGCGTCTCTTTGGACTTCTTTAGATTTACCAATATATTTTCAAATTTTAGAAGTGTTGATGACCGAATTAAACAAATTTAGTATTTTATTTACTTCGAACTTTTATTGTCCAAATTGGAAGTAATATATATTCAGCAAAAGTAAAAAAACTAAAATTAAAAATGATCCGATGCAGTTCTCGTTCGTCCCACTCAAAGTCGTTGAATTAAAAAAAAATTAGACGTTTGACGTTTCTTCCCCACTTTTGCATCTTCAGCGAAAGGGTGTGTTCAGCTCCAATGCGCTGTCAGCAACAATGCAGATAACTTATGACCTAGCTGTTGGAAAAATTGCTTTTCAGATTAAGGGTACTGAACAGCCCAGGTTTGGCAACCTATTTATTCATTTAGGCAGCTTTCATATCATGCTAGCCTATTTCAAAGCCATTGGTAAATTTAGTTGCGATTCTGGATTAGCGTACGTAATGGTAGAAAGCGAGCTTTTGGTAAATGGTTCCGTACAAAGCTTCATGGCAGGCAAGCATTTTAACAGGTGCAAGAGATTGCATCCTACTATGGCATTAAGATTTCAGATTTTGCATTTTAAATCCTTTCTAAAAAATAAGTGAATTATTTATTAATTATAATTATATCGCAATGTGCCGAAGGTGCTGACCGCTTTAAGAAGCCAATAAAAAAAACCTGGTTTTGAATTTTCCTGCTTTAGGAAAAAAGAAAAATGTCAAAATAGCTGGTAAGGTTCAGGAAATTAAAATGCAGAGACCTTTTCGGACGCCTTCTTGGTGTTTCAATGGATGAGAACATTGACATTGCGAAAGTCTTGTCATATCCCTTGACGCCTGTTCCTTTCTCTATGTGTCATCTAGACGGAACAATTTGTAAAACAGACAAATCTGATTTAATGAAGGTCTTAGCAATAAAAATTGACAGTCAGCCACCAAATAATATCGATGTCGTTATCATTGACGGTTTTTTCTTACTGCACTTTCTTAAAGATATACCAAAAACATTCGGCAATATCTCAAAAAAAAATTGTGCACATGATAAAAAAATACTCGGCATCTAGGATCGACATCGTTTTTGATCGTTATTTTACCCCTTCTTTAAAAGAAAATGAATATCTCTTGAGAGACTCACGAGATTCCTATAATTATGTTATATTCGGTTCCACTCAAATACGCCTAGCCGATTTTGTTAAGGAAACGAGGAACAGCAAGTTTAAAACAGAGTTGGTTAAGTTCTTAGCCAATCATTGGGCTTCTGAGGAAATGGCACCTTATATTGGCACAAAGACCATTCGTTTGAAGTATGATATGTGCTACTGTTTCAAAGTCGAAAACACAACTGTAGAAAGGACGGTTGTATACAATTTAACCTGCGAAAATCATGAGGAAGCTGATACCAAAATTGTTTACCATGACTGCAATGTTGATCACGATGCGAACATTTTATTAACATGTTCTGATACCGATGTACTTATTATAATGCTAGGTAATATGGGCCATCTACGTTCCACGGTTCATGTTTGGATGGAAGTCGGCACTGGAAACAGTCAACGTATTATAGATGTTTCGCGTTTAAATGTAAAACTGGGAAGTCTGTTAGCCAATTCATTGCCAGGATTTCATGCAATTACTGGTTGCGATTTTAATGCTGCCTTCTTTAGAAAAGGAAAACTAAAGCCATTCAAAATTTTAGAAAAGTCATTTAAATACCAAAAAGCGCTAATTGACCTTGGTGACATAAATGTGCGTGGCACTTCTATAGAAAATATATTTGAAGTCCTTGAGGAGTTCGTCTGTAGCTTATAAATACAATGATCAAACAGTTTTTGATGTCAATCAAGTACGATTCAATATATTTACAAGGACATATAAAGCCAAAAATAACAACGAAAGATTCGCAGTGTAGTTAAAAAAACTATGATGCTGGAAACTTACCGCCCTGTAAAGCAGAACTGCGCCAACATTTAATGCCATCTCACTATATTGTCAATTTGTGGAGCAATGCACATTTACGAAATTCTACCGAATTGCAAGCCGTTGATTGTGGTTGAATAGAAGCAAATGAGCATTATGAATTTGTTTGGTTCGAGGGTGATCAGTTACCAACGTTGGTTAATGATGTAATTATCCAGGAGGAATGGCGTAGAAGAAGATTCAGGTATACCTATACAGATAAATTTAAATCATAATGTGGTTTGATGTTATCAACTATTTTTATACCCTCCACAGGAAGGTATATTCACTTTGCCAATACATTTGTAACGCCAAGAAGGAGTCACCGGAGACCTCATAAAGTATATATTGTTATATAATGGACATGCATATAGGTCACTAACGGTTGTTTGCTTTGCTGACCAACAGTACCTTGTTTACTAGTCACTTGACAATCAAGCCAACTGGTGAACAAGGTGCAGCCGCGAGGTCAGATCGAGTTCTTTCTCTAGCTTTGTCTTCATTAAAGACAAAGCAGAGAGGAAGGACCGTTATCCGATGACCAACGACAGCCACTGCGGTGCAGGGCACAGTCAGTCGATTGCTTGCATTCATATTGAGAACACCTTCGTCCCACTAAAAGAATTTAAATTATAAATAATAAAGAAAATGACCAAATAACTGTTTAAGTGATTTAGTATTATTCAAACATTACTGGCGCAGTCGGAAAAAAGGCCGCAATAATAATAAAATTAAAAAACAAAAGGTTTTTTTTATTATTTTTAACGACGCACGAAAACATCACGTGTTCTGTTCAAATAAAAAGTAATTAGTAATGAAACAGTGAACACCTCAAAGTGAACACTAATAAAAAGACAAACTCAACAAGTGCTTCATCATCGTCCTCAACACTTTCACCGAACCGATCTACAATTATAAGCTCTTCAGTATGGCGAGTAATTTATTCCAATTAATAAACACTATTGACAACTATACGGGTCTGCCCGAGGAGCTAGATATTTTTATTAAAAACATAGATTTTCTTTATATTCATGCGTCTAATTTAGATGCTCTCTCTAAAGGTTTTTTTGAATTAAAAATCAGACAAAAAATTAAAGATAACGCTAACACGATCTTAATTAACAACGGTAACCCTACGGTATGGCCAGAAGTAAAATTAATTTTGCAAAATAATTGTTCAATTGATGATAGTGTTGAAAGTTTAGTAAACGAAATTAAATTGTTAAGGTTTCAATTTTCCGTTAAGTCACTTTTTGAGGATACAATAGGCTTATTAACTAAATTAAATATTAAATGCGGAATTAGCTCGACAGATATACAGATATTCATGGTATAATTGTGAAAGCAACGAGGAAATGGCATTGAAAATTTTTGTAAATAAACTCCCCAATGAATCCAAAATCATTCTGCAGTCTCGAAATCCGAAGAGCTTTAGAGAAGCGCGACTAATTTTAATAGAAACGGAAAACTTTAATCGAATATTCAAAGCAAATTTAAATACAAACAACTATGATCCGACTCGTTATCCAAACACACGAAACAACAATAGTTTAAACAATATTAACCGAAACAACAGTACGGGTTTTAGGAATAATAATTGCAATTATAGTAATGATGCAAACATTAGTAACATTAACAGTACAAACAATTTACAGAATGGACAAAGTAGATTTAACAGTACCTACGGACACAATGAACAACGACGCCAACAAAACTTGAATCCGAGCGACCGATCTCGACAAACTTATAGAACGAGGCAAAGTAATGAACCCATGGATATCACACTAAATGAGTCCAATAATTGTGTTGCTTGCATAAACTGCAATGCAGCTCAAAATTTTCGGAACGACCAAGGAAGAAACTACCCTATATAGTCATTCATAATAAGATCAGGCCATTACGTTTTATTATTGATTGCGGTGCAGAATTTAGCATCGTCAATCAAAATATCTGTAGTCCAAAATGGAAAACTCCATCCCAAAATTATATACTGAAGGTTCTCGGTCGTAATATCGAAACTAGCGTTAAGTACAAAATTCCCTTATTCGACGAATTCAAAGCCAAGAACATATTTGTTGAATTCCTAGAGTACCAATTCCACAATTTTTTCGACGGCTTAATAGGCAATAATATCCTTTTAAAACTTAACCCTATCATCAACTATAAAAGTCAATCTATCATTACCGAAACTTCAAGTATACCATTCTATTTTGATCAGGATGAAGAAATCTACGCAGATAATTTCTGCGATTCTAGGTGTTTAAGCGTAAACATTTTTCACAACGATTTTTTTGATAATCAGATTTCAAGCAACGCATTTGCAGCTCATCTCAATAAGACGGATGTGTCCAAGCTGAAATCTCTACTTTACTCATTTAAATCAGTTTTTTATAAAGAAGGTGATAACCTTTCATTCACCGGCGAAATTAAACACCAAATTAAAACTAAAAATTAAATCCCAGTCTTTAGCAAGCTTTACCGTTATCCTGAGATTCATTCGGAGGAGGTCGATAGTCAGATTGATGATATGTTGAGGCAGAACATAATTACATTCAGTAGTAGCCCGTATAATTCACCTATTTGGGTAGTGCCCAAAAAAGCTGGCATAGATGGCCAAAAGCAGTGGCGTGTTGTGGTGGACTACCGGAAGCTCAACGAGCAGACCATAGAGGACAGGTTCCCTATGCCGAATATGGATGAGCTGTTTGACAAGTTAGGCAAATGTAATTACTTCTCAACTATCGATTTGGCTAAAGGCTTCCATCAGATAGAAGTTCACCCGGCTGATCGAGCAAAGACAGCATTTTCGACAAAAAATGGTCATTTCGAGTTTCTGAGAATGCCGTTCGGTCTAAAAAATGCACCAGCGACATTTCAGAGACTGATGAACACCATTTTGAAGGATTTTATTAACAAAATCTGTGTTGTTATCTTGATGACATCCTGATCTTTTCAACAAGCTTTGCTGAACACTTGGATTCACTCCGAAAAATTTTCCGAAGACTCAAAGATTGTAATTTGAAAATTCAAATAAACAAATGTAGCTTTGCTGAGCCTTCTACAAGTTATTTAGGACATGTTATAACCAGACGAAAATAAAATTAAATCGATTGCCTCCTTAAAAATACCAACTGATAAGAAAGGTATTAAAATATTTCTTGGGATAACAGGTTATTATAGGAAATTTGTTAAAGACTATGCGAAAGTAGCATACCCTTTAGTACGATATTTGAAGAAAACTGAAAAAGTTAACACGTCTGACCTCGAATATGTCCGGGCTTTTCGAAATTTAAAAACACTTCTTACTTCTGATCCCATTCTTAAAAGTCCTGATTTTAGCAAATTATTCGTTCTGACAACGGATGCACCTAATTACGCCCTAGGTGCCGTGTTAAGTCAGAACAGTCACCCAATTTGTTTTGCTTCCAGAACTTTGAATGACCACGAACAGAAATACTCTACGATAGAAAAAGAACTTCTCGCAGTTGTCTGGTCAGTCAAGTATTTTAGAACTTACCTATATGGTAGGAAATTCATAGTACGTACTGATCACAAGCCGCTTGTATGGCTCAACGGCATTAAAGAACCAAATATGAAACTACAGCGGTGGAAAATTTCTCTTAATGAGTACGACTTTGATGTCGAGTATTTAAAAGGGAAGGAGAATTTTGTCGCGGATGGTTTGAGTAGACTAAACCAGGAAGAAAGGGGTACCAATGATGAAGTAAATCAAGGAGCAATTTTCCTAAATGAAATCCAAAATGATTTGGAAACTAAAAATGATGATGTTATATCTACGGGTGTTACAATCCATAGTGCACCAGAGGATTCAAATAACCATATTTACATTTCTGAAAAGCCAATTAACATGTTCAAAAATCAAATTTACTTATCATATTCCGCTAAAGAAAAATGTTACTTTAAAATTGTTCATAAAAAAATTCAAAATCATATTCAACTCAGTAGGGAAAATAGCAATTTACTAGATATAATGAGACGGATTCTCATAAAAAATGGAAATTTTTGCATATATTCTTCTGAACTTTCCCTTTTTCTTGAGTTTCAAAACCTTTATGTAAAATATTTTTCATTTAACAAAAATTTAAAAGTTTTAAAATCAAACACAAAACTAATAGATATTTTGGATATAAATGAACTTCTTGATATAATAAAAAACGAACATATTAGCAAAAATCATAGAGGTATCAATGAAATGTTCTGGGAATTAAAAGCAAAATACTTCTATCCAAGTTTACAAACGGTAATACATAAATACGTAAATAATTGCGACATTTGCGCTGTCGCTAAACATGACAGGCGTCCTCTGAAAATTCCGTTTGAAATAACAGAAACACCGAAATATTTTAACGATATTGTCCACATAGATATATGGTTTCCTGAACGGAACAAAATGTACCTTACGACAATAGACAAATTTTCAAAGTACGCCACTATTCACAACCTAGAAAACAGGAATTGGATCGCTATTTTAGCAGTGATAAAGCAACGTATCCAATTTTTAGGTAAACCGAATACACTAATTTTAGACGGGGATACCTGCATTATTCATTCTGCGGTGGAACTGTTTTTGAAAGAAAATAATATCTTGTTCCACAGAACCACTGCTTTTCAAAAAACAGGGAATGCTGACATCGAGCGTCTCCACGGAACTCTAAATGAACATTTACGTCTAAGAAATGCAGCAAAAGATAGCTCAGAGTTAGACGATAAAATATTTGAAATAATCAACATTTATAATAACACTATTCACACAACCACTAAGCTAAAACCTAACGATTTTATTTTAAAAAACTTAACTCAAGATGACATAAATAGACTAGCAGATTTGTTTCAAAAAAGCAAGGAGACAAGAATTAGTAAACTTAACATAGGAAAAGAATCAAAATTGCAGCAATGCTCCGACATAGTAAAAAACAGAATAATAGGGGAAATTAAACCAAAGTACAAAAAACTTCATTCATATTTAACACGAAACAACTACACAACAGACATATCCACTAAAAGAAACATAAAGTATCATAAGAAACAATTGAAAAGAAAATACAAATATCAAAATTAACTTTTTGATCAAAAGCAGAATTATTATGTAGATACATTTACTCGCATAATCATATTTTTTTTTTTCTTTATTTTCCTCTTTGCTTTCAATTTACTAAAATGATCAGCTCAGTTCTGCATTTGTTATTTTTTTTTCTTTGCTCACATATAAAATAAATTCATGTTTTCTAAATTTTGTCATGTAAGAATCGTTTTTTTTATATCTCCAAGATGAACTTAGATTATAAGTCAACATTTGTAAGAAAAAAAAAAAAAAAACATAACATATTAGTACCCATAAGTTAATCTTGTAAATATTTAAATATTAGAGTAAAAGTAAGTTATGAAAAAAAAAATGAAATGATTTTAAAATTGTGAACTATGTAAAAGTAATTGAAATTTACCGATAAGTTTTTGGGGACCAAAAATACTTGGGGATGGAGGTGTTATATAATGGACATGCATATAGGTCACTAACGGTTGTTTGCTTTGCTGACCAACAGTACCTTGTTTACTAGTCACTTGACAATCAAGCCAACTGGTGAATAAGGTGCAGCCGCGAGGTCAGATCGAGTTCTTTCTCTAGCTTTGTCTTCATTAAAGACAAAGCAGAGAGGAAGGACCGTTATCCGATGACCAACGACAGCCACTGCGGTGCAGGGCACAGTCAGTCGATTGCTTGCATTCATATTGAGAACACCTTCGTCCCACTAAAAGAATTTAAATTATAAATAATAAAGAAAATGACCAAATAACTGTTTAAGTGATTTAGTATTATTCAAACATTACTATATATTCTGAATCAGGATCACATTCTGAATCGATTTAGCCATGTCCGTCTGTCTGTCTGTCTGTCTGTCTGTTAAAAGCACGATAGCGCCCAAAGCAATTGCCATAGGCGAATGAAATTTGGTGAAAGGACTTATTTCAGGTCAGGTTGGTATTGAAAACGGGATATGTCGGTCAAGTAGTTCTGGTACCTCCCGTACTTAACCAATATTGGACCCATGTGTCTCTCTGTCTGTTGAAAGCACGATGGCGCCCAAAGTAATCGACGTAGGTGAATGAAATTTGGTGAAAGGACTTCTTTTTATCGGCGTCAGGTTGGTATTGACATAGCGGTCAAGTAGTTCTGGTACCTCCCTTACAAAACCAATATTAGACCCATGTGTCCCTCTTTCCGCTGAAAACACGATAGCGTCCAAATGAATCAACCTAGGTGAATGAAGTTTTGTAAGATACTTCTTTTATCGTCGTAAGGTTGAAATGAAAAATGGGCTATGTCGGTCGAGTAGTTCTGGTATTTTGCATGCCTTGTATGCAGTGGAGGGTATCAAAGCATCGGCCAGGCAGTAAAGTGATAACACTTTTACTTGTTTTTTTTGCAGATGATATTTTTTTCGATCCGCATGAAGAAGATGATGATTTACAAGACGATTAGAATACTTCTTTAACATCCATTGCTGGTGGAAAAAAATTCGGTATATATAAAAATGTTTAAGAAAGATAATAAAATTATTCTTTTTTATTTAATATAATAATATCCTATCTTAAATTCACAAGAAATATTATATCGTCTACCAATTTATTGCATGCGCAAAACTCCTTTTTTTTTAAATCTAATTCAAATTCAAAACGCAATAATGCAATGTGCAATGTGTATTCGTTATCTTTTTTAATTCAAATTACCTATGTGACCTGGTCACTTCCAGCGTTCTCAAGGGTGTCGCATATCTTCTTAAAAGATAATGCCAGATGCCAAACAAATTTTATGTTCGAAGGCAGAGCAGACAATTTAGAAGCGGGAGTTTTTTACCGAAACGCATACGATTCAGACGCAGTTTGTAACCTGTCTTGTCCAGCTATTATTATATTACTATTGGTGTAAATGTACTATAAAAAGTATATGCTAACTTATATTTTGTGAAGACTATTTCTTGTTTCAAATTTATTGCTGTTGTGAAAAGTTAAAAATAAATATATTTTTGGTGCAAGTGTTATCAACTCCATTTGACAATTCTTGGCAACCTAACGAAGATTGTGTAGATACATTTAGTAACATTTAGTCGCGCTCCGCAACATAAAGCACATTTGAATTATTTGTGCAATTTGTTGAAGACAGCTATTAAGGATTTTAAAAATCGGGCGATAGGTTCTTACCTTGAAAGTTTAACAGCCAAAAAAGATTCTAATTATTCACTTTGGAAAGCTGTAAAAGGCACCAAAAGGCCCAAAATCCCAGCGCCGCCAATAAAAATAAATCAAAATGAATGGGCAAGGGGAGATAAAGAAAAATCGGACGTTTTTGCCGCCTATCTACAGGAAACCTTTAAACCGTACGATGGTCGAGCGGCTTACGGCAGTACCAATGGCGGGACGGAATTACTATCTAACGATTTTTAACTCACATATGCAACGCTAAGGGAACTAAAACGTGAAATCGAATCTCTAAAACCTAAGAAAGCTCCTGGTTATGATTTGATCACCGGAGAAGTTCTCAAAGTTCTACCTCGAAAAGCATTAATTAAGCTTCTATATATTATAAATGCTGCGCTCAGACTTAAACACGTGCCGAGCCAATGGAAAGTCGCGGAAGTCATTATGGTTTTAAAACCAGGAAAACCGCCAAATGAAGTAAAATCGTATAGACCAATTTCGCTTCTTCCAGTCATATATAAAGTTTTCGAGAGGATATTACTTAGGCGCCTACAACCGGTTATAGAAGATAATAATCTAATCCCTGACCACCAGTTTGGGTTCAGAACCAAGCACTCGACGATTGACCAAGTGCATAGAATTACTGACGTAATAGAGAAAGCATTTGAAGATATGCTCAAGCGTATTCCTCGACGTCTCACAAGCCTTTGATAAGGTGTGGCACAACGGCTTAAAATTTAAATTACGACAAATTCTCCCTGTAAGCCTATATGATATCCTTGAATCATATCCCGGGAACAGACTCTTCCGTGTTAGACATGGTGTAGAATACTCGGAGCTTAAAGAAATTTCGGACGGCGTACCGCAAGGAAGCGTCCTTGGGCCGCTTCTGTATCTGTTATATACTCGCGATATACCAAGAGAAGATGGCACTATCCTTGCTACCTTCGCCGACGACACCGCTATCCTTGCAGTAGGTAATACGATCGAAGAAACGACTGCAAAGCTGCAAACCACACTGAATAAAGTAAATGAATGGACGAGGGACTGGCTAATCGCCCTCAACGAAACTAAATCTGTTCACGTAAATTTCACATATAGGAAAACTAATGACTTGCCAATTTTCCTAAACTTGGCTCGAATACCCTTTGCTAACGAGGCCAAATACCTGGGAATGACACTCGACGCAAAGCTGAAATGTTATTCGCACGTGAAAATGAAACGTAAAGAACTCGATATCAAATATAGAGAAATGTACTGGTTACTCGGAAAACATTCCCAGCTCAGTACCGAGAACAAACTGCTTTTATACAAGCAAGTGCTAAAGCCGGTGTGGACCTACGGTATACAACTTTGGGGTTGTACCAAGAAAACAAAAGTCGTGCGAGAATAACAAGGTCGTATGTCGAAAAAATTCAAATTTGATATTTTGATGCAAATTTCCTTTTAGAAGCATTTCCTACTTTCTACAAGAGAGCAGCACATATAATAGGAAGAAAAAAGCCATAAAATCAAGTTTGTTAAAAGAATATTCACCAAATGTTTAGATCAAAGTCGTATGTTTACATACAACAATAGAATTTTATACTGCAGTTGATAGAAATTTGTCGTCTATTAACTTTACTTCAAAGTCGTATGTCCTATATTATGACCAGGCAACTCAGAAAGGAGAACTAAAATTTAGCAACAAAGTCGTATGTTGATTTTTAAACCTCTTTTCTGGAGTTTGTAGACATATTGGATACTAACTTTGAATGTATTTTTGTTCAGTTTTATGACATTAACACGTAAGCATTTAGTCTATGAACAAAATCAACTACAACTGCAATAAAAAAACTGTGACATTTTGTTTTAGCTGTATCTCAAATTCACAGTTTTTCACATGCGACCTTGTAATTCTCGCACGACGATAATGTCAATATTTCACAAACCTTTCAAAATAAAGTACTAAGAGAAATTGTCCAAGCACCGTGGTATACTAGAAACGACGATATCCACAGGGATCTCGGAATTCCTACAATCGAAGCTGAAACTATTAGCTTCGCGCGAAAGCATAGAAACCGACTAATCGGGCATATCAACAATACAGTCCGACAAATTTTGGATGAGAGTAATTTATTGCGCCGACTACAAAGAACGAAACCTTTCGACTTGGCAAGATAAGGATTAACCGCGTCTTAATTGCGGAACATGCAGGATCTTTCAGTGGGAAGTAACCTGTCAAAAGTGTTTTTATTTCGTTATAGAAAAATTGCTTGATAAGTTTTATCTTAGTTGCAGTATCTAACAATTTATCGAAGGGTGGTGTTTTTAGTCAGTAGAAATCTGACACTACTATGAGCACGCGCTTGCTATTCTCATAGTGTCTTTGAAAGATTTTCACCTACCCTCGGGAAAAAAAATTTAGTAACATTCAACCGTCACAAGTACTAAATATTAGGATAACAATAAGAGGATTTTAACAAAGCTCGGCGGAACCAAAACAACTGCAGTGACAAGTGAAGGTTATTTAAAAACACCACAAATTGGCGCAGCCGGTAGGATTAAGGAAGCATAGTTCTAAACTTATAATAGCTTGAAAAGCCTTAATCCGAATACCTTATACTGGGCAAGACTACTTTACCCTTGAACTCGGAACTGAGTCTGGTTTCGAAGGTATACGCATACGAGGTAAATGAACCAAACAACACCAACTAAAGAGGTCTCAACTCCAGAAAACAGTTCTGCAGTGTGAAAGTTTAAACAAAGAATTGGAAAAAACCCATGAGCAGAGATTCAGTAAAATTAGCCATCTGAATGAAGCAACTGCACAATTTAAAACGGAATTGTCGAACGCACCCAATTGCTATAGACAATAAGATAACTAATAAGGATAGCCTATATGAAAGTGATTTAAAAGGTAGTGAAAGTGATTTAGAAAGGGATTTACCAGAAAGGGAAGTTATTCTTAATTGGTTGGATGTTCCAATTCCTGAATCTGAACAGGATTTATCCATTGAAAACTCAGAAACTAAAATGTCGGTGGATTATTGTAAAATCGCCAAGCTAACTGCTCAGTTAGTACCAATATTTTCGGGTGAACAAAGCCCATCATTAAGTACCGACCTGCAAACGTTTGTAGGTTGCTGTAGAAAGGTACTTGAATGCCTACCTGAGGAAGAACACCAAGCGTAGATTTTCACAACAAGACTGCGGGGAGCTGCATATTTGTTAGTCGCATCTAACCCAATAACATCCTTTGGGGATGCCGAAAAGCTTCTCGACCGCACTTATTTGCCGAGAGAAACGTACCAAGATCTGGTAAATAAACTTATTACTATGAGACAGTACCCCTTGGAAGCTTGTATAAAGCAGATGCTGCAGCTTTGCAAGGAGGCAGCGGACCTTAAATATGGCTCTGTGGCAACTGCAGCTGTGAAAACACAGTTGGAAGATTGTTGTTGATTGATGTTAGCCCCATCCTACAGCGACGAAGGCCATGGTATAAAACTGTCGAACATACTAACCTTTTCATGTAGTGAAGCAGACGCCAGTATAACAAATGTGGAAATCGTATTAGATAAACCCATCTGCCTCCCTAACGGTCACAGAAACGTTTAATAGTTCCTTTGGAACTAGCGGAAGAAATGCTCTGCCTACCCGATAAAGTAGGCGATGGAGTTTTCCTCTCTAACTGTATTTTGCCTTCAGGCCAAAATAAATATTTGATAAGTGCCCTCACTACAAATAATAAAACGGCAATCATACAAAAATTGAAGCTGCAACTAAGTCCAGCAAAGAACTATAAGATAATCCCTCTGGAAACCGAAGAGAAGCATGCCCCAGAGACGAACCATTCAATTCACCACGTGAAATACTTCCCACCGGACATCGAAATTCCGGACCACCCACGGCATAATCTGCGGTTAGAAAACCTCAAAAAAGAACTAAAAGTAGGAAAAAACCTTAGTCTAGATCAAAAACAAATGATTTTGAATCTATGTAGTGAATATAATGACATATTCCATCTTAAAGGCGATTATCTAACATACACCGACGCAATTACCCATACGATTCCACTAGTGCAGGATCAGGCACCGATAAATCAGAGAATGTACAGACTGCCCGAGACAAAAAGGCAAATAATTAACGAACAAATGAAGGAAATGTTGGAAAATGACATTGTTCAACCCAGCAAAAGCAGATGGAGAATTGTGGTCGATTTTCGTAAATTAAATGATAAGACCATTGGCGATGCTTGCCCTCTTCCTCGAATAGAGGATATACTTGATCAACTAGGTCATTCCCGTTATTTCTCGACGCTCGATCTAGCTAGTGGCTACCACCAAGTTCTGGTAGATCCAAAGCATCAACCAAAAACCGCCTTCAGCACGAACTATGGACACTATGAGTTTAAGCGTATGACTTTCGGCTTAAAGGGATCGCCGGCTACGTTTCAACGCTTGATGAACTATGTCCTTACCGGGTTAAAACGAATAGAATGCTTCGTATATTTAGATGATATCGTCATCTACGGTAAGAACCTAACTGATCATAACAATAAGCTGAAAAAGAGGTTTTTGATAGATTAAGAGAGAATAACTTAAAACTGCAGCCGGAAAAGTGCAGATTCATACAAAAGGAAGTAGTTTATTTGGGACATATATGTTCAGAATTAGGGGCACTTCCAAATCCCAGCATAACTGCCAAAATTTTCAAAATTTTCCATCTCCACGAACAGTTAGGCAGGTCCAATCTTTTTTGGGACTCGCCAACTACTACCGTAAATTTATCCCACAATTTTCTAAAATAGTCCCCTCACAAACCTACTCCGTAATGACGTAAAGTTCACCTGGACTGAGAAATGTCAAAGAGCATTTCAACAAATCAAGGACCTTTTGGTCTCGCCGCCTTTGTTGATCTATCCTGATTTTTCAAAGCCTTTTAATCTGACGACGGATGCAAGCGGTGAAGCGATCGGAGCTGCACTGTCCCAGGGCGATGTAGGTTAAGATCAGCCCATTGCATATGCTAGCCGCAACTTAAATAAAGCGGAGCGTAACTACTCTACAATTGAGAAAGAGTTACTAGCAATTGTATGGGCTACTAAAAACTTTAGATGCTACCTTTAAGGTAAATTTACTATACATATTTACAGATCATAAGCCCTTGAGGGGAGTATTTAATGTAAAAAAACCCCCAAATTGCTTCGTTCGATTCCATCATAAATTGTCGGAAGTCGATTACAAAATAGAATATAAGCCAGGCAAAGCCAATACTAATGCTGATGCCCTTAGTCGAATTCCGCAACTTAATGGTGCGAACTCGGCACCAGAACGGCAGAGTTCACGTAAACTGTGTACAGCTACGGACAAAATCGTTACCTATGCCGAGTACGAAGCCGAGAAAGCAGAACAACAGATTGAAAAAACCTGTAGAGTGCAGGATTAGCGCGAATTCGGATGCATCTAGCTTAATTATGCAAGAAACTGCAGAACCTTTAAAAATTAAGGTACAAGCCGAGGTGCACCGACCACCGGGCGAGCTCATCAAAACCCCAATAAATACCGCAGCATGTAATGCTGTAACGCGATTGCAATCACAAAGGGAACCACCACCTACGGTTATTCAAAGCATTCAAACCAAACCAAAGGATTCTGAAAAGCCGGAAGCTTCCATAACGCAGAGCGAAATGGAATTGCAGGGGGTAAATGCAAAACCCATAGAAGTAATCAGTAGCTCAGAGGAAATACAAACCATTCTTAAGGACTATCATGACTCGATGTTTGGCGGACATCAAGGTGTAATAAAAACGTGTAATCGAATTCGCAACAAATATTGGTGGCAACACATGCTCAGAGACATAAAAAATTACATCAAAAAATGTCAGACCATGAAGGCAACACCTTTAATACGAATGCCAATGATCATCACTGATATCGCCGAGAAACCTTTTGGTAAGGTATATTTAGATATAGAAGGCCCATTGGAACAGTCATAGTCTGGAAATTTGTATATTTTAACCTTTCAGGATAATTTGACGAAAATCGTTGATTGCCATGCAATGCAAAATGCAGAGGCCCCAACCGTGGCTCAATTGGTTTTCGATAATATAATTACACGTTTCGGTATTCCTAAACAAATTGTCACGGACAAACTTTCTCAGTGTTATATTTAAAGGGCTCTGCAAAATGCTTAAAATAAAAAAGTTGCAGACCACAGCTTACCATCCCCAGGCAAACGGTGCACTCGAACTAGCACACCAGCCAATAGTGGAGTATCTGCGAAGCATAACTGACGAAAACCCCAGGTCGTGGGATCAGTTCCTGCGCACAGCTACTTTTGTGTACAACAATAGCATTCATGATAGCACGAAACTCACACCCATGGAATGTCTCTATGGGTTCACGCCTGACATACCTTCTAACCTGAAAAGAGATCCCGAACCCATATGCAAACATGAAAACTAGCCATCTTCTAAGGTATAGACTCCAAAAATCATATTCCATAGCCAGGCGCAACCTTTTAGCAAGCAAACACAGGTCAAAAACCTACTTTGACAAAACAATAAGGCCTCATTCATTTCACGTAGGGGATAAGGTACTTATCAAAAGCGAAAATCGAAAAGGAAAATTATCACCAATATGGAGAGGGCCTTATACAGTCACAAGTATAAAAGGATCCGTAAACACAGCTATCAAATTTGGTAGAAAAGAAATTGTGATCCATAACAATCGGTTAAAGCCTTACTACGAATAAAAAAAAAATAGATTAATACTTTCCCACCACTTTCCCACCATTATTTTTGTACACCCCCAGGAAACCGTAACTAAATCACTTACACTACCAAAATCCGTTCAGCTTCTATAAAAATATAATAAGAAATAATATATATTAAACTATTTGAATAAAAAAATAAAGCTCAAAAAATATATATTATACATACAAGAACTGTAAAATTATAAATATTAAAGTTTAATAAATATAAGAATTAACTATATACGTAGTACACATAAAAAAAAAAAAATTATTTGTAAATCTAGGTTAAAATGTTAAAAATAAAGAATAAGTACATAAATAAAAATTTATATAATTTAAGAGTTACAATAAATAGCATGAACCAATTATTTGTAAAGAAAAAATAGTAAATAGAGATCTTTGCTGTTATAATTTTATAAAAATACTAGCTGACCGGGCGAACTTCGTACCGCCTAAAATTGATTAAATTATTAACATCCCTTTTGATAGTTGAACCTCTCTATTGAACGAATGGTACTTCCTTGGAATTAAATTAAGTTCAAAGCATAGAAACTACTTTATGGTTTTCAGGGTCAGATTTTTGATCATCTTTTTCCGCGCTAATGATTGAATCGAGTTGGTCCGGCCAGACTAAAGCAGAATGTGGGCAATCGGCAATCCTCGCGTCTGCTATTCGACAGAGTACATCCAGAAACGCGATTGTCCAAAAACACAGTGCTTAACGATAAAGTCCATGATCGCTTTGATGACCGTGTGTATGACATCAGCACACAGTAAACATACAGCACAAGCTCATAGGCGCCTAGGTTTTTTTTTTATGTGGACAAAATCAGATGTTGACATAACTCACCAACGCGTTGACCAATTTCTTTCAAACTTTAGATAAACCAACTACACGACCATGCAAACAAACCCTAAAAATTTTATCGAATTCGATTTGAACGTTCGCGAGTTATAATGTCACAACGCTTTTGCAACGATTTTTGTTGCTCCAAATGATGTCATTTGAAAGCACGAATTGAATTTGCGAATTTTACACAAAAACAATTTAGATTTAGATGTACCTCCGGCCAATAATGCTTTCAATGGTTCTGGCGGCGAATTCAATGGTGGCAATACAACTTTTCCAGACGCGCAGCAGACACCGGCCGATTCACCTTTGTATTTGAGTGCATGACAGTGTTGGCATTGTTTGCTCATAGCACCGATTAGAATTTGTGAATGTGACGAATAGTCGATGTCCGACTTATTTTCAAACGCAAGGCGAAGAAGTGATGCACGTGTCAATGTGCGATACACTTGCAAACGCTGTTGTTCGCGTGTTCTGAATGTGTCGGTGACTCGTTGACGGGCCAGTCTTTGTGTCAATGCATTAGCTCTAAGGCGTTCATTGCGGTGCTCTTGACTTTCATTAGCACGTGTGATTGCAGTCGGATTTATTACATTTCCATTGTCCGTCAATTGATCTTGTGCCGATGTATTTAACCGATGGCTGTGCTGTAATTGTGAATGTCGACCAATATTTCCTCCTCGTCCACGAAGACGTGGCATTGTTTCAGTTACTTAACTTATATGTGAATGTAATACACTTTATATTCACTGAAAATGCGACACCAAAAATATCCAAAGATACAAACGAATTTAAATATGAAAATAACGAAAAGCACTTAATGCAATACACTTAAATTAGAATACCTACGTGTGGCCGTAGTTGTTGCTTGATTCAAGTTTGTGTTGTTTTCAATGACACCACACTCGTTGTCTTGCAATTCCAAATAAAACAAACCACTATTGCGTAAATTAAAATTTACTTTTGTTTGAACGATTTAGAACGAATTTGTGAGATGTCAAAAAATAAAAGCAAACAAATAAGCTCGATGACCAAAACAAATTTATTCAGTGACATACACACGTACAGTAGAATTATATACATAAAGAAGATTTGTATGGGAGGTACCACGCGTCTTTATCAAACCCCGCCTATATTTGCAGCAGCACTTAAAAAATGCACACCAAACCGACGTACCAAATTTTCTGCAAATACAGTTATCAGGAGCAGAAATAATAGATTTTTAATTTGTGGTTTGTATGGGAGGTACCACGCCCCATTGTCCAATTGGACCGAATTGTAAATCTAAACCACCCGGGGCGCAACCCAAACGCATACAAAAAAATGTATGCAAATCGGTCCAGCCGTTTAGGTGGAGTTCAGTCACAACACCCGTACAATAGAATTATATATATAAAGATAAAACATAAGATTAAATATTAAAAAGAATATGCATATATAATTAACTACTATACAATAAATTGATTTATGTTAAAACTGAAAATAATACTAAACTAAGAAAAACATCGTTGAAATATCCTGAACTGTTACCGAATATTTAAAATAATTTTCCGAGTCTTATTCCTCTTCTAAGAATAATCCTCTTTTATTATGGGGGAAGGACTTGTTGCATGCGCATAACTCACATTTCGTAATAAATTTTCCTATCTTATTCACACGAAATATTATATCGTCTACCAATTTATTGCATGCGCATTTTCTTTTCTTACAATTCAAATTCAAAACGCAATAATGCAATGTGCAATGTGTACTCGTTATCTTTTTTAATTCGAATTACCTATGTGACCTGGTCACTGCCAGCGTTCTCAAGGGTGTCGCATATCTTCTTAAAAGATAATGCCAGATGCCAAACAAATTTTATGTTCGAAGGCAGAGCAGACAATTTAGAAGCGGAAGTTTGTTACCGAAACGCATACGATTCAGACGCAGTTTGTAGCCCGTCTTGTCCAGCTACGATTACTATTGGTGTAAATGTACTATACAAAGTAGATGCTAACTTATATTTTGTGAAGACTATTTCTTGTTTTAAATTTATTGTTGTTGTGAAAAGTTAAAAATAAATATATTTTTGGTGCAAGTGTTATCAACTCCATATGACAATTTTTGGCAACCTAACGAAGATTGTGTAGATACATTTAGTAACATTCAACCGTCACAAGTACTAAATATTTGGATAACAATAAGAGGATTTTAACAAAGCTCGGCGCAATCAAAACAACTGCAGTGACAAGTGAAGGTTATTTAAAAACACCACATACTTAATAGCTTCTAAATAGATAGGTAACCATCATCAGTGAACCATCGTACATTCATGATTCTTCTAGCTGCATATCTTTTCTTTTTTTTTTTATAAAAAAACAAGATTAAGAACCTGCAATCGCAGACATGATTTACATAATATACATATATATATGCGAATATCTCAACAAATGTATGTATTTTTAATATATTTCCTTAATTTTCTTGCAGTTATTTCTCTTAATAAAATTAAATAAAATTTCTGTGAATTACAACGAAACATCTAAAGTTTTCTCTTTTTAAATGGTTGTTGCCGGGGATGGCAATACCGCAAAATAACGAGTGGGTGTCATCGGTCTGACAGCAAAGGAAGTGGGCCCCACTATCTTGATGTTACCTCTTTCTCTTTTTTTGCCATTATCCCCCACAGGAAGTACCACCGCATCGGCTAAGCACTCCACGCCGCAACAACAACGAACACCATCACTACATAAAAGGAACGTAGGGTAAGTCCTTTCTAATTGTTTTCCCTATAACATTGTTTTCGTAAACCCATCGCGAATCCCAAGCTCTGTACCTCAATAAAGCTATACAAAAACCTCAATACGCAATTAAAAGAATATATTGCTCTAGAATCCATTGGCACAAAAAACTGGAAGGTTGTACGCTCGCGCGATGATGAAAGGGCAATCACAATGACGGAAAATAACACAATAATAGAAAACAAAAAATATATTGTTACGCTTTTATGGAAGTTTGAGTCGAAACAAATGCCCGACAGCCGCACGATGGCAGAGAGGCGATTAAAATGCTTGGAGAACAGAATGAAAAGGGACTCAAAACTCAACGAAAACTTACATATGCAAATAGAAGAATATGTGCAAAAAGGTTATGCGAGTGAAACAGAAAGAAAACAAGAAAGTCAACGCCAACCAGTTTGGTACCTTCCAAAATTTCCCGTTCTTAATCATAATAAACCAAATAAAGTAAGAATTGTATGGGACGCTGCTGCTACCGTCGATGGAATATCATTGAATTCTATGTTGTTATCGGGTCCCGATATTGTTCCTTCACTGTTCTCTGTCTTGTTCGGGTTTAGGTAGAGGAGAATAGCTATTTGTGCGGATATCAAAGAGATGTTCCACCAAGTAGGCATAAAGAGATCGGATCAAAATACACAACGCTTCCTGTGGTTTGGTAAAGAAAATAGGAAGGTGGAGAAATATATGATGCAGGTGATGACATTCAGCTCGACCTGCTCTCCCTTTTGTGCCCAATTTGTTAAGAATGAAAACGCAAAGAAATTCGAACATCAGTTTCTAGGGCAGTTAGGGCGATAATAAGAAATCACTATATGGACGATTATCTCGACAGCGTAGAAACAGAAGAAGAGGCAATAAAACTGGCAAATGAGGTTATCGCTATTCACAATCATGCTGGATTTAACATTCGCAACTTCATGTCGAATTCTCAAACAGTAGTGAGAAATTTAAAAGGAAGAGCGGCGAACTACAAAGAGGGTAGGACTAATTGGCACATTCTTTCTGGTTCAGAAAAGGTTCTGGGCATGTGGTGGTCACCAAATGAAGACTCATTCTCATTTATAATACAAATGAATACCCTTAAATCCGAAATTCTAGTTGGAGAGGAATGTCCAACAAAAAGAGAAATCCTTAAAGTTTTGATGTCAGTTTTCGACCCCTTGAGTTACATAGTTACATACATGTAACATGTATAAACCTAAGTACGATTTGGGTACACTTGCACCCAAATGAAATATCATTGAAAGTAGGTCAAGTGAAATCTTCCGTTTGTCGAAGAGCGGTACAAATATCAGCCGATGTTTGATGCTAATTGCAATTGGGTAAAGTGCCGGCATTATGCATAATATGCGAAACAAAGCACATGGAGTGGCGTTGCTTATCTGTTACTGTTGTGGATGATGACTGATGAGTGTTTAGTTGTGTGTCGTATTGCTCTGTTATTTTGTATTACATTTAAGCATTATGTTAGGTTTGATGTTAAGCGATTATTGACCTGCCAGTCAGTCTAGTTTTAATATTCGAACAAAATAGTTCAATAGCTGTGCTAAAGAATAAATAAAAATATATAAAGAAAAAAGTGGTGTAGTGTATTATTACTCTTGGGACTTATAGCCAATTACATGGTGTTGCTAAAAATCGTTTTACAGGAAGTTTGGAGCTCGGCAATCGAGTGGGATGAAAAAATACTCCCACAGCAATTGGAAAAATAGAAAAAATGGAAAAGCCTTATTCCAGCTATTGAAAAGATTTCCATTCCAAGAACTTATTTACAGCAACTGTCTTTCAATAAAGACACTCACGTAGGACTACACACTTTTGTTAACGCGAGTGAGGCTGCCTACTCGGCAGTCGGGTACTTCCGAGCAACTAATGAAAATGTTACCGCATGTAGCCTGATTGCAGCAAAAACTAAGGTAGCACCAATGAAAGTTATTTCAATACCTAGACTTGAGCTAGAGGCTGCGGTATTAGGAACAAGACTTGCAAAAACCATTACAGACGGACACTCCATTAATATTTCCGAGAGATACTTCTGGTCGGACTCTAAAACCGTGCTAAGCTGGATCAATTCCGAGCACCGTAAATATAAGCAATTTGTAGCGTTCCGAATCGGAGAAATCCTCGAAGAAACGGATGTAAAAAGTTGGAGATGGATTTCGAGCAAGCAAAACGTCGCGGACGAGGCCACGAAATGGCAGTTCAAAACCAACTTCAACTCAAATAGCCGTTGGTACACTGGCCCAAATTTCCTGTATGAACCAAAAGAAGAATGGCCCGAGGATATTCTACATACAGAAGCTACATCCGTGGAGCTAAGACACATCCATCTTCATCAAGAAAGGCCATTCCATAAACTTATCTATATAAATCATTTTAGCAAATGGAGAAAGCTTCTTCGGAGTATGGCTCAGGTGTATCGATTCCTCCGGGTTTACCTGAAATACAAGAGTGGAGAAACAGTTGTGAAGCGTTTACTTCAAGATGACTTTGAAAAATTCAGAAAATTATTTATATAGGATGTGTCAACGCGATGTTTTTGCCGAAGAAATCTCTACTATCAATCATGTTAATAACAATGTCGATCCAATACCTAAAATAGAAAAAAACAGCGCCCTATACAAGCTTTCGCCGTATTTAGACGACAATTCGGTTCTGAGAGTATTCGGGCGAATTGACGCAGCAACAAGAGTCCCCTTTTGCACAAAAAGGCCAATTATATTGCCAAAGCACCATTATATCACCCGAGTGATCATTTCAGAATATCACGAGCGATATTGCCACCAAAATAACGAAACAGTTGTTAACGAGCTGCGCTAAAGGTTTAACATCGCCACACTTCGCGTCCTCCTTAAGTCCATCCGGAAGAACTGCCAAAAATGCAAACTAAAAAACTGCTCCAAATCCACCGCTCATGGGTAACTTACCTAAAGGAAGGCTGCGACCATTTACTAAACCTTTCTCATACATAGAAATTGACTACTTTGGACCTCTACACGTCAAAGTAGGTAGACACAGAAAAACGATGGAGCGTTCTCATAACGTGTCTCACGGTGCGTGCCGTGCATATTGAGATAGCTTGCTCACTATCAGCAGACTTCTGTATTATGGCACTAAAACGATTCATTGCTCGAAGGGGCTGGCCCCTAGAAATATACAGCGACAATGGCACAAATTTTCGGGGAGCTAGTCAGGAATTGAAGGACGCGATGCAGAGTTTATAAATAGACAAGATGGCTGAAAGTTTCACTGGACCCAATGTCAAGTGGCACTTCAATCCTCCGTTGGCTCCCCATATGGGAGGTAGCTGGGAGAGGCTTATTCGGTCGGTAAAAAAAACACTTAGTTACGTTTCTCCTATGAGAAACCCATCTGAAGAGTTATTACGTACTATGCTTTCTGAGGTAGAGAGAATCCCTAATTCCCGTCCCCTTACTTACGTTCCTCTAGATGGTGGTGATGATGAAGCACTAACGCCAAACCATTTTCTACTCGGATCATCGAGCGGTGAGAAGTTAGCAGGATCAACGTATAACGAAGCGGTACTACGAAAAAATTGGTTGACCAGTGAACAATACGCGAATCATTTCTGGAAACGCTGGGTCACAGAATACTTGCCTGACCTTACCAGACGCACTAAGTGGTACTCTTCAACTAGGTCTATTCAGGAAGGAGACGTGGTCATCGTAACGGATCCAAAGGTATTATCCTCAAGGTACTACCTGGCAGGGATGGTGTAGTCAGAAGAGCAATCGTGAAAACAAAAACTTGCACTTACACCAGGCTTGCTGCAAAAATAGCCGTTCTGGACGTTGGCGGTACTCAAGTAGATGATAAGCCAGTTCAAGGAACCAGCTTACCAGGGGGGAGTGTTGCCGAGGATGGCAATACCGCAAAATAACGAGTGGGTGTCATCGGTCTGACAGCAAAGGAAGTCGGCCCCACCATCTTGATGTTACCTCTTTCTCTTTTTTTGCCATTATCTGTCAAGCACCACGTTGCTAAAAAGACACCCATAAAACGTAACCTGGATAGCAGAATAAAATAAATTTGTATAAAGTGAAATTATTGTTGTAATTAGAAGTAGTGACAAGAAGCACTAAAAGTAAGTTAAGAAAAATAAATAAAAAAAAATACCTGAATTGTATAATAACTTGCAGGACATTAAAGCCCGTCGGGCAGAAAGTGAAGTCAAATTTTGGTTTTCCTTTTGTCTTCATCACGCCACCCGGGCTCAAGATTGAGCTGCAAGGATACAACAATGGTATAAAAGGTTCTGATGGTTAATTTGAAAACTGTGAATAATTATTTGACCAATTGTGTATAACAGTTATAAATTTCAAGGTGGAAAGTTATTTAAATGTCAAGATTTTGGCAACTATATGTTAGGACTCAGGGACACTTCTGTAATTGAATAAAAAAAAAAATTTTAATGAAGCGATGACGTAAATGAGGCGAGTTTTTCAGCATTTTGAAGACCGTCTGGCAGCCTTAAGGACCCGTCAAAAACGTCTGGCATTATATGAAAATATTTTCTGGGTGTGAATACTGCCCAGAAAACAACGTGCAACGATGACGTAATTGATCACTTTTTTTCAACATATTTGCGGCACTGTCAAATGCGTTCGAAATATCCAGCACAACGATTTTTGTTTCACCAGAGTGGTGCAAAGATTGGCTCCACATTTCGGTAAGATAAGTCATCAAATAACCAGTGGACCTGCTGCTACGAAAACCGTATTGCCGGTTATTGAGAAGCTTTCGTGATTCCAGATATTTCATGAGCTCTTCAGAATTATAGGGGCTATACCATCTTTTTTTTGTTGGCATCTTCTAAAAATGCAGTAACCCTTGCTACCAACATGCACGATTCGCAAGCCCGAATAATCGATGCCAGGAATGCGCCTACGCTACGTACTAATCCACACCCAACACACTTCAACCACTATCCCCACGGGTATTACTTCGCGGGGCTGGTTAGCATTCAAGCTATTCGTGTTGTGTCAGCTGTTTCTGGTGTTTCTGCGGTCCCTAAGGCTTCTACTGATACTTTTTTTGCCTTTCAATTCTCCGTTGCTTGTTTTGTAGGATGGTTATAAAAGCTGTTTTTTATTATCAGCTATGATCCATATAGATCATCGATTTACATGCAATTACAACAACAGGATATGATCCTGCTTCTCATCGAGATCACGAATAATGATCTGAAAATTATTTCCACTATTTCCCACTAGATGGCTTGTTTTATTTTTAAGTGTTGGTGTGCCTGTAAACGATAGCCACACAACCACGTTGCCAGACTAAAAAATGGAACACAAAAAATTAATTGATTGTTTCGCATTCGAATTCCAAGTATTTTTTTTTTCGTTTTTTAAAGGTATATGCAGACCAGCCAAACACTTGATAAACAATTAAATACCTACATATTTCATAAATATTTCTTAAACATTTATTAAACAAAACAATTTTTATGAAATGTTTATGAAATGTTTTGCTGGTTTGAATCTGGACAGCAACAAAAACATTTATGAAATGTTTCACAGTTTCCCTATCGTGATGGGAAATAATTTTTGTTTTACAAGTTTCCCTGCAGAAAGTGAGTGCTGTTTTTCGATTATTTTTTTTTTTGTAAATAAAATACAAATGTCAAGAAAAGCTTGGGATACCTAATGAGAAACTGATGAATGAATCAATTATTTAAAATAAATCGCGTGTCGCGTGATTCCCGAGACCAAAATTACAATAATAATAACTTTACTCGCTGCTAATTATAATCCTACCACATATTTTTCTTCTTATCCAAAAAAGAATGAAATTGAAATATTTCATAAACATTTAATAAATAAATTTCAGAATTTTTTTACAAATGTTTATGAAATGTGTCCGATTTGCTTCATAAACATTTTTGGAATGTTTGGCTGGTCTGGACACACCTTAATATGCCAAGATAAACTCAAGTGCTAGCTGCAAAATATTGTTCATGTGTTGCATAAGTGGCTCTGCCTGAGACACTGTAGCCTTCCATCCTCTGCGATCCCGGGCACGCTGCTTCCAGTTATCCAGACCAAGCGCAGAACGGTTTGAGACGTTCACACAGTACGTTGGATAGGATCTTGTATGCGACATTGAGCAGGGATATGCCCCGATAGTTCTTGCAAAACATAGGATCGCCTTTTTTGTAGATGAGGCATATGGAGCTGATAGTCCAGTTATCGGGCATACTTTCTTCCAACCATACTTGGTTGATGATTTGGTGCATGCGCCCTACCCAAATATCACCAAAGTATTTGAAGAGCTCCGCTGGTAAACCATCAGAGCCGGCGGCCTTGTTGTTCTTAAGCTGGAAGTGCTGCTAAAACACATCTACTATGCCCTGCGCTTCGGTGACTATGCTTCCATCACTGTTTCGAAAAGCCTGCGTTCCGGGCTTGAAGCCAGCTGCCAGTTGCTTGGCTTTCTTTCAGAATTTCCGGATGTTGCTTCGATCGCGGGACTCTTCGATCTTCTTGAGCTGGGAGACTGCGTAGGCCCTCTTCTTTCTACGCAGAATTTTCTTCTCCTCCCTCCTCCTGGCTCGATACTCTTCCTGCGCTGCCCTTGTTTTGCGCTGCAGCGCCTTCATATGTGCAGCTTCTGTCACCTTTTTCCTGCGTACGCATTCATCATCATACCAAGGGCTCTTTCTCTGGGGTGGCTGGTACCCTAAATTGGTTTAGGCTACCTCTTTGATGATGTCGCGATACTGGGACCACTGGGTGTTGGCATCTGTAGTAGATGAATACACTACGGAGAATTTCTTACTCAGACGCTCTTTGTAGACTCTGGCTACTCCAGGTGAGCTAAGGCGTCCAAAGTCGAATTTCTTCTTCTGAGCTGAACGCAGCTTCTTCTCGTTGGATAGTCGAGCTCTGAACTTAGCCGCAACAAGAAAATGATCAGAGTCGACGTTTGCCCCGCGGAATGTGTGCACGTTGAGGATGTTGGATGCGTGCCTCGCGTCGATTAGCACATGGTCGATTTGGTTGGCGGTTCGACCGTCTGGAGAGCGCCAGGTTGCTGTGTGGATCCTTAGTCTTGGAAACCTAGTGCTACTTATCACCGTATTACGAGCTGCCGCGAAGTCAGTTAGTCGGTAACCGTTGTCTGTGGTCGTTTCGTGGATTCTGTGCTTACCAACTAACCCGCCAAAGATGTCTTCCTTTCCGATTTTAGCATTGAAGTCCCCGAGCACAACTTTGACATCGTACTCCGCACAGGCTCCATCCAGGAGGTCATAAAACTCCTCCTTGATAGGGTCTTCAGCATCGTCGGTAGGGGCGTGTGCACATATTAATCTTAAGTTTTTGAGTAGCACCTGGGGTGTACAGCGTTCGCACGTTCCAGGTACATACTCTTAAATCGGTGTCCGTAGACGTCCCGGGTCTGGTCGCCGTTTGAGGGAAATCGTTGCCCGAGGCTTCTCGTTTCTCTCTTCTAAAAACTAGTGTTTTTTTACATGGTCGGGGAGTTACCACGACGGCACAACCCCCAAACTGGAGGGCCAGGACCTTGAGTCTAGGACAGCAGGCCGGTTATTCCGGTGCCAGCAACCCACTTTGGGATGTGAGCGCTGCCGTTGGCCCATTAGAGGGTTCATCCGCCACCAACTCTTCTCCAACAGCCTGGCTCGGCATTGGAAATCGCTATAGACCTGGTATCCGAATATGTCGGAGCAGCTTTATATGCACTAAATAGTTCGGCCTGACCGGAACTGTAGATGCCTGCGTTTTTTCCATCTAGGGAACTCATCCGCTGCCGTATTGTACCAGAGGAGGTGCCTTAGTGAAAAATCAACACTCCTCCCCCCTCTCTCGTCTGCTGCCACCAACGACCTTCCAAAGGGGTTGGTTACCCAATCTCCAATCGAGGTACTAGGCACCCACCAGTCACCAACGTGGAGGTGAGAGTAGGAGTTGATAGTGAGAGGCTAAGGTGCGAACGCTTGTGTTCTCATGACATCGCATCACTACCTTTTAACGAGCAACTGTGTGGGTATCCCTCACTAACTCTCCACTTTACGGTTCTCAGAATAGAACTACTCACAAGGGTAATGTCGATGATAGAGCCCAGCCTTCCTGTACGTATTTACTCGGCCCTTGTTGGCGATACTTATCGATAGGGGAGCGAATGTACATCAAGCTGGATCAGGCATAGCAGCTGTAGAAATGGATTCCATTTATTTTCGCCCGTACGAAGCCTTCGTTGTGTCTTCGAAAGCAAAGCGTCCGCAAATCCGTATTGCCACTTGTTTAGCCTTATAGCGGATCCAGTTATTGTTCTCGTCATGACTTTTATAGCGTTCACTAATCATGATGACGTCCGCCCTTTTGTCCTTGGCCCTTTGTGCTAGGATGTCCTGGGCTGTTCTACAGTGATTAAGGTTCATCTGTAGTATCTTCATGGTCTTTTGCTAATGATAGCTCTCCAAAAAACTGCGCAGTTTTCCTGCGGCTTCTGCGGGGAGTCAGCTTGTTGCAGTTTGAGTTCCTCCATAATCCTTCCGCAGGGACAAAACGCCTGCTTGTTAAAGTGTCACTACAAACTGGGATTTGATAGCATCGGCTATGTCGTCCACGGCAGTGACCTCATCGATGTCTTTGATCTCTAGGATAGTGTGGTTTGTAAGTGACCTTACATTTGCTTGATCAGCTAGTGTTAAAGTGTCACTACAAACTAGGATTTGATAGCATCGGCTATGTCGTCCACGGCAGGGACCTCATCGATGTCTTTGATCTCTAGGACAGTGTGGTGTGTAAGTGACCTTACATTCGCTTGATCAGCTAGTGTTGCACTCAAGACTCCTTTGAACTCCGAGGTCTTAATACCCGTCTCCTTGAGTTGTATTAGGAGATCTCCCGTTTGTGTCCTTCTAATTCTTGAAACCGCCTTTCCCACTGTTTCCAATTTTGGGTCTGCCTTTACCTTGCGCAGGATTTTCGCATATGAGAGGATCCCCGTAGCTTTGATGACGATAGCGTCAGGTCTAGCTGTTTATTTTTGTTAACGCTCCTTTTGCTGGCATTTTGCCATTCTACCTCTCCTTCCGCCTGTTCCTTGTTAATGCCTGATGCATTTTTCTTTTGTTTGTCCCTGGATACTGGAGTCTCAGCGCCAGTTTTTCCATCTTTCTCCTTGGTTATAAATTGTTCCGACGAATCACTTCCCTGATACTTTCAATAGAGTCTCTCATCGGTTGCTGGATCGAGCGTCTTTTACCATCTTCCAGCATTTCCACCTGCCCTCGTATTTGCTCACCTAGCTTGTGGACATCAGATTGCTGGCCGGTTGTTTCGGCCGCTCGAATGCTTCTTTGCGGTACTGGTGACCGCAGCATCCTTGATCCTACTTGGAAGGGATTATCAATGTTCTCTTCTCTTAGTTCCCCAGTGTTTTTGTTTATGTTTCCGCAAGATTTCACTCTTGCTTACTCAGGTAACAGAATACTACAAACGTCAGCCCTCGTAGCAATCGTTCCAATTCGTTTGCCAGTATGCCATAATTAATTACTAGGCTTGGTCTTAATAATTTATGATAATTTTCTACAATGTATAAGTATATGTAAGCGCAGTCAGTTCCGGGTTAGGGAAACTGCACAGATTCACGGTGTGGCGGGTGCCGCTGTATCTCGCCATTTGTTTCGAGCTTTATCTCTCGTTGTCACCTTATGAGGTGGGAAGCACTTACTTGGAAGACGGTGCTTGCTCGTCTAGTCGTAGAGAGTTCATAGATGTTCCTTTGACCTTTTCAGCAATGCCCTCCTTCTCCGCACCTCTGGTTGAGGACTGCTTATTGGCTATTCGCAGTTAACCTCCATCTCCGTTTACGATGCTCTATTGCTTTTATATCCTCAGCATCGTGAATGCTTCAGCATGTTTGGCTTAACGCTTTGACGCCTTGCCCTTGGGATACGAGTGGATTTTAGTCGCCTCTTACGACAGGCATGCCTTATCTTATATCTATTCTAACCCCGAGCCTGTAGGGGCTATACCATCTGGACCAGCGGATTTGTGCCAGTGCGAACATGTGTTTGTCCCATAGAGTCCTCTACGCCCTGTACCACAGGTGGATACATAACGCAATGTGGAATATGAGAGCTCGCAGCGAATTGCTCAGCCTGCAGATTTGCTTTATCTAAAGAGCTGGCAGCTGGAGTATTATTGAAAACGAGTGTAGGGATTTTCGTCTTGGGGGAGTTCCTAATGTTTTTCACGAACGACCAACCACTGGACAATGGACTATTTTTTGCCGCAACTTTTAATCGTGAAAAAACTTTGCACGTCGTAACTTTTTCCGCTTTTCTTCGGTTGGATTTGTCTTTAAGCCCGAAAACTCAACTCTCTCAACCGGAAAGCCTCCTTGCAGCTCAAGTCGCACCAAGCATTCTCCTTTGGTTTGATACATTTTGTTGTTTTGGCAATAAAGGATCTCATACCCAGGAGAATGATGTTAGTTATCATTTCAGCAGCGGCATCTATGTCACTATCATAAAAGCATAGTGACTAGTTAAAGTTCCTAAAAAAAGAAGTTGAGGCCGTCCCAATTGGCTTTCTTCGAATGCCGTACAGTTTTTTTAGGTGCTGGTTCTTTAACTTAGACAGTTCATCGAACTCGTTAAATGTTGATGAACAGTCAATGCTTGGACTTTTGTATATGAAACAAGAATGCATTAACTGCTTACAGACATTGAATTTTAACCATTTGTAATTAAATTCTGGAATGAAGCTATGGTTAAACTATGATGGAACTTCGTAAGCTATGTCATCACGAGCATAATTGGCGAGCCCGTAATGAAAATAGAATAGTGGCACCAAGCGATACCCAGGCAGATCAAAATCAGAAGAATTTGGATCTACCTGGGTCTCGCTTAATGTCAGAACAGCTGGTCTGAACTGGAAAACATGCACATATGCAGCGAAGAGATTCTTTCTCAAGCCTTGAATGTTGCAAAAATACACCCCGGAATTCAACCCCCATCACAATAGACCAAAATCAAAAACACAACTCAGCGCAACTTAGATGAGCTGCTACGTAAAAATCAACAAAACAATCCGTCACAGGTGTTATGCCCATGCAACAGAGTGAATCAGTTGTCCGGCAAGACATGCATTTACAACCCGCTATTCATTAGATGTTGTGGTTAGCCGAAATGATAACCACACCGCACAGCAGCGACCGAAAGCATGTATCGGCGAAAGGAGGAACAGAGGAAAATAGGAAAACTGAAAACGGGAAGAACAAAGGTCACTCGTGTGTGATTATTATTTTTTTTTAATTATTGACGCTTCACTGAACACAGCACTATTGATATGATGTTTAATTATTATTGATATTAGTATATAATTTGTTTGTGATTCGATATTAATATTAAGAGTTGAATTAGTTAATCGTTTTTATTTTTTGTAGATTTGTTATTGCTATTGTTATTTGTTTTTAAGAGTGATGCACTCTGACGACGAAGTTTCAGTATCGCGTGCGCGCCAAAAATATCGTCAACGTGTTTGGTGCTAGAATTTGTTGTCGTATTAAAAATAATAGTTGTTAGTTAGTAGAGGCAAAAAATTGATATTATTTAAAATTGTGGTTTCGGTATTTTTGTGTGGTTTTATATTGTGTCCCAACATCGCATTGTGCTCCTTATTGCCAGATGTGTTTGAATGTTAACGAACAGAGAAATCACATCACGGGAGACCAGAAACTCGCCTTTTTCATTAAGCTTTAAAACGTTTTGTATATCGTATTGCCGGAAAGTATGTGCTTAAGGATGCATCCGGTTTGTGAATTTTCGATAGCACATAATATTCGTGGTGCGGATGCTGCGGAACAATATACTTTTATCACCTTTTTAAAGGAAAATGCATTGACCGTACCAGAAATTTAAATGGACTACCAACCTATCCATCTTTGTTTAGACCTGAAACGGAGAAAATTAAAACGAAGAATTTTTTCTTGGGAAAAAAAGACTAGCTCTGAAAAAACCCATATCTTTATTGGCTGGCTGACTTGTGATAACTAACTACTTTTTATAGGTACAGTCGTACGCGCAGTAGTAAGACCATACAATACAGATGTATTGGTATAAAAATATATTAACTTATATACATTGAATTAAGCTCGTATGTGTAGCAAACGATACAGTGCCGCCGAAAACGAACGTTTTCCTCTAGGTTCCCTTAGGTATACTCTGTTGTCGTCTTGGTTACTTCTGGCTCTTATCATCTGATGTGTCAACTGGCAGGATACAAATTTTCTGCACTGGTCTGGCTAGCTGTCCACTTTCTGTTTGAATTATCACTGACCTGACTAAATTATCCTTGCTTCGGATAAGCTGGCACACTCTTCCCATCGACCACTGTGCTGGCGGAAAATTTTCACTTTTAATCAATACTAGCTGTCCAACTTGCAAACCTTCTCTTTCTCTTCTCCACTTCTTCCTCTCTTGCAATGTCACAAGATACTCTTCGCGCCATCTCTTCCAGAAATGATGTAGCATCCCTTGCCTTTCTCTCCACAACTTGACGCTTTTTGTATTAGACTGTTCCACTATCGTGATTGGTATTGGTAACACTATAGGTTCACCAACTAGAAAATGAGCTGGCGTTAAAGCTTGCGTATCTGCTGGATCATCACTCAATGGATTTAGTGGACGTGAATTTAATATGCCCTCTATTCCGATAAGTAGTGTTAAAAACTGTTCATGTTCTAGCGCACCCTGTCCAACTATCCTTTTCAAATGATATTTCATCGATTTGACTGCTGCTTCATTAATGCCACCTTGGTGAGGGGCTGCTGGCACCATAAACTTCCATTCAGTCCCTCTCAGACTTAGACTGCTGAATGCGTCACTCACTTTCCACTCTTCGAAAGCTCGCTTGATTTCCCTTGCAGCGACGACAAAGGATGTACCATTATCACTGTACATTCTCTCACATCTGCCACGTCTGCTAAGGAATCTTTCATAACAAGCAAGGAAGGACACTGATGTCAAATCGCCTATAACGTCGAATTGCCACCCAAAATTTTTTCCTGATAACTTGCCTTCCTTGTCTATCCAATAGTTTAAGCGTGAATGGTCCTGCATAATCAACACGCGTATGCAGGAACGGCATTCCCACTTGGACCCTGTCTGCTGGCAGTTCTGACATCAGTTGCTGTTCCAAACGATAATTGTATCGTACACAAGTCACGCATTTATGTAAAAAGTTCCTCAGCTCATTTCGTAGCTTCGGAATCCAAAATCGCTGGCGGATAAACTGCATCATCACTTGCACCCCTCCATGCTTTGTCATTCGATGTGCATTATCAATTACTAGTCATGCTAACCGCGGCCCATTGGGTATTATTGCTAGGTGGCGCATTTCAAACTCGCCATCTGCTCTGTGAAGGCGTCAGCCAACACGTAAAATACCATCACTATCGACCACGGGTCAATTTTGCTGGCCTCGGGTAGCTGTCCCTTTCACACCTTTCACACCTTTGCAGTGAAACAGATGTAGATTCACCCCTTCGCTGTCTCTTCTTTCGCCGCTTCGATCTTAGAGTATTTACAAAACGAAATACATATCCGAGGATGCCCAACGCCTTTTCCAGGCTGCCGGCATACTCGGCAATTGGAACTGTCGCTTGCTGGCTCGGCATCCAGATGCTGAGACTTTCCAAGACATTCGTCACTACACAAACATTCATTTCTTCTGATGCATCCGCTGGCACTTGCTTCGCTATCGGATTCACAGGCCATTCACGTTCCGCTGAAGACAGCCATGCTGGCCCGTTCAACCATAACTTACTATGTATCAACTCTGGCATTACTCCTTGACTCAATAAGTCAGCTGGATTGTCCTTTGTACCAACATGTCGCCATTTATTCACGTCGGTATTTGTTTGTATGGCTGACACACGGTTAGCTACAAAAGTTTTCATAGTGCATGGGAGCTTCTGCATCCAATGCATCGTTACCATGGAATCAGTACATAATACGTAGTCGGCGTCCGTCCATTTCATTGCTGCTAGCAATTCGACTAGTAGACGGCTCAGTAACTCAGCCGCCGCAAGTTCCAAACATGGTATCGTTACTGTCTTTAGCGGTGCAACTCTTGTTTTTGCTGCAACCAACTTGCTCGTTATCTGTCCATTGCTCTACTCGTACATATATTACAGCACCATATGCTGTCATCGAAGCATCCGAAAAGCCATGAATTTGAATCTTCCCTTTTTCACCTGTCCCTAACCATCTATCTATTCGAAACTGTTGCAGATATCGAATCTCGTTCCAAAGCACATTCCATCTAACCCTGATTTCGACTGGCACCTCCTCGTCCCATTGAAGACCCAATCGCCATACATCCTGAATTAAAATCTTTCGCAATACTCTCACTGGCGCAATATATCCATTTGGGTCGTATAATTGGGCTACACAGCTCAATATTTTTCGTTTCGTAATCTCTCCAGCTAACTCTTGTGTTTTGACTACGAAAGAGAATTGATCTGCATCCACTAGATAGATAGATAAAATTTATTTCTTTAAATTCAATACAAAATACAAGTTTCGATATAAGAAATATTATTATAAGTGCTTTCTTTAAGTATAGAATTTAAGAAATATAGAGACATTCTATATTTTGTGCACTGAGTGCAAAAAATAGTGTTGAATGTCACTTCAAAGAACTATTTCAAATTTCATAAATTTAGTTTTGGGTGGGGTGACCCTAAACATTAAGCAAAAGGATGTAATAGAAAAAAAAAAATTTTTTTAGCACAACCAGAATCTAAAAAATTAAGAAATGGAGTAAGAACTTAAACTCAAACGGCCTTACTAATAATCAAACATTAATGTCGACGATTAGCTGGTTGCCAGCTTTAGTAAAAATGCACAGCATTAGTGAAACGGTACCAATAAACAATTAGACCTCAACATTTGCTAGTGCGACAACTTTCTTAGAAACTATTACATGTTTTGTCATCGCAGAATTAAAATTTCATAATTTGTTTTCGTGAAAAACAAGGTCAATGGTTTATTTCACAACGAGGATTTTATTCTAAAAAAAGGAATATTTAAATTGCAAATTAATTTGCCCAACAGATTTCTTTTAAAGGCTTTTTGAAGCTTATTATAAGCAAAAAAACAAAACAGAAAATAGGAAATGCACAACATATCCGCTGATCTGTCAAATATCGCATGCAAATCAGTAATGCCCTATTGTTCGATCGGACACAATTTTCGGTACTTTTTATAGTACGCTTTCTTGTTTTCTAATACCTACTTCACGATTGATTTATGAGTGAGTTTGTGTCCTATATTTTAAATTATTCAATAAACGGAACACAGTTTATTAGAATGCTTTCATTTATTCGTTGGCCGATAATGCAAATCAAAACTTATTGGTAGTCTAAAGATCACATTTAGATCGTTAGCAAGTGAATATATTCATTTCCGTTTGAAAAACAGTGTTTACTTGCTAAAGTATTATGGAGGTGTGAAAATAAACACAATTTGATCTTTTAAAAATTGCATAGCTTAGGTATATTACCTAATTCGGGAAAAAAATATAAAGCCATGGACATTCTTCTACACGAATGCTGTCATGTTTTCTCCTAGATGAATTCGCACCAAGTAATACAGAACTTTGTATATCTTAAATTCGCACATACTACCTGGTATTCCTCCAGCAGTTCCCAAATTTATTATTTCGCGTGGATTTTGCTGAATGCTGACATTTCTTCTATCTATATTTTTCGCTAAGTGAACCTTTTTACAACAACCATTTCCACACCAATATTTAAGATATTCATCCAAAATCTACCTGGCGCCTAAGGTACTGAGAATAGTAAAAAAGAAGGTATTCAGGTATAACCTGTCCAATATTAAATGACCAGATCAAATCAATATATCAATCAAAATATTCGAAGTACATATTTTAACCCAAATATTAATAAACACTGCGTAAAAGTTATCAACTCGTTATTCAGCAGTTACGTAAAATTTTTGTATGCTATCTGATGCGTACTAGGTAACTTCCTTGTGCACATTTTCGTTTATTAATACGGGGGTAAGTGTTTAGAAATAAAACAAAAATGCATTATTTTTCAATTTTGTGCATACATATGTACAAATTTTGTGTTTGCTAGACTGAAAAACCACTTGCATTGTTGTATCCTACGAATAAAATTAGAAAACATTTACAATTTACTAAAATTAGTTTATAATTATAAACGTTCGGGCCGAACAACAGCGTATGTATATTTGCTCCTATAACGAAATTCCATACCATCATTTAGGAGGGTTGGGCAACACTACTCTGCAAAATGACATTTCGGGAGGATTTATTTAGCTAATGCCCGAGATAAACATGGGTTTCTGAACATTAACATTTAACCCTACAGTAAGCGATATTCTGGCAACTATATTTGTTTATTGGTAAAGGGATTTTGGAAAGTGTGGGGTCTTTGCATAAACTGCCAGACTTAAGTTGATTATTGGTAAGGCCGAAATAGAATAAAAGAAGCAAATTACTTTAAAGAAATTCAAAGAAATTCAAACCTAAGTGCAAAAATTAATACTTACATGTCTGAGAGTAGAGATTCTAAAACAAAGCAAATCATCAACAAAAACTAATTTTATTTAAACAACAAACAGTTTTAAAATTTGTTTCCAATTTCATTCATCAATCCAGCTTCCACTTCAAGTAAGTTGAATGAAATTGGAAACAAATTTTAAAGCTCTTTGTTGCATAAAAAAAAATAGTTTTTGTTTAATTTTTGATTTACTGTTCCACTTTAAAAAAAAAGAAATTTAAATTTAAATTTCATACCGACATGGGTATGAACAAGCGGAGAATGTAGTGTACTGTGTAGTTGTCATGATTCGTGTTTGAACATGCACAACGCAGCCAGTAACATAAACGGCCTTACCAATAATCAACTTTAGTCTGGCAGTTTATGCAGACCCCACACTTTCCAAAATCCCTTTACCAATAAACAAATATAGTTGCCAGAATATCGCTAACTGTAGGGTTAAATGTTAATGTTCAGAATCCCATGTTTATCTGGGGCATTAGCTAAATAAATCCTTCCGAAATGTCATTTTGAAGAGGAGTGTTGCCCAACTATCCTAATGGATGGTATGGAATTTCGTAATAGGAGCAAATTTACATACGCTGTTGTTCAGCCTGACCGTTTATAATTATAAACAAATTTTAGTAAATTGTTAATATTTTCTGATTTGGAATACAACAATGCAAGTGGTTTTCAAGTCCAGCAAACACAAATTTGTATAAATGTATGCACAAAATTGAAAAATACCTAATGCACTTTTGTTTTATTTCTAAACACTTACCCCCGTATTAATAAACAAAAATGTGAACAAGTAAGTTAGCTAGTAGGCATCAGATTACATACAAAAATTTGACGTAACTGCTGAATAACGAGTTGATAACTTTTACGCAGCGTTTATTAACATGTGGGTTAAAATATGTACTTCGAATATTTTGATTAAAAGAAATGGTTAGTGCTTTTCTCTGCTTTATTTTGTTTAACCGCTAGTGCTTGCTTTATGATTGATTTTCATTTTAGTTTGTAACGAATGCATGCTAAGAAAAAAATAAATTTGATATAAGTTTGCGATCTTTCCAAGAATTTCTTGAGAGTAGTCGCTAAGAGAATAAAATATCTGTTCATTTAATATTGGACTGAATACTTTTTTTTTTATAATTCTCAGTACCTTAGGCGGCAGGTAGATTTTGGATGAAGATCTCAAATATTGGTCTGGAAATGGTTGTTGTGAAAAGGTTTATTTCGCGGAAAATATAGATAGAAGAATTGTCAGCATTTAGCAAAATCCATGCGAAATAACAAATTTGGGAACTGCTGGAGGAATATCAGGTAGTATGTGCGAATTTAAGGTATACAAAGTTCTGTATTACTTAGTGCGAATTCATCTAGGAGAACACATGACAGTTTATGTATATGTAGAAGAATGTCCAAGGCTTTATATTTTTTTTCCGAATTAAGTAATAAAGCTATGCAATTTTTAGAAGATCAAATTGTATTTATATTCACACCTTCATATACTTTTGCAAGTACTGTTTTGCAAACGGAAATGAATAAGCAGGTTATTATTTCTTTCGAAAATATTCATTTGCTAACGATCTAAATGTGATCTTTAGACTACCAATAAGTTTTGATTTACATTATCAGCCAACGAATAAATCAAAGCATTCTAATAAACTGTGTTCCGTTTATTGTATAATTTAAAAGAGACCTTATTACGACACAAATTCACTCATAAATCAATCGTGAAGTATTAGAAAACAAAGGAAAGCGTACTATAAAAAGTACCGAAAATTGTGTGCGATCGAACAATAAGGCATTACTGATTTGCATACGATATTTGACAGATCAGCGGATATTTTGTGCATTTACTATTTTCTGTTTTGTTTTTTGCTTGTAATAAGCTTCAAAAAGCATTTAAAAGAAATCTGCTGGGCAAATTAATTTGCAATTTAAATATTCCTTTTTTTAGAATAAAATCCTCGTTATGAAATAAACCATTGACCTTGTTTTTTACGAAAACAAATTATGAAATTTGAATTCTGCGATGACAAAAAATGTAATAGTTTCTAAGAAAGTTGTCGCACTAGCAAATGTGGAGGTCTAATTGTTTATTGGTACCGTTTTACTAATGCTGTACATTTTTACTAAAGCTGGCAACCAGCTAATCGTCGACATTAGTGTTTAATTATTAGTAAGGCCGAAAGTGTACACACAACCGAAGTGTGTAAGCAAGAGTTATTTTTTTTTTTTCTTGTGATTTCTTTTGCACAAACACAAGGGCAAGTTGTATAGTATGGCATGCGCATGTCAAAGTAGGTAGGAAGATAGTGCTTACAGCGGAAAGTTCGAATATTCACAAGAGATGAAATTGGAGAAATAATGAAAATAAGTGCGAGTGGGAAAGTGTGCCAGCATGGATAGTGAAGCAAATCGAAAGAGCACTAGCTGACCCGGCGAACTTCGTTCAGCCCAAATTCGTTAATGAAATGAATATAATCATGCTTATTTTAAGATTCGAACGAATAGTCAATTCTAATGAATGTCTCTATTCGTTCGAATGAACTTTGAATGAATTCAACTTTCGAAATCAGCGGTTGGACATTTTTATTTTATATGGAGTGAACATACTTTTGTTTTTTTATATAGGCTCTTTTTTCATTGTTTTATTAAAACTATATAAATATTAAACATTTTAACTACTTATTGAGAAATATATGTAGGGTGATTTTTTAGCTGGTTGGGTTTTGGCAACACTGGTTTTGACAGATGACGTCTGACTAGTACCTTGTGTCACTGTCAAACAGCTTCAGTTTGGTTTGCAATTTAACCATGGATCGTCTTACAAATGAACAACGCTTGCAAATTATTGAATTTTACTATCAAAATTCGTGCTCGGTTCGAAATGTTCATCGCGCGCTGCTTCCATTTTATGATCGGCATTCTCGACCTTCTGAGCAGTCTATTCGGAAGAATATTCGGGCCGGTCAATTGGCCGCCTAGATCGTGCGATTTGACACCATTAGATTATTTTTTGTGGGGGTATGCCAAGGCTAATGTGTATAGGGACAAGCCCGCTTCGATTGACGCACTGGAAGCCAACATCCATGCATTCATTCGTGAGATACCGGCCGATATGTGTGAAAGAGTATGCCAAAATTGGACTCAGCGGATGGGCTACCTGAGACGCAGCCGCGGTCAACATTTGCATGAAATTATCTTTAAACATTAAATTGCAACGTTCAAACTATCGATTCAAATAAATATTTCATTCATTTTTTCGAATTTTTTGTGTTTTTTTTTAAAAAAAGTTCTAAACCTCTTAAAAAATCACCCTTTATAAGTAGAAGTCTTATCTCAAATGGGACCAGGCTTACTACTTACTTATTTTTTTTTGATACAGTTTTTCTGTAAACAATCGGTGACAAATACCAGCAGACATGGCGATTATTTTGTTTATGGATGAAAGGAGAAAAAATTTCATACATAAGGATGCCTCAAATCCATTTCCGAAAAAAAAAAATCCCTCAAGAAAATATGGAAAAACAACAATTATCACTGTTTAGCGTTAGGAAAATACAGACGAATACAAAAACGACATTTGTTGCGAACGATTAGAAAATAAAATTACACTCAACATTGGAATGCAAAATTAACTTTTAATTGATAGAATGAACTTCCTATCTGTTCGAAAGTCAAAATACAGATTCTTCAAATTCGACACACTTTCGAAAGAATCGAATCTCAAAATAAGCATGAAATAATTCCGAGTATGCACATACTATAAATAAATAGTTGGCGCAACAGATCCGTAGGGACCTAAGGCCCACTTTCTCACAACCATTAGTCTTGTGCAAGTTTTTCATTTTTGGGACGGAAGGAAGGGAAGTACAATTCTATACCAAACAGCCAATTGAGAAGCTATTTCACGACAATTATACTCTCGGATGTTTGTCAGACATTTGCGAGATGTGGAGCAGTAAAAAAAAAATTTTAATTTGGAATTTAGTTTTTTCGAAATTCGAACCTTCGACCCTTCGCTTAGTAGTCCAACACACTAACCACTAAGCCACTGCGCCGACATACTGCTTCATGTAATTCGGTCAATTCAATGTTTCATTTGAAATGCCTGATGCCCAAATTACCATAAATGTCGACATAATTATCTCGTATTATATTCGTCGCTCCAAAAGATGTCATTTGGAAGTATGAATTGTACATTTGAATGTTATCCAAAAAAATGTTTTGATTCTCGTGTTATGCCAGAAAGTAATGATCGTAATGGTTCAGATGGATATTGTAATTCTGTCAATAGAACATCCCCAGAAGCACAACACATTCCAGAAGTTTTATTTAAAAATTTTAATACATTACAATATTGATATATTTGTTCATTGCGCCAATAACCACAAATTTGTGCAAACTATAATCAATGGCACTATTATATCGAAGTCCAGAACCATTTAAAACAACATTAACATTGATTTGTTCAGCTCGTTGCTGTCTTTGTTGATTGATTTTGGCTATCATTTGATCTATTTTGCGTTCTACACGACCGACTACCAATATCACTTCTTCGCTGAGGTGGCATTTTTGATACAAACTAAAAGAAAAAATTAAATTATAAGAAATCAAATTATCTTATCTTCAATCTTGAAAAAAAGTATTTTGACAAAATAAAAATTGATTTCTCGTAAAAACAAAAAACGTATTTTACAGTACAAACACATTTTTTTGCTCCGGTTTTGGTAAAAAAAAAAAATTGTCATAATCTTCCAATTAGTAGTCTTCAGCTTCTCGAACGACATTTTAAGACGTCAAATCACTATAAAAATCATTCAAATCCGAAAAAAACCAAAATGTACTGAAATGCATGTGTTTTTCCAAGCACGCACAACACACGCATACGTTTTCCGATTTCAACCAAACTTCACAACAATGATATATGGACCAATACCGGTAGATGCGTTAAGGCGTGAATCGGAGACAAACTAACACTATTTTAAGGCTCAATTTTTATATATATAGATTATCAATTTTAATTCACAAAAACTCACAAAATCACAATGAAGAATCCGAATCTGTAATGCGCAATGGCCGGCAAACGTTATTCGATCGAACAAAACACGAATTCGCAAAGTGCAATATGGACGCTGAAACAGCAACGAAGGGAGAAACTGCGCAACTGAATCAAATGGCACAGTCAACGTGGACAGCGCCACCACACATGAAACAAAATTGGCTTCTCCATTGATCTCGAGTTATGGGATTACGTCGCTTCGGACACTTTCTTTTATATATATAGTATATAAAGAATTTTTAATATTCAATATTTAATACCAAACTGTAAGACGAAAGAAGTTTCGTCCAAATTTGGAATTTTAAATGTTTGCACAAACAAAATAATGTTCCAGATCCGTTATTGATCGCAAATAAATAACTTTGTACACAGTTTATATAGTTACTTAATCTAATAATTTATATTTTCACAGGCGAACCAAGTTCTACCTTGAATGAAGAAACATCACAAGGCCTTACTTTGCCATCTTTAAAAAGCTCTGTAGCTGTTGGAAAGTTCCTATCGACCTCACACATCTCTGCAAATTATGATCATAGGTTTGTAAAAAATTTTAAAGCAAATAATTGCAAATATGCCACTTTTCAAAATCATTTGTTACAGGTTGTGCAGGTTCTTTATATAAGTAGTATTATCTAAACGAAAGTCAAATCCAAATAACAGCTTACAAAAATGCATGATTGATTCATTCATGTTCAGTATCGTTTGACAAAAATTTGTGAATAAACTTATTGCCGAAGAGCCCTTCCATATCATTTAAACTTATTATAATAACTAGTACACTTTTTCGGTCGAAAGATCAGTGCTGGCCTCTGTGGGTTTGTAGACAATGTAAAATTTTCATTTAAAAATCACTTTTCATGTTCCATTGGGCAAAAAAAACAATCTTTTTTTCGATTCGGATCACTTTTTCCAGATTTTGATAATTTTTCAGATTTACACGGACTGCCACAAATACCCACAGCTGTTTTACTTAATTTCAAGAAGTTTGCTTTCAAAACAAATGCGCAAAGTTTCGTGAAAAGCAAAATAAAGAAATACATAAAAAGCAATGGATGTAATGTTGGAGGAATTATTATCTTCATTGTCTTCCTCATCATCTGAGAACTACGAATCACCGAAACTACTCCATTTGTATCTACAACTGTATCTAGTCGATATCCATAGCTGATTTTCCCAAAAGCGAATGCAATTTGAACAGCTGATATTGCTGTCAAATGACGCACTTATCCATTTACTAAAGCACATCAATTTTGTTACATGCTCCATGAGCCGCGATAAATTTGAGATCTGAAAAAGATTTTTGGTGGTTCCAATAGAAATCGACAATCTGTCGAAAATAAGACATTACAGTCAATGGTCAACGTTACCGGGCAGTAATCTTTTCAGAAGAGCTGGAACTTGCACGTCACATTAGCCTCGGGAAATACATTTCAGTATACCAGCCTGAGATGATTGCTTTGCTTCATGCGTTAGACTACTTGCTTGAATGTCAGTGTATATATGTATACAAAAAAGTTTGAACCGTTGGCGTGGCCCGCTATCGCGTTGTCTCGAAAATTGAAATAACAGTAAATGGGTCGCGCGTCCCGCTTTTTAGAGAAATTTTCGGAACGAAAGCCTACAGAAAACTTTTTCTTTTCAACAATTCCCTAACAAACGATTCTCACTTTTGAGTTCACTCTACTTATCTTTTTTGTTTGTCTGTTGGATTCCTTGTCATTTCTTGCCTTCGGTGTCCCTCTGACACCTTTTTACTCTTTGTCCAGTCTTCCTATATCCTTCCTGTCCTTTTTTTATCAGCACCTCACTCGCTTTCGCACTCTACTCTACTTTATAAATTAACTAAAAATTCTACCACGAATTATTTTTTTTTAATTTAAAAAGTCGCCTTCTGCAACACAAAATCAACACTCTTAAACTTCCAAAAAAAACTTCTTAAAACAACTTGATTATCAGCTGGTCAACCAAGAAGTGACTTCCAGGGCTTTGGTTTCGTTCGAAGTCGCTTGACTTCCACACACACTCTCTCATACATTGGTGTTAGACCCCAACGGTGGGATCTTTAAGTTGGCATTCAGCAATGCCTCCCACGGCCATTAACCACCACATTCACACATACTAGCGGGTTGAACGGTCAAATTTTTGCGATACCAATGCGCTACCGTAACCCGTTAGTCCTCTCAAAACTTCCAATCATTCCTCTCTCTATGTACTGGAATTCGCTTTGGGAAGATCCTTCCAGTACATTTGGGATTAGCCAGCCGACTTCGAACTCTCTTCTCTTAATATTAGAGTTAGCCTTCTTTTTATGTATCATTTCTGGTATTTGGCCAGAGATGATCAAAAGTAAACAAATAATAAACAATACTAATTCGTGGAGGAATTGCAAGCCGGCAATTGTAATAAGAAGATAAATATAATAATAACAAAAAGAAAACTAAAAAGAAAAGAAGGATGGCGGTGGACATCAACAAGTCCCGACCCAGATATGGGTATTTCCCTCGACGTGGGAAATCAAAACCTCCTACAAGCTTACAAGGAATCCATCAGGTATGGTCTCTTTTTAAACTACTTTTTTTTTCGCGACAAGTCATCATGTCTCTACCAAAATTCGCATAATATGGCGAAATCCCTAAAACGTCGTGTTGGGCCGTGCGTATAGCGCACGCTACTTTCGCCAACTGCGAGTCCCAACTCCTGTGGTTTTCAGAGACATACGCTCTCAGCATTGTCTTAATAATTTGGTTAATCCTCTCCGCCGGATTAGCCTGTGGATGATAGTGTGCTGTGTAACGTAATTGTGACGCGTACGCCTAACAAAGCGCTTTCAATTCCTTGCTACGGAACTGCGGGCCGTTGTCACATTCGACCGCTGATGGAACGCCAAATAAAAGAAAGACATTGTCTTCCAACTCCTTACATACTGCCTTTGCGGTGGCAGATCTTAACGCGAATAAAAGGGGAAATTTGGTAAAATAATCAACGACAGTTAGAATATAAACGAACCCCTACTGGACTTGGGAAGAGGTCCTACCAAATCTACGCAAATCATTTCCCAAGGCCTCGAAACCCCTACACGTTCCCTCATTAGACCAGCGGGTTTCTCATTCACCGGCTTAACCTGTTGGCAAACTTTACAATTCCTAACGTACCTAGTTATATCCTGTCTCATTTTAGGCCAATAATATTTGCCTCCTACTCTAGCAAAAGTTATCCGGACTCCCATATGTCCAGCTAATGGACTGTCATGGCAGTCTCTTAAAATCCCTAATCTACCTGCTTTCCCTACAACTAATTTCCACTCATTGTTATCCTCGTGGACTATTATGTGACTGGCTTTCACGAACTTGAAAAGCCGTCCATTTTCCACTCTCCACGCTGGGTATGCTAATGGATACAACTCAACCGCCGAAATCATCTTCACCACCCAAGGGTCCAAATCCGCATCCGAGATCTCGGCCACTACCGGAACTCCTCGCGACAACATATCCGGGTCGACATGTTCCTTCCCCTTGCGATGAATGATCTCAAAGGGCCTACAAAAGTTACATTTTTCCCGACTAACTTTCAACCCCGCCTCACATAAACGCTTAAAGACCTCTTCCAGCATCTCAAGATGTTTTTTGAAAGAATTAGTGACGATAATAATATCGTCCAAATACACGAATACGTGTGGCTCCAAATCGGCACCCAAAACGCTGTCGATAAATCGTTGCCACGTCGCAGGCGCGTTATGTAAGCCGAATGGCATTCGCTTGAACTGGAACAGGCCTCTATTCGGAACCGTAAAGGCTGTGAGTGGGCGCGATCCCTCCTCCATCCGGATCTGCCAATAGGCCGACTTTATGTCTGAAGATGTTAAAAACTTCGCATCTCGAAGCTTATCTAGGGTCGTTAAAATATATGGAAGTGGAACCTAAACGAACCATCCTTCTTTCTAAGAAGAACTATTGGAGATGCCCACGGGCTGCTTGATTTCTCAATAACTCCCGCATCCAGCATCTCCCTTAGCTCCTTATCAATATGTCCCTGCATTGCCGGTGAGACCGGATAATACCTCTGCATAATTGGTTCTGACGTTCTAATCTTATGCTCTACCAATTGTGTGCACCCTAAGCCCTCTGGCATAACTTAAAAAATTTTGTCTACCAAAACTTCGAGTTGCCTGACTTCGAAAACGTCCAATTCGGACTTTTCCCTAATCGCTGAAATTGAGCCCACCATCTGCTGACTCGAAAAATTCCACACGCCCGATCTCAAATCCGGGACCACTCCCGTCAGTGTCCAAAAATCTGCACCTAAGATCATCACGTGTGGCAGAGCTGGTATCACCAAACACTCTAAAAACACTGTCCTCACCTGCACCACAATTGGTAAAGATACCACCCCTAAAACTTCTATTCCTGCCCCATCTGCTAATGCAACCGATTTTATGTTGCCTCTACCTAACACTAGCCCTAAGTCTTTTAAAATATTCCACCCGTCCCTACAAATGATTGTGCGTGAAGCGCCCGAATCCAAAAGTCCTAAAAACCTAATTCCATAAATTGAAACTCCTAAGTATGGTCGCCTATCTTCCCCGTTTGCCTCCAAAGTAAAACCTAAATGAATTTGAGAAAACCCTAACTGGTCACCAGCAGGCGACCTTCCTAATTGCGACGGCGCTCTTGTCCTGCTGACCCAAGAGACCGTTGCGCATTTCCCGAACAGCGCCGACAATCTTTTCGCAACGTCCCTACTGCACCACAACCATAACAACGCCTAGGAGCGGAACAACGATTAGCGAAATGCCCTTCGCTATCGCAATTGAAACACCTCATTGGTCGTGGTAATCGACGCTGTTGATTGTTTGGAACGACAACCGAAACCCTTGGTTCCTCCAAACCAATGTAGGCCAAATCCGGTTCCAGGAGATGCCTACCCCGAGTCGTTGGAGGCGGAGCAAACGTTTCCACATTTGCTCGCACTGTCTCCAGCTTCCTTCCCAATGCGACCAGATCACTGACGCACTTGGGCTCTACGAGTCCAAGTTGCGTCTGGTAAAATGGCGCAAGATTCCTTTGCAGGATCGACAGCTTCCTTTTCTCCGTAAGGGGATCGGAAAGTCTGCCGAACATGTTCTGCATCGTAGCAACGTAGACCCCTATTGATTCATCCTTCCCTTGGGTACGACGTCGAATCTCTTCTAAAAGAAGATCATCGTAGTTAGGAGGAAGAAACTCCAGTTTCAATTCCCTCACCAACTGTGGCCACGAAGAAACAGACCGCCTAACCGCTCTAAACCAAAGAAGTGCCTTCCCAGTAAATAAATCGACCGACGACCTAAACAATTGGGATTCACTTATCCCCCTAGCTTCCCTAAGCTCCTCAACTCTCTCCAAAAAAGAGTTGACTGATGCCCCGCACCGTTCACCTGTAAAAGAAATATTCCACTTGGAGAGGTTTTCCGGTTTCTCCGAGTGAATATATACTCGTTCGTCAGCAAATGTGTTCGGGTTAGTACCCAAAACCGATGCTGACGTAGACGGTTCTACACGACGAGGCTCTACTGGCCGTTGTTGCTGTTGTAATTGTGGTTGATGTTGTTGTACAACCTGCTTGTCGTTGATAGTTGCGTTAACCTCGCAATCGCTTTCTTCATCGTCGCTATCCTCTAACTCCCCGAGGATATTGACCAACTCGGTCTTTAACACCTTCTTTAATTCCATCTCGTCTTCCGTAATAGCACGAGACCTCCCTATCCTGCTCGTAGCCCAATCTATTTTGGTCAGAATCTTTTTATGTTCTGAGGACCCCTGTTCAGGCCGGCCCGCTACAAGTGCTCTAATCTCGACTATTTTTCTCTCAACTGAGACCCTATCCTGTTCAAAAGTGAATGGGTACGTGTCCGATTCTACGACCGAACCACGTCGCTCCATTGCCCTAGCTGCCCTAAGAGATTTTCGCATTGGGTCAACGTCGCCAACCGACAACCCTCTGCGCTCAATTTCATAAAATAATTCGTCCCTAGCTAACCTATTAATCTCCATTTCCTGATTTGGACCAAAATGAATTAACGAAAAAAACAAAGAGCAAACTATTGGTCTACACCGACAAAATTAAGAAAAAAATAACCCTATTGCTAAAAAAAACAACCCGAAACTAAAATTAAACAAACTAGTGTTAGCAACTCCAACACGGCAAGCAAAACAGAGAAGGAAAAAAAATATGAAAAGCAAGTTACAACCCAGATAACAAAAATAAAAATTTGAAAAAAAATTGGTGATGGCAACTCTACTCTGTAAGAAAATTCAACCCCAAATAAAAATTCGTTTTAAAAGATTAAAAACGAAAATAAAAATAAAAACTAAAACCAAGAAACAAAAAAAAAATAAAGCCTTGGCAACCCTGTTTCCAAGTATATGAAGTACCACTGGTTTATGAACCACCGGTACCTATATGAATATATATAAGTACATACAAAATAATTACGAGTTACGAAACGGAAACACTTGTAAAGGGTGATTTTTTAAGAGGTTTAGAACTTTTTTTAAAAAAAAAAACACAAAAAAATCGAAAAAATGAATGAAATATTTATTTGAATCGATAGTTTGAACCTTGCAATTTAATGTTTAAAGATAATTTCATGCAAATGTTGACCGCGGCTGCGTCTCAGGTAGCCCATCCGCTGAGTCCAATTTTGGCATACTCTTTCACACATATCGGCCGGTATCTCACGAATGAATGCATGGATGTTGGCTTCCAGTGCGTCAATCGAAGCGGGCTTGTCCCTATACACATTAGCCTTGGCATACCCCCACAAAAAATAATCTAATGGTGTCAAATCGCACGATCTAGGCGGCCAATTGACCGGCCCGAAACGTGAAATTAACTGTTCACCAAACTCGCCTCGCAATTGCGCCATTGTTTCGCGTGCTGTGTGGCATGTGGCACCGTCTTGTTGAAACCACATATCATGCAAGTCAAGAACTTCCATTTCGGGCAAAAAAAAGTTTGTTATCATCGCTCGGTAGCGTTCACCATTGACAGTAACGCTGCGATTCGCATCATCTTTGAAGAAATATGGCCCAATAATGCCGCCGGCCCATAAACCGCACTAAACAGTGGCTTTTTCGGGATGCATTGGTAGCTGTTGCAATGCTTCTGGCTGATCTTCACTCCAAATGCGGCAATTTTGCTTATTTACGTACCCATTCAACCAAAAATGAGCCTCATGATCCTCGGCTCGGATGAACATTTCGAACCGAGCACGAATTTTGATAGTAAAATTCAATAATTTGCAAGCGTTGTTCATTTGTAAGACGATCCATGGTTATATTGCAAACCAAACTGAAGCTGTTTGACAGTGACACAAGGTACTAAACACACGTCAGCTGTCAAAACCAGTGTTGCCAAAACCAAACCAGCTAAAAAATCACCCTTTATATAATTTATAAAAAATAGCATTAGGAAAAACTATGTATATATAAGTAATTATGTACAACGTGATAACTACTAATGAAATTAAAAAAACAAAACAAAACCACCTACTTGAGTATTTCCCCTGGGGAAATCTTACTCTGCTTCTGGGGCACTTCCAAATGTAAACAAAGATCCTTTCCTTTAGGACTCTGGAAACCCGAACTGCTTTCCGAATCTTTCCACCGATATTTTTTATTTACTTTGGAACCTAAAAAAAAACAAAAGCCAAAGTAAAAAGAACCACAATGGAAACACAAAACACTTCCCTAACAGTGCTGCCACAAGGGAAAAAATTTGCGTAGCAAATTTGCGTAGCAAAACTTAATTTGCGTAGCAAAACTCAAAAGTCCAAAATATAAATTTAAACAATAACAAACTCTGACATCAAGAACATGGACAGAGATGTGCGTGCATGTAGATTTGCAACACTCACTAATTTTCCATTACAATTTTGCAATGTAATTCCACACCGATTCCAGATTCCAGTCAAATTCAAACACTAACACATCCAAAGAAATGGGTACTTGTTGGGTATGGTAGAACAAGAATATAAGTTGGTGTGGGGAAGTGAGTAAAGTTTAAGTTATTTTCGTTTGTTTTTTCCAGAAAAATTACAAGATTTTTGTTCTCATTTCGTGCTTAAAAAAAAGGTAGCAAAATAGGCGTTTTTAGGGAGAGTGCGTAGCAGCGTAGCAAACGGGCAATTGCGTAGCAGTTTTGCTACGATCGTAGCAAAGTGGCAGCGCTGTTCCCTAAGCACAAACACGATTCCGTACCAAAATCACTACAAAAACTTCTAAAAATTGCCCCACGTCGGGTGCCAAATGTTGCAAAATTATTATTGTTATTGATTATCGCGATCAAACTACTGATTAAAATTTATTTGGCGTAACAAAACGAAAAGAGAAAAAAATTGCAGTCGCCACTGCCCGAGGGAAAAATCGAATATAGTCAATGACACTTGCCAGAGATCGGCAACAAAAGATCGCGAACTTTTGCAACCGCAGCTAGTAAAAGGGCTACGTTCGGTTTGCACAGCGAAGGGGGTCGGTTCGACGAAGTTAAGCGCACTTTGCACATGCACTTTGTGATATATATATGGGCAAATGTTTGCCGGAATTATATTTTGTGTCTTTGATTGAAGAATTAACAAAAATGGGCGCCACGTAATTTTGCGGTAAATTACGAAACCTCGGAAAGAAATCTGTAAACCTGGGAAACGAAAAAAGAAAGGAAACAGATATGTAACAACGTTATAAGGCTCCGTTGGAGCACGGTCTTTTATTGATTTTTTTTCTGTTTGAGGCTGAGCTCTCAAATGTAAGATTTGATATGGGGTTGCGACGACACAACAACAAATTGTATATATGTATACAAAAAAGTTTGGACCGTTGGCGTGGCCCGCTATCGCGTTGTCTCGAAAATTGAAATAACAGTAAATGGGTCGCGCGTCCCGCTTTTTCGGGAAATTTTCGGAACGAAAGCCTACAGAAAACTTTTTCTTTTCAACAATTCCCTAACAAACGATTCTCACTTTTGAGTTCACTCTACTTATCTTTTTTGTTTGTCTGTTGGAATCCTTGTCCTTTCTTGCCTTCGGTGTCCCTCTGACACCTTTTTACTCTTTGTCCAGTCTTCCTATATCCTTCCTGTCCTTTTTTTTATCAGCACCTCACTCGCTTTCGCACTCTACTCTACTTTATAAATTAACTAAAAATTCTACCACGAATTATTTTTTTTTTAATTTAAAAAGTCGCCTTCTGCAACACAAAATCAACACTCTTAAACTTCCAAAAAAACTTCTTAAAACAACTTGATTATCAGCTGGTCAGCCAAGAAGTGACTTCCAGGGCTTTGGTTTCGTTCGAAGTCGCTTGGCTTCCACACACACTCTCTCATACATTCGCTGGTGTTAGACCCCAACGGTGGGATCTTTAAGTTGGCATTCAGCAATGCCTCCCACGGCCATTAACCACCACATTCACACATACTAGCGGGTTGAACGGTCAAATTTTTGCGATACCAATGCGCTACCGTAACCCGTTAGTCCTCTCAAAACTTCCAATCGTTCCTCTCTCTATGTACTGGAATTCGCTTTGGGAAGATCCTTCCAGTACATTTGGGATTAGCCAGCCGACTTCGAACTCTCTTCTCTTAATATTAAAGTTAGCCTTATTTTTATGTATCATTTCTGGTATTTGGCCAGAGATGATCAAAAGTAAACAATACTAATTCGTGGAGGAATTGCAAGCCGGCATTTTTCCCCACGAATTGTAATAAGAATATTCTTTGAAGAATATGACAAAACAAACTAATAAAATTCTTTTACTTGAGAATAGAATTTTATAAGTTTTCTTGAAGAATTTGACAAAAGAAACTAATAAAAATTCTTTTGCTTGAGAATAGAAATTTATAAAATTCTAGTTTGTGAGAATTCGAGAAAATAAAACAAAAAATTCCCGCGATTTAGATTTTTATAAGTTTCTTTGAAGAATTTGACAAAAGAAACTACTAAAATTCTTTTGCTTGAGAATAGAAATTTATAAAATTGTAGTTTTTGAGAATTCGAGAAAATAAAACTAAAATATCGCGCGATTTTTTAATTGATGGCACATTTAATGTTCTTCCATCCTGTGGATGAAGGCAATTATTAATTGTGTATATAGCCCATACAAATTCTCATGATTTTTTAGTTTTATTTTCTCGAATTCTCAAAAACTACAATTTTATAAGTTTCTTTGAAGAATATGACAAAAGAAACTAATAAAATTCTTTTACTTGAGAATAGAATTTTATAAGTTTTCTTGAAGAATTTGACAAAAGAAACTAATAAAAATTCTTTTGCTTGAGAAAAGAAATTTATAAAATTCTAGTTTGTGAGAATTCGAGAAAATAAAACAAAAAAATCGCGCGATTTAGAATTTTATAAGTTTCTTTGAAGAATTTGACAAAAGAAACTAATAAAATTCTTTTACTTGAGAATAGAAATTTATAAAATTCTAGTTTTTGAGAATTTGAGAAAATAAAACTAAAATATCGCGCGATGGTAGAACATTAAATGTGTCATCAATTAAAAAATGTCGTTCTGATTGAGGCAATGTTGCAATTAACTCGACGATTTTATATGCCATAAATATGGTGTATCCAAATTGGCTTTCTAAAATCGTGTGCTAGAAATTCAGAACGTTTGGCTATATATTATCTCTCAGAAAATTTGAGATTTATGTCCCATCTTCGACACAATATTTTGGAACTTATGTCCCGTTGGTGTGGGACATAAGTCCCAAATCGAATTTGGGAGTTAGTCTCTTTGAAGTGGGACATAAGTCCCAAAAGTAAAAGTCGGGACCTATGGCCCCGGGACTTATGTCCCTGCGCCCATAACATCACCACCGTATTTGAAAAGCTCTGCTGGTAAACCATCAGAGCCGGCGGCCTTATTGTTCTTTAGCTTTTTTATTGCTAAGCCAACTTCTTCTATACTGGGTGGTGGAACTGGTTCTTCATTGACTGGACTGCGACTTCTTGCCCCATCACTCTCTCTACATGATGCCCATTTAACAGCTGCTGGAAGTGCTGCTTAAACACATCTACTATTCGCTGCGCTTCGGTGACTAGGTTTCCATCACTGTTTCGAAAAGCCTGCGTTCCGGGCTTGAAGCCAGCAGCCAGTTGCTTGGCTTTCTTTTAGAATTTCCGGATGTTGCTTCGATCGCGGGACTCTTCGATCTTCTTGAGCTGGGAGACTGCGTAGGCCCTCTTCTTTCTACGCAGAATTTTCTTCTCCTCCCTCCTCCTGGCTCGATACTCTTCCTGCGCTGCCCTTGTTTTGCGCTGCAGCGCCTTCATATGTGCAGCTTCTGTCACCTTTTTCCTGCGTACGCATTCATCATCATACCAAGGGCTCTTTTTCTGGGGTGGCTGGTACCCTAAGGTGGTTTCGGCTACCTCTTTGATGATGTCACGATACTGGGACCACTGGGTGTTGGCATCTGAACTTAGCCGCAACCAGAAAATGATCAGAGTCGAAGTTTGCCTCTCGGAATGTGTGCACGTTGAGGATGTTGGATGCGTGCCTCGCATCGATTAGCACATAGTTGATTTGGTTGGCGGTTCGACCGTCTGGAGAGCGCCAAGTTGCTGTGTGGATCCTTAGCCTTGGGAACCTAGTACTACTTATCACCGTATTACGAGCTGCCGCGAAGTCAGTTAGTCGGTAACCGTTGTCTGTGGTCGTTTCGTGGATTCTATGCTTACCAACTAACCCGCCAAAGATCTTTTCCTTTCCGATTTTAGCATTGAAATCCCCGAGCGAAAACTTTGACATCGTACCCCGGAGAGGCTCCGTAGGCTCCATCCAGGAGGTCATAAACTCCTTGATAGGGTCTTCAGCCTCGTCGGTAGGGGCGTGTGCACATATTAAGCTTATGTTTTGGGAAGTAGCTTTGATGCGGATCACAGCTAGGCGATCACTTATCGGCTTAAAGTCCATAACTTTTGTCCTAAGCCGATTTCCCATTATGGCAGCTGTAATAAATATCGCAATTTTTTCTTTTCATCATACCTGATCCTATCCATCGTATCTCCTGGATCGCGGTAATATCTGCCTTGTACCGCGTGAGGACAGACTCAAGTTTTTGAGTAGCACCTGGGGTGTACAGCGTTCGCACGTTCCAGGTACATACTCTTAAATCGTTGTCCGTTGACGTTCCGGGTCTGTTTGCCGTTTGTGGGAAATCGTTATCCGAGGCTTTTTGTGTCTCTCTCAAAACAATTTTTTTTTTTACATGGTCAGTAAGTTGACGCGACGGCACAACCCCCAACCTGGAGGGTAATTCCCTGGATCCTAGGACAGCAGGCCGGTTACTCCAGTGCCAGTAACCCACTTTGGGATGTAAGCGCTGCCGTTGGCCCATTAGGGGTTAATCCGCCACCAACTCTTCTCCAACACCCTGGCTCGGCATTGGAAATACCTATAGACCTGGTATCCGAATATGTCGGAGCAGCTTTATAGGAATTACGCTAAATAGTTCGTTCTGACCGGAACTATAGACACCACCGTTGGTTCCATCTAGGGAACTCCTCCGCTGCCGTCTGGTAACAGAGAAGGTGCCTTAGTGAGAAAGCACTCCTCCCCCCTCTGTCGTCCGCTGCCATCAAAGACCTTCCAAAAGGGTTGGTTACCCGATCTCCAATCGAGGTACTAGGCACCCACCAGTCACCAACGTGGAGTTGAGAGTAGGAGTTGATAGTGAGAGGCTAAGAAAACAATCAATTAAATCAATTAAATAAATCCAAAAAAAAAAATATATTTTTATTTATCCGATAATGCAACGCGGAGCCAATGACAAACTGAAGTAAAGTTCAACGATTCTTTTTCTTGTATATATAACCAATGCATGCTGACGACGCATTAAGTGTCTCTGGTCAACCTGCATAAGTTCTTGGAATTAAATTTAATGAAATGGTCAGTGTGCTTCTTGGTTTTTGGAATTTAATTTGTTGAATCTTAGATTTGTTGTAATATATGAAAACACGTCTTATCGGTTGTAGTTATCTTTATTGAAGCGGCTATGCCGCTAACTTATTGTATATCTTAAATGCTGAATGTATCCAACGCTCGCAGGTGTGTGGTTTCCAATGACGAGCTCGTGGACGATTGGAATGAGCTGACTCAGCAGCATTGTTACCCGTAGGAGTGGAATGTGTTATTCGCACTACACCTCCCTTTTTCAGAAGAATGAATTTATTATATATAAATTTATTCTTAAATTCTAAATTTTATGTGGATTTAAAAGGAATTTATTCTATATAAATTTTTTCTTAAGTTCTAAATTTTATTTGAATTAGAAATGTTTTGGCGTGAATTATTAACTCACTTGACTTCACTTCACTGCACAATATAAATAAATAAAACAACAGATTTAAATTGGAAAAATTATAAAAAAAAACAACTGTCTCTCGTTTATTAGAGAAATGCATGCTTATGCTACCTACGACACTCCGACTCTACAGAATTTATGTTCTTTGAGTCAAAGTCTCTTTCCATTTATACATGTCTATACGTATTAATCTTTCCTAACACACGTTACTTATACAATTCAATATTCTAAGTGTGTTCGAAACAAGAAATGACTTTATTCTATAAATTTATTCTTGAACTTTAAATTTCATAGTGTTTATTAAATATCAAAAACACTGTGAACTTACACAGCCTTATATATCAGAATTTGCTAAACACGCCTATACACCTGTATTGTTATGCAGTGTATAAGAATTTATACAGCCTTCCAAAAATTCTTGTTTATAAAAGGTTTTTCCATGCATACTAATTATACAGGGCTTGTGTCAAAAAAAGTACTGAAAAAGAGAAATCTATTACGTTTATCTGTCCGAACCTGAGCAGCTTGTGGGAAATGCAAATTCAAATACATATAAAAATAAAAAAATGGAAAAGTAAAAAGAAAAAGATGGGATATTTGGGACTCCATGAGCCGGTAGTCTTATCAAATTAAAACAAATATATATAGCGATTAAAAATATCTGGAAATGGGAAATGCAAATTCAAATACAAATAGGAATAAAAAAATGGAAAAGTAAAAAGAAAAAGTTGTGAGATTTGTGACTCATGAAACTGTAGTCTTATGCAAATTAAAACAAATATATGTAGCGATTAAAAATATCTCATGTCTGCCCATATTTCTAAGGCAACTTATCGAGGATACTTAGAGGATCTTTTAAATTGAAAATGAGAACGTCGATACATCCAATTTATTTTTGATTTCATTTAAAATAAAATGTGACAAATTGTTAAAGTCAAAATTACATATCGACTATTCCACCTCTATACAAGCTCTAATTTTAGTGGGGGCAATACCCCCATATATTTGGCTTAATACAAGCTAAAATTAACATAAATGGCTTAAGGTAACAGCTTAAATCTAAGACACTTAAAAATAAGACATGAAAAGACTTAAAGATAAGGAGAGTGGTGAAGGAAATCGAGTTTCAGGCGGGCAGCGCTGCGGTTAAAATCGAAAACTGAAAGGTTGGAATTTACCTTTCGCAGCATACGGGATATCGGTTCATTGGAGACATATGAGGTACAATGGTGTGGTGGGTAAAAGAGCCGAGGGAAACGTAAATTACGGGGGTTAGTGTTGAAGAAAATAGAGTTGTAAAGAGAGGCGCAGTCGACGGAGCCGGAGAAAAGACGAAAAATGAAAAGAATGTCTGCAGCGTCTCTGCGTTCCTCTAGGGTATTCAGGTTAATGAGATTGAGCCGGTCAATATAGGGTGGCAAGACAAAAGGATCGTCCCAAGGCAGACCTCGAAGGGCGAATCGAAGAAAGCGACGTTGGACGTTCTCAATTCTGTCTACATGAACTCTATGAAAAGGAGACCACACTTGACTAGCGTATTCAAGGAGGGGGCGAACTAAAGAGATGTAGAGAGATATAGTCACGTAAGGGTCGGAGAATTCTTTAGACCAACGTTTAACAAAGCCGAGTGATGAGTTGGCCTTACAAATTATTTCGTCAATATGCGAATGAAAATTTAGCTCCCTGTCATACAATATGCCAAGGTCGCGAAGAGAATGAACGAGAGAAATTGGTTGACCATGGAGAAGGTAACGTCGGCTAGGGGACTTGTTGCGCTTGCGTGATAGGGTAATGAATTGGCATTTGTTGATGTTGAGTTCTAAGCAGTTTTTGAGACACCAGGTCGAAAAACTGTCAAGGTCTTCTTGAAGGAGGCAAGAGTCTTGAGGTGAAGAGATGGTTTTGAAGATTTTTGCATCATCTGCGTAGAGAGAGAGAGATGAGTGTTTGATGATCTTCTCAAGATCATTTATCGTTAGGATGAAGAGAAGGGGACCTAAATGGCTGCCTTGTGGGACACCAGATGTTGCTAAGAAAGAGGACGAATGTACCGACCTAAAGCGAACGCTGTAATATCGGTTTTCAAGGTAGGAAGATATCCATTTTATTAATATAGGTTCATAACCAAGGGCAGACAATTTGAAGAGGATTAATTGATGTGATATCTTATCAAAGGCCTTGCTGAAGTCAGTTGCGATGACGTCAACTTCATTGCCATTCTCTAGGGATGATAGGGCATATGAAACAAATTCGACGAGATTTGTAGTAGTCGATCTACCTTTCAGGAAGCCATGTTGGTAGGGTGAAATAAGGGACTTGCTCCGAAAACTTAAGACTTCATATACAATACTTTCAAAAAGTTTGGGTATATGCGAGAGTTTGGCAATTGGGCGGTAATTAGTAATTTCATTTTTTGATCCTTTTTTGTGTATCGGTGTAATGAACGAGGTTTTCCAAATTTGGGGAAATTCTCCATTTGAGAGAGAAAGATGAAAGAGAGCAAAAAGTGGGAGCGAGAGATTGGAAGAACACTTCTTAAGGAAAATGGCTGGAAGACCATCTGGGCCGGGTAGGAATTCGTCATTAAGCAGTTGTAATTTTTTTTCAATAATGGAAGGGTCAACAATTTGAGAGAGAAAGGAACCGATAGAGAAGTTAGGTAGGTAGTCAAAGTAGGAGGGATCCGGTGCGAAGGAGTCGTCGGCAAACGATAACTTAAAAAATGTGGCAAAAAAGTTGGCAATGGTATGTGGGTCGGTGGAAGATACGTTTTCGTAAGAGAGCGAAGGAGGGTAACCGTCGGATTTTTTTTTATAGTTTACGAATTGGAAAAAGGACTTAGGGTCGTTTATTAGATTGGTATGCGCATCATTTAGATAGCGTTGGTAGAGGGAGTTATAAAGCTGGGTAAAATTAAGATAAATACCGAGGTAGTCGGAATAGTCGGAAGAACAACCAGTGCGGAGAAATACTGCCCATAGCTTATTCCTTTTGTTACGTAAGGAACGAAGTTTTCGGTTATACCACGGGGGGGAATTGGATGAAGTTCTATGGCGAGAAAAGGGAACATAGAGAGAAATAGAGGTAAATAGCTCTCTGTAGAACATGGAAAGCGCATCTCTTAATGATAGATTGGCAAAATCGAAAGTGCATCTACTGAGATAGGCATTAATTTTTTGGAAGTTAGCTTTGTGAAAGTCGTACGAGGAGATGACTGCGGAGGAACTGGACTGTAGTGGAGAGTTGAGGAAAAATGAAAGAAGAAGAGGGGGATGAAGGTTATCAATAGTAGATAGAGAAAGAGCACAAGGTGAGACAGGAATTAATGGGGTCAGTTGTGAATATTAGGTCTAATTGCCTACCCATGAAGTTTGAGACCCCGCTAACTTGAAATAGACTAGAGTCTGTCAGGCTATCTAAGAAGAGGCATTCCTTGGTTGATTTGGCATTTAAAGCTACGAAGAAAGATTCATCATCTGATGGACCCCAGTGCAGCTGAGGCAGATTAAAATCGCCGAAAATGAGGATATTGTCAAGGGAGTCAGATGTGTCGATTAATTTGTCAATCGCGTCGATGGCAAGTTGATACGATTCAATAGGTTGGGCTGGTAGAATATAGAAGCATATAACGTACAGGGATCTCTGGGGGAGTGTTATTTTTATTGACACAAAGTCCAGTTTCGAAGATGAGGAAGTAGCAACAAGGGATGAGTCAAGGCTATTGTGGATGGCCAGAAGAACGCCTCGACAAGGAGAATTGTTTGAGGGGCGAGGAATTTCGTCGTCTCGATAGACATTGAATGAAGGGGGAAATAACTCTTGGCTCTTTATGTCGGGGGTTAGGTTGGTTTCGGTTAGGGCATAAATATCGAATGGAAGAGCATGAGACTGGCGCAGAACAGAACTGGTTTTGGAGCGAAGGCCTCTTACATTCTGGTAATAAAAAGTAAAAGGAATTTTGTTGGGAGATGATTGGTGAAGAGATGGTCGGAATGGCAATTTAGGGACGAAAAAATGAGTTGTGGTCAACCCGACTCCGTTGGAGGTGTGATATTCTTTTGGAGTGAACAAAGTTTCCATATGCAGTAAGGTCTTCCACTACTCTTTGAGGAGATATATCGAAAGATTCATGGAACTTGGTGTAAATGTTCATAAGATTGGTAAGGTCGGTAGGGAGACTAAACTAAACTAAACTAAGTATTCTCGTAAGTCTTTTTTTCTCTAAGCCTAGAGAGCGCATATCGACATTCTGTGGAGTCAAAGGTTTGCTGGGTTAATTTAACTTGGGGAGGCAACAGGGGATCAAGAAATGGGATAGTAGTGGTGGTCGTTGTAGGGGAAGGAGTAGACGAAGGCAAAGTAGATGAAGAGGGTTTAGCTGAGATATTAGGTAAGTCATTAGATGTGGGATTTATGAAATGGGAACTAATGAAATTGGGGTATTTGGCACCTGTTGTTAAATCAAAATTCGGGAAAGAATTATTAGTCGTCGGTAATATAGAGGATGGGGTAGAGGAGATAGTGCTAGATGTTGGAGTAAGTCTAAAATAGACACGGTTATGCGGGGCCTTAGATGGTTTAGATACATTTAAAGAAGAAGGTGGATTGTTAGGGATATGGGTAGGAGGCGAATTAGCTAAAAGCTTGGTTTTTAGGCTCCAATTCGGGTCAGGTTTAGGACGGGAATTGGGAACAGGTCTTGGTATCTTATTATTAGGTTTGTTATTATTGAAGGAGGGGACAGATTTTGATAACTTATTACTATGAGCGTTGGAGGGCTTATCCGTCCACTTGCATATACTCATCGTGCCGAGGCTGAGTATATCTCCAGCAGACCTTAGGAATAACCATTCATACTTAGTGGGGAGGTCTAACTTAAATTTGCGATTACTTTTATGGCTAAAAATTTTGCAATGGCTGACAGTAATGCCATATCTCTTACAGAAAAATGTCTTAATCCATGAAATATCTGCATTTGGGGGGGCGCCTTTGATGAAAAGGGTGGTAAGGTTTTCAGAGTCTGCTTTGCCAATCGGAGTGTGTCCATGTAGTACCAAAATGTTTTAAAAGCTTACGTGGAGCGACAGTGGGAGGAGCAGGCGTAGTATCGGGTGCAGAAGATATTGAGGGAAAAGCAATGATATGGGCACTGTTGATGATGTTTTGGGGGTTGCTATTGTGGTATTGCTGGTGGTTGTTGCTGTTGCCGTAGTCGTTGTTGTTGTTGGTTGATTGATGGGTGAAGTTTGGCATTCAGTAGATTCACGGATTTCCGCAAGTATTGAAGTATTGTATACAGAGCTTGATTGTGGTTGAATGAGCTCTGGTATGAAATCAATCTTGTTTGAGGTCAGTCTAATGTTCTCGTCGATACCACCCATAACTACGCGGAAAGCAGCGACATCGTTACTTAAATCACTGATTTTGCTAATTATATCAAACAACAGTGGGTCGACGGGTTGATGAGGTGGAGCAGTTGGTTTAGATGAGCTTTGTAAATAGGTATCAAGGTAAGAGCGAAATGAGTCGAGATGCTCTTTGATCGTTATTAACTGCGGGTTCAGAAGTGAGACGATATCCGATTTAATATCACCTTTTAGATTCGAAAGTATAGATTTGATTTCACCTGGTGGTTTTTTAATTGATTCGCTAAGACTTGCCAGCTGCTTGTCTATATTTTTGAACTTAGACTTGCAGAAGGAGGTGGAGAGATCTATGCTGGTAGATACTTCTTCTACACACTTAAACAGATCATCATAGTTTGCGAGTTGGGTCACGATTTGCTTGTGAAGCATTTTAGAATCAGAGGAATTTTCGTTAATGGTGTCACTAACACATTTTATCGCGAGCATAACATGCGATACGGAGATGCCCTTTCACTCATCGCAGAAAAAAAGGAAATTGTTTTTAAAGTCACTAAAGTATGTAATGGAGCGCTTTCTTAACCCAATGCAGAGGGCATGAAACGATTTACCGCAAAGACCACTACATTTCACCCAATCAGCACTAATGTCGTGCGATGGTAGCATACAATCACTATTACCGCACTGCTTTGACATAGTTTTATTTTATTGGGTCAGTTATTATGGTCGAAAGTCAAAAGGGAAAAATTAAATTGCAAGTATGCAAATAGATAAGTTGCAATTAAAATTTTATTTGAACTCGCGAAGCGGGAGCGAAAGAAAAACACGTCCGAACGGTTGGAGGTTCAATTCGAAAAAAAAAACAACGTCCAAGTGCGTTTAGCTTATATTTACAAGCTCTATACAACGTTGAAATAAGGTTTAAGTGTTTAGAGGCATTTTAGAGAGTGCATAACTTTATACACTCTTTATAATACGTTTGTAAATAAGGCTGACAGTGTTTATTATTGTTCTTTGTATTTTATTTTTTTTTTTTTTTAATTATTTTTTTTTTCCGTAACGTCTAAGTCGGTCTAAGTTATGTCCTATTTGTTTTACTAGAACTAAATCTCCTATTGCTATATCTAAGCTATTACAACAACTATGGTATAAAACTTTTTCCTTATCCTTTTTGCTTTTTATAATTTCCACGGCCCTTTTATGAGCCGTTTGAAGTCGAAATTTGACTTCCTTTTCATACGCTCCCACATTATAATTGGGGTCTATTTTTGCATCCAAAAGAAAGTCGCAATCACTTGGGGGTTTACCAAATACTAATTTAAATGGGCTATAGTCATCCACCACTGATGGCGTAGTATTGTAGCAATACGTGAAGTATTTTAGCCACTCGTCTCAGTCTGTTTTTTCTATTGAAATATATGACCGAATATACTCATTAAATGTTCTGTGGTTTCTTTCCACAGTTCCTAACGTTTGGTGATGGTATGATGGTATATGGTATATCTACTTTCAGTATTTTACATATTTCTTCAAACATTTGGTTTTTATATTCGGGGCCCATGTCTGTGATTATTTTCCTCATAGGGCCGTAACCTAGTATGAAATGGTCAAAGATTGCTTTCGCAATTGTTTTTGCACTTTTATCAGTGATTGGTACCGATACCAGATATTTGGTTAAGTCGCATATTACTGTGACTGCATAGGTGCAGGGAAATAAGTCCCCGGGAACTAAGTCCACCGAGGGACTTAGTTCCCACCTAGTGGGAAATAAAATCACTTTCGTAAAGTGGACTTAGTTCCCATGTAAGATGGGAAATAAATTCCGAAAACTCAGAGTGGTTTTATTTCCCTTTTAATGTGAAGTAAGTCCTCTACTTAAGCCGCCCCACCACGACAAGGTGCCCAATCTTCGGATAAAGGTAGATGAACTTACCGACGCACGGATGAAATTAGGTAAAAGGACTTCTTTTTATCGGCGTCAGGTTGGTATTGAAAATGGCGTATGTCGGTCAAGTAGTTCTGGTACCTACCATACAAAACCAATTTTAAATGACTTGTATGCAGTGGAGGGTATCAAAGCATCGGCCAGGCCGATGATAACACTTTTACTTGTTTCTAATTGCAGCCTGTGTGACTTTAAATATTTTGTTGGCTGAATTTCTTATATTTAGAATTTCTTTAAAATTTATGCGCGACCATGCGTCCGCTATATGTGTCTATTAGTATCAAAAGGGCGTATTGGCATGTTAAGTGGAACTGAGAAAAACGCGGAAAACGTATAACGTCTAAACCGTTCGACAAGTCAAAGCAACAGTCTTATAATGTTTTGGATTAAGCTATCACAGATCCATCTTTGCAATAAAAATATATATATTGCACTTACCTAATTATTTATAGCAACTTAAACTTTGGAAATGTTCCCTTTTGAAAGGCAGAACTGGAAATACAACGTTTTGAAACTAAACTTTGGGAAAAGTACCTTTTTGAAAAATAATTTCAAGCCTGTGTGTCTATAGTTTCATAACATTTTATTAAAGACTTCAAAACATAAAAATTATTAAATTCATTTAAATTTGTGACAAATTTAAAAAAAAAAAAAAAATAGTTAATAGTTAGTAAACAATTAGTAAAAAAATAAGGAACTTCAACATTGCCTTTTCAGTAATTATTTTCAGTTTTTTTAAATTTGAAAATCAGTGTCCTCTTCCTGCAACTCACACAACTCGTCGCAATAATTGTCTTCAATACTTTCATCAAACACAGAGTTATGGTCAATAATATTTTTATAAAAAAGAAGGCTATCCAAGCTACGCCAATTTTCGCCACAGTGTTTTTTTAATAACTGATCCACATCTTTTATCTTTTCTTTTTTTATCGAACAGGCATGATGAATAGTTTCCGGTCTCATTTTTATTAAAACTTTTCCTTTTTTTAAAACTGATTTTGCCACTCCTATGTCCGATTTGTAAGCTGTTTCACCTCTGACTAAAATGTTGTTTTTTAGAGTGCGCTTCAGTACAAATCTTTTTGCTTTGTTAAAGGGGAAATGCCACTGTCCAGGGGCTTTGAAAAATGCTTTGCTTTCTCCTTTCCATTCCTGAATAATGCACTCCGGGGATCCAAGCTTAATAATGGTCCCATATTCCTTATACATATCTATATATTCTTGAGGATGCATTATTGTTTCTTTTCCTCTCACCACTTTTTCAAGGCGAGCAAAAACTCTATCAGGGGGGATGTAGGAATGTCCAGGAACCGGAAAAATGACTTCGACTTCGTTTATATGCCTTGGAGCTTTGCTGGAAAGCCAAAAGGAAAGCATTCCCATCATGGCGGAATTTTTATTCTGCGATCCGCAGCCATCACATATTAGTCGAACTTTAGATAGGATCTCCTCAAAGTTTGTGTTTTGAAGTCGATGATAAACGGCAGATGCTATTTCGTTTGACCCCTTAGGGTGAATATCTTCTGTCCAAAGATAAAGAAAAGTGTTTTCCTCTGTAAGTTTGGCTTTCGAATTACCTTGGACAATGCCAAAATTAAAAAGATAAAACTGGCGGCTGTAGTACGCTGCTTGATCGGGTACTTTCGGTAAAACCATATTCTTCTGGCAGTCAAAAGAAAATGTAATCATATTACGTTTTGATTCTTTAGCAAGATTGTAAAATGCTTTTGCTCTCAACTTATGAATTCGTGTTTGTATTATGATGTCATTTTTCTTGCTCATGTTTTTTTCTGTTTTTAAACGTTCTTCGTACATCAAGCAAGTCGAACATTTGTCTGAGGATGGTGCCTTGAAACCAATGTTAAAAGACTGGCAAAAAACTTTCCTAAAGTAGCTTTGTTTGACATCAAAATCTGCTATAACGCTTGTTTTATACATTCGATAGAGCTTATTTATTAACAAATCTCCCGAAAGATATTGCCTCGACGCTGTTCTAGACCGGCAATAATGTACCTCTAATGGCTTGAATTGCCTGACGAATTTTATAATTGCATCGCGCTTACCTCTAAACTTAGACGACTTTCTATCTCCTCCCCGATTTTCTTTCGGCATTTCACCGGACTTCATGTGACGCGAACAAACTCCCCTTACTCGTTTTTTTGATATCCTTAATGCGTTAGTAAAAGTTGAACTGCATACTCGCTTAAGAACTCCCCGTGAGCGTATGTAATGGAATAATGTGTAAGACCTTAGTGCTCCTCCTTTACGCCTATTCGTTCGCTTTGGTGGATTAATTTTTGTGTGGGAAAGTATAAACGAATCCTGTTCTAACTTTTTTCTTGATGCATAGAAACTCTTGTGAAACCGTAGCAGTTCTTGGGTTGTAAGATGTTGACATTTAAAAACGATTCCCCTGTGGGAACACGATGGTACTTTCGGGAGATTTTTAGCCTTATATCTACTCACAAGAGTTTTGTATTTAAATGAAAAATGTATAGATACCCACCGATTTTGCTTCATTACTTCACATTTCCATTTAGTTTTGTTAGGGACTTGTTTTCTTGCTTTTCTTTCGCTTTTTTCTCCTGCCAGCAAGATCTCACGTTCGCACTCCATTTTTGATTATATAAAAAAACTTCTATTTAAAATTTATTGACTAAGACCTTTAGAATTGCACTATACGTACTTACACCCACTATTGTTTATGACTTTATGGAGAGTCACGACTAATATCTAAGACGGTTTCACTCAAAAGTCGAAAGAAAAGCCACTTTTCCCGCCAAAACTTACTCTCACGTCGTACAATACTTTTCCGCTCAGTAGTTTATTTGAATTTCACTTCTACCGCAGAAATGGAAATGAGCCATTTTGGTACGAACAGACAAATTTTTCGAAGGAAATGTGACCCTTTGGTACGAATAGTTTGTTTATGGGAAATGTTACCGTTTGATTCATAAATAATCATGGAAATGGTACCAGTTTGAAAGTAATACCTGTTTTCGGTTGGCTAAATCAGTATGAAATGAGACCGTTTGTTATTGCAGACACAAATTGGTCTTTAGACATTTGTGTGGAGAATCGAATGACATTTCTAACTTTTTTTTAATAAAAAGTGGAAATGAGCCCTTTTGATAGTAATAGACACATATAGTTTTCTTTTCCCCTCAAGTACTCTGTATTAAAATCGCATTCCTGGAGATCTAGTCTCATGCGTGTTAATTTTGAGGACGGGTTTTTCATAGCAAATAGATACGATAGTGGTCTATGGTCGCTTTTAATCAAGAACTTAGTCCCATATATGTAGGGTCTGAAGTGTTTAATTGCCCATTGAATATCAGCTAGTTCTTGTTCGATAGTGGATTTATTACTTTCGCCTTTGCTTAACAATTGGAGGCATATGCTACTGGGAGTTTGTATCTGAGCATGATTGTACGTCATTACAAGAAGATCTTGATAGATTATCAAATTGGTGTTTGATTAACTCCTTACACCTTAATATTGAAAAATATCAAAGTTTAACATTTTGTCGAAATCGTTCATCTATTAGCTTTTCTTATAAAATAAACGATACATTTCTTTCAATTATAACCTTCAAAAAAGACCTAGGGGTAATTTTTGATAAAATACTTGATTTCTTAAAACATATCGATTTTTTAGTCGCCAAAGGTAATTCGATGTTGGGATTCATTCTGGGTAATTCAAAGGAGTTCTGTGATCCACACACTTTGGAATGCCTATTTTTTGCGTTTGTTAGATCTACTCTTGAATATTGTAGTACAATTTGGAGTCCTGCTTATGAGGTTAACTCTTTTCGAATCGAGAAAATACAAAAACTTTTCACAAGAGTATTAGTGAAAAGGCTTCACTGGGATATTGATATGCCTTCTTATGAAACAAGGTGCAAATTATTTGGAATCTTGCCTCTTAACATTCGAAGAAAGTTCTCTGAGATTATGTTCATTCGTGACGTGTTAACTAATCATATTGATTGTTCCGATATTTTGGGCTTAATTAATTTCAATGTTCCTGCGAGGTTGCTTAGAAACCGATTGTTCTTTAAGATTCCATATCACAGAACAAATTACGCTGCCAATGAACCATTGTCTAGGTGCTTAAGGGAAGCCAATACAGTTTGCGATATGATCGATTTTAGTCTAAGTAGACTTTCATTTAAAAATAATTTGTTATTAATCTTAAGCAATTCTAATGGTGGCAATGTCTAATTTTAATGTTTAATTTTACTTTTATTATTTTTGCTTTTTTTATTTATTATATTACATGTATATATCAAGTAATCACTAAAGTATTGTAACTTTGTTTGATGAAATATACTAAACTAAACTAAACTAACTAAGTACAGCACCGCATGCGTATTTGCTTGCATCGGTGGTTATGCAAAATTGCTTCTGGAAGTCCGGATACTGCAGAGTGTTTGGACTTAATAGCGCCTGTTTTAAATATTGTAATGCATTGACACATTCTATAGTCCATTCAAAAGGGGTATTTTTCTTACAGAGTCTCGTTAAGAGCTTTGAATGTTCAGCGGAATTTGGAACAAATCGTCTGTAATATCGCTTTACTTCATCTGCATTTTTGGGGATTGGATAGTCTAAAATAATCTGAAATTTGCTATCATTTGGAAGAATGCCTTGGTCTGTGCGTTTATGACCCAAGTATGTCACTTCGTGACTGCAAAATGTGCACTTATCAGGATGTAGTTTTACAGCCCGATTGTGGAAAACCTCACTGATACCTCACAAGTCACAAAACAATCACAACGTGAGGTGAAATAGATTTTGTGAGGTTTTCGTATTCTGGCAGCACACTCACAACTTGTGAGGCTCACAAAAAAATCGAAATTGTAATCTCCTATGGAGCAAGTCACAAAATAGAAAACCAGACAAAAGCGCTCTCAAATGACAATATTTGTGTATAATGGTATTGTTTTCCGAGGAATGTGGAAATTTTGATTTGTGACAAATGTCGTTAATATTTTATTTTCTTTGTTTTAAATCATTTCAGTGTCTATATTTCGAATATTTTCGTAAAAAATTTGTTTTTCTTTATTGAAATAATGGTGTAGATATAATATTGCGTTCTCAGATTCCACAAAATTTTAATGATAATAATCTAACCATTGTGAGGTGAATTTGTTGTGAGGTTTGTTGTGAGCATTATCGGAGAATACGAAAAATGTTATCGAATCACAACAAACCTCACAAGGAATCAACCTAACAAGGGCTTGTGGCTTGTGAGGCCTCACAATGGCAGAATCGGGCTGTTAGATTGTATTTTCGACACGTTTTGAATACGTCGGTTAAATTTTTTAACATATGTGATGCTGAACGGCTCAATACAACTAAATCATCTATATATAAGAATGCTTGCGTTGATGATAAACCAGAGAACGCAATTGTCATCATTCTTTGCAATTAATTTGGTGCTATCTTTAGGCCATAGGGAAGACGCTTGAATTTGTATGAACTGTCAGTTGAAAATGACGTAATGTTTCCTGATTTTTCATCTAATTCAATTTGATGAAATCCTGACGTTAGGTCTAGGCAAGAGAAATATTCTAAAAGTCTATTCTTGGCAATGGAAATTTGTCTGCAATTAGTTTTTAGTTTATACTCCATCGTTTTTGGTTATTACCCGGAAAAGAGTAAAAGTAAAAGTCCAGTATTGGACTGTTGTACTCTGATGCGGATGGTTCCACAATATCGTCTCGTATCAATTTGTCAACATGTTTTGTTATTTAATTTTTATGAACGTGCGGTATTCTATAGTTTTTAATATGTTGGCTCGTCGGTTTTTAAACGAAGCTTTTGTTTATAAAAGTTGTTAAGCGTTATTTTATCTGTTTCGAGCGTAAATTTGTTAATATACTCCGACCAGAGTTCATATAAATCCGACTTTATGAAGTCAGGAAAATGTTTGGACAATTTTTGAAACTTACCGTCAATGTGTTGGACATTTTCTATTGATACGTTTCCATAGTCGTTTAGACTTTCTGTTTCTAATGTAACATTGTGTATCAATACATTTTCATTTGTTGTGTTTATTACGCGGACAAATGCTCTTGCGCTTTTTGCAATTGTATTTGCCACATATATTCCATCTTTAAGTTGCTGTTGTGGAATAAGCAGTTCTTTTTTCTGGCATTGGATGTTGACCTGTCTGACAACTTCAGATCTTGCCAGTATTGCTATTGCATGATTAGTTGGTGAGCAAGACATTGGTATTTAAATTTTTTTAAAACCGTGTGGTCTTCTTACTAGCCAGTCTTGGTTTATGTCATAGTTAAGTACATATACAATTGTATTTCTTGACAAAATCAACCATTGGATAGAATTGGAAAATCATCACTAACGACATGAAATTCATGAGCTATCAAAATTTAAAATCAGTGTTAACTTTTCCTATGGTGTTAGTTATTCCCTGACCTATGCCTTGTAGGTGTAGGGTTGTTGTTTCATGTGTGTTAACAGTATGAAATTGGTTTATTTGTCCTTTGTTTACTATAGAAATGTCCGCGCCCATGTCGACAATAAACGGTGTTATATCATTATTTAGTGAAGTATTTAATGCTACGAATGATGTTAAGTTTAGTCTTATATTATAGATTTTACTGATTATTTAAGTGTTTCCTAATGAGTACTTGGGGTTAGCTCGTTTTCCGTAACCTGTTGTGTCATTCTAACGTTTCTATTGCTGTTATTTGCATTGTTGTTATTATTTCTGGACTGGTTATAATTTCTATTGTTGCGGTTGTTATATTTTCCGCGTCCACGTCCACTACCTCCGCCGCGTCCGCGTTCACCAAAGTTGTTATTATTTCGATTATTGTTGTTATAATAACTATTATTTCTACCTATATTATTTCTTAAATGCAGTATTGCATTTGGCTGGCCATAAGCTTCAGTACAACAGTTCACGAACTTAGCCACTGCTTCATTCATGTCGTTGAACTGACCGGACTCAATAATATGTTTTACCTTGTCATTGTTGGAGTTCTTGGCTTTTATGGCGGCCTTGTGGCGTATATTTCAGCCAATCGAGGCATCAGTCCGTCCGAAATGTATAAAAAACATAAATTACACGTGACTGCTTCTTGAGTGGATTGCAGGTAGATATTTCAGCAGTCCCTCCAAAGAAAATTCGGAATTGTCCCAGATAATTTGGCTTTTTGTTTGTATTATGTATGGTTTTCTTACGAAGCTAATCTGTCAACCACAGCTAAGATCAGTTTCAGTTGCAAAAAGTAATAGATTTCAGTGTTTTCTGTAATAGTTTATCGAAATTCTTACTTATTCAGTAAAGTTACATCAGAAAAATGTTTATAAATCACAATTTCAGGAAAGCCACGTAGAGGCTGCGTCAATTCTTACGCGATGTTTAACTAAACAACATCGTAGAGGCGTCGTAAGAGAATCTAAAAATACGGCTGTTTGTCTCTACATTTATTAAAAAATTGGTGAGCTTCGTCTTTATGTTGATTGGTTAGCCTTGAGTAATTAACGTTTAGTATTACTCTGATGTTTTCTAGGCTGGTTACCAATAAAGTTTCTTTACCTATATATGTCTATCTTAGTTGATACACTTGTAGGATTTGTCGAGTAGGTACTTCTTTATTTCTGCGTACTTTCTCGACAATCTTTTGCCATTCCATTTAATTGGCTATAGCCTTAATATGATAAATGCTTTGGAATGAGTAAACTGATGAACTTTTTCAAGTAATGGAATCGGAATAAAGAGAAAGATTTATGGTAATGAGATCAAATATCTATACATTTTGAAGCCATTTTTTTTTGCAATAAATTCTGTATGTCGTCATCGTACAATCGTACATGTCAATAAAGTCTATACATTTAATATGATTTATTACTTAGGTATTGTTATTTTAATCAAAATTTTTTTATTTTTTTTTTATATTTGTGCAAGAGACTGTGCTCTTGCTATGTAAGTTTTATTTTTTGTACATTGAATAGAGCTTAATTGCTAAAAGAGCAGCTAATAATTATAATGTAATGATTATAATAAGATACATTTCGTTATTTGATTTTTGCTCAGTAATCTCTACTTCATTTATTATTATTTGCACTTGGTCTTTCTATTTTGGGCTGTTGTTTGCCCATTTTGGTTAGGAAGTAAAACATTAATAATTAAAATTCTTTAGGTATTATATTTTATTGTTATATTATATATATCTCTATCTAAGAATCAATAATTTGTTGTTCATACAATCTTTTTTTTTTTTTTTGTTTGTTCACTTAATTGACAATACTCTATGTTGAAGAGCAAAAAAAAGCAAAACGACGGTTCCAATCTAAAATTCTTGCCTTCTTTATTAAAAGTTAACCTCTTCTCACCAAAAACCACGCTGAAACAGAAGTGTCAAAAAATGACTTTTTCCTGTTGACAGTAATGACACTTCAAGGAATATGTGTCCCACTCCAGATGTCATCAGGGACATAAAAAAGAAGACAGGGTGATCTCAAACATCCTGCCCGGTCGAGCCACCTGGCTCGAGATCCTTTGCCTCCAGAAGTCTGCACAGTTTTTGGACTGCCCGGGTGAATATCCCGGCTGTCGTCTTGATCGTGGCGTTACGTGCCAGTCCATCGCTGCCCGGATGAACTCCAATTACTCGACCCAATCGCCAGTGAGTCGGGGGTAGATTTTCCTGACGAATAATGACGATATCACCAACTCGGATGTTGTCCAAACGCCTCTGCCACTTATTCCTGGTCTGTAACGTGACCAAATATTCATCACTCCATCTTTGCCAAAATCGCTGGTGTACTTGGCGCAACCACTGCCACTGTTTGATGCGGTTAGCTTGGATCTCGTCAAGACTTGGCTCTGGTACGGCGAGAAGTGGGGCCCCGATGAGAAAGTCAGCTGGGGTTAGCGCGAATTTGTCCTCTGGATCATCGTGTAGTGGAATAAGCGGGCGCGAGTTGAGACACGCTTCGATTCGCGTCGCCTAAGTATGAAGCTGGTTGTACCACATAGTTTGCCCGCCGACCAAACGTACCAAATGGTGTTTTGCAGATTTTACCGCAGCCTCCCATAGTCCTCCTTGATGAGGAGCGCTGGGTGTGATAAAATGCCAATTGGTTCCCATACCAGCCAGTGACTGTTGACTGGTATCGCTATGCCAGGCTGCAAAATCCTCTTGCAGCATACGGTTGGCTCCAACGAATGCCGTGCCATTATCGCTGTAAAGATGTTGACATGGACCTCGCCGGCTAACAAAACGGGTAAAGGCATCTAGGAACGCCTGAGATGAGAGGTCATCCACTACCTCAATATGGACCGCCTTCGTGACCATACAAATGAAAATGGCCAGATATGTTTTAACAGTTGTGCGTGACCGTTTTAGTCCTGTGCGCAGTACAAATGGGCCACAATAATCCACGCCAGTTGACAGAAACGGTCGAGCAGCAGTGACCCTCTGCTTGGGTAACGAAGACATTTGTTGCGTGAGAGTAGCGCCGCGATAACGTCGACAAATGACACAATTGTGTATAAAACTGCGTACTGCTTGCCTCGCATTCAAAATCCAGTAGCGGCTACGAAGGTGATGCAGCATCAACTGCGTGCCGCCATGAAGTGTTTTGTGATGGGCTTGCTGAATGAGTAACCAAGCCAGTCCTCCTGCTTCGGTCCGGGGCAGGATGATTGGAAAACGATGGTCTTGGGGGATAGCGGCTTTGGCCAATCGTCCACAAACACGTAGCATACCGCCGTCGTCCATGAACGGGTTAAGTGGAAGCAATCGACTGGAGCTGACAAGTCTATAACCTCTTCGAATTTGATGGACTTCGGTCGGAAAAGCGCTGTCCTGCTCGATGTGAATGAGTTTATCCAGAGCTTCATTTAATTCATCAGCGCTGATAATTGCGTTTGACAAGTGCCGTCGTTTCGGAGTCCAACGTAGCATTCTTACCACTGTATGCAATAAACGAGAAAGAGAACTGAAGCGTTTAATAAGGGGGATTACCTGGCCGTCCCGTCGTCGTGTTGTTAGCTTGAACCCAACTGCGGCTACCATCGTCAATACAGATAATTTTTCTTCTTGTATAGCACCCAACTCATCCTGATGGAGCTGCTCATCCTGTTCTGAATCTGAAGGTATCGGCTCTTCCATCAACCATTCCGGACCATGCCACCACAACCGATGCTCCAACAGATCAGCTGCTCCCATTCCACGACTAGCACAATCCGCTGGATTTTCCGCTGATCTAACGTGATTCCACCACTCTGGCGATGTCAGTTCTTGGATTTGACGTACTCGGTTAGAAACATATTGCTTCAGGGTTGTTGGTTGCTTTCGTAGCCAACATAGCACGATTCGAGAGTCTGACCACAAGTAACAAGGAGTATTCAAAAGTCCTAAGGCCACACGAACATTTTCCAGGGTTACCGCCAACAGGTGCGCAGCGCAGAGCTCTAGGCGAGGGATAGTAGCACCCTTGACTGGTGCCACCTTTGTGCGCGCTGTCAGCAGAGATATACATGTTTCTTTCCTGAAGTTGGTTGTCTTCGTGTATATAACAGCGGCGTAGGCACGCGAGCTAGCATCACAAAAGCCGTGGAGCTCTGTTATCCCTCCATCAACCATCCCCAGCCATCGGGGTACCCGAACGCGATTGATTGCGTCAAGACCATTGCGAAATCGGAGCCAAGTTTCGCACAATTCAGCTGGCAATGGGGCGTCCCAAGTGATGCCAGCTATCCAAAGGGTCTGGATAAATATCTTCCCGGTTATAACAATCGGTGCCAAAAGTCCCGTTGGGTCGAAGAGCTGAGATACTTCACTCAGTACACGCCGCTTCGTTAGACAATCATCTTGTAATTTGAGATCCACTCTGAATAATAACTCATCGGATACTGGATCCCATCGTAACCCCAGCACAGTAGCCGTCGAAGGATCAGTTATGAGATCTGTAGTAGAAGAACTCCCATCAGTTAAAGAAGTAATTACCTGAGTGCTGTTGGAGTTCCATTTCCTCAACTTAAAATGTCCAGCTGAGACAATGGTGTTGACATTGGTAGCTAACGTAATAGCTTCGTGGGAATCACTGCAACTAACCAAAAAGTCATCGACATAAAATGACGTCAGAACGGTATCCCGAGCATTTACTGCCTGAGCCTGGTCTGTCACTCTGCGAAAGTTATCGTACGCACATTGGTGAAGTGCACGTACTGCGTTGTAAGGACTGCAAGCCATGCCATAAGTGACAGTTGTCAGACGATAAACCCCAATGTCTTCTGTGGGTGATTCTCGCCAGAGAATACGCTGGAAGTTTCTGTGTTCCGGAGTGACCAGGATCTGCCGGAACATCTTCTCGATGTCGGCGGTGAGTGCCACGCGATAACGTCGAAAACGAAAGATGATGTTGATAAGTGACTCCTGAATCGTTGGGCCAACTAACTGGATGTCATTTAGTGAGACGCCAACACTAGTTCGCGCGGACGCATTAAAAACAACGCGGAACTTGGTCGTAACCGCGTGATGTGGGATATAAAAGCAGTTGGTGTGATCACCTGGTTGATCCACCCGTTCCATATGACCAAGTGTGTGGTACTCACGCATGAACGCCACATACTTTTCTCGTAGGTCTTTATCGCCAGCCAGTCGCCGTTCCAAGCAATGAAATTGTCGCAACGCTCTCGTATAAGAGTCTCCTAAGGCGGAAGCATCACGACGGAATGGTATATGTACCATATATCGTCCATCATTCGTCCGAGAGTGTGTCGCTGAGAATATACGACCGCATTCGTCGTCACCAACCTCAATCTCGGGCACTTCTTCCAACTTCCAGAATTTTTGGATGAGCTTATCTAGAGTGGTATCATCTTCAGCTACCTCAGCGTGGAAGGAACGCAGGATTCGCGAAGACGATGGTCCCGGGGATGCAGGTCCAAAAACAACCCAGCCTAATTGGGTTCGCTGAGCGTGTGGCTCATCCAGCTGCCCACTAATGACTTCGCCCTGTACGATAAGACCCCATACATCCGCTCCAATGAGAGCATCGATAGCGCCAGGAGTACCAAAGTGAGCGTCGGCAAGTTGAAGACCGACCAAGTGCGGCCACTGATTCACGTCGATCGGCATAGATGGTGTAATCGAAGTGATTGACGGTATTACCAGCGCATCGATCGTCACGGTGAAGTTTGAATGGGTAGAACAGATCGTGAGCGTCGCGCTGCCTTTCGTTCTTGTATGGGCAAAGCCCCCGATCCCTTCCACTGGTACATCATGTTTACATCTGCGAAGATGTAAATGGTTAGCAAAACGGTCTGATAGGAAACTTACCTGCGATCCGGGATCGCAGAGTATACGAGCCAAGCGCTGCTGATCTGCTGATTTTCCATATACATATGCGCGCGCAGTAGCCAGCAATATAGTTCGGTTGCCTTGAACGATGCAGCTACTGACAGCATCGGTTAGTCAGGAACTGGTTGTCTCCACAAGTGAAGCAGCTGTTGGTTGCTGGTTATGGACTGGAACCTCTGTTGTTTGCATAGCAGGCGTTGACGTCCTAGGTTCACGACAGAAGATCGTATGGTGCTTACGACCGCACTGCCGACACCCACCTGATGAGCACTGCCTCGAAGAATGTCCATGTTTGAGGCAATTGAAACATAAACTCGATGTTTTGAGAGCCTCAAATCGTTGGTCTGGTCTCATAGCCAACAATAATTGGCAGCGACCAACTCTATGAGGACCTTGGCAATGCGGACATTTTCCTTCATCTGTCGTAGCCACATACGCCTTCACTGCTGGATGATTACGATGTTGTTGTCGCGTTGTTGAAGTTTCTGATCGAGTTGGTGTCCTTATCACCTCGGTAGTCAGACTGTGTGCTCGTCTCTCCAAGAACTTTAGTAAAGACGCCAAGCTCGGAATCGCATTGGAAGAACAGCTCATGTTCCACTCCCGCTGCGTGTTGGTTGGAAGCTTCGACACCACTATAGGGACTGCCAGTTGCGTCCCACTTGTCAACAGGCAGCTTCATGACACGTAAGGCACGCAACGACTCTTGAACCGTATCGACGATATTCAACAACGTCTTAGCAGTCTCATCCATTGCCGGCTTGATGTTGAGGAAGCGGGAGACGTGAATTTCGGCTAAAAGTTTGGGATTGTCGTACCGCTCCTTCAACGCTGTCCACACTTCCTCATATCCGCCAGAATACATAGCGCCAACTAGGCGCAGGGACATAAGTCCAGGGGACATAAATCCATTATGGACTTATGTCCCACTTCAGTGGGACATAAGTCCACAATTTTACTATGGACTTATGTCTCACTTTGGTGGGACATAAGTCCATAACTTAATTTATGGATTTATGTCCCATGTGACATGTTTTGTTTTTTAAGAAATGCTGTACCTGTTGCACATAAACTTCTCTTTACTCTGTTGCAAAATTGAAGACACTATGTTAAAAAATATGTACAAACGGTTTTACGTATTTTTCTTAAGTTAGTTTAAATAATTTGCAGAGCTGCCAGACTCCTTAACATGCAAGCCCCTGTTATATGGTTTAGAAAAGCCAAATGTTAGTAAAGGCTTACTTGTATGCATAGGTATATCTTCCATTTGTTTGGAGAAAAAAAACTCTTAACGTGGTATCCCTGATTTACAATAATACAGTAAACTGACTGTAATGACATGGCTTGGGTTGTTTTGTAACAAGATTAGTAATTGTTCTTTTCTTGAAACGTGCGGATCGACAAATTATAGAAAACAATTTTGGATATACTGTATTTCATGCATCGAAGATCTCCGAACTGATTGAAACGCTACCTGAATCAGAGCGGCATTTTTTTATCGATGGTACATTTAGTATTGTTCCATCTTGTGGTTGTAGGCAATTATTAATTGTATATATTGCCCATTCTGAACATGTAAGTGTCACTTTCATGAAAGGCGAAGATAATATTATTTTACTTAACGTTTGTATTTAAATTTGAAAAGAAACATTAAGTAAAATTTGAGAAAAAGAAGTAAAAATTATTTAAAAGTAAAAATTCGCGCGAATTTTTACTTTTAAATAATTTTTACTTCTTTTTCTCAAATTTTACTTAATGTTTCTTTTCAAATTTAAATACAAACGTTAAGTAAAATAAGATTTTGTTTATGAGAATTAAAGAATTAAATTTCTTTAATTCTCATTTGTTTTATTTTCTTTATTTCTCATTAAAAAAATCTTCGCCTTTCATGGAAGTGACACTTATGTGTCCTTTTTGTCGGCAAATAATAAAAAATTCTTGCCACGTTTTCCTTTAGAATTATATCTTTTGTTATTTAATTACTTTATTATTACCTATTTCCGTTTTTATTTTTGTTACGCTGGTTTTTTTTTTTTTTGTTTTCATTGAAATAAACGTTTAATTGTTATAGAGACGCTAATGTGTTAAAAATTTTTGTTTTATTTTTTAGATACTTTATAAAAACCATTGTGCGTTTTGGACTTTGTTTTCTGATATCTTCTTCTGGTTGGAATTATGTCCCATCTTTGAAAAATAAATTATGGACTTATGTCCCACTAAAGCGGGACATAAGTCCATAATACAATTTTGAACTTATGTCCCACATAAGTCCATAATGGATTTATGTCCCCTGGACTTATGTCCCTGCGCCCGCCAACTAATGCGACCTTGCTCACGTTGACTGCCTGTCGGAGCTTATAGCTAGTTTATATGCCTCTGGGTAATCCGTTTCGTGAACCAGAGACTGAAATGTGTCCTTAAAGGCTAGCCAATTATGCAATGATCCATCGAATGTAGGAATGACCACTGGATCCAATTTGACATCAAATTTTTCATAAGACGCCTTTGGCTTACATGCGTCAGGTTTAATCCCCAAGAGTTCTCGATTGAGTTTCTAGTGCAAGCCGTCAAGGTCGCGCAAAGTCACAGGTGCAAGATAAAACTCACGGGTGTCCAAACCAGCGGTAGAAAGGCAATGTCTAAATTATCAAAGGTACGCCAATGCTCGTCGAAACCACAGAGGAAGACTAATTGTGCGCAAAAGCACGACAAGGTGAATATCTCGTATGCCAAGCGCAGTTGAATGAAAAATATGTCCCCGCAAGCGCCGTGAATTCAAAAGCCAATCGAATCGTTTAAATTTATCTAATAAGATATCAAGGGTTCCTCACAGGAGGCACCAAAAATGTTGAAGAGCAAAAAAAAGCAAAACGACGGTTCCAATCTAAAATTCTTGCCTTCTTTATTAAAAGTTAACCTCTTCTCACCAAAAACCACGCTGAAACAGAAGTGTCAAAAAATGACTTTTTCCTGTTGACAGTAATGACACTTCAAGGAATATGTGTCCCACTCCAGATGTCATCAGGGACATAAAAAAGAAGACAGGGTGATCTCAAACACTCTATATATATCTTAACTAGCGCACCCAGAGTAAAACGCAGTGCTTAAAAAAATTTACCAAATAGTGTGCAAATTAATGCAATACTACTTACTTCTTCCTGCATCTGTGCAGGAGGGAATTAAGTTTCGCTAATCTCCACCGGTTGAAGGGTAGTGATGCGATGTAATGAGAACACAAGCGTTCTCACCTAGCCTCTCACTATCAACTTATACTCCAACCTCCACGTGGTGACTGGGAGGTGCCTAGTACCTCGATTGGAGATTGGGTAACCAACCCCTTTGGAAGGCCGTCGGTGGCAGCGGACGAGAGAGGGGGGGAGGAGTGTTGTTTTCTCACGAAGGCACCACCTCTGGTACCAGACGGCAGCGGAGGACCAGGTGGCGTCTACAGTTCCAGTCAGGCCGAACTATTTAGTGTTATCCCTATAGAGCTGCTCTGAAATATTCGGATACCAGGTCTATAGGGATTTCCAATGCCGAGCCAGGGTGTTGGAGAAGAGTTGGTGGCGGATGAACCCTTAATGGGCCAACGGCAGCGCTCACATCCCAAAGTGGGTAACTGGCACCGGAGTAACCGGTCTGCTGTCCTAGGGTCAAGGGCCTGGCCCTCCAGGTTGGGGGTTGTGCCGTCGGGGTAACAACTTCCCGACCATGTAAAAAAAGAATAGTTTTAAGAGAGACACGAAGAGCCTCGGCTAACGATTTCTCTCAAAGGGCGACCAGACCCGGAACGTCTACGGACAACGATTTAAGAGTATGTACCTGGAACGTGCGAACGCTGTACACCCCAGGTGCTACTCAAAAACTTGAGTCTGTCCTCACGCGGTACAAGGCAGATATTACCGCGATCCAGGAGATAGGATGGATAGGATCAGGTATGATGAAAAGAAAAGATTGCGATATTTATTACAGCTGCCATAATGGGAAATCGGCTTAGAACAAAAGTTATGGACTTTAAGCCGATAAGTGATCGCCTAGCTGTGATCCGCATCAAAGCTACTTCCCAAACATAAGCTTAATATGTGCACATGCCCCTACCGACGAGGCTGAACCCTATCAAGGAGTTTTATGACCTACTGGATGGAGCCTACGGAGCCTGTCCGGGGTACGATGTCAAAGTTTTCGCTCGGGGACTTCAATGCTAAAATCGGAAAGGAAAAGATCTTTGGGGGGTTAGTTGGTAAGCACAGAATCCACGAAACGACCACAGACAACGGTTACCGACTAACTGACTTCGCGGCAGCTCGTAATAAGGAGATAAGTAGCACTAGGTTCCCAAGGCTAAGGATCCACACAGCAACCTGGCGCTCTCCAGATGGTCCAACCGCCAACCAAATCGACCATGTGCTAATCGATGCGAGGCACGCATCCAACATCCTCAACGTGCACACATTCCGAGCTCGACTATCCAACGAGAAGAAGCTGCGTTCCGCCCAGAAGAAGAAATTCGACGTTGGACGCCTTAGCACACCTAGAGTAGCCAGAGTCTACAAAGAGCGCCTGAGTGAGAAACTCTCCGCAGTGTATTCACCTACCACAAATGCCAACACCCAGTGGTCCCAGTATCGCGACATCATCAAAGAGGTAGCCGAAACCACCTTAAGGTACCAGCCACCCCAGAGAAAGAGCCCGTGGTATGATGATAAATTCGTACGCAGGAAAAAGGTTACAGAAGATGCACATAAAGAGTGATTTTTTAAGAGGTTTACAACTTTTTTAAAAAAAAAAACACAAAAAATGAATGAAATATTTATTTGAATCGATAGTTTGAACCTTGCAATTTAATGTTTAAAGATAATTTCATGCAAATGTTGACCGCGGCTGCGTCTCAGGTAGCCCATCCGCTGAGTCCAATTTTGGCATACTCTTTCACACATATCGGCCGGTATCTCACGAATGAATGCATGGATGTTGGCTTCCAGTGCGTCAATCGAAGCGGGCTTGTCCCTATACACATTAGCCTTGGCATACCCCCACAAAAAATAATCTAATGGTGTCAAATCGCACGATCTAGGCGGCCAATTGACCGGCCCGAAACGTGAAATTAACTGTTCACCAAACTCGCCTCGCAATTGCGCCATTGTTTCGCGTGCTGTGTGGCATGTGGCACCGTCTTGTTGAAACCACATATCATGCAAGTCAAGAACCTCCATTTCGGGCAAAAAAAAGTTTGTTATCATCGCTCGGTAGCGTTCACCATTGACAGTAACGCTGCGATTCGCATCATCTTTGAAGAAATATGGCCCAATAATGCCGCCGGCCCATAAACCGCACCAAACAGTGGCTTTTTCGGGATGCATTGGTAGCTGTTGCAATGCTTCTGGCTGATCTTCACTCCAAATGCGGCAATTTTGCTTATTTACGTACCCATTCAACCAATAATGAGCCTCATCGCTGAACACAATTTTTCTATAAAAAAGCGGATCCTCGGCCAGCTTTTCCAAGAGCCCATTCACCAAAAATTCGGCGTTGTGGTAGGTCGGCTGGCTTTAGTTCTTGCACCAGCTGTATCTTAAAAGGCTTTACGCCCAAATCCTTCCGCAAAATTTTCCACATAGTGCTGTAACAAAGGCGTAACTGCTGGGAACGGCGCCGAATCGACATTTCGCGGTCTTCTGTCACACTAGCTGATACGGCCGCAATATTTTCTTCACTACGCACAGTACGTAAACGTGTTGGTGGTTTAATGTCCAACAAAGTAAATTTGGTGCGAAATTTGGTCACAATCTTCCGAATAGACTGCTCAGAAGGTCGAGAATGCCGATCATAAAATGGAAGCAGCGCGCGATGAACATTTCGAACCGAGCACGAATTTTGATAGTAAAATTCAATAATTTGCAAGCGTTGTTCATTTCTAAGACGATCCATGGTTAAATTGCAAACCAAACTGAAGCTGTTTGACACAAGGTACTAAACACACGGCAGCTGTCAAAACCAGTGTTGCCAAAACCAAACCAGCTAAAAAATCACCCTTTATGAAGGCGCTGCAGCGCAAAACAAGGGCAGCGAGGGAACAGTATCGAGGAGGAGGGAGGAGAAGAAAATCCTTCGTAGAAATAGGAGGGCCTACGCAGTCTTCCAGCTCAAGGAGATCGAAGACTCCCGCGATCGAAGCAACATCCAGAAGTTCTACAAGAAAGCCAAGCAACTGGTTGCTGGCTTCAAGACCGGAACGCAGGCCCTTCGAAACAGTGATGGAAACCTAGTCACCGAAGCGCAGGAAATAGTAGATGTGTTTAAGCAGCACTTCCAGCTGCTGCTAAATGGGCATCATGTAGGGAGAGTGATAGGGCAAGAAGAGAACCCACGTACAGTCAATGAAGATCCTGTTCCACCACCCAGTATAGAAGAAGTTGGCTTAGCAATAAAAAAGCTAAAGAACAACAAGGCCGCCGGCTCTGATGGTTTACCAGCGGAGCTCTTCAAATACGGTGGTGATGTTTTGGTAGGGCGCATGTACCAAATCATCAACCAAGTATGGGTGGAAGAAAGTATGCCCGATGACTGGACTATCAGCTCCATATGCCCCATCTACAAAAAAGGCGATCCTATGTCTTGCAAGAACTATCGAGGCATATCCCTGCTTAATGTCGCATACAAGATCCTATCCAACGTACTGTGTGAACGTCTCAAACCGTTCTGCAACACACTAATCGGCACGTACCAGTGTGGCTTCCGGCCCGGCAGATCGACTACAGACCAAATTTTCACATTGAGGCAAATCCTGGAAAAGACCAATGAATTTGAAGTCGAGACTCATCACCTATTCATCGACTTCAAAGCCGCATATGATAGCATTCATCATCAGGAGCTTTATGCGGCGATGGCCGAATTCGGGATCCCGGCAAAACTGATCCAGCTATGTAGCGTGACGCTGGAGAACACACGCTGCAATGTGCAATTTGGAAGTAGTTCTTCCGAGCTATTCCAAACATGTACCGGATTTCGTGCTAGAGCAGATAGTGCGCAGGGCAGGTGTCAACACGGAAGGCACTATCTTCAACAGGGCGAATGGAGGAGAAGATACAACCGCGAACTCTATGAGCTGTACCAAGATGTGGATGTAGTCCAAAAGGCCAAAATACGTCGACTACATTGGCTCGGCCACATCGAGCGAAAGGACAATAATGTTCCAGCTAAGAGGATCTTTGAATCCCAGCCGCCAGGTTCGAGACGACAAGGAAGACCGAACCTCCGTTTCAAAGACCAAGCCATCGCGGATGCCAGAGCGTTTGGTCTGGACAACTGGAAGCAGCGTGCCCGGGATCGCAGAGGATGGAAGGCTGCAGTGTCTCAGGCAGAGACTCTCCACGGGTCGGGAACCCGTTAAGTAAGTTAAGTAATCTTCTGCAGAAAAGCCTCGGCTTCGCAGAAACCATTGTTTAAACTTTTGAAACCTTTTATGCTTAATAAAATGTGATTAAATAAAAAAAAAAAAAAAACATTTGAGCAATTTTTTCCATGATAAAGTCATGATATGTATTCGCGTTACTGCTTTCAAAACTAGCAACTTTTCTTAGTTGTTCTATAAGGTCAGTACCACTAGCAAATGCATGAATTAATGACCAAGCCATCGCGGATGCCAGAGCGCTTGGTCTGGATAACTGGAAGCAGCGAGCCCGGGATCGCAGAGGATGGAAGGCTACACTGTCTCAGCAGAGACTCTCCACAGGTAGGGAGCCCGTTAAGTAAGTAAAGTTAAGTAATCTCTTCTGAAGTTCCTGGTTCTGGGATAGACTTAGACCGTTTTCTTGTAGGATCTGTACGATTACCGCTCGTTCTCGCTGCTTTCTGGCTCTGGTTCCTCCACGTCGTTTCGATGTCGGCGCTATCTTAGGGATTGCAGTGAGTCGCTCGTTTCTCGTTTGGAATTTTTCGTTTGCCTTTATTGTTGTTGCTTGTCGAGCCCTGTACTCATCTATGGTTATTGGCTGTGGGCCACACTGGCATTTTGATTTTAGTGTAGACATTTATTTATAGGTACTTCTTATGGTGTTGTTTTTATTGACTTTTTTAAAGTTAATCCAGTACTACACTACTGCCTTATGAGAATAGCTGGCCAACAAACGTTTCTACTTTTGACACTCACTGTATACCGCAAAGAGTTTCATTAAAATTTTTTTTTTGTATTTTGTGTTCTTTTAGCTATTTTTTTTTTTGATAGCGACATTCACTTGGTTTATTCAAAAAGTCTTTTTGGACTAGAGGTAGAACACGACACAACATATTGCTTGCTAGATTCTCCAGGCAGGATCGCCATGTAATATATAAAAACACGTCTTATCGATTGTAGTTACCTTTATTGAATGTCAAAATATTCTTATGCCGCTAACTTATTGTATATCTTAAATGCTGAATGTATATGATTTGCATAAATTTTTTTGTATGCGTTTGGGTTGCGCCCCGGGTGGTTTAGATTTACAATTCGGTCCAATTGGACAATGGGGCGTGGTACCACCCATACAAACCAAAAATTAAAAATCTATTATTTCTGCTCCTGATAACGGTATTTCCACAAAATTTGGTACGTCGGTTTGGTGTGCATTTTTTAAGTGCTGCTGCAAATATGGGCGGGATTGTACAAAGGGGCGTGGTGCCTCCCATAAAAAAAAATTAAGAATCCAATATTTTTGCTCCTGCTAACGGTTGGTATTTCGGTTTAGTGAACATATTTTAAGTTCTGCTGCAAATATAGGCGGGATTTGATAAAGACGCGTGGTACCTCCCATACAAATTTTCTTTATGTATATAATTCTACTGTACGTGTGTATGTCACTGAATAAATTTTTTTTGGTCATCGAGCTTATTTGTTTGCTTTTATTTTTTGACATCTCACAAATTCGTTCTCAATCGTTCAAACGAAAGTAAATTTTAATTTACGCAATAGTGGTTTGTTTTATTTCGAATTGCAAGACAACGAGTGTGGTGTCATTGAAAACAACACAAACTTGAATCAAGCAACAACTACGGCCACACGTAGGTATTCTAATTTAAGTGTGTTGCATTAAGTGCGTTTCGTTATTTTCATATTTAAATTTTTTTGTATCTTTGGATATTTTTGGTGTCGCATTTTCAGTAAATATTAAGTGTATTACATTCACATATAAGTTACGTAACTGAAACAATGCCACGTCTTCGTGGACGAGGAGGAAATATTGGTCGACGGACTATCCATTCACAATTACAGCACAACCATCGGTTAAATACATCGGCACAAGATCAATTGACGGACAATGGAAATATAATAAATCCGACTGCAATCACACGTGCTAATGAAAGTCAAGAGCACCGCAATGAACGCCTTCGAGCTAATGCATTGACACAAAGACTGGCCCGTCAACGAGTCACCGACACATTCAGAACACGCGAACAACAGCGTTTGCAAGTGTATCGCACATTGACACGTGCATCACTTCTTCGCCTTGCGTTTGAATATAAGTCGGACATCGACTATTCGTCACATTCACAAATTCTAATCGGTGCTATGAGAAAACAATGCCAACACTGTCATGCACTCAAATACAAAGGTGAATCGGCCGGTTTCTGCTACGAGTCTGGAAAAGTTTTATTGCCTCCATTGAATTCGCCGCCAGAACCATTGAAAGCATTATTGGCTGGAGGTACATCTCAATCTAAATTGTTTTTGCGTAAAATTCGCAAATTCAATTCTTGCTTTCAAATGACATCATTTGGAGCAACAAAAATCGTTCACAATTTTCGCAATTTTCAATCAACCTTTAAGATTCAGGGGCAAGTGTATCATCAAATTGGGTCTTTAATACCGATGCCGGATACCAATTCAAAATTTCTGCAAATCTACTTCATGGGTGATGAGGAGCAGCAAATAAACGCACGCTGCCAGTACAACCTTATCGAGCAGGTTGAGGAGCGAGACATTGTGGGTATTTTAGAACCGTTTTTACAGAATCACAACCAGTTGGTCCAGTTGTTCAATACCGTTTCAAACAAACTGATTGAGAAAATCTGACTGGACCAACTCGATTCAATCGTTAGCGCGGAAAAAGATGATCAAGAAGCTGACCCTGAAAACTATATCTATGCTTTGAACTTAATTTAATTCCAAGGAAGTTCCATTCGTTCAATAGAGATGTTAATAATTTAATTGATTTTAGGCGGTACGAAGTTCGCCCGGTCAGCTAGTATTTTTGTAAATTTATAACATAGTTAAGATCTTTATTTTTTTATTATTTTTTCTTTACAAATAATTGGCTCATGCTATTTATTGTAACTCTTACATTATATAAATTTTTATTTATTTACTTATTTTTTTTTTAGGTTTTAACCTAGATTTACAAATAAAAATTTTTTTTGGTGTGTACTACGTATGTAGTTAATTCTTATATTTATTGAACTTTAATATTTATAATTTTACAGTTCTTATTCTTATATATACCTATATAATATAAAGGGTGATTTTTTAGCTGGTTTGGTTTTGGCAACACTGGTTTTGACAGCTGACGTGTGTTTAGTACCTTGTGTCACTGTCAAACAGCTTCAGTTTGGTTTGCAATTTAACCATGGATCGTCTTAGAAATGAACAACGCTTGCAAATTATTGAATTTTACTATCAAAATTCGTGCTCGGTTCGAAATGTTCATCGCGCGCTGCTTCCATTTTATGATCGGCATTCTCGACCTTCTGAGCAGTCTATTCGGAAGATTGTGACCAAATTTCGCACCAAATTTACTTTGTTGGACATTAAACCACCAACACGTTTACGTACTGTGCGTAGTGAAGAAAATATTGCGGCCGTATCAGCTAGTGTGACAGAAGACCGCGAAATGTCGATTCGGCGCCGTTCCCAGCAGTTACGCCTTTGTTACAGCACTATGTGGAAAATTTTGCGGAAGGATTTGGGCGTAAAGCCTTTTAAGATACAGCTGGTGCAAGAACTAAAGCCAGCCGACCTACCACAACGCCGAATTTTTGGTGAATGGGCTCTTGGAAAAGCTGGCCGAGGATCCGCTTTTTTATAGAAAAATTGTGTTCAGCGATGAGGCTCATTATTGGTTGAATGGGTACGTAAATAAGCAAAATTGCCGCATTTGGAGTGAAGATCAGCCAGAAGCATTGCAACAGCTACCAATGCATCCCGAAAAAGCCACTGTTTGGTGCGGTTTATGGGCCGGCGGCATTATTGGGCCATATTTCTTCAAAGATGATGCGAATCGCAGCGTTACTGTCAATGGTGAACGCTACCGAGCGATGATAACAAACTTTTTTTTGCCCGAAATGGAAGTTCTTGACTTGCATGATATGTGGTTTCAACAAGACGGTGCCACATGCCACACAGCACGCGAAACAATGGCGCAATTGCGAGGCGAGTTTGGTGAACAGTTAATTTCACGTTTCGGGCCGGTCAATTGGCCGCCTAGATCGTGCGATTTGACACCATTAGATTATTTTTTGTGGGGGTATGCCAAGGCTAATGTGTATAGGGACAAGCCCGCTTCGATTGACGCACTGGAAGCCAACATCCATGCATTCATTCGTGAGATACCGGCCGATATGTGTGAAAGAGTATGCCAAAATTGGACTCAGCGGATGGGCTACCTGAGACGCAGCCGCGGTCAACATTTGCATGAAATTATATTTAAACATTAAATTGCAAGGTTCAAACTATCGATTCAAATAAATATTTCATTCATTCTTTTTTTCGAATTTTTTGTGTTTTTTTTTTTCAAAAAAATTCTAAACCTCTTAAAAAATCACCCTTTATATATATCTTTTTTTTTAGCTTTATTTTTGTTATTCAAATAGATTAATGTATATTTTTTTTATTAATTATGTTTTTATACAAGCTGAACGGATTTTGGTAGTGTAAGTGATTTAGTTACGGTTTCCTCGGGGTGTAAAAAAAATAATGGTGGGAAAGTATTAATCTATTTTTTTTTTATTCGTAGTAATTCTTTAACCGATTGTTATGGATCACAATTTCTTTTCTACCAAATTTGATAGCTGTGTTTACGGGTCCTTTTATACTTGTGACTGTATAAGGCCCTCACCATATTGGTGATAATTTTCCTTTTCGATTTTCGCTTCTGATGAGTACCTTATCCCCTACGTGAAATGAATGAGGCCTTATTGTTTTGTCAAAGTAGGTTTTTTGACCTATGTTTGCTTGCTAAAAGGTTGCGCCTAGCTATGAAATATTTTTTTTTTTTTTTTTTTTTTTCCCCGAGGGTAGGTGAAAATCTTCCAAAGACACTATGAGAATAGCAAGCGCGTGCTCATAGTAGTGTCAGATTTCTACTGACTAAAAACACCACCCTTCGATAAATTGTTAGATACTGCAACTAAGATAAAACTTATCAAGCAATTTTTCTATAACGAAATAAAAACACTTTTGACAGGTTACTTTCCACTGAAAGATCCTGCATGTTCCGCAATTAAGACGCAGTTAAACCTTATCTTGCCAAGTCGAAAGGTTTCGTTCTTTGTAGTCGGCGCAATAAATTACTCTCATCCAAAATTTGTCGGACTGTATTGTTGACATGCCCGATAAGTCGGTTTCTATGCTTTCGCGCGAAGCTTCTAGTCTCAGCTTCGATTGTAGGAATTCCGAGATCCCTGTGGATATCGTCGTGTCTAGTATACCACGGTGCTTGGACAATTTCTCTTAGTACTTTATTTTGAAAAGTTTGTAAAATATTGGCATTTGTTTTCTTGGTACAACCCCAAAGTTGTATACCGTAGGTCCACACCGGCTTTAGCACTTGCTTGTATAAAAGCAGTTTGTTCTTGGTACTGAGCTGGGAATGTTTTCCGAGTAACCAGTACATTTCTCTATATTTGATATCGAGTTCTTTACGTTTCATTTTCACGTGCGAATTCCATTTCAGCTTTGCGTCGAGTGTCATTCCCAGGTATTTGGCCTCGTTAGCAAAGGGTATTCGAGCCAAGTTTAGGAAAATTGGCAAGTCATTAGTTTTCCTATATGTGAAATTTACGTGAACAGATTTAGTTTCGTTGAGGGCGATTAGCCAGTCCCTCGTCCATTCATTTACTTTATTCAGTGTGGTTTCCAGCTTTGCAGTCGTTTCTTCGATCGTATTACCTACTGCAAGGATAGCGGTGTCGTCGGCGAAGGTAGCAAGGATAGTGCCATCTTCTCTTGGTATATCGCGAGTATATAACAGATACAGAAGCGGCCCAAGGACGCTTCCTTGCGGTACGCCGGCCGAAATTTCTTTAAGCTCCGAGTATTCTACACCATGTCTTACACGGAAGAGTCTGTTCCCGAGATATGATTCTAGGATATCATATAGGCTTACAGGGAGAATTTGTCGTAATTTAAATTTTAAGCCGTCGTGCCACACCTTATCAAAGGCTTGTGAGACGTCGAGGAATACGCTTGAGCATATCTTTTTTTCTTCAAATGCTTTCTCTATTACGTCAGTAATTCTATGCACTTGGTCAATCGTCGAGTGCTTGGTTCTGAACCCAAACTGGTGGTCAGGGATTAGATTATTATCTTCTATAACCGGTTGTAGGCGCCTAAGTAATATCCTCTCGAAAACTTTAGATATGACTGGAAGAAGCGAAATTGGTCTATACGGTTTTACTTCATTTGGCGGTTTTCCTGGTTTTAAAACCATAATGACTTCCGCGACTTTCCATTGGCTCGGCACGTGTTTAAGTCTGAGCGCAGCATTTATAATATATAGAAGCTTAATTAATGCTTTTCGAGGTAGAACTTTGAGAACTTCTCCGGTGATCAAATCATAACCAGGAGCTTTCTTAGGTTTTAGAGATTCGATTTCACGTTTTAGTTCCCTTAGCGTTGCATATGTGAGTGAAAAATCGTTAGATAGTAATTCCGTCCCACCATTGGTACTGCCGTAAGCCGCTCGACCATCGTACGGTTTAAAGGTTTCCTGTAGATGGGCGGCAAAAACGTCCGCTTTTTCTTTATCTTCCCTTGCCCATTCATTTTGATTTATTTTTATTGGCGGCGCTGGGATTTTGGGCCTTTTGGTGCCTTTTACAGCTTTCCAAAGTGAATAATTGGAATCTTTTTTCGCTGTTAAACTTTCAAGGTAAGAACCTATTCCCCGATTTTTAAAATCCTTAATAGCTGTCTTCAACAAATTGCACAAATAATTCAAATGTGTTTTATGTTGCGGAGCGCGACTCTGTTGCCATTTTTTACGCGCTTTCCTTTTTTCGTTGACCAATTCTTTTATTTCGGGCGGATATCGTAAACCGTATTTGGCCGGCGATTTTCTTGGGTTAGGCGTATTATTCCAGGAAGCGAGCTGAACGACTTCAACGAAGCGATCAACTTCAACCTCAAGTTCGTAAGGTGTCGTAAGTGGAACGCTCAGTTCAACATTCTCTTCAATTTCGTTCCTCAAGTCTTCCCAGTTAGTTGTTTTACCAGTAACTCTAGCTGGCTCTTGGTTATTGACTAGTTTTGCGCTCAACGTTAAAATAACCGGTGAATGATCAGATGACAGATCAAAGCTCTCTTCAACTTTAATGTGGTTGGTAGATATTCCTTTCACGACGAAAAAATCTATCAGATCAGGTATTTTTGAAGTATCAGTTGGCCAGTAGGTCGGTTTGCCCGTCGAGTGGAAATCACAATTGTACTCCATACCTGCCCCATAGAGCATTCTACCTTTTCGCGAGATGAATCTAGAACCCCAGAACGTGTGTTTCGCATTAAAATCGCCGCCAATAATGAAATTTGGTTTGAGCGATTTAAGCAAGTTAGTATAATCACTTTTTTCAAGCGCGGAGCGTGGTGGACAGTAGATAGATGAGATTCTAAGAGTACGCTGATTATTTTTTACTCGAATCGTGCACAGTTGCATAGTTTCAAGCTCTATCTTCAGGTCTTCATATTGTTCAATGCAGTCTTTAATAAACAATGATGATCCACCTCTCGCGTTTCCAGATGGGTGACAAGCGTGCAAATCATTGTAGCCTTTTATTTTTAAAATTGATCGCTCTTTTACGTGGGTTTCAGAAATTAAGCAAATGTCAATATCCTTTTCGCGCATGAATACTTCCAATTCATCGAGTTTTTGCAAAAGTCCGTTTGCATTCCAAGTACATATTTTTAACATTGGTTTTTCATTCATATTATATTTGAAGTACGCGTTTTCCTTGAATTATTTTCGAGCTTAACCAACCGATCGAGAATAATTTTATTTATTTTGCTTTGTTCTTCAAGTTTCCCGAGAATTACTGAGAAAACAAGAGAAATACTGTCTGGCGAAGTTTCAACTTTTTTTGGTTCTTCGAATGCCACAGCTTGAGCGTAGGTCTGCACTCCGGCTGTCCGAGGGTCACTATTCGGTGGCTTTCCTGATGGCAATTTTTGAATAGGGTTTCCTTTGACAACAGAGGTCGAGGGCATTTCTGCCGACTCTCTTTTTTTGAAATTCTTACGTTCAGGAACCGGAGGTTTTAGATTGTCTACTATCCCCTGAGCAGTCTTACGCTTTGTCTTAGTTAGCGGTTTTGATTTAGCTTTTTCGGGCTTAAGGAGCGCATCTCTCCGTTTTTGCAACTCCTTAGCTACTTCACAGCCTCTATAATTTGCCGGGTGCTTTCCCTTGCAGTTAGCACAGGTAGCGGAGGACTGTTTTTTAACTCCACAGTCTTGGGAGAGGTGATTTCCGGCGCATTTCACACATCGTGGTTCTTTTTGGCAATACATTTGCGTATGATTAAATCCTTGGCAACGTTTGCATTGTGGAACTATTCTTACATTTCTACGCATGGGTTCGATTTTTACCACGATATTTAATATTGTTTTAATTCGGTAGATATCTTCGATATTATCTGACCTATCGAATATAAGCATAAAGAGCGGAAGTCCACGTCTTACCACGATATCCTTATCGACTTCCGTTTGTTGCTTCTCCTTCTTAATGATATTTACGGCATCAAGAATTTTATACCCTTTGGTTTGAAGGTCGTTTATAACCTCGTCTTTGGTGCATGAGGGGTGGAGTCCCCTTGCTACAACACGATGTGGCCTTTCAGACTTTATTTCGAAAGTATACCACTGGATCTTCTCGGTATTTAGCTTTTGGGATACTGCCCGGTAATCATCGTGATTATCGACGTTAATTTTCCACGCATTATTCCTTAAAGATGTAACCTTAAATTTCGATGTTATCGTTCCTTTAAGGAGGCTATGCAACTTATTATATTCCGTCACCCCAACGACGTTTATGGGAGGCGGTGCCCGAATTTGTGATCGAAGTTGTTTTTCTTGCGGTTCTTTACGCTTTTCTTCTTTTAGGGGCTCGACTTCGGGGGAAGAACCGGCTCTCCTTTTCTTACTAGGTCTTTTCTTAGCGACCTGATCCGTTTCGCGTGCTAGTTCTTCTTCGTCGGTGTGGTATTCCTGACTAGCTAAGCGTGGTGGAGTACATTCGCGTTCTTTCAGCAAACGATTGCTCCTTAGAACCTTATTTTCTTCTTTTAGCAGATCTATCTCTTTCTTAAGATCTTGATAGAGTAGGTCCATTTCCTTAAGCTTGATTCGGAGTGCTTTATTTTCTTCCTCAAAACTTTTATTTTATGGAATATAATTTTTGGAGTCTATATCTTAGAAGATGGCAGTAGTTTTCATGATTGTATATGGGTTCGGGATCTCTTTTCAGGTTAGAAGGTATGTCAGGCGTGAACCCATAGAGACATTCCATGGGTGTGAGTTTCGTGCAAAGGTTAAAATATACAAATTTCCAGACTCTGACTGTTCCAATGGGCCTACTATATCTAAATATACGTTTTTATTACATCTTGATGACCCTCAAACATCGAGTCATGATAGTCCTTAAGAATGGTTTGTATTTCCTCTGAGCTACTGATTACTTCTATGGGTTTTGCATTTACCCCCTGCAATTCCATTTCGCTCTGCGTTATGGAAGCTTCCGGCTTTTCAGAATCCTTTGGTTTGGTTTGAATGCTTTGAATAACCGTAGGTGGTGGTTCCGGAGCAGTATTTGCCCTTTGTGATTGCAATCGCGTTACAGCATTACATGCTGCGGTATTTATTGGGGTTTTGATGAGCTCGCCCGGTGGTCGGTGCACCTCGGCTTGTACCTTAATTTTTAAAGGTTCTGCAGTTTCTTGCATAATTAAGCTAGATGCATCCGAATTCGCGCTAATCCTGCACTCTACAGGTTTTTTCAATCTGTTGTTCTGCTTTCTCGGCTTCGTACTCGGCATAGGTAACGATTTTGTCCGTAGCTGTACACAGTTTACGTGAACTCTGCCGTTCTGGTGCCGAGTTCGCACCATTAAGTTGCGGAATTCGACTAAGGGCATCAGCATTAGTATTGGCTTTGCCTGGCTTATATTCTATTTTGTAATCGACTTCCGACAATTTGTGATGGAATCGAACGAAGCAATTTGGGGGTTTTTTTACATTAAATACTCCCCTCAAGGGCTTATGATATGTAAATATGTATAGTAAATTTACCTTAAAGGTAGCATCTAAAGTTTTTAGTAGCCCATACAATTGCTAGTAACTCTTTCTCAATTGTAGAGTAGTTACGCTCCGCTTTATTTAAGGTGCGGCTAGCATATGCAATGGGCTGATCTTTACCTACATCGCCCTGGGACAGTGCAGCTCCGATCGCTTCACCGGTTGCATCCGTCGTCAGATTAAAAGGCTTTGAAAAATCAGGATAGATCAACAAAGGCGGCGAGACCAAAAGGTCCTTGATTTGTTGAAATGCTCTTTGACATTTCTCAGTCCAGGTGAACTTTACGTCATTACGGAGTAGGTTTGTGAGGGGACTATTTTAGAAAATTGTGGGATAAATTTACGGTAGTAGTTGGCGAGTCCCAAAAAAGATTGGACCTGCCTAACTCTTCGTGGAGATGGAAAATTTTGAAAATTTTGGCAGTTATGCTGGGATTTGGAAGTGCCCCTAATTCTGAACATATATGTCCCAAATAAACTACTTCCTTTTGTAGGAATCTGTACTTTTCCGGCTGCAGTTTTAAGTTATTCTCTCTTAATCTATCAAAAACCTTTTTTCCAGCTTATTGTTATGATCAGTTAGGTTCTTACCGTAGATGACGATATCATCTAAATATACAAAGCATTCTATTCCTTGTAACCCGGTTAGGACATAGTTCATCAAGCGTTGAAACGTAGCCGGCGATCCCTTTAAGCCGAAAGGCATACGCTTAAACTCATAGTGTCCATAATTCGTGTTGAAGGCGGTTTTTGGTTGATCCTTTGGATCTACCAGAACTTGGTGGTAGCCACTAGCTTGATCGAGCGTCGAGAAATAACGGGAATGACCTAGTTGATCAAGTATATCCTCTATTCGAGGAAGAGGGTAAGCATCGCCAATGGTCTTATCATTTAATTTACAAAAATCGAGCACAATTCTCCATCTGCTGTTTCCATCCGGACCTGCTTTCTTAGGAATGACTAAGAGGGGTGAGTTCCACGGGCTTTTGCTGGGTTGAACAATGCCATTTTCCAACATTTCCTTCATTTGTTCGTTAATTATTTGCCTTTTTGTCTCGGGCAGTCTGTACATTCTCAGATTTATCGGTGCCTGATCCTGCACTAGTGGAATCGTATGGGTAATTGCGTCGGTGTATGTTAGATAATCGCCTTTAAGATGGAATATGTCATTATATTCACTACATAGATTCAAAATCGTTTGTTTTTGATCTAGACTAAGGTTTTTTTCTACTTTTAGTTCTTTTTTCAGGTTTTCTAACCGCAGATTATGCCGTGGGTGGTCCGGAATTTCGATGTCCGGTGGGAAGTATTTCACGTGGTGAATTGAATGTGTCGTCTCTGGGGCATGCTTCTCTTCGGTTTCCAGAGGGATTATCTTATAGTTCTTTGCTGGACTTAGTTGCAGCTTCAATTTTTGTATGATTGCCGTTTTATTATTTGTAGTGAGGGCACTTATCAAATATTTATTTTGGCCTGAAGGCAAAATACAGTTAGAGAGGAAAACTCCATCGCCTACTTTATCGGGTAGGCAGAGCATTTCTTCCGCTAGTTCCGAAGGAACTATTAAACGTTTCTGTGACCGTTAGGTAGGCAGATGGGTTTATCTAATACGATTTCCACATTTGTTATACTGGCGTCTGCTTCACTACATGAAAAGGTTAGTATGTTCGACAGTTTTATACCATGGCCTTCGTCGCCGTAGGATGGGGCTAACATATTTGCTTTATTAATAATTGTAGTGTGCCTATTTTCGGCTATTTTACGATGAGAGGTTCTGTGATTAGTTGAGCTGAGAGGTATGCTGAACTGCTTGGGGTTATTTTTCGTGCAAGTGAATCTGAGCTGTTGGCTAGGCCCTTCCACGTTACAATTTTTTGACAGTAAGTCGTTTCCAAGTATCCCGTCGTCTGGGAATGTAGGTGAAGGCCCAGAACTTGGAAAGTACATGGAACTTTAGTATTCAATTTAAAATTTCCTTGACAAGTACCCACACTTTTTCCATAGCCAAATGGTGTTTGTAGGAAGCATGGCTTATTCGTTTCTAATTTTACATCTGGCTGGAGTAATTTTTCTTTCATTAAACTTACTTCGGAGCCGGTGTCCACGATTAATTCTGCCTGACCGTTCAGGCCTATGTCTAGAGGGAGAATAATTGTCGGGACACCGTGATCGGGCTTCCGAGAATACCTATTGTTCTTATCGTTATGAGTTAATGTCGAGCCGGGGGTTTTGGGCTCGACAGTTGGGAGTTTCCCTGGTTCTCGGATTCCCATTTAGCCTTTTGTCTACATTCGATGATATCATGACCAGCTCGGCCACAAAAATCAAATTTTTTTTTGAATATTATAGATCATTCAAATGTTTTGTGGCGAGCTGCTGGTCGCCTGGTTGGAAGAGGTATTTTCGTAGACTCTTACAGGGTTTCGATGGTGAAAGTCTTTTTTTCTATTGTTTTGAAACCTATTGTTAGTTGGTCTGTTAGCTCGTCGGCAGTCTCTAATGTCGTGGTTATACATCCTACAATTTGTGCAGAAGGGTGGGTTTTTTCTGCTTAGACAATCACTGTAGGTGTGCCCAGTCTTTCCACAGAAACTGCAAATAACGCAGTGATTGGATCTATTACTTTGTGAATAATTTGAATTGATTTTATTTTGGGTAAAATCATGGGATTGCTGTGTATTTGAATCAAACGGTGTAGATTGAGGATTTAACTGCGATTGAGAAAAACTACTAATGTTCCCGGGCCATAAGCTCGGATTCGAAAAACTATTGTTTATAGTTTGATTGGTAGGGAATTGAAATTGGGCATTTGAATGCACAATTTGTTGTGTTGGAAGGACAGTTTGTTGCAATCGTTCCATATCTAATGCTCGTTGCACTAGTTTGTCTATAGGTTCATCTCCTACCGCTAATAGATATTGGCAAAGATACGGATTAGAGACCCCTGTTTTCAAGGCGTTTTTGGCATAATCTTCCAACTGTGTTTTCACAGCTGGAGTTGCCACAGAGCCATATTTAAGGTCCGCTGCCTCCTTGCAAAGCTGCAGCATCTGCTTTATCCAAGCTTCCAAGGGGTACTGTCTCATAGTAATAAGTTTATTTACCAGATCTTGGTACGTTTCTCTCGGCAAATAAGTGCGGTCGAGAAGCTTTTCGGCATCCCCAAAGGATGTTATTGGGTTAGATGCGACTAACAAATATGCAGCTCCCCGCAGTCTTGTTGTGAAAATCTACGCTTGGTGTTCTTCCTCAGGTAGGCATTCAAGTACCTTCTTACAGCAACCTACAAATGTTTGCAGGTCGGTATTTAATGATGGGCTTTGTTCACCCGAATATATTGGTACTAACTGAGCAGTTAGCTTGGCGATTTTACAATAATCCACCGACATTTTAGTTTCTGAGTTTTCAATGGATAAATCCTGTTCAGATTCAGGAATTGGAACATCCAACCAATTAAGAATAACTTCCCTTTCTGGTAAATCCCTTTCTAAATCACTTTCACTACCTTTTAAATCACTTTCATATGGGCTATCCTTATTAGTTATCTTATTGTCTATAGCAATTGGGTGCGTTCGACATTGAAAATATAACAATTCCGTTTTAAATTGTGCAATTGCTTCATCCAGATGGCTAATTTTACTGAGTCTCCGCTCATGGGTTTTTTCCAATTCTTTGTTTAAACTTTCACACTGCAGAACTGTTTTCTGGAGTTGAGTCCTCTTTAGTTGGTGTTGTTTGGTTCATTTACCTCGTATGCGTATACCTTCGAAATCAAACTCAGTTCCGAGTTTAAGGGTAAAGTAGTCTTGCCCAGTATAAGGTATTCGGATTCAGGCTTTTCAAGCTATTATAAGTTTCGAACTATGCTTTCTTAATCCTACCGGCTGCGCCAATTTGTGGTGATTTAAAATAACCTTCACTTGTCACTGAAGTTGTTTTGTTTGTGCCGAGCTTTGTTAAAATCCTCTTATTGTTATCCAAATATTTAGTACTTTAGTGACGGTTGAATGTTACTAAATGTATCTACACAATCTTCGTTAGGTTGCCAAGAATTGTCATATGGAGTTGATAACACTTGCACCAAAAATAAATATATTTTTTTTTAACTTTTCACAACAACAATAAATTTAAAACAAGAAATAGTCTTCACAAAATATAAGTTAGCATCTACTTTGTATAATACATTTACACCAGTAGTAATCGTAGCTGGACAGGACAGGTTACAAGCTGCGTCTGAATCGTATGCGTTTCGTTAACGAACTCTCGCTTCAAAATTGTCTGCTCTGCCTTTGAACATAAAATTTGTTCGGCATCTGGCATTATCTTTTAAGAGGATATGCGACACCCTTGAGAACGCTGGCAGTGATCAGGTCACATAGGTAATTTGAATTAAAGAATATAACGAGTGCACATTGCACATTGCATTATTGCGTTTTGAATTTGAACTAGATTTGTAAGAAATAGAAGTTTGCCGCATGCAATAAATTGGTAGACGGTATAATATTTCGTGGGAATTTAAGATAGGAAAAGTTATTACGAAATGTGAGTTATGCGCATGCAACACCAGCAATTTAAACTCTTACCCCCTTATTAATAAACGCTGCGTAAAAGTTATCAACTCGTTATTCAGAAGTTACGCCAAATTTTAATTTATAGCATACTATCTGATATCTACTAGCTAACTAACTTGTGCACATTTGTTTATTAATACGGGGGTTAGTACGCATCCATCAAGTGATAGAAACTCGCTAAATACACTAACTCTCAGTTAGTGTTCTTAGCACTTTTTTTTATTTTTTCCACGAAGCGTGGAACCGAACTCAAATCCCCTCAATTTATCTTATGAAAATATCTTAATTTTAAAAGTAAACTTTGTATTCTTTGGAAAGAAAATCATATTAAATCAACCTTCAGTATAAAAGTCCCAGTTGATTACATTATAATGACTATTTTTTGGTACAAGAAATTTTTGCTAAAAAAGAAATCTCTTATTTATGGACGTTTAGTTTAGTGGTTTTTCGGAAATTTTAATTCCACGATGCAGGAACACTGCTGAGTATCAGTAGTTTATTACACCTCCTGCCATTTGGAATTTAGCCTTTCAGAAACGGCATACGCGTAATCAAGTCATTAAAGCTTTTTTTCTCATCACGGAATTCCTCAGATCTTCATATCAAATAATAGAAGCGAGCTTGTATCAAGGCATTTTAGAGATTTTCTGGGAGTTTATGATATTCATTTCCATACCATTTGCGCAAAAAGATTCACAGGAACGTTTCCATTCCACTCTAACAGAGCTTGTAAGGGGATAATCAAATCCAAAAACCGAAGTAAATCAATTGGTGAAATTGTTGACGGGGCTGTCATAACATACAATAGCTCTATTCATTCGGCAACGAAAATGAGCCCTTTTGAATTTCTAACGGGTCATATTAATATAAAGGTGTTTTTCCATCTACAATTCAAAAACAGAGCAGGATTACTTTAAAAAAAGGTGTAAGAAATTATGCATTTTTGGCCAATTTAATTCACTAAAATAGTTCGAAGCTAAAAGAAAATATGATAAGAAATCAAAATGAAACTCGAGAAGATTCACTAAATTTTAAAAACAAAGATTAAATATTGGAACAAGATAATAGGAGAAATAAACTTACAGTATAATTAACAATGACCAAATTACAGTGACCACGAAAAAAGAAAACTACACCAAAAATAATCAAAAAGCACAAAACACTAAATGACTTAAATTATGGTTCAATACATTATGTGGAGATCTGTAACTCCGGATGATGACCAGCCAGCTTCAGGTACACACACTTGAACACACACATCTAACGCAGGTCGATGGTTAGAATAGACCTGAGGTAAGGCATGCCTCTCATAAGAGGCGACTAAAATCCATTGGTTTTCCGAAGGTATAGCTAAAGCCCGAATTATGAGGTACCGTATCCAATAAAGCATATCTAACGGAACCCCCCAGATGGAGGTTAACTGCGAAACCTAAATAAGCAGTCCCCCACCTAGAGGGCGGAGAAGGAGGGCTTGGCTGGAAAGGTCAAACGATCCCCTATGAAATCTCTGCGACAAGTCGAGCAAGCGCCGTGTTCCAAGTAAGTGCTCCCCACCTTAGAAGATGGCAACGAGGGATACAGCAAGAAGAAATTGGCGAGATCCGGCGGCACCCGCCAAAAGGTGAAAGGTGCAGTTTCTCCACCCGGAAGTGACTGCATACACATATATTCATAACTACAGTAAAATGCTACTTAACTAGTTTTTTACTGAAATAAAATGGGAAAATACCATAAAACATTAAGACTGAGCCCAGTAAGGTCTTAATTATGGCATACTGGAAAAACGAATTGGTATGACTGATATGAGGGCTGATGTTTGTAGTATTCTGTTAGCTGAGTAAGCAAGATTGAAATCTTGCGGAAACGGCTTTTAGGCTAATGCTGCAAACGCCCCCGTCCCGTTAAAACCTTGGCAGACCTCAAAGAACGCTCGATGTGTCGTCACCATTAAGTTGGTGGTATAGTTCAAGATGTTACATTCCTTGTTAAAACCGATCTGGTTCTGGCACAACACCCCACAAGGGCTTGTGTCAACCCTCGTGTTCGGGTTATGAACAAACCGGCACACCAAAAGGAATCAACTGTATTTTAAAACTGCAAAAAGTTAAACCAGAAAGAATAATTCCGTGATAACGCGAAATAAAAATGCAACTGCACCGAATACATTATAAAAACTGTGTGTTGTGTTGCAAAGAAAAAACTCGCTTTTATATAAAAATTTGTTTATATACAATTTTGACAGCTGTTTGTTGACAGAAATTCCCTTTGGGAAATTTTCCATTGAGTGGGTGAGTTTAGCCAATTGATTGATGTTTTCGTCGTCAACATTCTCCCCCCACCGATGAGCGATGATCATCAAATTGTCTGCTACTAGTTTAGTTTGCCTCACTGTACTCTACTCCACAGCTTTCCTATATATCAATGTATAATTTGTTACATACATAGATTCTCATGCGTTTCAGTACATGAAAAGAGAAGATAAGTGATTAATTTGCGTACATATAAACAAACAATAACAAACAGAAACCACAGTAATGCGACTAGAACTATAAACATAAATTCTACGAAGTTGCAGTTTCTTTGCTTTACGCAAGCTACCGTTCTTGCGCTCTTGCCATAGCTGTTGACATCGAGATCGCGACGATGAGGACGATATGCTGTGTGATATGCTGCTCTTCGGTGTACTGTAGCGGTGCAGTGTGTATTGACAAAAATCAATCAGTTGGTTTCCCATCGTTTTATATGTCGTTCGGTTTTGGTGAAGTGCGCGAATTGATTCGAGTGTTTATATTTTATTATTTTTTTTTTTTTTTTTAATTAATATTAGCTTTCGGTTGGTTTGTGATGTGTTGCGAAGTAATTCATGTGAGTATTAATTGTAATCTTATTAAAGTTGATTTTGATTTAATTTGAGTTGTGATATGTTGAATTCGTGTTTTGTTTTATGATAATTTGTTTTTGCATGCTCTGTTTGATGTGTATGTGTGGGTGCATTTTGATTTTCTCTTTTGTGTGTCGTGTTGGGTGCTTTTGATTACATTGGTATGGGTCCCTCGTTGGTGTGCATTTTGTTTTCTCTGTTGCTTGTGACGAAACAAGTGGAAGTGGACTGTGTTCTTTGTAGTGCTTGAGTTGGGGTTTGGAATTTTTGTGTGCATGAGAGCGCGACCGTTTTCCATGTTGGTTTGAGTGATTTATTTTCAATCAAACTTTTTTTATTTGTGTTGAGTTGTGTTGTGTTGTGTTGTAATCGGTATGAAGACAGTAGGGTGCATAAGTTTTCATACAGATCAGTTTATATGTGTGTTTTTAAATGTGTAATTATTATTTTGGGTAAATATGTATTATTATTTTTGTGTAAATATTATTATTTTTGTGTAGTTTGTTTGGCGTTGTTACAAGGAAGGGGGCAAAGTTTCGTGATAGGCCTTTTGGCTTCTCCTTGCTGCGTTTTAACTTTTACCACTCTTGTTAATTTGTCTGGTCCAGGGTAGGTTTCGATTATGCGGCCTAAGCACCATTTTGCAGGGGGAAGTCGTTCGTCTCTGATGAGTACCAAATCACCTTCGGTCAGCTGTGGCTGTGGTTTTAACCACTTTGGACGATGTTGGAGACGACTCAGGTATTCAGTTTGCCACTGCCTCCAGAATGTCTGCAAATGGGCTTGAATAGTCTTCCATCGGTCGGTCAAGCTTTCCTATAGTCAGGTCTGCTTCGGGAATTGTAAAAAGACTTTCTCCGATAAGAAAATGTGCCGGTGTTAACGCCTGAAAGTCCGTAGGATCTCCCGTTAAGGGACAGAGAGGCCTAGAATTAAGACACGCTTCAATTTGTATTAAAAGCGTGGCGAGCTCCTCGTAGGTTAAGGTCCCATTTCCTACAATCCTTTTTAAGTGGAATTTGACGCTCTTTACTCCCGCTTCCCACAATCCTCCAAAGTGGGGAGAAGCAGGTGGAATGAAGTTCCACTTTGTTCCTTCGGTTGCTAAGACGTTGGCTATTTCCTGGTAGTCATGTGTTCCGCTTTTCAGGAGCCGACGCAGCTCAGCGTCAGCACCCACAAAGTTCGTGCCACAGCCGCTGTATATCTGGGCGCAGACGCCACGCCGCCCCGCGAATCTCCGAAAAGCGGATAAAAATGCCTGACTTGTTAAGTCACTGACTGCTTCCAAGTGAATTGCTTTGGTGGCCAAGCAAATGAAAATGGCCAAGATATTGATGGGGCCTGCATAGTCAACACCGGTATGAGTGAAGGGTCTTGACATTGTCACTCGAGGTGCAGGTAATTGACCCATCAGCTGTTGTGATGTCTGAGCGCGGAATCTGTAACAAGTGACGCAACTATGGACATGCTTTTTTACTGACCTTTTCAGTTTGAAGATCCAGAACTTGGTTCTTAGATGCGCCATCATTAACTGAATCCCTCCGTGTAGCAACTTTAGATGGGCATCACGTATTATTAAGTTGGTTATATGGTTGCTGGGGTCCAGAATAACAGGGTGTTGTTGGTTGTACGGGATGTTCGCCTGGCTGAGTCTACCGCCGACTCGGATTACACCGTGACCGTCTACAAATGGATTTAAAGATCCCATCCCTCTTGGTTTGGTGATGCCATTTGGGAACATCTGCCTTTGTGCGACCCGGATCAGTGATGTCGTAGCTTCGTCGAGTTCCGTTGGTGTAAAGCTTCTATTGGTGTTGTCTTTCGGTAGTCTTCGTGCGTAGTTGCAGAATTTGTGATGGTGTTGACGAAATATATTTAACAACCTCTGGCAATACGCAATAATCCTTACCAACTTTTGGAACGATGAAGCCTTATTAATGGTACGCAGAATTTGGTTGTCTTCTGTTTCCAGTCGGAAACAACGCGTACGTCTCTGTCCTTCCTCGGTTGACAAATTCGTTGGCTGAGTCGGCATCTGAAAGTTCCACGATGACTGCAGAAATGTCGGCCCATTCCACCATAAACGCTCCTGTATTAGCGCCGAGGGCAGTACTCCTCGGGAAGCTAAATCTGCAGGATTCTGCTCTGTTGGAATGTGCTTCCAGATGGACGGACTCGTTAGCCGCTGAATTTCTCCAACTCGATTCGCTACAAACGTTTCTAATCCCGATGGCAGCGATTTTATCCAGCAAAGAGTAATTGTTGAGTCGGTCCATGCATGAACCTTTGCTTCTGTCAAGTCGAGAATTTTAATGACGTGGTTGAGAAGCCTCGCTAGGATGACTGCTCCGCATAGTTCCAGTCGGGGAATGCTCACTGGCTTAAGTGGGGCGACGCGAGTTTTAGAGAACAAGAGATTCATGGGGACCGAACTCTCTTCACCCAAAACTCGTAAGTATACAACGGCACCGAAGGCCTTCTCCGATGCATCTGAGAAGCCGTGAATTTCAACCTCCTTGAAACTCTGTCCAGACTGAACCCATCGAGGCAACCGGATCCTGTTTATGGCCTCCAAGTCTTGGAAAAACAAATTCCAGCTCCTTCCCAGTTCTTCGTCGATAGGCTCGTCCCACGTCATCTTCTTTGCCCAAAGCACCTGCAGAAAACATTTTGCCTTGATCACGCATGGAGAAATCCACCCCATTGGATCAAAAAGCCTGGCTATGGTGGATAGGATAGACCTCTTGGTTGTCTGCGGATGACTTGGTGGAGAGTAGCTGTAAAGGAAGCTGTCTGTTTCAGGGTGCCAGTGAATTCCTAACATCTTTAGTTGCCCCGAACCTTCTGAAGGGAATGAAAATGTTGTCTCCCGTTCTTCACACGGAACCTCCTTTAAAAGGCTCACAGCATTAGACGCCCACTTGCGTAGCTTCAACCCTGCTGATCCCAGTGTCGTTTTCACTTCTCTTATCTTCCTTTCAGCTTCTTCGGTGGTATCCGCACCAGAAATGAGATCATCCACATACATTTCCTCTCGGATCATCTTCGCTGCTCGTGGAAATTGAAGCTGCACCTCCGTTGCCAGCCAGTTGAGAGTTCGAATGGCCAAATATGGAGCAGATGCGGTGCCGAACGTCACTGTCCTCAAGCGGAACATTTTGATAGGCTCAGATGGGTCCTTTCGCCACAATATCAACTGGTAAAACGAATCCTTGCCAGTTACCCAAATTTGGCGGTACATTTTCTCGATATCGGCTGTGAAAGTGTACTTATACAGCCTCCATCTAAGAATGACGTCGATGATGTTGTTCTGTAGCGCCGGTCCAGTCATAAGCCTATCGTTGAGTGATGTTCCGTCTGATGTTTTGAAAGACGCGTCAAAAACTACTCTCAACTTGGTCGATGAACTGCTCTCCTTTATAACTGCATGGTGAGGCAGAAAATAATGCGGGATGCTTTCCAACATTGACTCGTTTACCTCAATCATGTGACCCATCGAAAGGTACTCTTCAATGCATTTTGCGTAGTCCTTTTGAAGGTTTTTGTTTTTTGATAGACGTCCTTCTAGCTGCTTAAATCTTCGAAGAGCTCCTTCTTTTGACCGCCCGAGTATTGGATGGACGTTACCTTTAAAAGGAAGGGCAACTTCAAACCGGCCATCTGCTACGCGCTTGACGTTTTCCAAAAAGTGTGTTTCGCATGCGACGTTTTCTGGAGTTTCGGGGATTTGGAATGGTGCTTCTTCCTGCTCCCAGAATTGGCGCATGACAACATCCAGATTGCAAGTTTGATGGAAACTCTTGACAGGCTGTGACGCGAACGGAGTACGTCCGAAGAGAATCCAGCCGAATTTGGTGTTCTGAGCAACAGGCAAATTGGCACTAGTCGGCTTTATTAATTCTGGCAGGAGAATGTCAGCTTGTACGTCGCTACCTGACAACAAATCAACCTTGGCTGGCTTAAAAAATGATGGGTCGGCTAAGCTCAAGCCGTCGAGATGTCTCCAATCAGCAACTGGAAGGGTTCGGGCCGGAATATGCCCAGATAGCGACTTATAGACGAGCGCTTGTGTGTTGACTACAAAATTTGAATGGTGAGACCCAATCGCAATATCAACGATTTTGTTACATGTGCCGCTGTTGACCATACCCAGCCCGGACACCTCGACAAAGGTTGATTTGTGCCTCAAACGGAGTAATTGAATTGCTGACTCAGTGATAAAAGAGGCCTCAGAACCAGAGTCCAGCAATGCCCGAAGTGAAACAACTTCTCCTGATGAACCGCTGACCTTGACAATGGCTGTGGCCAACATCACTTGAGTATTCGTGAGTGGCACAGAATGGTACGTGTGGACAGATTTACTGCTACAAGGATGATCTTCATTCGGGAGTTGCACATTCGAAGCATCTCGTTGATTTGGAGGAGGTCGTTCCATGTTTGGTGGCGTAAAACTCGGAGCGTTGGGATTAATAACCGAGGTAAGACAATTTGTATTATGTTGTTGAGAATTTTTTATTAAAACCTGACGTATTACAGGGATGAGAGTGCGACATGTGATTGTTTTGTGGAGACGAATTGTGTAACAACGAATGATGGGGCTGCTGACAATAATAACATTTACGACTACTTGGACAGCTTTCGGACAAATGACTATAAGCCAAAGAGTTTCTACACAAACCTAGCCTAGAAATTGCTTGACAGCGATCGTTGATGCTCATTTTCAAAAAACGGTTGCATTTGCGGATAGCATGCTGACCCCTATCGCAAAGCTTACAGGCAAACTTAAATTTGGTAGCCTGCGCATGAAAAGAGTTTCGTTGAGGAACCTTTTTGGATGGTTCTAATGGTGTTTTACCATGCTGGTAGCAGACTGCCTCCAGAGTGCGGAACCGAGATTCGAGGAACAGTTTAAATTCCGCAAGCGTCGGTAGCTCCTTAGTATTCTCCTTGGATCCAAGCTTTTCCTCCCACAGCTGCTGCGTTTTTGATGGTAACTTTTGCAACAAAACGTATATTATTATCGCATCCCAATGATTGACTGGCACCTTCAAGTTGCTAAGGCTGTGAACAATCTCTATTGAAGTATCTAGTAGTTCCTTGATGGCTTCGGCTCGTTCCTGAGTTATTGAAGGTTGGTTAAAAAAGCACTTCAACTGCGTATTAACCAGAAAGCGCTGATGGTCATACCGATCTTCTAAAATAGCCCACGCCTTAGCATAATTGCCATTGGAAATAGGTAAATGTGACAATATTTTCTCAGCTTCGCCCGAAATACTGGTTTTAAGATAGTGCATTTTCTGTATTTCAGACAACGACGAGTTATGGTGAACAAGGGAAACAAAAAGATCACGAAAACCTCTCCAAGATTCATAATTCCCTGGAAAAACAGGAATCGGAATGTTTTTCAGCTTGATATCTGAGTTGTGCGTAGACAAAGTTACATTTGCGTCTGTTTGTGTGACGTCAGCCTTAGATTCGACTTCCTTCACCTTGTCCATTGCATCTAGCAGACTCGCACGGTAATCAAAATATAATTCGCGAATCTTTTCGTAATTCTCCTCTAATGCGACGCTTTTATCCTCTTCACCATCAGACAGCGACCCTATGCACTCCTCATACACCTCTAATGTCGATTGCATGGATTTCTCCAATAACGACAAACGACCAGATAAATAATTTGCAGTACGAGCCGAGGATCCCTTTTTTCCCGAAATTCACAACATCTTTCTCCAACTGAGTAAGTGCTCGTGAAAGTTTATTTTGCTTCATATTTAATGTTTTTTTTTAATTTGCAGATAAACACACAAAAATAGTAAATGTGAAAGCACTTACTTGCAAATTCCAGCGAGTTCGGGTCCGATAGCTCTATTCGTTTAATCCTTGTTTGCTTGGCCTGACGATGACGGCAGCACAGAAAACAGCACACAAAATCTGCAGCAACAAACTCCAATAATTCCTTTGAGGACTGTCGAAAATCCAATTGAAAGTTCCAGCACACAAATTGCACACACAAAAAACAAATGAGAATTTAATTATAACAACAAATCGTTAAGGCAAGCAGCGCCTTGTGTAGTGCTGATAAATTTGGTTTTTCTTGAAATCCGGCTCGTGAGGACCAAAATGTTCGGGTTATGAACAAACCGGCACACCAAAAGGAATCAACTGTATTTTAAAACTGCAAAAAGTTAAACCAGAAAGAATAATTCCGTGATAACGTGAAATAAAAATGCAACTGCACCGAATACGTTATAAAAACTGGGTGTTGTGTTGCAAAGAAAAAACTCGCTTTTATATAAAAATTTGTTTATATACAATTTTGACAGCTGTTTGTTGACAGAAATTCCCTTTGGGAAATTTTCCATTGAGTGGGTGAGTTTAGCCAATTGATTGATGTTTTCGTCGTCAACACCTCGCATGGCCTCACTGCTTGCACAGACAACCATGAGATCCATAGGTTACTATACACCCGGACATCGATAACGGCTTTGAATAGGGACCCAAAAAGAAATGATTACAACAAAAACCAAAACAAATACAACGGAGGAAACACTCTTCGAGGACAACTTTTCCATAGGAGTTTAAAGGTACTTAGGTCACCAGCTAGTCAAATAGTACCACCACAACGGAGCGCGGTGGAACGAGAGGTGGCTCCAGCTCGGGAGGTTATAGTTGAATCAACTTCCCACCAATCTGACTTTCACAAACTAGGCTAACAAATGAGGCTACTAGTTGAAATGATGGAAGTCGGAAAAAGGCGCTCAATCCAACCACCATTGAGAGACGCAATAGAAAGCATTAGAGCTCTCTATGAGCTTTCTGCAATTCAATTTCACGACGAAAAAGCCAAAGAGGTGATAAGAAAGCACAACTCCTCGCAAACTTCCCCCTGGTTAAGAACGGCTCAGGAACGTAAAAAGCGACATAGTTTGAACGTCAAAACACCAGAACCAAAACGGAAACACAAACAAGAGACAGACTCAATAAAGGTGAAGGTAAAAGAAACAGCCACCGGAGCTATGACCCCTGCAAACAGGGATAAGAAGTCCAAGGGTACATCCAAACCCAGAAAACCTGATGAAGGCGACCGGTCTACAGGTACTGGCAAGAATATTGTCAAAAAGAAGTTAGAGGGAAAAAAGATTAAACCTGATGCTATCATCATCGAAGCACACGACGGATTATCGTACGCGGAAATACTTCGCAACGTCAAGGCAAATCCCAAACTAGAAGAAGTCGGAGAAGCAGTAGGTATCCAGAATCAGAAGGACCCAAAAAGGAGAGCTTCTTATACAACTTAAGGAAACAGGAGATAAGTGCCTTAGGAAAAGGAGCTAGTGTAAGAGCTCTTACATCTCGAACCATTATCCAGCTCAAGGACGTCGATGAAGTGACCGGAAAGTAGGATATTTGTGAAGCGATTAAATCTCAGTTCGGAGTGGAAGTTCAAATGGCAGACATATTATCCTTGCGGAAAGCATATGGTGAAACACAGACTGCCACGATAATTCTTTCCGACGAAAATGCCAATAAGCTGCTAGAAGCGAGAAAGATCAAAATTGGCTGAGTCATCTGCCGCATTTGTAAACGAACGTTACTTACGAAATGCTTTAAATGCCTATTGTTTGGACACATAGCCAAACAATGCAAGAACGGAGAGGACCGCTCAAAACTATGTAGGAAATGCGGGACAGAAGGTCACATAGCAAAGAACTGTGAGAAGGAGCCATCATGAATATTTTGTAGAAAAGAAAACCCAAATGATGCGAAATATGTAGCCGGAAGTAGCAGATGTCCGGTGTATAGGAGGGCCAACACCAGCAGGAAATCATGAAGATAATACAGATCAATCTAAACCACTGTAAGATCGCCCAGGCCATTCTGGCACAAACGGCTAGAGTCGAAAATGTAGACATCATCCTCATCAGTGAGCTATATAAAACTCTCGGCAATAACGTTTGGATCGGTGATAAAACCAAACATGCTGCTATATGGATCTGCGGAAAACATGCCTTTCAAGATACAAATGAGCAGGCGTAAGGCTTCACTCTGGCCAAAATAAATGGTATACATTTTTACAGTTGTTATGCACGACCGAGCTGGTCCACAAGCGAGTATCAGGCAATGCTGGACAGATTGGTGGTCGATGCGCGCGGAAGATCTCCTGTAGTTATAGGCGGCGATTTCAATGCATGGGCAACGGAATGGGGTACTAGACTTACAAATCCTAGAGGACGTATTCTGCTAGAAACATTTGCAGCATTTTTACATAGCGATTGCGAACAATGGACGGGCAAACACATTCCGTAAAGCAAGAATGGGCTCCATTAATGATATTACCTTCGTAAGCAGTTCCCTCTTACGCAATATAAAATGGCGGGTGAGGAATATTCGCACAGTGACGCTTGGTGGTCAAATAACAATATTCGAGCTAAAAGTAAAGAGTATTACCCAACACCCTAAACTAACAGGCGCGAAATGTAAGGACAACTTCTTCGACCAGGATACGTTCGAAGAAATAATGAATGCCGACAACCTAACTCATGGCGCTACAGCGGAAGCTCTGTCGCATGAACTTAGAAGTACCATCATCACAGCGTGCGATGCATCAATGCCCAGAAGAGTGGTTAGCAGAAGAAGAGCACCGTGCTACTGGTGGAATGACGAAATTAAAGCACTCAGAGCGAGGTGTCTCAAAGCTAGACGAAAAGTCCAGCGGTCCAGAATGAGAGGTGGCTTCCAAGAATACCTAGATGCCTTCAAACTGCTAAGAAGCGACTTAAAGAGAGCCGTCAACTAGAGCAAGACCAGATGCTTTAAAAGCCTCTGCGAAGAAGCCGACATAAATCCTTGGGGTACGGCGTATAAGATGGTCATGACAAAGTTGAAGGGTAACAAATCCCCACAAATAACATGCCCAACAATGCTTAGATCGATAGTGGAGCATCTATTCCCTAGAACTCCGTCTACTATGTGCAACACGATTATGGAGACCGACACAGATGATATCCCAATAATTACATCGAACGAACTGTTTAATGCGTGCAGGAAGATAGGCAACAATAAAGCACCCGGACCCGATGGGGTGCGTGAACTTGGCACCCCAATGTTATTTATTTTTTATTTTTTTTAGAGTTCCGGGTGGCTAAGCAGGAGTTCTAGAATCCTCGCTAAGAATTTTGAAAAGTTCTGTTCGTTTAGTATTTTTTTGAATTTTTTAAACCTTCCGCTAGTCACGCGCACCTCACAGGTGCATACATTTTTTATTTTTGGTGTCAAACTCTTGCACATTGGTTTAGCACCCCGCCCTTTCGACTACCTTCCTAATTTCCGTTGCTTTAGTTGTCAGTACCACCGCGACCTCCGTCCGTGTCACATCGGAGTCAAAACGGGTCTTTTCACACCTCATGGGTGCAACGCGCCTATATAGGTAATGTGTGATTTTCAATTTTATTCTTCTTAATTTTGCGAGTGCACATGGTGACAAGGTTATGGATGTGGTGGAAGATAGTTCATAAGTTCCTTACTGAGATTTTCAAAACAAACTTATATTGGCGTCTAAATTTTGCTATATAATTTTTTTTTGTGAATTTCTTTTATGTTTTTTTCATTTTGAAGTTTTATTACTTACTATTTATTTATTTATTTCAAAATGCAATAAAATACATTATTTATATAAAGTTTGTTGTTAATTAGTTTTCTTATGGGTTTCAACGCGCCCACACGCTTAGAAAATATGTTTACAGCAAAACTTGAGAAATCACCTCACAGGTGCAGCGCAACTAACGGTGTAAGCAAATAGGGTGCGGAAGGTTAAAGCTATATACATTTTGAGAAGGTGTGTTTCCTGGGTTTGAGTTATTAGTGTATCTGGGAGTATATTCTCTATTATATTGGTAATATGAACTATCAGGTGTTTGATTGACATTATTGTAGTTTGTATTTCTGGGATAAAAATTTGAGTTTCTAGAGTATTGAGGGTTGTAGTTTGTGCCTCTGGCATTTTAAGATCTGTGTTGATTTGATTGCGTTGGATGGTATTGATAGTAACTCGGGGTTTCTCTTCTTTGTGGATAGTTTGCATCGCCCCTGTGATTAATTGTTGGGCTTTTATTTGGAGTTGATGGAAGGATTTGTTTGGTTCTACTCGATGTGCTACTGTTGTATTTCTATTGTTACCTATTTGTGGGTTGTGATAAGCATAGACTGCTTCATGTAGTATATTTATTGCGGATCCCTACAGAAAAGTATGGATCTCATTGGTTCTGGAGATTTCGCCTTGAGAATATGAAAGGCGGATTTAATATTCTGCTTAATGCTTGCTTCTGTGTCAGCTGGATTTGATTCAAACGCTTGTTTTATTTTGTTGTTCAGACGTCTGAGAATGAATTTGATTAAATTATAAAATTTTCGTAGATAATTATTTCTTTCTGCACACCGAAATATTTTGTCTTTTTCGTAAACAGTTTATTTCTTTTCACACACACTCTGAAATATGCTATCTTTTGCATAGATAGTTATTTCTTTTTGCGGATAGTCGTGTTTTGGAATCCTTAAGACTGCGCCAGTTAAAACAATCAATTAAATAAATCCAAAGAAAAAAATTTATTTTTATTTATCCGATAACGCAAACAAACTGAAGTAAAGTTTAACGATAATTTTTCTTGTATATATAACCAATGCATGCTGAGGACGCATTAAGTGTCTTTGGTCAGTATGCATTAGTTCTTGGAATTAAATTTAATGAAATGGCCAGTGTGCTTCTTGGTTCTTGGAATTCAATTTGTGGAATCTCAGATATGTAACTTGAGCAATGTCGGGTATTTATTCGCCGGACATTGCTCCTGAGAATTTTATGAATGTTGTGATATCTATATCACTGATTTGTATGTAGCTTCTGCTATAACTTCTAAGGTGAGAACGCTTGTGTTCTCATGACATCGCATCATTACCCTTTAACCAGCAATTTAAACTCTTACCCCCTTATTAATAAACGCTGCGTAAAAGTTATCAACTCGTTATTCAGAAGTTACGCCAAATTTTTGTATGCTATCTGATATCTACTAGCTAACTAACTTGTGCACATTTGTTTATTAATACGGGAGTTAGTACGCATCCATCAACTGATAGAAACTCACTAAATACATTAACTCTCAGTTAGTGTTCTTAGCACTTTTTTTTTATTTTTTCCACGAAGCGTGGTACCGAACTCAAATCCCCTCGATTTGTTTTATGAAAATATCTTAATTTTAAAAGTAAAATTGGTGTTCTTTGGAAAGAAAATCACATTAAATCAACCTTCAGTATAAAAGTCCCAGTTTGATTACATTATAATGACTATTAATTGGTACAAGAAATTTTTGCTAAAAAAGAAATCTCTTATTTATAGACTTTTAGTTTAGTGGTTTTTCGGAAATTTTAATTCCAACTTAATTCACTAAAATAGTTCAAAGCTAAAAGAAAATATGATGAGAAATCAAAATGAAACTCGAGAAGATTCACCAAATTTTAAAAGCAAAGATTAAATATTTGAACAAGATAATAGAAGAAATAAACTTACAGTATAATTAACAATGACCAAATTACAGTGACCACGAAAAAAGAAAACTACACCAAAAATAAGGAAAAAGCACAAAGCGCTAAATGACTAAAATTATGGTTCAATACATTATGTGGAGATCTGTAACTCCGGATGATGACCAGCCAGCTTCAGGCACACACACTTGAACACACACATCTAACACAGACGCTTGTCGCATGCACTCTACATGCGCATACGTGCTGGGGCTCAGTCACTTGTCGCATGCACTTGACATGCGCACACGTCAGTCCAAGACTGACCGTGAAAGTTGAAAGACGTACATTTCAAGATAACTATTTTGAAATAAATAAGTGTTTATTTTTTTTACTATCGAGTGTAGTGTTTTAATTGCCGGTGTTGAAGGGTAGTGATGCGATGTCATGAGAACACAAGCGTTCTCACCTAGCTTCTCACTATCAACTCCTACTCTCACCTCCACGTGGTGACTGGTGGGTGCCTAGTACCTCGACTGGAGATTGGGTAACCAACCCCTTTGGAAGGTCGTTGGTGGCAGCAGACGAGAGAGGGAGGAGGAGTGTTGTTTTCTCACTAAGACACCTCCTCTGGTACCAGACGGCAGCGGAGGAGTTCCCTAGATGGAGCCAACGGTGGCGTCTACAGTTCCAGTCAGGTCGAACTATTTAGTGTAATCCCTATAGAGCTGCTCTGACATATTCGGATACCAGGTCTATAGGGATTTCCAATACCGAGCCAGGGTGTTGGAGAAGAGTTGGTGGCGGATGAACCCTTAATGGGCCAACGGCAGCGCTCACAGCCCAAAGTGGGTTACTGGCACCGGAATAACCGGCCTGCTGTCCTAAGGTCAAGGGCCTGGCCCTCCAGGTTGGGGGTTGTGCCGTCGGGGTAACTTCCCGACCATGTAAAAAAAAACACTAGTTATGGGAGAGACACCTAAAGCCTCGGATAACGATTTCCCTCAAACGGCAACCAGACCCGGAACGTCAACGGACAACGATTTGAGAGTATGTACCTGGAACGTGCGAACGCTGTACACCCCAGGTGCAACTCAAAAACTTGAGTCTGTCCTCACGCGGTACAAGGCAGATATTACCGCGATCCAGGAGATACGATGGATAGGATCAGGTATGATGAAAAGAAAAAATTGCGATATTTATTACAGCTGCCATAAAAGATTGCATGTATTAGGATGCGGATTCGTCGTGGGAAATCGGCTTAGGACAAAAGTCATTGACTTTAAGCCGATAAGTGATCGCCTTGCTGTGATCCGCATCAAAGCTACTTTCCAAAACATAAGCCTAATACGTGCACACGCCCCTACCGACGAGGCTGAAGACCCTATCAAGGAGGAATTTTATGACCTCCTGGATGGAGCCTACGGAGCCTGTCCGGAGTACGATGTCAAAGTTGTGCTCGGGGACTTCAATGCTAAAATCGGAAGGGAAAACATCTTTGGCGGGTTAGTTGGTAAGCACAGAATCCACGAAACGACCACAGACAACGGTTACCGACTACCTGACTTCGCGGCAGCTCGTAATACGGTGATAAGTAGAACTAGGTTTCCAAGGCTAAGGATCCCCACAGCAACCTGGCGCTCTCCAGACGGTCGAACCGCCAACCAAATCGACCATGTGCTAATCGACGCGAGGCACGCATCCAACATCCTCAACGTGCACACATTCCGCGGGGCAAACGTCGACTCTGACCATTTTCTTGTTGCGGCTAAGTTCATAGCTCGACTATCCAACGAGAAGAAGCTGCGTTCCGCCCAGAAGAAGAAATTCGACGTTGGACGGCTTAGCACACCTGGAGTAGCCAGAGTCTACAAAGAGCGCCGAGAAACTCTCCGCAGTGCATTCACCTACCACAAATGCCAACACCCAGTGGTCCCAGTATCGCGACATCATCAAAGAGGTAGCCGAAACCACCTTAGGGTACCAGCCACCCCAGAGAAAGAGCCCGTGGTATGATGATGAATGCGTACGCAGGAAAAAGGTGACAGAAGATGCACATATGAAGGCGCTGCAGCGTAAAACAAGGGCAGCGAGGGAAGAGTATCGAGCCAGGAGGAGGGAGGAGAAGAAAATCCTGCGTAGAAAGAAGAGGGCCTACGCAGTCTCCCAGCTCAAGGAGATCGAAGAGTCCCGCGATCGAAACAACATCCGGAAGTTCTACAAGAAAGCCAAGCAACTGGCTGCTGGCTTCAAGACCGGAACGCAGGCTCTTCGAAACAGTGATGGAAACCTAGTCACCGAAGCGCAGGGAATAGTAGATGTGTTTAAGCAGCACTTCCAGCAGCTGCTAAATGAGCATCATGTAGAGAGAGTGATAGGGCAAGAAGAGAACCCACGTCCAGTCAATGAAGATCCAGTTCCACCACCCAGTATAGAAGCTGTTGGCTTAGCAATAAAAAAGCTAAAGAACAACAAGGCCGCCGGCTCTGATGGTTTACCAGCGGAGCTCTTCAAATACGGTGGTGATGTTTTGGTAGGGCGCATGCACCAAATCATCAACCAAGTATGGGTGGAAGAAAGTATGCCCGATGACTGGACTATCAGCTCCATATGCCCCATCTACAAAAAAGGCGATCCTATGTCTTGCAAGAACTATCGAGGCATATCCCTGCTTAATGTCGCATACAAGATCCTATCCAACGTACTGTGTGAACGTCTCAAACCGTTCTGCAACACACTAATCGGCACGTACCAGTGTGGCTTCCGGCCCGGCAGATCGACTATAGACCAAATTTTCACACTGAGGCAAATCCTGGAAAAGACCAATGAATTTCAAGTCGAGACTCACCACCTATTCATCGACTTCAAAGCCGCATATGATAGCATTCATCGTCAGGAGCTTTATGTGGCGATGGCCGAATTCGGGATCCCGGCAAAACTGATCCAGCTATGTAGCGTGACGCTGGAGAACACACGCTGCAATGTGCAATTTGGAAGTAGTTCCTCCGAGCTATTCCAAACATGCACCGGATTTCGGCAAGGAGACGCATTATCATGTGACTTCTTCAATCTCGTGCTAGAGCAGATAGTGCGCAGGGCAGGTGTCAACACGGAAGGCACTATCTTCAACAAATCCGTCCAGCTACTGGGGTATGCAGACGATATTGAGGACAAGACTAAGTACATGCTATCAACAAACAAACAAGCATCTGTCCACCGCCTAGGACAGAACGTCACTATTGATAGCAGCAATTTCGAGGTAGTTAAGGAGTTTATCTACCTCGGAGTAAATATGAACTCCACAAATGACATCCTAGTGGAGATCCGGCGAAGAATTACTCTAGGAAACCGCTGCTACTTCGGTTTGGCAAAGCAATTGGGTTCAAAACTCCTAACTCGAAGGACAAAATGTATGCTTTACAGAACCCTTATCCTGTCAGTTCTGCTTTATGGCGCCGAGTGCTGAACGATAAGCAGGAAGGGAGAGCTGATACTGGGCTCCTTCGAAAGAAAAATTCTTCGGCGGATTTTTGGTCCTGTGTGCGAGGAGGGCGAATGGAGGAGAAGATACAACCGCGAACTCTATGAGCTGTACCAAGATGTGGATGTAGTCCAAAAGGCCAAAATACGTCGACTACATTGGCTCGGCCACATCGAGCGAATGGACAATAATGCTCCAGCTAAGAGGATCTTCGAATCCCAGCCGCCAGGTTCGAGACGACAAGGAAGACCGAACCTCCGTTTCAAAGACCAAGCCATCGCGGATGCCAGAGCGCTTGGTCTGGATAACTGGAAGCAGCGTGCCCGGGATCGCAGAGGATGGAAGGCTGCAGTGTCTCAGCCAGAGACTCTCCACGGGTCGGAAGCCTGTTAAGTAAGTAAGTAGTGTTTTAATTGGATTGGGGATAGACCAAGGGTCATTACATTGGCGACGAGATATTACAGTCAATACAACTGTGGAAAAATAGATAAATCATAAAGCGTGCAGCTGCCATTTAATTGGTAATTCCGAACAATGCATTTAACTGCGAGGAAAAAAAAGATCTCTCAAGCATTAAATTGCGAGAAGAAAACGGAAGGGCAGAGACATTCAATTGAAGACCTATCAGTCATTAAATTGCAAGAAGAGAAGGGGTGTTGCAGGTCAAGTGTGGTGAAATGAGTGGCTCAGGAATAGCACCATTTCTCTGCGATGGTATCGAGACAGCCTTGATTCGGTCGGAGTGGGAAAAGTTGCTTCGGGCATTTACTTTATATCTGGAAGCAGAAGAGATCAGAGACAATACTGAGACCACCAACTTCGGCCGATTTCCCGTTACTTAGCCTACAAGCTATATTTTTTCGGAGTGGTCACGATTTACTGCATGTATTGATACATAGAAATTCGTATTGACAAATGTCACATAACTTCAAAAGTTCTGAGTCACCAATACACTCCCAAAAAATATGAGCCACTTCCGCTTTGGGCAAAGTGGCTTGCAGCGTTCATAGAATTTTATCCGTTTAATTTGAAATTGTTCGTTACGTGTGAGTAATATTTTTTTTTAGGAATAAGTGTACATTTGCTTAAAATATTTACGAAAAATTAAGAATGTATGTTGGTTGAGGGAAAATAAAACCATTTTGAGCAAATTTTCTTTATTATTTAAGAAAAAATTACACACGAAACCGAAGTTAATTATATCCAAAAGCGGGAAATACACAACCATATTTGTCGCAATATATTTCTATTATATAAAAAATCTCCTTTAGATAGCTCTATTAACCATACAAATAAAATTATTCACCTTTAAAATTTTTTTAATAACTAGCCAATGGCATTCAGTTATTCTAAAATATGGGATTCCCGAACTCTTTCACATTTGCACACGGCTGCCGAGGTTGGCAGCATTTATTTTTTGTATTTTTTGTATGTTTTTGCATGTCATTCGGATTCCGAATTGACAAAACACCGATAGGAATACAAAATGGTGAATTTGAAAAAAAACTGAGGGGGCCAGCGGCAAGAGGATTGTGAGTTGGGGGTCTCAGTATGGTTTGTCTATGGAAGAGATCACTGATCCAACAAAGAAGAACAAATTACTACATTTGGGTGGTGCACAACTTCAGGAGGTAATATATAACATTCCAGGGGCACTATGTCAACCACAGGAGGTAGAAGAGCACACCGATGTCTTTAGGGTCCTCGTGGCCAAGCTGAATAATTATTTCTCTCCTACAAGAAACTCCACGTTTGAGAGGCACTTATGTCGCTTGCTGAAACCTGAACATGGAGAGGGATTGAATAAACTTGTTGTGAAATTGCGAAATCAAGCAACAAAATGCCAATTTGGGGAAACAAGGGAACAGATCTTGGAGATAAACATAAAGGACAAACTGATAGATGCGTGGGTACCTAGAGACCTAAAAAAAACGTCTATTAGAAAAAGAGCATCCATTATCAGAGATCATCGAAATGTGTCATGTAAATATATGAAGAGATTAACAACCGCGTTGTTTTCAATGGTAAAAATAAGTTCACAGGAGAATGCAGCAGATGTGGGTCTCGCAAGTATTTAGCAAGTAGCCATGTTTGCCCTGCTAAAAACGCAAAATGCAACAAGTGAAATTTTATAGGACATTTTGCGTTAAAATGCAAAACTAAGGCCAATAATCGCAAACAATCCGAGTTTCATAACACAGATGCAAAACAGCGCAGGTTCCGGACTTCAAAGGTTCGTTTTGTGGGCGAAGAAACACTACGGTTAATAAGTTTGACAGATTTCAGGAACACAACTGTTTCAAAATATCGGAAGGGGAAGATCTTGCAGGTGAAATGGGGGAGATAATTAATTGCTTTATTGGAGGTCGTATAATTCCGATGCTGATAGATTCAGAGTCTCGTAATAACCTTCTTAGCGAGAAGGATTGGGAGCACCTTTGTAGGGAAAGGGCTGCCATATGGAATCTTCGGACGAAATCGGAAAACCAATTTCTAGCTTATTCCGGAAATGACTTGGTTAAGATAAAAACAGTTTTTGAAGCGACAATACTGGTCAATAAGATCACTGATTTCATTTCTTCGTTCTAAATAATTGAGAACGGAAGGCAATCGCTTTTAGGTCGCGATACTGCCATTGAATTGAACGTCCTGAAGTTAGGACTTGATATCAATCGAGTCGATAACCTACAACCATTTCCGAAAATTAAAGGCATTACCATTTCTCTTTCAATCAATGAGAGTGTGAAGCCGGCTCAACACCCGTTGCGAAGGATTCCAGCTGCTCTAGAAGAAAAGTTGGAGGCTAAATTGACGAAGGCAGTTGCTCGTGATATCATAGAACGGGTTTCGGGACCGAGTCCCTGGATATCTCCTATTGTAATCGTTTTTAAAGAAACCGGGGACATAAGGTTTTGCATTGACATGAGGCGGGCTAATCTCGCTATATTAAGAGAAAATTACCCATTGCCAACGTTAGACTCGTTTATGACCAGATTAAAGGGGGTGAAATGGTTTTCGAGGTTAGATTTGGAAAGCGCTTACCACCAGTTCGAATTGGACGAACAAAGTCGAGAAATAACGTTATTTATCACGTCTTAAGGGTTATTCAGATACAAACGATTGTTATTTATAGTTAATTCGGCCCCTGAGATTTTTCCGAGGCATTGCAGTTTTTGGTCTAACCGAGGAGGAACATAATGTTAATCTTAAGACTGTGTTGGAAGTCTTCAAAGCGTATAATGCGGTGTTAAACGCGGATAAGTATGTCTGGAAAGTTAAGAACGTGAAGTTCCTGGTACATATTTTGTCCACAGACGGGATAAATCCGGATCATGAGAAGGTTAAAAATGTTCTAGAATTCCGACCACCATCCAGCAAAGAAGAGACAAGGAATTTCCTAGGCCTGGTGGCATACCTTGGTAAATTCATCCGTGATCGCGGGGATATAACAGAACCGCTCCGGAGGCTTACAAAGAAAGATGTTAAATTCGAATGGGGGGAGAGTCAGAACGCTTCCTTTCATAAATTAAAAAGACAGTTAGCAAGAATACCGACTTTAACGATTTTCGATTTCGATAACGATTTCGATATTTCGATCCAAAGAAACGAATTCGATTAATAGCAGACGCTAGTCCAGTAGCTTTAGGCGCTGTCCTTCTACAATTTGAGGGTGAGATCCCCCATGTTATATCATTTGCGAGTAAAAGCTTTTCTGAGTTCGAAAGGAGGTCTTCCCAAACAGAAAAGGAGAGCCTTGCATTGGTTTGGTCGGTGGAACGGTTTTACTATTACTGCGTGTATATAGAATGCGAGTTGGCCACAGACCATAAGCCTTTAGAGGTAATTTTTAAGCCAACGTCGAAGCCTCCAGCCCGCATCGAACGGTGGGTCTTGAAGTTGCAGTCCTTTAAATTTAGGGTTGTATATTAACCGGGGAAATTCAACATTGCAGATTCGTAGAGGGGAACATCCTGAGACCTTTGACGAACAATGTGAGCGGAACATTTGCACAATAATCGAAAGAGCTATACAAAAAGCACTGACCATAGTTGAAGTAGGAGAGAATGCTGGGGCAGACGCGTAATTGATGGAAGCAGTGGATAATGTGAAAAATAATTCCTGGAATTCGAGTAACATTAGTCGGTTTTTCCCATATCGCCTTGAATTGTGTACATTGGGGAACATTCTGCTACGTGGAACGAAAATCGTTAGACCTAATCCCCTGAGGTCAAGAGTTTTAAATCTGGAAGATGAGGGGCACCCAGGTGAGACAGTGATTAAACGTAGGGTTCGTTCGAAGGTATGGTGGCCATTAATTGACAGAGACGTTGAAAAGTTTGTGAAGAATTGCGCCGATTGTTTGCTTGCATCAAGAGACCGGTACAACCAACCCCGATGAACAGACGCGAACTCCCTGATGGACCATGGCTATGTTTGCCATGACTTGATGGGACCATTACCGAACCATGAGCACATTTTCGTAGTCATCGATTATTATTCGAGGTATCATGAAGCCAGCCGGTTTTGAAGGTTAATGATGCGTTCTCACCTAGCCTCTCACTATCAACTCCTACTCTCACCTCCACGTGGTGACTGGTGGGTGCCTAGTACCTCGACTGGAGATTGGGTAACCAACCCCTTTGGAAGGTCGTTGGTGGCAGCAAACGAGAGAGGGGGGAGGAGTGTTGTTTTCTCACTAAGACACCTCCTCTGGTACCAGACGGCAGCGGAGGAGTTCCCTAGATGGAGCCAACGGTGGCGTCTACAGTTCCAGTCAGGCCGAACTATTTAGTGTAATCCCTATAGAGCTGTTCTGACATATTCGGATACCAGGTCTATAGGGATTTCCAATACCGAGCCAGGGTGTTGAGGAAGAGTTGGTGGCGGATGAACCCTTAATGGGCCAACGGCAGCGCTCACATCCCAAAGTGGGTAACTGGCACCGGAGTAACCGGTCTGCTGTCCTAGGGTCAAGGGCCTGGCCATCCAGGTTGGGGGTTGTGCCGTCGGGGTAACAACTTCCCGACCATGTAAAAAAAGAATAGTTATGAGAGAGACACGAGAAGCCTCGGATAACGATTTCCCTCAAACGGCAACCAGACCCGGAACGTCAACGGACAACGATTTAAGAGTATATACCTGGAACGTGCGAACGCTGTACACCCCAGGTGCTACTCAAAAACTTGAGTCTGTCCTCACGCGGTACAAGGCAGACATTACCGCGATCCAGGAGATACGATGGATAGGATCAGGTATGATGAAAAGGAAAAATTGCGATATTTATTACAGCTGCCATAAAAGATTGCATGTATTAGGATGCGGATTCGTCGTGGGAAATCGGCTTAGGACAAAAGTCATTGACTTTAAGTCGATAAGTGATCGCCTTGCTGTGATCCGCATCAAAGCTACTTTCCAAAACATAAGCCTAATACGTGCACACGCCCCTACCGACGAGGCTGAAGACCCTATCAAGGAGGAATTTTATGACCTCCTGGATGGAGCCTACGGAGCCTGTCCGGAGTACGATGTCAAAGTTGTGCTCGGGGACTTCAATGCTAAAATCGGAAGGGAAAACATCTTTGGCGGGTTAGTTGGTAAGCACAGAATCCACGAAACGACCACAGACAACGGTTACCGACTACCTGACTTCGCGGCAGCTCGTAATACGGTGATAAGTAGAACTAGGTTTCCAAGGCTAAGGATCCCCACAGCAACCTGGCGCTCTCCAGACGGTCGAACCGCCAACCAAATCGACCATGTGCTAATCGACGCGAGGCACGCATCCAACATCCTCAACGTGCACACATTCCGAGGGGCAAACGTCGACTCTGACCATTTTCTTGTTGCGGCTAAATTCAGAGCTCGACTATCCAACGAGAAGAAGCTGCGTTCCGCCCAGAAGAAGAAACTCGACGTTGGACGCCTTAGCACACCTGGAGTAGCCAGAGTCTACAAAGACCGCCTGAGTGAGAAACTCTCCGCAGTGCATTCACCTACCACAAATGCCAACACCCAGTGGTCCCAGTATCGCGACATCATCAAAGAGGTAGCCGAAACCACCTTAGGGTACCAGCCACTCCAGAGAAAGAGCCCGTGGTATGATGATGAATTCGTACGCAGGAAAAAGGTGACAAAAGATGCAGATATAAAGGCGCTGCAGCGCAAAACAAGGGCATCGAGGGAAGAGTATCGAGCCAGGAGGAGGGAGGAGAAGAAAATCCTGCGTAGAAAGAAGAGGGCCTACGCAGTCTCCCAGCCCAAGGAGATCGAAGAGTCCCGCGATCGAAGCAACATCCGGAAGTTCTACAAGAAAGCCAAGCAACTGGCTGCTGGCTTCAAGACCGGAACGAAGGCTCTTCGAAACAGTGATGCAAACCTAGTCACCGAAGCGCAGGGAATGGTAGATGTGTTTAAGCAGCACTTCCAGCAGCTGCTAAAAGGGCATCATGTAGAGAGAGTGATAGGGCAAGAAGAGAACCCACGTCCAGTCAATGAAGATACACTACCCAGTATAGAAGAAGTTGGCTTAGCAATGAAAAAGCTAAAGAACAACAAGGCCGCCGGCTCTGATGGTTTACCAGCGGAGCTCTTCAAATACGGTGGTGATGTTTTGGTAGGGCGCATGCACCAAATCATTAACCAAGTATGGGTGGAAGAAAGTATGCCCGATGACTGGACTATCAGCTCCATATGCCCCATCTACAAAAAAGGCGATCCTTTGTGTTGCAAGAACTATCATACAAGATCCTATCCAACGTACTGTGTGAACATCTCAAACCGTTCTGCAACACACTAATCGGCACGTACCAGTGTGGCTTCCGGCCCGGCAGATCGACTATAGACCAAATTTTCACACTGAGGCAAATCCTGGAAAAGACCAATGAATTTCAAGTCGAGACTCACCACCTATTCATCGACTTTAAAGCCGTATATGATAGCATTCATCGTCAGGAGCTTTATGTGGCGATGGCCGAATTCGGGATCCCGGCAAAACTGATCCAGCTATGTAGCGTGACGCTGGAGAACACAAGCTGCAATGTGCAATTTGGAAGTAGTTCCTCCGAGCTATTCCAAACATGTACCGGATTTCGGCACATTATCATGTGACTTCTTCAATCTCGTGCTAGAGCAGATAGTGCGCAGGGCAGGTGTCAACACGGAAGGCACTATCTTCAACAAATCCGTCCAGCTACTGGGGATTGCAGACGATATTGACATCATCGGTCGCTCCCAGCGTGCCGTGATAGAGGCTTTTACGGCGATTGAAGAATAGGCGAAATTCGTTGGTCTTGTAGTAAATGAGGACAAGACTAAGTACATGCTATTAACAAACAAACAAGCATCTGTCCACCGCCTAGGACAGAACGTCACTATTGATAGCAACAATTTCGAGGTAGTTAAGGAGTTTATCTACCTCGGAGTAAACATGAACTCCACAAATGACATCCTAGTGGAGATCCGGCGAAGAATTACCCTAGGAAACCGCTGCTACTTCGGTTTGGCAAAGCAATTGGGTTCAAAAATGCTAACTCGAAGGACAAAATGTATGCTTTACAGAGCCCTTATCCTGTCAGTTCTGCTTTATGGCGCCGAGTGCTGGACGATGAGCAGGAAGGGAGAGCTGATACTGGGCTCCTTCGAAAGAAAAATTCTTCGGCGGATTTTTGGTCCTGTGTGCGAGGAGGGCGAACAGAGGAGAAGATACAACCGCGAACTCTATGAGCTGTGCCAGTATTGTTTTCAATGACACCACACTCGTTGTCTTGCAATTCCAAATAAAACAAACCACTATTGCGTAAATTAAAATTTACTTTTGTTTGAACGATTTAGAACGAATTTGTGAGATGTCAAAAAATAAAAGCAAACAAATAAGCTCGATGACCAAAACAAATTTATTCAGTGACATACACACGTACAGTAGAATTATATACATAAAGAGGATTTATATGGGAGGTACCACGCGTCTTTATCAAACCCCGCCTAGATTTGCAGCAGCACTTAAAATATGTTCACTCAACCGAAATACCAACTGTTAGCAGGAGCAGAAATATTGGATTCTTAATTTTTTTTATGGGCGGTACCACGCCCCTTTGTACAATCCCGCCCATATTTGCAGCAGCACTTAAAAAATGCACACCAAACCGACGTACCAAATTTTTTGCAAATACAGTTATCAGGAGCAGAAATAATAGATTTTTAATTTGTGGTTTGTATGGGAGGTACCACGCCCCATTGTCCAATTGGACCGAATTGTAAATCTAAACCACCCGGGGCGCAACCCAAACGCATACAAAAAAATGTATGCAAATCGGTCCATCCGTTTCGGAGGAGTTCAGTCACAACACACGTACAGTAGAATTATATATATAAAGATAAAACATAAGATTAAATATTAAAAAGAATATACATATATAATTAACTACTATATAATAAATTGATTTATGTTAAAACTGAAAATAATACTAATCTAAGAAAAACATCGTTGAAATATCCTGAACTGTTACCGAATATTTAAAATAATTTTCCGAGTCTTATTCCTCTTCTAAGAATAATCCTCTTTTATTATGGGGGAAGGACTTGTTGCATGCGCATAACTCACATTTCGTAATAAATTTTCCTATCTTATTCACACGAAATATTATATCGTCTACCAATTTATTGCATGCGCATTTTCTTTTCTTACAATTCAAATTCAAAACGCAATAATGCAATGTGCAATGTGTACTCGTTATCTTTTTTAATTCGAATTACCTATGTGACTTGGTCACTGCCAGCGTTCTCAAGGGTGTCGCATATCTTCTTAAAAGATAATGCCAGATGCCAAACAAATTTTATGTTCGAAGGCAGAGCAGACAATTTAGAAGCGGGAGATTGTTACCGAAACGCATATGATTCAGACGCAGTTTGCGGCCCGTCTTTTCCAGCTACGATTACTATTGGTGTAAATGTACTATACAAAGTAGATGCTAACTTATATTTTGTGAAGACTATTTCTTGTTTTAAATTTATTGTTGTTGTGAAAAGTTAAAAATAAATATATTTTTGGTGCAAGTGTTATCAACTCCATATGACAATTCTTGGCAACCTAACGAAGATTGTGTAGATACATTTAGTAGCATTCAACCGTCACGAGTACTAAATATTTGGATAACAATAAGAGGATTTTAACAAAGCTCGGCACAACCAAAACAACTGCAGTGACAAGTGAAGGTTATTTTAAAACACCACCTTTGTATAGTTTGTCCCGAAGCCCCTCAGTCTCTCACCCAGGGCTCCTAAGCAATGCCGATGTCCATGTTTTCCTCCCTTAGAAAAACCATCAGGTTAATTTGTATGACTTTCAGCATTATTCGTAGACGGGTCTTTGTCGGCGATCATTAGGCCCTCCACCAGCTTGTCGGTTTCAGCGATGTCCGCATCGTCCTCAGGACCCGAGGAAATGAAATGGCAAACCGAAGCTTGTGGTCTGCCTTTTCGAGAGCAGCGTTGTTGATTAGCAGCAGGAAGGATATCGTATTTTTGTAGGGTTCCTCTGCCTTGATGACTGAGCAGTCAATCTTCATATTGGGTAACCAAATGCAAGCCCTAATTCTCATCGGGATGTCATTAGTTGTCCTTGGAGATTTGGTCGTCGCATTTGATTGATAATCATAATAATTGAAATTATATTTTTTAGGTCCTATTTAATTCGTGAACAATTGAAATACATGTTGAGCCGTGGATATCACATATCATCATAGCGTTTATTCATTTTTCAAATATTTTAAGAATGAATGATGTCAGACTTATAGGCCTGAGGTCTTTGGCAGTGGTGTGGCTGAATTTTTTTTTCAGAAAGAAGACAACATTGGCCAGGCTTTGGGAATATAGCCGCACTCTACGCTGCGAATAAAAATTCTTTTAAGGACCGGTATAATAGTGGTCTAAGCTTTCTCGAGCGTGATTGGAAAAATCCCGTCGCATCCAGTAGATTTGAACGGGGTGAATGTATTGATTCCCCAGATTAGTATAGTTTAATTATTACTTCTCCTGGAACTGTCGTTATTACGGTATTATCTATTAACTGGTTGGTTTGGTCTGTAGTCTGTGGTAACAGACTGAGAGTCTTTTCGCTGGATTGTGTCCACGATTTATTAGTGGCTTTGTGAGTACCTGGGACCGCAGATTATTTGCATATGATTTTCTTAGTCTGGCTGATTCTGTGGTGAATTCAATATCGCTACAGAACGTACGGCATGTTGTGCGTTCAGCACTATTTATGGCCTTTCTGAATTTCCTCTGGGCGACTTTGTATGTGTCCCAGTCAGTCGGGGAATTTGTGGCCTAAGCCAAATTAAAAAGAGTTCCTTCTGATAAGAGATCCTTCGTTCACCATTGTGAAGATTTCCTATGGTTTCTACTCAGCCGGGGACTAAGCTAAGCAGACAACCGTTTTTTTCTACCTACTTAAGCCGAAAGGCAATCCGCATTCCTCCTGTTGAGCAGTCGACGGGCTTTTTTAAGTTGTGGCCTGCTACGTTGGACAGCTTGTTGTCAGACGCAACGCTATGGTAGGAAGATAGGTAGGAGTGGCGATTTATTTGAAAACTCTAGTAGCACTATGTGCCGTTTTGTTACCACAACTCATTTGACCTACTTGTTTGTCGAATAGGAGAGTTTAGATCCAGCCTGTGGAATTCAAAAATGTTATCAGTTCCCTAATACTACTCTTCGAGACCTCTTAAAGGGAGTGGAAGGTGGGTTTACCCGTAGATCCCTGCCTGGCCCTAGCTTGTGGTGGAGAGGCGCATAGGTAATGAGTGAGTGTTTCCTTTTCTGCTGCGTCATTACATCTGCGAAATCTTTGGAACCATGCCGATTATTAAATTTGAGTCCGTGTTCACCCGTCCATCTTGCCAATCTAATCTTGCTATACCCATCAGGTCTCGCAGCCCAGCACAAGACTCTCTGATTCTGATCGCGCTGTGATGTTCGCAATGTAAAGGTCTAAAGATAAAAGATGCCGAAGGACTGTGAGCACGTCTGACGGTGTTGACCTTAGAGCGCCTGTTGTACCTTTACATATCGTTCTTTGTACATTGTTGAGTTTGGTTATGTTGCAAGCTTTACTTAGGGGTCTAAAAATTATTTATAAAACTGTTCTAAGACCTACTACATATAAAATTTCATCAAAATCGGGTGTACCGTTTCGGATGAGTATAAACACTAAAACTGTGACACGAGAATTTTTTTTATACATGCTAAGAAGTTTGGGCAGTTTAATTCTTGCATTTTCATCTGTGTTTTTAGGTATTCCGTTTGATTGTAAAGATGTATTATTTCAGTCAATCCAGCTTGCTACCATCCATGAATTGAAAAAGTCGATAGGATTGACATTAATATTACTCTATCAAAAGGTTCGCACAAATAAATTCAAAGTTATTTTTATTTTGGCACACTGCTGCTTAAACCATTGGATACGTGAAGAAGAACGCGAAAGATCCTACACGAAGCAAACTTTTGCTTTGTTTTTTGAAATTCGAAAGTGTGTTTCGTTTCATTACCTACCCCAGGTACCATTAAGAAGGTTGGACTTTACATATATATAGAACAAAACTGATTGACTGTAATTTGCATAATATTACGCCCACTTTCTAACGTTTAAATAAAGTACGTATTCAAATCTTTTATTTTTAGATGCCGAAGTCGAAGATTTTATGTATATCCCGGATGGCCTCAGTTACAAAAATTTAGTTCCGCACCAAAGGAGTTTGAGGATAGTCAGTCGAGAATAACTAAATTTTCCGCTCTTATAGAGTCACCATGTTTAGATTTTGTGGCTTTCAAAGAATTAAGTTGGTCAGGAATACCTAAACAGGTACGTACACTTTCATTTCAAAGCTGTTTTGTCACAATTTTATAATCAACTTTAGTCTGGAAGTTTACGCAAAGACCCCACACTTTCCAAAATCCCTTTACCAATAAACAAATATAGTTGCCAGAATATAACTGTAGGGTTAAATGTAAATGTTCAGAAACCCATGTTTATCTCGGGCATTAGCTAAATAAATCCTCCCGAAATGTCATTTTGAAGAGGAGTGTTGCCCAACTATCCTAAATGATGGTATGGAATTTCGTAATATGAGCAAATTTACATACGCTGTTGTTCAGCCTGAACGTTTATAATTATAAACTAATTTTAGTAAATTGTAAATGTTTTCTGATTTTATTCGTTGGAATACAACAATTCAAGTGATTCTTAAGTCCAGGAAACACAAATTTGTACAAATGTATGGACAAAATTGAAAAATAGATAGATAGATAGAATAATGCATTTTTATTTCTAAACACTTACCCCCGTTTTACAATATTTAGCATACAAAAATTTTACGTAACTGCTGAATAGCGAGTTGATAACTTTTACACAGCGTTTATTAATATTCCGGTTAAAATATGTACTTCGAATATTTTGATTAAAAGAAATGGTTTGTGCTTTATCTTGGTTTACCCGTAGTGCTTGCTTTATGATTGATTTTCATTTTAGTTTGTAGCGAATGCATGGTAAGTAAAAAATAAATTTGATATAAGTTGGGGATCTTTCCAAGAATTTCTTGAGAGTAGTTGCTAAGAAAATAAAATATCTGTTCATTTAATATTGGACAGCTCATACCTGAATACTTTTTTTTACAATTCTCAGTACCTTAGGCGGCAGGTAGATTTTTGGATGAAGATCTGAAATATTGGTATGGAAATGGTTGTTGTGAAAAGGTTGACTTCGCGGAAAATATAGATAGAAGAATTGTCAGCATTCAGCAAAACCCATGCGAAATAATAAATTTGGGAACTGCTGGAGGAATATCAGGTAGTATGTCCGAATTTAAGATATACAAAGTTCTTTATTACTTGGTGCGAATTCATCTAGGAGAAAACATGACAGCATTCGTGTAGAAGAATGTCCACGGCTTTTTTTTTCACCGAATTAAGTGATATAAGCTATGGAATTTTTAAAAGATCAAATTGTATTTATTTGCACACCTCCATATACTTTTGTAAGTACTGTTTTTCAAACGGAAATGAATAAGCAGGTTAATATTTCTTTCGAAAATATTCACTTGCTACCGATCTTTAGACTACCAGAAGTTTTGATTTGCATTATCAGCCAACGAATAAATCAAAGCATTCTAATAAACTGTGTTCCGTTTATTGTATAATTTAAAAGAGACCTTATTACGACACAAATTCACTCATAAATCAATCGTGAAGTATTAGAAAACAAAGGAAAGCATACTATAAAAAGTACCGAAAATTGTGTCCGATTGGACAATAGGGCATTACTGATTTGCATACTATATTTGGCAGATCAGCGAATATTTTGTGCATTTCCTATTTTCTGTTTTGTTTTTTGCTTATAATAAGCTTCAAAAAGCCTTTAAAAGAAATCTGTTGGGCAAATTAATTTGCAATTTAAATATGTATTCCTTTTTTTTTTAGAATAAAATCCTCGTTACGAAATTAACCATTGACCTTGGTTTTCACGAAAACAAATTATGAAAATTGAATTCTGCGATGACAAAAAACGTAATAGTTTGTAAGAAAGTTGTCGCACTGTGGAGGTCTAATTGTTTATTGGTACCGTTTCACTAATGCTGTACATTTTTACTAAAGCTGGCAACCAGCTAATCGTCGACATTAGTGTTTGATTATTAGTAAGGCCGATTGTGGTTAACACATCGTAAGCAATGCGTTGAATAGGAGCTTCTTCCCACCAAGTACCGAAGAATAAATACCAACTAGTTGGCACCCGCGAATTCGTCTGTGTAGAATTTGTACTTCGAGTAACTTAATTAAAATATTTATTTCAACAACCTACACATTTATATTCATTGATAAAATACACAGCAAATAAATTTAAATCGTACCAAAAGTATAGATACCTATGATGATTTTTATTATCCCTAACTTGAGAAATAATTGGTCATTTAAACTTGCATCCTCTACTTCATCCACTTTACGTTTTGTGACGTGCTTCGCGAAACACTCAATCTCACTTTTGCATTTATAATGTTAGGATTATATCAAGGCTACCCTTTTTTTTTGGAACGAGCAACTGACCGAGACGGACGTGCAAGTCCGCCATTAAATTACTTTTTTACGTTGTACAAAATTATAATTTTTATTTTGTGTTTCCTGGGAAATTGTCCCATGAAATTTTTGTAAGGCTATATAGCCCTAAATCAAACAATTGTGTTAAATATATTTTTATTACTGGATCTCTCACCCTAATCGGATCTTTCTCGGATTTAATCTACCGCGTGGTGTGTGTTTGGCAACCAGCTGCGTGCCTTCATTCGTTTTATCCAGCCGCCATATTGCTGCGATCATCAGTCTACCAATCAAGTTTACCGGCTTCTCGTCACCGTAATTATTAATCAACATAAATATTAAATGTGGAACACACGGGTTGCAAATTCTTTGTAACTCCTTGAGCCCTCCACCCAGCACAGCCGCATGATGGCCTCTATCCCGGGCAGCCCCGGCGTGGTGTCAGCAGCCGAGATCCTTGGATACAAAATGTTACAACCCAATCGGCTTCCTCAATGGACGAAATTCCTTCCTCCTTCTCGGATCAAGAGAACGAATTTGTCGTTCCCCGTAAAAGACAAAGGGGTCATAAGCACAGCCCTAACTGTTCCGTCGTCAACTTCATCTCTAACTCCTTCGGCAAAGCCAATCGCTTCGCCCTACTTGGTGATCTCCCTATTGAATGCTCTAGGCGCGCTCCAGCTCCAACAACATCAGTTTCGGAAAATTCATCTTCCTGCTCACCTACCGCACAAAGTATTGGAAAAACTGCATCGTCTAGCGTCCCCAGTACCAACCTAAAACACCCTAATGTTGTCCCAGCGCATGATGTCTCAAATGTAAGTAGCAAATTCTGTCCCCCTATCTTTGTAACTAAATTGAACCTTAGAAATTTTATAAACGAACTTAGAATCAAAGCTGACTTGATCAAATTCCGATTTCGCGTCCATAACATTAAAAATAACGTTTCTAAAATATTAATTGACAATAGCGCGGTCCACCGCGAGCTCCTTGAGAAATTTCGTTTGAACAAGGAAGTGCAAGCCCACTCATTCACGTTGAATGAGGATAGGACGGTTAATTTAGTTCTAAGGGGGTTGACCCCAGATTTTTCACCGGATAAAATTAAAAAAGAATTAGATTCTCTTGTGCCCAATAATGTCGAAAAAGTCTCTCACTTTGAAACTCTCTCGTCCAAGAGAGGTGGCTTCCTACACAACTTGTTTTTAGTCAGACTAATCCCTGGCACCCCAAATAAGGATATTTTAAAGATTAAAAAATACTAAAATTACCTGGGAAAAACCCAAAGGTAACAGGGGCCCCCTTCAGTGTAGAAGATGCCAGGTTTTTGGACATCTTGCCAAAAACCGTGCATGCAACTATAAGTGCGTTAAATGCGTCGGTCTCCATGGCCCGGGGAATGCACACTTTTAAAAGATGAGGAGATTAAACCCACTTGCATCAACTGCGGAGGTGATCATCCTGCTAACTACAAGGGTTGCCCAATGTTTAAAAAGTACGATAGTCGTAAAAAACAAATCGCCAGAAGAGCGACTACCAAATTAACTAATATCTCGCCGGTGCTTACTACACCTAAGGTATCTTTCGCCAGTCTTTTTAAAGATAACACGCCAAATGCGTCCGGTCCGCCCCCTAACCACGCGAACAACTGTCTCAGTGAATTTTTCAATCTATCAGAAAGCCTTTTTGGTATTAATCTATCAGATCTTCTTTCCAAAGTTAAGTCCTTCCTAGATAACATTAATAATGCGGGTTCGTTGCAACAAAAGAAACTAGCGTATTTGGATTTGGTAAACCAAATTTTAGTTACATCGAAATGATTCTAAAAATTTTATGCCACAGCATTGCGTCCCTAGTCAACCATTACAAAAGGATTGAGCTCTAAAAATCTCTACTGGCTGACAACTGCGATATTGCGTTTCTCCAAGAAACACATCTTAACTCTAACCATAAAAAAGTTCAACTGGGCAATTATAAACTCATCAGTTGTAACAATAACCAGGGGGTTGCGATTGCTTTGACAGATAACTTCAGCTTCTCGCCAGTGGATAATATCGATATCTTGTTTCCTAACGTCTTCATTACTATCAACTTCTCCTTTAATGGAGTTCTTAAGAAAATTCTGTTTGGATCTCTGTATATCCCCAGCTATTTCCCTTCTAACCTTTTATCTACTGAATTGTCAAAAATCTCAAATCTCAGTAACTCTTGATGGAGCAATTATCGGCGGTGATCTCAACGCGAGAAATCCTCTATAAGGGGGACACCACAATCAATATGAATGGCAGGGCTCTTGAGAACTGGTTATTGTCCAACTCTCCCCTTTTGGTAAGGCTCACCCCTTCCACACCTACGTTTCCCAGCTCTGGGTCCTTTTGGACCACTTCTTGATTTCTAGCGATCTTATTAATCTAATTGATCCTAACTTTTCAATATCAACCGAGTCTTCCTTCTCGGATCACTTTCCGATTCTGCTTAACTTAAATATAGGCAACCTTAAAATTATATTTCAAACTAACAGATCTTCCAGATCTTTTAAGAACACTAATTGGGAGCATTTCCAAGACGACTTGGACAACGGGCTCTCTAATTTCTTTCCTCCTTCACACAGCTGCCTTTCGAATTCCGAACTTAACCAACTTATAAGACAATTCTCAAGGTGCGTTTTCTCCACTATGGTCACCCATTCTTCCCCGGTATATACCGCTTTTAAGAAGTACCACAACTTACCTGACCCCATTCAGAAACTTTTTAAAATCAAACACATCTGGCAGAAAATGCTGAAGCAAATTTTTCACCGCTTTTATAATAGGGTATCAAGAGAGTACCTTACTCTCTCAAATAAAATTAACCTTTTGAAAATTATCATCAAGGAGAAAATCAGAATTTGGATCAATAGCGAATACTCAAATAAACTATCTTCTATCATCCCAAGTCCCAGGGCTTTTAAAAAAAATTTCAGAATTGTAGGCAAGAAAAATAACTCTGGATGCGAAAAAATTTACCATAATGGTACCTTAATTACAGACCAGGATAAAATTGTAAACGTATCTGCTGATTACTTTAAGAACATATATAACGGTATTAACCCTATCATTTCGTCCCCTCTTAAATCTCTGGTTCAACAAACTATTCAGGAGTCCACCCAAAACCACCCTTCTCGAATTTTTAACTTCGATACTAACAATCCAGCGGAAAACCCAGTCTATACTGATTTATTTACTTCACAGAGTAACCTCTTGTGTATTATCCGGAACCTACGCCCAAAGAAATCAGCGGGCCCCGATAATATCCCCAAATTTATTATCCGTAAATTCTCTCCGAAAGCAATTACTTTTTTAACCATCCTCTTAAATAATTGTTTAAATAACTGTTGCTTCCTGTCCGACTGGAAGGTTGCCAGGTTAATTACTCTTCCTAAAAAACCAGGCAATTTTGAACTCAACAACCTTAGACCTATCTCAGTCCTATCCAATCTCGGGAAACTCCTCGAAAAAATCATACTCCAAAAGATTGATAGCCACATCGATACTAATATAGACTTCATTCCGGATTTCCAATTTGGATTCCGGAAGTCTCACTCCACCGTTCACACTTTACTTAAAGTACATAACGATATCACACTAAATCTTAGGGAAAAAATGACCGGTGGCCTGCTCACTTGATGTAGAAAGGGCTTTCGATAGCGTCTGGAGAGATGGTCTCCTATATAAAATTATTCAAATGGACTTTCCTCCCCCTATTGTCCACATACTCTCCAGTTTTTTAAGTGACCGATTTTTCTATCTGAAAAATCACGACATTCAATCTGACGTTATTAGCACAAACAGCGGAGTCCCCCAAGGTTCTATCCTGGGCCCCCGTCTGTATAACTTTTTCCTCTATGACTTCCCGCACACAAAACTATACCCATAACACTATCAGTTCTAATGCTTTACTGTACGCAGACGATACCTTTGCCTATGCCAGCGCCGATTTTCCTCATGAGGCGCTAATAATGTTAAAAGACCACCTTGTTATCATCAACCATTACTATGACAAATGGGGCATACAAATTAATAACGACAAATCTGTATGTATCTGCTTTAGAAATTCCAGCACAAAGGGAAGAAGGGGAGTCGTCAGTGAGAGTAACTCCATCTCCTTGAACTTAACTGGTTAACCGCTGTCTTTCAGTAAAAACATTAAGTAGGTACTTGGGCGTTAACTTTAACCATCTACTTAAATTTAATCCGCACGCCAAGACCACCTTGGCTAAAGCTCAAAAAGCGGCTTTCACACTCACGCCTCTTCTTCGTAACAACAGCTTAAACAAACGCACCAAGCTTTTAATCTATAAAACTTTAATAAGACCCATTCTTAATTATGCGTTTCCGGTATGGTTCTCCATTTCACCCACTGTCGCGGACAGCCTAGAGAGGTTCGAGCGAAAGATTCTTCGACTTTGCACGGGACTAACTTTTAAATCTAGAAACAAAAGGTTCTCTAACAAAACCTTATATTCTGATGCTGGAGTCACCCCCCTTATTACTTGCTTACTTACTGTCGTTAATGTATAAAACGGTGTTAAAGCTCCAATACCTGGACAATGAATTAATCAACTCAATCTTTACAATCCAAAAAAAATCCAATTGGAGTAACTCCATCTATGTTTCTCCAATCGGAATTATCAACGAAAACCTCTCATCAAGACTTGATGGACCACAATTAGAGTTCTATTCAAAAGCCATTATTGGCCAGAATAGGGGCTAACCCCTCCGAATTTGATCTCATCTGCTAAAAAAAAAAATGTTAATGTAATAAACAAAAATAACCACGATTCTAATCCCTCCCCAGATATCAGAATTTGCTACAATTTACTTTTCTTTTACTATATAAAATTTTATTATTTCATATCATATTCTTGTAATCAAAAGAGAGAGAAACTACTTTAATATCATAACCCAGCTACTACAAAACACACTCTATGAATATCAAGTTCTAAACAAAAATCCTATCCTATTTTACACATGAAACAGCATTTCACCTCGAAATCGTTTAATATAAAATGTCAAAAAAAAAAAAAAAAAAAAGAAAGAGAAAGAAAACATTGATTGCTGTATATTCTCTTCTCGTTTTCTCATTTACACCTCTCTGGATATATTTCCCATCCCACTCTAGCCTTAATATTCTTGTATATAGAAACCACTGTGATAGACAATGTCGTCAACTAAATGTATTTAGCTCCGCAAGCAAGAGCTGTCTAACCACGAAAAAAATATTGTTCACCATGAGGTTACTCTCCTTACACTTATTTATGTATTGCTATTTTTGAGTAGGCCATACGATTCAGCCACTCCTTTCTCCAAAAGAGCGACAAGAAATTCGGCGTGGTTTGCTGTCCCTGTCGCTCTACTTTTGTAGCGTCCCTGTTAAAAAAGCCTTTATAATATACTTATGTTATATCAGAGCAAACTTGTGAACAAACACTCGATTTCAAATTCAATTAACTAAAGTCAATTGAAAACAATGATAGAAAATACATTTAATACAATGATGCGATTGTGAAATACCATTACGAAAAATTAAATGGGAAACAATATAAATACAATGATGCGGCCATTAAAATGCCATAAACTGATCTCCAGAACTTTTAGCCTTTAGCATAAAAGAATCACAACATTAACAAAGTAACACTTTAGCCTTCAGCATAAATTAATCCAAACACAAGTATAATTGCATCATCCATAGTCATACGAAGAGTATAAAAAGGGATCGTTTGAGATCATTAAGTTAAGTTCTAAGAATTTTGTCACAATGTATAGCCAAAGATTTCCCCCGACCAACGGTAAGGGTTCTGAAGCTTAGAATACAAAATTTTACAAAAAGTAAAAGGAAAGTGTTTTATTTTTTTTTTAAACACATTTTCCTTTAACGAAAATATTATATCTATACTTTATATATATGTATTTAAAAAAAAATCGAAGACAAAATTGTGTGTGTATTTACATTATGTCTGATAGATACCAAGAAAAAAAAAAGATTACCACATAGATTTAGATATAGAAAAACATCTGCACTCTTATATAAACCATATTGTGTTCAAACGAGTGATAGTAAGGAGGAATTACGGATTCTTTCGAGAGAGTATATGAATCGCAATAACGCTAACATGGCAAATGCAAATATCAACGGAGTTTCTGGCATAGGTTTAGAACATATTTATTCAAATAATACAGAAATTAACTGTTCAGAGCCAAACGTTGCACGAGGTAATAATACATACAGTAACAATATAAGTAATTTATTAAATAATAGTTTGAGTAATAATAGTAACGAATCAGTTGACAACAGACCAACTGTTCCGGCAAATAATGTAAGTTTGGATGTAATTAATGGTATTTTCAATAGCCTTAAAATCCCGGACGCTATTAAAGACCTTCCGTAATTCGATGGCAACTGTCGATTGTTATACGAATTTATAAATAATGACGAAGAAATATTAGCTATTATGAGTACTATTTGTAATACTCCTTATGCTCGAATCATTATGGGAGCCATAAGGAATAAAATAACGGTGAAGTTTTGCATATGTTTGGGACACCCTTAGACTGGAGTCAAATTAAAACTAATCTAATTTTGCATTATTTCGATAAAAGAAGCGAAACGTCCCTTATACGAAATCTTCATTCACTCAAACAAGGGATTGATGCTTTAGAGAGGTTTTATTCGAGGATAATCGAAATACTAACAACTTTAAGCAACCATGTTAACATTCATGAAAAAAATCATAATGTAAAAATGGGCTTTATGCAGAAATGTGTTCAAATGTGTTCACTTGGTTCAACGGTTAGAGCTATGAGGCCCACAACGCTGCAGGAAGCATTCAACTTCTGCATAAAAGAGCAAAACTCTTATTATATGAAGTATAAAGTCCAAAACGTTACTAGGCCAATGAGACCCTACTATTCGTATCAAACTAATCAGAGTCCCTTAACCACCAATCAGCTCAACAAACCTTCTTGCTACAGGCCCACTGTACTCCCGCGAAAAGAATATACGCAACCATTATTTCCAAATAACAATGCACTTGTTCCAGGACCATATAATCAATGGCAAAATCAAACGTATCCACTTCAAAATGGGAGTAGCTTTATCCCACCTCAGAACCAACAACAAAACATCGTGCAACGATTTAATTCAGTACAGCCCCGTCCTATTTCTAGTGTATCTAGTGCCTATTCTCGTGTACGAACTCAACAATCAAATTTTAGTAGGCTACAATATGCAAAATAACAACAGATTTAATAATAACAGCACAGCACCTAATCAGAGCTACAATATCAGAGAAGCACATAGCATTCAACACCATCCACTCTATTACCAAACCTCAGTCAGATCAGTACCCACCTTTGCAAGACCAAAGTGCAGCAGAAGCCACTTATAAGTTTCAGAGCTCTAATTATGAAATCGACGATACAAATCATCATTATATTAATACGTGAACATAAAAGTTTCGGTACACTTTTTAAGTATTTATCATGAAATGAGGAGAATGAAACTTATGTTGTTTGAAAGGTACTGTGCCATAGATGTGCACAAACAAAAAATCGTGGGTATATGTCACCATTAAGACTGGTAAAATTAAGTTATGAATTCCCCATACAAAACAGGTAATTGATAGGATTTTGGTGAGAAGCAATTTTCCGCCGCCATATTACCATAGCAACGTATTCATGTATAAATAATCTTAGATTAGAACCTTTTTTCCGATGGAGCAGCTCATTTACGTATTTTTCCGATATCTAGATGTCGCTCTTTTCATTTGTAAAAAAAATACAAAATTAAAACAATTGTGGTACGTTTTTTAGTATTTCGAACCTATAAAAGGTATGGTCGATTTTCGACCACAAGCGATACTAGTTTTCAGTAAACTGCCTCGAACAGCCAATCGGATTTTTGGACGTAAACAAACATAGCTCTAGCATTCTACCGTATATTAATAAATTGTCTAATTCAGGAAGATTACTGAAGTTTCTAGTTGACACAGGTGCTTCAGCTAACTTTTTTATCCCTGAACACAAAAATCCAAAATTTTACGAAATTATAGAACCGATTTGCATAACCACAGTCCTGAATAAATATAAACTAAACCGACAGGGAAGGGAAGGTGAACAACTTTCATTCACTAATTTAGTAAAGCACCGTATTAAAACGATGATATACCAATTTATACCAAATCGTACCGATATCCGGAGGTAGGGTAGACTGGGTACGGTTGAAACACAGGACGGTTGAAACAACGCAAATATCTCGAGAGCCATACCCGCAGCGTATATGAGTATTAGGGGTGAAAGAAGCACAAACAAGTCCGTACACAAATGCCAGTCCTGCGTTGTTCCTTCGGCGGTACAGTTGTAAGAGAGAGAGTGTCGAGGGGTTAGCCGATGTCGTTGGCGATGAAATTTTTCTCCCTCACGTTACTCGACTTTGTCCAGCCATCCTGATAAGTTTATGAACCTGGAAAGATCAGATAAAGAGACATTCGAAAGTTCATATAAATATTTACGTCTTGGAAGTAGTATCTACCAAGTGTTCTATATCTCAAGTGACAAAGACTGGGGCATTGACAGAGGAAGTGAGGTGTATCCTCGTGTACCTCTTCGTCTTCACACCCCCAACATATGCCGTCATTCTTGAGTTTCGGTTTCATTGTATGGTTTCTTAGGAAGTTGTGACCTGTTAGGGCCCCTACCAGTTTATACATCGACATTCTGTCAAACTGCATGAGTTTGCTAGTCCGACTTGTATTGTATTCCGGCCATAGCTTCCTTGATATTTCGCAGGTAGTTAATTCTTTCCACCTGTTGTTGGCTTTCATTCGGATCTTATCTTCCACCCTCTCTCTGAGATTACAGAGTGGTGGCCTGATAAATTTGATCGCACGATCTTGATCCATAGCGGATCCATTCCTAGCCAGTTCGTCTCTCGTTGCCGGTTTTATCCCTGTGTCCAGGAACCCAGCATAAGCGCGTGATGTGCTGCGAGCAGAGAACCTTAAGCTCTTCACGGCAGCGACGAACTAGTTTTGATTTAATTTCAATAGCAGACACTGCTTTTATAGCCGTCTGGCTGTCAATGAATATGGTAATATCATCCCTTGGTATTTCCAACATTGACACCATGTGGGCATCTTCGCCGATAGCCAGAACCTCCGCTTGAAACACACTACTATGGTCAGGTAATCTGATCGAGTGATGTAAATATATTTAATTCTTTAGAGAAAATTCCAGCACCTGTTCCACAGTCCATCTTAGAACCATCTGTATAGATGGATTTCGATTTCCTTTTTGTGGGTTCATCTGTGTTCCATTCTTCTCTGCTTGGAAAATAGCAAGAGAATGGTTTATCGAAGTCAAGGTAGGGAGACAAGTAGTCAGAAGTGACAGCATCTCCCATATATTTGTTCAGAATCTGTGCGTGTCCCATTTTATAGGGTTTCCAGCTTTTGGATTGGCTGATCCTAAGGGCACTTTTGGCTGCAGATTCTTGCATATAAAGATCTAACGGTATCAGGTTGAGGATTGCCTCCATTCCAGCCGTAGGTGTTGTCCTTATTGCACTGGTTGTGCTAATGCACGCTAGTCTTTGTATTTTGGTCATTAATTTGAGATTTGATGCTATGTTTGTGGCTTGCCACCAAACTAAGTTTCCATACGTGAGTATTGGACGCACAATAGCCGTATACATCCACAAAATTATTTTAGGGTTTGGTCCCCACCTTTTGCCGAAGATTCGATTACATGCGTAGAAAGCGTTTGCAGCTTTCTTTACTCTTTCATTGACGTTCATTTTCCAGTTAAGCTTCCTATCTAAGATTGTACCCAGATATTTAGTACTCCCGGCGACCCTGAGGGGTATGCCTTCAATATTTGGAGGATCGAAGTTCGGAATCACTTTTTTGTTACAGAACAAGACTAATTCAGTCTTCTGTGGATTGACTCCAAGATCGCATTGTTTTGCCCACATGTTGAGTGTTCGTAATGCGTTTTCTAGCAGTTCGCTTATGGTAGGTAGGAATTTGCCTGTAGCAAGTATTATTACATCGTCCGCATAAGCGGTTACCTTGACCCCTTTATTTTCGAGTTTCACTATTATTTCATTTATGACAAGGACCCAGAGTAAGGGGGATATGACTCCTCCTTGTGGTGTACCTCTAGAGGCTGTCACTCTAAGGTCAGTGTCACCTAGTTTTGCATTAATTTTCCTTTCATTAAGTAGGCTTTCAATCACGTTGATAAGTGGTAGGTCAACGTTGGAATTGAGTAGCGCTCTCTTTACTGCGCAGGTTTTGACATTGTTAAATGCTCCATCAATGTCTAGGAACGCGGCTAGTGTATATTCTTTGTCCTTTAAGGACTTTTCTATGGTGCCGGTGACCTCATGTAACGCGGTCTCAACTCCTTTACCTTTAATGTAAGCATGTTGTGCCGTTGATATCATATTGTCAATCCGACTGCGGATAAAAAGGTTTAAAAGCTATTCGAAGGTTTTCAGGATAAAGGATGTTAGGCTTATAGGCCTAAAGTCCTTCGCAGCCGTGTGGCTGGACTTGCCTGCCTTCGGAATAAAGACAACCCTTACTTCTCGCCATACCTTGGGAATGTGACCGCATTCCAGGCAGCGTGTGAAGAGTCTCATCAGGGCTGGTATAACTATTGACCTGGCTTTCTGGAGCGTGATTGGAAAGATTCCGTCAACCCCAGGTGACTTAAACGGTGCAAACGTATCGATCGCCCATTTAGTTTTTTCCTCGGTTACTATACCCCCTGGAATTGTAGCAGAGGTAGTTGCTATGCTTGAAATAGACTGGACGGTTGTTGCTGGGATGCAACCCGGAAAGTGCGTCTGTAGAAGCAGACTTAGAGTCTCTTCAGAGGACTGCGTCCAGTTACCACTGTTGTCTTTAAGATATCCTGGAACCGCAGGTTCTTTGGATAGGATCTTCCGAAGTCTAGCTGATTCCCTAGTGCTTTCTATTTCATTGCAAAACTTATGCCAGGCTGTGCGTTTAGCACTTGTGACAGCACTTTTGAATTTACGTTGACCGGCTTTGTATAGATCCCAGTCTGTCTGTAAGTTAGTGCGTTTGGTCAAATTGAACAATTTCCTGATTGTCCGTAGAGGACAGGCTACCTGGAATGCATTGCTTAGGATTTTATTTAAATTATCTGTGAATGCATCAATTTCCTCTGGTGATCTCATTTCTTGGTTCTTAAGATTCTGACTATTCCTCACGGCCTCTGAGACAAAAGTGTCCCAATTGGTAAGTCTTGGGTTTCTGAATTTACCTCTACCTACTAACTGTTCGTCTACTAGAAATTCTATAATTCTGTGATCTGAGAATAATGGCTCAAGGGAGACTCTCCATTCCTTCACAGTTAGAGTTTGTGAGTTGCTGTAGAGTGTTAAGTCTAACACCTCACGTCTATTCCTAGTTACGAAGGTCGGCTCATTGCCAATGCTATAAATTCTAGGAGGGACTCACCTCGTACATTTATGTCCGTACTTCCCCAGAGCGTATGGTGGGAGTTAGCATCACAGCCAGCAATCAGGTCCCAACCCCCCCTTTCTGCTGTTTTGACGAGTGTGCAGGATAGCTCTGGGGGTGGTTTGTCTGTTTCGTGTGGCATGTACATTGTCGCCAGTACCAGCGCGCCTTTTCCTGTCCTGTCCCATTTGACTGCTGTTTGGTCCGAGCCGCTGAGATTAGGTAGAAGAAAAAGTTAAAGCTGTTTTCTGGCGACAATACATGTTCGTGACTTACCATTTTCTGGTGTGTTGTGGTATATAACCAAATCTTTGGAGCTCAGCCCGCTAATCTTTCCCCGGAGAATCCAGGGTTCTTGAACCAGGGCGACATCTATGGATTTCGTTTCCATAAGGAGAAGGAGGTTGGCGCTGGCCGCCTTACTGTGATGAAGATTTATTTGCGCTATCTTCATCACGGGTAGTCGGTTGCTTTCCCTTGTCTTTCGGCGCTAGCAACCGGAGTTTGCACCGCGTTATGCCTACGCGGACCTTAAACTCTTGCTTACGGAGTAGCGGCAGCGATTTGTGACATAGCAATATAGTCACGTCCATCCCATTCTGGGTATATTCACCCGTTTCGAGGACTTTCCATTCTCTGCTTTTTAGTTCCGGGATAAGGAACTGCAGATTCCGTTCTATCCTTTCAACGGGTAGGTAAGGTCCCCTCATGCGGATAATACCCTTTGGCCTGGTCAAGTTCAGGATTTCTTTCCTGTCAACAACGCGCAGGTCAGCTTTTGACCAAGGTGCGTTCATGTTGATTATGAAGCCCTTTAACCAGTCCAAGGTCTCCTGGTTATCACACTCCATGCTCTTGAATCCTTTGAAGGTAGATAGCTGGCCAAATAGTGGAGGCTTGCCATCTGCCCTCACAATGGCGTCATTAACACCATCAAGGATACGTTGTTCTATTAACTCCCATTGGTTAGATGAGAGCTTCCGGTCTGGGCTGCCGTAGTCGACAATAGCGACGCGCAGACTTTCCTTCACCTTTTCGGCGAATTTCAGCCTTTTAGCCTGCCTGCCTACTACCGGGGAGATCGTGTCGTCGTTGCGAGCTCTTTTGGAGACCACCGGTGCGTTCCCGGGTTTGGACGTATCCTTGCCCGAGGCAGCCCCTTGACACTTTGAATCAACCGCAGTCGAGGTGAAAGGCAATCGGCATTTCGCCCCCGCTACGGCCAATCTTGTGCCGGCTCCTCCAGAAGTCGTCCTAGCTACCTTCCTAACAGGCAGAACCTTTTTCGAACAACCAGGTGTCTGCTCAGCCTTAGACAAGTCCTTAGCTGGGCCGGCACCCGATTTTTCGGGTTTTGCCTTTCCCAAGGCGGAAGGCAAGCGGCATTCCTTCCTTGGTCCAGACAATTTCCCTTTGTTGATTGGGTTCTGCCTCCTCGCTATTAGGCTGCTGCGCCATGCGTCTTCGGTAGACTTGACTGTCTCCCGGGCCCTAGCTAACTGTGCTGTTTCCCTCTCCGTGAAGGAGCTGGTATCGCGGTTCTTAAACCTATTTAATAGGCGACGCGCGTTTTTCCTTCTTTTTAGCGGATCCGTCTGTTGTACTGTTCTGAACAGCTTGTTGCCTTCCGTCGTGTTCGCCGCAGAGGCAAATGAGGCTTCGGTTAAGTCCAAACTTTCATAGTCCTTTGGCTTCGACTTGTCCACAGCAGTCACTGCTCTGTTCAGAGTCGAGTCCGCCTCTCCCGGTGAAACAACGTCCTTTTTGTCCACTTCAATTGCGGGGTCAGATGCAGCCGACCCGTGCCCCGATAGGCTGAGGCATATCACAGGCATTGGTGGTTGCATAAGAGCTCCCTCACTCGAGATTTCCATAGGGTCCGCCTCAGGATTACTAGCATGAAGCACGCTAATATCCCTTTACTGCCTTTCTAGAAAATCAAGGGCGTTTTGAAGTCTTTGTTTGTCCTTGTCCTGTAGTTGGTGCTTTTTCTTCAATTTCTTAATCGTCATCTTACAGTTCAGCACTCTTTTCCTAATTGAAGCTGTAGGCGATATGGTGAATTTCTCGAGTTCGAAGTCAACCGTTCTGACGCTTCCCTCAACCGAAGCTGCCCTACTAGTCGACGGTTCTTGGAGTAAGCGATTTACTTCCTCCTCCGTCATAATCCTATGAGAATAGGTGTTGCCGAAGTTCTTGGTGACCGATTCAATTACACCAGTCCCTTTGTTTTGTGTTTTTTTGTTTAGAGATTCTATTTTGGACCCACGAGTAAGGGGGAAGGAGATGTCATTCTGTACTCACCCCCTGTATACAGAAAAGGGGAATTTGGATTGAAACTAGAGGTCCCCAGGTATCTAGAGTTCGCCGCTAAAAGACACATAACATTGTGCCATACATCCCATGGGCGCGGTAGTTAACCCGGGATTACGGGTTTTATAGAGTTATTCCCCTCTAGATCCGTTATATTCAGTCTAAAGCAGTGGCACCTCGTGCAGGGTGTGGTTCTTCACCACGTACAACGGTCTTGGGCAGTCCCTTACAGACTAACCCCTGGTTTCCTTACGTGCAAACCTCGCCACCAAATTTTATACTTAAAGGGGGGTGCTGGGGACGGTTGAAACAATTTTTTGGGGGACGGTTGAAACAATGTGTTTACTTATTTTTTGTGTTTTATAGATGCCCCGAGAACGTGTGATTAAGACTTCAAGAGGAAATGTGGACTTGTCAACATATAATGATGCTTATGACGAGGTGAAGTTAGGCCATTTATTGTGCAACGCGGCGGAGAAGCATGGAATAAACCAATGCTCGCTTCTTAGATTCATTCGAAAGCGAGATGCATCTGGCGCGGAACTGAATCTGAATCTCCTCTGAATTTTATCGATTGAATTATCGAAATTGAAGTATCGAAATTGAAGTAATTTCCCTTTTGTTTATTTTTAATTAATCTAAGATTTATTTTTATTTATTTTTGTTAATTTTTTGTTGCTTAGAAAAGCATTTTTTTTTTAATTCTATTTAAAACAATAACGTGATAAATATTGTCAAACAAAGCTATTATTTAAAATAAAAATTAATTAAATATGTAACAATGAAAAATTGTGTTCGTGTTTCAACTGACCCCAATAACTGTTTCAACCGCCCCTGGTATGGGGACGGTTGAAACAAATTACAAATTTTTTTTAATATGTTGCACTACCCAAAATATCACACTGAGTACTCAAAATACACTTTCCATTTATACATAGAAACATGCTCCTACACTTCACATGACTTTGTCACCGCTTAGCTTATAAACGGCAATGGTATGGATGGTAAATATAAGCGAAATTGTTTCAACCGTACCCAGTCTACCCTACATAAAATCGAAATCAAAAACCAAATACAAAAACTTCTCGAGCATGGTATTATTCGACCCAGTTACTTCCCATGGAGCAGTCCAATTTGGATTGTCCCCAAAACAATGGACGCTTCAATCAAACAAAAATGGCGATTGGTAGTGGACTATCGAGCTTTAAACCTTAAAACAATCACTGATAGGTATCCAATTCCGAACATTGAGGATATTTTGGACCAGTTAGGAATATGCGTGTATTTTACCACATTGGACATGGCGTCTGGTTTTGATCGAATTGAAATTGAACCCCGAGACATCGAAAAAACAGCATTCTCAGTGAATAATGGTCATAACGAGTTTGTTCGAATGCCATTGAATGCTTGAAAAATGCTCCATCCACATTCCAACGGGTAATGGACCATATTCTGGGGGATTTACAAGGAAAATTATGTCTTGTCTATATGGACGATATAATTGTGTTCTCTTCTTCTCTTCAACAACATATGGAAAATCTTTATAAAGTTCTTTCCAGATTACGGCAATTCAATCTTAAGGTCCAACTCGATAAGTCAGAGTTTTTGGGCAAAGAAGTATCCTTTCTTGGTCATATTGTAACTTCTCAGAGTGTAAGACCAAATCCTAATAAGATCGATGCAATACGAAAGTTCCCTATTCCTCGTACTGTAAAACAAATAAAATCCTTTCTTGCTTTACTAGGCTACTATAGGAATTTCATCCAAGACTTTGCCAAGATAACAAAACCACTTACTGAATGTCTTAAAAAAGGAAGACAAATCAAACTGGACGAGAGATATCTCCATTGCTTTAAAAATTGTAAGACTATCTTAAGCAATGATCCATTGTTAGAGTACCCGGATTTCTCTAAGTCACTCAATTTGACCACAGACGCAAGCAACTTTGCCATAGGCGCAGTTCTAAGTCAGGGCCCTATAGGTAATGACAAACCTATATCTTATGCATCACGTACATTATCGGAAACTGAGATAAAATACAGCACAACAGAAAAAGAGCTTCTGGCTATTGTTTGGGCAACCAAACATTTTCGCCCTTATTTGTATGGATGTAAGTTTCGAATAATTCATAAGCCCCTTGCTTGGCTCTTTTCACTTAAAGATGCAAACTCCAAAAAAGTCGATCGACTGTGGTCAAGAGCAGACGTGTTTCTTAAAGTGTCGTGGGGTGCGAAGCTTTAATTTTTGTTTCATTCTTACTAACAGTCAGTTACCTACTCAAAATGAATTGCCCGGTTTGCAATGACAAAATAGATCGTAACGATAAATGCAAAATACAGTGCGGTGATTGCAAAAGTTATTTTCACGGCTCGTGTGCGAATATTCAGCCGGCGGACTTAGAATATCTAATAGCCAACAATCTTGCACATCGTTGCGACAAGTGTTCTGTTTTGCGCCGCAAGTCACTACTACAACCATTACCTGCACCATCTGCCATACAGCAAAAAATACAGCCCTCAAATAAGCAGCAAAAAGCATCAACTTCAAAATCAACAGCAGTCAAATCTACCTCACCTTCATCTCAACGTGAAAAATTACCTGCTAAAATAACAACAAAACCTAAAACTTCGACTGCACATGCAAATCTTGCATCACTTTCGTCTCAATGCGTAGCAGAGCCTGTACCAAGCACAGCGGACGACAGCGACAGTATGTCAGCGGTTCTTTCTACATTGGCCGAGAGTTCATTAACCCTGCAACTGCTTTACTCTGAAATTCTCGACTTGAAAAAAATCAACAGAGATTTTCTCGGCACAATCCAACAGCTGAAAGAGGAAAACAAAACATTGCGTGTGAAGGTGGCTAATTTGGAGAGCAGAGTGAACTGGAGGGAGCAGAAGCAACTGGAGAATGTTGTTGAAATTGTTGGTGTTCCTGATCTAAATAATTCAAACGCAAAGGAGAAAGTCAATATGATCTTTAATAAAGCGTTAAATATTTCTGTATCAGCTGAGGATATACAGAAATGTTACGTTAAGCACATAAATAAAGCGAGACATACGAGTACAACTTCTACATCTAATTCACACGGTGATATTCTTTGCGTACATTTCTCTTCACACAACGTCAAGCGGAAAGTGATGGAAAGCAAAAAAAATGCAAGGAGGAAGCTGAACTCATCGCTTTTTATTGATGGTAGTAATTCAAATATTTTTATTAATGATAGTTTAACTAGATATTCTAGAGCTTTATTTATGGCAGCTAAAAAATGTAAAAAGGAGTGTCAATTCAAATATATGTGGTTCAGGAATTCTCAAATTTTAATGAGAAAATTTGATAATAGTGAGGTTGTTGTCATTAGATCTTTTGATGATCTAGCTGCTCTCCAAAAGCAATAGCATGAACGATTTCTTTGATCCTATGCGCGACAGCCTTACTATAAGAACCATTAGAAGTAATTCTGATAACATTTTTAGTTGTAAATCAGGTGGCAAATCATTTTTCGTTTTACATCAGAATATTCGCAGCTTGCGTCGTAATTTTGATTTACTGATTGGGCATCTTGAAGCCTTTATAAACCTGCCCGAAATAATATTTGTTTCTGAAATTTGGATTTACTCATGCGAAATTGACGATTATTATATTCCTAACTATACTTTTTTTCCAAATACTAATGATACGTACTCTGCCGGTGGAGTGGGAGTTTTTGTTTCTAACTTGTTTGTGCCTGATGTTACAGTTTGTAATCTAAGAAGCGCGGATGTCATCAAAGTGTGTTGCACAATTCACAATGAACTTTTTAGTTTTGTATGTGTGTATAGACTACATTCTTCACCACCTAACCATTTTTTAGAAGAATTTTCTATCTTTTTGGCCAATGAACGATCTGGTAATCTTGTCATTTTAGGTGATTTCAATCTAGATATATTGGTTTCTAATACAGTTTCTGACTCGTACCAAGCGCTCATGGCCGAACACGGACTCTTTTCCTTCGTTGAAGAGCCCACCAGACCAATTGCAGGCACCTGTCTTGATCATGTTTTTGCTCGTCTTGAGAATTTCGGTGTGGATCCCCTTGCTGGAATTAATTTAGATCTCAATATAACTGACCATTGTATGACGGGAATTTTTTTTGAAAATATTATATGTAGTAAGCCACAAGTATCTTCTCCTATCACAGTTGAGAAAATAAATTTTCATGAATTGAACGTCAGGCTTCGTTTTGAAAATTGGGACAGCGTTTATGCTGAACAAAATGCTTCTTCAGCTTATGATATATTTCTTGGAATTTTAAAAAATTATATTGGTTCATGTACCTTTACTTCAACACGAAAAAAATCGGAGTATCGACTTAAACCTTGGATAAATCGTACCCTTATCAAGAAAATAAATCTAAAACACAAATTGAAAAAAAAATGTCGGAAACATCCGTCGAATAATAATTTAAGAGCTCGCTTTAAAAAGCTTTGCAAAAAAGTGAATAAGGAAGTTTTAATTGCTCGAGATAGGTATTATCATTCAAAAATACAAATGGCAAATGGGAATCTTAAGAAGGAGTGGCAAATTGTTAACAGTATTGTTAGTCGGAAAGCTCGTACTAACACAGATCCTATCGCGCTTACAAACGGTAGTATTAGTATTTCGAATCCCTTAGAAATAGCTAACGAATTCAGCAATTACTTCGCTTCCATTGGTCAATCCTCTTTTTCAGGTAACTCGCAAACCTCTTGTAATTGTTGTTCCAAGCATGTTACTATAAGCAACGGCTATAGAAACAGTTTCGTTTTTGAGTCTATCTCTGGACTTGAATTATTAAAAACAATTAATTCACTACCTAATTCTAATTCGTGTGGTAATGATCTGATTTCGAATCTGGTTCTAAAGAAAATTGGTCCCAATTTAGTCGACATTTTATCATATCTTTTCAATTTCAGTATTATGTCTGGTAATTTTCCCGCCGAACTGAAGTGCGCCGTAGTTATTCCTTTATTTAAAAAGGGTAACAAGACAGACAAATCCAATTATAGGCCAATTTCGCTGTTGTCTTCAATTTCCAAAGTTTTTGAAAAGGTAGTTAAAACAAGAATCTCAGCCTATCTTAATCATTTAAACTTTTTTAGTCCCATACAGTTTGGTTTTAGGGCTGGCCTTTCCACTGAGGATGCTCTATTGGACTTTTGTTCTATTTTATATAAGGGTTTAGATGACAAACTACTTTGTGCTGGCCTGTTTGTCGACATTACTAAAGCGTTTGATATGGTTGACCACTCTATTCTCCTAGATAAATTATATAATGCCGGATTTAGAGGTTTTATGTATAAATGGTTTGAGTCGTATCTCAAAGATAGAACACAGCGTGTTAAAATTGGTAGCAATATAAGCAGTTCTAACACAAATAACCTGGGAGTTCCTCAAGGCTCTGTACTTGGTCCAATTTTATTTCTAATATACATAAATTCCTTATTTTCACTACCACTCTTGGGTAAAGCTAAAGCGTTTGCCGACGACCTTGGAATTGCTTATTGTTCAGTCAGTCCATTAGATTTAATAGCTAATATAAACCATGACGTCTTTTTACTAAGATGGTGGTTTGCGGTACACAGGCTTATTGTTAGTAGCAAAACTAAATTAATGTATTTCAGTCTTACCGGGCAGGAGTACCCTGACTTTGATATAGTATTTCATTCTCATGACTGTGCAAGTCATGACCTGTTAAATAACACCTGCGGTTTCCAATATGGACCGACTTTCAATAGAAACGCTGTCTGCAGTATTAACTGCTTCAAAATTGAAGGTGTTGATAGTTTTAAATACCTTGGTGTTACTATTGACCATAATTTGAACTGGTCCAAGCACATTTCTCTTTTGAAAAATTATCTTCTTTCCTCCACTCGTTGTTTTTTTCGCCTTAGAAAGTATTGCTCTTCTAACACAATGAAAATGGTTTATTATGGCTTATTTCATTCAAGATTGCAATATGGTCTCTGCAGTTGGGGTGGCGCTTATCTTAATAAGCTGCAGCCTTTAATTGTCACGCAAAAATCAGCTTTACGAAAAATTTGTAACTCCCCCCGTTCAGCACGCACTATGGTCCTGTTTAGGTCGTTGAAAATTCTTCCTTTGCGGCATTTATTTTACTTTAAAGTTCTTAAGATCTTTTTCATGAGAGGCGGGTATTTGGAAAGTCCAATATCTGACTTACGTAGCTTACGTAGCTATTCAAACTTTGTTGTAAATATTCCCGCATTTCGTACTACAAGTTACAGAAACTTTTACTCCATTGTCTCCCGCAAACTTTTTAATTCTCTGCCATTGGATATCCGATCCATAAGGAATTTTGGCGCGTTTACGAAAGTAACGAAATCTTGGCTTCTTGGTTTTAACCATGATGAAATCGAAACCCTGCTGCGCTATACTGCTTAATAAAAAAAAAAAAAAAAAAAAAAAAAAAAAAAAAAAAAAAAATTGATTTGCTTTTAGTATTTATATGTAGCTGTAATTTATTTGAATTTATCCTCCTTTATTTGTTGAAGTTTACTTTGCTCTATTTTGCTTAAATCTTAATTTTATTTCAGTTCCATCCTTTTCTTTCTTTATCTACCTCTGTACACCCCACACAAATTTTGAATTATTTAATGTGGCATCATCTCTATTTTTTCTTGAATATAGATGTCACTAACTATTCTATATGTATAACCTTTATGAAAAATTGTATGTAAAATTGTAAACTCACTTTTTATACTTTGTACATATTTGAATAAATTGAATTGAATTGAATTGAATTGAATTGATAAGGTGGCGCTTAAAGGTAGAGGAATTCGAATATGAGATTCACTATAACAAGTAAAAGTGTTATCATCGGCCTGGCCGATGCTTTGATACCCTCCACTGCATACAAGTCATGCAAAATTGGATTTGTATGGGAGGTAACAGAACTACTTGACCGACATAGCCCATTTTAAATACCAACCTGAAGACGATAAAAATAAGTCCTTTCACCAAATTTCAACAGACAGGCAGACAGACGGACATGGCTAAATCGATTCAGAATGTGATCATGATTTAGAATATATATACTTTATTAGGTCTCCGGTGACTCCTTCTTGGCGTTACAAATGTAATGACAAAGTGAATATACCTTCCTGTGGAGGGTATAATAAGAGACATGATGACTGAGTACTTTATAGAAGATGACATATTAATAGATAGCAATACTGGCAAAGATAACGACACCATAGTGTACAACGATATTATAGAGATATTACCAGATACGGGAATGGATCCAGTATTACAGCCGTTGTTAGAGCCAATTATTGAAGATCAGGAAGTGGGGGAAGAAGAAGAACTTGTTGCTAAGGAAACTCCAATCCAAAGACTAAAACGTCTTCAAAGACAGGAATGAAGCCAGCTGTCGATGTATTACAGCAACGTCGTAAGCAAATTTTAACTGAGGAGCGACGCAGTAAAGAACTGCACAAACTTAGTGCGGATTTGTTACGGAATCAAATTTCTCACGAAAATTGTCTTTTTGAAATTGACATGGAAATCAAATCAACTATGTTAGAGTCCGAAAAACTAAAAAAGGTAAAGAAAAAGCAAATGGTATGAGATAAGAACTCGAATCAATGCTTGCTTGTTTTATTTTTTATGAATTTAAATGACTGCGATAGATACACGTTAGTAGTTTATTTATAAATTATTAGTTGAAGTTTTGTTTTTTGTTTTATTGTTATTTGTTTTAATAAAAGTAAATTTTTTATTGAAATGGCGGTTGATAAAGTTTTGCCGAAATATCCTTGCCGTGATTGGCCTTCTTCCACGAAGGTTTTCGCTATCGTCTACCTGTGTTGACATTTCTCTTGCAATAAATTCTTCGCTGTTGTGATCGAAAACTGCAAATTGTTTTTTTTTTATTTATTAGTTGAATATGCTGAGAATGAAAAGTTTGTATACCTACACGAGGAATTTTTTTATTGGATAGATTGTGCAAAACTGCAACTGCTACGATAACATGCCCGTTTAGACATTCTATCCTGCTTCTTGTTGCGATGTGACAAATATTAAAATTTTCCTCCTGTCGATTTTGTGGGTTCCTCACAGGAGTGAATAAAATGTTAGATAAAGGGTATCCGGCGTGTCCAAGTAAAATTCCGTTGTGAGTATTGCGTGTCGTTTCAAGAGTCGCTATAGTCTACTGCTATTCCATATACGAGCAACATGTCGTGAACCACGAGATCGCGCAACTATATCGGTAATTACACAGTTTGCATCACAGACGATATAAACATTTTTAGATTGTGATGATTTGAAAATTAACGGATTGCATTATACGTCATACTTACACGTTTAACCCTCTACTGGATGAATATCTTACCAATTTATTTGGGATATTATAATATATATTTGGAGAATTTTTATACCCTCCAGAGGAAGGTATATTCACTTTGCCAATACATTTGTAACGCAAAGAAGGAGTCACCGGAGACCTCATAAAGTATATATATTCTGAATCAGGATCACATTCTGAATCGATTTAGCCATGTCCGTCTGTCTGTCTGTCTGTCTGTCTGTCTGTCTGTCTGTCTGTCTGTCTGTTGAAAGCACGATAGCGCCCAAAGTAATTGACGTAGGTGAATGAAATTTGGTGAAAAGACTTCTTTTTATCGGCGTCAGGTTGGTATTGAAAATGGGCTATGTCGGTCAAGTAGTTCTGGTACCTCCCATACAAAACCAATATTGGACCCATATGTCTCTCTGTCTGTTGAAAGCACGATGGCGCCCAAAGTAATCGACGTAGGTGAATGAAATTTGGTGAAATCACTTCTTTTTATCGGCGTCAGGTTGGTATTGAAAATGGGCTATGTCGGTCAAGTAGTTCTGGTACCTCCCATACAAAACCAATATTGGACCCATGCCTCTCTGTCTGTTGAAAGCACGATAGCGCCCAAAGTAATTGACGTAGGTGAATGAAATTTGGTGAAAAGACTTCTTTTTATCGGCGTCAGGTTGGTATTGAAAATGGGCTATGTCGGTCAAGTAGTTCTGGTACCTCCCATACAAAACCAATATTGGACCCATATGTCTCTCTGTCTGTTGAAAGCACGATGGCGCCCAAAGTAATCGACGTAGGTGAATGAAATTTGGTGAAATCACTTCTTTTTATCGGCGTCAGGTTGGTATTGAAAATGGGCTATGTCGGTCAAGTAGTTCTGGTACCTCCCATACAAAACCAATATTGGACCCATGCCTCTCTGTCTGTTGAAAGCACGATAGCGCCCAAAGTAATTGACGTAGGTGAATGAAATTTGGTGAAAGGACTTCTTTTTATCGGCGTCAGGTTGGTATTGAAAATGGGCTATGTCGGTCAAGTAGTTCTGGTACCTCCCATACAAAACCAATATTGGACCCATGCCTCTCTGTCTGTTGAAAGCACGACAGCGCCCAAAGTAATTGACGTAGGTGAATGAAATTTGGTGAGAGAACTTATTTTTATCGTCGTTAGGCTGGTATTGAAAACCTGCTATGTCGGTCAAGTAGTTCTGGTACCTCCCTCACAAAACCAATTTTGCATGACTTGTATGCAGTGGAGGGTATCAAAGCATCGGCCAGGCCGATGATAACACTTTTACTTGTTTTATATATTCACTTTGCCAATACATTTGTAAGGAGTCACCGGAGATCTCATAAAGTATATATATTCTGAATCAGGATTACATTCTGAATCGATTTAGCCCTGTCCGTCTGTCTGTCTGTCTGTCTGTCTGTTGAAAGCACGATAGCGCCCAAACGAATTGACATAGGTGAATGAAATTTGGTGAAAGGACTGCTTTATATCATAGTCAGCTTGGTATTAAAAATGGGCTCTGTCGCCCAAGTAGTTCTGATACCTCCCATACAAAACCAATATTAGAAAACATATAGCGTCGAAAAGAATCTACCTAGGCAAGTGAAATTTTATGAGAAGACTTATTTTTATTGTCGTCAAGTTGGTATTAAAAATGTCGGTCAAGTAGTTCTGGTACCTCCCTCACAAAACCAATTTTGTATGACTTGTATGCAGTGGAGGGTATCAAAGCATCGGCCAGGCCGATGATAACACTTTTACTTGTTTGTTGTTCATAGGAAAAAATTTAGGCCATATATGGCTCTCTATGCATTCAGGGAAAAAAATATTATCCTTTCCGATTTAGAAAATGGTCAGCCATGACATCTCAAAAAATGTTTGCAGGGCACTTGATGCGCACATATGTATAATCAATAGACGCAATAACTTTGGGAAATCCAGCGATTTGGAAGAAATCTGATATTATTTGTTGTATTTCTCGGCTTGTAGATGGAAATGAAGCAAAGTTCGGAAGCTGTAGAGCCAGTTTTCGTGATATCTGTGCAATAACTCGGCTAACGGTTGGTTGGAAAATTCCATGAAGGTCGCCTCTATTAATGACGAAATAATATGTATCGCATCACATTGCTCAAATTAACTTCATGTTACCTATCGACGGTTAAAGTGCAGAACCTCGTAAGTCTTTCTTGCATGTTCTTCAGAACTAACAAAAAAACGTTTAGATCAATGTATGCAATCTATGATACGAGGTTTTGAATTCTGCCTTTAGTGTAAAATGTTCAGAACAACATTGTAACCCTGAAAACGCCAAAAGATAGCTCTGATTCTTATGATTTTTTTACATTATTAATATTTTTGTTGAATTTTATGACTTACGAGGTCCTGCACTTTAACCGTCGCTATGTCACTTTGATGAACATTTCGTCCAAAAAATCTCAAAGCCGTTAAAACTTGAAGGCTTCCAGATAAAGGCAAGCCTCTATTGGATGGTTGATCTTGAATGTTACACAAATCAATGATAAAAGTTGCCGTATCTTTGTCGAATCGATATCTTTCTTCATTCTTCATTAGTCAATAATTGAAACGGATCGATTCGGGGTCTGTAGCGCTTCCGTCTTTTAGTTGGTGTTACCATAGCAATATCCTCCAAAATATCAAAATCTTTGTAGTGCTCGTAAAATTTAACTACTTTCTATAAAGTAACAATAATATTTAATGTAAATAAATTCCAAAAATAAAGAAAGCGAAAGGAATTTGATGTGCGCAAAATAAATTACTAAGATTCTTGATTTTAAAAATAATATACTTTTATTATTAAAATATCTTAGGGGCTAAATAACGTGTAGTGTTTGTCTACGATGTTAATTATTACAAACTAAAGGAACCAAAATGTTCCTATATATATACTTCGTCGATATGATGATACCTTAAAATAGATAACGAGTGTTATCTTGTTGCTTGGGTTATTCCTTGTTGTTTCTCTTAATCGGAGGAGGAAGAAAATCGCTTACTCCAAGAACCGTCGACTAGTAGGGCAGCTTCGTTTGAGGGAAGCGTCAGAACGGTTGACTTCGGACTCGAGGAACTTTTTCTCGAGGAAGATGATAACCGCTCGATCGCCAGCTCATCCAAATTCTCCATATCGTCTACAGCTTCAATTAGGAAAAGAGTGCTGAACTGTAAGATGACGATTAAGAAATTGAAGAAAAAGCACCAACTAGAGGACAAGGATAAACAAAGACTTCAAAACGCCCTTGATTTTCTAGAAAGGCAGTAAAGGGATATTAGCGTGCTTCATGCTAGTAATCCTGAGGCGGACCCTATGGAAATCTCGAGTGAGGGAGCTCTTATGCAACCACCAATGCCTGTGATATGCCTTAGCCTATCGGGACACGGGTCGGCTGCATCTGACCCCGCAATTGAAGTGGACAAAAAGGACATTGTTTCACCGGGAGAGGCGGACTCGACTCTGAACAGCGCAGTGACTGCTGTGGACAAGTCGAAGCCAAAGGACTATGAAAGTTTGGACTTAACCGAAGCCTCATTTGCCTCTGCGGCGAACACGACGGAAGGCAACAAGCTGTTCAGAACAGTACAACAGACGGATCCGCTAAAAAGGAGGAAAAACGCGCGTCGCCTATTAAATAGGTTTAAGAACCGCGATACCAGCTCCTTCAGGGAGAGGGAAACAGCACAGTTAGCTAGGGCCCGGGAGACAGTCAAGTCTACCGAAGACGCATGGCGCAGCAGCCTAATAGCGAGGAGGCAGAACGCAATCAACAAAGGGAAGTTGTCTTGACCAAGGGAGGAATGCCGCTTGCCTTCCGCCTTGGGAAAGGCAAAACCCGAAAAATCGGGTGCCGGCCCAACTAAGGACTTGTCCAAGGCTGAGCAGACACCTGGTTGTTCGAAAAAGGTTCTGCCTGTTAGGAAGGTAGCTAGGACGACTTCTGGAGGAGCCAGCACAAGATTGGCCGTAGCGGGGGCGAAATGCCGATTGCCTTTCACCTCGACTGCGGTTGATTCAAAGTGTCAAGGGGCTGCCTCGGGCAAGGATACGTCCAAACCTGGGAACGCACCGGTGGTCTCCAAAAGAGGTCGCAACGACGACACGATCTCCCCGGTAGTAGGCAGGCAGGCTAAAAGGCTGAAATTCGCCGAAAAGGTGAAGGAAAGTCTGCGCGTCGCTATTGTCGACTACGGCAACCCAGACCGGAAGCTCTCATCTAACCAATGGGAGTTAATAGAACAACGTATCCTTGATGGTGTTAATGACGCCATTGTGAGGGCAGATGGCAAGCCTCCACTATTTGGCCAGCTATCTACCTTCAACGGATTCAAGACCATGGAGTGTGATAACCAGGAGACCTTGGACTGGTTAAAGGGCTTCATAATCAACATGAACGCACCTTGGTCAAAAGCTGACCTGCGCGTTGTTGACAGGAAAGAAATCCTGAACTTGACCAGGCCAAAGGGTATTATCCGCATAAGGGGACCTTACCTACCCGTTGAAAGGATAGAACGGAATCTGCAGTTCCTTATCCCGGAACTACAAAGCAGAGAATGGAAAGTCCTCGAAACGGGTGAATATACCCAGAATGGGATGGACGTGACTATATTGCTATGTCACAAATCGCTGCCGCTACTCCGTAAGCAAGAGTTTAAGGTCCGCGTAGGCATAACGCGGTGAAAACTCCGGTTGCTAGCGGCGAATGACAAGGGAAAGCAACCGACTACCCGTGATGAAGATAGCGCAAATAAATCTTCATCACAGTAAGGCGGCCAGCGCCAACCTCGTTCTCCTTATGGAAACGAAATCCATAGATGTCGCCCTGGTTCAAGAACCCTGGATTCTTCGGGGAAAGATAAGCGGGCTGAGCTCCAAAGATTTGGTTATATACCACAACACACCAGAAAATGGTAAGTCACGGCCATGTATTGTCGCCAGAAAACAGCTTAAACTTTTTCTTCTACCTTGTCTCAGCGGCTCGGACCAAACAGCCGTCAAATGGGACAGGACAGGAAAAGGCGCGCTGGTACTGGCGACAATCTACATGCCACACGAAACAGACAAACCACCCCCAGAGCTATCCTGCACACTCGTCAAAACAGCAGAAAGGTTGGGACCTGATTGCTGGCTGTGATGCTAACTCCCACCATACGCTCTGGGGAAGTACGGATATAAATGTACGAGGTGAGTCCCTCTTAGAATTTATAATTAGCAACAATCTCTTAGTAGCTAATATTGGCAATGAGCCGACCTTCGTAACTAGGAATAGACGTGAGGTATTAGACTTAACACTTTACAGTAACTCACAAACTCTAACTGTGAAGGAATGGAGAGTCTCCCTTGAGCAATCCTTCTCAGATGACAGAATTATAGAATTTCTAGTAGACGAACAGTTAGTAGGTAGAGGTAAATTCAGAAACCCAAGACTTACCAATTGGGACACTTTTGTCTCAGAGGCCGTGAGGAATAGTCAGAATCTTAAGAACCAAGAAATGAGATCACCAGACGAAATTGATGCATTCACAGATAATTTAAATAAAATCCTAAGCAATGCATTCGAGGTAGCCTGTCCTCTACGGACAATCAGGAAAAGGAATACTCAATCGTGGTGGTCCAAAGATCTCCTTGAAATCAGAAGGGAAGTTAGATCTCTGTTCAATTTGGCCAAACGCACTAACTTACAGACAGACTGGGATCTATACAAAGCCGGTCAACGTTAATTCAAAAGTGCTGTCACAAGTGCTAAACGCACAGCCTGGCATAAGTTTTGCAATGAAATAGAAAGCACTAGGGAATCAGCTAGACTTCGGAAGATCCTATCCAAAGAACCTGCGGTTCCAGGATATCTTAAAGACAACAGTGGTAACTGGACGCAGTCCTCTGAAGAGACTCTAAGTCTGCTTCTACAGACGCACTTTCCGGGTTGCATCCCAGCAACAACCGTCCAGTCTATTTCAAGCATAGCAACTACCTCTGCTACAATTCCAGGGGGTATAGTAACCGAGGAAAAAACTAAATGGGCGATCGATACGTTTGCACCGTTTAAGTCACCTGGGGTTGACGGAATCTTTCCAATCACGCTCCAGAAAGCCAGGTCAATAGTTATACCAGCCCTGATGAGACTCTTCACACGCTGCCTGGAATGCGGTCACATTCCCAAGGTATGGCGAGAAGTAAGGGTTGTCTTTATTCCGAAGGCAGGCAAGTCCAGCCACACGGCTGCGAAGGACTTTAGGCCTATAAGCCTAACATCCTTTATCCTGAAAACCTTCGAATAGCTTTTAAACCTTTTTATCCGCAGTCGGATTGACAATATGATATCAACGGCACAACATGCTTACATTAAAGGTAAAGGAGTTGAGACCGCGTTACATGAGGTCACCGGCACCATAGAAAAGTCCTTAAAGGACAAAGAATATACACTAGCCGCGTTCCTAGACATTGATGGAGCATTTAACAATGTCAAAACGTGCGCAGTAAAGAGAGCGCTACTCAATTCCAACGTTGACCTACCACTTATCAACGTGATTGAAAGCCTACTTAATGAAAGGAAAATTAATGCAAAACTAGGTGACACTGACCTTAGAGTGACAGCCTCTAGAGGTACACCACAAGGAGGAGTCATATCCCCCTTACTCTGGGTCCTTGTCATAAATGAAATAATAGTGAAACTCGAAAATAAAGGGGTCAAGGTAACCGCTTATGCGGACGATGTAATAATACTTGCTACAGGCAAATTCCTACCTACCACAAGCGAACTGCTAGAAAACGCATTACGAACACTCAACATGTGGGCAAAACAATGCGATCTTGGAGTCAATCCACAGAAGACTGAATTAGTCTTGTTCTGTAACAAAAAAGTGATTCCGAACTTCGATCCTCCAAATATTGAAGGCATACCCCTCAGGGTCGCCGGGAATACTAAATATCTGGGTACAATCTTAGATAGGAAGCTTAACTGGAAAATGAACGTCAATGAAAGAGTAAAGAAAGCTGCAAACGCTTTCTACGCATGTAATCGAATCTTCGGCAAAAGGTGGGGACCAAACCCTAAAATAATTTTGTGGATGTATACGGCTATTGTGCGTCCAATACTCACGTATGGAAACTTAGTTTGGTGGCAAGCCACAAACAAAGCATCAAATCTCAAATTAATGACCAAAATACAAAGACTAGCGTGCATTAGCACAACCAGTGCAATAAGGACAACACCTACGGCTGGAATGGAGGCAATCCTCAACCTGATACCGTTAGATCTTTATATGCAAGAATCTGCAGCCAAAAGTGCCCTTAGGATCAGCCAATCCAAAAGCTGGAAACCCTATAAAATGGGACACGCACAGATTCTGAACAAATATATGGGAGATGCTGTCACTTCTGACTACTTGTCTCCCTACCTTGACTTCGATAAACCATTCTCTTGCTATTTTCCCAGCAGAGAAGAATGGAACACAGATGAACCCACAAAAAGGAAATCGTGTTGCAGCGCAACATGATACAGGGAGAAAGTATTGACACCCGCAATGCAATGGCCGTCGCATTCAAAAGCCGTCGGCAAAACACCAAAAAGACATTTTCATGTTTGCTAAAATTTGGGAATTCAGCAAATAGACCAGCACACATTCACGCAAATCATTCATTGCCGAAATTGGGAGAGCATGAATTAAATCACCGCTCTAAACATCGAGAAAAATAGCATCGTGGAGGAGGTTGCACAACAAAGTCCATATAAAAAAAATGCGATGTTTCATCGTCTTAGATCCGCCCACTGAGCTGCACTCTTAGCGCCTGCTATCGGTGTGCATATATGCATGTATTAGTGCAAACAGCTTACGTGGGAACTAGGTGCAGTGCCGGAAGAAGGGGCACAGCATTGAATTTGCTAATGCAAATGGAAACAAACCCGTAATTCCAATAGGTCAATGATCTGAGCAATGATCAAACGGCAAAACAGCTGAAACAGAGGTTTCATGCGAATGCGGAAAGGGCGATGGAATTCATTCCCAGTTACGCACTCAAGTCAGCAATAAAGCCATAATTTAAAAAATGAAAACTGAGTTTTAGTTTATTTCCTTCGTCTTTTTTTTATATAAGTACGGTGCACTAGGCCTTTGGTCGATCGGTCGCAACAAAATTCTGTTTTACCGGCGGCAAAATAAAATCCTTTTTGTGGCATTTTTTTTTTTACTTTTTAACGTTTCATAAATTAAAGGAGCTTTTCTTTAAATATTCGTGTGAGTTGAAGGAACAGCTAGCAAACATCGATAGTCATCAAAGTGCTCTCAACAGCTCAGTCGTAGGTTCAAAGACACCAGTGGTCGAATTAAGGCTTCCTCCTATGAAGATTCCTACCTTTGTTGGTTCGCTCCAAATGTGGCCAGAGTTCAAGGGATTATTCGAAGGATTGGTAAACAAAAATTCGTCGATATCCGATTCGCACAAGTTGCAATATTTAAAGGGCAATTTAAGCGGTGAAGCGGCGCGCATGCTGCGAAATACCGATTCGAATTTTGAATCTGCATGGGCGCTATTAGTTAAGAGATTTCAAAACGTTCGATTGCTAAAGGACAATCAATTTAAGTTGCTGTTTAATCAACCACAGCTCACACTCGAATCAGCTGATGATCTGAAATTGCTATTGGACACAACCAATGAAGCTAAGCAATCACTCAAAACACTTGGAGTGCCAGTCGAATCATGGGAAGATGTTCTCATCTTTCATACGGTGCAGAAACTTCCTTCTGCCACTCGAGGGCAATGGGAATCCCACATTTCAACGTATGTTGACTATCCTACATACAGCGTATTAGAAGACTTCATATTAATGAGATCAAGAACCTTGGAGGTGATTGGCCAATGCCCATCAGGTGGCAATCACCCAAAATCCAAAAAATTTACTTCAAGTACAATTCGTGTACATAATACTACAATCCCTAAGTGCTCAATGTGTCAAGGCTCACATTCCATTCGGAATTGCTTCAAATTCAAAGCACTAAATACGAAGAAACGACAGGAGATTGTCAATAAAAGGAAACTTTGTTTCAACTATTTGTCAAGCGCGCATTTCACGCAAAATTGCACAATCAACTTTACTTGCTCAACGTGCCATCGAAGGCATCACTCATTATTGCACATAAACGAGCCGGTTAATGTGATGCACGCTAATGATGCAAGCTCATCAGTAGAGGTTTCACTACCTGATCATTCATCTTCTTCGCATCAACCATCAGCCTCCTCTGCAACTCAACATCAACAATCGATAGGTTCAGATATGCCAACATCCTCTAACATAACTGCTTCAGCATATAACGCGCTTATAGCCGAAAACAATCAAGTGAATGTTCTTCTGGCTACGGCCCTTGTTAAGGTTTCAACAACGGCTGGCCAACCGTTGCTGCTGCGAGCGCTAATAGATCCAGGATCTGAGGCGTCATTCATTACGGAATCGGCGTCTCAACTGCTAAATCTGAAAAGAGAGAAGAGCTGCGTCAATATACTAGGTGTAGGGGAAACCAACACAAGCACATCTAAACACAGAGTTTCGCTCACAATACGGTCAAACGTGAACCAGAACTTCAGCTTACAGCTACATGCGTTGGTTCTGCCCAAACTCACAGCGGTGCTACCCACGCACACTATTCCACATGCTAATTGGAGGCACCTGCAAAATATTGAACTGGCCGATCCCTCGTTTACCAAGCCAAGCAAAATCGACATTTTACTTGGTAGTGATGTCTATCCATTCATTCTCCTTGAAGGCATAATAAAAGGGGAGCCAGGGACTCCTATGGCTCAAAGGACAGAATTCGGATGGGTACTTTCTGGAGGCATCTCAGCCCTCAACAAAGGTAATACCAGAACATCTCTCCACATAACGACTGAAAGTCAAAATTTTGAGAATTTACTGCTCAAATTCTGGGAGCTAGAGGAAGTCCCAAGGAAGAAGTTATTGTCACCAGAAGAGGAGGCATGCGAAACGGATTTCTGCAGGACGCATCAGCGGCAGCTAGACGGCAAATTTGTGGTTCAACTTCCATTTAAGGAAGGAACGCACCCTATATTAGGTCGGTCGGAGAGATCAGCGCTAGTTAGGTTCATGCACCTGGAAAGGAAATTTCAAATAGATCCTTCTTTTTATGTGGAGTACCAAAGGGTTTTCGATGAATACCAGGAGCTTGGACATATGTCAGCGATCGACCCCTTACAACTGCACAAACCTCACTATTTCGCTCCTCACCACGCAATAATAAAGGAATCGAGTTCAACCACAAAGCTGCGAATTGTTTTCGACGCGTCCTGCAAATCGTCTGATGGGACGTCACTTAATGATCATCTTTGCGTAGGTCCAAGGTTGCAGGATGATATTTTTGACCATATAGCCCGATTTCGAAAGCATAAAATCGCCTTTGTAGCTGACATTACGAAAATGTACAGGCAAATTTGGGTACCACCCACAGATTCAGTATACCAACTTATTTTATGGAGAGATGTGGAGGGTGGAGAAATAAAACCATTTAGACTCAACACGGTTACATTCGGCACCGCCTCCGCACCATATTTAGCGGTTCGCACGCTGCAACAACTTGCGGCTGATGAGCGAGAGGATTACCCAATCGCATCGAAAATCGCACTTAGAAACTTTTATGTGGACGATGTAATTCATGGGGCAGACTCAGAAGCAGAAGCCATAGAAATGCAGCGGCAGCTCAGAGCTATGTTGATGCGAGGAGGTTTTCCATTACGAAAATGGGCAAGCAACTCGGAGAGGTTTTTGGCATCTATTCCAGAGGAGGATAGAGAGGTAAAGGTACCACTATCATTCGACGAGGGAAATGCGATTAAAACGCTAGGAGTCCAGTGGCACCCTGCACGAGGCATTTTAACATTCAGAATATCATGTCAGGATTCAAAGAAGACTACAAAGCGAACAATCCTGTCTGACATTGCGCGACTGTACGACCCAATGGGTTGGATCTCGCCTTGCGTCATTCTGGGCAAGATCCTAATGCAGGAAATCTGGAAACAAAAACAAACATGGGATTCTGAACTCCCACCAACAATCGTTTCAGCGTGGCACAACTTAAAAACTGAACTGAACTCAATCACCGCTATCGAGATTCCTCGCTGGATAAACTTAACCACTGATGCACAGATCGAAATTCACGGGTTCTGCGATGCGTCAGAAAAGGCATTTGCGGCAGCAGTGTATCTTAAAGTTACCACCGGAAGCACATCAATAACTAATTTGATCGTGTCAAAAACCAGGGTTGCGCCGGTGAAAAACAAATCACTGGCACGGTTGGAGCTTTGTGGGGCCAATCTCCTAGCACACTTAATTACCTACACAGTGAAGATAATGGATCTCCAATCGGCAAAATTGTTTGCTTGGTGCGACTCCCAAATTGCACTAGCCTGGATAAAGACGCCGCCATATATCCGGACAACGTTTGTCGCTAACCGAGTGGCGGAAATCCAGGAACTCACTGATCCTAAGGTCTGGAATTACGTCCCCTCTAAGGACAACCCTGCAGACATCGCGTCCAGAGGACTTTATCCAAAAGATCTTTTCAACGATCATCAATGGTGGCATGGGCCTGAGTTCCTGCAGTCGTTTGATGAACGACTTCACCCGCTATACCAAATCATAACGACGGTCCTTGAAACAAAATCGTCACAAAATCCAAGGACCAAAAATGATTTGATCGCATCTGGGTACTCCATTAAAAATATTTTTCAGCTCTGCGTTCACTTCACAGCCTTCGAAACCAACACACTTCTTACTCGTTTTTCCTCGCTACAACGTTTGCTTAGAGCCACAGCTTATTGGCTTCGCTTCTTCACTAACTTGCGATTCAAGACGACTAAAGTGGCAACTCGGGTATCGGGAGCACTTTCATGCGACGAGATCTGCTCAGCTCAGACACGCTTAATCACCATCATACAGCAAAAAGTGTTCGCTGAAGAAATCGCAAAGCTAACCAAAGGCGAAATGGTCTCTAAAGCAAGCAAATTGGCAAGACTTTCGCCATTCACTGATGAAAAAGGGATACTGCGAGTCGGGGGACGATTAGAAAACGCTGATATGCCCTACTCACAGCGGCATCCAATCATACTACCCTCGCAGAACTTCCTTACATCTCTCATAGTTCACGATACATATCTGAAGACGCTCCATGGCGGACAACAAATAATGATGGCGACACTCCAATCTGAATATTGGATTCTGCAACTCAAATCTAACGTCAAAAAATGCATACACAAATGCTTAAAATGCTACAAGCATAAGGCAAAGGAAATGCAACAACAAATGGGTAATTTGCCAGCACTACGAATAAACCAAGCGCGACCATTTCAAACATCGGGAGTAGATTATGCCGGCCCTGTTCAATTAAAGGCATGGAAGGGTCGATGCAGCAAAGCTACTAAGGCATACATTGCAATTTTTATTTGCTTCTGCACAAAAGCTGTTCACCTAGAGCTTGTAAGTGACTACACCACCTCAGCATTTTTGGCAGCGTTCAAACGCTTCATTGCGCGGCGCGGAATTTGTACAAATGTCTACAGCGACTGCGGAACCAACTTTAAAGGAGCTGCAAACATCTTGGAAACAGAAAAATCCCACTTAGCTAGGCACTGGACAGATGACATCGCGGAGTAAATGCTAGCCAACGGTACTACATGGCACTTTAATCCTCCTGCTGCTCCGCATTTCGGCGGACTGTGGAAAGCAGGCGTTAAATCCATGAAATACCACCTTAAGCGGATCATTAGCCATTACACACTCACGTTCGAAGAGTATGCTACGGTTTTAGCACAAGTTGAAGCTTGTTTAAATTCACGTCCACTGTGTCCGGTAAATGAAGATCCAGAGGACCTATCGATTTTAACACCAGTACACTTCCTAATTGGGGCATCACTAATGACCTCACCCGAAAAGGATTTAACTGAAGTCAACCCTAATTACTTAGACCGATGGCAACTCCTGCAGAAAATCCAGCAAGACATATGGAAGAAATGGAGATCAGAATATTTAGTTCGTCTACAGCGGCGTCCAAAATGGCTCACACCAAATGTTGACATCAAGGTGAGAAATCTAGTAATCTTACCTGATGAACAAACACCACCCACTCTTTGGCGTCTTGGAAGAATCACAGCGACGCATCCTGGTACGGATGGAAAGATCCGCGTGGTCACAATCAAGACTGCAACCACGTCATTAAAGCGTCCTATAACTAAGCTTTGCCTTCTTCCAATGCTCAGCGAATAAAAGGCATTTCCACACGCCCGCACCTACACACATTTTAATTACAAATCATAATCTTATCTAACTAATTAAACTAATTTACAATGAATTTAATTTATCTAATCTAATTAACCTATACTTATAAACTATTATTGCCACACGCTATTCACCACACCCATATTTCTCGTTTTCATGTACCTACGCACCCGCCGACGTCAAGGAGCACATATCGCCAACGATCATCAATGGACATCAGGCAACCAGCAGACACCCTCTGACCGCCGTTGAATACTTTCCGTGTGGCCCGGCAGGATGTTGCAGCGCAACATGATACAGCGAGAAAGTATTGACACCCGCAATGCAATGGCCGTCGCATTCAAAAGCCGTCGGCAAAACACCAAAAAGACATTTTCATGTTTGCTAAAATTTGGCAATTCAGCAAATAGACCAGCACACATTCACGCAAATCATTCATTGCCGAAATTGGGAGAGCATGAATTAAATCACCGCTCTAAACATCGAGAAAAATAGCATCGTGGAGGAGGTTGCACAACAAAGTCCATATAAAAAAAATGCGATGTTTCATCGTCTTAGATCCGCCCACTGAGCTGCACTCTTAGCGCCTGCTATCGGTGTGCATATATGCATGTATTAGTGCAAACAGCTTACGTGGGAACTAGGTGCAGTGCCGGAAGAAGGGGCACAGCATTGAATTTGCTAATGCAAATGGAAACAAACCCGTAATTTCAATAGGTCAATGATCTGAGCAATGATCAAACGGCAAAACAGCTGAAACAGAGGTTTAATGCGAATGTGGAAAGGGCGATGGAATTCATTCCCAGTTACGCACTCAAGTCAGCAATAAAGCCATAATTTAAAAAATGAAAACTGAGTTTTAGTTTATTTCCTTCGTCTTTTTTTTATATAAGTACGGTGCACTAGGCCTTTGGTCGATCGGTCGCAACAAAATTCTGTTTTAGCGGCGGCAAAATAAAATCCGTTTTGTGGCATTTTTTTTTTACTTTTTGCGAGTGTCCTTGCGACACAAATCGATATCCATCTATACAGATGGTTCTAAGATGGACTGTGGAACAGGTGCTGGAATTTTCTCTGAAGAATTGAATACACATCACTCGATCAGATTACCTGACCATAGTAGTGTGTTTCAAGCGGAGGTTCTGGCTATCGGCGAAGATGCCCACATGGTGTCAATGTTGGAAATACCAAGGGATGATATTACCATATTCATTGACAGCCAGGCGGCTATAAAAGCAGTGTCTGCTATTGAAATTAAATCAAAACTAGTTCGCCGCTGCCGTGAAGAGCTTAAGGTTCTCTGCTCGCAGCACATCACGGGCTTATGCTGGGTTCCTGGACACAGGGATAAAACCGGCAACGAGAGAGCTGACGAACTGGCTAGGAATGGATCCGCTATTGATCAAGATCGTGCGATCAAATTTATCAGGCCACCACTCTGTAATCTCAGAGAGAGGGTGGAAGATAAGATCCGAATGAAAGCCAACAACAGGTGGAAAGAATTAACTACCTGCGAATTATCAAGGAAGCTCTGGCCGGAATACAATCCAAGTCGGACTAGCAAACTCATGCAGTTTGACAGAATGTCAATGTATAAACTGGTAGGGGCCCTAACAGGTCACAACTTCCTAAGAAACCGTACAATGAAACTGAAACTCAAGAATAACGACATATGTAGGGGGTGTGAAGACGAAGAGGTACACGAGGATACACCTCACTTCCTCTGTCAATGCCCCAGTCTTTGTCACTTGAGATATAGAATACTTGGTAGATACTACTTCCAAGATGTATATGAACTTTCGAATGTCTCTTTATCTGATCTTTCCAGGTTTATAAACTTATCAGGATGGCTGGACAAAGTCGAGTAACGTGAGGGAGGAAAATTTCATCGCCAACGACATCGGCTAACCCCTCAACAAGGGTATCACAATGGGTCCACAAGGACCTAAGTGGGGTGCTGCAGGGTTACTCTGAAGCATCCACCCATCAACCTAACCTAACCTTCTCTTAATCTCTTCTTAGAAAGATACCTGGGATGTTTGTTCGGTCTGTTGATAGTGAGGGTATTCCGTCGCCATCTGGTTGACATGTGTGTTGTCTGTTACTTGTTATCTCTAACATAACTCCACCCTCCTTTGTCTTTTGTTTCTCCCGAAACAAGTATATTAAAAAAATTTTAATTATTATAACTATAATTAAAGTAATTCCATGCATACTGAGGTTTATGTTTTTGTGTGAATGAAATTTTTCTTCTATTTCGTTTACATTATTTATGTTTAAATCAGTATTTTTTAATTTTACATTCGTTATATCGTATGGATTTGCTATATCTATAGGGATGGATTGATTAACAATTGCATATTTGTTAGAAAACGTTTGATTATTAATTTCCAATGTACAGTTTCCAAAAGTGATCAAAGCGTTTCTTTTGATAACAATCAATTTTCTCTCGTCGCAATTATTATTTATTTTAATACCGCTATTTATTGCAAGTACTGCTCCTTTCATTAATTCTACGATTACATTTTTATTATTATTTGTTTTCTTAGTACAATTTCGTATTTTATTGAGACAATAACTTACAAGTGGTTTTAGATGTTTTATTTCTCTATTTTCTTTATACACGTAACTAGCTGGTACCCGCGACTTCGTCTGCGTAGAATTAGTACTTCAGGTAACTCAATTAAAATATTCATATCCTATGTCATTATTCGCAGAGGTCCCATCTATCCCTATAGGTACCAAAATTAATAAAAGTTGGTTTTGCGGCCGTGAAAAGGAAACAATCTGACTTTCGCATTTATAATATTAAGATTATATCAAGACTACCTTCAATTTTCGATGTAAATGACAACTGACAACAAAACTATGTTTTGAAATAACAAAGTGATACCAAATTCGTACAGTTATTTTGTGATCACCTAAAGTATTTGACTATTACAAAAGTATCATCTATCACCTTACACAAAATGTTGTTCATAAACTAAGCTCCAGCGCTACTGCCAAATTCCCCCGCAAATTTTGCTGTGAACAGTGAAATGTGAAATTGTGATTTGTGAATACGTGTGAATAAGAATATCATGTTTTCACTATAATAATCTTGTATCAGTAATCCATTTTGCCGTCAACTCTCTTTTATTGCGTCGTTTGTACAGGCAGTATGAATGAAAAAAAAATATTACCCTGAATCATAGTTTGTACACAGAGTTTGCGTAGATGAAATTTAATGTAGTAAAACTAAACTTTTTCAAATGTTAATATTTTCAAAAAGTAAAAATAAAAACTTAGAAAATCTCTTTTTTTTGACACGTCATTTGTTAAGATTGATTGAGCTTACGAACCGCAAGAGATAAATATATTACAAAACTACAGAAATAATATAGAGACTGGATTTTAAAAGTTAATCACCTAAAAATTTATTGCACAATCCGAAATTAACGTTTGGATGGATTGTCGATGCACACGAACATAACCATTCGCAGTGTGCACTTCAGCAAACTGAACTCACCTCCATGAAATCACTTTTCGCTGGCAATTTTCACAAAAAAATCCGTTTAAAAAAATGTATTTAATCAAATAGAATAACAATGCTGATAAACTGCAACGCACGTCTGCAGGGCACAATAGTTTGCAATTCAAATACTGTGCAAATGAATCAGCTGCCAAACGTTGATGCACACAACGCCATATACTGGCAATACCGAAGCCAGCATTTGAAATCATGTGATTTTTTAATGTGTGACAAACAATTGTCGCAAAAAAATATGAAAAAAATTATGTAACGTAAACATAAACGTCATCTATCATGAAAATGGCGCCGTGAAATCGCTCAATACAAAACGTATGGGAAAATGAGTTTTCTTCATAATTTTTTTTTTGGGGATTTTTCGGGAATTTTTTGAGTATTCTTTTTGTTTGGCCGGAGACCAGTCCGAATTGGAGCAAATCATCAAAATCGGTCCAGGGGTTCTCGAGTTATAAGCGTAGTAACTTTCTTTTTTATATATTTAGATTACTTCCATTTATTTTTATAAAAAATTCACTTTTAATATCTAATTCTTCATTGTCTTTATTAGGTATTGAAGTAAAGAAATATTTATCAAACGTTAACATTTGATCAGGAACTTGGATTACAAATATTAATAAATTTTCGTGAAATTCTCCAACTGATAATTTAATTTGTTTTAGTTTAAAAAGATCAACATCATACTTATTGATTTCCTCAGATGTTAGAAGACTTTCTACAATTATTTGTAATCTACTAGCTAGTACTATATTTTGGATTTTTTCAAGTTCTTTTAATGAGTCTAGTCTTCTCTAATAATCTAGAATATTACGTCTTTGCTCGATAAAATTAAATTTTCCTTTAAGTCCTAAATCTATGTTGACATCCATTGTTAAGTTAGTGTATTATATACAGAATTTATTTCAGTTAAATTTATGATATGTATTATTGAGGTAAATTTATTAATTATTTGTATTTTTCCTAATTTGTTCATAGCGTAGCCATCACTTTTCTGAATCTCTTCAACTTGAATTTTACTATGTACTAAACAGGTAATCACTAAAATTATAACGATCTTCATTTCCTGACTTTCGATTGGCGTTCACTATTCGACTGATGAATTCTTTTATCTTTTATTCTGAGTCAGGTACTGTGTTATGTACTACTCGTATTTTTGACGTCGCAGGGCAGTTTTCAGTGGTTTGTTTTCTGATTTGAGTGTTTGTGCTATTGGGGTTTGCTTTGATTTTTAAATTTTGATTTTCTTTCTTTCTGTATGTTGTTGTGGTGTTGTTTATCTAATCTATTAAATTTATATCGTGGTTCAGTTTTATGTCGTTCTGTTCTAGAGTTTTTAACAAAGCCTTGGTATCTCTGTTCTTCGTTATTTTCACGGCTCTCATTCCTTTTATTGATAATTTTTAGTTTGTTTGTATGAATGTGTTGGTATATTTTTTCTTTAGCAAAATTACCCTTCTGAATTTCATATGGGGTATGTTTTGTTGTTGAGTGAACCGAGTTATTATAATAAAGTGTTGCTTTGTGTACGGCTATGCGAATTTCGTGTATGTTGGGTGTAGTTTTTCCGTTTAAAATAGCACGTACTTTTTCAGCAAGTGTTCTATGAAATACCTCTACATCTGAATTCCCTGTGTGACTATTGGGATTAGAAAAATGAATTTCAATACCTAATTCTTCTAACATTTTTGCTATTCTGGGGAAGTTGAATTCATTATCCATAACGTATCGTTTGGGCTTACCATGCGAAGCTCTTAGTTGTAAAATTGTTTCTTCTAAAGTTTCGTGTGAAACATTAGGTACATATGTCGTTGTGGTTAATTTAGAAAATTTATCTTTGCTAGTTAAATGTTTTGTCTTAGCTATACAGTAGATATCCAAATGAATTATTTCGTTAATATCTTTTGGTGTGTCTGATAAGCAGAATTTTTTTTTAATGGGGTGCCTATCGTATTTGCTTTGTTTGCAAATATTGCATGAATTTATCTCGTCGTTAATTAGTTCTCTCACATTTTTGAAATAGATTTTGGTTTTTAATCCTTGGTACAGTCACCGACTAACTCCCGAGCCGAGAACATCGTTCGCCAACCGGTTTACTTTCGCTCGTCTTCTCGTTGGTACTATCCCGCTATCTCCATAGCAAACATAACAAATAATCTCTTTTTTTTCACTATCGCCTCTCGTCTTTCTTGACCCGTTAGTGTGTGATACATACAAATCGTATAGTGAAACGAATTCTAAAGCATGGCCCCTGGGCCACCCGCGCAATCGGCAAATCGGTTTAGCGGTCTCGACACCGAGCCGCTAACCGAACCGAAAGTTAAGAAAAGAAAAAAGCCCAATTACACCGGCATTGATTTAGTTAACCCAATCCAGATAAACTCAACTTCACCTAACCCTAAATTTATTGTGATCTCCTCGGGAAATGAAGAAAAACCCCTATTCTCCTACAGTGTGTTTTTACTAAAAAAAGCTATAGATGGAATTAGTACTGCTTACGAGCAGATTACACAACTCCGCGATGGTAATCTCCTGATTCTTGCCAAATCACAGAAAGTTGCTGATCTATTTCTATCAAAAAAAACCCTTTCCAACCTCTGCCCCATCGTTGTATCACTACATACACAACTAAACTCATCCAAAGGCACAGTGTACGCGCCATATCTAATAAACGTAACCGAAAAAGAAATAATAAACGAAATGAAATCACAAGGTGTTACCGACGCGTTTAAATTCAAAAAACCTACAGATGGTAAAGAGACTCCTACCGGACTCATCCTTCTCACCTTCGACCTCTTCCGCCCACCGAATACGGTCAATATTGGATGGTACAATTGTAAAGTAGAGGAATATTTCCCTAACCCCATGAGGTGTCAAAATTGTCAATTACTAGGGCACACAAAAAATAGATGCAAAAATAATCCTTCTTGTGGAAACTGCAATCTCCCCCCCCATAGCCCCCACAATTGCACACGTGTTTCTTGTGCAAACTGCAACGAAGAGCACCCGTCCTCCTCCAAATCTTGTAAACACTTTCTACAAGCGAAAGAAATATTAAAAATAAAAACCATTAATAAATGTAGTATGGTTGAGGCGAAAGAAATATTTAAAGAGCAAAACCCCAGCTTCACACTCCCCAAGTCGTATGCCACAATCGCTAACACAGCAGCCCAACCAAACCCACCCTCAACAAACACTCCCGTTAATAAGGATGCTACCGGAATATCCCCCTTAATCACAAATAAAACAAGTCAATCCCCTCCAAGTTCCAATAAAACATCGTCAGCCTACACCAATAATATCACCCAGATAAATACCACAACACACTACGATAATGTATACCCACCAGATTTACCCAATAGCCCCAGTCTGGAACCAGACCAGCTATCTACTCCACAGCGTTCAACTTCAACCACAACAAGATGCCCTGGCTTAGGCCAACATCCAAACACATCCAACACAAACCAATACAATACTACATGCAACCAACAGCAGTCTATTCCACCCCCAGAACCCACAACCACTATAACAGACTCCCCAATATCCAAAGTCACACAAACCTTAATAAAAAACAACAATTACTTCTTAGCCCCCCCAGGAACCGAAAATGAAAGCATTTAAAAACAATCTCATTACCAACACCGACGACTCCGCTGCTCGTGGTTCGGACCAACCAGGAACCTCCCGCAGCCTGATTGGATCGACCCTCGGTCAGCGGAGTCGCAACGTTAATTCAACCAACAAAAAATCTTCCTCAGCTAACTTCTCACAATATAACACAGCTTATATTGGGAAGAAGTGTTCTAAACCAACACCATTATTTAAAATTCTTCAATGGAATCTAAATGGTTATTTTAATAATTTTCACGAGCTACAATTATTAATAAGTGACCATAGTCCTTCCGTAATAACACTTCAAGAGACCCACCTGCAAGCAAACTACACCCCATACGCTCCCAAACAATATAAGCCTTACTTCCATAACCTAGCTGCAAATACATATGCAAAACAAGGTACTGGTTTATTGATTCATCATTCCATCCCTCACTGTAGTACTTACTAACACCAATATTTCCGCAGTAGCAGTAGAAATTCACCTTGAAACTGTAATCACAGTTATATCTATATACGTTCCCCCCACCCAACCTTTCTCTGCTGCTGATATAGACAACATCATCAACTCAATCCAAACACCCATCCTCTTAACAGGTGATTTCAACTCTTGGAGCCCACTTTGGGGTTCGTCGGTCGGAAACTCCCGAGGGAAACAAATTGAACGATTTTTGATAAACTCAAATCTTTCCCTTTTAAACGATGGCAGCCCTACCCACTTCTCTACCCACAAGACATTCACGAACATTGATCTTACATTTTTATCCCCGCAACTTCTCCCCTACTCATCATGGTCTATATCCCACCATCTTCATGGAAGTGACCACTTCCCAATACTTACCAGTATTCGTCTTCCCTCAAACGGCATCTACACCAAACCAGTCTCTAAATTCATTACTGATCGGGCAGATTGGAAAAAGTTTCAAAAAGTAGTTACCGAACTCTTGGACAACTCGCAACAAAGCTTAATAGTAAACAAAGAATCCGCTATGATCAATAAAGCCATACGCGCTGCAGCCAATGTCTCAGTCCCACAAACCAAGAACAAACCAAATAAATTTCATGTCCCATGGTGGAACCCCGAAATCAATGCCTTACGAAAAAATAAGCAAACTTTATGGAAGCTATTTAAAAAGCAACCCTCTGATTCCAACCTTATTAATTACCGTAAAGCAAACGCCATGTTTCGGAAAAAAGCAAAAGAATCCAAAAGTGCAAGCTTCCAAAACTTCACAGCAAACATTAATCCCAACTCTTCCAGCAAGAAAATCTGGGCTGATATAAAAATCCTAACTGGTAACTATAAACCCCATTATATAAAAACCCTAACTACACAATTAGGTACTATATCTGACCCGTTGAAAATTTGCGAACACTTTGGTAAAACCTGGTCCAACTACTCAGACGACTCAAACTTTTCCTCTGATTTTCTGGAAGCTAAACGAATCGCCTTAAATAGTCCATTACAAACCTACACTCTCTGCCCATCGGCGAAGTTAATAGAGAAATCTATCAACTTACTCGAACTAGAAAGTTCTTTAAGTTCTGGCAAAGGTAAAACACCGGGATTCGACCGTATTTCCTACCCTATGCTTAAAAACTTACCACCAACTGCAAAACAACGTATCTTGGGACTATTTAACCAAATATTCGAACAAGGCATCATACCACAGATCTGGAAAACAGCTAGCATAATCCCAATCCCCAAACCTGGCAATCTTTACAAGGACACCAATGGGTATAGACCTATTTCGCTTCTTCCGTGCACCGGCAAGCTGTTAGAAAAAATAATCTCCAATAGGTTGCTTTGGTTCATTGAAAAAAAAAACTTATCTAATAAAAATCAAGTTGCTTTTAAACACGGGCGGAACACACTTGACTCTATATTGCACATAGACAAAAAAATTGCATCCACACTCTCTTGCAAAAACCACCTGTCCATTCTATCATTGGACTTTGTGAAAGCCTTCGACCGCATTGGAATTCATATAGTCATTAATAAATTAATAAAATGGAAGTTAGGTCCCAAGATGATTGCATACATAAAAGCATTTCTATCAAATCGTAAATTCAGAATTAAAGCCAACAACGCGTACTCCATGGTCTTTGATTTAGTTAATGGAATTCCGCAAGGGTCCCCACTCTCAGTCACACTTTTCATAATCGCATATAATGATATAAGCGAAATCATTTCAAAGTTTAAAAGAATCGACCATGTCATGTACGCCGACGACTTAATCATTATCGCAAAATGCGACCAAGTGAACCGTACTAAGCAACGATTCCAATCCATCCTTGAGGATCTTAGTGACTGGTGCAAGGTATCGGGGTCCATTATATCCCCCGATAAAAGCAAACACTTGCATATTTGCAAAAAAAACAGCTGTAGTAACTTTAACATTGCATTTTCAGACCTATTAATACCTAATGTTAAACATTTAAGTATCCTAGGAGTAATATTTGATGATAAGTTTAATTTTAAGGCTCATTGTCTAGAATTAAAGAACAAACTAACCACTAGGCTAAACATTATTAAATTTTTGGCGTCCAAAAATAGTCTCGTCCATGTCAACTCACTCGTTCATGCAGTAAGATCCATAATATTATCTAAGATCGATTGGCAGTCTACGGAAAGTGCAGCAAATCGACCCTTCAAACACTAAAAGCAACCTATCACGCAGCCATCAGATCAGCCCTAAGAGCCTTCAGAACCACACCAATAAGTAATTTGCTCACCGAAGCTGGCCTCCCGCCCATTGAAGTACGCAGAGAGATTTTAACGGCCCGCCTCGCACCTAAAATCTGCGAATCGTACAAATCTCCGATAACTGACGATGCAAAAAAAATAATGAAACGGAAAAAGACACCCAAATACCCATCCAGCATCTACATCGCACTTGACCTCGCAAAAAATACAGGCCTCCAACCTTTATTAAAGCCAACATCCAGTGATAATTACCCTCCCTGGTTACTACCCCAGATCGCCATTAACACAAAGCTCGCCAAAACTCGGAAAAACTCAGTATCTAATGAAACCCACATTCACCTCTATAATGAAATGATGAACTTCTACATGGTTAACTCATGGGATATACTATTCACCGACGGATCCAAAAGCGATGTTGGGACTAGTTATGCAATAGTTACAGCTAACGGCGAAGTGATACTTGCGGAAAAAATACCAAATTATTTTTCGATATTCTCCACAGAAGCCTTGGCTATATATAAAGCTACAGAACTGGTTAAAATGTCCCGGAAAAATACCGTGATCTGTACCGACAGCCTCTCTACCGTCTACGCTTTACGGAATGTTAGAAACCACTCTGGCATCATCAACAAATTTCGTGATAACCTCATTAAGAAAAAATCTAAATTAATTGTCCTCTGGGTCCCTGGGCACTCGGGTATAAAGGGGAACGAACTTGCAGATAGGGTCGCTCGTGAGGTAGCTGCTGAAACAAACACCACAGCGTACCCCCCAACAAAAAAAGACTTCAACAGACTTATAAACTCACACTACGAGCAAAAACGAAAACTAGCATGGAACCAATACTCCCACCTATACTCCAACCTTAACCCGAATGGGGACCCGGGAGTATATCCAACTAAAACATCAACCCAAATGAATAGATGCTTTCTTAGACTTAGGCTCGGACACACTCAATTTTCTCACAGCTACCTGCTCAACAAGGAAAACCCACCCAATTGCAACCACTGCCAATCCGGTCGCACCCTAACATCTAACCACTTCATTTTTGAATGTTCCAAGGTGAAAGCACTATGTGACAAACTTTTTAAAAAAAAACTCCCCGACATGTTAGCAGTACCATCTATTATTAATATAAGTAGTGTTTATAAATTATTAAAAGAAACTAACACAGTTATATAACTTTTAAGCTTAATTAACGGTTGGGGGTGGAAAGCATTCACGACCAGGCTGATTGACCTTCCTGGCCTCATTAGTCCGTCGTGGGTCTCTCTACCCCCGATTGCCAACAAACTCTATAAAAAAAAAAAAAAAAAAAATATAATAGACCAGCCGAAAGCCCCTGTAGCTAGCGCTGTAATTCAATTTGTATTAATATTGTAAATTAATTTTACTTATTAATAAATACTAATAATAATAATAATCCTTGGTAATTCTCTTCGATTCCAGAATGTCCGGTTTCTTTCTCGTGGTATAATTTAATCTGTTGAACAGCTCTTCTTCTGAGTTAACGTCTTTTGCGTAGGACATGCATTTTATAAATTTTATCCTATTTCCGTATAATCTAATTAATTGTTGTTGTAATAAATTGAAGTCACTTTCATTTACTACAAGATTTACATAAATTCCTGTTATTTTGTTTTCTATCAGAGGTATTAACCTGACATCGCTCACTCTATATATATATATATATATTTATACAGGTATCCTCAAGGGCGGATCCAGGATTTATTTTTGGGAGGGGCACAAAGGCCAAATAGGTGAAGATTGTATTGCATTGCAATTTATCTCTGGGATCCATTCTTTATCAATGACATACAAAAATAACTATCAAAAATACTGTTTATAAAGGTTTAATAATACAAAATTATATGTTTAATAGGTAATGACAGTTCTCTTTTATGTCGTTAATTTCATTTGAACTTAATTATTCGCAAAATTCATGGAGTGTTCGTCTACCGTAAGACTATAACTTGTACAACATTCAAAAAATAACGCGTTTTTTTGTTGTGGGTCTCCAACACTATTGTCTTACTCACAAAAAATAAATAATAAATCTGTGGAGCACCTCTATGTTTACCTCAGAGAACTAAATCCAAAATAAGTTTCTGTGTTGGTGTAGTCTAATTAACTTCCCATCTAAATCCCATACAAAAGTGACACAACGAATATCCTTTTCGTTTTGCAGTACGCTGCTGCTGCGAAATGATGAAGAAAAGTGGGTTATTGTAGCAGATTGCTTTGTACAATTATCTACTCGCTTTTCGCAAATATTTATTGTCCGTGACATTATTTGCTTGAGAAAATTTGACATTTGTAATGCGTTAGCAGCTTTTATAACCGGTATGGAGCCACATTTGAAAAATCTTGGAGCCAAAAATAAACAAACTGAAAGATCAAAACTGCGCATTTTTTTTTCAGTTTTTTAGGGTTACTTATTCTGATTACATTGCTTTTTAAAGACGACAATATTAAATTAAAATAAACACACTCCAAATTGAGAGGCCTTTTTAGTTTCCATTTTCCAATGTTAACAAAATAAAAACGTCTAAGGAAACAAGTTTTCATATAAAATATTTTCGATATTGGTTGCTACACTCAGAGAAAAATACTATAATTTCAATACGAATTCCTTTTGTTTTAATGTGTTTTTACTATTAAAATTAGTCAATGTGATTTTTCCTATTATTAGTATAGTTCAAAAACTATTAAAGCTATAGTTCCTTTAAATAATTATTTTAATTATTTTATAACATTAAACCAATGGTGCATACAATTAAAAAGTAATAATATGTCCTATTATTTTAATTGGTTATCCTTTTGTACTATTAAAACTATTATTTTCCACATTAATTTTAAAGGAGAAGTACTATTAACTCAATGCGATAATGTTATTAAATCAATTCTGCACATACTGTAGTTTTAATTAGCTCTCAATATTAAATCAATGGTGTATTCAATTTAAAAGTAATGAGATGCCCCATTATTTTAATAGGTTCCCCTTTAATGTGAATACACTATTAAAACTATAATTATTGAATCAAAATCCCAAATCTATACTTACATTTGAAAAATATTGATACGCATCAATACCTCGCTGAAAATAAATTTAAGATCTTTTAAAAATGAATAAGTATAAATCTTTTTTTCCTTTTTCCCCTTAAGCTTTTATTGTAAACACATATTCTCACAGTAAATGATAAAAACTTAGTTCTTGTATAGGTACTTAATGCTTTTGCTGTAATAAAAATGTATAGTAAAGTTGTAAAATTTTTTTTTCATATCAAAAGTACTCGGACGTATACTATTTAAAACGTTTATAGTTTTTTACCTTTAGTGCAATTTAGTACATTAATGTTGTATATTAACACTTCAAAAACAAAATGAAGGAGTGTTGCATTTTCAAGGAGTGTCCACAATATTAGGCTTCCACTTTTTTGTATAGGACGTAGGTAATATTGATGACTTTAAAGCAACAGCAAGAAAATTACAGTCGCAAGAGTCTGAAAATAAATAGTTCAACAAATTGTTAGATAAATTAGATTTACTTTAATTGTGCAATGCACAATGTAATGGTAACATATTCCAAATAACCTTATCAAACACCGCAGTTGGCGCAGTGTTACTCCAAGTCGTCCATGGTAAAGCTGAACCTCTAGGATTCTTTTCGAAAACTTTAACGCCTGCACAGCAGAAGTATAGCACGTTTGATCGGGAATTGTTGGCTATCAAGCAGGCGATCGAACACTTCCGCCGCTTCGTTGAAGGCCGACCGTTTGTAATCTTCACCGATCACAAACCGTTGACTTTTGCTTTCCACAACACATCATCTCCCAGCGAAACACCTCGTCGTCAACGGCATATGGACTACATCGCCCAATTTTCGACAGATATTCGCCATGTCAAGGGTGCGGACAATGCAGCTGCCGACGCCTTCTCACGGATTGCAGCGATCGCAAGTCCCACTGTTTTGGACTATGCCGCCATCGCAAAGATGCAACGCAGTGACCCAGAGTTGCAGAATTTAAAAGCGGTGAGTCAGAAACTTACGTTTATCGACATTGTTCTTCCAGAATCAGAAACACCTATTACGTGCGAAACTTCAACCGGTCGTGTCCGACCATACATCCCACCGGCATTCAGACGCCCTACCTATGAGGCTGTTCACAACCTCAGTCACCCCGGGACTCGAGCCTCTCGAAAGTCAGTCGCGCTCCGGTTTTTCTGGCCATCGATGAATGCAGACATTGGTAAATGGGTTCGTGCTTGTTCTGCCTGCCAGCGAAGCAAAATCCATAGGCATACCTCACTACCTCTTGGAAAGTTTCCAGCCGTCGAAAGGTTCGACCACGTTCACATGGACATTGTGGGTCCGCTGCCTAGTTGCTCTGGTTACAGTTACCTCGTTACGTGCATCGACCGTGCAACACGCTGGCCAGAGGCAATACCCGTCGAAGACATCACTGCATCAACAGTAGCCGACGCCTTTTTCCAGCACTGGGTTGCGCGTTTTGGCTGCCCACTCCGCCTGACTACTGACCAGGGGAGGCAGTTCGAGTCCGCACTGTTTCAAAGGTTTTCCCAGCTCCTCGGGTGCCACCGCATCCATACCACCGCCTACCACCCTCAGGCAAACGGGATAGTTGAGCGATGGCACCGTACATTGAAGACAGCACTAACCACCCACTTACCCGTGAACTGGATTCAGGCACTGCCAGCCGTGCTGCTAGGACTCCGTGCAATGGTGAACGAGTCAGGTACTTCACCCGCACAACTGGTTTATGGTGCCGAACTTCGCCTCCCAGGAGACTTTTTGGAGGCGCCTAACAACATTCAAGAGCCCATTGCCTTTCTTCAAGAACTGAGGGAGGCACTTCAGCGAACATCGCCTACTTTCGCCACACGACAGACGAAGGCACTGTTTGTACCTAGGGATCTCGGAACTGCCTCGCATGTGTATGTGCGTACCGACAGTAGCCATCGACCGTTGCAGCCTGCTTACACCGGACCCTATCCAGTCCTAGATCGTCGGCCACTAGCTTACAAGCTGGCCATGCCGAGTAAGGAAGCATATGTTTCTGTTCAACGCTTGAAACCAGCTTATCAACTTTCGAACCAAGAAACATCAACACCGACGCCGGCTGCGCCGGCGCCTCAGTCAAGCAGCTTGGATGCCCCAGTCATCACTAAGCGTTCCGGACGGGTCGTCAGAACTCCTGTTCGCTTCACTAACCCGTAAAGGGGGGAGCATTGTGGCGAACAACAAATGAACTCATCAACATTCTTCGTGGACACAGCCACAACAGTCGACAACCTCTCCGCTGTGTAACCATCAGCCACACCAGTCGACAACTCCTACACCGCGTAACCATGTTGTTTGCAGCTGTCACTGGGACCTTACTTCTTCTTTCTTGACGGCGTAGCGAGTAGACGTCAGCAATTGTGAACACGTGTAATTGAGTCGAATTGTTATAACCAATAAATTAGATTAAGTTCTTCCGAAGTATTAAAATTCTTCTTTTAATGCGTTACACTGGTATCAATTTCTTATGTAGTAGTATGCAGATTCTAAAAGTTCCAGAAAGAATCCGATGGTGCAATTGGTGTAGGTCTGAGTAAAATATATATATAGATCATATGTATATCATAGCAAAGCAAACGTTCTACAAACACGTGCAAATAGTAATAAATAAGGGATTTAATATGTATGCATTTAGTAATGCATGCTATCAAATCTATATTAATCGTAGATTAATGCATATATTTATGAATCGTATAATTTTCTTCATTCCAAAGAATACCTTATTAACTCAAACTAACAAAAAAAAGTGCAGGTAACACAAAACACAGTGATAATAAACAAAAACTTGCCGTTTACACTTACTATTACGCAACTTAACTAAAACTGTAATTAACCACAGTCAACCGACTTAAACGTTTACTGACAGAAAGCAATCCGTTCAACAAATGTTAGCAAACAGTAAAACATGGATTCAATAGTAAATCAAATGAAAAAAGAATAGTATGCATACTATTGATCAAGGATTCAATAGTATACCACATGAAGAAACAATAGTATGTGTACTATAAAATATGAATTCCACAGTATATCATATGAAACACAAAAGTATGCGTACTATAAACAAAAATTAAATGTTATTGAATTTATACAGGTACTATTAAAATATATTTGTAAATAATATAATAGTACTAAAGAGAAAAATTATAAATAAAATAAACTTACCTTCTGCAGTTATATATATATACCTCATAATTATTTTAAACTGAAAATTTCACTGATGGATTAACACACTACCACGTACACTGACCGTATGCAATATACAAACGCATTATTTTTCGTACCACAATGAGTTTTACTATTGACTTAATAGTTCGAATACAATTAGCTCCAGTTAAGCTGAAAATCTAAAGTATTATACCATTCGAGCTATATGATCGCAGATTAATATCAATAAGATTGACAATATTGAAAACTAATGGTATTATACTATTGCTGCTAATAGGGTAACACCTTCAATATTAATGTGAATTTACTATTACAATAAAAGTATATCTGATTAATTTAATAGTACCACTTTTGATTCTTAGCAATAGTACAAAATCATATGAAAACTTTTACGTTAATGGGAAAAACCTATTATTTTACGTACTATAAAATCAATAGTCGTAGTTTTGATTTTTTATAGGATTTTTTTCTCTGAGTGTATAAATGTGTGAAATCAATTACAATAGATTTCCAGTGTACATAAAAAAACAGTGTTTTTTTGCGGCCAACTCAATATACAAAAGGATCAGTACAAATCGGATTTAATGTTTGGCAGCAAAAATCTGAAATGCCCAATCGAAAACGACATAACCTTTTAGAAAGTTTTAGTCACCTATACGAAAAGAGTACGTTCGCAATAGAAGTATGCATTTTTTTTACAAGTTCCTAAGCCGGTAATTCCTAAAAATCGCTAGACTTCGAAGTGAATAGCATAAATTTGGATAAATCCCAAATGACAATTTTAAGGAACCAGTGAAAAGTTCGAGTAGCCAAATCAAAGATAAATAGCCAGCGTTGCTAATACTGCTCCACAAATTATTTTCCGCCGCCTTTTTGCAAATTTTTTGCAGATTTCGTTCCGAAACAGGTCCGTATTAGGCTTAAAGCTAGAAATCATGTGTATATGTGCATATTTCACGCATGCGTTTACGCGCTTGATTCTGCATGAGGAGATACGTGCACATGAATTTCACGCACTTTTTAAAAAAAAAAAAAAAAATTCCTTTACCTGAAAACCTGAAATTCTTGCATTTCCTATCCATTTTTTTTTTTCAAAAAAAATTACCACGAGAAGGCAAGCTGCGACAGCGCAGGTATTCGAACAATTACCTTTTAATTCAAACGATAGTTTCATTCCTGACACCACCATGACAGAATATAAGGTTAGTCTTAACGACATATATGACATTATTCCGACCTTCAGCGGAAATCCGGAAGAATTGAACAAATTCATTGCTTGCGGCAATATATTGTTCACTTCCATCAGAACCGACCCAGAACACAAACTTTTCTTGGAGGTTGTAAAAACAAGACTCCAGGGACCGGCATTCGAGCTGGTCCAACTAAAATCTTTCACTAAATGGAGTGACTAATTTTCGGAGCTAGAGAGACAGTTCGAGGAACAAAAATCCCGTTCCTCGGCACAAAATGAGTTGCTGAATGCCAAGCAAAAAGCTAGCGAAAGTGTTAAGGAATTTGGTGATCGCATCAACCGATTATTAACCTCCTTAAACTCTGCTACTTTTGCCCGCACCAGTGACGAAGATGTGAGGAAGTTTCTCTCCCATGAAAACGATAGGTTAGCCATACAGGTTTTCCAAGACGGCCTTCGAAACCAGAACCTTAAATTTATGGTTCAAGCCCACGGGGAAGGCGATCTAAGGAAAGTCATTGCATACGCAGAAGAACATTGCGTTCGACTCGAACGCACGACGGCAAACCCTCCTTTTGATAATAGAAAATACTCCCCTTCCTCATCTTCGGCAAGAAGTAACGTTCCGCGGCCCATTAGTCAAACCTGTAACAAGGTTGGACACACTTCCACCACCTGTTGCAGAAACAGAAATACAGTCCCAACTTGCAGACCCATTTGTCAAACCTGTAACAAGGTAGGACACACGTCCGCAAGCTGTTACAGAAACACCAATCTTCCCAACTTTGTTCCACAGGAAATTAAAGGGGAAGTACAATATTTAAGGTGTGCATACTGCAACAGACCTAATCATCATCAGGACGAATGTAGGACGCGTTTGGCTCAAATTAGAGCTCCTCCGCAAAATACGCAACCCAACCTCTTACAACAAAACAATAATAATAACTCCTCACGCAATATGCGTCGCGATGTCAGACATTATAATGCCTCAAACGAAAATAACGCGGGAAACGGTCTGACTCGGGGAGATGGCGTCGACAATCACTCTCGAGTACAAACACAAGTCGACATCCACAGAACCCCAAACTAAACTGTAATATATTTGTATCATTTTGCCCCGAATATCAGGAGCCAGTGATACAAATAAAATTCCATCCTTCAGAAAAAAATGCATCCACATATTAAGACTGAGGAAAATATATTAAATAACCAAACTAAAAATGATGAAGGTGCCTCCACCAGAACACTCGCATTGAAACCCCGAACACAGCACGTGGTAGAACTTCCATTCCCTGAACCAGGTAATATTGATTTGATTATACGAAAAAAGCAAATTGTTCCAGGCATATATCTCGGTGAAAACTTGACTCGATCCAAGGACTCCAAGATAAAGGTGTTAATGTTGAATTCCTCGAATGGAATACTCTAGATAATTTCAAGATCAAAGGCAGACTAAACAAACTAAAGTCAGTCATAGACCTTGAGCATTGTAACCAAGAAGAAAAGGAATCAATTAACGACATTTGCAGGGAATTCAACGACTTATTTTTCCTCGAAGGCGACCAGCTTACCTTCACGGACGCCATAAGCCACAGAATCATTACTGACCAGAACCAACCAACATTATACGTCAAGCCTTACAGATTGCCTAATGCACATGCAAGTGAGATCCATAGGCAAGTTAACGATATGCTACAGGATGGAATAATCCAGCCTAGTGCAAGCCCATAGAACTCTCCCTTGCTTCTGGTTCCCAAGAAACCGGATAAAGAAGACAATAAGCGATGTCGAGTCGTGGTAGATTTTCGTCGGCTAAATAATTTAACAGTCGCTGACGCATATCCGCTACCAAATATCACAGACATACTGGATCAACTTGGTAGAGCAAAGTATTTCAGCACCCTTGATTTAGCTAATGGTTTCCACCAAATACGTATGAATGAAGAAGATAGGTGCAAGACGGGATTCAGTACCTCAGGACCTAAAGGACCATAACGACAAACTAGTAAGAGTTTTTGACCGATTACGCCAAAATAATTTAAAACTGCAACCTGAGAATTGCAATTTTATGAAGAAAGAATTAACATATCTAGGTCGCATTATCTCGGAACACGGCTTAAAACCCGATCCTGAGAAAATAAAAGTTGCAAAAACATATCCCGTACCTAAATCAGTAAAGGGAGTAAAATCATTTCTAGGTTTCATAGGTTACTATAGGAGATTTATTAATAACTTTTCCACGAGAGCAAAACCTCTAACAAAATTGTTGAAAAAAGACGTAGAATTTAAATGGGATGCACTCTGCGACGAAGCATTCCAAACGCTAAAACAAAAACTCATAGAACCTCCTATCTTATCATACCCCAATTTCGAAGAAGACTTCATGGTAACTACTGCCGCCAGTGATATCGGACTAGGCTCCATTTTGTCACAGGGAATTATCGGTCAAGATAAACCAATTTGTTTTGCCAGTCGGACTCTAAACGACGCCGGAACTCGGTATAGCACTAGAGAAAAGGAATTACTGGCTATCATCTTCGCCGTCAAACAATTCCGTCCCTACATCTTCGGCCGAAAATTTACAATATACACTGATCATAAACCACTACAATGGCTTATGAATCTTAAAGATCCAACATCAAGATTATCTCGTTGGAGAATACTCTGAATACTGAATATGAATACCAAATAGTCTATAAAGCAGGAAAAACCATTTTAAATGCCGACGCACTAAGTCGCATACCCAAACAACCGGAAAATATAACCGAGACTTCCAAGGCCATCATGGTAACTACACGTAGCCAAAACAAAATCAAACAACCTATACAAAATATACGTTCTGACCTTTCTGAAATTCAGGTTCTTTCCAGTATTTCTCTGCACGAACACACGGGATCAATATTTGCTGACAAACTAACCCAACTCAAAATAATAATATTACCTCTAATACATTCACCCGATGAAGAGATACTAAAAGAGAAGTCACCACAGTTTGTGAAACCTCAATTAGGAAAGAAAATGTTGTTATAGTTGAAAAGCCAAGAAGAAATCTGTGTAATAACCCTATTAATACCATTCCGAAGCCCAACTGATCTGAAAATCGTGAGCACATGTCTAAACGACATTAAAGAATTATGTTTTGAAAAATGCTTTAAATATATCGGATTCGCTTTACCTGTCTAACAGACTCCAAAGCCATACAAGAATTACTCGCTGAGTATCATGACTCACCTTTTGGGGGACACCAAGGAGTCACTCGAACGCTCAAGAGAATTAAATCCAAATACTTTTGGCCTACAATGGCAGCAGACATAACAGAATACATTCGGAAATGTGCCTCCTGTCAGGTTAATAAGAGCAGGCGAAATCCGCCCATACCCATGAAAATCACGACTACTAGTTCAAGACCGTTTGAAAGGATAGCACTAGATATAGTTGGACCTTTGCCAACAAGTTACGGTGACCATAAATATCTTTTAACCTTTCAAGATGACCTTACTAAATACTCAGAAGCATACGCCTTATCCAATGCGGAAGCTCCAACAGTAGCAAGAGTTTTCGTCGAAAATATTGTTTGTCGACACGGCATTCCGTTCTCACTATTAACGGACCAAGGTGCGAACTTCCTAAGCAAATGTTTTTAGAAATGTGTTCGCTCATGAAAATAAAAAAGACAACCACAACACCATATAACCCCCAAACAAATGGAGCGCTAGAACGTAGTCACAAAACATTAATCGAGTATTTACGACATTACGTCAACCAGGATCCACTTACATGGGACACATGGATTCCTTACGCGATGTTCGTGTACAACACGACTCCCCATTCAAGTACAGGCTTTACGCCATAGGAACTGATCTACGGTTATCCAGCCAACGTACCTAGCAAGCTTGCACAACAACCGAGCATTTCGTACAATTATGATAACTATGCGAACGAATTGAAGGCACGATTGCAACATGGATACCAAGCAGCTAGGGAAATACTCAACAAACGAAAGGAAAGCTCTAAGAAATATTTTGATGCAAAAACCAATCCCAAAATATTTAACGCCGGTGACAAGGTTTTGCTAAAAAATAACGCTAGAAAGAACAAACTATCCCCACTATGGGAAGGTCCTTTCGAAGTGATCAAGATCATATCCAATGAAAACACCATAGTGAAGATAAAAAACAAGTCCAAACTAATACACAACAATAATTTACAGTTTTACTACGAGTAAAAAAACAGACCAAACAATTGCAAGTAATTCTTTCTCGATCGTACTGTAGTTTTTCTCATGTTCGTTGAGTGTTCTACTAATGTACGTTATTGGATGACATTTTTGAGATAATACTGCACCAAATGCATAGTTGGATGCATCCGTCGTTAATACGAATATTTAATTAAAATCAGGATATGCAAGTACAGGTTCTGTCTGAAGTGCATTTTTGAGCTCCTGATGTGCTTTTGCATACCTTATATCAAATTTATCAATTTTCGTATCTTTTTAAGATATTTAGTTATAGGTTGGGCAATTTTTGCATAATCTTTTATAAATTTTCTGTAATACCCTGTTATACCCAGAAAAGATTTAATTTCTTTTTGTGTAGTAGGCAGTGGTATTCTTTCGATAACTGTAGTTTTGTCAGAATTAGGTTTAATACCGTTGTCAGTAATAATATAACCTAAAAATTTGGTTTCTCTTTTAAGAAAATTAGAAAGAAAGATACCTGGGATGTTTGTTCGGTCTGTTGATAGTGAGGGTATTCCGTCGCCATCTGGTTGACATGTGTGTTGTCTGTTACTTGTTATCTCCTCCCTCCTTTGTCTTTTGTTTCTCCCGAAACAAGTATATTAAAAAAATTTAAATTATTATAACTATAATTGAAGTAATTCCATGCATACTAAGGTTTATGTTTTTGTGTGGATGAAATTTTTCTTCTAAATATTTCGTTTACATTATTTATGTTTAAATCCGTATTTTTTTAATTTTACATTCGTTATATCGTCTGGATTCGCTATATCTATAGGGATGGGTTGATTAACAATTGCATATTTGTTAGAAAACGTTTGATTATTAATTTCCAATGTACAGTTTTCAAAAGTTATCAAAGCGTTTCTTTTGATTACAATCAATTTTCTTTCGTCACAATTATTATTTATTTTAATACCGCTATTTATTGCAAGTACTGCTCCTTTCATTAGTTCTACGACTACTTTTTTTTTATTATTTGTTTTCTTAGTACAATTTCGTATTTTATTGAGACAATATTTACAAGTGGTTTTAGATGTTTTATTTCTTTATTTTCTTTATGCACGTAATTACTTCCATTTATTTTTATAAAAAATTCACTTTCAATATCTAATTCTTCATTGTCTTTATTAGGTATTGAAGTAAAGAAATATTTATCAAACGTTAACATTTGATCAGGAACTTACAAATGTTACAAATATTAATAAATTTTCGTGAAATTCTCCAACTGATAATTTAATTTGTTTTAGTTTAAAAAGATCAACATCATACTTATTGATTTCCTCAGAGTTTTTTTTTTTTTTTTTTTTGTCGGAGGTTGTTACTATCCGATGGAGCACTCAGACACAAACTACAGGTCCATTGTACTGCCAAACAGACACCTTACATTACCATACTTAGTTTTCCCGTCTGTCGAGGAAAGATGAGAAGGAGCTTCAGTGATGAAGAGCTTAGATGTTCGGCACTCACCACATCAGCCCCAAAGATCCGCCACCTGATGCGAGCAAAGGCGGGACAGCTACAGAGGAAGTGTTCCGCTGTATCATCGTCCTCTCCACAAGCATTACAGATAGTGGTGTTGCTCAAGCCCAACACATTTAAGTGTTTGGAAAAAGCTTTTTGGCCCGAAAGGACGCCCACAAGCGGTCTGCAGTCCATTCTCCTAAGGGATAGAAGGAAAGACGCGGACCTTTTGCAGATGTCCGGAAGCAGTCGTTTGGTCTGCCTACACCCAGCACAGTCACGCCACCGACGCTCGTGTTCACGAGAAACCCAAGTATCAATGGATGACCTAACCACAGAAGCAGGCAGACCCAACGCAGGTTCAGGTCCTGAGAAAGCCTCTTCTGAACCCCGTCTCGCAAGCTCATCAGCGATCTCATTTCCCTGGATACCAGTGTGACCTGGGACCCAAACAAGATTCACAGTGTTGAGCCTTCCGACTAAGTTCAGAGAAAGCTTGAGTTCGAGCACTAACTTGGACGAGGTAAGAGGGTTAAGCAACGCTTTTAATGCAGCTTGGCTATCACTGCAAACGCATATGCATCTAGCCCTCCACCTGTTTGTCACAATGTAGCGCATAGCCATAAGAATAGCGAAAATCTCCGTTTGGAAGACAGACGCATGGTTACCTAAGGGGTAGTGTAGTCTAATGTTCTCGCTTTCCACAAAGACACCAGAACCAGACCCTTGTCTGTCTTCGCCATCCGCGAATACACGATGACATTCTTTCCCAGGTTCAGAGTCTGACCGAAGCCATGCGTCAGACGGCATGTCCATAAGACAGGGGTCAAAGGACAATTCTCGCACAAGTTCCTCAAAATTCCAATGCGCATGGTACCAAAAGCCACCTCTCTTTAACCGAGAAATGGTTTTCAGCGTACACCCCATGATAAAAATATCAAGAATGGGGAGGTTCATCATAGCATCTAGAGCAGAGCCCGGAGTGCTAGGGAAGGCCCCTGTGCATCCAAGACAAACCGTTCTTTGAAGTTAGGCAAGAGAGGCAGTAACACGTTTCCGCGAAAGCCTGTTCCATCATACAACCGATGCATATCAGAGAAGTGGTCTTATCATTGCCGTATAGATCCAAAGGACCCTTTTAGGAGATAAGCCCCATGTCTTACCAAAAGCGCCTTTGCACTGCCAGAAAGTTGACAGCGCTTTATCGGTTTTTGATTCAAAGAAGCTTTCTATCGAGGATTACTCCCAGATATTTGACTTCATCGGATATCGGGATAGTGACGCCTTTTAGCACAAGCTGAGTCAGACCAGTGATCTTTCTCCTTCTCGTAAAGAAAACAACCGTTGTTTTAAGAGGATTCACTGAAAGCCCATTTCTTGTACACCAATCGTCGATAAGGCCCAAAGATCTCTGCGCCCGAGAGCAGAAGGTCCTTAGGTCTGAACCGACAGACAGAACGGCGACATCATCCGCATAGGCTTGTGTGTAGGTTCCAGGAAGATTGAGAGCCGTTAGCAGAGAGTCCACTACCATACACCATAAGAGGGGAGACAGAACACCACCTTGAGGGCAGCCTCTGTTCACCCCAGTCATGACGCATTTGCCACAATCCGCCTCGGCAACCAACGTCCTGTACATTAGCATTGCTTTAATCCACAAAACCAATGTTTCATCTACACCATGATGTCTGGCTGCATTGCACATGCTATCAAAAGTCGCATTATCAAAAGCACCCTCGATATCGACGAAAATACCCAGCGCGTACTCTTTCCGATCAAGAGCACTTTCAATCCTACCAACAAGGTTTTGAAGCGCGGTTTCACAGGATTTTCCACGCTGATAGGCATGTTGCATCAAAGAAAGAGGATGCGATCGAAGAGCAACATTGCGCACGTGCAGTTCAACCAGTCTCTCCAAGCTTTTCAGCAGGAAGGAAGACAGACTTATGGGTCTGAAACTTTTGGCGAGAGTGTAGTCGGTCTTACCTATCTTTGGTATAAACACGACTTTAACCATACGCCAAGGGGAAGGTATGTAGGCCAAGGCCAAGCTAGCGGTGAAAATTCTTTTCAGCGTCGGCATCAGCTGACTAAAACCTTGTTTCAGCATAGCCGGATAAATTCCATCCGGACCCGGTGACTTGAAACTCTCAAAAGATGCAATTGCATATTTGATAGCTTCGTCCGTCACCACTCTGGATGCAACATACCAACTACGCCGCGTGGTGTTTGTTAGCTCAGAAGTGGCCACCATAGGCGGTACCACTGAAGAGCACGTAATGACCTGATTTCCCAGGAAGTGTGTCTCCAGTAGGAGACTAAAAGTCTCCGCCTTTGTCTCAGTGTAGGTACCATCAGATTTTTGGAGCGATTCCAGTTTACTTGGTCTGTCACTATTAAGGACTTTAACAAGCCTACTGGTTGCACTTAGTGAAGCGACCTCCTCACAAAATTTCGTATAAGAGTCGGTTTTCGATTTACGAATTAGTCTCTTAAATTCTTTTTGTTTTGATCGATACAGATTCAAGTCTTCTACTAAGTTGGTTTTCAAAGACCTATTTATGAGCTTTCTGGTTTCTCTGCGAATACACTGCAGTTCGGTATTCCACCAAGGTACCGGTTTTCTATAGGAGTTTTTTGAAACTTGACACGCTAGCTCAAAACAACTGATAATGACGATGCTCAGATCGTGAGCAGACCTCTCTACCCCCTGTATTGATCTCAGCTTGAGTGGTGCTTTAACAGAATTGACAGACGACAGTATGAAATCCAGAAGACGATCTCCTCGTATATTACACTTGCTGCTGCCCCAAACAGTGTTTTGAGCATTAGCATCGCAACATAAGATAAGACCTATCTTCTTGGACTCGCAGTACTCTATGAGCTCAACAACAGCCTTTGGTGGTGGAGGAGTTAAAGAGTCGTAGGGAAATAAATTACTAAGATTCTTGATTTTAAAAATAATATACTTTTATTATTAAAATATCTTAGGAGCTAAATAACGTGTAGTGTTTGTCTACAATGTTAATTATTACTAACTAAAGGAACCAAAATGTGTGATGTGCTTTTTGTCTCAGGCTGAGGTTAGCTCGTCGGATCGCCAAGGTCCTTCCCAAAGAAACACGAACTTTAGGTTGAGGAGTTCCTCTTATTACAATTTATTTCCAATACAAAAGAATAATACAATTTAACAATTTATTATTTTAGTCGGTACGGCTATTCAGGATAATTTTAACAATTTATTGTCTTAATTATCACGGCTATACTGGTCCTTGGTCGTCTGGTAGCGGCTCGTTCCTTCCTTGCGGCTTGGTTGGGCGTGGTACAGTCCCGGTCGGTGGCTAGGTCTGCCTTGCGGCAGTCCCGGCAATCTACAGGTCCGCCTTGCGGCAGTCCCGGCACTCTAGGTCCGTCTTGCGACAGTCCCGGCAATCTACAGGTCCGCCTTGCGGCAGTCCCGGCACTCTAGGTCCGTCTTGCGACAGTCCCGGCAATCTACAGGTCCGCCTTGCGGCAGTCCCAGCACTCTAGGTCCGTCTTGCGACAGTCCCGGCAATCTACAGGTCCGCCTTGCGGCAGTCCCGGCACTCTAGGTCCGTCTTGCGACAGTCCCGGCAATCTACAGGTCCGCCTTGCGGCAGTCCCAGCACTCTAGGTCCGTCTTGCGACAGTCCCGGCAATCTACAGGTCCGCCTTGCGGCAGTCCCGGCACTCTAGGTCCGTCTTGCGACAGTCCCGGCAATCTACAGGTCCGCCTTGCGGCAGTCCCGGCACTCTAAGTCTTTCGAAACGAAGGACTCGGCAATTCGCCAGCTACCCGCAGGTTTGCTAGCAACAAAAATTTTTGCAAAATAGCACAAGACTATTTGCGGAGAAAAATCAGCGGTACACCTGTTGCATGCGCATAACTCACATTTCGTAATAACTTTTCCTATCTTAAATTCACACGAAATATTATATCGTCTACCAATTTATTGCATGCGCAAAACTCCTATTTCTTACAAATCTAATTCAAATTCAAAACGCAATAATGCAATGTGTAATGTGCACTCGTTATCTTCTTTAATTCAAATTACCTATGTGACCTGGTCACTGCCAGCGTTCTCAAGCGTGTCGCATATCTTCTTAAAAGATAATGCCAGATGCCAAACAAATTTTGATGTTCGAAGGCAGAGCAGACAATTTAGAAGCGAGAGTTGGTTACCGAAACGCATACGATTAAGACGCAGCTTGCAACCTGTCCAGCTACGATTACTATTGGTTCTATTTCTAGTGTTACATTAATTGTTGTTGTGAAAAATTGTAAACAACCTACCCGATAAAATAAATACAAAGTGGATACCGACTTATATTTCGTGAAGTCTATTTCTTGTGTTACATTACTTGTTGTTGTGAAAAGTTAAAAATAAATACATTATTGGTGCAAGTGTTATCCACTCAATATGACAATTCTTGGCATCCTAACGAAAATTGTGTAGATACATTCAGTAACATTTAACCGTCACAAGTACTAAATACTTGGATAACAATAAGAGGAGATCCTCGAGACAATTGTTACAATTTTTCACTTTGAAACCTTGAACTAATGTCTCGAGGTGATGTAAAGATCCTCTTATTGTTATCCAAGTATTTAGTACTTGTGACGGTTAAATGTTACTGAATGTATCTACACAATTTTCGTTAGGATGCCAAGAATTGTCATATTGAGTGGATAACACTTGCACCAATAATGTATTTATTTTTAACTTTTCACAACAACAAGTAATGTAACAAAAGAAATAGACTTCACGAAATATAAGTCGGTATCCACTTTGTATTTATTTTATCGGGTAGGTTGTTTACAATTTTTCACAACAACAATTAATGTAACACTAGAAATAGAACCAATAGTAATCGTAGCTGGACAGGTTGCAAGCTGCGTCTTAATCGTATGCGTTTCGGTAACCAACTCTCGCTTCTAAATTGTCTGCTCTGCCTTCGAACATCAAAATTTGTTTGGCATCTGGCATTATCTTTTAAGAAGATATGCGACACGCTTGAGAACGCTGGCAGTGACCAGGTCACATAGGTAATTTGAATTAAAGAAGATAACGAGTGCACATTACACATTGCATTATTGCGTTTTGAATTTGAATTAGATTTGTAAGAAATAGGAGTTTTGCGCATGCAATAAATTGGTAGACGATATAATATTTCGTGTGAATTTAAGATAGGAAAAGTTATTACGAAATGTGAGTTATGCGCATGCAACACACCGGATTGGTACTATCAACTGTGCTGTCTTGCTCGATTGTTTGCAAATTTACTGGCGGTCTTATGGTATTTTCATTAGTAAGCCGGTGTGAATTTTATTCACGAACTTAAAATATAGCGCAGCCATCGGTTTTTCCATGTACCGTGCACTTATCGCCAAGCTGCTGTCAGAGCGAGAAAGTGGAGCGGCGAGGTGGGGTAGACATGGCCAGTTGGTTGGTTGGTTGGGCATAGCCAACAGTGGCTGGGTGCATGGATGTGCACTGTGCGTAATGCACATGCATTGCCTCAGCGAATGGGCAAGCGAATGGTGGTGGGATATGGGGAAAACAATAAAATGTATTGGTGTAACGAATGCTTCGTTACAAATGTTCCTATATATATACTTCGTCGATATGAGGTATCGATACTGTTTAATGATACCTAAAAATAGATAACGAGTGTTGTCTTGTTGCTTGGGTTATTCCTTGTTGTTTCTCTTAATCTCTTCTCAGAAAGATACCTGGGATGTTTGTTCGGTCTGTTGATAGTGAGGGTATTCCGTCGCCATCTGGTTGACATGTGTGTTGTCTGTTACTTGTTATCTCTAACATAACATGCACGGCGACAGTCGGAAGCGAACTCTCTTTTTTTGCAAATAACGCTGGCTGCAGTTGTTGTCGATGACAGTTCGTCTTCTTTTAGTGAGAGAGGCAGGAGTTGCCAATGATCGATTGTGATTTGATGCTACGTTAAGTACCGCCACATTACTCCCCCCCTAATCGTTCCATGATTGGTATCTGGCCGGAATGGTTACTGTAGTAAAATTAATATAAAAAAGTCCGGCGTAAACTATCAGCACAAAGTCGAAACAAGTAAGCCGTACAGATTCTGAACTTCAACTGATTTATTGCAAAGAAAAAATGTGACAATAAACTTATAAACAAGAAACTGAAAATATGTGTGCGTGTGTGTGTATGTATGTGTGTGTGTGAGAATATATAATTTTTAACATCCTCCCGGCCGCTAAAATGCAGGGATTTCCAGGTTGTATAGCAATTGAACAGGTCGTCGAGTCTTAAACCCATTGGAATAACGTATTTCGCAAGCTCTCGTATGACCGTCTCGACCGGGAAAAACCTGCTCTATTGTAGCTAACTTCCAGTCCAGGCGCGGCTTCCCCGTATCTGCAGCCAGCACGACATCGCCCCCTTTGAATTTGGAGGACTCACATACCTTATTGTGATGAAAGCAGCGCAAAAGTTGCAAGTACTCCATTCTCCAGCGCTTCCACAGTTTATTAGTGTACCTTTGACGACGTGTCCATAAAATGCGCATCCCATTGACATCTTCCGCTACGTCGATTAGCATGGTAGGCGTACTGAATACACAAGAAGTGCGCCGCTGTCAAAGGTTCCGCATCCAACAGGTTGCTACCAACATACGTTAAAGGACGCGAATTGACCACCCCCTCGGTCTCAATTAATAGAGTTGCTAGTTGCTCGGTCGTCAGTTTGGCTTTTCCTATTACCACCTTTAGGACATTTTTGATAGTTCGGATGAGACGTTCCCAGAATCCGCCCCACCAAGGAGCTCGCTCTACGGAAAACTTCCACTTTATACATTTATGCGCTAGGAAATCTTGAAGCGCACCATCTGCAAACGCCACGTTCTTAACTTCAAAGGCGGCTCTGCGGAACGTCCTGGCATTATCGGAGTAGATGACGGACGGAATTCCCCTCCGAGCGATAAAACGTTTGAGACCTGTGAGGCAACTATCCGCTGACAAACTTGGCAACATCTCGAGATGCACAGCTCGAACCGCTGCACATGTAAAAACCATCATGTAAACCTTATTGCTGATGTCTGATTCATCAAAGGAGTAAAGTGGACCGGCGAAATCGACAGCAACGGTATCGAACGGCCTAAGTAATCTGAGCCGGTCAACAGGCAAAGGACCGAACGGTGCTGAAGATGGTTTACCAAACAGCTTCCGGCATGTTACGCATGTCTTTATGCGTTTCTGGATGCATTGGCGACCCTATCCAAAACCTCGTTCTCAGTTGACACAGCACAATGTTCGTCCCACCATGGAGAGTACATTGATGGTAGTCGTCTATAATGAGATTCGTCGCGTGGCAATCAGTAGGCAATATTATGGGATGTCGAATATCTGAAGAGTCGTCCAGGTACTGGAGACGACCCCTAACTCTCAAAAGCCCGTTGTCATCCAGAAAAGGAAGCAGTTCCACAATTTTTGATGTCTTAGGAAGTGGCTTCCCTTCCTGTAAAGAGCAAATTTCTTTAGTAAAACAAATAGACTGACTATACCTGATCCAGTAAATTTCCGCAGCCGTGACTTCTTCTGCGCTTAAGTGTATGGATGATGAACGATTCTTTCGACGACATCCATTGACAAAGCGTTGTATATATGCCGTAACTCTCACGAGGTGCTTCCATGTACTTACCACCTCATATTCTCCAAGACTAACGTAATGCTATCCACCCGCTCGGAACATTGAACTGGGAAATCTCCACTCTTTAGCCAGGATGGCCCATTTCTCCATAGCGAGGAAGATTGGAGAACATCAGCGCTGACACCTCTCGTCACTAAATCAGCAGGATTTTCCTTGCCACTACAATGCCGCCATTCTGACACCTTAGTGTGTCGCCTTATCTCCTCCACTCTGCTTTGCACATACGGTTTCCCCTTTATCTGTGCTCCCTGAATCCAACTCAATGTTATCTTTGAATCGGTCCATAAGTAAAAGCCACAGATCGAAGTTTCCAGTGCTCGCTTCAAATAGGCGCAAAGCCGGGCGGCAATTAAAGCGGCAGTCAGCTCCAATTTCGGTAATGTGAGGCAGTTGTCCTTCAATGGAGCGACTCTACTCTTCGCGCAGAGAAACGATGAGGTTTTTTCACCTAATGGATCGACGCTGGTAATGTACGCTACAGCCCCAAATGCTTTGAGGCTTGCGTCGGCGAAGATATGGACGTCCTTTGTATCAGAGGCAACAAATGCTAAAGCTGCTCGCGGTATAAGTACCTCGTTGAGATGCGACAAGCCTCTGACGCATTGTTCCCATTCCGCCAACAGATGTCCCGTCAGCGGCGCGTCCCAGGATAATTTTTCCCTCCATATAGATTGGAAAAGGACTTTAATATCACAATTATTGGACTTACCATGCCCAATGGATCAAAAACTCTAGCAATTGTACTTAGGACAATCCTCTTGTTGGGTCCACCACGTTCAAGCGCCTCTTCTAGTGAATTCGTTGCAACGCCTATTTCGTCTCCAAGCACAAACCAATTCAACCCAAGTACCTTTTGATTTACAGCTGCATGCCCCGAACCCAGAGCTTCTCAAACGCGTCCGCTATTCGAGTTCCATTTCCTCAAATTCATTATCTTCACGGCTTCCTGACTTACTCGAATAGCATCATCTTCCGTGTCTAATGCCAGGGCGATGTCATCCATATAAAAACATCTCTGCAACCGAGGACAGGTTGATGGAAAATTGACTTCTTCATGAATTAAATGTTTTCGTATGGTCGCCGTTAACAAAAATGGGCTGCAGTTTACTCCGAAGGTAACTCGGGTCATCCGATAATCCATAAACTCGTTCATCTTACGAGAAAGTGCCCCTGGGGCGAACCACACAAAGCGATGAGTATCACGATCACTGTCGTTGAGCATAATCTGCAAGAACGCCTTTTCCACATCGGCTACTACACCATAACGCCTGAGCCTAAAGTTCAACACTACTTTGAGGACGTCTGGAAGCAGATTAGCGCCCACCTGTAGCATGTCATTGAGCGAAGGTGAATCTTGACTGCGAGCTGAGGCGTCAAAAACAATTCTCATTTTTGTGGTGGTACTATCCGCTTTGAATACTGGATGGTGTGGGAGGTAGAACACGCGTTTTTGTTGACCCTCTATGGCTGAGGAAATGGGTTCAGCGAAGCCGTCGGACATCATCTTTTGGATAGCTGCATCGTTTTCTTGAAAAAGGGCTGGATTCTTGGATAGCCGTATCGTTAGCGACCGCAATCGTTTCAACGCTTGTCCTTTGTTGCTGCGTAGAGTTGCATCTGGATTTTTCCACGGCAGAGAAGCTTCGTAACGATGCCCCTTTCGAGCTATACATTGGGCTATCAGATCGTCTGCCAGCAATTGGTTTTCCACTTCTTCTTGTTGGATGCCGATGTTTTCAAGCGACCAAAATGCTTCACAATCGTTCTCCAGTGACGAAAGACACAAAGCGGCGCTGCAATTAGGGGAAGAACATGAGTTTTCGTTCCAAAAACTGTTCTTACCAAACGATGGCTTTCCTTGCGGTGTCCATCCAAAAAAAGTCTGCACTGCTCTCAAGGACGGTGAAATGCAGCGCTGTTTACCGGTGACGACTGTCCAATACTTATCCGAACCGATGAGGAGGCTCAATCCTTCTTCTGTTTCGATGTTTGCGTGATGAACGTCCGCCATTTGTGGACCATGAGTCGAGGCGCATGAAAGGTCAGGTGGGGGCAGTACATCGACACAAATATTTGGCACCACTATTGCGTCTATGTCCACACGTTGATCGCAATAATGGCTTTGAAGCACAATGTGAACTTTGTTAAACAGCTTCGATGGGGTTTGATTTCTGGAACCAAATGGCATCAGCGACAAATTGACTTGCGCAATAGTAGGAATCTTGAGTTTCTTGACCAAATCTCCGCGGATATACGAACACTGGCTTCCGCCGTCTATTAAAAATCGAATGAGTAGTTGTTTTGATTTGATCGGGGTGGCGATAATTCCTCGACCTGTCTTCAAAAAGACATTTGATTTATAAGAGCTGTCGCAGGCACACATAGAAGCGCTTTGAAGTACAATTTCCCTTTTCGGGTCGCACAAGGATGTTAAATGCTTCCCTTTACATTTAGCACACGAAATATATTTTGCACTTCTGCAATTCTTCGATGAATGACCACGTTTTGCACATCTGTAGCAGCGATTCTCCTTCCGCAAAACTTCTTTCTTTTGTTCCACTGATTACTCGTTTTGCCTTTCCCGTAAGAACGGATACGAGATGGCAAAACTTGTCGGACGATGTTAACGCACCATTTTCATGCACAGCTGTCTTAAATTGCTCCCAAAAGGGAAGCCACTCTTGAATGTTGCCATCGAACCTTTAGAGTGGAAGTTTTGGTAATTTGGGGGGACAAGCGTCGTTTCGATGAGATTGTCGGCTACTGTTGGAGTTATCTAAAACTTCTGATGATGGAGCTTGCTTACGACGCACTCCTTGTAGACGAGAACTAATTCGAGCCAAAGCGTCGATCGCTAGATCTTGGTACTCGGCTACCTTTTCCGTCTCCTTGTCGAATTCGTCTGCCTTGAAAAGACCTTTGCTGCTTACCTCTTTGTTCATAACACTTAACCTTTCGTGGGCAGCCGTTAAACGTTGTAATAATGCTTGTAGCTCTTCTTCGATGAGTTCCATATTATTTTCCGAATTCAGCTGAGAATCGAGTGGCGCTTCTTGCAATTTTCATGACTTGACCACGATATGCTGCCCTAGTTGAAAGCTCCATTGCAAATTGTAGGGAGTTTTCCGTTGACGACTTAATTTCTGGACACTTTGATCCCGGGTTTCGGCACCATGTAGTAAAATTAATATAAAAAAGCCCCGGCGTAAACTATGAGCACAAAGTCGAAACAAGTAAGCCGTACAGATTTTGAACTTCAACTGATTTATTGCAAAGAAAAAATGTGACAAAAAACTTATAAACAAGAAACTGAAATTATGTGTGTGAGAATATTATGTAGGTTGGTTGGTATCAATGTCGGTTGTTGTCAGTTATTTTAAGTTACTTTATATCAATGTCATTAATGGTCATTCATTTTAGTTTGTAGTCCAATATATGTTTATCAATGTCATTAATGGCCATTCATTTCAGTTTGTAGGTCAATATATGTTCACTCTGGGATCGCCGACCGCCGGCCGCGTTGTTTCTGTTTAGGTAACAATATCATCGTGATGAGACATCGGTCGCGCGTTTGTTTATGTTTACGGGTCAATGATATCACCATGATGAGATATCGGTCGCTTGTTCTCGCTTTCCTTTCGAGTCAACCGAAGAGTATCGATTGCATTGATTCATCGGGAATGGAATGCAATCGATAAGATCGAATGAAAGTGTTGACCTAGATTGGCGGTCATAAAAGGCAAAGACGACCAGCATTTGATCGTAATACAATGACGCCGTTGAAATTAGCATTGATCGTACTGGGCGCCTGCGGCGGATGGATGGCCCTGACGTTGGCCGTCAAACTATGGACTTGGCACCAGGTGTTGAGTGCGGTTGGCCTATGGGACTGGATGGGATGAGCTGACAAGGAAGGAGACGAGAACAACGGCAGGCAGTCTTTAGATAGCAGTGAGACGATGTGGTCGGCGGTCCGGTGACAAATGTAACGTTTGTTCAATAAGAAGTCAAGTAAAATAAATGTAACGCCTGTTCAATAAGAAGTCAAGATTTTTTTTATTTTGTTTGATTTTGATTCTACATGGGGGCTCAACCGGGATTTGAAATATTGAGAGGTATAACGGAGTTTAATCGAAAAGAGGTGTAACGGGGTTTTATTGGAACATTGAAAAGTTACGGCGGATTTGTGGAAAGTGTCACGACGTTGGTTTTAACCGAAAAACAGTAAACGGAGGGTTACGAGTGTGCGTTACAACGCTACGAGGAAAAATTGTGCGTGCGGCAAGCTACGAGGAAACGAAGGTTACGAGAAAAATTGTGCGTTACGACAAGCTACGAGGAAAAATTGTGCGTGCGGCAAGATACGAGGTAGAACTGTGCGGCATCCCAGTTACGAAGTTACGGTGGGATACGAAAGATAGATGAGAAGAAGTGTTAAGTCTAGGGGGGTTAAGTGAATGGACGAGTTACAAGAACTCACGGTTAGACAGCTACAGGCATTCCTGAAAGGAAAGAACTTGTCATACCGTTACAACGTGAAGACAGATTTGTTGACTCGAATCAACAATACATTTGGAAGAGGAGTCATAACGAAGGAAGAAATCTTAGCAGCCTCAAGGGGTAGCGATAAGGAGACCAGCGACGAGGAGGAGAATATCGACGAAGAGGAGATCAGCGACACGGAAGAAACAAAACAAGAAGGAATTAACGGAGAAGGGGAACCAGGCGACAGGACAGGAATCAACATGACGAGTGAAAATAATTTCGCGTTCCGAGACGTCGAAGACTCATTGGAGCATTTTTCAGGAGAAGTGGGAAAAGGATTCGAAACCTGGATAAGAGATTTCGAGGAAATCGCGACGGTGTGCAGATGGAATGAGATACAGAAATTCCTATATACAAAGCGACTACTGAGAGGAGCAGCCAGGCTCGCAGTGGAGGCGAGGTCAGGTATATCTAGTTATGCAGCGCTAAAAACTATTTTGGAAACGGAGTTCAAAACTAAGCGGGCTAGTATCGAAGTCCATCGAGCCTTAGAAGCGCGCAAAAAGAAGAACACGGAGAGTTTGTTGGAGTACGTATACTCAATGCAACAGCTCGCGAACGAAGGAGCCGTCGAGGAAGTATCATTAGTCGAGTACATACGCAACGGAATTCCGGATTCAGTACAGAACAAGACCATATTATACGAAGCAACTAGCGTAGAGGAGCTAAAAAGGAAACTAGAATGCTACAGCCAAATGAAAAGATTTATACCAGTACAAATCACGAACAGGAGTAGCACGAGGCATCAACCGCCGGCGAGAGGAGCAGCTAGGAGTGCAGCAGCCCAAGGCAGACGGTGCCACAACTGCGGCTCTACAGCACACTTGGCGATAAACTGTCCAGACAGATCAAGAGGGACACGCTGTTTTAATTGCAACCAATTCGGACATATATCTCCAAACTGTCCGGTAAAAAATGAAGCACCATCAACATCGAGAGGAATAAGCCACGTGAACCGTATCGAGTCAGACGGAAGTCACTTACCAATACAGATTGAAGGCAGGTCGTATTTCGCGTTTATAGACAGCGGAAGTGACGTGTCCATCATGAACGAAACTGTGCAAAGGAGGATCAAAAAAGCACAACTCGAGACGTCTGGGGTTATGTTAAAAGGAATGGGAGGCAGACCGCTGAGGACTCTAGGAGCTTGCCTAACGGAGATTCACATTGGAGAAGACAGTCACTGGATCCGTTTTCACGTGGTGCCAGATCAGTGGGTGCCAGACGAAATTCTATTAGGAAAGGACTTTCTGATGAACGTGGAACTTGTCATGAGTAAAGGTAAGATAAAGAGCGTAAAAAACATAGGTCCAGTGGATCCTGAAGTGGAGAACAGCTACGCTTTGGAAGAAAATGATGTCTTTAAAATCGAGTGGAAGGACGACAAGGAGAGCGAAGAACCAGAGTTGCGAGTGGGCAACGAAGAATATCGGGAATTGGTCACAAATATCATAAAGTCATATTCACCAAAGAATGTTACAAAGTCGTGCGTCGAGATGGGAATTGTACTGAGGGACGAAGTCCCAGTATACAGAAGAGCAAGGAGATTGGCACCGATAGAAAGAAATGCAGTAAACCAACAAATACAGGAATGGCTAGAAGAGGGAATAATAGTACCAAGCAGATCGGAATACGCCAGCCCAATAGTGCTAGTGAAGAAAAAAGATGGATCCTATCGACTGTGCGTCGACTATAGAGAGCTGAATAAAAAAGTAGTAAAGGATAGGTTCCCGATGACGGTAATGGAAGAGGTATTCGAGCAGATGCACAACGCCAAGGTATTTATAACTCTAGATCTAAGAAACGGATTTTTCCATGTTGACGTCGCGGAAGAGAGCAGGAAGTATACTGCGTTCGTCACACCAGATGGGCAATATGAGTTTAAGAAGGTGCCGTTCGGACTGTGTAACTCGCCGGCAGCCTTCCAGAGATTTATTAATCAGATTTTTCGGGAGTTGGTACTGCAGGAATATTTGCTTATATACGTGGATGACATAATAATCTACGGAACTAGCGAGGATGAGGCTCTGGAGAAACTGAAAGTCGTGCTAAAGGTAGCCGAAGAGTACGGGCTAAAGATTAAGTGGGAGAAGTGCAGTTTCCTAGCTAAGTCGGTAGAGTTCCTCGGACACGTCGTAGGCGAGGGAGGCATAAAACCATCGCAGGAAAAGGTAAGGGCAGTGCAGAAATATCCGGAACCGAACAGCGTAAAGGCCATTCAAAGTTTCCTGGGGCTAACGGGGTTCTTCAGGAAATTCGTTAAAGACTACTCGACGATAGCGAAGCCGTTGTCGGATTTACTAAGAAAAGATAGTAAATTCGAATTTGGGGAGAAAGAAAAAATAGCGTTTAATGAATTAAAATCTTGTCTTTGCAGGGATGCAGTGTTGAAATTGTTCAACCCCCAGCTACATACGGAGTTACATACAGATGCGAGCATTGTAGGCTACGGAGGTGTAGTACTACAAAAACACGACGACGACCAGCTACATCCAACATTCTTTTTAAGTTTTAAGACAACACCACAAGAACAGAAGTACACGAGCTACGAGTTAGAGGTACTGGCCATTATGAGGTGTCTGAGCAAGTTACGAGTTTACTTGCTAGGGCTGGAGTTTACTATCGTAACCGACTGTAAGGCGTTTGAGGCAACAATGGCGAAGAGAGACCTATGTCCAAGAGTGGCCAGATGGGCCATTATGCTACAGGAGTACTCAATGAAAGTGATACACCGAGCGGGGAGGACAATGCAACACGTGGATGCCCTAAGCCGATATCCAGTAGTGATGAGAGTAGAAGAAGGTCTACTACACCGCATAAAGACGGCTCAAGGTAAGGACGAATATTGCCAATTAATTCTGAATGTTATAGCAGCCACGGGGAAATACAAAGATTTTGAAAGACGGAACGATATACTCTACAAGTTCGAAGAGGGAGCATACCTACTGGTGATTCCAAAGTCTATGCAGAAAGAGATAGTGAGAGGAATCCATGAGCAGGGTCATTTATCGGCGAAACGGGTGGAAGTAGTCTGTAAACGGGATTACTTCATCCCAAAGCTAGCAAACTGTGTGCAGAACGTGTTGTCGAACTGCGTGGCATGCATTTTGGCAGCAAGAAAAGGGGGAAAAATGGAGGGTTATTTGCATCCAATAGAAAAGAGCGATGTACCACTGCACACGTATCACGTCGATCATATGGGTCCGCTTCCATCTACCAATAAATTGTATAATTATGTTTTTGTTGTAGTAGATGCCTTTACGAAGTTCACTTGGATCTACCCAGTACGGAACACGAGATGCGAAGAAGTCATCAAGAAACTAGAACTGCAAGGTGAAGTATTTGGACAGCCAGTCCGCATCGTGTCGGACAGAGGAGCCGCCTTCACCGCAAACGCTTTTAAAGAATTTTGCGGAGCTAACCACATACAGCACGTGTTGACCACCACAGGCGTACCTAGAGGAAATGGTCAGGTGGAGAGGATGAACCGCACCATTATTGGTATGCTTACACGGATGTCAATCGAGGACCCCAGAAAATGGTATAAGCACACCGATCGAGTACAACGGGTGATAAACTCCACAGTGTCAAGAAGTACGAAGCACAGTCCATTCCGTCTGATGTTCGGAGTGGACATGAGACAGAGAGAAGACGAACAACTGAAGAAACTATTAGAAGAAGCGGCACTGGAAAATTTCGAGACGACGCGCGATGAGCTAAGAAGATCCGCTAGGGAAGAGATAGGGAAGGTCCAGCAGGAGAACCGTCGCACCTATGACCAGAGAAGAAAGACAGCCCGAGAATACAAGGTGGGCGACCTTGTGGCAATAATGAGGACACAGTTCGGCGTGGGCTTAAAATTGCATGCGAAGTACTTCGGGCCCTATGAGGTGGTAAGGGTAAAAAGAAACGACCGGTATGACGTCAGGAAGGTGGGACAGCACGAGGGACCGAACAATACGTCAACAGCAGCCGACTGCATGAAGCCGTGGGTCACCAATGACGACGGCGACGATGCGGAAGAAGACGAAGACGAAGAAGACTAAGAAGCTATTCGACCGCTCGACTGAGGACAGTCGAGAAGCTCCAGGATGGCCGAGTGTAGGTTGGTTGGTATCAATGTCGGTTGTTGTCAGTTATTTTAAGTTACTTTATATCAATGTCATTAATGGTCATTCATTTTAGTTTGTAGTCCAATATATGTTTATCAATGTCATTAATGGCCATTCATTTCAGTTTGTAGGTCAATATATGTTCACTCTGGGATCGCCGACCGCCGGCCGCGTTGTTTCTGTTTAGGTAACAATATCATCGTGATGAGACATCGGTCGCGCGTTTGTTTATGTTTACGGGTCAATGATATCACCATGATGAGATATCGGTCGCTTGTTCTCGCTTTCCTTTCGAGTCAACCGAAGAGTATCGATTGCATTGATTCATCGGGAATGGAATGCAATCGATAAGATCGAATGAAAGTGTTGACCTAGATTGGCGGTCATAAAAGGCAAAGACGACCAGCATTTGATCGTAATACAATGACGCCGTTGAAATTAGCATTGATCGTACTGGGCGCCTGCGGCGGATGGATGGCCCTGACGTTGGCCGTCAAACTATGGACTTGGCACCAGGTGTTGAGTGCGGTTGGCCTATGGGACTGGATGGGATGAGCTGACAAGGAAGGAGACGAGAACAACGGCAGGCAGTCTTTAGATAGCAGTGAGACGATGTGGTCGGCGGTCCGGTGACAAATGTAACGTTTGTTCAATAAGAAGTCAAGTAAAATAAATGTAACGCCTGTTCAATAAGAAGTCAAGATTTTTTTTATTTTGTTTGATTTTGATTCTACATGGGGGCTCAACCGGGATTTGAAATATTGAAAGGTATAACGGAGTTTAATCGAAAAGAGGTGTAACGGGGTTTTATTGGAACATTGAAAAGTTACGGCGGATTTGTGGAAAGTGTCACGACGTTGGTTTTAACCGAAAAACAGTAAACGGAGGGTTACGAGTGTGCGTTACAACGCTACGAGGAAAAATTGTGCGTGCGGCAAGCTACGAGGAAACGAAGGTTACGAGAAAAATTGTGCGTTACGACAAGCTACGAGGAAAAATTGTGCGTGCGGCAAGATACGAGGTAGAACTGTGCGGCATCCCAGTTACGAAGTTACGGTGGGATACGAAAGATAGATGAGAAGAAGTGTTAAGTCTAGGGGGGTTAAGTGAATGGACGAGTTACAAGAACTCACGGTTAGACAGCTACAGGCATTCCTGAAAGGAAAGAACTTGTCATACCGTTACAACGTGAAGACAGATTTGTTGACTCGAATCAACAATACATTTGGAAGAGGAGTCATAACGAAGGAAGAAATCTTAGCAGCCTCAAGGGGTAGCGATAAGGAGACCAGCGACGAGGAGGAGAATATCGACGAAGAGGAGATCAGCGACACGGAAGAAACAAAACAAGAAGGAATTAACGGAGAAGGGGAACCAGGCGACAGGACAGGAATCAACATGACGAGTGAAAATAATTTCGCGTTCCGAGACGTCGAAGACTCATTGGAGCATTTTTCAGGAGAAGTGGGAAAAGGATTCGAAACCTGGATAAGAGATTTCGAGGAAATCGCGACGGTGTGCAGATGGAATGAGATACAGAAATTCCTATATACAAAGCGACTACTGAGAGGAGCAGCCAGGCTCGCAGTGGAGGCGAGGTCAGGTATATCTAGTTATGCAGCGCTAAAAACTATTTTGGAAACGGAGTTCAAAACTAAGCGGGCTAGTATCGAAGTCCATCGAGCCTTAGAAGCGCGCAAAAAGAAGAACACGGAGAGTTTGTTGGAGTACGTATACTCAATGCAACAGCTCGCGAACGAAGGAGCCGTCGAGGAAGTATCATTAGTCGAGTACATACGCAACGGAATTCCGGATTCAGTACAGAACAAGACCATATTATACGAAGCAACTAGCGTAGAGGAGCTAAAAAGGAAACTAGAATGCTACAGCCAAATGAAAAGATTTATACCAGTACAAATCACGAACAGGAGTAGCACGAGGCATCAACCGCCGGCGAGAGGAGCAGCTAGGAGTGCAGCAGCCCAAGGCAGACGGTGCCACAACTGCGGCTCTACAGCACACTTGGCGATAAACTGTCCAGACAGATCAAGAGGGACACGCTGTTTTAATTGCAACCAATTCGGACATATATCTCCAAACTGTCCGGTAAAAAATGAAGCACCATCAACATCGAGAGGAATAAGCCACGTGAACCGTATCGAGTCAGACGGAAGTCACTTACCAATACAGATTGAAGGCAGGTCGTATTTCGCGTTTATAGACAGCGGAAGTGACGTGTCCATCATGAACGAAACTGTGCAAAGGAGGATCAAAAAAGCACAACTCGAGACGTCTGGGGTTATGTTAAAAGGAATGGGAGGCAGACCGCTGAGGACTCTAGGAGCTTGCCTAACGGAGATTCACATTGGAGAAGACAGTCACTGGATCCGTTTTCACGTGGTGCCAGATCAGTGGGTGCCAGACGAAATTCTATTAGGAAAGGACTTTCTGATGAACGTGGAACTTGTCATGAGTAAAGGTAAGATAAAGAGCGTAAAAAACATAGGTCCAGTGGATCCTGAAGTGGAGAACAGCTACGCTTTGGAAGAAAATGATGTCTTTAAAATCGAGTGGAAGGACGACAAGGAGAGCGAAGAACCAGAGTTGCGAGTGGGCAACGAAGAATATCGGGAATTGGTCACAAATATCATAAAGTCATATTCACCAAAGAATGTTACAAAGTCGTGCGTCGAGATGGGAATTGTACTGAGGGACGAAGTCCCAGTATACAGAAGAGCAAGGAGATTGGCACCGATAGAAAGAAATGCAGTAAACCAACAAATACAGGAATGGCTAGAAGAGGGAATAATAGTACCAAGCAGATCGGAATACGCCAGCCCAATAGTGCTAGTGAAGAAAAAAGATGGATCCTATCGACTGTGCGTCGACTATAGAGAGCTGAATAAAAAAGTAGTAAAGGATAGGTTCCCGATGACGGTAATGGAAGAGGTATTCGAGCAGATGCACAACGCCAAGGTATTTATAACTCTAGATCTAAGAAACGGATTTTTCCATGTTGACGTCGCGGAAGAGAGCAGGAAGTATACTGCGTTCGTCACACCAGATGGGCAATATGAGTTTAAGAAGGTGCCGTTCGGACTGTGTAACTCGCCGGCAGCCTTCCAGAGATTTATTAATCAGATTTTTCGGGAGTTGGTACTGCAGGAATATTTGCTTATATACGTGGATGACATAATAATCTACGGAACTAGCGAGGATGAGGCTCTGGAGAAACTGAAAGTCGTGCTAAAGGTAGCCGAAGAGTACGGGCTAAAGATTAAGTGGGAGAAGTGCAGTTTCCTAGCTAAGTCGGTAGAGTTCCTCGGACACGTCGTAGGCGAGGGAGGCATAAAACCATCGCAGGAAAAGGTAAGGGCAGTGCAGAAATATCCGGAACCGAACAGCGTAAAGGCCATTCAAAGTTTCCTGGGGCTAACGGGGTTCTTCAGGAAATTCGTTAAAGACTACTCGACGATAGCGAAGCCGTTGTCGGATTTACTAAGAAAAGATAGTAAATTCGAATTTGGGGAGAAAGAAAAAATAGCGTTTAATGAATTAAAATCTTGTCTTTGCAGGGATCCAGTGTTGAAATTGTTCAACCCCCAGCTACATACGGAGTTACATACAGATGCGAGCATTGTAGGCTACGGAGGTGTAGTACTACAAAAACACGACGACGACCAGCTACATCCAACATTCTTTTTAAGTTTTAAGACAACACCACAAGAACAGAAGTACACGAGCTACGAGTTAGAGGTACTGGCCATTATGAGGTGTCTGAGCAAGTTACGAGTTTACTTGCTAGGGCTGGAGTTTACTATCGTAACCGACTGTAAGGCGTTTGAGGCAACAATGGCGAAGAGAGACCTATGTCCAAGAGTGGCCAGATGGGCCATTATGCTACAGGAGTACTCAATGAAAGTGATACACCGAGCGGGGAGGACAATGCAACACGTGGATGCCCTAAGCCGATATCCAGTAGTGATGAGAGTAGAAGAAGGTCTACTACACCGCATAAAGACGGCTCAAGGTAAGGACGAATATTGCCAATTAATTCTGAATGTTATAGCAGCCACGGGGAAATACAAAGATTTTGAAAGACGGAACGATATACTCTACAAGTTCGAAGAGGGAGCATACCTACTGGTGATTCCAAAGTCTATGCAGAAAGAGATAGTGAGAGGAATCCATGAGCAGGGTCATTTATCGGCGAAACGGGTGGAAGTAGTCTGTAAACGGGATTACTTCATCCCAAAGCTAGCAAACTGTGTGCAGAACGTGTTGTCGAACTGCGTGGCATGCATTTTGGCAGCAAGAAAAGGGGGAAAAATGGAGGGTTATTTGCATCCAATAGAAAAGAGCGATGTACCACTGCACACGTATCACGTCGATCATATGGGTCCGCTTCCATCTACCAATAAATTGTATAATTATGTTTTTGTTGTAGTAGATGCCTTTACGAAGTTCACTTGGATCTACCCAGTACGGAACACGAGATGCGAAGAAGTCATCAAGAAACTAGAACTGCAAGGTGAAGTATTTGGACAGCCAGTCCGCATCGTGTCGGACAGAGGAGCCGCCTTCACCGCAAACGCTTTTAAAGAATTTTGCGGAGCTAACCACATACAGCACGTGTTGACCACCACAGGCGTACCTAGAGGAAATGGTCAGGTGGAGAGGATGAACCGCACCATTATTGGTATGCTTACACGGATGTCAATCGAGGACCCCAGAAAATGGTATAAGCACACCGATCGAGTACAACGGGTGATAAACTCCACAGTGTCAAGAAGTACGAAGCACAGTCCATTCCGTCTGATGTTCGGAGTGGACATGAGACAGAGAGAAGACGAACAACTGAAGAAACTATTAGAAGAAGCGGCACTGGAAAATTTCGAGACGACGCGCGATGAGCTAAGAAGATCCGCTAGGGAAGAGATAGGGAAGGTCCAGCAGGAGAACCGTCGCACCTATGACCAGAGAAGAAAGACAGCCCGAGAATACAAGGTGGGCGACCTTGTGGCAATAATGAGGACACAGTTCGGCGTGGGCTTAAAATTGCATGCGAAGTACTTCGGGCCCTATGAGGTGGTAAGGGTAAAAAGAAACGACCGGTATGACGTCAGGAAGGTGGGACAGCACGAGGGACCGAACAATACGTCAACAGCAGCCGACTGCATGAAGCCGTGGGTCACCAATGACGACGGCGACGATGCGGAAGAAGACGAAGACGAAGAAGACTAAGAAGCTATTCGACCGCTCGACTGAGGACAGTCGAGAAGCTCCAGGATGGCCGAGTGTAGGTTGGTTGGTATCAATGTCGGTTGTTGTCAGTTATTTTAAGTTACTTTATATCAATGTCATTAATGGTCATTCATTTTAGTTTGTAGTCCAATATATGTTTATCAATGTCATTAATGGCCATTCATTTCAGTTTGTAGGTCAATATATGTTCACTCTGGGATCGCCGACCGCCGGCCGCGTTGTTTCTGTTTAGGTAACAATATCATCGTGATGAGACATCGGTCGCGCGTTTGTTTATGTTTACGGGTCAATGATATCACCATGATGAGATATCGGTCGCTTGTTCTCGCTTTCCTTTCGAGTCAACCGAAGAGTATCGATTGCATTGATTCATCGGGAATGGAATGCAATCGATAAGATCGAATGAAAGTGTTGACCTAGATTGGCGGTCATAAAAGGCAAAGACGACCAGCATTTGATCGTAATACAATGACGCCGTTGAAATTAGCATTGATCGTACTGGGCGCCTGCGGCGGATGGATGGCCCTGTAGTTGGCCGTCAAACTATGGACTTGGCACCAGGTGTTGAGTGCGGTTGGCCTATGGGACTGGATGGGATGAGCTGACAAGGAAGGAGACGAGAACAACGGCAGGCAGTCTTTAGATAGCAGTGAGACGATGTGGTCGGCGGTCCGGTGACAAATGTAACGTTTGTTCAATAAGAAGTCAAGTAAAATAAATGTAACGCCTGTTCAATAAGAAGTCAAGATTTTTTTTATTTTGTTTGATTTTGATTCTACATGGGGGCTCAACCGGGATTTGAAATATTGAGAGGTATAACGGAGTTTAATCGAAAAGAGGTGTAACGGGGTTTTATTGGAACATTGAAAAGTTACGGCGGATTTGTGGAAAGTGTCACGACGTTGGTTTTAACCGAAAAACAGTAAACGGAGGGTTACGAGTGTGCGTTACAACGCTACGAGGAAAAATTGTGCGTGCGGCAAGCTACGAGGAAACGAAGGTTACGAGAAAAATTGTGCGTTACGACAAGCTACGAGGAAAAATTGTGCGTGCGGCAAGATACGAGGTAGAACTGTGCGGCATCCCAGTTACGAAGTTACGGTGGGATACGAAAGATAGATGAGAAGAAGTGTTAAGTCTAGGGGGGTTAAGTGAATGGACGAGTTACAAGAACTCACGGTTAGACAGCTACAGGCATTCCTGAAAGGAAAGAACTTGTCATACCGTTACAACGTGAAGACAGATTTGTTGACTCGAATCAACAATACATTTGGAAGAGGAGTCATAACGAAGGAAGAAATCTTAGCAGCCTCAAGGGGTAGCGATAAGGAGACCAGCGACGAGGAGGAGAATATCGACGAAGAGGAGATCAGCGACACGGAAGAAACAAAACAAGAAGGAATTAACGGAGAAGGGGAACCAGGCGACAGGACAGGAATCAACATGACGAGTGAAAATAATTTCGCGTTCCGAGACGTCGAAGACTCATTGGAGCATTTTTCAGGAGAAGTGGGAAAAGGATTCGAAACCTGGATAAGAGATTTCGAGGAAATCGCGACGGTGTGCAGATGGAATGAGATACAGAAATTCCTATATACAAAGCGACTACTGAGAGGAGCAGCCAGGCTCGCAGTGGAGGCGAGGTCAGGTATATCTAGTTATGCAGCGCTAAAAACTATTTTGGAAACGGAGTTCAAAACTAAGCGGGCTAGTATCGAAGTCCATCGAGCCTTAGAAGCGCGCAAAAAGAAGAACACGGAGAGTTTGTTGGAGTACGTATACTCAATGCAACAGCTCGCGAACGAAGGAGCCGTCGAGGAAGTATCATTAGTCGAGTACATACGCAACGGAATTCCGGATTCAGTACAGAACAAGACCATATTATACGAAGCAACTAGCGTAGAGGAGCTAAAAAGGAAACTAGAATGCTACAGCCAAATGAAAAGATTTATACCAGTACAAATCACGAACAGGAGTAGCACGAGGCATCAACCGCCGGCGAGAGGAGCAGCTAGGAGTGCAGCAGCCCAAGGCAGACGGTGCCACAACTGCGGCTCTACAGCACACTTGGCGATAAACTGTCCAGACAGATCAAGAGGGACACGCTGTTTTAATTGCAACCAATTCGGACATATATCTCCAAACTGTCCGGTAAAAAATGAAGCACCATCAACATCGAGAGGAATAAGCCACGTGAACCGTATCGAGTCAGACGGAAGTCACTTACCAATACAGATTGAAGGCAGGTCGTATTTCGCGTTTATAGACAGCGGAAGTGACGTGTCCATCATGAACGAAACTGTGCAAAGGAGGATCAAAAAAGCACAACTCGAGACGTCTGGGGTTATGTTAAAAGGAATGGGAGGCAGACCGCTGAGGACTCTAGGAGCTTGCCTAACGGAGATTCACATTGGAGAAGACAGTCACTGGATCCGTTTTCACGTGGTGCCAGATCAGTGGGTGCCAGACGAAATTCTATTAGGAAAGGACTTTCTGATGAACGTGGAACTTGTCATGAGTAAAGGTAAGATAAAGAGCGTAAAAAACATAGGTCCAGTGGATCCTGAAGTGGAGAACAGCTACGCTTTGGAAGAAAATGATGTCTTTAAAATCGAGTGGAAGGACGACAAGGAGAGCGAAGAACCAGAGTTGCGAGTGGGCAACGAAGAATATCGGGAATTGGTCACAAATATCATAAAGTCATATTCACCAAAGAATGTTACAAAGTCGTGCGTCGAGATGGGAATTGTACTGAGGGACGAAGTCCCAGTATACAGAAGAGCAAGGAGATTGGCACCGATAGAAAGAAATGCAGTAAACCAACAAATACAGGAATGGCTAGAAGAGGGAATAATAGTACCAAGCAGATCGGAATACGCCAGCCCAATAGTGCTAGTGAAGAAAAAAGATGGATCCTATCGACTGTGCGTCGACTATAGAGAGCTGAATAAAAAAGTAGTAAAGGATAGGTTCCCGATGACGGTAATGGAAGAGGTATTCGAGCAGATGCACAACGCCAAGGTATTTATAACTCTAGATCTAAGAAACGGATTTTTCCATGTTGACGTCGCGGAAGAGAGCAGGAAGTATACTGCGTTCGTCACACCAGATGGGCAATATGAGTTTAAGAAGGTGCCGTTCGGACTGTGTAACTCGCCGGCAGCCTTCCAGAGATTTATTAATCAGATTTTTCGGGAGTTGGTACTGCAGGAATATTTGCTTATATACGTGGATGACATAATAATCTACGGAACTAGCGAGGATGAGGCTCTGGAGAAACTGAAAGTCGTGCTAAAGGTAGCCGAAGAGTACGGGCTAAAGATTAAGTGGGAGAAGTGCAGTTTCCTAGCTAAGTCGGTAGAGTTCCTCGGACACGTCGTAGGCGAGGGAGGCATAAAACCATCGCAGGAAAAGGTAAGGGCAGTGCAGAAATATCCGGAACCGAACAGCGTAAAGGCCATTCAAAGTTTCCTGGGGCTAACGGGGTTCTTCAGGAAATTCGTTAAAGACTACTCGACGATAGCGAAGCCGTTGTCGGATTTACTAAGAAAAGATAGTAAATTCGAATTTGGGGAGAAAGAAAAAATAGCGTTTAATGAATTAAAATCTTGTCTTTGCAGGGATCCAGTGTTGAAATTGTTCAACCCCCAGCTACATACGGAGTTACATACAGATGCGAGCATTGTAGGCTACGGAGGTGTAGTACTACAAAAACACGACGACGACCAGCTACATCCAACATTCTTTTTAAGTTTTAAGACAACACCACAAGAACAGAAGTACACGAGCTACGAGTTAGAGGTACTGGCCATTATGAGGTGTCTGAGCAAGTTACGAGTTTACTTGCTAGGGCTGGAGTTTACTATCGTAACCGACTGTAAGGCGTTTGAGGCAACAATGGCGAAGAGAGACCTATGTCCAAGAGTGGCCAGATGGGCCATTATGCTACAGGAGTACTCAATGAAAGTGATACACCGAGCGGGGAGGACAATGCAACACGTGGATGCCCTAAGCCGATATCCAGTAGTGATGAGAGTAGAAGAAGGTCTACTACACCGCATAAAGACGGCTCAAGGTAAGGACGAATATTGCCAATTAATTCTGAATGTTATAGCAGCCACGGGGAAATACAAAGATTTTGAAAGACGGAACGATATACTCTACAAGTTCGAAGAGGGAGCATACCTACTGGTGATTCCAAAGTCTATGCAGAAAGAGATAGTGAGAGGAATCCATGAGCAGGGTCATTTATCGGCGAAACGGGTGGAAGTAGTCTGTAAACGGGATTACTTCATCCCAAAGCTAGCAAACTGTGTGCAGAACGTGTTGTCGAACTGCGTGGCATGCATTTTGGCAGCAAGAAAAGGGGGAAAAATGGAGGGTTATTTGCATCCAATAGAAAAGAGCGATGTACCACTGCACACGTATCACGTCGATCATATGGGTCCGCTTCCATCTACCAATAAATTGTATAATTATGTTTTTGTTGTAGTAGATGCCTTTACGAAGTTCACTTGGATCTACCCAGTACGGAACACGAGATGCGAAGAAGTCATCAAGAAACTAGAACTGCAAGGTGAAGTATTTGGACAGCCAGTCCGCATCGTGTCGGACAGAGGAGCCGCCTTCACCGCAAACGCTTTTAAAGAATTTTGCGGAGCTAACCACATACAGCACGTGTTGACCACCACAGGCGTACCTAGAGGAAATGGTCAGGTGGAGAGGATGAACCGCACCATTATTGGTATGCTTACACGGATGTCAATCGAGGACCCCAGAAAATGGTATAAGCACACCGATCGAGTACAACGGGTGATAAACTCCACAGTGTCAAGAAGTACGAAGCACAGTCCATTCCGTCTGATGTTCGGAGTGGACATGAGACAGAGAGAAGACGAACAACTGAAGAAACTATTAGAAGAAGCGGCACTGGAAAATTTCGAGACGACGCGCGATGAGCTAAGAAGATCCGCTAGGGAAGAGATAGGGAAGGTCCAGCAGGAGAACCGTCGCACCTATGACCAGAGAAGAAAGACAGCCCGAGAATACAAGGTGGGCGACCTTGTGGCAATAATGAGGACACAGTTCGGCGTGGGCTTAAAATTGCATGCGAAGTACTTCGGGCCCTATGAGGTGGTAAGGGTAAAAAGAAACGACCGGTATGACGTCAGGAAGGTGGGACAGCACGAGGGACCGAACAATACGTCAACAGCAGCCGACTGCATGAAGCCGTGGGTCACCAATGACGACGGCGACGATGCGGAAGAAGACGAAGACGAAGAAGACTAAGAAGCTATTCGACCGCTCGACTGAGGACAGTCGAGAAGCTCCAGGATGGCCGAGTGTAGGTTGGTTGGTATCAATGTCGGTTGTTGTCAGTTATTTTAAGTTACTTTATATCAATGTCATTAATGGTCATTCATTTTAGTTTGTAGTCCAATATATGTTTATCAATGTCATTAATGGCCATTCATTTCAGTTTGTAGGTCAATATATGTTCACTCTGGGATCGCCGACCGCCGGCCGCGTTGTTTCTGTTTAGGTAACAATATCATCGTGATGAGACATCGGTCGCGCGTTTGTTTATGTTTACGGGTCAATGATATCACCATGATGAGATATCGGTCGCTTGTTCTCGCTTTCCTTTCGAGTCAACCGAAGAGTATCGATTGCATTGATTCATCGGGAATGGAATGCAATCGATAAGATCGAATGAAAGTGTTGACCTAGATTGGCGGTCATAAAAGGCAAAGACGACCAGCATTTGATCGTAATACAATGACGCCGTTGAAATTAGCATTGATCGTACTGGGCGCCTGCGGCGGATGGATGGCCCTGACGTTGGCCGTCAAACTATGGACTTGGCACCAGGTGTTGAGTGCGGTTGGCCTATGGGACTGGATGGGATGAGCTGACAAGGAAGGAGACGAGAACAACGGCAGGCAGTCTTTAGATAGCAGTGAGACGATGTGGTCGGCGGTCCGGTGACAAATGTAACGTTTGTTCAATAAGAAGTCAAGTAAAATAAATGTAACGCCTGTTCAATAAGAAGTCAAGATTTTTTTTATTTTGTTTGATTTTGATTCTACATATATATAATTTTTAACAGTTACTTTACGACCATATCTTGTTGTTGTAGGTATTGGAATTGAAACTGGGGCAAACTGTTCTGGATGAACTATGATGAATGCGGGCTTCAGTCTATCTAACGAGATGTCCTTAGCTTTCCCATTAACGTTGACTCTGTAGTATTTGTCGTTTTTGGTCACCACTTCACCCAAATGGACCATCGTAGGGTGCTTGCAGGGGACGTTTGACCTTGTCGCATTGTACGAAGACATGTGTGCAGCTCTTTAAATCCGGATGAACGAAGACTTTTGATTTGTCGTTGTGTGTCACAGGGATGGGACTTAACTTTGACATCGACCTCTTCAATTGCTTCAAAAACTCTGATTCCGTGGGAATGATTTCTGCTGGGAAAAAGAACTCGCCGGCTGGAGTGAAATTGGTTCCTCTTTTTACTGTTGATCGAAGGCCCAAAAGGATGAGTGGAAGGAAATCGCACCAGTTCTCGTTTGAATAGTATTTTATCGCTGTCTTAAGCGTTCTGTATCAGCGTTTAATCATCCCGTTGGCCTGAGGGTGAAAAGCAGTTGTCTTAAGGTGTGTAATTCCTAGATATTTAGTAAGCCCCGCGAAAATGTTGGACACAAACTGCCGTCCTTGGTCACTTGAAATCCTTCCCGGCACTTCAAAACGAGAGATCCAGTTGGTGATGCATTCACGTGCGACGGTTTCTGCTGTAATGTCGGGCAAGGGAACGGCTTCAGGCCAACGAGAAAAACGATCTACTATAGTTAGGCAGTATCTGTTGCCTCGCGAAGGTGGCAGCGGTTCGATAAGATCGATGTTGACGTGCTCGAAACGTTGCGCTGGATCCTCATAGAGTCCGTACTCTGTTTTGCTATGGCGATGCACTTTAGATTTTTGGCAGGGTAAACAGTGTTTGACGAATTTGGCTATGGTCTCTGACATCCGCGGCCAAACAAATCTAGCTTTAATTATCTTTGTTGTCTATTTTGCACTCGGATGCGAAATTGAGTGAAGTTGGTCGATAACTCTAGCTCTAAACGATGCTGGGACGAATGGGCGAATGATTTCTTGCGATGTGTCGCAATATAAAGATGTTTCGTAGTCTGAAAGAGGAAACAGTTTAATATTTAGAGCAGGTTGTTTGTTACCTGGCTCCAGATATTCTTTCAGATCTCCATCATCCAGTTGTTCTCTTGCCATTTCCGCGAAGTCTATTTCCGTTGAGGAAATTTGATCTATTCTAGATAACCAGTCTGCAACGTTATTGTCCTGTCCGGCGATGTGACGTATATTAGTACAGAACTGCCCTATGAAGTCAAGTTGTCGTTGTTGTCGAGGGGATGCCTTGTCGAGGTTTTGTTGAAAAGCAAATGTTATGGGTTTATGATCAGTTAAAATCACAAAACGTCTGCCGTCGAAGAGATGCTTGAAAAATTTTATTGATTGGTAGATTGCAGTCAACTCACGATCATACATGCTGTAGTTTAACTGTGGTTTTGTCAGTTTCTTTGAGTAAAAACCGAGTGGCTGCAAATCGTTGTTCACCATTTGATGTAACACCGCATCTACTGAAAAAATCCGAAGCGTCTGTGGAAAGAATTAGGTTAGCGTTCGATGCCGGGTGGTGCAACAGCATTGCATTCACTAAATCCTGTTTGCAACACTCAAATGCATTTGTAGAAGTATTGTCCAATTTAAGCGGTGTGGTATCGTTTTTCTTGTTGCCGATGATAAGTTTTTGCAGCAGCATTTGGTTATTTACAGCATGAGGTATGAATGTTTTGTAAAAGTTTATTATTCCCAAAAACTTCTTAAAGTCCTTCGCAGGCTTCTTAAAATTTTTGATCACTTCAACTTTACTATCCGTAGGTCGTATACCTTTATCGTTCACCAAATGTCCCAAAAAGTTAACTTCCTTCTGGCCGAAGATGCATTTGGCGACGTTAATCGCCAAGAGGCTATGCAAATATCGTCCAGGTATGCAAAGCAGCAGCCCTTTTCGTTTTGTAATACCATGTTAATATGTCTTTGGAAAGTTTTTGACACATTTCTGAGTCCGAAGGTCATAAATTTGAATTCGAACAACCCGAAGGGCGTGGTAATTGCAGACTTCGGAATGTCGGAATCTTCTATTCGAATCTGATGATATGCTCGACGTAGATCAATCGTTGAAAAAATGTTCTTTCCATGAAGTATATTGCAGAAATCACGAAGAAAAGGTATGGGGTAGCGATCATGTAGAGGTCGTGCATTGAGTGCTCTGTAGATCAATCGTTGAAAAAATTTTCTTTCCATAAAGTATGTGGCTGAAATCACGAACAAAAGGTATGGGGTAGCGATCAGGTAGAGTTCGTGCATTGAGTGCTCTGTAATCACCACAGCAACGCCACTCCCCGTTGGACTTTCTCACCATATGCAGTGGGCTCGCCCAAGAGCTCTTGGATGGCTGGCAAACACTGTTTTCCATTAGATCGCGGAATTCGGATCGGGCGGCCTCGAGTTTGTCGGGAGGTAGTCTGCAGGGACGAGTGAAGATCGGCGGACCGTGGGTTACTATGCTGAGTTACCTCTATGGCTGTCGGTCTCTTCAATGCATTAAAGTTCGTAATGTCTTTAAATTCGCCTAGAATAGAGGCGAACGTATCATTTAACTTAAATGTATGAATTTGAACTCTACCTGATCTAGACGGATCCCCCGATGTCTCCAAGCGTATGTTACCGTCAATAAGCTTGCCTCTGCGTACATCAATTAATAAGTTGAAGTGTGTAAGGAAATTAACTAACTTGCGCAACAATAAAATCCCACGTGAATGATCTGCGTAATCCAAGGTCCAGCGTGAGTTGCTGGCTACCAAACGTTTTGTATTCGCTTCCGTTGGCTGCATAAAGTTTAGTAGAAAGAGGAGACATAAATGTGACAGATCGTTGTGGTGCAATCACGGTCACATCGGCGCCGGAATCTATCAGGAACTTTTTGGTCGATTTTTTATCATATATGAACGGACGTGCGATTTGGAAGCCACTACTGTCCGATTCGTCTGGTAATGGAGACAGCTGGCTTAGTGGTTGTTTAGCTTTGGAAACGAGAGATGGAGAACGGCACTTACGAGATTCTGCTCCAAATTTCCTAAGGTACCAACAATCAGATCCGTTACTGGGTTCCGGTGTTCGGTCAGGCTTGCGGTTTTGAGACGGAGTTCCGGCTTTGAGTTCGATGGAAAGAGCGGCGATCTTTTCGAAGAAGTTGTTGTAGTTGACGATCAATCCGATGTTCCATTGAAGTGGTCGGAGTAAACGGTGTACTAATTGGTGCCAAGTGTCCGTGGTAATGACCGCTTACTTCTAAAATTTTGTCTGCAAGAACCGCCTTTTCCTTCAGCTCGGTCGTAGAAGCTTGTAAAATTGCTTGGGCGTGGGTTGGCAAGCGATTAAACCAAAGATTGTGTAAGAACTCATCGGTCAAATGACCTCCTGCCAAGTGCTTTATTTCTTGAAGCAACTGCGACGGTTTTTTGTCGCCTAGTTCTATGTCAGAAAGCAGCCGTCTAATATTTTGTTGTTCAGAAGCACCAAATCTTTCCAGGAGCACTCTCTTGAAATTATTGTATTTTCCGGAGTCTGAAGGATTAAGAATGGCATCTGCGACTTGCGTTAATATTCTGGTTTCTACTGCCGCAACCACTGTATTGAATCGTGAAGTGTCCGAGTTAACTCCAGAGTTTGCAAATTGTGCCTCCACTTGGGCGAACCAAATTTTCGGATTTTCTTCCCAAAAAGGTGGCACTTTTACAGAAACTCGATTCACGTTGATGGTTCTGGTTCGCTTAATTCCTCAGTTTTATTTACGGGTGCACTACCAGGAGCGTCGTCATCTAACGGCATTGTGTAATTCAGACCCACAGTAGGTACTCGTTTGTGAGATGTGTTTAAAAAAAATTTTTTTTTTTTTATTTTTTTTTTCATTTAAAATCTTTTGAAACAATTTAAACAAATGTGTGATGTCCTTCCTAGGAGAACTGTACATACAAGACTTTTTTTTATTTTTTTCCGTTAAAATATTAAAAAACACAAAAAAAAAATAGCAAAGTTTTACCCTAGTCGAAATTTTTTTTTGTATTTGGGTCTGAAAGGGATAAAAGCGTGTCTAATAATTTTCGGCAACACGTGATGTAGCTTCGGCAAAAAGTCTATCGTTACTGTTGATGGAAAAAGCGGTAAACTATGGCGTAGAAAAATTATCGTGGAAAAAACGTCGGGGTCACCAATGTAGTACTCGTAAAATTTAACTACTTTCTATAAAGTAACAATAATATTTAATATAAATAAATTCAAAGAATAAAGAAAGCGAAAGGAATTTGATGTGCGCACGGCGACAGTCGGAAGCGAACTTTCATTTTTCCAAATAACGCTGGCTGTAGTTGTTGTCGATGACAGTTCGTCTTCTTTTAGTGAGAGAGGCAGGAGTTGCCAATGGTCGATTGCGATTTGATGCTACGTTAAGTACCGCCACATCTACAATGTTGTAATCGTCCGACATATTTTCTTTATTTTTTTTAATTTATTATTCACGCGCTACGTTACATTATTTATTTTAAATCAAATATCACATAATTTGCGAAATTCTTAAATTTACTTTTCGTTCACTTGGGTTTGACGTTTAATGGAGTTAAAAACAACTTAAACATACATTCTGTCGTGTTCAATGTTAGACTCGAGTTTTTCGTTTAGACATGGGTTTAAATTGTATATGAATTACATAAGCTCCGGTTTAGATCTATTAATATGCCCCATTGAATATGCATATGCACTAAAACTAAATCCAAAAAATAATAATAATTCAGAGCATTAAAAAATAATATTATCCCTTCAATTAAGTGTGGAAAATGATTTTAAGTTGGGAGTTGTGAATTCTTTTCGGCCGGCTGCTGAATTTACTGAATATTGCAAAAGGTGTGTTTTTTTTTCAACAACTCAACGATCGGAAGTCGTTTTTGTGGAAACAGGATCTTGCAAAGTGTGAAGCAAAGATAATGGAATACAGAGATATATAACTTTCCAGTGGAAAGGCCGCTGCCTACAAGCTCAGTTCTTTTCTAGTGTATCTTTGGCAACAAACCATAACCGCCTAAGGTCGACTTCAGACGATTTTGATGCCATTAGATTCAGCGAAGTCAAATCCATTTTGTAAATTTTCTTTAGCTTTATGTCTTTAAAAATGTGGCCACAATTTCAAAAAAACATAATAGGTTAAGTCACTAGAGTCCATAAAGTCACATGTAATTTCACGCGTTTGTCAGAAACTTTAAACTGTTCTCCTGAAAAATGAGTAAAACAGACTTTAGCGGTTTTTCCTTGTGACCACAGATATGTGAGTTCATGAATTGGATTTTAATGCAAGAATTCGATATTTTTTTAAATGTGTATTTCACTATTTTTTCCAAACCTCCACAAAAACCGAACAAGTTCAATATGAAACACAAAGCAATTAAACACCACGATGCCCATAAAAGCAAGACGATTAGTGGGCGGCCATTAGCATCATGCTTTTTTGTAGCTCACACATATTCACAGACGGGGCATGAAATTACAAAAACAACAATGTAAACAAATGGGTTTTGGGGGGTAGACGTACAAAAGATATCCATCTCTTTTATTCATTCATCTCTGGTGTGGAGTCTGCAATAGCTTCCAGACTAAAGTCGATTTTAAGCTTTAATTGAACCTTTAAGATGAAGATTAACATTCCTCGATATCAATTTATCCGCTGGTTTTAGTAGAGCTACTTTGCTTTGTTAGTAATCACTTTTTTATAACTGTCGATTGTCTGTTGTCTGCTTTTAAGCTTGATGTTATTCTTGTTGGTAAGCATTAAGATTTCTTATATACTATTTTTTTCATATCTGGTACAAAACACATTTTAATAATTCAGTAAACCTAATATTAAACTACACTTTTTTTGTTTTGTTTTAGATGAGAGCTGTTACATGGAGACTTCTGTCGAAGTATCTTCCACCAAATAGAGAACGTAGAGATTATGTATTGCAAAGTAAACGGCAAATTTACTGTGAACTCCGAAGAAAGTACTTTATGATAGACAGTAAAGATGAAAATCAAAAAGATACATACCGACAGGTAAATTCTAATTTGATACCTTTGGATATTTTAAAATATTGCCTCTTTTAAATTTTCGTTATTATTTATTGTAAATTTATAATAAACGAGCCTCATAATATTAATTTTTCACTTAGACCCTTAAGTTGACAATAATATTGAAAATGTATCCATTCTGACAACTATTATAAGTATTAATGAAGAAATAGACACTTTTCATAAAGGTACCGTATATTGCGTAAGCAAAAAATACAGAAAAAGGTACAAAACATTACACACACAATATTTATTTGATGGCTTATGTGTGTGTACCATTTTGCGAGTATTAGAATTCATTTCGGTTTCTGGTAGATAGGTAGATAGTGTTGACTGGTGTAGATTTAAAAAGGGAAGTCGGTAGGAATAGGGTTATATGGACGCCACGCCTCTGCAAAACATTTTGGACTGCGATATTATACTTGTAACCTCAAAACTCAAATTGAGGTTACAACAACTATAATAAATAAGCAGTTATCTGCGAACTGCCTATAAAAGACTGTCAGTTTTCGTGCCTCTCCCCGATTTCACAATTAAATTTTTACTGTATTTTGATAAATTTTTTAATTTATTGTCATTGAGCGTAGGTACTCTCTAGATAATAAATGATATATTTTTAAACTGAGTAGTTTACTCAGTTTAGCCTGCTATAAAATAATAAAAATTAAAAATAAAAATAATCTCTAAAAATTATCAAATTGACAATAGCATAAAGCAAAATTGTAAAGCTTTATACTGAAGAGTATTAATCTTATAAAAAAAAAAAATAGCTGACCGGGCGAACTTCGTACCGCCTAAAATTTATTAAATTATAAACATCCCTTTGGAGAGTTGAACCTCTCTATTGAACGATTGGAACTTCCTTGGAATTAAATTAAGTTCAAAGCATAGAAACGACTTCATAGATTTCCAGATGTCAGCTTCTTGATTATCTTTTTTCCGCGTACCACGCCCCATTGTCCAATTGGACCGAATTGTAAATCTAAACCACCCGGGGCGCAACCCAAACGCATACAAAAAAATGTATGCAAATCAATCCAGCCGTTTAGGAGGAGTTCAGTCACAACACACGTACAGTGAATTATATATAGAAGATTAATATTATTTAATTTTTAAATATATTAATTCACTTTCTAATGGCACGTGTTTTTTTGGGAGGAAAAAATTGATTTTGTGTTCGTCGTTTTGACGATCGTTAGCTTTCTAGGGTATAATAAGTATTATTTATTATGGGAAGAAACTTATATCATTTAAAAGGTACTGTGCATAGATGTGCATAAACAAAAAATCCTGGGTATGTGTCGCCATTAAGGCTGGTAAAATTACTTAAACTAGCTCTGCTTGTGGTCGAAAATCGACCCTACCTTTTTTACTTGACATTAAAAAACGTATCACAAAAAAGCGACATCTAGATATCGAACAAATACGTCCATTTGAAAATAAGTTTTACTCTTGATTTACCATTTTAATACATCACTGTTAGGAAATTTAGAGCAATTGCTTTCATTTAACTAATAAGAATTTTGTGTGGGAAATTGCCAACTTAATTTTACCAGTCTTAATTGCTACTTTTATTCACAATTTTCTATTTGTGCACATCTATGCCACAGTACTTTTTACATAATATTAGTTTCATTCTACTCATTTCATAATCTAAAAATGTAAGTTTCATTCTACTCATTTAATAATCTACTTTCACTTTGCATTTTTTCTTGAATAAAAAACGTGAAATACAGTTCGATAGACATTAGTTTGTAGTTGTTTGTTGTTATTGTTTTTTCGTTTGTAGTTTAACCGTTAGAAAGTTAGAAGAATTGGAAAAAAAGCCAGTTAGCCAGTTACATTCGAAATCGTTTGTAGTTGTTTGTAGTGAATTTCTTTTTTCCCAAATATGTCTTATTTCGGAGATATAAGGACATTTGTGTTTGCATCTATAACTCCGAATTTCCGATAGACAGAAATTATTTGACTGGTGCATAAAGCATATCCTAACTTTAATAACTGCATTTAAAATTTCTGAATTCACTCAAGCGTTACTTAATATACAAATCCCAAGTTTGAACGAAATCCCGGCAGCCGTTTAGGCTGTAGGCCTCGGGACATACATCCAGACAGACAGGCGGACAGAATTTCGCGACCTACTTTTTTGAGTTCCTCTATCATCGTAATGTCAGAATTGATTAACATCTCTAGTTCGAAATTTTGTACAAATAAAGGATTTTTCATCAGAGATGCTAAAAAAGTAGAGCGACAGGGACAGCAAACGACGCCGAATTTCTTGCCGCTCTTTTGACATTTCTCTTCAGTAAGGTTTGCCATTTCATGATGGAAAGATACACGGGCCAACGAGTCGAAATTATTAAAATTTACTACCGAAATTCGGAGTCAGTGGCCTCAACGTTAAGAGCGCTACGGCAATTTATGGTCGTCATAATCGTCCTAGCAGATCAACAATTGAGCGTCTAGTGGAAAAATTTGAATCGACAGGCACAGTACAAAATGTTCCCGTGCCAGTGAGACAAAGCAGTGCCCTTAGTGTCGAGAATATTGCTGCCGCTGAGGCTTCAGTTGAAGAAAGCCCAAATGTGTCTCTCACACGTCGTTCTCAAGCGTTGGGCATCTCTGTGACGTCGTTATGGCGAATTTTGCGAAAAGTCTTGCCCTACATCCTTACAAGATTAAATTGACGCAAGAACTGAAGCCGCTTGACCACCAGAAGTGTCGTATGTTCGTGAATTGGGCTGAGCAACAACTTAAAAATGATTCGGATTTTCATCGAAAAATCATCTTCAGCGATGAGGCTCATTACTGTCTGAATGGCTTCGTCAATGAACAAAATATGCGGTATTGGTCATTGCATCCCGAAAAAATTACGGTTTGGTGTGGTTTATGGGCCGGCGGCGTCATTGGGCCTTACTTCTTCCGTGATGATCAAGACGAATGGGAATCGCTACCGTTCAATGATAACCGAATATTTTTGGCCCCAATTGGATGATATGGACTTGGTGGAGATTTGGTTCCAACAAGACGGCGCCACAAGCTACACAGCGAATGTCACAATCAATTTATTGGAAACCAAGTTTGGAGAACGTGTTATCTCACGAAATGGTCCAGTCGCTTGGCCACCTCGGTCGTGCGATTTGACGCCGTTAGACTATTTCCTGTGGGGCTACGTCAAGTCTATGGTCGATGCCAACAAGCCAGCGACGATTGATGAACTTCGTACGAATATCGAACGTGAAATTGCAGGAGTATCGGCCGATTTATGCTTAAAAACCGTCAAAAATTGGGTTCAGCGTCTGGACTTCTGCAAGCAAATAATGGCATCGAACGTACTTTCACAGGAATAAAGAATTTCATTGATATCCAAAACCGTTTTTGTTTTATTTAAAAAAACTTTTGTAGCGCTCTTATTGAAAAACCCTTTACAATATCTTTCTCGTACTACGTAATCGAGAAAGTTTAAAAGTTATTAATTTTTTACTTATTTACAGAAAACTTCTTTAAAATTTTGTTTTCCTACTTTTCATCAGGGCAAAATCTCTTATTATTCTTTCAGTATCGATGGTCTCTATGATTTCCTGCTCTATGTGGACCTTTAATAATTTTTAATAAGCTTCAATTTTGAGAAACTTCTCTCACGCACAAAAATTCTAGCAAGAGAAGAGAAAGAGAGTATTTTCGAATGCAGATGTTGTGTAATATGTTATAATTTGTGTGTGCTGTGCAGGATTGCCATTTCTGATAAATGTAGTTGCATACTAGGGAGCAGCAGGATTTTGTTGTTGAGCAACACAAGGAACATTTCTAGAATAGAGCCAAAGTTGTAGGGGACGACATTACATTGGATCTGTACATAGAAAGCAAGAAACAGTTTAAATACTTGATCAGGCAATCCAAAAGAAAAGCTTGGAAGCTTTTCTGCGAGGCGATCGCAGATACAAGCGAAACTCCGCAAAATGCAAGGGTTGATAACAACATCATAACTGGAAAGAAACTGCGTTGGGCGATTAAGTCCTTCGATCCGTTCAAGGCACCTGGCCCTGACAGCATTCTGCCGGCTATCCTTCAAAGGGGGCCAGGTACAGTTATAAATATGATCAGAAACATTTTTATACACTGCCTGCGATTAGACTATGTACCTAGGGCGTGGAGAGAAGTACGAGTGGTCTTTATACCTAAAGCGGGTAAACCAAGTCATACTTCGGCGAAGGACTTTAGACCTATTAGTCTGTCATCATTTCTCCTCAAGACACTTGAAAGGCTTATTGACATTCATATAAGACGCAAGTGTTGCAGCGGAACTCTATGTAATGCTCAGCATGCATATTTAAAAGGTAAATCAGTAGAGACGGCTCTAAACGAAGTAGTAGACAAAATAGAGAGCAGCCTTCACCAGAAAGAATTTGCACTAGCTGCCTTTTTAGACAATGAGGGAGCCTTTAATAATGTCAGGAGAGATGCAATCAAAAATGCTTTGGTAAGGATCAATATCGAACAGCGCATTACCGATTGGCTATGCGAAATGCTCTCGACTAGAAATATCGATTCCACTCTCGGAAATAGTTCAATAAGGAAATCTGTCACTAGAGGCACCCCCAAGGGTGCTGGTAATAGATGTAAAACTCAAAGAACTAAAAAATGCAGGATTTAGCGCCACTGCCTATGCGGATGACGTAGTTATTATTATTCAAGGAAAATTCCTTAATACTATAAGTGAACTTATGGAAACAGCCCTTAACAGGCTCAGAATATGGGACGTAGGGTGTGGACTACGTGTCAACCCGCATAAAACCGAGCTCGTACTATTTAGTACAAAATACAAGATACCGACCTTCAAGCCTCCCAGTCTTGCTGGAGTGGAGCTATCCCTCTCGGAGATCTCAAAATATCTTGGTACGGTATTAGACAGGAAACTAAATTGCAAACTTAACGTTCTGGAAAGAGTCCAAAAGGCTTATAACGCTCTCTTTATTTGTAAGAGAACAGCAGGAAAAATGGGGCATTAGGCCGTCAATGTTGTATTGGCTATACATAATGGTAGTAAGGCCCATAGTTACTTATGGGGCTCTTGTCTGGTGGAAAGCCACGAACAAGAAGTATGTACGGGATATGTTGACCAGGGTACAAAGAACAGCCTGCATTGCCGTTACGGGTGCTTTACGTACACACAAGATGGTAACAGTTAGAAGGACACAGGGTCTCAAAGGCACTCTGGCCCGGGACAATAATTAAATTCTGTACGGAAATTGAATGCTTGGGCGATTTGGTTTAGGTCTTTAACCGTAATGGTTTCCTGGGGATGGCGATGGGCCCGTATTGGTGCCTGGTCTTTTGTGACGTAATCACAACCCCATTCAACCTAACCTAACGCATGGAATGTAAACTTTGAAAATAAATTCGTTAGACTGAAAAAAGAATCCGTTTTGTATATTTTTATATTTCAAAATTATAAACGCCCTTAATTGCCGCCCCTAGTAAAGTGCCGCCCGGGGCCTGTGCACCCTGCCCGCCCCCCCTCGCTACGCCACTGAACATTTGAAAAAAAGAATTTGCAACCCCTTAAATCCGTGTTATCTCCGAAACCGTAGCAAGCAGAGTAATACAATTTTCTATTGTCAATCGCTTTAAAATGGGAAAAATGGGCACATTTTTAAGCGACTCGATGTTTCCATTGCTAAAAGGCTATGAAGTGTGAAATATGTTTTTTTTCCAATGAAACTACCCTTCTCTTTTCAACTAAATCATCAAAACTCATTTTCCATTAACGGGTAACGTCTTATCGAATGGCTTAAAAATTAGCAAAATGAGATCATTTTTAAGCGATTGGGTCCATTTAAGGCTTCCCTTAAATTGCGAATAAAACGTTGTGTATAATGCGGACTCTCTAGAGAGTTAAAAAATGGTGCATAGAACAGAAATGTTGAATTTCATCGTTTGTAGTTCAACAGTTTTTGAGTTATTTGACAACTTAAGCTGGGATCTAAATTTTGCTTAATTTTCGAATAAATCATAAACCGTTAGGCCGATTGACACAATTTGAATTTTATTAGATTATTGAATTGGAACATTATCGAAAGTAGAAAATGTTATCACTCTGCTTGCTATGGTTTTGGAGATAACACGGATTTAAGGGATTGCAAAAAAAATTAAGTTTCAATTTCACTTTAATCTTCTTCTTCTTCTTCTATATAAAAAGAGAGTGACGTTAGTAACTACGTTTATAACTCAAGAACGCCTGGACCGATTTCGATGATTCGCATCAATTCGGACTGGTCTCCGGCCAAACAAGAAGAATACCCAAGAAAATTCCAAAAAAATCCCGGGAAAAAAAATTATGAAAAAAATACATTTTCCCCTACATTTTGTATGGAGCGATTTTACGACGCCATTTTTATGATAGATGACGTTTACCTTACATTGTGACAATTTTTTGCGACAATTATTTTTGCACCAAATTTGTGTGACAATTGTGCGCTTGAGCTTGCTTTGTGAATAAAATTTGTGTAAGGTAAGGTGATAGGTAATAGTCATTTTTGTAATAGTCAAATACGTAAAGTGATCACAAAATATCTGTACAAATTTGGCATCACTTTGTTATTTCAAAGCATAGTTTTGTTGTCAGTTGTTAATTCAAGGTAGGCTTCATATAATCTTATGTGGTATTCGATTGGGCGCTCTCAGAGCACTTTTTTGGTCTTAGAGCAATTTTTATGTTCGTTTGGTACAAAAAAAAACAATCTTTTTTAGATTTCAGAGCGCTTTTGCGAATCTGGATTTATTCTTAGATTTGCTTCAGATTTACCAATACAAGTACGTTTGAGTTTGTGCACGCTTTCGTGAAATTTTTCAACTGCAAAGAAACGCATTGCATCGGGTGGATCTATTTTTGTGAAATATTTATGTACAAATGTTTAGAAATCAATCTGGGCGAGCATCTTGAATGTTTTCATATAAAATTGAGCCAGTGAATGGAAAGCGCTTAGAAAAGTGTCGAAGGCTACACATATTCCAATCAAACAAATATCAACACAAAGAGCAAGTGACGTTTTTATGTTCGATTAGACACACGGGAAATCTGAAATCTGAGAGAGAATCTTAAGAAGCCCAATCGAATACCACATTAATATTATAAATGCGAAAGTCAGAATGTTTCCTTTTCACTGCCGCAAACCAATTTTTATAAATTTTGGTAGCTATAGGGATAGATGGGACCTCTGATAATGACATAGGCTACCTTCAAAACGTGAGGGGGATGAAGTTCCTCAAGTTACGGATAGTAAAATTCATCATGGGTATCTATAGTTTTGGTAAGAAATAAATACATTTGCTGCGTATTTTACCAATTTAATTTTAATTTGTAGGGCTGATTGGTTGGATTGAAAGATAGGATAGTTTTGGACCCGATAAGTGGCGGTGTTGTTGATATGAATATTTTGATTGAGTTACTCGATGTACCAATTCTACGCAGACGAAGTTGCGGGTACCAGCTAGTTTCATATAAATCATAAACCGTTAGGCTAATGGATACAATTTGTGTTTTATTAGATTGATTAGGTGAAAAACTATTGAAAATAGAAAATTTCATCACTTAGCTTTGTACCGTTTCGGAGATAACGAAGGTTTTGGGTCGACTGCTTAAATTGCATATAAATTCTTTTTGGTTGGAACAATTTTGCTATTTTCGGTTTTATTAGATAGAGCATACATGCTTTCTAACAACTAACTAGTTTTTTTCGTTTGCAGTTGTCCAGCATTTGAAATAGGTGTATTAGAACGAACGAAAATAATGAAGGGAACCAGTAAAAATTTTATTGACAACGCAGCTTTATAGAAACCAATGAAAGTATGACACCCGAAAGTGGGTGATGTATGAATAGGGTAGACACTGATTGGCGTCAACTTGGCGATGCCCAGGCGTTGCAACTGGTTCATACACATCAATTGTGCTTATTTTACCTCCTCGTGGTAGCCACCGGATACTGGTCTTGTCCTTCCGGGCATGACTTGCTAAACTTATAAGCGCGAGTGTTGAACACGAAGAAAATAGCAACACTATAATGCTCTGTCGGAATGACTGGCTGAACGAGTCTCAGAGGTCTTACATGAGCCCCTCAGAAAGAGGACATACAGCGAATGAATCCACGAGATTGGATCAACAGTCAAGATGGCAGCTACCTTACATGAGCTACTCTGACATATTTGGAGAAAAGGTCAGTGTTGTCGACAACGACATCTTACGACAACTAAAACAATCAAAAACATAAAACGACATCGTGGCTGGAGGCTGTCACAGGGAGAAGAAGAAGAAAAGGAAAAAGCTGGGAAAAAGCCACGAAATTTTTGAGTGCTACAAAATAAAATTAATTGAATTAAAGAACTTTTCCTTTTATTTAATAAAAAATAAGTACACTACTAAAAACGTGAACATTTCTTTCACCCTTGTCACATATTTGTGACATTTCTCAAAAATTTCTCGTGAATAAAAAAAAAAATATATATATTTCTTCGCTTTGAATAAACCTGGTGCGCATATAATATTATATGTCGACAAGATGGCTACGAATCCAAAAGAAACACCTAAAACCACAGGGAGAAGAAAGGGAAGAAAAATGGAAATGAACAAGAACGCAACTTCTACATGCGCTATGTGTGAAGCAATGGATACTCTGGATATGGTGCAATACGATGCGTGCGACTTATGGTTTCATTTTGCATGTGTGGCAGTCGACGAAAGCATAGAAAATCGAGAATGGATGTGTGACGACTGCACCAAAGCTCCAGCATTAGAAAACAAATCAGTGAGTACGAAGTCAACATCACAACATTCAGTAGCTGGAACGACTCGTTCGAAACGTTTTCGCCAAAAGGAACTTCAACTTCGTCTCTTAGAAGAGGAGCGAACATTAGCAGAGCAGCGAGAGAAGGAGGCACAGGTACGGCAACAGGCAAGAGACGCAAAATATCTAAAGCAACGTTTTGAATTGCTGATGAATAATGATTCAGAGGAGGAGGAACAGGATGATAAAGAAGAATCCGTCAGTACAATACGGAAGCATAGCTTAAATAATTGGCTTCAGGCACAGTCTAAAGAGGCGGGCAAGCGACATGACAGTAAGGCAATTGATTTGCCAAGCAATAGTCAAACTGCAACCCGTCCATACAAAGACAACGCCACTATGTTCGTGCAACAGACGCAACTTCAACCTGTATTAAACATTTTACCATTGGCTTCAGCACATGTATCCGCTTCAAACTACTACCCTGAAACAAAAGCTCCTCCCATCGCTCCTGTTACAAAAGATCTTGATCATAATGCCAACCTAAACCAACAATCAACATCCTGTGCAGCAATAACCGATGAGAATAAGCCCAACAATACCTGGCAGGACGATTTGCAGTCTCGAAGTTTGACGTCAGTTCACTTTGCAGCAAGACAAGCATTCTCGAAAGAGCTACCAACATTCAGCGGACGACCAGAGGATTGGCCTATCTTTATTAGCAGTTTTGAAGGCACAACATCAGCCTGCGGATTTTCAAAAGTTGAAAATCTCATTCGTTTACAACGGTGTCTGAGAGGTCGAGCATTGGAAGACGTTCGTAGTAGACTTCTGCTCCCAGGAAATGTACCAGGAATTATAGAGATACTGAAGATGAGGTATGGACGTCCCGAGTTAATAATAAAAACACTGTTGCAGAAAGTTAAGGACGAGCCCAATCCAAAATCTGACAAACTGGAATCTATTGTCTCATTTGCGTTAGCTGTTGAAAATTTGTGTTCGACTATGGAGGTATGCTTCTCACTTAAATAATCCCATTCTATTACAGGAGCTAATTGAAAAGCTGCTGCCTCAAATAAAGCTGAATTGGGCAACACACTCATACTCCTGTGTGGATGCAGATGCTAACCTGTCTACCTTCAGCAACTGGCTGATGCAGTTAGCCAATACTGTTAGTAGTGTCACCTACACCGTTCCACAGATGTACACCAAAGCTGGAAAACCTTTGTTTGGTGAAAAAGGTCATGTAGGTGTTCACGATGAAAATCGCAACTTAAGAGAGAAGCCATGTTGCATTTGTAGCCAAAGCTGTAATAAAGTTGAAAACTGCTCCAAATTTAATTACTTTAACTTAAAGGAACGATGGGACGCTGTTAAGCAGAACAAACTTTGTCGATCATGCCTGTTTTCTCATCTTCGTTCTCGGTGCAGACTAAACTCAAGGTGCGGAATCAACGGTTGCACGTACAAACACCACCCTCTGTTACATAACTCCGAAACAGACAACATTGTAATGGAGCCATGCAATACTCACGACGACAGCGGCCAAGCGGTACTCTTTCGCATCCTGCCGGTCACAGTCTATGGACAGAAGGGTCCGGTGAATGTTTTCGCCTTTCTTGACGAAGGATCTTCGCTTTCTTTGATGGACGAATCTCTAGCCAGAGAGCTGCAGCTACAGGGACAGACTGTGCCATTATGTTTAAAGTGGACAGGCGATACCCATCGGATGGAAAATCTCTCCCAAGTGGTATCACTGCAAGTATCAAAGGTATGCAATAACAACAAAAGATTCTCGATGTCCAACGTTCGCACAGTTTCGGCTTTGAAACTTCCTGTTCAATCAATCTGTATGAAGGAAATGATTTCTCACTACCCGTATCTGAAAGGCATTCCAATCAGTTCTTATGAAATGGCATCTCCACGCATTTTGATTGGCCTGAACAATTGGAGGCTAGGAATCCAACTTAACTTTAAAGAGGGCGGTAAGAACGAACCAATTGCATCCAAGACTCGTTTGGGTTGGACGCTTTTTGGTCCATGTCGACAACAAATAAGACAAATAACTTATACACATATCTTTCATAGTCTTCATCACTGCGAATGTCAACAGCAGTCCGATACTAAACTGGACGATATGATCAAGGAGTACTTTTCTCTGGACAGTCTTGGAGTTGCCGCCATATCTTCCGAGTCAATGATGTCACCAGAAGATAAAAGATCGTATCAGATGCTGGAAGCGGAAACTTTTCGAATGGGTGGTCGTTTTGAGACTTTTGAACCAGACTTTTGAAGTGACCGGTAGTGTTTTTTTCCTTTGCTCAGAGTATCTTTCAATTAAGTGAACAAGAATTAACTTTACAGCAATTGACTTGAACAAAAACAATAGTGAAAATATAGCCAGTGTCTTTCACGTCTTAAACAATTTAAACCTATTTTGTTATTAAAAACTTTATTTGATTTTCCCTAATAATATTATTAAAAAAAACAGCAATCCCCCGTAAGATATAGGTACATATATTTCCTATCTTTCCTGCACAAATACTCGTACATAAACTCTTACACATCTACGTTTACGTTTGTTGTTGTGTACAACATGGATTCCTGTTCTGAATGTTTGTCCGAACTCCCCGCTGATGGTGACTATGTGACCTGCTATCGATGTGATCGCACGATGCATTATGGTTGCACCACTATCTCCGAAAGATCTTATCGGAAAATGACCCTTGCTAAAAAGGAGGAATGGAGATGTCCAGCATGTAGAAAGGAGCTCATGGCACTTCCTGCACCAATAACGACACCTGTTGAAAGTACACTTGTCCAACCACTGTCCAAACGAATGAGAAGCGTAAGTTCTCCTGATGGTGGCCAACAACTAGGCGCTAGTTCATTGGTAGAAAACAACAATATTCTAGGTGAAATGCGGAAAATGGGAAAGGAAATGTCAGAAATAAACACAAGCTGCGAGTTTCTTGCAAACAAGTACGATGAAATAAAACAACACATGGCCTCGAACAACGACCTTTTACAAAAACTTACAAATGAAATCAAAGATCTAAAGGAAAGTAACACGAAAAAGGAGCAACAAATTTACACAATGGAAACAAAAATTAATACCCTCGAACAACAATTATTAAAAAACAATATCGAAATAAAAAACGTTCCACCGACACAAAACGAGAATCTTATTGAAACTGTCCAAGCATTAGGCAAGACAATGGATATAACTTTAAACATCACGGACATCTCTGATGTCTACCGAACCAACAAAAAAAACCTAATCAAATCAACAATAATTGTATCATTTGCCAATCACACAATCAAAACAAACATAATCAAGAAGGCAAAGTCAATGCGTAATATTGCACTAAAAAAAATTAGAGAAAATGCAAGCAATTGCGAAGCAACGCCAGCAACTGAAAATGATGCACTTGTTTATGTAAACAATCACCTTACACAAACAAATAAGCACCTTCTTTGGCTAGCCAAAAACAAAGCGAGAGAGTGCAATTGGAAATTTGTTTGGGAAACAACGGGAAAAATACTCGCAAAAAAATACGAAACCGGTGAAACTATACAAATCGCAACATGTGAAGATGTAAATAGAATGTCCAACTAATGCACCTATACACTCAAAAAAAAAAAAAAAAAAATTAAAAATAAATATATAATCATGTAAAATGAAGACAGTGAGAACGAATACAGTGAAGCTGAAGTTAATTTTAGGGTGATACATGGCATTACTGGCATTGAAAAAGAATATTTAATGAATATGAATTTCTGTTGTGTGTCCTTTAATATAAGATCTATAACAAAAACATGGGACAATTTCGTAGCAGAATTTGAAAACATACTCTGCTACGTCGATATTCTAGTTTTAAATGAAATAAATATACCTAAAAACAAAAATGATTTTTATAACATCGACGGATTCAAACCTGAGTTTATAAATCGTGAAGGTATGAAAGGGGGAGGTGTGGCGATATATATCAGAAATAGTATTAGCTATGATATAATACCAACAAAACCAGTCAACTATGAAGGCATGCATTTAGAAATAACCCATAAAGGAATAAAAAAATATGTTCATGCACTGTATAGGCGACCTAGTCTTAATGCCCAAAGATTTATTAAAGAAATCAACGAAATTATTGATGAAAGTAAAGAAAACATAGTCTTAGGTGATATTAACATAAACATTAATGATAAGAATGATTCACTTGCTCTAAGATATATGGAAATGATGGCCTCAAATGGTCTCATAAACGTAATCAAGGAGTCCACACGCGTTGATATAAAAAGAAATACATCTACTCTTCTTGATCATATTTATGTCAGCATCACTCAGCTTGAAATACACTCAGCCATTATTGAAACCGACTTATCTGATCACTTTGCAGTTTTGTACGCAACTAAAGACTTAAGCAATGACCGACCGAATCAACAAGTTAATACTGTGTATATTAACTCAAAACGAGTTAATGAGCTTATTGAGCAGACAAACTGGCAGAATATGATGGAAGAAAACAATGTCGAAGTTCTGTACAATAATTTCGTAAATATCATGAACAGAATATACGCTGAATCTAGCAAAATAGAGACAGCCGACAGAAAACGCAAACAAAAACCATGGATTTCACACGAGATAATTGCAATGTGTAGAAGAAGAGATGAACTCTATAGGAAATGGAAAAATAACCCAAGATGTCAAAGTTACGAAACTGAATATAAGCGTTTCCGAAATTTTGTAAACCAAAACATACAAAACACTAAAGCCAACTTCTACAAACAAAAATTCAAAAATTCCCAAAATGATCCTAGGAAAACATGGAATATAATTAATGATCTTTTAGGAAGAAAAAAACCCTCAGTTGATGAAGTCATCAAAACCAATTTATGCAATAGTGGCGATAATTTGAATGGCATTGTGGAGAAATTTGCAAGTCAGTTCTCTGATCAAACTTCGTCGATCATGCATATATGCAGTGTAAAAACGTCAAGCCACGAGAACTTCCATCTGCAGCAGAGCATATTCATTGAAGAACCAAGTGAACAAGAAATATTTTTAATGCTATGTAACTTAGACTGCAAAAAAGGATCCGGAGTGGACAACATAAGACCTATTGATTTAAAAATGAATGCCACTTTTCTTGCGCGAATTATCCAAACAATTATTAACCGTAGTATTCAACAAGCCTATGTCCCAAAATTAATGAGAACTTCAATCATTAGGCCAATCTTTAAAGGAGGTACCAAAAAACATTTTGAGAATTATAGGCCAATTGCAATACTTTCGGCAGTTGAAAAATGCCTAGAAGAAGTCATTGTTAATCGGCTTATTAACTTCATTCAAAGGCATAAAGTGTTGCACCCGAATCAGTACGGGTTTCAGAAAAACAAGAGTACAGGAGCATTATTAGGAGAGTTTACTAATACCGTTAATGCGGCCCTTAATAGAAACCTGCATGTACTTGTTATATTTGTCGACTTCAGCAAAGCATTTGACACCTTAACTCATCGAAAGCTAATTGAAAGTCTCTATAGAATTGGTGTGAGAGGAGTACTAGCGAATTGGATCAAAAGCTATCTTACTGACAGGAAAATTAGAGTAAAAGTTTCGAATACAGTAAGCAATGAAAGGCCAATATCATTTGGTGTTCCTCAAGGCTCCAAATTAGGCCCGATTTTGTTTATTTTATATACAAATGAGCTTTTGCGTTTATTTAAAAAGTGTACTGCCTATGCTTATGCGGATGACATAGCTATTGTCGTTAAACATAAAAGCTTTAACTCAGCCCTGGAAATAATTCAAGAAGAATTCGACGCGTTTTCAAAATGGTGTCATGACCAAGGATTAATTATTAATGTTGGAAAAACAAAAGTGATGCATATACGCCATTCATCTAAGTGCGAGGAAACTTTCAATCTTTTTCATAGAAACGATCGTTGCCCTACTTCAGCCAACAACTCAGCTATCGAAACTGTTAGAACAATTAAATATTTAGGAGTCACTATCGACGACCATTTTCTCTGGCGACAGCACATCAATATTCTACGACTCCAACTGAAAAGTGCTCTTTTCGCCATGGTATACCTCAAAAAATATTCTAACCTCGACGTGCAGAAACAGGTGTACTATTCGCTTGCTGAATCCAGAATAAGATACGGGATCCTGGCATGGGGTCATGCTTCAAAATCACATCTTGATAAGATATCAAATATTCAACATCGTCTCATTAAGCTTTTTAGACAACCTAACTCATGCTTTAAAGTTCTAGATGTTAATGCAATATACCAGATGACATTACTACAACACTACATGGATGATCCAAGATTTCTTCAGCCAATAAGACACAACCAAAACACAAGAAGACGAGCACAGGGGATGCTTGAAGTACCTGCACATTTTAACATATACGGAAAACGCGAATTGAGATGCGTGATTCCTAAAACAATGAATTCAATCCCACAAAACATAAAAAACTTATTAAATTTTAAGAAAAGAAAAAAAGAAGTAAAAAAATATTTGCTTGATTTTTACTATGTACAGTAGCAAAATTATTGAATTTGACTGTTAATTTGTTCACATTGAATTTGACTTAAAACATATTAATAAATGTAATAATGTTAAGCTGAAATCTGATAAAAATCGGAAACTGAAACTACCTACTTCAAAAAAATTGTTTGTAACCACCTGCAGATAAGCATTTTGCTTTGCGGGTAATACTTTTGTAAATACATAAATGTGAATAAATAAATAAATAAACTTGCCTTTTGTGGAAGTTTGATGAAGTCGAGCTACCTGATAGTCTTCCCATGGCTCTACGACGATTTCAATGTTTGCAGTCAAGACTGGATCGAGATCCTTCTCTAAAAGAAAATCTGAGAAGACTAATCAAAGACTACGAGACAAAAAACTACATTCGTAAGTTGACGCAAGCAGAGTTGGCACAAAGTCATCCACGTACTTGGTACTTACCCATGTTTCCAGTCGTGAATTTAAACAAGCCCGGCAAGACAAGGATAGTATGGGATGCTGCCGCCAAAGTTAGGGGAATTTCCCTAAATTCCGTTCTCATGAAGGGACCCGACCAGTTGACATCACTGCTAGGTGTGCTACACAGGTTCCGAGAAAAAAGAATAGCAGTATGCGGTGATATATGCGAGGTGTATCATCAAGTGCGAATCAAAAGGGAGGATCAACATTCGCAACGATTTTTGTGGAAACAAGATGACTGGAAAGGGAATCCTGACGTATATGTGATGCAGGTGATGACTTTCGGGGCTACATGTTCGCCAAGCTGCGCACAGTTCGTGGAAAATAAAAACGCGCATGACTTCGTAGATAAATATCCCAGAGCTGTTAAATGCATAGTCGAAAACCACTATGTGGACGACTTGTTGGATTCCGTGGATACTGAAGACGAGGCCATACAGTTGTGCAAAGAGGTGAAGTGGATTCATCAACGCGGCGGATTCGATATTGGAAAATGGATCTCCAACTCATCCAAGGTAGTTAGTGTTCTTGGCGGTGATTTAGCAAAACAAAAATGCAGTCTCAATAAGAGTTCCAATATCGAGGCAGATAAGGTGCTAGGAATGTGGTGGTGCACTGCTGCAGATTGTTTCACATACGTCGTGGGACGAAATAATAATAATAAAGAGGTCCTATCCGGAAAGATAAAGCCAACAAAGAGAGAAGTCTTACGCATTCTCATGAGTATATTTGACCCGCTAGGACTCATTGCACATATTTTGATTAACTTGAAGATCTTACTCCAAGACCTGTGGAAAGATCAGATAAGTTGGGATGACCAAATTAATGAAGAACAGTTTATTCGTTGGTGCCAGTGGATCCGATTACTAGATAGGGTCAAAGAAATAGCGATTCCGAGATGTTACTTGACTGAATTGAATTTTGACGGTGAAGATACTACTACCGAGCTACACATTTTCGTGGACGCGAGCAAAAGCGCATTTGCAGCAGTAGCTTACTTTCGTTGCAGTCTGAACAAAAAGATTGAGTGTAGGCTTGTGGGAGCAAAAACAAGAGTATCGCCGATTAAATTGGTATCTATACCACGTCTGGAACTTGAGGCAGCAAGATTAGGAGTTCGCTTTGCCAATAGTATTGCTAAAGGCCATTCAGTGGTAGTCTCTCGGAAGGTATTCTGGACAGACTCTAAAACGGTGCTGTGTTGGCTTCGGGCGAATCATCGTAACTATCGCCAATTTGTAACCTTTCGTGTCGCCGAAATTTTGGAGTCATCCAACGTGAAGGATTGGAGATATGAGCCAACAAAGATGAATGTAGCAGATGAAGGGACAAAGTGGCAGAGAAACCCTACTTTCGAAGCATCCGGCCGTTGGTTTACTGGTCCAAGTTTTTTGTTGATGCCAGAAGCTGAGTGGCCTGCCGACACTGAAGGAAATATAACAACGGAAGAGCAAATAGGCTCCCATCTTTTCGTCCATGCGTTTAAATCCGAAGCTATTATCGACATGACGCGCTTCTCAAAATGGATGCGTCTGCTTCGCTCGCAGGTATTCGTTTTTCGTTTCATTTTTAATATTCGTTGTTCCAGTAAAGGGTTGCCAAGACGTTCGGGCTTCGTCACTAGAGAAGAATATCAAGAAGCTGAAATCTATCTCTATCGTCAAGCTCAACTCGATGTCTACGTCAAAGAAATATTAAGTCTTACCGAGCAGAAGGAGAGAACGGGCAAACAACTAACGCTGGATAGGAGCAGTTCCATCTACAAACTTTCGCCTTACTTGGACGAAAAAGGTGTCTTAAGGTGCTACGGACGAATTGATTCAGCTCTTGAAGTAGATCATGATGTAAAGCGGCCGATCTTACTACCTCGTGGCCATTCAATCTGTTGTCTTATTATACAAAGCACGCATGAGCAACTACACCACCTGCAAAACGAAACTGTCGTCAACGAACTCAGCAAAGGTTCTGGATACCTAATATGCGGGCGGCTGTTAAGGCGACAATAAAAAACTGTCAGCATTGCAAAAATCAGCGTGCTCTTCCCCAGCCACCTCAAATGGGAGGTCTTCCAGCAGCCAGACTCGCAACATTTTGTCGTCCCTTCTCATACACTGGGGTGGACTACTTCGGTCCCATGGCGGTGACATTTGGCCGCAGAACCGAAAAGCGATGGGGAGTATTATTTACTTGCATGACTACTCGTGCAATCCACATCGAAATAGCAACAAGCTTAACTAGTGACTCTTGTATTCTGGCAATAAAAAGGTCCATGGCTCGCCGAGGTATTCCGCTGCAGTTCCATAGCGATAATGGCACGAATTTCCACGGTGCTAAGAATGAAATGCACACTATACAGCAGCAGTCCGAAATCGCCGAAAAATTCTCTGGTCCTGCTACGGAATGGTGCTTCAATCCGCCATCTTCGCCTCATATGGGAGGTACTTGGGAGAGAATGATCCAAACTGTGAAGAAAGTCCTTAAGAAGATTATACTGACGCGAAACCCATCCGATGAATTGCTCCATAGTATGATGTTGGAAGTCGAGAAAACAATTAACTGTCATCCTTTAACTTATTTACCTCTTGAAAAAGAATCTGACGAGGCGCTAACGCCAAACCATTTCCTCCTTCCAACCGATACAGCCTTATTAAGAAAGGACTGGATGAAAGCCCAGCAGTATGCCAACATATTTTGGAAGAGATGGTTAAAAGAGTACCTGCCAACTCTCACAAGAAGGGGTAAATGGTGGGCTCCCGTAAAACCGATTGAAATTGGAGATATTGTCATCATCGTTGACGATTCAAATCCTCGAAATCTGTGGCCCAAAGGGAGAATATTAGACCGCACACTCAGCAGTGATGGGCAGGTGAGAAAGGTAACAGTGCAAACTAGCAGCGGGATATACGTGCGCCCAGCAGTGAAGATAGCCGTTCTCGACGTTCGAGGTGGTAAGCCGATCCCAATCGTCGTACCGGGGGGGGACTGTTGTCGACAACGACATCTTACGACAACTAAAACAATCAAAAACATAAAACGACATCGTGGCTGGAGGCTGTCACAGGGAGAAGAAGAAGAAAAGGAAAAAGCAGGGAGAAAACCACGAAATTTTTGAGTGCTACAAAATAAAATTATTTGAATTAAAGAACTTTTCCTTTTATTTAATAAAAAATAAGTACACTACTAAAAACGTGAACATTTCTTTCACCCTTGTCACATATTTGTGACAGTCAGTAAGGATTTTTCAGCACTAGTCAGGGTGCTGAAATAGAGATGGTGGCGGATGAACCCTTTATGGGTCAACGGCAGCACTCATATCCCCGAAGTGGGTTACTGGCAACGGAGTTTCCGACCCGCTGTCCTAGGGTCAATTCAGGGCCTGGTCCTCCAAGTTGGGGGTTGTGCATGGGGTTAACTACCCAACCACGGAAAAATTGAGACAGTTGCGAAGCAACCATTAGCCTCGGAGACGGACGGATTTACTGTTGACGACCCTGCAAAACGAAAAAAGGACAATGACTTTCGGATCTGCACGTGGAATGTTCGGACCCTGAATAGACCAGATATCACCGCCATCCAGGAAGTGCGGTGGGATGGGCCGGGCAAAAAAAGGATGAAAAACTGTGACATCTACTACGGTGATTGCTATAAGGAACAGAAGCATCGACTATTTGGATGTGGATTCGTTGTAAGCGGCAGACTTAGGCAAGAAGTCTTGAGCTTTCGACACGTTAGTGAACGCCTTGCAACTATCCGCATCAAGGCTAAATTTGCCAACATCAGCCTAATATGCGCTCACGCCCCCACAGAAGAAAAAGACGATGCTACCAAGGAATGTTTCTACGAGCTCCTCGACCAAACATATGAGCAATGTCCTAAATATGACGTTAAAATCGTCCTTGGTGATTTTAACGCCAAAATAGGCAAGGAGGATATCTTTGGTAGCACAATCGGAAAGCACAGCCTACACGACAACACGTCTGGAAACGGACTAAGGCTAATTGACTTTGCGGCGGGACGTAATGTTACTATAGCTAGCACACGGTTTCCTCACCTCAATATTCACAAAGGAACATGGCGGTTACCGGATCATCATACTGTCAATCAAATTAACCATGTTGCGATCGACGCAAGGCACTCCTCCAATATTCTAGATGTCCGCACCTTCCGAGCGGCCAACATAGACTCGGACCACTACCTTGTTGTAGCCAAGGTACGAATGCGGATATTCCAGACACCACAACAACAAGAAAATACTGTGAGGATATTCAACGTTGAACGGCTACAAACGCAACAGACCGCCAGAACCTTTGCCGATCGCGTGTCCCTCAACCTCTCGAGAAGTCCTACGCAGCCAGCATCAAGTGCTGAAGACCAGTGGCATAGATGCCAAGAAGCCATTAGAAACGCCGCAACTGATGTGCTTGGTTTCACCAAACCACCCCCTCGAAACCCCTGGTTTGATGAAGAATGCCGGCAAGCGCATGCAGCAAAACAACGTGCCTATGAAGCGGCGCTGCACAGAAGGACGAGAGCAGCTCGTGAGCTCTACGAGCAAAAGAGGAGGGAAGAACACCGGCTTCTCCGAAAGAAAAAGAAAGAGCATGAGAAGCGCGCGATCGAGGAAATAGAGAGATGTTACTCCAGGAACAATGTTCGGAAGTTTTACCAAAAGGTAAAAAGAACGTGTCATGGCAACAAAACCCGAACAGAAGCCTGTAGAGATGAACCAGGGAACCTTGTAGTGGAATCACAGTCGGTGCTGAGGACATGGAAAAACCATTTCTGCAGACTGCTAAACGGCGAAGACGACCAAGATCCCGCTGTCAGGCAGAACGATCCATTCAATCTGGACGATGAAAGCCAAGATTTCCGTCCACCTGACCAAAATGAAGTGAGGATAGCAATATCCAAGCTGAAGTCCAACAAGGCTGCTGGACCAGATGACTTACCTGCCGAGCTCTTCAAAGCAGCGGGAGATGACTTGGTAGAGTGCATACACCAACTCGTCTCCAAGATTTGGTCGGAAGAAAGTATGCCTGATGAATGGAACCTCAGCATTGTTTGCCCGATCTATAAGAAAGGAGACCCTATAAACTGCGCCAACTATAGAGGTATCAGTCTCCTTAATATCGCCTATAAGATCCTCTCTGCTGTACTGTGTGAACGCCTGAAGCCATTTGTCAACGAACTGATTGGACTCTATCAGTGCGGTTTTAGGCCCGGTAAGTCCACAGCCGACCAAATATTCACACTACGGCAGATCCTGGAGAAAACCCAAGAAGTCCAAATCGATACCCACCATCTGTTCATCGATTTTAAGGCCGCATATGACAGCATTTATAGAGACGAGCTATACAGAGCCATGTCTAGTTTTGGCATCCCTGCCAAACTCGTCAGATTGTGCAGAATGACAATGGAGAATTCTCGCTGCTCCATTAAGGTCGGAAACAATCTCACCGAGACCTTTGATGTCAAAAAAGGATTTAGACAAGGTGATGCGCTGTCATGTGACTTCTTTAACATCATTCTTGAGAAAATTGTGCGCAACTCACAAGCCAATACCAGAGGCACAATTTTCCAGAAGTCTGTGCAACTGCTTGCATACGCGGACGATATTGACATTATTGGCAGAACACAGCGAGCTGTCACTGGCGCGTTTGCAAGTATCAGTACGGAAGCGGCAAAAATGGGTTTAGTGGTAAACGAGGGCAAAACAAAATATATGCTGTCAACAAGAAGGGACACACAACATCGACGAATCGGACAGAACGTCACAGTAGACAGCTATAATTTTGAGGTAGTTAGGGACTTTGTCTATCTCGGCTCCGCTATAAATTCTGAAAACGATATCACCTCAGAAATCAAACGAAGAATCACTCTTGCCAACCGCTGTTACTTCGGCCTAAGAAGGCAATTGATTAATAAGGCCTTGTCGAGAAACACTAAGGAGACTCTATATAAGACCCTCATCATCCCAGTCCTGCTATATGGTGCAGAAGCATGGACGCTTTCAAAGGCGGATGAAGATCTCCTTGGTCGTTTCGAACGAAAAATTCTTCGAGTGATTTTCGGTCCCGTTTGCGTTGACGGGTTTTGGAGGAGGAGATTTAACAGCGAACTCTACGAGCTGTACAGCGACATCGCCCTGGTCAAAAAAATACGCATCAGTCGTCTAAGATGGCTGGGGCATGTAGAGCGAATGAACACCAATGCTCCGGCCCGAAGAGTCTTCGATACCAACCCGGAGGGACAACGCAGTAGAGGAAGACCTCGCCTTAGGTGGCGCGCACAAGTGGAAGGGGACCTCAACCAACTTGGAGTGCGCAACTGGAGGCGGTTAGCCAAAGATCGCGCTAACTGGAGAGGCGTATTGGTTGAGGCCCAGGTCCACCCCGGACTGTAGCGCCGCCTAAGTAAGTAAGTAATGAAAGTACCACGCTATAAAATATTTATTTTTCTTTTGGTTGTTACCCTTCCTGTGGTATAAATCCAAGTGACCGAGAGATAAATTACATTGCAGCATTTGCTTCGAGTGTAGCATATCAGTATAACACTTTGAGAAAATTATAGCTGAGAGCAAGAGAACAAATGGTCAAGATAATTACAGCTAACATTGGTAATACTTAATACATAATAAGTATGCGCAAGTACGATTGCATTAAAGAGCTTATTAAATAGAAATAATGAAACTGTTACTTGCTAAGAAAGATCATGTAAGTAAGTTAAGAGAGTATAGGGTAGGTTATGAATAATAGTGTAATAACAATTTAAACCGAAAATAATATAAAATGGATGAATGCATTCTCCAACAATATGCGTATCCTTAAATCGGGTTAATTGGTTGTTGTTGCTAATCGACAAATTATGATTCATATCGATGAACACAGATAAATGCTTTGCGGAAATGTGTTGACCGTTGATTTGTTGTTGTTGGGAAATCGATATAATGGATGCAACCGTAAAATTATGCATTTTGTTACTTTTATTGCATTTCATTAAATAACGCTTGAGTGAATTCAGAAATTTAAATGCAGTTATTTAAGTTAGGATATGCTTTATGCACTAGTAATTTCAAATAATTTCTTTCCTTATATCTCCGAAATAAGTCATTTTTGGAAAAAAAAGAATTTCACTACAAACAACTACAAACGATTTCGAATGCAACTGGGTAGTTTTCATTTCAAAAGCTCAGAAGTGCGCACTGAAATTTTTTTCTAATGCTTCTAACTTTCTAACGGTTTAACTACAAATGAAAAAAATTTCACTACAAACAACTACAAATAAATGTCTATCGAACTGCATTTCACGTTTTCATTCTAGAAAAAGTGTGCGCCAACTTCACATAGCTTCTATCTATATCTATAAAAATGGTGTGAAAAATGTATACAGCCTTATTATGAGTTTCGCCCGAACAATATTCCACCCGAAAAAAAACAGATTTCTGTTCTGAAATGTAATTTTTTTCGGGTGGAATATTGTTCGGGCGAAACTCACAATAAGGTTGATAGTAATTTATCAATTAAGAACGGTTGGGCCGAATTGGATTTTTTTCGGTAATTCGTAATTGCCAGGTTTTTACGAAAGAACATTTTGAGAAAACCCTCCGGAAAATTCGAGAAATTGGTGAATCGAAAATTGATTTTTTGTATTGAATTTTTTGTGCAATTGTTTCAGAAAATTCTAGTGGAAGACTCAAAAAATTAGAATTTGTTTTTTCGACGAAATTTTGAATTTTTTTGCATGATTTGATGATTTTGGACTATGTAAAGGTAGAAAGCTAGGAAATTTTCCGATAATTAAGAAATTCATTGCGATAAAAGACCTTTCGCGTGCATTTTGAGTGAAGAAGTTAACGAGATAAATAATAGATGGCGCTGTGCTGCGATCAATGCCACAACCCGATAGATGGCGTTATATGTTGACTTAGGCTGTGCGCAATTTGACAGGTGTCCTTTTCGCATTGTCATTTTCTATTGACCAAATGTGCTATTTTTCTTGCTGCAATTGGACGAGGTACACGTTGTGCAATAATTAAACGCAAGAGGAACGTGTAGAAGAAAATGAATGGAAACGTCATCATATTGCAGGTACAGGTTCGCGTTGCTGAACGCAGTGCAATGGTACCCGGTTGTCCGTCAAGAAACAGATGAATAATGTGATTCAAGCGACGATCATCAAACGCAAATTCAAAGGACAGGAAGTCCTTAACCCACGGATTCGGATTATTCCAACTGATCTTCAATTCAAGTGGATTCAGTTCCCCGATCGATTGGCTTTTGCAATGACAATCAATAAATCGCAAGGCCAATCGTTGGAAGTCTATGGGATTAATCTCGAATTTCCCTGTTTTTCGCACGGTCAGCTATACATTGCCCGTTTGCGTATTGGCAAACCGTTTCCGTTGTTTGTGAACACAAAAGTTTCGGTACACTTTTTAAGTATTTATTATGAAATGAGGAGAATGAAACTTATGTTATTTGAAAGGTACTGTGCCATAGATGTGCACAAACAAAAAATCGTGGGTATTTGCCGCCATTAAGGATGGTAAAATTAAGTTATGAATTCCCCATATAAAACAAGTACATAATTGAAAGGATTTTGGTGACAATCAATTTTTCGCCGCCATATTACCATAGCAACGTATTCAAATATAAATCACCTTAGATTAGAACCTGTTTCCGATGGAGCAGCTCATTTACGTATTTTTTTGATATCTAGATGTCGCTCTTTTCGTTTGTAAAAAAAAAAAATACATACAATAATAACGAAAATTATTGTGGAACGTTTTTTAGTATTACGTTCTTATAAAAGGTATGGTCGATTTTCGACCACAAGCGATACTAGTTCAAATATAAGTCATCACAGATTAAAACTATTTTCGAAGGAATGCAATTTGCCTACCACTAAAAGTAAGCTACTGTATAATTTAAATTCAGTGGAATATTCCATTTATCTGAGAGTTGTTGATCAACCACTTTCGTACGTAGCTACGTATTAAAATGTTCATCATAAGTAAAACCGTAGACACATTATTACTAGACGGTGCATTTCATACCCCAACCTGGTACAGCGTCATTGTATATAGAGACTATAATACTATCAGCAACACGAACATTTTCTTAGCCGGACAACGCGTCGGATGGCGTTGCTGTCTTGTTTCTTGTAGATTCCTACCGACTTACCTTTTAAAATCTCCACCAGTTAGCACTATCTATGTACCAAAAACCAAATATATCTACCTATAAATGAAACACAAATGAATTTGCTCACAAAATGGTACACACACATAACCCTGCAAACCAAAAGTCAGTTAATAAATAATATCGAATGTGTGTCCATTTTCATACAACATGGTCATCGTTTCGTCACGACAAAGCGAAGGGAACCCAAAATATGTCGGGTTATTAAAGCTCTCACTTGATAGTTACTTTGAGAGAATATTAGCTTGTTATCTCTTTTTTTCTTCCCTGAGCACTGTGTCTGATACCTCTTTGTTCAACACCCACTTGGTTATGTAGAAAATAACGCGCTTTTCTTCGAGTTATTCTTAGTTCTTACTACGATAATTTTGATTGCTGAAGCTGAGTGTACATTTGTATCTATCCCTTTTTTTCTTCCCTGAGTACTGGGTTGGGTTTTGGTTATGTGTTTTACACCCGCTTGGTTATGATATGAACAAAATAACACGCTTTTCTTCGACTTATTCGATTTTATTTTACTTCTTCTTTTCTTATTGTGTCTTGTGTGGGTAATTGCAGGTACTATGTTGAGGTAGGTAGGGTTATTGTTTTTGTTTACAAATTCAGTTGGCAGATTGCAGTGTGTGACTTAAAATGAATTTAGTATTGTGAACTCAATTTGCATAAAATTAAATTAAAAGCAGTGGAAGTTTTGTTGAAAAAACCTTAAGTTAGTTTTGAAGGTAACGGTTTTGTGCTTATAATGAAAATGGCATTATTAAGTGTAGATTGCTGCTTAACAGACTACCCCCTCGAGGAAGAAAATGATTTCAGTATCAGTAGGCTATCATTCGTTAAAAAACAAAAAGTTATAGAGATAGGTCGCTGTACACCTTCTATGAAAATAGATTATAAACGCAGGGATGGTTTTTCTTCTCATTTTAATGAGTCTTTATACCAAAAATATACGTGGCTGACTGGTAGTTGCAAACTTAATAAAATGTTTTGTTTTCCATGCCTTCTTTTTTCCAATTCGCCGAGTGTTTGGAGTCGTACGGGTTTCAGTGACATTAACAATTTTGTTAATTCATCTAAAAAGCATATTAAGACTGAAAAACATATTCGGAGTTGTTTATCTTTGCACGAGTTCGGCGTAAATCGTAATGAAACTTCCTTAGGCAATACTTTTGTAGCTCACAATAGAAAAGTTGATAGGAATCGCAAAATAATGGAGCGTTTTATCGACACCGTTATTCTTTTAGGGAAACAAGAACAAGCATTTAGGGGCCACGATGAAAAACCCGGTTCCGATAATCGCGGTAATTATGTCGAAACTGTTTTATACAGCAGTGTTCAAGTGTACAAAATCCTATTTTTTCAGGCCTCTCCAACGACATTCAAAACGATTTGATCAAATCTGAAATAAAAACGGAAATAAATGAAACTTGGTTCGTGTCTATTATGATAGACGAAACACCAGACGTAAGTCATAGAGAGCAACTAAGTGCCGTACTTCAATATTTATCAGAGGATGGAATAGAGGAGACGTTTCTCGGATTTTCTGATGTTAGTGCAAATCGTAATGCAGATGAGTTGTCCAATCATATATTTAATATTCTTGAGTTATACGCCTGTAAGAAAAAGTTTAATTGGACAATCTTACGATGGCGCTGCAGTTATGTCTGGGGAAGGGGGCGGTGTTAAAAAAAAGTCCTCGATGTATGTCCAATGGCTAATTTTATTCCCTGTTATGCACACTTTCTCAATTTGGTATTATCCCGATCGCTAGAAAACATTCCTGAATTAAAAGGATTTTTTGGCTATACGAACAGCATTGTTCGTTTTTTTAATAAATCTACAAAGCGTTCTAATCTTTTAAAGCAGATAGCCAACCGACGCATGCCAGGAGTTTCGGAAACACGCTGGCACTATCATTCCAGAATAAATAACGTTATATTCAATTGCAGAGTAGATATCATAGAAACTTTTAGCAGAATATTAAATGATCCCAAGGAATGGGACAATGACGCGCTTTCTATAGCTGAAAGTTTGTTGCATAAATTAGAGGGCAAGGATTTTTGTTTTTTACTGCACACTCTTTCCGAAATTTTTGCAAAAACCGATGTACTGTTCAATTTGATACAGAATAAATATACGGACGTTGAAGTTGCTAATGTTGTGATCCGCACAACCATACCCTACTCGTGACCTACCCTAATCATCACCTTCTCACTAGCAATCCATTTCATACATTACCGGAGCATACGGCTATTAATAGCTAATAGGTCATTTGCTTTGTTTACACTTGTTCTTCCATTTACCCAAACGCCACCCAAGCGCAATGAATCAAGTGCATACCTACCCGATACGACACACACGTAACCTAACTCCGATTGCACAGCGGCACGCCGACATATGGCAAAACTGCAATAGTTGCATATCGGAGGAATACTACGTTGTGGTATCAGGGAATAATAATAATTTATGAATGGATGACACTTGACACCAGCGTAAGGCAAATGACACCCAAGTAGTCATTTGGGTACTTTTAATGGGAACGGAAAACAATTAAGCAATACCTAAAAATAGCGCTTATGCACATATGGTAATTGGTGAGGAAACTAATGGTGCGTGGAGGGGGAAGATAGGAGATGGGTCATGAGCTAAAATGGTATAAAAGGCAAAGGATCGTGAACAGGAAAAGCAGAGTTAATAATAATACCAAACAAGATAGACTGCAGCCTAGCCTAAGACAGCGGGTCTATTCTTAATTACAATAATAACAATTATACAACCAATAAAGATAACTACAGAGTCGCAGCCCAGCTTAAGACAGCGGGCTCTGTAATAAATTAAACGAACATTTTTTATTTTTAAACTCTCCGTTTGGTACTCTTCTCCCGGTAACACGGGAAAGCACGGTACCAAATCGTAACACTAAGCAAGAAATAGAGCGTTTTGAGTATTGGTTATGCTCTGAGTTTCTTAACCAACTTGAAGTAATTTTTGAAAGCGTAACCGATTACGCTGAACCTCCACGAAAACGCCGATTACTTGATATGGATTTAAAGTCTCATTATAGGCGCCTTTTTACAGAAATAAAGGATAATATTAGTAGCCAGCTTAGAACGAGATATAAATCTTTTACTGATATAATTTTTTTGGATTTACTCAATAAATCGAAATATGATAGTTTTGCGTTATCTAGTCCAGATGAAAAAATATCTTCTTTAATCAAATTTTATCCTGGAATATTCGATTTTACAGCGTAAAAAAATGAGCTCAAAGTTTTGTACACAACTCCTTCACTTCGACACCTCGACGTTTTCAACCTTCACAATCATTTAAAAAGTGAAATATTGAGAGAAACATTTCCTCAACTTTTAAATGTGAGTCGTTTATTTTTAACACTTCCCATTTCCGTCTCCTCCGTAGAAAGATCTTTTTCTGTTTTAAAAAGAATCCACACGTATTTAAGAAATTCTCAGTGCGAAGACAGGCTCTCCGATTTAGCGCTTCTATCGATAGAGAAGCGACTCCTTTTAAAAATAAAAAATAGACCAAATTTTTACGAAAGAGTTCTTTCGGAATTTGTTAAAAAAGATCGTAGAATAGCCTTAGAATACAAATAATTAAAGTATATTTCGACAAAACTCTTCATTGTTTTTATCTTTTTTCATTTGCAAATTTGGTTGTTTATAATTTGAAATACCTATTTTATATTTTGTTCTTATTTTCTTCCTTATATTATTTTCAAATATATTTCTTTATTATTTATTACATCTACATGGATTTCCATTATTTTTTTAATTTCACATTTATTTAAAAAATTATATGAACACTAAAATATTTGTGAATTACATATCTTAATTTTTATTATAATCATTACCCTGAATTTGCTTTAAGTTATGGCATCATGCATCTGTCAAATTTTGTCCTTCAATATAGTTTGTTCTGTACTTCCCCGAGTAACCTTATGTTTACAAACGAAAGGTTGAGTTAAGTGACGCGCTTAAAAAAAAAAGAAAATGTTTCACATTAAAAGACAAATAACTTTATCTTTTCTTTTTTTGATTTTCAAAACAAAACTTGATGATTTTTTTAGCGTATCTCTTATAACGAACTTCGGTTATAACGAACCAATTTGGTCAGTCCCTTCGAGTTCGTTATAAGCGGACACTACTGTACCTTATACCACGTGGCCCAACGACGGCGTGGTTCCTTAGTGGCCCAACGACAGCGTAGTTCCAGGGGAAGAGGGTGTGGCCCAACGGCGGCGTGGTTCCTTAGCGGCCCAACGACAGCGTGGTTCCGGGGGAAGGGGATGTGGCCCAACGGCGAACAGTGTGGCAAGATACCCCGAAAACTGGAGTCAAATCATGTGTTATACAAGGTAGGCCAAAAGAAGTCATCCGATGTTGTTTGGCTCTCATTTTTTTTCTAAATGAAAAACTTCGGTTCTGTTTTTCAATTATGTTTATTTGAAACTGGTCAAGTCGAGAAGTTGATATCGGCCAAATGGGCGCCGTCACAATTGATTGTCATACGAGCTCGTTTTAGCAATGGGATGTATGACAGCAGTGGACGGTGCGCGCTATAGGGCCATGTTAACCGAGTTTTTTCTACCGCAATTGGATGAATTAGGACTGGAGATCATGTGGTTCCAACAGGATGGAGCTACGGCACACACTGCACTAGCCACAACCGATATTCTGAAGGCGGCGTTCCCGGGTCGCCTCATTTCTCGTTTCGGCGATTTGCACTGGCCCACAAGATCGCCCGATTTAACAGACTTTTTTTTGTGGGGTTTTTTGAAATCCCGTGTTTACGTGAACAAGGCAGATACCCTAGAAGTCCTCAAGGACAATATTCGACACGAGTGCGACAATCTGTCGCCCGAAGTTAAGTGATGAAAAATGCCATAAAACGAGCCCGTATGGCAATCAATTGTGACGGCGCCCATTTGGATATCATCATCTTCTCGACTTGACCAATAAAATTGTAAAGGTTCAAATAAACAGAATCGAAGTTTTTCATTGGCTTCTGACTTCTTTTAGCCCACCTTTTATTAGGTGTGCTGGAATTGTTTTTTTCTGTTTTAGAAGCGGTTATTAAAAAATAAAAAAAATATTTTTCTTTTTTAATAGATACTAATTTTTTTAAGTCATAGATTTTCAACAAAAATTAAATACATTGTTTTGTATGTTTTTTCTTATACTTTTTAAACTAAGCTACTATTATTAAAATAAAAGAAATCATACATTTTGTTATATCGTATTGTCTATTTTTGGAATAAAACTAAAAGTTGGATTCATCCGATGAGCAATCATCATCACTTTCTAAGCTCATGTTAGTAGTCCCAGAATTAGATTTAATTGGACAAATAATCAAATTGAAACTGATTTTGAAAAAGTTTTCAGTTGTTTTTGCGGTGGTTGTCTGAAGCTTGTGATCAAGGGATCAGATGTTATAAGCAGTAAATTGAAAATATCGTCGGTGTGCTGCAAAAAGAGCTCAAGTCCACATTTTTGTAAAATGGACTTAATAATGCAAAAATGTCCCAAAAGCCATAATCTATTCCCTGCAAAAATATCCCATGTCCATTTAAAGTTGTTTTGTAGTGTTATTGTATCAAAACAGTTCATTCAATGTCCAAAACACCCAAATGTGTGGAGCAAGAAAGACCCAAGTGGACCTGAATCTTTTTTGCACAAATCTTTGTGGCTACTTTCTCTATTTTTGCTGCAAAAAAAGCTCAAGTCCTCAAATTCAAATAAAATACAAAAACCAGAAAAAAAATTATTTCATAGCCTACTTAAAAAATTGTTATAAGGGGAATTCCCTATTCCTTTGCTATGATTTGTTTTGAATGTACGTTAGATAAATGATCATCATTGAGAGTTGTTAAGTGAATAGGTTGTGCTTTTAACTTATCTTTAAAAAACTGAATCCTCAAGCCGAAGTGCTGTTCTTCTACAACTTGCATTAGAAATAGGTAATCATTTTGTTTCAGTATAGCTTGACCAAAAATGTTTTTTTAACTTAATGCCAAAATACATTTAGGACATAAGAATAAAAATTGTGATATAGATGTGTGCAATCCCAGTACTTCAACAGCTTCAAAAGCAAATTCCACGGAATCAAATGGTACTTCCTGACTTTTACAAATCATTTTATGATGTAGGTCTTAAATTTGAGTGTATTTTATGTTTAGATATTCAAGAATCAATTGCTAAAATAAGTAAACAACACTTGGAAAGAGAATGGGATGAATCAAGCCTTGAACAAGATTTTTCAGGCGACGACGATGGCCTTGATTATGTTCCCAAAAAAAACAACGATTTAAGCGATAATGATGGTGAAGAAACGGCCATTATTATGGAAGCACCCCAAAAATTTACCGCAGAAACACTCACTGAAAAGAAAAATAGAAGGTGGAGAAAAGCGAATTCCAGAACTATGGAAGAGAAATATAAAGCATGACGATGTTATACGAGGCAAGAATCCCAAGCATTTAAAGTGCGAAAAATGTCGTTTCAAATGTAATGACAAATTTACGGAAGAACAGCGAATGAAAATGTGCAAGTATTTTTGGAATTTGTCATATCAACGCCAAAAAGATTTCGTTTTAAAGGCAGTCATTGATTCAAAAATACAAAGGTCTCGAGTAAGATCTTCGACCAAAAAAGTCAACCGAAATGTAGCGAGGTCATACTTTTTTGAAAATGAAAACTTTAATGTACGTGTCTGTCGCGATTTTTTTTGTGGAACGTTAAGCATTTCTTATAGCGCAGTTAAAACAGCATTTAAACATAAAGGACCAACTGGAGTTTTTTCTAAAGAAGACAAAAGGGGCAGAACAAATGCTGCAAATAAAACATCGGATGAAAATATAACACGCATTAAGGACCACATCGAAAGCTTCCCAACTGTAGAATCTCACTACAGCCGCAAACCTTCGAAGAGGATGTATTTAGATGCTAATCTGAGTATATCAAAAATGTATTCCTTATTCGTAGAAAAATACAAGAGTGACACGGCAGCAAAGCTACCTTCATCGACCACCTACAGGAAAGTTTTCGGTGAGTGCTACAATTTATCGTTCTTCCATCCAAAAAAAGACCAGTGTCAAGCATGCGAAAAAGGTAAAGTAACCCAAAATGAAGATTATCTGGCCCATTTAAAGAGAAAAGACGAATGTTCAGCTGCAAAATCCTTGGACAAAGAAAGAGCCATCAGGGAGCCTAATTTCATGGCATGCACATTTGACTTACAATCTGTGTTACAAATTCCATCAAGTGATGTAAGTCCAATGTACTACAGCCGAAAATTATGTGCATACAATTTAACCATCTACAACGCTGCTCCACCAAACGATGCTTTCTGCTATTTTTGGACAGAAACTGATGGCAAAAGAGGGAGTAATGAAATTGGTTCGTGCTTGTATTTATAAGTACTTGCATCAACTTTCACTGGAAATAACGGAAGTATATTTTTTTTCTGATACTTGCAGTGGCCAAAATAGAAACAAAAATATTTCAATATTACTTCTCCACTTGGTTCAAATTTTAAATTTGGAAATAATTGAACATAAATTTCTAGAAAGCGGACACAGTTACATGGAAGTTGATAGCATGCACAGTGCTATCGAAAAGCAAAAGAAGAATGTTCCAGTATATACTATACAAGACTGGCTAACTATATTCAGACTCGCACGTTCCAAAAGACTAAAAAGCAAAGGAAATCCTTATAACATAACTCAAATGCGGTATACTGATTTTCTGGATTTATCAAAATTATCGGAGATTATAAAAAACAAAAGTTTAGACGAAAACGGAGATAAAGTGAACTGGTTGAAAGTTAAATCTTTTAGGTACCAAAAAATTAAACCTGTTGTGATGGAGTACAAATACAACCACAATGAAACCTATAAGGAAATACGTATTTTTGGTAAAGGTCGGCCCATAGATTTGAAAGAAGTTCACATCAAAAAGGTGTATAAAAGCAGCCTTCCTATCAGTTTTGAAAAGAAAAAAGATTTACTTAATCTTTGCAAGTCAGGAGCCATTCCGGAAGAGTTTCATCTCTGGTACAAAGGCCTGAAAACAAGCAAAACCACCAGAAATAAGGCCCCAGAACCTGATATAAATGATGATTCGGAATCAAATCAAGATTCATAAATTAAAAATAAAATTGTCATAAAAAAACTCATGTCTATAAACAAATATTTTTTAAAGCAAAAAAGGTCTATGTCCAAGTTTCATTTTATTTTTGTTTAAAAAAAAGTTGAATAAATTACATTGAATTAAATTTGTTAGTTTCGTCTCAATAATAAATGCTTTCACTAACAGAATTTAAAATCGATTTTCAAATCGAAACAACTTAAGGATTTTTTCAGGGGCCATAAACTTTAAATCTTCAATAACTCAGAAACACAATTATGTGTGTTTTAGAATATGTTCCACAACTTACCTATAATGTGCAATAAGCACCCTATTCTAATTGATATCGTTTTGAATTCTTTCATTCTCGTGTCATTCTTTGTACTTCTTGAAACAGTAACTCTCAAGTTCATTCTCTTCTTAAAACTAACTGTAATTCTAAACATGTAACACTGAAGACAGAACAATTTGAAGGTTCTTTTTTGCTTGCCACTGGCGATTGCATGCATTCGTAATTTAGCCAGCAACGAGAGTACACCATTGGAGCATCATGTACACACATTTGTAAACAACACGTTATAATACACAATACATTTTATACATTATTGTTACATTTGAAACAACATTTATTTTTATTACACAAATCATTCACAATACACACACACACAGTTATCCCATACACATTTTTTTGGGAAACACGATCTCGGTGGGAGTCGGCTCTGTTGCTGCAACAAACGTACTCAGGTGGTACACGCACTCATGTTGGTATGGTATAATATAATGAAGATAATTTTAACAATCCAATAATTTTTCGCATTCCCAAACACTGGTCCATCGAGCCGTATTAACCAGCATAGTGTTTTTTTTTTTTTATGAACTTATGAACAGTGTTAATGCATAAATAATCGTTATCAAAGGCCAAGAAACGTTTCTTTTTTTTTTCAATCAAATTTCTTATTTACCGTGGCGTGAATCTAAAGCATGTGCATATGGTAGATTGCATGATATATATATCAACTTTAAGACATTTATGTAATATACCCGTACCTGCACAGTGTAACGAAGCATTCGTTACACCAATACATTTTATTGTTTTCCCCATATCCCGCCACCATTCGCTTGCCCATTCGCTGAGGCAATGCATGTGCATTACGCACAGTGCACATCCTCGCACCCAGCCACTGTTGGGTATGCCCAACCAACCAACCAACTAGCCATGTCTACCCCACCTCGCCGCTCCAATTTCTCGCTGACAGCAGCTTGGTGATAGGTGCACGGTACATGGCAAAACCGATGGCTGCGCTCTATTTTGCGTTCGTGAATAGAATTCACACCGGCTTACTGAATAAAATACTACAAGACCGCCAGTAAAACTGCAAACAATCGAGCAAGACGGCATAGTTGAGTGTACCAATCCGGTGTACCGCTGATTTTTCTCCGCAAATAGTCTTGCACTATTTTGCTAATTTTTGTTGCTAGCAACCTGCGGGTAGCTGGCGAATTGCCGAGTCCTTCGTTCTGAAAGACTTTGAGTTGCCGGGACTGTCGCAAGACGGACCTTGAGTGGCCGGAACTGTCGCAAGACGGACCTTGAGTTGCCGGGACTGCCGCAAGGCGGACCTTGAGTTGCCGGGACTGTCGCAAGACGGACCTTGAGTTGCCGGGACTGTCGCAAGACGGACCTTGAGTTGCCGGGACTGCCGCAAGGCGGACCTTGAGTTGCCGGGACTGTCGCAAGACGGACCTTGAGTTGCCGGGACTGTCGCAAGACGGACCTTGAGTTGCCGGGACTGTCGCAAGACGGACCTTGAGTTGCTGGGACTGCCGCAAGGCGGACCTTGAGTTGCCGGGACTGCCGCAAGGCGGACCTTGAGTTGCCGGGACTGTCGCAAGACGGACCTTGAGTTGCCGGGACTGTCGCAAGACGGACCTTGAGTTGCCGGGACTGCCGCAAGGCGGACCTTGAGTGCCAGGACTGCCGCAAGGCAGAACTGTGGATTGCCGGGACTGTCGCAAGACGGACCCAGCCACCGACCGGGGCTCTACCACGCCCAACCGAGCCGCAAGGAAGGAACGAGAGCCGCTGACCTCACCAGACGACCAGGACCAGACTAGCCGTGCCGAATACATTAAGAACTTATTAATATTGTAAAAATCTTTTATTGTTTATAAATAACTTGTAATAAAAGGAACTCCTCTACCTGAAGTTAGTGTTTCTTTGGGAAGAGCCTTGGCGATCCGACGAGCTAACCTCAGCCTGAGACAAAAAGCACATCACAACAGTTAGTCTCGTTTAATCGCGCGATGCATGCCTATATACTCGTAAAATAAGTATATAAATGCATGCCTAGACATTCAACCGTGCCGTATATCACGTGACCCATCAGCATAATAATAATAAGATAACGTGGCTTATATAAAACTATATATTTAACAGTACTGTGAGACCACGCGCCTTGTTATACAACGGAACTCAAGTTATATCGTGTAATTAATTTGTGCAAATAATTCTTCGCAAAACATTTTAATTTTTTTTTTGAGAACAATAATACGAATTTATTTAAAATGAACAAGGTTATCGCAAAACGTGGTCGTGCAAAAGGTTGTATCACTCTATCTGAGACATTTGCAAAATCAATAAGTGCTGATACGACTTTATCGATTAGAGAAACGGTACGACCAAAAACATCTGATCATCCAATCGTTTATACAGGCTTTCTTATCGCTTCCATCTTGTTCTACTCCTAATATTAATTTGCTTCGGAAAATATCTGATGGCGCAGACGAAGTTATTCGCGGACTAAACGCATTAGATGCCAACAATCGTGATCATTGGCTTATATATTTATTGATTCAAAAGCTAGATCACGAAACGAAGCAAGCCTGGGCTGAAGAAGTAGGATTAAGAGCGGATTGTAACATAGATGAATTTTTAGAATTCCTTCAAATGCGTTGTACTTGCCTAGAATCATGCCTTCGATATCTCGTGTTAATATTAATTATCGTAGTAAGGTTTCTAGTGCTGTGCGGACAAACCTCGCACAATCACAGGGATGTCCAATATGCAAAGGTGATCATCCACTTACAAACTGTCAACAATTTAAGGTACTTGACGTATTGGTTCGACGAGACTTCGTGAAAGCTAAATCTCTTTGCTTCAACTGCCTTCGTCAAGGACATTCATCTAACAGATGTCGATCAAATTTTCGCTGCCGTGAATGTCACTCTCGCCACCATACATTGGTACATCCGATACAAAATCGAGCACCAAATCAGTCTGTCGCGTCCAATAGCTCCGACAGTTCCTTTCAGCATCAATCTCCTGAATCGTCAGTCATCGCAACCCATACTATCGAATATAATCGTCGTTTGTCAACAGTTTTACCAACAGTATTAGGTCGAATTCAGGACAAACAAGGAACTTATCATGACGTTCGCATTCTTCTCGACTCAGGGTCTCAAGTCTCGTTTATAACCGAGCAGGTCGCTCAACGCTTGGGACTACCCCGGATAAAATCTCGAATTCCTATCCTCGACATTGCATCCACATCTGCAGGAGTTACGAATGGTTTGATAACTCTTGACATATTTTCGCGTTTTAATTCAGAATCCATTCAAGTCAATTGGTACGTGCTACCACGGATCTCTTCTTCCCTTCCGCCAATCGCCATAACCAGCATGCCTCAATTTTCCTTCGATCTTGCTGATCCTTGTTATAACGTTCCTGGACCGATTGATATCCTGTTTTTCGCTGACAAATTCTTTTGTGTAATAAAAGGTGCTTCACAGTTATTCGCCGGTGGTGGTCAACCACCAACAATTTTCGGCTGGGTCATAGCCGGGGCCCAGTCCCAGTTTTCGCATTCAGAAACAGACGTCAAAGCTTACTGTACTCGACTAGATCAGCCCCAAGAATTCGATTTGGAGAGATTTTGGAAGTTGGAGGAACTTCCAGTTTTACCTCCGCTCTCTATTGAAGAGCAGCTAGCTGAAGAAATCTTCGTTAAATTCTTTACTCGTCGGTCTGATGGAAAATACGACGTTCAATTACCCTTTAAACCTTCAACAAAACTCAGCTTTGGAGATTCCTTTGCTACAGCACTAACTTGTTTTCACTCTATTGAACGACGGCTCAACTTGAACAAGGATTTTAAAACCCAATACTCCTCTTTCATAAATGAGTACCTTTCACTTGGGCACATGGAAGAGATTCCATCACATGAAATTTATCAGTCGTCAAATAACTCTAATTACTATCTCCCTCACCATGCTATCTTTAAGGGTGACAGCAGTACGACAAAGGTTAGAGTTGTCTTCGACGCGTCTGCCAAGTCAAATAATACAATGTCTTTAAACGAAACGTTGGTCGTCGGTCCAGCAATTCAACGAGATATATTCTCTGTCTGGTTGCGATCTCGTCGTCATTTGTATCTCATAACAGGTGACATTGAGAAAATGTACAGACAAATCTGGATTGCACGGAAACATACTGATTTCCAGAGGATTGTCTGGAGGGAAAATCCAGAAGATACCTTGCGGCATTATAGGCTTCTAACGGTAACCTTCGGAACTTCATCTGCTCCCTTTTTAGCAGTACGCGTCTTGCAGCAGTTAGCTTTAGATTCGGCAACAACTCACCCTCGTGCATCTGCAACTATACTCAATGATTTTTAAGTCGATGTAATTGCTCTTCGCTCAGAATTAGTTGAACTCCTAAAAACAGCTGGCTTTAACCTTCGTAAATGGACCACAAACTGCTGGCCACTGCTTACATCCCTTCCAGAAGACTAGAGAGAGTTCTCTCCGGTTGACTTTGAGGAATCAAACACAATCAAGGTCCTTGGCCTGCAGTGGTGCCCTTCAACGGATTGCTTCACCTACAAGGTCAGATTGAACCTATCGGATATATGCACAAAGCGTCGTATTTCGTCGGATGCTTCACGAAACTTCGATCCTTTAGGATTTCTCGCACCAGTGGTTATTGCGGTGAAAATACTGCTTCAAGAATTGTGGAGGAGGCAACTTAAATGGGATGAAGAGGTCCCAGAAAATATCTCTCATCGCTGGACCGTCATCAGAAATCAGCTTTCACTCTTCGAGTCATTTTCCATTCCTAGAATAATGTCGCGAAACAATCAAACTTGGGAGCTACATGGTTTTTGTGACGCATCTCTCGACGCCTACGCAGCTGTCGTCTACTGCCGCAGCATCAATTCGGACAATTCCATCTCTGTTACACTTTTTGCAGCGAAAACTAGAGTAGCCCCTCTAAAGGTGTTACCACTTCCGAGATTGGAGTTGTTCGGAGCATTATTACTAACACAACTAATTAATAAAATAAAGGTCTCATTACAGGAACCACACATTTCGATATTCGCTTGGACAGATTCTTCTATTGTGCTGCATTGGCTATCGGCGCCTCCAAAAAAATGGTCTGTATTTATCGGCAATAGAACATCTGAGATTCTGACGCTGTTACCAATCAAATCCTGGAACCATGTTCGTTTTGCGTTTAACCCTGCAGACGCCGCAACGAGAGGAATGTCACCGTCGACATTATCGGAAACAGACATATGGTGGAATAGTCCGCAATGGCTGAGTAAAGAAAAGGATCAGTGGCCTTTAACGTGTTATAATAAGGAGGACATAGAAACTGCTCAACTCGAAGAGAGAAAAGTATCTCCATCACAGGTATTTGTTTCGAATACCCAACCGTTAAATGTACTCGAAAAGGTGTTGCTAGAATCATCAAACTGGTTGAAATCGGTGCGCGTCATTGCCTTCGTTTTCCGTTTTGTTATGAACTGTCGGTCTGCTTCACATAAGCGTAAAATGGAATCTCTATCCACTGATGAATTAACTCGCGCAAAAATCGAGCTTATAAAATATGCTCAGTACTCGCTGTTTAAGAAAGAAATCGCAATTCTAGCAAACGGGTCAGGATTACATTCAAAACATAAACTTTTGTCGTTACATCCTTTTATTGACCCTCTTGGTGTTCTTAGGGTCGGCGGCCGCATAGAAGACTCAAATTTATCGTTTTCGGAAAAACACACCTATCGTGTTATGCAAATCCCACCCAATAGCAAAACTCATAACTGAACATATGCATAAAAAACATTTACATGCCGGTGCGTCGCTCTTGTTCGCGTTGATGAAACACAGTTACTATGTTCTTGGTGGTAGGAATCTATCGCGAAAGGTAGTACACAATTGCATAATATGCTTTCGACAACGGCAATCAACAGCCAAGCAGCTAATGGGGAGTTTCCCTATCGAACGCGTGCAATATTCGCGACCATTCAGTAGGGTTGGCTGCGATTATGCAGGACCTATCACTTTGCGGCTCAACCGAGGAAGGAACCCAAAATTCGTGAAGTCATATATAAAGGGTGATTTTTTAGCTGGTTTGGTTTTGGCAACACTGGTTTTGACAGCTGACGTGTATTTAGTACCTTGTGTCACTGTCAAACAGCTTCAGTTTGGTTTGCAATTTAACCATGGATCGTCTTACAAATGAACAACGCTTGCAAATTCTTGAATTTTACTATCAAAATTCGTGCTCGGTTCGAAATGTTCATCGCGCGCTGCTTCCATTTTATGATCGGCATTCTCGACCTTCTGAGCAGTCTATTCGGAAGAATATTCGGGCCGGTCAATTGGCCGCCTAGATCGTGCGATTTGACACCATTAGATTATTTTTTGTGGGGGTATGCCAAGGCTAATGTGTATAGGGACAAGCCCGCTTCGATTGACGCACTGGAAGCCAACATCCATGCATTCATTCGTGAGATACCGGCCGATATGTGTGAAAGAGTATGCCAAAATTGGACTCAGCGGATGGGCTACCTGAGACGCAGCCGCGGTCAACATTTGCATGAAATTATCTTTAAACATTAAATTGCAAGGTTCAAACTATCGATTCAAATAAATATTTCATTCATTTTTTCGAATTTTTTGTGTTTTTTTTTTTTTTAAAGTTCTAAACCTCTTAAAAAATCACCCTTTAGCTCTGTTTGTTTGCTTCGTAACTAAGGCTATACATTTGGAGCTCGATGGGTGGGGCCTTATCATCAGCTGCTTTTCTTTTGGCCCTAGGTCGCTTTACCGCCCGTCGCGGTAAGCCCCACGAAATTTGGAGCGATAACGGGACCAACTTTCATGGTGCCAAGCGACTATTAGATGAGCTGTATACACTTCTGTGTAATCAACAACATAACTCCATTATCATCGATCACCTGTCCAAAGACAACATACAGTGGAAATTTATACCACCATCGTCGCCTCATTTTGGAGGGTTATGGGAGTCCGGTGTAAGATCGGTGAAACTGCGCCTAAAACGAGTAATAGGAGACACCCATCTTACTTATGAGGAAATGTACACACTACTTTCAAAAATTGAAGCAGTTTTAAACTCCCGGCCCTTGTGGCAAACTTCTGATATTGATCCCATCGCCCTCTCGCAATCACATTTTTTTATTTGGCGAGGCATACACTTCTGTCCCCCATCCTGATGTTTCTAACTCTCCTGTTTCCATCAAAAATAACTGGTCTCTTTTACAGGCAATGTATCAAGGCTTTTGGAGGCGTTGGCACCAAGAGTTTCTCACGTCCTTACAGCAACGCTCAAAATGGCATACACCTCAGCCCAACTTAAAGGTCGATGACGTGGTTTTACTGAAGGAACCGAACTTGCCGCCGTCAAAGTGGATACTTGGACGCATCATAAAAACGCATCTTGGAACCGACAACAAATGCAGAGTGGTTACGATTCGCACCAAATTTGGAGATTATATTCGACCTACGATCAAGATAGCACCGCTGCCAATTGCTAAAAGCTCATAGTCTTTCAGGGGGGGCTGGATGTTTTAGAATATGTTCCACAACTTACCTATAATGTGCAATAAGCACCCTATTCTAATTGATATCGTTTGGAATTCTTTCACTCTCAAGTTCATTCTCTTCTTAAAACTAACTGTAATTCTAAACATGTAACACTGAAGACAGAACAATTTGAAGGTTCTTTTTTGCTTGCCACTGGCGATTGCATGCATTCGTAATTTAGCCAGCAACGAGAGTACACCATTGGAGCATCATGTACACACATTTGTAAACAACACAATACATTTTATACATTATTGTTACATTTGAAACAACATTTATTTTTATTACACAAATCATTCACAATACACACACACACAGTTATCACATACACATTTTTTTGGGAAACACGATCTCGGTGGGAGTCGGCTCTGTTGCTGCAACAAACGTACTCAGGTGGTACACGCACTCATGTTGGTATGGTATAATATAATGAAGATAATTATAACAATCCAATAATTTTTCGCATTCCCAAACAATGTGACTTGAGCTCTTTTTGCAGCATACCGACGATATCTTCATTACTCTTCTCGCGGGAACATTTCCTAGAATAGTTTTCGCGATATTTCTTAAAGTCATTATTTTCAGCTTCCTGCGCTTCTTCGGATAATTGTCCTATAGGAAGAAGCGCAGCTGACATAACATCTGCTCCATTAATCAAAAGCTTGTGAACAGTTGGAGGCGCAATTCGGTTCAATGCCCTTTATTATTGACATAGATATTATTTTTACATTTTCATTTTGTGCGCTTTTCCCCTATCATCACCCATCTACTGTGAGGCTGTTGTTGGACTGCAATGGACATGTTCGCCCTATACTATCTCTCTCGCTCACTCCGTGATTCGGCCTTCATTAATGTTGTTTCAGACTGAAACCAAAAACTGTTCTGGATTCTGATTAGTTTGGGCATTTAATCCTTGAGCAATATCGCCTAAGTCTGCCATTATTGCGTTTAAATTTCTCGAATCTTCGGGTAATTCTTCGATTATTATATATAATGATGGGATATGGAATAATTAAAATGGGACTTACAAGAGCAAGTTTCTATCAATGTAGTGTTGTAATGTAGTTTTTGCACTGTGTATTAGAATGTAGGTTGATGTGACTTATCATATCACTTTCCACAATAATTATCCTTCGATGTTAGTTGATGTTGGTTAGTTATTAGTCAGTCACTTTGCACATTTTTTATAGAGTTAATTATTTATTGTATGATTTCTCTTTGCACACGATTAGCCGTCGATGAGTGGTTTGCACTATTTTTATATGGAGTTTATTATTTATTACATGTATAAATTTGCGCACTATTAGCCGTCTATATAGCGGCCTGCATTGTTTTTATGGAGGTAGGATTATCTTATCTTCTCTTCTCTATATACAAGGTGGCGCAAAAGTAATCCTCCTATCAAAAAATGCTATAAATTTTGCGATTGGCCCTTAATGTCAGTTCTGTTTTGACATTTGTGTAGTAAGCACATGCGAAATACAAGTTAATAAACAATGTTAAGCTACATGCTCGAGAACGCGGAATATTGGTGACTATTTATTTGAGCAATAATCGGGCGGTGACTTTGGCACAACGTGAATTTCGTCGCAGATTTCCTAGTCGTCCAACGCCTACTGGTGAAACACTGCGACGTTTAGCCGCTCGCCTCGAAGAGACTGGCACAACACGAGATGCTGCCAGGCGTGGCAGACCCCCGAGTAGCCGTTCTGCAGAGAATATTGCTGCTGTAGCCGAAGATGTCATGGAAGCGCCGTCGACATCGACCAGACGACGTGCCACGCAAATGGGTATTAGTCGACGGTCTTTACAGCGAATTTTGGTACAAGATTTGAAGATGTTTTTGTACAAAGTCCAGACGGTGCATCAGCTGTTAGCTGCTGACCGCCAATCGCGTCTAACATACGCTCAAGCCATCCTTAATCACCACCAAGAGGATGATGATTTTTCATCAAAAATAATCATGAGTGATGAGGCCCATTTCCATCTTAGCGGGTACGTAAATAAGCAAAATTTACGCTTCTGAGGCACTGAAAATCCGCGTGTAACCCACGAATAGCAGTTCTTTTTGCCGCAACTTGATGAATTGGGATTGGAAAACATGTGGTTCCAACAGGACGGTGCAATGGCACACACTGCACGCGCCACAACCGATATGCTAAAGGATGCATTTCCCGGGCGCCTAATCTCCCGCTTTGGCGATTTGCACTGTCCAGCAAGATCGCCTGATTTGACCGCTCCAGACTTCTTTTTGTCGGGCTTTTTGAAGTCGCGGGTTTATGTCAGCAAGCCTCAGACTCTTGCAGCTCTTAAAGACAATATCCGTCAAGAATGTGAGGACCTATCGCCGGAAGTTTTGGCCAAAGTGATGGAAAATGCCATAAAAAGGGCTCAAATGACAATCAACTGTGGCGGCGGCCATTTACATGACATCATATTCTCGAAGAATCAAAGTTTTTAATTTTTTTTTTAATTACAGCCAAAAAACATCGGAAGGTTATTTTTGCGCCACCTTGTACAAGGTGGACCAAAAGAAGTCATCCGATGTTGTTTGGCTTTAATTTTTTTCTAAATGAAAAACTTCGATTCTGTTTTTTGATTATATTGACACCATGCCACTGGTATTACCTATGACGATAATAAACGGAAGAGTATGGCAATGGCATTTATATTAAAGTATTTGAATTATTTGACATCAAACTAATAAACTGTAATACATTGTTTTGACAGATAAGCCGACCGACCAGTAGAAAACACACGCTTGGTTGTTAAACGACAACTGACTTTATTGTCTCATCTTAGAACTAACTTAGCCTAAACTTACATGCAATGCATATTACTACATATACAACAATTCTCTTATACTTCATAAAATTCTATATATAACATACATATATCTACGCTTAGAGTTTTAAAATATAATTGTAAAAACTTACATCAATCGAATGGTTCATAACTAAGCGTTATCTTTTGATCAGATTGAAGAGTTAGTTTTGTCAGGAAAATGTGAAAGAAGAATATTTTTTTAATCAGTGGAAACAAAACAGCGAATATAAATAATTACATAGTAGTCAATAAAACACATTTTCTTTTGCTTTAATTGTTTAGATATAAAAAATTTAGTACGCTAGTTTATGTTAATTTTGGTTTTCTGATAACATAATTTTTTATTCGTATCTTAAGAGACTAGTGTGTGTGTTAATTTTATTGTCTAACACAGTATACGCCCTATTTGATTATAAACAATAAATGTTTGTTTATTACAGATTCATATCGACGTGCCCCGCATGAATCCACAAATAAAATTATTCAAACAAGAGTTAGTCCAAGAAATGTTCGAAAGAGTTTTATTTATTTGGTCAATTCGTCACCCGGCATCTGGATATGTTCAAGGCATTAATGACCTTGTTACGCCCTTTTTTATAGTTTTTCTTTATGAAATCGTTGGTGTTGGTGAGTCATACATTTTTTGCCGTTTTTATATTAAATTTAAAAATATGCTTTAGGCATGGGACTTGAACAAATACAATTTGCGGAGCTTGAAGAAGATATACGACATGCAATTGAAGCCGATTCCTTTTGGTGTCTATCCAAATTTCTAGATTGTATCCAAGACAATTATATATTTGCCCAACTAGGCATTCAAGAAAAAGTGAATCAGCTAAAAGATCTCATCCATAGAATTGATGGTAAATATTTACTAAACTTTTTCAGTTTTCGGTTAAATTTTTATTTCAATAATGCAATTTTTTTATTTTTTATACATATTTATATATTGTGAATAAAATTATCAATTCAAACAATTGGTAATCCTGCACCTACATATTACATTTCTGTGAAATAGAATTCATTTGTGGGTCTAATAACTAATAGTACACGTTACGCAAAAAAAACATTCAGTGTAGGTACTGCATTGTGCCTGAAATATAAATAATTAAACTTTGCCATATAAAAAATAATAAAAATGAAATGATAATCACTAAAATCGACTTAAAGAATAAAAAGTATATAACGGGTGATTTTTTAAGAGTAATTTTTTTTTTAAATCGAATAAAACACTCAAATTTGCATCAAATATTCAAAACTGTAATTGTATTCGATAAATATGCCTTAGACATTTATGTTTTAAAGACAACATCATATAAATGTTGTCCGCGTCACTTTTTCGAGCATTTCGGTCTGTATTCCACGAATTACGCGTGTTATGTCATCCTGTAAGGCTTCAATCATGTTCGGCTTGTCCACATAGACTAACGACTTTACATAACCCCCCAAAAGAAATAACCAAGAATCGTTAAATCGCATGATCTTGGCGGCCAACTCACAGGGCCATCTCGAGAGATAAGCTGCTCACCAAATTCATCCTTCAACATTTTTGTTGTTTCACGAGCCGTATTGCATGTGGCACCGTCTTGATTGAAATTTGGTAATAACAGTACGAATTGTTGATTCACTAGGTCGATTATGGCGACCATAATATGGTTGTAACAAACGATGCCCATTTTTCACAGAGCACGAATTTTTATATCAAATTTCAATAATTTGCAATCGTTGCTCGTTTGTAAGTCTTTCCATGATTAAAAGGCAGAGTATACTGAAAATTTTTCACTTTGACAGATGACGTTTGGACGCCATTACTAACCAGTGCTCCCAACCTGAAAAACTTTACTCACCCGTAACCTATCTACATTTATTCAAAAATAACACCAAAATTCTATAAACTCTTTAATCAAAATAAACCTTCAGTGAGTGCTACGAATAAAGCACATCCTCCATATCTATGTCCTATCGATATAAAGTTCCTCGTTTGTTTGTCAGTTGAAACAAATTACCTTTTAGTTTTGCGTTATAATGTTTACTTTGTCAGTGTCAACTTAAGACTAGAAGTTAAGTGTACAATAGTCCAAAAAGAAACTTAAAACTAACTGAAGCTACGTATTATATAAATCAAAAGGAAAATACAAACAACATGTAGGTACAACACAAGACACAATTGTTGCATCTCTCCAAGTACATAAAAAGCTCTAGATGGTTGACACCCAGCCGTGGTTGTTGCTATGCTATGTTGTTTACAAACTGGTGTTGTTTCCGTGGCTATGATAAGCTGCCGAATGTACTCTCTGAATTTTATGTCGTATGTATCATGCTGGTGTCTCTGCATGTAACTCTCGCCCACTTGCAAGTTGCAACTAGTGCGTTGATTTTGTGTTGTTTTTCAAGTAATGGCTGTTGCGGAAAGGGTTCACGTATAAACGGATGCTATAAATGTGTGAGTGATATAAAGAACTGACAACTTCAAATATTTGCTGTTCTAATATAGCATTTTTCCAGTAAACTCCATCCCAGTTTTCCCTTATGCCTGTGACACACATTATGGTTTCAATACCATGGTATCGGGATGAACCACATATCTTGCAGGGTGTACCACGGTGATACCAGATGAGAAATGTGGTTTAAGCGTGGTATGCCTATGAGACACATATGGTTTCGATACCGTGGTATCAATACTATGGCATCGTCAATACCCTGGAAAGTGACAGACTGTTCACCGTAGTATAGTTTGACAGTTGCCATGCTCCGACAGACAAAAAAGCCATTGACACACACCTAGTATAGACACCATGGTATTCTGTAGCATTTTCTATGTATCGAAACCATATGTGTGTCATTGAACTTAAGTAGGTGAGCTTAACACGACTGTATACTCAGTTTTTCGCTAAAAATCGAATAACGATACTTTTAAAATATGCACATCTCTCGAGAACGGTCAATACGACTGTAACAAAAATTAATTTCTAATTTTCTTAGTTTACCTGCTTACCTACTTAGAGTAAAATTGATATTTTCAAAATTATTGCGTCCTTAATTCTAAATTCGAATCACCGAAAACGCTAGTTTTAGAAACTGTTCATATCTTGAAAACTCCCGCTCCCCACATACGTCCATTGGCATGTTCGGTTTATAACTGTTAGTGGAAACTTAAAAACAAATCTCTGAAAACTTACATATATATCTTTGTGACGATATTGCAAGTAAGTTTCCCTCACATGGTAATTCCTTTCGGAATCATTTTATAGGTTCTTGTACTCTCGTTTCTCCTTAACGGCAGAAATCCGTCCTATAGCACTCTCTCTAGTCCAGTTTCCTTTAAGAATCTTAGGATGAGAGCTGGCTCTAGTGATAGTATTTCCTCATCAGATAGTTGGTACTTGCCCAAGTATTTCAGTCTTTTGTGGGTCAGTGCCCCACATGATCCCAGCACGTATTCTGGGATTTCACTGAACTCATCGCAGAATCTGCAGAGACCTTCTTCCGATATTCCCAGTTTCCTGAGGTGTTTCTTGAGTCTACAATGCCCCGTTATTAAGCCCGTTAGGATACGAAGGTTATTTTCACTCATGCCGATGCAGGCTTTGAATCTTTTCCGGTTGTATTGTCCCAGAAGTAGCTTAGCCTGCCTCATGCCTTGAGTGTTATGCCAAGTCCTTGGCCTGTTTTCTTTCTCTAGTTTCCTTAATTCCTTTCTGAGGGAAGAATAGTTCAGGACCCTCCCTTTCTTGCTAGGGAGTCGGCCAGCAGAGGGTTATTTTGTTTCTCCGTGCAAAAAGATAACGAAAAGTCTATAAAATTATATATATGTACTAGCAGTTACCCGCGACTTCGTCCGCGTGGGACTCTATTAAAATGTAAATTTTTAGAAAAATTGTTACTTAAATAGTTTTAATTTTTAAAGGATTTCTTTATAGACAATGTTTCTTTTTTTTTAATTGGGCGGCAGTAACATTACCAGACTTGAAGGTGAACTTACAGGAGAGCAAGCTACGTAAAACTGACAGTGCCTTAAGCTATCTTCCCTTAAATCTATACCAGCGTATTTCAAAGATTGGCCCTGAGACTTATTGATCGTCATGGTGAGGCACACTTTAAGGGGAAATTGTAATCTCTTAAAGTTAAAGGGGAAGTCATTAGGTATCAGAGGAATGCGCGGCACGAATACTTTTTTCCCTTGAGCAACCCCGGTCAATATAATAGCTTCGATTAAATTTGTATGCAAAGCTTGGATTTGCAGTCTAGTGCCATTACATAGTTTTGGTGGTTTTTAGTTCCGAAGGAGCGTTACTGGTGTGCCCTTCCGAAGAGTTAGCCTATGTCTATGGTATGAAATACCCGATGGTTTCAGGTAATTTAAAAACTCTACCGGATAGTTAACGGCTTTATAAACACATTCTCACTCAGACTTCACCAATACAGCCAACAACAAACGCACAGCTCACAGCAAATAGCCATGTACGCACGCATGGGTTGCTATGGACGTAGAGTAGACTGCACTGCGATTATTATTAATTTCCGTCATACTCACTCGCATGCCCGTCGCACACTACCCAAAGTCAAAAACCGATACGGAATAGAATATGGAACGGCAAAACGTAACAATATTAAGAACGATTGTAAAGAATAACCGAACGCATTGTGGCTGTGGGTGTGTATATGTGTATCCATCTGTTATGCTTTCCATGGGTACGATATACTCAACCCACTCACCCCCACCCCAAGCAGAGCTGAGAATCGAGAAATCAATTTAAATTTCTTGCTGATCAAATAGATCTGTCTTTAATTTCTTCTAGCTCTGCCTCTGAAAGGAGCAGAAAGATAAATGATGGCTTAGAATACTCGGGAATGTATTGACTAAAGAGTATTTTAAGCATTTTTGGATTGGCCCAGCCTTATGAATGTAATAGCAGGTTGAGTGAAGTAAGGTTAAATAAAAAAGTTTCCATCCTCTTTTTCAACCTTTATAACTCGAATTTAAAAAAAAAGGCGAAATAGGTATTCGATGATTTTCTATTTTCTATAAACTCCAAATTCTCAAGTTTATACGATTAACGTATAGTGAGTAACAGAAAAACCTCTCTAAAATGGGCAGGGAGGGTCGTATCGAAAAATCCCTTCTTAGTGAGCGTCTACACAGCTAGTGGAACATATCCTGAGAGTTTCATGAACTTACAATAAGCGGTTTGGCCTGTACGATGTCTGTCAACTCAATCACGCTACTCTTTTATTTTTTTAAATGTTTTAAGGATAAAAATTATTCAATGTGATCGATAAAATAGAACCATGAAACGATTTAACCGAAAATGTGTTTGACGTTTATGCTGCCGGCAAACACGCACCGTGTTATTTGATAATCAATTGTTAAACGTTCGTAAATCTTGTGTTCAGAAAAATGTCGCATTGCTATATCGGTGCGGGGCACTTCAGAAATATCGCTGCAACCAAGCATTTCATGTCGTATTCTCGTAGGGTCATTTGGACACCCAGGCAGAGATCTCAAAGAAATCGAATGTATGTATAAATCTACAGCCTTATTTATTAACCCATCATAGGGTCTGCTTAACTTTACGCACCCTCTAAAATGCCCTTAGGCAGGGAAATGCGATTTATAAAGATTTTTCGAACTTCAGCAACGTTGCTTTAAGGCTGCGTAGTTTAAACGCGAAAATTTGCGTTTAGAGCCTGCGTAGAGCCTACATAAATATGTTTTCGCAGCTAATATCATTTTTGGTAGTGGTCGAATTGGAAACAAATCATTCATTTCGAATGTTGTGTAAATTTGCAAAAAACGAATTTCGTCTGCAAATGCAATTGCAGTGGTGGTCCAGTATAACGAATGCCGATATAACGAATGATCGATACACTTTTTCCAACTTCATTGGTGTCTCTATATAACGTACGAAAAAAAGGATTGACATCCGATATAACGAATGTTTCTGTTATACATATCTTTAGTAAAGAAATATGAATGTACATACATATGTAGGCAGGTGTAAAACTTTTTGTTATTGTGCATTACTGCTATGTATTTGCACTCACAATGCTTTCGGTTTACAACTTTTCGTCGGGGGCACATGCACATTTGGTATCCACATATTATGAACGAGTGGCGTATTTGTAGTTCGGTAAAATTGGTATAAAAGTCTTTAACTCGCAAACACCTTTCGCTTCAAGATAAAGTAAAAATCATTGACGAGTGCAATGAGAGAGTCCCGCTTGGACATTTCAAAGAAGCTTGGAACTCAAAAAATTAATGATTCTACCCAGACTTTTCTACTTTTTACTTTGAATGCTTTTTTTAACATTATGAATAAATGAAATAAAACGAATAAATAGAAACAATATTAGTACATTTTATTTAACGTTTCGTACAAGTAAAATGTGCCCGATATTACGAATTTTTCGATTTAACGAATACACCTGGACATTATATCATTCGTTATACTGGACCACTACTGTATAAAATATAATTTCAGATTTGGTGGTGGTTAATAGATTATTGTAATTTTCCATTGATTTCACTCGGGGATCCACTCATTCTGAAATCCAATGGAACAACAAAACTGCTTCTGAAAGAATCCACAAAAGTATTGGTGAAACGCCAAAAAATAATCTACGGCTACGGCTGTCAACTGACTTGTATAAAAAACATAAATTACACGTGACTGCTTCTTGAGTGGATTCTGACTTCAAATCGAGAAGCGAAATTCTCCTCTCAGAATCACCAGAAGAGTATTTTTTGTGCCAATGGAAGTGATTTTTTTCGATTCCGGACTCTCCCGGACGCTTCTTTTTGCCCAATGGAAAACGACATAATGATTGCAGGTAGATATTTCAGCAGTCCCTCCGAAGAAATTTCGCAATTGTCCCAGATAATTTTGCTTTTTGTTTGTATTATGTATGATTTTCTGGCGCAGGGTCATAAGTCCACAGGCCAAAAGTCCACAATGGACTTATGACCCACCTAGGTGGGTTATGAGTCCACAAATCCATTGTGGACTTATAACCCACCTAGGTGAGCCAAAAGTCCACACAAAATTCTTGTGGACTTTTGACTCACTGACTGTGGTCTTATGGCTCACTATGGTGGGTCATTGTCCACAATTCTCATAATTTAAAGTACAACAAAATTGAGAAGTTTTCTTTGATTCTCTCTTAGACTATAATGTGTCTCTTGAACAATATTTCAGGAGCGGATTGACACAAAATGTAAACAAATACACAAGCATACAAGGAGTTGAGAAATTTGTTGTTAGTACTTTTCAGACAGATCTTATTTTCAGTTAGGTGTTGATGTTTGTTTAATATTTTAATCTCAGAGTATATCGGTAAGCCTTCACTTGCTGATAAGAGTCTATCAAAGGAAGTTGTTGAAGCGCGTTTTTGTTTACCCGAAAAAAAAGTTATTGTAGGTAAAAAATATAATAATAAATTCGCTTTATAGATTTTTACAGTATTTTATTTAAACACGAAAAGTTTTTCAAAAACAATTTATATTAAAAAGTTTGCGAATTGTTCCAAAAATTTATAGTTATTTTGAAAAATTCGCGCGAATTTTTCAAAATAACTTTATAAATTTTTACAGTATTTTATTTAAACACTAAAAGTTTTTCAAAAACAATTTATATTAAAAAGTTTGCGAATTGTTCCAAAAATTTATAAAGTTATTTTGAAAAATTCGCGCGAATTTTTCAAAATAACTATAAATTTTTGGAACAATTCGCAAACTTTTTAATATAAATTGTTTTTGAAAAACTTTTCGTGTTTAAATAAAATACTGTAAAAATCTATAAAGCGAATTTATTATTATATTTTTTACCTACAATAACTTTTTTTTCGGGTAAACAAAAACGCGCTTCAACAACTTCCTTTGATAGACTCTTATCAGCAAGTGAAGGCTTACCGATATACTCTGAGATTAAAATATTAAACAAACATCAACACCTAACTGAAAATAAGATCTGTCTGAAAAGTACTAACAACAAATTTCTCAACTCCTTGTATGCTTGTGTATTTGTTTACATTTTGTGTCAATCCGCTCCTGAAATATTGTTCAAGAGACACATTATAGTCTAAGAGAGAATCAAAGAAAACTTCTCAATTTTGTTGTACTTTAAATTATGAGAATTGTGGACAATGACCCACCATAGTGAGCCATAAGACCACAGTCAGTGAGTCAAAAGTCCACAAGAATTTTGTGTGGACTTTTGGCTCACCTAGGTGGGTTATAAGTCCACAATGGATTTGTGGACTCATAACCCACCTAGGTGGGTCATAAGTCCATTGTGGACTTTTGGCCTGTGGACTTATGACCCTGCGCCAGAAAATCATACATAATACAAACAAAAAGCAAAATTATCTGGGACAATTGCGAAATTTCTTTGGAGGGACTGCTGAAATATCTACCTGCAATCATTATGTCGTTTTCCATTGGGCAAAAAGAAGCGTCCGGGAGAGTCCGGAATCGAAAAAAATCACTTCCATTGGCACAAAAAATACTCTTCTGGTGATTCTGAGAGGAGAATTTCGCTTCTCGATTTGAAGTCAGAATCCACTCAAGAAGCAGTCACGTGTAATTTATGTTTTTTATACAAGTCAGTTGACAGCCGTAGCCGTAGATTATTTTTTGGCGTTTCACCAATACTTTTGTGGATTCTTTCAGAAGCAGTTTTGTTGTTCCATTGGATTTCAGAATGAGTGGATCCCCGAGTGAAATCAATGGAAAATTACAATAATCTATTAACCACCACCAAATCTGAAATTATATTTTATACAGTAGTGGTCCAGTATAACGAATGATATAATGTCCAGGTGTATTCGTTAAATCGAAAAATTCGTAATATCGGGCACATTTTACTTGTACGAAACGTTAAATAAAATGTACTAATATTGTTTCTATTTATTCGTTTTATTTCATTTATTCATAATGTTAAAAAAAAGCATTCAAAGTAAAAAGTAGAAAAGTCTGGGTAGAATCATTAATTTTTTGAGTTCCAAGCTTCTTTGAAATGTCCAAGCGGGACTCTCTCATTGCACTCGTCAATGATTTTTACTTTATCTTGAAGCGAAAGGTGTTTGCGAGTTAAAGACTTTTATACCAATTTTACCGAACTACAAATACGCCACTCGTTCATAATATGTGGATACCAAATGTGCATGTGCCCCCGACGAAAAGTTGTAAACCGAAAGCATTGTGAGTGCAAATACATAGCAGTAATGCACAATAACAAAAAGTTTTACACCTACCTACATATGTATGTACATTCATATTTCTTTACTAAAGATATGTATAACAGAAACATTCGTTATATCGGATGTCAATCCTTTTTTTCGTACGTTATATAGAGACACCAATGAAGTTGGAAAAAGTGTATCGATCATTCGTTATATCGGCATTCGTTATACTGGACCACCACTGCAATTGCATTTGCAGACGAAATTCGTTTTTTGCAAATTTACACAACATTCGAAATGAATGATTTGTTTCCAATTCGACCACTACCAAAAATGATATTAGCTGCGAAAACATATTTATGTAGGCTCTACGCAGGCTCTAAACGCAAATTTTCGCGTTTAAACTACGCAGCCTTAAAGCAACGTTGCTGAAGTTCGAAAAATCTTTATAAATCGCATTTCCCTGCCTAAGGGCATTTTAGAGGGTGCGTAAAGTTAAGCAGACCCTATGATGGGTTAATAAATAAGGCTGTAGATTTATACATACATTCGATTTCTTTGAGATCTCTGCCTGGGTGTCCAAATGACCCTACGAGAATACGACATGAAATGCTTGGTTGCAGCGATATTTCTGAAGTGCCCCGCACCGATATAACAATGCGACATTTTTCTGAACACAAGATTTACGAACGTTTAACAATTGATTATCAAATAACACGGTGCGTGTTTGCCGGCAGCATAAACGTCAAACACATTTTCGGTTAAATCGTTTCATGGTTCTATTTTATCGATCACATTGAATAATTTTTATCCTTAAAACATTTAAAAAAATAAAAGAGTAGCGTGATTGAGTTGACAGACATCGTACAGGCCAAACCGCTTATTGTAAGTTCATGAAACTCTCAGGATATGTTCCACTAACTTTATAAATTTTTACAGTATTTTATTTAAACTCTAAAAGTTTTTCAAAAACAATTTATATTAAAAAGTTTGCGAATTGTTCCAAAAATTTATAAAGTTATTTTGAAAAATTCGCGCGAATTTTTCAAAATAACTTTATAAATTTTTGGAACAATTAACAAATAAATTAAAAATTATAAATTGTTTTTGAAAAACTTTTCGTATTTAAATAAAATACTGTAATTATAAAATTATTTTGAACAATGAATACGAACTTTTTAATTAACTTTAAGAATAAGTATGTAATGCTCGGTATAGATACATGCTCTGAATGTGCTACACAGACAACTAATAATTGCTTCTATTCACCTAATGGATGAACATTAAAGGTGCCGTCAACAAGAATTAATTAGTTGCATCCTTTTAAACACATCCGATTGGTCCGGATGTGGATGAAGGGCATCACATATTTTGGATATTTCTTTGAACTCTGTGTCGTAAATGAAGCTAGCCTTGCAGGATTTTATGTAACACGTGTATCTTGTTTTAATTTATTTTTTATTCATATGGATAATTGTGGACTTATGGCCTACTTTCATTTTAAAATTGTGAACTTATGGCCCAAATTAATGTGAACTTTTGGCTCAAATAGGTGGGTTATAAGTCCACAATGGATTTGTGGACTTATAACCCACCTAGGTGGGTCAAAAGTCCATTGTGGACTTTTGGCCTGTGGACTTATGACCCTGCGCCTGATTTTCTTACGAAGCTAATCTGTCAACCACAGCTAAGATCAGTTTCAGTTGCAAAAAGTAATAGATTTAAGTGTTTTCTTTAATAGTTTATCGAAATTCTTACTTATTTAGACACAAACCTCGTTTAGTAAAGATACCGCGGAAAAATGTTTATAAATCACAATTTCAGGAAAGCCACGTAGAGGCTGCGTAAATTCTTACGCGATGTTTAACTAAACAACATCGTAGAGGCGTCGTAAGAGAATCTAATAAATACGGCTGCTAAAGTATAATATTAAAAGGTTTGTCCACTGTCGGTTATTTCAGGTACGACAACAATGGACACCACTTATTATTAAGAACAAACGGATATATGCGGATGGTATCTATGACAAAAAGAGGAATGGAGCACTTAAAACAAAACACCAACTATTAATTTTCTCGATTTAATGTATTTCATTAAAACAGCCATACGCAATCTTTTTTCAATGGGGACCACAAAGGCGTTTTAGCTGTGGTGCATCGGGCCGCAATGCAACATAAATATATTTACTTAAGGCTGGTACGCCTTAATCTTTCTTTCCACACGAAAATTTCACTAGGCAGTATGCATAGCAATTTCACTTGGTTTTTTGAAGTGATAACTTCTTTAGGCGCGTTGAGCACTTTTGATAGGGGATAAAAACATTCAACTCGCGACACCAATGTTGTGTAACCAATGTTGTGACACCAGTGTTCGTGAAGACTCTTGAGGTCGTAGTCGCGGGTACCAGCTAGTTATTATTATTTATGTAGTTTCTTTAGTAGTATATTTACCTCTTGCTGTTGCTATACGTTGTGATACCGTGCTTCCTCGGACTCGAGGGAAGAGTATATAACGGAAAGTAAAAATGAAAATGCTGATTTGTTATTTCAATATCTATTGGCCCGCTGTCTTTGGAAGGGCTGCGACCAATAGTATTTGTTTAATATATTTTTATGTATTTAATAAAGATTGACCCGCTGTCTAGAGCTTGGCTGCGATCAATTTGCTAGTTAATTCTACTCTCCCTTTCCTGGTCACAACCATTGCCTTTTATACTAATATTTGGTCATGACCTGTCTCCTGTCTTCCCCCTCCACGTACAATTATTTTCATTATTAAAATACCATATGTGCATAAACACACTATTTAGGCATTGCTTAATTGTTTTCCGTTCCCATTAAAAGTACCCAAATGAGATCTTGGGTGTCATTTGCCTTACGTTGGTGTCAAGTATCATCCATTCTTAAATTATTATTTACGTCCCCGATAGCACAGCGTAGTAAAGGGTGATTTTTTAAGAAGTTTAGAACTTTTTTTTAAAAAAAAAACACAAAAAATTCGAAAAAATGAATGAAATATTTATTTCAAATATTTTATTTATTTATTTGAACCTTGCAATTTAATGTTTAAAGATAATTTCATGCAAATGTTGACCGCGGCTGCGTCTCAGGTAGCCCATCCGCTGAGTCCAATTTTGGCATACTCTTTCACACATATCGGCCGGTATCTCACGAATGAATGCATGAATGTTGGCTTCCAGTGCGTCAATCGAAGCGGGCTTGTCCCTATACACATTAGCCTTGGCATACCCCCACAAAAAATAATCTAATGGTGTCAAATCGCACGATCTAGGCGGCCAATTGACCGGCCCGAAACGTGAAATTAACTGTTCACCAAACTCGCCTCGCAATTGCGCCATTGTTTCGCGATGAACATTTCGAACCGAGCACGAATTTTGATAGTAAAATTCAATAATTTGCAAGGGTTGTTCATTTGTAAGACGATCCATGGTTAAATTGCAAACCAAACTGAAGCTGTTTGACAGTGACACAAGGTACTAAACACACGTCAGCTGTCAAAACCAGTGTTGCCAAAACCAAACCAGCTAAAAAATCACCCTTACAACTCCGATATACAATTGTTGCAGTTTTGCCATATGTTGGCGTGCCGCTGGGCAATCGGAGTTGGGTTACGAGTCATCGTTTTGGGTAGATAGACACTTGACTCATTGCGCTTGGGTGGCGTTTGACCTATAGCCGTGCGCTGCGGTAGTATATTTGGTGTATGGGTTGAATGGGAAAACATGAGAAGGTGATGAGTAAGGTGGGTCATGGTATGGTTGTGCGGATCACAACACTGTTCACACACTCAACCAATCTTAACAAATGAAGTTTCAAAAATAAGAGATTTTCGAGGTGCTTTGTTTTGCATTTTTAGTTCTTAAAAAAATATTTACAATTGAAAAAAATACAGGATACAGGAAAAAAAAACTTTCATTCATCATGCCCGTAGTACCGTAGCCCTACAATATAAACGACGCCACGAAAGAGAGTCAACGGCCGAAGAAAGTTACAGTCATAGAATTCTAAAAAAGATTTTTCAGAATTTTGCGGGGGAATCGGATATAAAGGGGCTGTTATGTTATTTCAAAACAGTCAGTTGTCCTAATATTATAAATTCTAGGCACCATTGATATAAATATTTCAATGAGTTACTCGAAGTACTAATTCTACGCAGATGAAGTCGCGGGTATTAGCTAGTATGCATTATTTTTCATGTATACAATAGCGCATTAAATGAAAATGGAAATTGTAGTATAATTTTTGTAGTAGTAGTTTATTATAATGAATTAGAAAACACTTCAGCCGGTGTTGAAGGGTAGTGATGCGATGTCATGAGAACACAAGCGTTCTCACCTAGCCTCTCACTATCAACTCCTACTCTCACCTCCACGTGGTGACTGGCGGGTGCCTAGTACCTCGACTGGAGATTGGGTAACCAACCCCTTTGGAAGGTCGTTGGTGGCAGCAAACGAGAGAGGGGGGAGGAGTGTTGTTTTCTCACTAAGACACCTCCTCTGGTACCAGACGGCAGCGGAGGAGTTCCCTAGATGGAGCCAACGGTGGCGTCTACAGTTCCAGTCAGGCCGAACTATTTAGTGTAATCCCTATAGAGCTGCTCTGACATATTCGGATACCAGGTCTATAGGGATTTCCAATACCGAGCCAGGGTGTTGGAGAAGAGTTGGTGGCGGATGAACCCTTAATGGGCCAACGGCAGCGCTCACATCCCAAAGTGGGTTACTGGCACCGGAGTAACCGGCCTGCTGTCCTAGGGTCAAGGGCCTGGCCCTACAGGTTGGGGGTTGTGCCGTCGGGGTAACTTCCCGACCATGTAAAAAAAAAGAATAGTTTTGAGAGAGACACGAGGAGCCTCGGATAACAATTTCCCTCAAACGGCAACTAGACCCGGAACGTCAACGGACAACGATTTGAGAGTATGTACCTGGAACGTGCGAACGCTGTACACCCCAGGTGCTACTCAAAAACTTGAGTCTGTCCTCACGCGGTACAAGGCAGATATTACCGCGATCCAGGAGATACGATGGATAGGATCAGGTATGATGAAAAGGAAAAATTGCGATATTTATTACAGTTGCCATAAAAGATTGCATGTATTAGGGTGCGGATTCGTCGTGGGAAATCGTCTTAGGACAAAAGTCATTGACTTTAAGCCGATAAGTGATCGCCTAGCTGTGATCCGCATCAAAGCTACTTTCCAAAACATAAGCCTAATATGTGCACACGCCCCTACCGACGAGGCTGAAGACCCTATCAAGGAGGAGTTTTATGACCTCCTGGATGTAGCCTACGGAGCCTGTCCGGAGTACGATGTCAAAGTTGTGCTCGGGGACTTCAATGCTAAAATCGGAAAGGAAAACATCTTTGGCGGGTTAGTTGGTAAACACAGAATCCACGATACGACCACAGACAATGATGATGAATGCGTACGCAGGAAAAAGGTGACAGAAGATGCACATATAAAGGCGCTGCAGCGCAAAACAAGGGCAGCGAGGGAAGAGTATCGAGCCAGGAGGAGGGAGGAGAAGAAAATCCTGCGTAGAAAGAAGAGGGCCTACGCAGTCTCCCAGCTCAAGGAGATCGAAGAGTCCCGCGATCGAAGCAACATCCGGAAGTTCTACAAGAAAGCCAAGCAACTGGCTGCTGGCTTCAAGACCGGAACGCAGGCTCTTCGAAACAGTGATGGAAACCTAGTCACCGAAGCGCAGGGAATAGTAGATGTTTTTAAGCAGCACTTCCAGCAGCTGCTAAATGGGCATCATGTAGAGAGAGTGATAGGGCAAGAAGAGAACCCACGTCCAGTCAATGAAGATCCAGTTCCACCGCCCAGTATAGAAGAAGTTGGCTTAGCAATAAAAAAGCTAAAGAACAACAAGGCCGCCGGCTCTGATGGTTTACCAGCGGAGCTTTTCAAATACGGTGGTGATGTTTTGGTAGGGCGCATGCACCAAATCATCAACCAAGTATGGGTGGAGGAAAGTATGCCCGATGACTGGACTATCAGCTCCATATGCCCCATCTACAAAAAAGGCGATCCTATGTCTTGCAAGAACTATCGAGGCATATCCCTGCTTAATGTCGCATACAAGATCCTATCCAACGTACTGTGTGAACGTCTCAAACCGTTCTGCAACACACTAATCGGCACGTACCAGTGTGGCTTCCGGCCCGGCAGATCGACTATAGACCAAATTTTCACACTGAGGCAAATCCTGGAAAAGACCAATGAATTTCAAGTCGAGACTCACCACCTATTCATCGACTTCAAAGCCGCATATGATAGCATTCATCGTCAGGAGCTTTACGTGGCGATGGCCGAATTCGGGATCCCGGCAAAACTGATCCAGCTATGTAGCGTGACGCTGGAGAACACACGCTGCAACGTGCAATTTGGAAGTAGTTCCTCCGAGCTATTCGAAACATGCACCGGATTTCGGCAAGGAGACGCATTATCATGTGACTTCTTCAATCTCGTGCTAGAGCAGATAGTGCGCAGGGCAGGTGTCAACACGGAAGGCACTATCTTCAACAAATCCGTCCAGCTACTGGGGTATGCAGACGATATTGACATCATCGGTCGCTCCCAGCGTGCCGTGATAGAGGCTTTTACGGCGATTGAAGAACAGGCGAAATTCGTTGGTCTTGTAGTAAATGAGGACAAGACTAAGTACATGCTATCAACAAACAAACAAGCATCTGTCCACCGCCTAGGACAGAACGTCACTATTGATAGCAACAATTTCGAGGTAGTTAAGGAGTTTATCTACCTCGGAGTAAACATGAACTCCACAAATGACATCCTAGTGGAGATCCGGCGAAGAATTACCCTAGAAAACCGCTGCTACTTCGGTTTGGCAAAGCAATTGGGTTCAAAACTCCTAACTCGAAGGACAAAATGTATGCTTTACAGAACCCTTATCCTGCCAGTTCTGCTTTATGGCGCCGAGTGCTGGACGATAAGCAGGAAGGGAGAGCTGATACTAGGCTCCTTCGAAAGAAAAATTCTTCGGTGGATATTTGGTCCTGTGTGCGAGGAGGGCGAATGGAGGAGAAGATACAACCGCGAACTCTATGAGCTGTACCAAGATGTGGATGTAGTCCAAAAGGCCGAAATACGTCGACTACATTGGCTCGGCCACATCGAGCGAATGGACAATAATGCTCCAGCTAAGAGGATCTTCGAATCCCAGCCGCCAGGTTCGAGACGACAAGGAAGACCGAACCTCCGTTTCAAAGGCCAAGCCATCGCGGATGCCAGAGCGCTTGGTCTGGATAACTGGAAGCAGCGTGCCCGGGATCGCAGAGGATGGAAGGCTGCAGTGTCTCAGGCAGAGACTCTCCACGGGTCGGGAGCCCGTTAAGTAAAGTAAGTAAGAAAACACTTCATTTAAAAGTATTTCCTGCACAATAAAATATTGCCTGACGATTCAAAAAATACACGTAGTTGCTTAAGTTTTCACTTCTGTCGGCACTCCCGGAGTGCACTGTTTTTATTGTCCGTCGCATTAATTTTTTGACATATCAGCGTGAAAAATTATTTAAAGGAAAGCGGTTGAGAAATTAATTGGAATTTTTTTTTTTTTTTTTTAAAACAATACTAAGTTTTTCGCACTTATATCATGCAATAATGATAGGTGTACGAAAATTTGGTGACATGGATGACCTTTTTCATAAGCAGTGTGCCTCAATAACATTTTTCTACCCAGCTTTGCTAAAAAAAAGCCAACAGATGAATTTACAGGTCTTTGAAAATTATGTATAATTTCCATGCACTACCTATTAGTTGTTTAAAATTGACGACTGTCCTTAATATATATAACAAATCAAACATTATTTGCCAAATTGAAAACTATTAAAATCGTCATGAACACAAAACAAAACATTCCAGAGCTAGTAGGTACGTGAGACTTAGTTGTGCAATAGGGAGGGACTTAAAACCGATCTAAAATACCTCCCGAGGGCACTGAATTTTGTCGACTAATCGGCAACTTATTTATGATTTATTTGAAAAGTTTTAACGCAAAATCACTTGTTTCTCCAATTTCTGAACTTTTTTGTTAGAAAATATTATAAATAAATCACAATTTATTTTTCTTGATTTCATTTTCTTTTTAACAATAACGCATACATTTTATGAAAAATTCTTTGAAACAAAGACACAAAACAAAATAAATGAATTAATAATAGTAGACAATAAATAATTCAGGAAATAATAGCTACAGAAACTAATGTAAACCAAAAATTTGCGTTTGGGTTGTAAAAAATTATGGAAACCACAATTTATTTATTTTTTCAAATTCATTTCCTTTTTAAAAATAACGCATATATTTTTTAAAAACGGTTTTAAAACAAAGGCACAAAACAAAATAAATAATTAAAAAATAGCAGACAATAAATAATTCAAGAAATAACTGATATAGAAACTTATGTATACAAAAAAAAACCATCAAAGTTACATATCAATGTTTTGAATGAAACTGTTCAAAACAGTTTTTAGTTGCACTTGGAGTACAGAGATGAACATCACATTTTTTACATTTCAGTCTTGACATACCAGTGCAATTCAGTTCTTTGCACCTTCCTCTTATCACAGTATAAATTGGCCAGTGCTCAAATCCATCGTATCTTACGGATATTCCAGGTCGAATTTCAAACGACTTCCTTTTTGGACTCGGAATTAATTCTTCATCGCTTGCTATGTTTCGGGGGCGTCCTCGTTTACGTAAAGGTATAGTCTCTGCTGAGAACAGCAGGCCATCCATGATCCATGTATACTTGCCCCCCTTTCCTTAGCATGTCTCTGCGGTATTCAAGCCATGAATTGCATATCGCCAAATCTATCATGTGGTCGAAAAGCTTTAGAGTCCACTTTTTAGACCTTATTTGTATTCTATAGAGTGATATTAAGAAATCCATTTTATCAATACCACCCATATGCTTATTATATTGATAAACAATTTCAGGCCGCTGAATATCTATAAATTTTTTTTGTTCAACACTGAAACGCTTCACATAATGAAAGCGGAAAAGAGCCATATATTGTTGAAGCCAGAAGAACTACTCCACTATCCATCCAACGCAATACAAAAATATTAGAATTGGCTTCAGTCCTATGGTCGTAACTTCCTCTCCCACGTTTCATCAATTCTTTTTCACCTTGCATAGTCTTAGATGCACCAGCTGTTCTATTGGCACGTAAGGTTCCTGTAGCATATATTCCTTTAGATTTCAATTGCTCCAACAAACAAATATTAGTAAAAAAATTGTCAAACATCATCTTATGGCCGCTATTCTTTGGAATGGATTCACTTAGTCGTAGAACTATGCTTGATGACAGACCCATATTATAGTTCCCCACAACAGTACCTTTTCCCTGGTACACTTCAAAGTCATGAACGGAACCATCCGTACTGCAGAGCACGAAAATCTTCATTCCCCACTTGTTTGGCTTCTTAGGCATATATTGCTTGAGGGCAGTTTTTCCTTTGAATGGAACCATCATTTCGTCTATGCATATGAATTCCTGTTTAGAAATGGCTAAACATTTTTGGCGAATGGTATTCAATAGAGGACGTACTTTCCACAACTTATCTGTCGGGCTACTGAGACTTGAAAAATGCAGATTATTCCTTATTAAATGAAATCTATGCCTTGACATTGTTTCGGAAATTACGGGGACCATGGTTGATTTTTTCCAATACATTTTAATACGTGGAAAATCCAAGGTTCCAATTGTGATTGCCATTGCAATCATTTGATATATTTCATTTGTGCTAACCTTAATGATTTTTCCACTGCTGGACAGGGCATACTGGTTTGTACATTCTGCTAATGCTTTACAAAATTCATCGGGAAAATAGCTTAAGAAGTACTGCGTTGGGGTCTTACTAGGTTCATTCTCATTGCTATTATTTCTTTGGTTTGATTCAGCAAACTGAACACGTGGAACATGAAACTCTACTTTTCGCCAAGTATACTCACGCTTAGATGATTTAAGTGTATTGGCATCTTCTATCTCTGGCTCTGGTATTTGCACACTTTCTACTTCATTTTCTTGACTCGCTTCAATTTGAGTAAACCGATCTACTCCACTTTCTCGCGCTTCATTGAAAAGCAGCTGAGAAACTCCGCCAAGGGGATCATCAATATCATCCCCATCTTCGTCACAGTCGCTGATGTCGGAAATGTCGAAATTGTCGAACACTTCCAGAATTGCACTTTGGGTTCTAAGAACCTTGCGTCTTGTTGGTGCTGAAAAATAATGTTTATCCACATCAGGATGTCTCAATATTATACGAATTTATGGAATGTTGCTATACGGCAACAATTATTTTCCCAAAGAAAAGTAGCCCTTTTCACGAATTGTTGCCGTACGGCTACACTCAATTTTAACATTTTTTTTATTGTGTTCAAAGTAAGTACAAATACTTCAATTGATTATTTTGTATAATTTTAACACGTTATAACTATAATTCACCTTTTTATTTCAAAATTATAACGTTATTACCAAGTAGTTATTAACTTTAAATGTTGACTTACCTGCCATTTGTTGCTTTCCCGCGACCTGGTCAGCTGTCTTTAAAATAATAATACGCAAATGGCGCGCTTTTTGATAGTTAGGTTAAGATTATGTGAGAATAAAGTGCTGCCACTGTATCTTTATCACTATTTGTAATGAAATCAGTAAGTAGTTCATCGAAAAAGAGAATTTTATTGATGTTGTCATAAGGCAACAAATACACCGAAAGGGTTAATAATTCGGTTATTTCTAAGCTAACGTGGTTGATAAGCCTATTTCTGTGCATTTTAGCAGCTTGTTTAACTTCTTTTTCAACCATTTTAATATTTAGATTTATACGTATTGACTATTTTCCTTTGTTTTATATTTTGAAAGGACTTATTTTTATTTTGAAATTCGTTTGGCGTAGTCATGTCCACAACTTGTGCCCGTGGGTCCACACTGGTTTCAGAATTTTGTATAGAATTTGTATAGCAATAAGGTATCTTCAAATAATTTATCGCGTGATTCACAAAAAAGTGAAGTTCTCAATTTTTTTTTCTCCAGCTGTGTTCTTTTTTAGTACAAGGTGGGCCAAAAGAAGTCATCCGATGTTAGGTTAGGTTGAATGGGGTTGTGAGATCGTCACAAAAGACCAGGCACCAATACGGGCCCATCGCCATCCCCAGGGAACCGTTACGGTTAAAGACCTAAACCAAATCGCCCAAGCATTCAATTTCCGTACAGAACTTAATTATTGTACCAATATTGTTTGAGGAACCAACCGCCTCCAAGTTGCTAAAGAAGTACCTGCCTAGATGCTTCCTTCTACTCCGCGCGATTGCCTGACACTCACACAGAAGATGGGATAAAGGGCTTTCCAATGAGAGGTGTTATTGTGAATGACCCGCCATTTCGGTAGCAGTCACTTTTGAAGCTTTTATTCTTTGACATTTGACAAGTAGAAACTACGCCATTACTAAAAATGGAACGATACACGCTTCTACAACGCATTGAAATTATTAAAATTCACTACAAAAATGGTGAAAATCTTGCAGTCACAGTTCGAAAAACTAAAGCATTTTTTGGTCGTCGTGAAGCACCTTGTCGGACCGCAATACAGAAACTGGTGGAAAAATTCGAGCTGTTGGGACAAGTTAGTGATGTGAAGAATAAAACCCGTGCAAGTCGCTCAAGAACAACTGAGCATATTGCTGCTGTAGCCCAAAGTGTTGAAGAAAACCCAGGTTTGTCCATTCCTCGTCGTTCTTTGGAATTGAGCATTCCACAAACGTCATTGGGCATCAGTTGGATGGTATTGATCTTGACAACGACAACGAAACGTTTCCGGACCGTGTTATCTCTCGAAGAGGTGATCACAAGTGGCCACCGAGATCTTGTCATTTAACACCTTGCGACTTCTTCCTTTGGGGCCACGTGAAAGATAAGGTCTACGCCAACAGCCCAGCGTCGATTGAAGATAAAATTCGTGAGGCTATCGAGGACATAGGGCAACCACTTTTGCGATTTGGTTATGGAAAATTTCATGAAAAGGATATGGTCCTGTATGCGTGCTCGTGGTGGCCATTTGGCTGATGTTGTTTTTCATTATTAACGGCATACCTTCCTCTTTATTATGAAATAAACATCCGATCATTTATCTCAAAAAATTAAATTTTTCTTGGATACCAAAATAACACCTCTTATTGGACAACCCTTTATATCTTCCGTGACTTGTAGGTCCTCACAGTACCTGCATATATCCGTATTAGCTAAGCCTAGTCTCATGGCATGCTTCCTTAGAAGGCAGTGTCCAGAGAGTATTCCTACCGTTAATCTTAACTTTGTTCTACAGGGATATAGTAGTTCTTCAGACTTTTTCCTATTTAAGGCGGGCCAGAGTGTCTTTGAGACCCTGTGTCCTTCTAACTGTGGCTGCTTTATTGGTGGTTTTCACGAAGATAACCCTTTTAGCAACGGCCATAGGTGGTTTGATACCCTAAATCATTGTATTTAATGGGAGCTCCGCTCCTTCCTTAGCCAGAGCGTCGGCTTTGTCGTTACCATCAATATCACAATGCCCAGGTACCCAATACAGTCTGACTTGGTTCTGCAAACATAATGCCATAAGCATTGTGCGGCAACTCCTGACTAGTTTTTAGTGGTATGTGATTCTAGCGCTTTAATCGCAGCCTGGCTATCAATGTAGATAGTAGTATATAGGATTTGAGTACGGCCAGAATCTCTGGCTGGAACACACTGCACGTGTCCGGGATCCTAAGGGCCACATGTAGGTCCAACTCGTTGGAGTATATGCCTGACCGTTTTCCTTTAAGATAGTGCTATGTCCTATCCTTTTGTTATTAAAAAGCCCTGCGTTAGTGAGCCGTAGGGCACTATTACCTGCATTTGACTGTATTTGTAAGTCCAGTGGTAAAAGATGCAAAAAAGCTTCCAGTGCAGCCGTTGGTGTGGTACGTAAAGCACCCGTAACGGCAGTGCAGGCTGTTCTTTGTACCCTGGTCAACATATCCCGCACATTCTTCTTGTTCGTGGCTTTCCACCAGACAAGGGCCCCATAACTAACTATGGGCCTTACTACCATTATGTATAGCCAATACAACATTGACGGCCTAATGCCCCATTTTTCCTGCTGTTCTCTTACAAATAAAGAGAGCGTTATAAGCCTTTTGGACTCTTTCCAGAACGTTAAGTTTTGCAATTTAGTTTCCTGTCTAATACCGTACCAAGATATTTTGAGATCTCCGAGAGGGAAAGCTCCACTCCAGCAAGACTGGGAAGCTTGAAATTCTGTATCTTGTATTTTGTACTAAATAGTACGAGCTCGGTTTTCTCCGGGTTGACTCGTAGTCCACACCCTTCGGCCCATATTCTGAGCCTGTTAAGGGCAGTTTCCATAAGTTCACTTATCGCATTAAGGAATTTTCCTTACATTATTAAAGGCTCCCTCAATGTCCAGAAGAGCAGCTAGTGCTAATTCTTTCTGGTGAAGGCTGCTCTCTATTTTGCCTACTACTTAATTTAGAGCCGTCTCTACTGATTTACCTTTTAAATATGCATGCTGAGCATTACATAGAGTTCCGCTGCAACACTTGCTTCTTATATGAATGTCAATAAGCCTTTCAAGTGTCTTGAGGAGAAATGACGACAGACTAATAGGTCTAAAGTCCTTCGCTGAAGTATGACTTGATTTACCCGCTTTAGATATAAAGACCACTCGTACTTCTCTCCACGCCCTAGGTACATAGCCTAATCGCAGGCAGTGTATAAAAATGTTTCCGATCATATTTATAACTGTTAGGTTAGGTTGAGTGGGGCTGTGAGATCGTCACAAAAGACCAGGCACCAAGACGGGCCCATCGCCATCCCCCGGGAACCATTACGGTTGAAAACCTAAACCAAATCGCCCATACAGTCAATTTCCCTACAGAATTTAATTATTATCCCTATATTGTTTGAGGAACTAACCTCCTCCATGTTGTTAAAGAAGTACCTGCCTAGGTGCTTCCTTCTACTCCGAGCAATTGCCTGACACTCACATAGAAGGTGAGAGATATCTTCCGTGACTTGTAGGTCCTCACAGTTCTTACACATATCCGTATTAGCTAAGCCTAGTCTCACAGCATGCTTTCTTAGAAGGCAGTGTCCAGAGAGTATTCCTACCGTTAATCTTAACTTTGTTCTACTGAGATTTAGTAATTCTTCCGACTTTTTCCTATTTAAGACGGGCCACAGTGCCCTGAGACCCTGTGCCCTTCTAGCTGTGACCATCTCGTGGCTGCTTTATTGGAGATTTCCTCGAAGACAATTCTTTTAGCAACGGCCATAGGTGGTCTAATACCCTCAATCATTGTATTAAGTGGGAGCTCCGCTCCTTCCTTAGCTAGAATGTCGGCTTTTGCGTTACTAGTTCATATTTAGTGGTGTGTGATTCTAGCGCTTTGAGCGCAGCCTGGCTATCAATGTAGATGGCGATGTTCTTGTTGAATAACTGAGGTCTCATCTTCTCTCGAGACTAAGTTCCTATGCCAATCCTGTCTGTCAGGGTACGACACAACGTATGGAGTGTCAAAGTCGAGAGTACCAAGACCTTCATCCGCTTTGTCCGGTATTTCGGAGAAAGATTCCCTTAGGATAGTGCTATGTCCTATCCTATTGATTTTAAAAAGCCCTGCGTTAGTGAGCCTTAGCGCACTATTACCTGCATTTGCTTGTATTTGTAAGTCCAGAGGTAAGAGATGCAAAAACGTTTCCAATGCAGCCGTTGAAGTGGTACGTAAAGCGCCCGTAACGGCCGCAATAGTACGAGCTCGGTTTTCTCCGGGTTGACTCGTAGTCCACTCCCTTCGGCCCATATTCTGAGCCTGTTAAGGGCAGTTTCCATAAGTTCACTTATCGTATTTAGGAATTTTCCTTGAAAAATGATAACTACGTCATCCGCATACGCAGTGACGCTGAATCCTGCATTATTTAGTTCTTTCAGTATTTCATCTATTACCAGCACCCAGAGAAGGGGGGAGATGACTCCTCCTTGGGGGGTGCCTCTATTGACAGATTTCCTCATTGAACTGTTTCCGAGAGTAGAATTGATGTTTCTTGTCAAGAGCATTTCGCATATCCAATTGGTAATGCTTTGTTCGACATTGATCTTTACCAAGGCATTCCTAATTGCGTCTTTCCTAACATTATTAAAGGCACCCTCAATGTCTAAAAAGGCAGCTAGTGCAAATTCCTTCTGGTGAAGGCTGCTCTCTATTTTGCCTACTAATTCGTGTAGAGCCGTCTCCACTAATTTACCTTTTAAGTATGCATGCTGAGCATTACATAGAATACCGCTGCAACACTTGGCTCTTATGTATATGTCAATAAGTCTCACAAGTGTTTTGAGGAGAAATGACGACAGACTAATAGGTCTGAAGTCTTTTGCTGAAGTATGGCTTGGTTTACCCACTTTAGGTATAAATACCACTCGTACTTCTCTCCACGCCCTAGGTACATATCCTAATCGCAGGCAGTGTATAAAGATGTTTCCGATCATTTTTGTAACTGTACCTGGCGCCCTTTGAAGCATAACCGGCAGAATGCCGTCAGGGCCAGGTGCTTTGAACGGCTCGAAGGACTTAATCGCCCAACGCAGTTTCTTTCCAGTTATAATGTTGTTATCAACCCTTACGTCTATTCCTGAACTAATGCTATATTCATTAGGTAACGGAGACATTGGCGCGTCATTTCTTGGAAAATGTGCTTCCACTAGTGATTCCAGAACCTCCTCGCTGCTTTCGGCCCACGAACCGTCTGATTTCTTGATGAAACTAGGGACAGTGGCGTCCTTGGCCAGCATTTTGCGGAGTCTGGAAGTCTCGCTAGTATCTGCGATCGCCTCGCAGAATAGCTTTCAATATTTTCTCTTAGATTGCCTGATCAAGTATTTAAACTGTTTCTTCCTTTCTATGTACAGATCCCCTACAACTTTGGCCCTATTGTAGAAATGTCTAACCTGCCTTCTTTTGGAGTTTAACTCCTTGTTCCACCATTGAGGCTGGGACCTTTTGGTTGGTTTTTTAAGCGGGCAAACTTGTTCGTAAGCCATGTTCATTATCTTGCCTAAGTTATCAACTGCCCTGTCTAAGTCTGATGAAGTGTCAAGACATGGTACCTCGTTTCCTACCTGGTGCCTAATTATAGATTCGTACTTATTCCAATCAGCTTTCCTAGGGTTTCGATAGCTATTCGTAGCCCCGGTGTGGAAGCTTATTTGAAAGCGAATCCACTTGTGATCCGGCAAGGATGCCTCTTCTAAAACCCTCCATTTTTGAACTGTGAGTAAATCAGTACAGGATGCTAAAGTAATGTCTAACACCTCCTGCCTGTTTCGTACCACAAATGTCGGTGTATTACCCTTGTTACATATATTAAGCTTAGTCGATAAGATAAAGTCAAAAAGACACTCACCTCTGGCTTTAATATCACTGCTCCCCCATTGTGAATGATTGCGCATTGGCATCACATCCCATAACGAAGAGCCACTTGTCTCTGCTCATCAGCTGCCTTACCTTTTCGGGGGGTACTTCAGTCGACTCGTAGGGAAGGTAAGCCGATATCAGGCACAAGGGTTTCCTTCCCACTTGCTCGCAGGAAACTGCAACCAGATCTCCATCACTGAAATTATTCATAAGAAATGCCCTTATATTGTTTTTTAATAGGATACAAGCCCTAATTTTACCTTCGCTAGCTTTGAAGTAAAGCTTATATTCCCTTAAGGAGAGCCCCTGGATCCGATTACGTTTGTTAATCCAGGGCTCTTGTATCAGTACGGCTGAAACGTCGTGCTTGATTATGTAGTTGATCAAGCACGCCGTCGCAGCCCTACTGTGATGCAGGTTTATCTGCATCGTCTCCATCATTGGGTTCTTCAGCCTCTGCCCCCTTAGTCATGATCTTGACCATGACTTTCCCCATGCTGTACCTCACCATCCCTTTAGTCTTTTCGAGGAATGGGAGCGATTCCCTATTTAGGCTCAGCAGGAAGTGCTGGCCAATACTTACCCCAACCCCCATTCCATTTCAATCAACATATGAACCAAAACACCCATAGGCAACCAAATCCCAACTCTAATCTGCCCCCAAACCAAAACACTTACAGACAACAACAGTTTATTCAAAGTTACCCACAAAATCAAGCTCAGCATTACGCACCAATGCCTCCTCGTCCTAATGCGCCTAAGCCACGACAAAGGCCAGAACCAATGGACATAGATCAGAGCATGCGTTCTAGAGGAGTAAACTATATGAATAGACCAAAACCAAATCAGATATATGGAAAGAGACCTCCAGCAGAAGCACCACCACCAAGACTTATGAAGTACCATAGGAATTTCCACATCGAACCTCAGCCAGAAGATGTTGATGTACATAGTTACGAACAACTATGTGCTGCCGAATACGATCCACACGAACAACCGTTCGCAGGATCCGAGGAATACGAAGAATCCAGAAACACATCAGAGAACGAAATTTTGGATTTCACAGATATCCATTTTTTAGATTAAATTGTTCTTCGCTGCCCTACGTTGAGTGCAGAACGAAGAACGGGCAAATATTAAAAATCTTAATAGATACTGGATCAAACAAGAACTATATTCAGGAAAACCTTGTTTCAAACCCTTTACCAAACTCACAACCCTTCTATGCAAATTCTATTGGTGGAAATGTTAAAGTCAGTCACTATACGAATGTTAGTCTATTCGGTCTCAAAGACACAAATGTTAAATTTTTTATCCTTCCGACCCTTAAATCGTTTAATGCTATTTCAGGAAACGATAGCTTAAAAGAGCTTTCTGCAATAATATTTACAAGAGATAATTATATGGTTATAAAAGACAAAGTGAAAATCAGGATCAAACAGCATGCCTACACGGCCGTAAACAATATTGACATAAAATTAGACCACCTCGATACTCCTCAGAGGAACAGAATTAATAATATAATAAGAAATGTTCCGAACTTATTCACTGAGCCCGACGAGAAACTTACATTCACCACTGTCGTAAAAGGAGATATTCGTACAACTTCAGAAACTCTGATCTATTCCAAATTTTATCCCTATCCCATGGCTCTCAAAGACGAAGTTGAAAAACAAGTCAGGCAACTACTTAACGACGGTATAATCAGACCTTCACGGTCGCCATACAACTCGCCTGTATGGATAGTGCCAAAGAAAGCCGACTCATCCAACGAGAAAAAGTACAGAATGGTTATCGATTACCATAAACTAAACTCCATAACAATTTCGGACAAATACCCAATCCCCGAGATAACTGAAGTGTTATCCCAGTTAGGCAAAAGCAAATGCTTTTCAGTCATTGACCTTAAGAGTGGATTTCACCAGATACCGCTCAGAGAGGCAGATATCGAAAAGACAGCCTTTTCCGTGAATAACGGCAAATACGAGTTCACGAGGCTGCCATTCGGCCTTAAAAATGCCCCCTCTATATTTCAGCGGGCACTTGACGATATCTTACGCGAACATATAGGGAAAATATGTTACGTGTACATAGATGATATCGTAATTTTCAGCAAGAATGAGGAAGAGCACTTTCTTAATCTCCAAAAAGTTTTTCAAACATTAGAACGGGCAAACATGAAGGTTCAATTAGATAAGTGTGCATTTCTTAGGAATGAAGTTGAATTCTTAGGATTTGTTATCTCTTCAAACGGTATCAGAACCAACCCAGCGAAGGTAGAGGCAATAATGAAATTTCCACGTCCAAATACACTTAAGGATCTACGATCTTTCTTAGGACTTTCAGGATATTATCGCCGTTTTATTAAAGGATACCCCAACCTCGCAAAACCCCTTACATCTCTTTTGAGAGGCGAAGGAGGCCGTATCTCTAAAAATCTTTCGAGCAAAAAACCAATACATCTCAACGATGAAGCAATAGAATCTTTTAATAAAATCAAAAATTCCCTTATTTCAAGTGATCTTCTCTTAGGCTACCCCGATTTTAACAAAGAATTTCAACTCACAACAGACGCTTTTGATTACGCCATCGGAGCAGTCCTGGAACAAGATAACAGACCAATTATATTTATTTCCCGAACGCTGAATAAGACGGAAGAATCATACGCTACTAACGAGAAGGAGATGCTCGCTATCATTTGGGCACTACATTCTCTTCGCAACTTCCTTTACGGATCACGCAAAGTAAAAATTTTTACAGACCATCAACCGTTAACCTACCCACTTAGTAATAAAAGTAACAATTCGAAGATGAAGAGATGGAAAGCCATCTTGGAAGAATAAATACAACCATGAAATCGTTTATAAACCCGGAAGAACTAACGTTGTAGCGGATGCTTTATCCAGACCTCCGCGTGATACTGCAATAAATTCGCTAACTGAACCACAACATAGTGACGAGAGTTCATCCCATAACCTAATCCCTTCAGTCGAAACACCAATAAACGTTTTTAGAAACCAACTCATTTTGGAAACAGGTAACACTTCAAGTCATGAATTTAAAACACCTTTCCCTAAGTTTAGTAGGCATACTATAACCGAACCATCTTACACCAAAGAAAATTTAATAGGAATTTTTAAGAGATTTCTTAATCCAGCTGTCCTTAACGGAATAATGACCACGGAAGAGGTCATGGGCTTGATTCAGGAAATTTACCCTCTTTATTTCAATAGTTACAGAATAAGATTTACCCGGGTAAAAGTTGATGACATAACTGATCAATCCGAACAAGAAAATATTATTTTAGGAGTCCATAAAAGAGCTCAACGCAAGTCAAACAAAAATAGAATGCAAATTCTGGAAAGATATTATTTTCCAAGGATGAGTGCTAAAATCAAAAACCTTGTTAGCCAATGCACAATATGCAAGGAAAATAAATATGAGAGGCATCCCAACAACCCCATTATAAAAACAACACCAATTCCACAATATCCCGGACACATACTGCACATAGATATCTATTCCACCGAACGAAACCTTATTCTAACTGCACTGGATAAATTTTTAAAATTCGCATAGGCAAAAGTAATAAAATCAGGAGCAATCGAAGATATACGGAAACCTCTTCGAGAAATTTTATTCTTCTACGGAGTACCGAAATTTGTTGTAATAGATAACGAAAAATCTCTCAATTCCGCCTCTATCACTTTTATGATGCATGACCAATTAAACATAGAAATCTTCCAAACACCCTCTTACAAAAGCGAGGTCAATGGCCAGGTTGAAAGATTTCATTCAACCCTCTCTGAAATCATGAGGTGTCTGAAAACAGATGGCATTCACCGTTCTTTCGATGAATTACTAGAACGATCCGTCTATGAATACAATTCAAGTATTCACTCTTCTACAATCAATAGGAAACCTATCGAAATTTTCTACGGCAGAAATGTATCGACCGATTCCGATAAATTCGAAACGAGTAGACATGAGACAATCGAACGTCTACGAGCAAAACTAGAAAAAGACATAGCTTATCATAACAAAAAGAGACAACCAGAAAAAGATTATGAGGTAGGCCAAACAATTTATGTGAAACACAACAAACATCATGGTTCCAAATAAACAGCTAGGTATAAAAAGGAAATAGTACAAGAAAACAAACCTTCTGTGGTTTTAACAAAGTCCGGAAGGACGATTCATTAAAGCAACATTCGAAATTGAACATTCTCTTTTCTTCCCTTTCCCTACAGTTTATTCTGCGTCGTCGTCGTCGCCTTTGCAGAAGTCCAAATTTTCGATTACACTAACTCGCAAATAATAGCTTTAAATTGTGGCAAAGCCAGGATTCAGAACGGAGACTTAAAACTAGTCCACACCCTTGAAATAGAACAATACGAAACATTCGTATCCGAAATACTGTCCGTATTAGACAAACACGCTTTTTCGCACCTCTCCTTATTCCCCATCCTAAAACATGAACTAACACAGGTAAAGAATTTAATTGACAATATCAAAATTCATAAAGCGAAAAGATCGCTTGATTTCATCGGGTCCACTTGGAAGTGGATAGCCGGTAACCCAGACCATTCTGATTTTACCATGATGGAGAGTAAAATTAACGGTATAATTGGAAATAATAACGAGCAGGTTATCATAAACAAAGCATATAATGATAGAATTAATCAACTTACAAATATAACCAATGAAATAATTAAAGTTTATAAAGCCGATAAATCGTTTGAGATAGAATTAGCCTTAAGCCTTCAATATAAAACAAAACTATTAAAAGAGGACCTGACAAATGTCATATACGCCATAGAACTGGCAAAATCAAATATTGTAAGCTCCCATATCCTCTCAAAGAAAGAATTAAACTTAATAATAAGTAGAATTAATGAAACACACATTAAGTTCAAATAAACTTATATACATTGTAAGCATTCCCAAAACCGAAGATATAATTTTTGAGAAATTTATTATCAAACCGATTAGGAAAAATAATGTCATTAATAAAATAGATTTTCAAGATATTATAAGGAAAAATGATTTAATATATGGAACTAGCTGACCCGGCGAACTTCGTTCCGCCCAAATTCGTTAATGAAATGAATATAATCATGCTTACTTTCAGATTCGAACGAATAGTCAATTCTAACGAATGTCTCTATTCGTTCGAATGAACTTTGTGTATATTGAGATTCGAACGAATAATATTCACTATCGAGAATGTCATAAAATTAATTTAAATGAATTTAAATGAATTCAACTTTCGAAATCAGCGGTTGCACATTTTTATTTTATATGGAGTGAACATACTTTTGTTTTTTTACAGAGGCTCTTTTTTCATTGTTTTATTAAAACTATATAAATATTTAAAATATAAACTACTTATTGAGAAATAAATGCTAAGATCTACAAAAATGTGAAGTAGAAATCTTATCTCAAATGGGACCAGGTTTAAGAATATTAAAATGTGTTGTTAGTAATATTTTGACATGCTAAAGTCTGAAATTTAAATATGAGCTTATCTAAAATATGTTTTCAAGTTTTGTTATAAAATTGCGAACCCATATTGTTGAAGTAAGAATGCAAAAAGAAGGCATTATGTTATATAGAACCTCAAGTTTTTGACTTAATTATTCATCTCAATTCTGGTCACACTACCTTTCAAACATGGTTACTGTATAAACAAAACAAAATTTTTTTTGATACAGTTTTTCTGTAAACAATCGGTGACAAATACCAGCAGACATGGCGATTGTTTTGTTTATGGATGAAAGAAGAACAAATTTCATACATAAGGATGCCTCAAATCCATTTCCTAAAAAAAATCCCTCAAGAAAATATGGAAAAACAACAATTATCACTGTTTAGCGTTGAGAAAATACAGACGAATAAAAAAAGTTGAACGATTAGAAAGTGAAAATACACTCAACATTGGAATGAAAAATTAACTTTCGATTGATAGAATGAACTTCTTATCTATTCGAAAGTCAAAATACAGATTCTTCAAATTCGACACACTTTCGAAAGAATCGAATCTCAAAATAATTCCATAATTCCAAGTATGCACTTGCACATACTATAAATAAATAGTTGGCGCAACAGATCCGTAGGGACTCAAGGCCTAGTTTCTCACAACCATGTTTTTCATTTTTGGGATGGATGGAAGGGAAGTACAATTTTATGCTCTTTCAAGACAATTATACTCTCGGATGTTTGTCAGACATTTGCGAGATGTGGAGTAGTAGAAAAAAAATTTTAATTTGGAATTTTTTTTCGGAATTTGAACCTGGGACACTTCACTTAATAGTCCAACATACTAACCACTAAGCCACTGCGCCGACATACTGCTTCATGTAATTCGGCCAATTCAATGTTTCATTTGAAATACCTGATGCCGAAATTAGTTACCTTAAATGTCGACATAATTATCTCGTATTATATTCGTTGCTCCAAAATATGCCATTTGGAAGTATGAATTGTATATTTGAATGTTATCCAAAAAATGTTTTGATTCTGGTGTTGTGCCAGAAAGTAATGATCGTAATGGTTCAGGTGGATATTGTAATTCTGGTAATCGAACTTTCCCAGAAGCACAACACATTCCAGAAGTTTTTTTTCCAAATTTGAATGCATTACAATATTGATATAATTTTTTCATTGCGCCAATAACCACAAATTTGTGCAAACTACAATCAAATGGCACTATTATTTTGAAATCCTGCACCATTTAAAACAACATTAACATTGATTTGTTCAGCTCGTTGTTGTCTTTGTTGATTGATTTTGCATTTCATTTTATCTATTTTGCGTTCTACACGACCGACTACCAATATCACTTCTCCGTTGAGGTGACATTTTTGATACAAACTAAAAGAAAAAATTAAATTATGAGAAATCAATTTATCCTATCTTCTATCTTGAAAATAAGTTAAAGGTACCAGCGTAGGAACCGTAGCACTAAACTTTTTCAAAATGTTGGGAAAACATGAAAAACCTGATTGAAAACTCGAAAAAGTATTTTGACAAATTAAAAATTGATTTCTCTTAAAAACAATAAATTTTACGGTACAAACACATTTTTTTCCTCCGGTTTTGGTAAAAAATTTGTCATAATCTTCCAATTAGTAGTCTTCAGCTTCTCGAACGACATCTTGAGATGTCAAATAACTATAAAACTGATTCAAATCCGAAAAAAAAACCAAAATGTACTGAAATTCAGGTGTTTTTCCAAGCACGCACACCACACGCATACGTGTTTCGATTTCAACCAACTTCGTACCGCCTAAAATTGATTAAATTATTAACATCCCTTTTGATAGTTGAACCTCTCTATTGAACGACTGAAATTCCCTTTGAATTGAATTGAGTTGAATGCATAGAAACTTCATAGATTTTCGGGCTTCTTGATCGTTTTTTTGCGCTAATGATTGAATCGAGTTGTTCCGGTCAGATTTGCAAAAATTGATGGTTAGCATCTGTGATTGGCAACAATGAACCAATTTTATGGTAAACTTGTCCTTGTATCTGTAATGTAGAAGGAAAGTATTCAAAAGATAAGCTTGAACTTGTAAAAACCTCACAAATTTGGCTGTCTCTTTCAAATGTTTAATTTGAAATGCCTAAAACCGAAATTACCTTAAATGTCGGCATAAAATTATCTCGTATTATATTCGTTGCTCCAAAAGATGTAATTTTGAAGCATAAATTGTACATTTGAATGTTATCCAAAAAATCGAACTTTCCCAGAAGCACAACCCAGTCCAGAAGTTTCATTTGCAAATTTGATTGAAGGCAAAATTGACATAATTTGTTCATTGCGCCAATAACCACAAATTTGTGCAAACTATAATCAATGGCACTATTATATCGAAATCCAGCACCATTTAAAACAACATAACATTGATTCGTTCAGCATTTTCATTAACATTTCTTGCTGTGCGATGCGATTGCATTCTCAATCTTTCTTGCTCATTACGATGTCCACGTTGTTCAGATGAATGACCTGAACTTAATGAATGAATTGAGTAAAAATTAATTTAAAAGTTAAAGTTAAAAAATGACCTGAACGGGATCTGGCCATACGTTCTCTTTGAATTCGATTTTAATTTTCTCGCTCTTCTTGTGATTGATTTTGCCTTTCATTTGATCTATTTTGCGTTCTACGTGACCGACTACCAATATCACTTCTCCGCTGAAGTGGCATTTTTGATACAAACTAAAAAAGAAATTTAATTATAAAAAATCAATCTTCAATAAGTTAAAGGTACCAGCGTAGAACCGCAGGACTAAACTTTTTCAAAATGTTGGGAAAACATGAAGAACCTGATTGAAAACTCGAAAAAGTATTTTGACAAAATAAAAATTGATTTCTCATAAAAACAAAAAACTTATTTTACAGTACAAACACATGTTTTTGCTCCGGTTTTAGTAAAAAAATTATCATAATCTTCCAATTCTGAAGACTACTTCAGCTTCTCGAACGACATCTTGAGATGTCAAATCACTAAAAAAATCATTCAAAAACCAAAATGTACTGAAATTCATGTGTTTTTCCAAGAACGCACAACCCACGCATACGTTTTCCAATTTCAACCAAACTTCACAAAAATATATATAGACCAATACCAGAGATGTGTGAAAGTTTGGTTAAAATCGGTAGATGCGTTAAGGCGTGCATCGGCGACAAACCAACACAATTTTAGGCTCAATTTTTATATATATAGATAGGACAAAAATGTAAAACTATAAATGAATTATGTCTTTGTAGAAAAAATCATGTAATAGATATAAGTAACGATAATTGTATTTCTAAATTGCTCAAAAGCCTGAACGCAACATGTAATAAGATGAACGATCACCATGTCACGCCCGTGGAGGAGATGTGGAGGAGATAGCACAAGGAGTCCTACTTTTAAACAATTTTAAGGGTCAGCTAGAAATGAACGGAACGACGAAAGATCTTCAAGGAACATACGTAGTCAAATTTAGAAACAGTACCATTACAATCAACCACCGGAAATACATCTCGGAGGAGATAGCAAATATCAAAGCTGCGCCTCCGCTTCTAAACGTCTTGTCGGAGACATCCGAAATAGAAGAAGTCCTGTCATTGGAATTAATGAAGGAACTCCATACAAACAACACGAAGCAGATTCAGTTAATAAAAGGTGAAAAAGAAGCACTGAAAACCATAAACTTCTCTCTCTTTGCAGTAGTTTTTTCGATCCTATTAGCGGTGTTGCTCCTAAAGCTAAAAACTAAGAAAGGACCTAATGTCAACATCATCCCACAAACCATAACAATTCAGATGCAGTCGAATCTCAAAACCGAAGTCCAGACTCCGGAAGTAATAACATATCAAAATAGCATCCTCAACATATCATTCTACTAGCTTGCGTGGACGCAAAGGATCAAGAGGGGAAGAGTTAACAAACGAAACAGCAACACGCGCAACATCGATTCCCAAGAAACATTCAACCAACAACACGCGCAACCTTGTTTCCCACAGCGTCAGCAAATATGATCTATGTCGCTGCACCTGCCGTTCCAGGGAATGCTGACGTCGCGTCTGCGACATTATTTTTATCAGGCTATAAATACATGCGCCTGCATGTAACTTATTGTTCAGTTGCTTAGCATTATCCATAGTTTTTAGTTTAGTTAATTAGGTTGTTCGAATTAAATAAAGTTTTTTTTATAACTAAAAGTTTTGTGTTAAAATAACTTATATACTTTATGAGGTCTCCGGTGACTTCTTCATGGCATTACAAATGTATTGGCAAAGTGAATATACCTTCCTGTGGAGGGTATAACAAGTAAAACTGTTATCATCGGCCTGGCCGATGCTTTGATACCCTCCACTGCATACAAGTCATGCAAAATTGGTTTTGTGAGGAAGGTAGCAGAACTACTTGACCGACATAGCCCATTTTTAATACCAACTTGACGACAATAAAAATAAGTCTTCTCACAAAATTTCAATTGCATAGGTCGATTCTTTTCGACGCTATCGTGTTTTTAACATAATATGTTTTCTTATATCGGTTTTGTATGGGAGGTATCAGAACTACTTGACCGACATAGCCCATTTTTAATGCCAACCTAAAGCAGATATAAAGAAGTCCTTTCACCATACATCATTCGCCTAGGTTGTTTCCTTTGGACGCTACCGCGTTTTCAACATATAAAGAGACAAATGGATTCAATATTGACTTTGTATGGGAGGTACCAGAACTATTTGATGGACATAGCCCATTTTTAACACCAACCAAACGACGATAAAAATAAGCCATTTCACCAAATTTCATTCACCTACGTCAATTACTTTGGGCGCTATCGTGATTTCAACAGACAGAGAGACACATGGGTCCAATATTGGTTTTGTATGGGAGGTACCAGGACTACTTGACCGACATAGCCCATTTTCAATGCCAACCTGCCGCCGATAAAAAGAAGTCCTTTCACCGAATTTCATTCACCTACGTCAATTACTTTAAGCGCTATCGTGCTTTTAACAGACAGACAGACAGACATGGCTAAATCGATTCAGAATGTGATCCTGATCGCTGGGAATCCAGACCACCACGACCACGAAATATTATTAGAAAAAATTAATAACGTCCTCGAGGGTAACAATAGGCAAGCAATTATTAATCGAGTAACAATAGACAAGATTTATGAAATAACACATGACTAATCACATCTTAAGAATTATTAACGAAGATAGAAAGATAGAAAGACAAAGATAAAGAATTATTTAAAATAAAATACGAGTTAGAGTTAATCAAAGAAGAAATAATCAATATAGCTTATCTTTATGGTATCCATTGGGCAAAAGCTAATATAGTAAATTCCTTCATCTTGTCAAACACTGAAATAAATATTACAGAACAAATGCTTAAGTCAGAAAATATTCCTTTTGTTAACATCGACGAAGCGCTCGAATTTGCCAACATTAAAATTGCTTCCGATGGTAGAAATATAGTTTATAAATATAATAAGTTTGCCAACAACCAGTTTGCAAATATATGTCATATGTTAATAATTAAAGCCGTTAAAATCGAAACAAAGGTTGATAAAATCCCTTTTGACAAAATTCTAAAATGTACAAATAACATATATGGAAACAACCAATATTGTCAAACATTAAATGAACATTCTATTTGTAACAGTAATAATATTGTAGATATAAGTAACAACACGTGCATCCGTAACCTTCTAAAAATTTAAACCCCAAGCTGCGTAAATATAAACAACCAACATATCCCATCAGTGGAAGAAATTTCTCCCGGTATACTTTTCCTCAATCAATACAATGGTTCCGTGAACATCGATAACGAAACCCTCAGCTTAAAAGGCACATACGTCATCAAACACTTCAACGTCACAATCCAAGCGAATGGAAAATCATTCAAATCCAGCGAGATCACGAAACATCAGTCACTGCCTGCAATGCTGCAATCAAGCAGACGTTTATTCAAAGGTGCGCAGGTGTTCTCTGCACACCCTATCCAAATCTATTATAATGCACTGAACTTAAGTTCATTATGAAACACATTTGTCTTTTTGTCTTTGCAATAACTTGTATTTTAACAAATCAGTATCTATAAATGAATAGTTGATCTCAACATAAGATGTTGAAAAAGTTGTATCGAACCAAAATCCAAAACTCCCTGTATCGATACTTCCAATTCACATTCAACGCAACTTGGTGGTAATGAAACTCACACATCGGGGTGTTCATCTCGCTTTAGAGCACCGGCAAAATTGCATACAAAAAAAAAAAACAAAATAAAAAAAAACAAAAACCCTTTTCGCACAGAAATCTACCTGGCTTGGTGTTCTCCAACATCGAGCGCACCTCGTTGCAGTTCGCACTTGTAATTTTATTTTCGTTTTCGTTCCACCCTGACAACATAGTGTTGGAAGTTGGAACTTGGAAGTTCTTTTGTGCTTTTGTGCCTACTGTACTGGTATTGGTACTGTGCGCAGGAACAAAACAAGCACAATGCAAGATCATACAAGATGCAACATACAACAGCGAACAGCTAGAGCCAAAGTCCCATTTCCACCCTAGTGCTTTATTCTCCTGTTGTGTGGTCTGTGCTCTGTGGTGCGCTATAATTTGCAAAACCTGAAAGCGCAAGCTGGAATTTTGTATAATTATTCATTCCCACTCGGTTCTCGGGTGGGTAAATATGGAATAGAGGTCGGTTGCTCGAATATTTGAAATCGCAACTATAACTGAAAAGCTACTTGCGAAACCATTTTCACGGCTGTGTTCAGCTGAAAAATTGGAAATATGTTATTTATTATGTTAGGCCAACACTACCTTCTCCAAATTTTAATAAATATTTTATTTGGAACTTTAATGAAAAAAAAAAAATATGAATTCAATTTTTGATTGTGTGGTTGCCATTCTATAAGCAAAGTATTCATCGTCCTCGTAGGGTCCTGGAATAGAACAGAAAATTCACTATCTTACTACGGTAAAAAATATAGTGAACACCCTACTAAAAGCACCACGCCACGTCACTGCAACCAAGGTCACTACTAGGGAACATAGAAGAAGAATTATCCCTTGAAATGATAAGAGGGTTACAAGTCAACGGTACAGAACAAATCAATCAACTCAAAGCTAGAAATAAAGTCAATTTAGCAATCAATATTATCTTAACAGTATCATCAGTATTCACAATAGTAATTTATCTTGCATACCGATACACAAAAAAGAACGAAGCTCGAAAGGTCAATAATAAAGAAGAACCAATACCGAAACCTAGAAGTGGAGCAGATGATATCCCATATCTCATGCAATCAGTACCATCGAACGGGGACGTTCGAGTTTAAGCATGGAGGAGTTAACGCCAAACAAATTATTAAATACGATCCAGCAACACGCGCAACATATCATTCACCCTTGTAGCGGACGTCGTAGACGTGTCGTCAGCAAATATGCGATACCTCAAATCACATAGATGCTTGAATATGGAATGCACAGTGGGAACTATGCTGACGCTGGCAGTAATGAGCAAAGACGAAAGGTTTCATTCTAGGTAGAAAATATTTTGTAAATTAGTTTTAAGTTGTTAGCCGTGAAGGCATGATATCCAATAAAACATTTTTTTTATGCTTAAATAATAATAATTTGTTTAATTGCAACAAAGCCGGCCATACGAACAATAGAGTAGAATGGGTAGGGATCTTACAAATTCCTTTTATAGCCGAGTGAAGTTTTTACGACGATCTCAAAAGCAAGCGCGGCTGACGATTCCCAGGTGCATACCACGCAGTCACAGACATATGGTAAGCATCTGAGCAATATTGAGCGATAGCCACAAGCAGCATCGTTTCAATGCAAAAACAAATAACGCGAATCAATTCAATCGGATCAGAGATTGAGCTGCAGACAGCAATGTCTGTGCTCAGGTACCACAAATATTGTCCTTGAGCGAGCAGGCCAACGTTTGACCGAGTATACGTGCGCAGGATGAAGCCATTCGCTACAGCAGCATTTTCAATCCAAACGTACATTCCGATTTTTAATTAGGTACTCTGTACGTTCACAGAATGAGGAATCTGACAAAGCAGCAGTGTGCTCGATTTGGACGTGCAGCCGCAATATTGAGTAGATATTTGGCAATGTTAGTCCAAAAACGATCATTCGTATTCTTGAGTCTGAGCATTTCCTCAACTATACATTTATTCGCAAAATTTATAAAAAAAAATTATTCGTCAATAGCAGGGCGTTGTTCGATAGATACGAAGTATCTCTGGTCATGCCCCGTTCTTAAGCGTATTACATTAGATTGAGCAAGAAAGGAATTCGCTCTTGGTATCACTTTTTCTTTTCCCTTGCGAGACTTGCCGATTAAGAGAGATGGCTGTACCGAATGCAACAGCAATCCGAGTGCGGTTGTAGCAGAAATGGTGAACACCCACAAACGTTAGATCACCGGCAGTTAACTAAGACTGTAGTAAAATCACAAAATGGGTCAAGTGGAATCTTCCGAACGAAAAACTATCGACAATCTACGAAAGGGATGAGTGCTCAACTTTCCAACCAGATTTGACAAGTGAAAGTGGGCAGGGACATGCACAAACGTACATCGTTATAACTGGAATCGGGAGTTCGGGTAAAGCCAGACAACAACAACCAAGCTAGTTATTTGGAAACGTGGGGTTGTTAGGAAGATGCTTCCCAACAAGCTATGACAAGCTCGAGGCGTATGTAACCTAGCACGAGTTTTTTGTATACGAATGAAGACCAATATGCAACCGCACTAAAGAATTAGTGTATTAAAGGTGCACACAATCACAAAATAACCATTAGCCAACGAAAACGCGTTAATGAGCAGCCTACTCTTACGACTTTCACAAAGCTAACTTTCAAAAAATGAATGTCTATCGCAGTAGGTGCCCTTTCGATTTTTCCAACCTTTCCTTGAATGATGCTCTTTCCTTGTTTTACGGAGAATTATTTACCTCTATTTCTCTCTATGTTCCCATTTCTCGCCATAAAACTTCATCAGCATCGCCCCCGTGGTATAATAGAAGACTCCGTTCCTTACGGAACAAAAGAAACAAGTTATGGGCAGTTTTTCTTCGCACCGGTTCTTCTTCTGACTATTCCAACTATCTCGGTATCCGACGGTTACCCTCCTTCTCTCTCTTACGAAAATGTATCATCCACCGACCCACATACCATTACCAACTTTTTCGCCACATTTTTTAAGCAATCGTTTGCCGATAACTCCTTCGCACCTGACCCCTCTTACTTTAGCTACCTACCTAACTTCTCTATCGGCCCCTTTCTCTCTCAAACCGTTGATCTTTCAATTATTGTAAATAAGTTACTAAAGCTCATAATGAGTTCTCACCCGGCCCAGATGGTCTTCCAGCCATTTTTCTTAAGAAGTGTTCTTCCATTCTCTCGCTCCCCCTTTCTTATCTCTTCCGTCTATCTCTTTTAAAAGGAGAATTTCCCCAGATTTGGAAGACTTCGTTCATAATTTCGATACACAAAAAAGGAACAAAGAATTAAGTCACTAATTACCGACCAATTGCTAAACTCTCTCATATACCCAAACTTTTTGAAAGTATTTTATACGACGTCTTAAGCTTTCAATGCAAGTCTCTTATTTCACCCCACCAACATGGCTTTCTGAAGGGTAGATCAACAACAACAAATCTCGTGGAATTTGTATCCTTTGCCCTATCAGCCTTAGAGAGTAGCAACGAAGTCGATGTTATTGCAACTGACTTCAGTAAGGCGTTTGATAAAATATCTCATCAACTAATCCTCTTCAAACTGTCTGCCCTCGGCTTTAAACCTATATTGGTAAAATGGATATCTTCCTACCTTAGTAACCGCTATTACAGAACTAATGTATCTAGGACATGTGATAAGCGAAGAAGGAATAAAACCAGACCCTGAAAAAATTAAAGTAGTGAAATCGTACCCTACTCCTAAAAACGCTAAAGGCATTAAATCCTTCCTGGGATTCGCAGGCTACTACAGAAGGTTCATAGATAATTTTTCGATTATAGCAAAACCTCTTACGAAGCTCTTGAAAAAGAAATGCCCCTTTTAAATGGGATGCGTTTTGTGACGAAGCATTCACAACACTGAAAAATAATCTGATTAGCCCCCCAATCCTTGCATACCCCGATTTCAGTAAAGAATTTATCATTACAACAGATGCATGTGACGTTGGTCTGGGAGACATGTTTAAGAAATATCAAAGAACTTTGCGATAGAAACCACATCTAAACTTTAGGCATAGCTCTGCCAGTCGAATTGAGAATGTCCAACGTCGCTTTCTGCGATTTGCTCTTCGAGGTCTGCCTTGGGACGATCCTTTTATATTGCCACCTTACAAAGAACGGCTCAATCTCATTAACCTGAATACCCTTGAGTAACGCAGATACGCTGCTGACATTCCTTTCATTTATCGTCTTCTCTCCGGCTCCGTTGATTGTGCGTCTCTCTGTAACTCTATTTTCTTTAACACAAACCCCCGTAATTTACGTTGCCCACGTCTCTTTTACCTACCAACCCATCAAACTTTATATGGCTCCAATGAACCCATCTCCGTATGCTGCGAAAGGTTAATTCTAACCTTTCTGTCTTCGATTTCAACCGCAGCACTACCCACCTCAAACTCCATCTCCTTCACCATTCTCCCTATCTTTAAGTCTTTTTCCATATTTTAGTTTTAAGTGTCATATTATAAAGCTTGTATTAAGCCAAATATATGGGGGTATTGGCCCCACCAAAATAAAATAAAATACTAACTTTTACGTCCATGGTTTTCCCAATCACTACGAGCAAGTGCTGTTCAGATCAAAGCCCCAATGCAGCATATTATGCAGGACGGAAACAAATAATATCGAACCAATACGTCATCAGTAGTTTTAAAGCCTGCGGCTTCAAGGTGGGCAGGATGTTCAATATTGCTTTGAATATGGATAACTCGTGTGCGTCTATCTAAGCATGTTGCAATGCAACATGTAACAAAACTACTACCAGCTTTAATAAGTACACCCGCATTGCAATCTCCAATCGAAACACATTTCATGCACTCGCACACAAATCCCGCGGCAAAAAGAAATTCGCGCATGTACCAAACTCCCAAATTATTGCCAAATTTGGGAGATCATAAAATAGACCATTACCCAACGCACTTTGAGGAAATCGTATCGTGGGGGACGTCTCGCAGCGAAAGTGCATACATAAAAAGTGAGTTGTTTTGACAGTTTAGATACCCCCACTCATCTGCACTCCCAGCACTTGCAATCGATGCGTTTATGCATGTGTATTGGTGACGATCTCTCACGTTGGCAAAGGCAAAACATAATGTGCGGTGCAAGAGGCGGTGACAAAGCTGTGCATTTAGCTAATGCAATCCCAAGTATTAATGTGGTATTCAGTTGGGCTTCTTCAGATACGCTCTCAGATTTCAGATTTTCCTTTTTTGTGTTGATATTTGTGCGATTGGAATATGTGTAGCCTTCGACACGTCGAATCTGAAGCAAATCGAAGAAAAAATCCAGATTCGCAAAAGTGCTCTGAAATATGAAAAATATAGCATTTTTTGTACCAAACGAACATGAAAATTGCTCTGAGAGCAAAGAAAGTGCTCTGAGAGCGCCCAATCGAATACCACAGGTTTAACATATTGCGCGAGTTATGTTAGGGACCCACAACAACGATGATGATCCCACGACCACGAAACCATAAACTAGATGATGTACGATGGTCACCGCAACCCAATCTAGGATGTCCTCATCTGGAAACCATAAACTAAATGATGTACGATGGACGCCGCAACCCAATCTAGGATGTCCTCATCTGGAAACCATAAACCCAGATGATATATGATGGACGCCGTAATTTTAAGTCAACGCATATGAGGAGATCGGCTCACTTAATTAATAAAAGATTATTTTTTTAACGATAACTTTGTTAATTATTTAATTGGCGCAGTCGGTAGGATTGTTCTAAGAGGGTTAATGCACATAACCTGAGAGAAACAATCCAGTGAAACGTACCGGAGTACATATAAATTTTGTATTCCAACGCGAGTGAATATACATTTAAATTAAGTATAAATCGCGAAAGAAAAAAAAACAACAAACAAAATCCTATAAACATTTTGATAAAGTGAAAAGTGAAAAGTTTTACCTAAACAAAATGGCACAAGCGGACCAAAATGTCGCAATCAAACGTCTGGACACAATCCCCTTATTTGCCGGAAAACCGGACGAAGACATGATATCCTTTGTGGAATATGTGGACTACATATATGCCCACATCTCGGAAGACAATAGAGCATATGCAACTATAATTATCCGCAACAAAATACAAGGCACCGCTATCAACACAATAAGAAGAATAGGGACACCTTCATGGCAAATACTACGAGCCGCTTTGATGGAAGACTTTGGAGTTCCGGAAATATTCGACCAAATCCTGCAGGACCTGCATAACATCAACACTAGAGACATCCACACCCTATACAGCCAATGTGAGGAAATACTGCTGAAGCTGAATAAGAAGAGTAAGCTAGAAATAAGCCTAATTTATAATCCCACAAATAATGTCAGTATTGTTATCAATAAATTTATAAGTCATTTTAATTCCAATCAGGCATTATTACAAAATATAAATACTATCAGAGAAGCGTATAGCTTAATTGTTAGATATAAGAATCTAAGTGAATCTCGTCAAAGTAGTACAAACAATAGACTAGACCAACATAGAAATATCCAAAGACAACCTAACAAATTCCAAACCCAAACGAGACATTTCCAAAGGCAGAATTACCCAGGGCAATATAGGCACAACGATATTAGAACTAATCATTCAGCACAATACGGGCAAAACTACAATGGCCCACAGAATTCGGGACAATTTAGAAATAGGCCAGAGCCTATGGATGTAAACAACATAGAGCAGGAAGAGCACATGGAAGAAGTAAATTTTATGTTAGTCGGGAAAGGGACGCACTTCCCATAATACCCACAACCATAAATAACAAAAAATATTTAGTCTTAGTAGATACAGGAGCTTAAATGTGCGATTCCTCCCCGTCAACATGGTTTTGTTGCTGGTAGATCAACTAGCACAAACCTTGCAATTTTTTTAGATTACATATTAAATGGACTTGAGAAAGGGTATCAATTTGATGTTGTGTATTCAGACTTCTCCAAAGTATTTGATCGTGTTAATCATGGTATGTTACTTATGAAGTTAAATATAATAGGATCTCACTCTAACTTCTTGAACTGGATAAAGACATTCTTAAAGGGTCGTATTCAATATGCTCGTATAAATAACAATTTATCATCACCTATTAATGTTACCTCGGGTGTGCCGCAAGGAAGCCACCTTGGCCCCCTCCTTTTCTTGTTATTTGTCAATGACATTCCAAAGGTATTTTTAAATTCTGAGTGCCTTATGTATGCAGACGATTTGAAAGTCTATAGGTGTATAATATCTGAGCATGATTGTATGTTATTACAAGAAGATCTTCATAGATTATCAGATTGGTGTTTGATTAACTCCTTACACCTTAATATTGTAAAATGTCAAAGTTTAACGTTTTGTCGAAATCTTTCATCTATAAACTTTTCTTATAAAATAAACGATACATTTCTTTCAATTATAACCTTCAAAAAAGACCTAGGGGTAATTTTTGACAAAAAACTTGATTTCTTAAAACATATCGATTTTTTAGTCGCCAAAGGTAATTCGATGTTGGGATTCATTCTGGGTAATTCAAAGGAGTTCTGTGATCCACACACTTTGAAATGTCTATTTTTTGCGTTTGTTAGATCTTCTCTTGAATATTGTAGTACAATTTGGAGTCCTGTTTATGAGGTTCACTCTTTTCGAATCGAGAAAATACAAAAACGTTTCACAAGAGTATTAGTGAAAAGGCTTCATTGAGATATTGATATGCCTTCTTATGAAACAAGGTGCAAATTATTTGGAATCTTGCCTCTTAACATTCGGAGAAAGTTTTCTGAGATTATATTTATTCGTGACGTATTAACTAATCATATTGAATGTTCCGATATTTTCGGCTTGATTAATTTTAATGTGCCTGCATGAGTCAGAACTACTAGAATTTAAACGACCTATAAAATTAGTATATATATAGATTTCGAGAGATATTCGAATCAGACCACCATTGTCGGGTCTCTTTTCGTCTCTCTACCACTGTAAATCTTACTCAGAGAGACTCTCTGGATTTCTCCACAGTTCTTCTCTGGGCTCGATTCCTAGTGTTAGCGCTAGCATCTGTTTATGGGAGATCTATTTTATCGACTGGGCCTCGACCCAATGATGTCCCAAGATCATCATTCTACTGCTAGCCAACGCCGGACATTGACACAGTATATGTGCCGCTGTCTCAGACTCCTCCAGGCATAGTTTACAAGTATCATCCTCTCTAAGGCCCATTTTACTTAGGTGATACCCGAAATTACCATGTCCTGTAGACAAAGCCCCCACCCATTTCAATATTCCTCGACTCATGCTTAGAACCCTTCTTTGAGTGGAGCAGGTCGGCCACTTTATTGCCATTTGAGCTTGTCTACATTGTTCCACGGTTGACCACCTTCTCAGGTGTTCTGCCGTGATCCATTTGTGAATCAGCTGTTCTACCATTCCTCTGCCAATTGAAGAGAATGGTTCTGGTCCCAGCAACTTTTCAGTTGACCCCTGTTTTGCAATGGAGTCCGCCTTTTCATTGCCTTCGATCCCTATGTGTCCTCGTATCCAAGTCAGTGTTACTTCATTTTTAGATGAACACTTATTGAGCTTAAGTACACATTCCAGTGCCAATTATGTTGTGATGCTTGTTTGTTCCATCCGCCTGATTGTCCAGTGCTATTAGGATATTTCTTCCTTCCACCTGACTCTCAAGCAAGAAGTCCAACGCATGAAGCAAAGCAATCATCTCAGCCTGGTATACTGAAGTGTATTTCCCGAGGCTAATGTGACGGGCAAGTTCCAGCTCTTCTGAATAGATACCGGGCCCCGCTCCGCCATCCATCATGGATCCATCCGTGAAAATCACTGTTTCACCTTTTCTTTTTTCTGGAAGTAATCCGTTCTCAATACGAGTTTTGTGATTTCTTTCCATAATACGCACCTTTGTTATTCGATCCATAGGCATGCTTAGCTCCTTAATCTCGTTTTTGACAAGTTCCAGGATCTTCCTATGTCCATAGATCGTACCACAATTGTGCCATTTCGCATCTCGATGCAAACGAAGTGCCGTTTGGGCCGCTGTTTTCTTAATAAATAAGTCTAGCGGTAAGATCCCCATGATGACTTCCAATGCGCATGTTGGGGTTGTACGTATTGCACCTGTATTTCCTATACATGCTAAGCGTTGAACCCTATCCAGGTGCTTCCTCACAGTTTTCTGAGAGGCTTTCGCCCACCATACAACCGAGGCGTACGTGATAATGGGTCTAGTTATCATCGTATACATCCAGTATGCTGACCTAGGCGAGAGTCCACACCTCTGTCCACATACACGTTTGCACTGATGTAGTCGGTATTTACCTCTTCCTCCGCAACGCGTATAACTTGATGTAGCGCTGTGTCTGTAGACATGCCTACCCTGTATGCATGCTGTCTACTATTCAAAGGATACGTCCTAAGCGCGATGCTTTCCATATAGTCCACTATCACCCTTTCCATTGTTTTTAAAAGGAAGGATATTAGGCTGACTGGTCTGAATGACTTTGCCTCGGTGTAGTCCTTTTTTCCCGGTTCTGGAAGGAAGACCACATTTGCTTCCCTCCATGTAATCGGGATATAGCCTATTGCTAGACATGCAACGTATATGTTCCTGAGCATTGGTGCAATTAAGTCTACACCCCATTGCATTAGACCTGGAAATATTCTCATATTCCACAACATATGAGAATGTTGCTATCGCACCCTTGACCGCTTTTGGTGTCACGATCCGTTCTGCTTCCGTTCTATCCATCCTGTTCGCTCCTTGTTTCCTCCCTTTTACGTCGTCGCAGAGTAACATTCAGCTCTTTCTTTTTCGCCTTATATTCATCCCATGTTTCCTGTTCTCCCCTCCTCATGGCATGATTGAAGGCTTTCCGCACATGACTTTTTTAATTTTTCAAGTTCCCGGCACCTCCAAGGCGCAGGATCTTGTTTTTCCACTTAAGTAGGTGTGCGAGCCACTCGGTACGCACCTTCAACAGCCGATTGCAGATGCTTCAACTGTTATTCCACATGCACTATTTTTCGGTGTTCCGAATGTCATTACATTCAGTTTTTCCTCCAACACTTCAAGGTATTTTGTCCTATCCGTGTTCTTCGGAATTCTGATGTATTTCCGATATTTTTTCCTTTTAGATCCATAGCGAACATCAAATGAAATGGCTCTGTGATCCGACAATGTAGCCTGATCCATTACCCTCCAATTTGATACTTTTTCAATTATCTGGCTACTGCACAGGGTAACACCGATCACTTCCATTCGCCTCACATCCACGAAGGTTGGCTCTGTTCCCCTGTTTAAGATAGCTAGATCCTTGCATGATACAAATTCGAATAAGGCTTCTCCTCTGTAATTATCGTTAGTGCTGCCCCACACTGTATTATGTGCATTAGCATCACAACCAATTATTAGATCCTCGTTCCTGTTATTGCATGCATTCACCAAGGACTCTAACTCTCTTGTCGGAGGAGGTTCTGGAGAATCATACAGCAGGTATGCAGATGCTATGACGAAACTTCCCGCACCTGATCCTACTCGCACTGTTGCAAGATCTGGGGCACAAAGATCCGGCAATTTATATGCTTGAACTCCGTGCCTCACCAGGATACAGGACCTAATTCTTTCGCTGGTTTGTGCATAGTGCAGCTCAGCCATGCTATTTAGGAGTCCTCTAATCTTTCCTCTAAAGATCCAAGGCTCCTGTATCAGGGCTATATCAAGCGAATCCTCACCAAAACATTTAGTCATCATTGCTGATGCTGCTTTGCTGTGATTAAGGTTCTATTGAATCACCCTCAGCTTTTCGGGTTGACTAATAGTCCGTTGTACATGTTGTCCATCCACATAACCACTGGAGTGTGGTACTTGTAGACTGACCCCATGTTGAACAGACTGTCCGCCTTCCGTCCCCTTCTTCTCAGTTTCGAGTGGTTTCATGGTCCCGGAACATTTGAACCGTTTCCTAGATCCACCGTCTTCTGGAGAGGTTTCGGTCGACTTCAAGTTGGCAACCATTTCAGTCAATTCCTGGACCGACTTGTTTATGCCTTCCGCCGAGACAGATTTGGCCAAGGCCAGTCTTTGTCTCTTTTTGACCCTCTTCATCCTTTGCTTCAGTTGTTTGCGCAACTCCTCTTCCAATCCGGCTGCCGCAGTTTCGGCTGACCTCTTGGTGCATTTCTGCTCCCCATTGTCCACCTCCCCTGACGATTGGTCTGCTAACTCTTTTGGTTTCCCATCAGAGTCCACTGACCAATCGAGCTTATTCGGGTTCATGTCATGTCGTTTTCCGAAGGAACATTATTATTATTTATTTTATTTGGGTCCATATGTGTACCCACGAGTAGGCAGAGATCCCTAATACCTATCCTCCTCAACTAAATTACAACAGAGGATTGAGCTGTCCCTGAGGAGTCTCCATTAGCGGTTCAATTACCCCTGAACCCTGTGAACCAGTAGTTTTACCTACCTTATCACAGCTCCCTCGACATTGCAGACCAGTCATTTTGGAGTTATGGGTTGATCGACTGATCGGATTGAATTGAAAATTCACATTCAGCTCTACCAGTGGAGTTGGGCCACTACCCTGATCTAGCATCCTGTTCCTCTACTTAAGCCGGCCCACCACGACAAGGTGCCCAATCTTCAGATAAAGGTAGATGAACTTACCGAATTAGTAACTACAAATAGCAAAACATTTATAAGAGAGGAAATAATTACACCATTACCTGTTGAATTCAACGAAAATTAATCAACAATAGCACGGAAAATCATGAAATTAAATAATGATAAATCCGTAGGCATCTTAGGTCAGAAACTTTTAAAACCAATAGGAGCTAAGATAGACTTAAAAGAGGGGTAAATAAATAAATAAATAGTTGGCGCTACAGGTCGGTAGGGACCCTGGGCCTAGCTTCTCGCAACCATTCGTTTTGTGTGAGTTTCTCATTTTTGGGACGAATGGAAGGGATCTACAATTTTATGCCGAGTCTAAACGGCTAATTGAGAAGCTTCTTCATGACAGTTATAAATACTTTCGGATGTTTGTCAGACGTTCGCGAGAGGTGGCGCAGTGGAAAAAAACCTTGTGTTGAAATTTGGGTTTTCTCGAGATTCGAACCTGGGACCCCTCGCTTAGTAGTCCAACACACTAACCACTAAGCCACTGCGCCGGAAAACTTATTTTCAAAGCTATAAAAATAACACCCAAAACTGTCCATACGAATTCAAGCAAATCCAAACACTTAATTATTGTAAATCAACGGAAATGATCCAATTAATTAGTGAGGTTTTGAATTTAGTGGAGAAACAAGTCCTCAATAAATTTTTTCGTGAAAACAAATATGTTTTTTTCAAAGAAGGTGATGAACTGACTTCCACCACTCAAACAATGCACAATATCAAGACCGAACATGACAGTCCCATATTTAGCAAAATTTATCGTTGTCCTAAGATACACGAACAAGAGATCAAACGGCAAATGAAAGATCTATTAGCTCAGAATATTATAAGAAAAAGTACTTCACCATATAATGCACCTATATGGGTAGTACCAAAGAAAGTAGACAATTTTGGAAAACAGAAATGGCGAATGGTAATTGACTATCGAAAATTGAACGAGAAAACAATCGAGTTCTAACACCATATTCCTAAAATCAATGAGATATTGGGCAAACTGGGAAGAGCCCAATATTTTGCGAGACTAGATTTGGCAAAAGGATTCCATCAAATCAAAATAAAATAATAAAATTTGTGTTGTTTATTTAGATGACATCCTAACCTTCAGTATTTCTTTGGAAGAACATATAATTAATTTAGATCTAGTGTTCCAGAGCAGTGTTGCCACTAAAATAAAATGAATCCGGTCAAATCTGACCGAATGACCGATTTTTATTTTTTTAAAATCGGTCAGAAAATCCGGTCAAAAGATAAAATAACATTTTTTGACCAGAATTCCGGTCAAAAATGGTATAAAATAATATATTTTAACAAAAAAACAAACAATTCATTGAAAAGCTTCGCATCACAATGTTTTGCAGAAAAAGGAACTTTCCACTCCACTTTGGCGTTTGAAACTCGTAAAACCAACACCGAAATTGCAAAATATGCTAAATCGTATTCACTTCGGTCTTGTTTGAATGCACACACCCTGTCACAGTTGGTGGGAGTATTCAAATGAAACTGGTTTCTATATGAAATTGTGAGTGTGTAGAAAATCTATCCTTTATATCTAGTCATAGAACCATATTATTTTTCTGGTCAAAAAAGGTTTTTCCGGTTAAAGAATTTTTTCGTTCCGGTTAGAAATCGGTTAGACCGGATTTCAAAATTTTCTCCGGTCAGGGTGAAGAGATTTCGGTCAGATATGACCGGAATCCGGTCAGAATGGCAACACTGTTCCAGAGATTGAAGAAATATAATTTAAAAGTTCAAATCGATAAATGTAACTTCTTGAAACGGGAAACCCAATTCCTAGGTCATACTACCACTGACAAAGGTGTTAAACCTAATTCAGACAAAACATCAGTTATCGAAAATATAATTACCTACTACACAAAAAGAAATTAAAGCTTTCCTGGGTATAACAGGTTATTATAGAAAATTTATTAAAGATTATGCAAATATTGCACAACCTATTACTAAATATCTTAAGAAAGATACGAGGATCGATAAATCTGATATGAACTATATAAAAGCACATCAAGAGCTAAGAAACGCACTTCAAACAGAACCCGTACTTGCATATCCTGATTTTAACGAAACATTTGTATTAACAACAGACGCATCCAACTATTCAATTAATGCAGTACTATTTTAGAAAGGTCACCCAATAACGTACATACATAAGTAGAACACTCAACGAACATGAAAAGAACTATAGTACAACTGAGAAGGAATTACTCGCAATAGTTTTGTCAGTAAGACATCTGCGACCTTATTTATATGGTAGACGCTTCGAACTAAAAACGGATCACCAGCCGCTAAAATGGCTTCAAATTAAAAACCTTGGCAAGGATACAACGATGGGTACTCCAGCTAGGGGAATATAACATGCAAATCGAATATTTACAAGGCACAAGTAATACTGTAGCTGATTTTTTGAGTCGAGATATAAAAGACGAAGTAAACATGTTAGAAGAAGCTAGTGAAGATAACGAATCAATACAAGCTACGATACACTGGCAACAGGAAGAAGCGAATGACCATTTTCCCATTAAAAATAGTTCAGTTAACATATTTAAACAACAGATAATAATTAAAGACGGATATGGGCTTAGAAAAGTCAAAGAAAACCAAAGAATATTCACAGGAATAAATGAAATAAATAAAAGCAATTTTAATAACCGTCTAATTCCCCTAATAAATAAACAAAATACAGGAATATAATACAGATTTAACAAACACTAAATATAACATCCTGTAATAAAAATTAATAGAACTATTCCGAACAAGAATAAAATTCTTTAAATGCGAATACCTTGCTAAAGATATAAAAACGGAAAAAGAAGCTGTTAAGCAAATAAAATTGTACCACGAAAAAGAAACAGGCCATTCGGGAGTCGAAGAAAACTATAGAGGACTAAGAACTAAAATCTATTTCAAAAACTTAAGGGAGCTAATAAATGACGTTGTTAATAGTTGCAATATATGTAAACAATCAAAATACGATAACATATGGTAAAATGTAAAAGAAAAGTTCCATCTAACAGAGACTCCTAAATATATCAATGAAATTGTACACATGGATATTTACTGTATAGCTAAAACTAAATTCCTCACTTCAATAGACAAATTTAGTAGAGACGTTAGAAGAAACTATTCTGCAACTAATAGCTGTAAACGATAATTCAAAGAAATTTGTGATGGATAATGAGTTCAACTTTCCTAGAATAATAAAGTTATTAGAAGATCTTGGAATTGGGGTCCATTTCACAAAACCAAACAGTCACACAGGGAATTCGGATATCGAAGTTTTTCACAGAACACTAGCAGGAAAAGTAAGAGCAATCCTTAACGGAAAAATAAGTCCCACTATACACGAGATCCGTAAAGCAGTACATAAAGCAAATCTTTTCTATAACACGTCCATACATGCAACAACCCAACAAAGGCCATATGATATTCAAAACGGAAATATCAATAAAAATACACTCCATGAATTATTACTTAAGAAAAAAGAAAGAAATATAAATAACCTCAATAAAAATAGAGAAGTATATAGCGATAATAGAACCGAAGTGTTTGTAAAGAACTCAAGAGCAGACCGTCATAAAACTCAACCACGAAATAAGTTCAATAAACTAAACAACAAACATTCAACGAACATCCAAAGAGAAAGGGTCCCTCGGTTCAGGAATCAAGAAAATCTGATTAGAGCCAATCAGAGAGTCAACCAAACTCCAAAAATAAATTCAGTTTAATTTCAGACATCGAACAAGAAAGACGCGACGTAAAATGAGGGTCGTAGTACTAGTAATAATAATGCTGCTCACAGCTTTTGTAAAGAGTAACATAATAATGGAAGAAATAAATAATAGTTATGGTTATTCAATTATTCGATATGACGAAGTGGAAGTGGAAGATAAATATAATTCAATATTGCATACAATGAATTTAACAGAAATAAATTCTGTTATAACACTGATCAACGAATAATGGCTTCAACAAAGAAAAGCGTTATTAAAATCACCATCGGACAGATCATATATAACAATCGAAAAAGAAATAGATATACTCCGAGGAGAGCTACAAAGTAATAAAGGCCACAAACAAACAAACCACAAAAGACAAATAAGAAGTTTAATTAACCTAGGAGGTCGAGCACTCAATTTTCTATTTGGCACGATGGCGATGAAGACAATGCTGAAATCGAAGAGATACTTAAAGCTATTACTGATAATAACCATAATCTTATAAAAAACAATAACAATCAATTAAAAGTAAATAACCAGATTCGGAGTGAAATAGAAATCATAAAAAACGCAATTACAACCAAAAGCAATAATGAATTAGGATACCAGTTAGAATTTCAAATGACCGAAAAACGAATAGTAATGCTAGAATACTTACGAAAAATCGACAAAATTAAAGAGGTAGTGGAAAAAATCCAAAATATTATTTTAGCTAGCCGACTACAGATTATGACGACAAGCCTACTAACAACAGAGGAAATAATTAACTTTAATATAGATTTATCCAAATGAAAAAAATATTAAACTTTCAACTGGAGAGTATTCAAATGATCTAATAATTTTCATTATTCCAAAAAACCACAAACAAAAAGCCGCAATCCGATCTAGGTTGTCCTTATCTAGAAACGATAACTAGTTGATTTACGATGGACGCCGCAACCCAATCTAGAATGTCCTTATCTGTAAACCATAAACTAGATGATGTACTATGGACACCGCAACCCAATCTAGGATGTCCTCTTCTGAAAACCATAAACTAAGTGATGTACGATGGACGCCGCAACCCAATCTAGGATGTCCTCATCTGGAAACCATAAACCCGTAATATTAAGTAGTAAAGGGTGATTTTTTAGCTGGTTTGGTTTTGGCAACACTGGTTTTGACAGCTGACGTGTGTTTAGTACCTTGTGTCACTATCAAACAGCTTCAGTTTGGTTTGCAATTTAACCATGGATCGTCTTACAAATGAACAACGCTTGCAAATTATTGAATTTTACTATCAAAATTCGTGCTCGGTTCGAAATGTTCATCCGAGCCGAGGATCCGCTTTTTTATCGAAAAATTGTGTTCAACGATGAGGCTCATTTTTGGTTGAATGGGTACGTAAATAAGCAAAATTGCCGCATTTGGAGTGAAGATCAGCCAGAAGCATTGCAACAGCTACCAATGCATCCCGAAAAAGCCACTGTTTGGTGCGGTTTATGGGCCGGCGGCATTATTGGGCCATATTTCTTCAAAGATGATGCGAATCGCAGCGTTACTGTCAATGGTGAACGCTACCGAGCGATGATAACAAACTTTTTTTTGCCCGAAATGGAAGTTCTTGACTTGCATGATATGTGGTTTCAACAAGACGGTGCCACATGCCACACAGCACGCGAAACAATGGCGCAATTGCGAGGCGAGTTTGGTGAACAGTTAATTTCACGTTTCGGGCCGGTCAATTGGCCGCCTAGATCGTGCGATTTGACACCATTAGATTATTTTTTGTGGGGGTATGCCAAGGCTAATGTGTATAGGGACAAGCCCGCTTCGATTGACGCACTGGAAGCCAACATCCATGCATTCATTCGTGAGATACCGGCCGATATGTGTGAAAGAGTATGCCAAAATTGGACCTGAGAGGCAGCCGCGGTCAACATTTGCATGAAATTATCTTTAAACATTAAATTGCAAGGTTCAAACTATCGATTCAAATAAATATTTCATTCATTTTTTCGAATTTTTTGTGTTTTTTTTTTTAAAAAAGTTCTAAACCTCTTAAAAAATCACCCTTTATATAAGAACAAACCTTTGTAAAGAATAAGCAGTCTTGATTTGTGAGCAGATCGGCTCACTAAAAGATTATTTTTTTTTAACGATAACTTTGTTTATTATTTAATTCGCGCAGTAATTTCGGTTGTTCGGCAACCCAACCATTTTGGTTGTGCGACGGCAAAAATAAAATCCTTTTGTTAGTTATTTTTTTCTGCGAGTGTCCTTGCGACAAGAAGCGCAACGAAACAGATATCGAAGCGAGACATTGGCTACACAAACTTTAAACACTTATCGGTGTATGAGCAACCGATCGTACGCTACAGTTTGGACCTCTCATCGAGGGAATCGATCAACAACAGCGGAAGGATACAGACGTTTCCTTTCTTTCGTTTGTCAACCACTAAGAAGCCAGAAGTGAAGTAAATGTTCATATTTTCGTTGAAATCTTCTCTTTTCTTTTTATACAGTCCATAAGAAGAGCATCATAAAATTAAATTAATCAGATACAAACAATATATGAATAAGATATTAAAATAAAAGAAATGGTAGAAGCTATAGCAGTACATGCTGCATTTAGCGATAATAGTAAAAAAAAATTGTATATATTCTTTATGGGATGCTAATAATGAAAGTGAAAGCACTAACCTCAGGGGCTTTAGCGTATGTAATCACAGATATATGCACGATCTATTTGAAATTAGGGACAGATTAAATAAATCTATAAGACAAGACCAAGGAAACTTAAAGACCAACAGACCAAACTACCAAAATAGATACAATTTAAGTACAAATAGGAAAAATTACTAAAACATTACCTCAGGCACACAACAGAATAATTACCAAAGCAATAATCCAGGTATTAATAGAGATAGTTATCGGAACAATAGCTGTTTTTTTTATTATCAGCGTGATCTGATCCGGATCAATGCAATGTAATGTCGGGGGCGTTACCATATTTGTAACAAATTTGCATAATTTTTCTTTTCCATATTTTTTTTCGAAACAAATTTAGTATTTTATGTTCAAATGTGCAACACATGAACAATATTTTGCTGCTACAGTTTATCTTGGCATATTTAGGTGTGTCCAGACCAGCGAAACATTTCACAAATGTTTCTGTAGCAAATCGGACATATTTCATAAACATTTAGGTATAAAAGATTTTTGAAATTTATTTATTAAATGTTTATGAAATATTTAAATTGTATCCTTTTTTGGACTTTTGTGGTAGGATTATAATTAACAGCGAGTAAAGTTTTTATTTTACTAATTTTATAATATAATAATAGTAATAATATAATAATTCAAGCAATCGTATTAAATGAATCACTCTCTCATTCCAAGCTTTTCTGGACATTTTCACTATAAATATAATAATATTTGTATAATAGTACAAACCAAACACAATAATAATTAACTTAAAACTATGTAATAATTTGTGAGCTCTTGGGAAGAAAAGTTTAGATTCAGTCGGGAAGTCAATCGGGTTGTGGCGGGAATCCACCAGGTTTTTTATGAAAGCCTTTTTTAAGCCGGCTTAAGGAAAAAAGCATATTGCTACGCCGCGACAGTGGTTCTAGAGCACATCAGCTTCCCTCACATTTATTTTTGAGCTAATCTGACCTGTTTACTACGTAACCGCTGAGAACGTCAGAGCTCGCAAAGCGGTTTCAAATGCCAACTTTTCAAGAAAAGAATGAAGATCTTCTTGTTCTTCCATTGATGAACGAAATCTCATTTGATTCTAACTGTGCCAGCCTTTACCACATACATTCTTCTGCCTAAGTTCTTCTTAACGACTGCTAAAGCAAACTTTGTTTTGATTTTCTCTTTCGGTTTCTGGGCTATTGGCAGAGAGAACAGTACGATTTTGTCGTCCATCATTTGCTGAAATGGAGTAGTCAATGCCCTTGTGTGAGCGTTGACTGTGTCGATCAATTCTCGAATGTTGGTGGACGTTGGTTTTTAGTTTTTCTTCCGTAAAAGTCTTTACGCGCGTAATTTTAAGCTTTTGTTCTGGCATGCTCTGAGGAGACTTAGATCGAAAAACCAATGGCCGTTAAAAACGCACCATGTCTTTTATGAAGGAAATGTACCGCACTCTTTGTTTATATATATTATGCACATGTAGGAACATTTTGCTTTCCTTGAGTGGTATGGCTATATTTTAATACTTAAGCTAGTATTATACTATGTTCCCACCAACGTTGGTTAGTTTAAAGCTAAGTTGTAGTACTCGGTGCCGTTGTCGCTGTCATAGCTTAGCTTCCTGTTCATAAAGTAGCTTTAAAGTATCTTTAGAATATAGTTCATTCGGGTGGAGGAACTAATGATACAGGACCAGTCCTCTGAATTGAAAGCGTTTATGATGTCCGTACTGACAACGACGCAGTATTCCTTCGTTCCAAATCGCTATCGATTTCCCTCGACGGCGGCAGCTGCTGTATCTACAACCACTTTCATGGCGTTTACTGTCGATCGAGCTTTACGAAACCCAAACTGTCGATTTGATAGCTTGCGTCAGCTTTTGTCATTAGCCGGTTTTAAATTATTTACCTTTTCTGCGATTTTTCCCATCGTATACAAGATGGAGGCTTGTTTTTTTTTTGGGAAGAAGCACCAATCGTTGCAGCCTACAGTGGTCCTGTTGTATCCACGCTGCATATCCCACAGTATCCCATCATCATATCTCTGTTTTCCCACACAATTCCTTTCACAGCAACATCCATTATGCTATCTTTACCCTAAACTTTACCTTTCGTAATCCAATATGTCATACGTCCACATAAAATATCAAACAAATGACCTACAAATGTGTCGGCACTAGGTTACTATCGGACCAATGAATTTCGCTTGCGCAATCCACTTCAATTCCGTAAACACCAAAATGCAACCCTAGCATATTGGTACCCAAGCAACATACTAGCCGTATTTTATTATCAGCGTGATCTGATCCGGATCAGATCACGATAATAAAACAATACAGATCATTGAAAAGTTTAATTTCTGAATTGTAGCAACAGTTGCTTTCAAAAACAAAGCAGATACTAAAGGGGTATTACAAACTTCATATTACCACCAGCCATATAGCAAATATTCTGCACAACGTGACGTCACACAAGGCACATGTCATTTCACTTGCAATGTCGGGGGTGCTACCATATTTGAATCAAATTTGCATAGTTTTTCTTTTCCAAAGCAAATCGGACATATTTCATAAACATTTGTAAAAGATTTCTAAATTTATTTATTAAATGTTTATGAAATATTTCAATTTTATCCTTTCTTGGATAAGAAGAAAAATATGTGGTAGGATTATAATTAGCAGCGAGTAAAGTTTTTACTATAGTAATTTTGGTCTCGGGAATCATAATTTCATAAATGTTTTTTTGGTGTCCAGATTCAAGCCAGCAAAACATTTCATAAGCATTTATGAAATATGTAGATATTTAATTGTTTATCAAGTGTTTGGCTGGTCTGCATATACTTAAAGAATGAAAAAAAATAACTCGGAATTCGAATGCGAAAAAATCAATTGATTTTTTGTGTTCCATTTTTTAGTCTGGCAACGTAATTGTGTGGCTATCGTTTACAGGCACACCAACACTAACAAAAAAAAAACAAGACATCTAGCGGGAAATAGTGGAAATAATTTTCAGATCATGATTTATGATCTCTACATACTACAAGTACGAGTATACTATGACCATCGTGTATCAATGAATGGTGACGTATGGCGACCGCTGGGAACGCGGACGGGAATACAAGTGCTAATGACATGGGTAATGCTGATAGCGCATTGACTCATTTTGGGTACAACTCAGTATGGTTGAAGTGCCAATGACATGTTGTGACACATTGATGGCCTACCATATTCTTTGGATATTGTTGGACACTATGATTATGAAAATAGGTTTTTGGGATAAGAAATGCCTTGGGTTGCTGCTTCTAAGTGATTGGAGGGGAATTTATATTTATCTGAACTATAATCAGTATAAAAAGGAGTGGTTGGAAAGGTCAGACAGAGAGTTAAGAATTGATTTTTAAAGCAAACAGATCGCAGCCAAGCAGAAGACAGTGGGTCTACTTTGCAAGAACAAAAATAATAATATGAAAAATTAATAAAAGTAAAACTCAGAGTTGCAGTGAAGACATAATAAAAACCTAATCTTTTCATTCTTATACCTCTCCGTTTGGTACTCTTCTCCCGCTAACACGGGAAAGCACGGTACCCAAACGCAACAGTCCGGAAAAGTTCCCTACTTTAGGCAGTTCTGTATTACCTTCATAAAGATATCAGGTCTGCAACTAATTGCTGTTTTCAGTGCTTTGTTTAGGATTCCATCGGGACCTGGTGTTTTTCTTAAAGGACATTTGTATCTTTGAGTCGTGTAATGGTAACAAAAATATCAACTTGTTACCATCTTATTGGAATGATTTTATCAACACAAAACTAAGTCCAATATACCGTGTGGTAACTATTTTAATTTAATTAAATTTTTCCAGTCTGCCAATAGGTGTTTTTTTATTTTCGGATCATTGAAAAGTTTAATTTTTGAATTGTGGCAACAGTTGCTTTCAAAAACAAAACAAATAATACAGGGGTATAACAAACTTCATATTGCCACCAGCCATATTGCAAATATTCCGCTGAACGTGACGTTACACAAGGCACATGTCATTTCACTTGCAATGTCGTGGGTGTTACCATATTTAATCTAATTTGCATAATTTATCTTTTCCATATTTCTTTTAAGGAACAAATTTGTTTTATATACAATTATGCAACACTTGAACAACATTTTGCAGCTAGCACTTGAGTTTATCTTGGCATATTAAGGTGCGTCCAGACTAGTGTTGGGTAGGACACGTCTTTTTTATGAGTTTGTATGAGGTACTCATTTTGGATTGTGAGGTGGTACAATGTCCCACCTCAAATGAGGTGTTGCTCTTAATTTCATTTCCCGTCAAATGAGTTGCAATGCTGTATTTCACCTCATATGAGGTGTGTGGCTGAAATAATAGATTGTACCATGGTAAGAGAGAACGAGGCATGAGGGTGTGAAATGTTACAATACTCATTCCTGATATATCATAAATGTTAATCACTATGCCTGATGAAACTTAAAAATCACATAAGGACACGTTAATTTTATGCATTCTTTATGTAATGCATAGCATATAATAAAAAAATCTCCATCGTATCTAAGTATCTAATTTACCGATAAATATATTTTCAAAAGTAAAAAAGAAAAAGGAACACTTCACTTTAAAATATTAAAAAAAAAATCCATTTAAATAAATAAATGAAATAAAAATTCACATATTGCAGTTAAGGAACATGATTTTGGATACCTTTGTTCCACTCAGCCTATTTCTTCTCTCCACTAATATTTGCCCCGACTTCGAAAAAAACCCGTTCTGAAGGAACAGAGCTGGCAACTATACACAATCTCTTTTTAACTACTTCGTATAGTCTAGGATATGTGTCCTTTTTCTGATGCCACCATTTTAATGGATCCTTGTTTCGTGGTAACAAAACTTCTTGCAGATATTTATCTACTTCTATTATGCCTACAGCTGTAGGATTAGAAGTTTTAATAATTTGGCTAACTTGTTTGTCGAAGTCAGCCCAAATTGTACGCGCCTTTTTTGAAGTTGATGGTTCATTAAGAACTTCTGGTATCACTTCGTTTTCCAAAGATTTTACGTGTACACTTGTTACTAAGGCCTTTAAGTTCGAACAAGCCCGTTGAAAGGGACGCTCATCTGAAAAGCCGTATTTTTTAAAGCGAGGGTCTAAAAGTGTACTTTCGGAAAATATATTGTTGTATTCAATATCAAGAAACCTTCGCTTTAGTTCATCTAAGAGACTTTGCGCCATTTTTTTTACTGTTTGAGGTAGTCCTTCCGTTCTTAGAAAATTAATGCACTGGTTTTTGAGAGCATTTGAAATTAAAATCACTTCCGATATAGTTACATTTTTTTCTGTGCTCATTTCCTCTGTAACATCTTTAAAATACGATAGCAGCTGTGTGGCACTTGTTAGAATATCAATGTCTTCTGCATTCATATTCTCCACTTCGGTATAATTTATAGCAATTGTCGATATTAGGCTATTCTTTATTTGTATGATTCTCTCAAACATATCACATGTTGAATTCCAGCGTGTGACAACATCTTGCTTAACTTTTAGCTGGTTTTCTCCCAGCTGTGTTTGCATGGCTTTAAGTCTTTCAGACGCTAGCGGACTCCGACGGAAAAGTTCAACAACTGTCTTAACTTTGATTTGTGTACTTTTTATTTCCTGCAATGCTGTTTGGACTATTAGGTTAATTGTGTGTGCAAAGCAAGGAATCTGTTTCCACTTATTAAGTTTTATTGCAGCTTTTATATTGCTTGCGTTATCCGTCGTAACAGCAACTATTCTGTTATGCCCAATTCACAATGTCGCGTTGACGCGCGCGTGCGTTGACAGATTATGTAGAAACAAAGCGTTCATATGCTGCCACACAAAATACAACTCCAGGCGTTGAATCGACTTTAGATCGTAAATATCGTAAAGTTCAACGCGACGCCTGAGTAGACCTACTCTCTACTCTCACGCGCGTTTGACAATTTCAGAATTTTGAATTGTTCGATTTGATGTCGTGGGGTGTGCCGTTCTTAGTTGGAGCGGCACAGCATCAATTATGTTTATCACACACATGTTTTAAAAAGCAATATGATGTTTTTTTAATGCAAATTAATTAAATAAGTGTGTGAAAATGACGAATACCTTTTTTTTTGTTAGTTAATACAAATTTCTTTAGATTTTCTTTGATAAAAAAAATATTAATCATTAGGGGTATTCACGATTCGGTGTAAGAGACCTAGTAAAATTGCGAAGTTTTATTTTTTTTTAACAGATCGTGAACACACTTTTTCTCATCTCTTGCAAAAATGAAACAAATGACAAATTTTTCCATGCTTTTCTGAAAAAAAACTTCTAAACTTTTCCTGAAACTGAACAATTTGGTTTTTATTGTTTATTATGCCGAAAAAAGGCGAAAAGAAAAAATATCTTAAATAATTGAGAGAGTAAAGACGAAGATGATATCGTGAAAACCCCCCTTTCTGACCATTTTTTAACTGGATTTCCCCTTCGGCGGCACTTACTTTTGTTTTTCATTCTATTTTCTTCCGATACACAGAAATTAAAAATTTAGCGAATTGTCAACTTGACAATGCTACACTTTACTCTGTTGTATTTTTCGATTACAATAGGGTCAGGGTATAGATAAAGTGCAAAAGTGTAGCGAAATTTCAGTCAGTATATTTTGTTGTTGTAGTGCGAAAAAATGTTACACTTTCGCAATGATACAAGGCCAGTTGCATCGGATCGTGAATACCCCTATTGCTCCAGTATCTTTGTTAAGATTGTTTTTTGCATTTCTGTTATGAATGATTTTTTTATTTATTTTGGAGAATCCTTTCTTTAATTCTTGCACAAAAATTACAGCTACAAGAAAAAAGAGAGTAGACTTGAAATTTGAATTCTGCTCTCTATTTGTGTACATTAATTTAAACCAAACCGAACTTTTAATCTGGCATGCTCTAATCTCTCAACGCGCATTCGCTTCAAAGCAGCATTTCGTTTTACAAAATTGTTGCTCGCGTGCTTTGGCATTTAAAATCGTAAAGTTTTGATAAAGCGTGTCAAAGCGCGCCGACGCACGCACGCGTTCAACGCGACATTGTGAATTCGGCATTAGTTATGTCCCAGTCATCGCACATTTTTTTCAATTCCTGGCTAAGACCTTCAGCAGTGTGTCTGTCGGAATATTAAGAGCATTCTAACATGCGTGATGTCATTTCTGTCTTCTCATTAAGAAAATGAGCAGTGAGGGCTATATAGCTCTCATTTGGAGCAGAGGTCCAACAGTCTGTCGTTATTGACACATAGCTAGTTGCTTGCAATAGTTTTTGAACATTTTCCTTTGTAATTGTGTAATAATTTGTTAATAGGGCATTTGATAAGGTTTTACGTGAAGGTATTTGGTAATTTGGATTTAATTCTTTAATAAACTGTTTGAATTCTTTACTCTCAACGATGTTAAATGGTAGGTATTGTTTTGTTATAAGTTCAACTAGGTATCGATTTAATTGTTCACTTTTTTTTTGCCGAAGTCGGTTTATGTAAGTACTGGGTTATTTTTGAGTTTTTGATTTTAGGCACGGAAATGGAATTATTGTTGGCTTTTGTGGGTAAAGGGGTTAAATTTACATCTGGATTTTCTTCGTTTTCAAATAATGGGTCGTCTGGAGTTATTAAGTTTTCTTCTGTAATTGCACGAAACACTGGAAAATGCTGCGATTTTGTATGCCGAATTAAATTGTATGGTCCTCCTCCTTGATATGACAATATTTTGCCACAAACGTTGCACTTTGCCTTATTGCCAGACAAGTCAGTAAAATACTGCCAAGCTTTAGATTTTTTCTTATCATCCATGTTATTAAACAAAAATTGTGTGTAGGTAATCCTTAAACTTACAAATAAAACAAGATACCAATAAAGTAAAAGGATGCATGTACATACCTCACAAAATGTTGATTCCTTACTTAAAACGCTAAAAACAAAAAAACAAAATAATTATATTTTGCAATTTCATAATATTTACATCCATACCCGCAGTCGCATTGACCTACATAGCATTCAGTATCCAAATGAGTAATGAAAATGAAATGAGGAATGAGGTAAGGTAATGAAAATGAGGTATTTCTTTACCAGTGATGTGACTTGAGAATAGCGAAACGGTGGTAGATAGCATTTAAAAAAGGTGGTAGAAAAGTGGTAGAAAATAAAATTTTCCACTTGCACTAAAATAATGCAAGCATTATAGAAAGCCAAGAATTTACGCATTTTCACTTTCAATAGTTCTTGATATTATTAAAAAATTAAAAGTTTTTGAAGTAAACGCATCAAAATAAAAAGGAACTACAGAAAAAACGCCATAGATTCAACTCATCATTAACTACAAAATATAGCAAAACCCTCTCTCGCAAATACAGTCAAATAATAAAATTTTAGCGCAGTAAATGGTGTACTGGACGGGAAGCTTTTGCTAATGCAATTCTCAGAAAAAAATACTGATAGCTGAGTGTGTATGGGTAAAACTAATGTGGTTTTCCATTGGGCAAAAAAATCAATCTTTTTTTCGATTCGGATCACTTTTTGAAGATCTCGATAATTTTTTCAGATTTACACTTACTTCCACAAATACCCACAGCTGTTTTACGTCATTTTAAGAAGTTTGCTTTCAAAACAAATGCGCAAAGTTTCGTCAAAACCAAAATAAAGAAACACATAAAACGCAATATAATAGCCGTATTTTATTATTAGCGTGATCTGATCCGGATCAGATCACGATAATAAAACACTACGGATCATTGAAAAGTTTAATTTCTGAATTTTGGCAACAGTTGCTTTCAAAAACAAAGCAGATAATGAGGGGTATTACAAACTTCATATTGCTGCCAGCCATATTGCAAATATTCTGCTCAACGTGACGTCACACAAGGCACTTGACATTTCACTTGAAATATCGGGGGTGTTACCATATTTAATGGAATTTGGATAATTTATCTCTTCCAATTTTTTTTTAATAACAAATTTATTTCATATATCTACAATTATGCAACACATGAACAATATTTTGCAGCAAGCACTTGAGTTTATTTTGGCATATTAAGGTGTGTCCAGACCAGCCAAACATTTTAGAAGTGTTTATGAAGCAAATCGGACACATTTCAAAAACATTTGTAAAAGATTTCTGAAATTCATTTATTAATCCCCGTATTAATAAACAAATGTGCACAAGTTAGTTAGCTAGTAGACATCAGATAGCATACAAAAATTTTACGTAACTTCTGAATAAAGAGTTGATAACTTTTACGCAGCGTTTATTAATAAGAGGGTAAATATTTTTATGAAATATTTAAATTTCATCCTTTTTTGGATAAGAAAAAAAATATGTGGTAGGATTTTAATTACCAGCGAGTAAAGTTTTTTTTATTGTAATTTTGGTCTCGGGAATCACGCGGCACGCAATTTAATTCAAATAATTGTTCATTCATCACTTTCTCATTATGTACGTAGTATCCCAAGCTTTTCTTGACATTTGTATTTTATTTACAAAAAAAAATAATCGAAGAACAGCACTCATTTTCTGCTGGGAAACTTGCAAAACAAAAATGATTTCCCATTACGTTTGGGAAACTGTGAAACATTTCATAAATGTTTTCAAACCAGCAACACATTTCATAAAAATTGTTTTGTTTAATAAATGTTTAAGAAATATTTATGAAATATGTAGGTATTTAATTGTTTATCAAGTGTTTGGCTGGTCTGAATAAACCTTTAAAGAACGAAAAAAAATAACTCGGAACTCGAATGCGAAAAAATCAATTGATTTTTTTTTCACTTTCTAGTCTGGCAACGTGATTGTGTGGCTATCGTTTGCAGGCACACCAACACTTAAAAATGAAACAAGCCATCTAGTGGGAAATAGTGGAAATAATTTTCAGATCATATTTCATGATCTCGATGAGAAGCAGGATCATGTGCTGTTGTTGTAATTGCATGTAAATCGATGATCTATATGGATCATGGCTGATAATAAAAAACAGCTAATGTTGGAGGAATTATTATCATCATTGCCTTCCTCATCATCTGGAAACTACGAATCACCGAAACTACTCCATTTGTATTTATCTACAACAGAGGAAACATTTTTCAAGTTGATATCCATAACTGATTTTTCCAAAAACGAATGCAATTTGAACAGCTGATATTGCTGTCAAATAACGCACTAATCCATTTACAAAAGCAGATCAATTTGGTTCCATGAGCCTCGTTAAATCTGAGATCTGAAAAAGATTTTTGGTGGTCCCAATGGAAAACGACATAAGGCGAGTAGGTATATGAACAATTTTTTAATTTAATGCAATGATGGCAAAGAAATATTATTAGCGAGTAGCGATGAGTAAAAGGTGGTAGAATTCGAGTTCAGGTTGGTAGAATTTCCAAAAGTGTAAAAAGTGGTAGAAATACCACTTAAGTGGTAGAAGTCCCATCACTGTTCTTTACTCTTAACTCACAACACACAAAGTCATTCATTTGAACTTTGAAGTGCATGGCTGTGTTGTCTTAAGTGAACTCTCAATGTCCCAATCTCAACTCAAATATCCAAATGAGCAGCATGCTCTCCTCAATTGAGACGATATGGATAATATGGAAATGGAACTAATGGTTAAGTTGGCTTTGCATTCTCCTCAAAAGTTATTCAGTTCACAGTTCACACATCACACCACCCCATACTTCTTACAGAGAAGTTCATTCGAATACGAGTGTATAGGCTAACATTTCAATTCCGTTCTATCTCTTTCACCTAAACAAAACACAAGATGTGTGTGCTCGAAATCGCTATATGGTGAATAATGTGAAGGTTTCTGTAAAGTACGTAGTCGGGTGGTGGAAATGAGTAATTTTCAGTTTACTACATAAGAGATAAGAGGTGCTTGGGTTGTATTATTTTGAAATTGTGTTTTGTGCTCTTCGCAGTGACATTATTTGAGAGGTGGTACAAATATTCACTTTGAGGTATTGGGACATTTTGATCGGTTGTATGGGACATTTGTATTGCCTCATGTATGAGTAACCCAACGCTAGTCCAGACCAGCCAAACATTTCAGAAATATTTATGAAGCAAATCGGACACATTTCATAAACATTTGCTAAAGATTTCTGAAATTTATTTATTAAATGTTTATGAAATATTTCAATTTCATCCTTTTTTGGATAAGAAGAAAAATATGTGGTAGGATTATAATTAGCAGCGAGTAAAGTTTTTATTATTATTATCATTAAGCTTTTCTTGACATTTGTATTTTATTTACAAAAAACATAATCGAAAAACAGCGCTCACTTTCTGCAGGGAAACTTGTACAACAAAAATGATTACCCATCACGATTGGAAAACTGTGAAACATTTCATAAGTTTTGTTTACTGTCCAGATTCAAACCAGCATAACATTTCATAAAAATTGTTTTGTTTAATAAATGTTTAAGAAATATTTATGAAATATATAGGTATTTAATTGTTTATCATGTGTTTGGCTGGTCTGCATATACCTTTAAATAACGAAAAAAAAAAAAATTGGAATTCGAATGCAAAAAAATCAATTGATTTTTTGTGTTGCATTTTTTAGTCTGGCAACGTGATTGTGTGGCTATCGTTTACAGGCACACAAACACTTGAAAAAAAAGAAGACATCTAGTGGGAAATAGTGGAAATAATTTTCAAATCATGTATTGTGATCTCGATGAGAAGCAAGATTATGTGCTGTTGTTGTAAGTGCATATAAATCGATGATCTATATGGATCATAGCTGATAATAAAAAAACAGCTATAATTAATCAGCCTTATTGTGAGCTTCGCCCGAACAATATTCCACCCAAAAAAAATGACATTTCAGAACAGAAATCTGTTTTTTTTTTCTTGTGGAATATTGTTCGGGCGAAACTCACAATAAGGCTGAATACCTTACTGGGCTCCGTCTCAATGTTTTACTGTAATTTTTTACGATTTATGTTAGTGTTATAGATACTAATTTTATAGCATTATACTGTAAGGTATAAATATATGTACGAGTGTATGCAACAGCTTCTGTTGGCGACCGATTAATTAGAAAAACACCTTTTTTAAGTATCTGATATTTATTAAAAACGAATATGTATAGAGAAACAAAAAAATTAGTGTCTTTTCTCGTCCATGTCAAATTCAACCAACGCCAGCTTTTCTTAGCATCAAAAACACAACGATCTCTCCAGAGACAACTAATCTCTTTAGAGCGAGACGACACCACAATCTCATTGCCATGGTGCCAACACATCAGCAACAGCTTCCGTGTTGAAAAGCTGCACAATACACGTTGTGGCGGGTGCCACCGGATCTTGCCATTTGCTTTAAGCTGCATATGGGGTGCTCCGTTTAACGATGCCCCAGCATCATTCTGGCTTCAGCACGCGTCGCTTCACGCTACCCAGGTCGAAATTGATGGTTGTAGTTGACACATTAACATTAAAAGTTTGTATAGAGTTCAAAAGTGCGTAATGTTTCCATTGCAGGATGGAACGGTGACCAAAGTGGGGAATTAGTTTTAGCTCATTAAATTACTATTATAAGAGATCTGCTGTAAGGGATCTTAAAGTCCTGTATAGTTCGGACAGGGAGATAGAAAACCAGGCAGGCTCAATACGCCATAAAGTGCCATAAAATGAGAAACAATTCGGTTGAGTGTCAAACTGAATCTACTTTAATTTCCTAAACGTTGTACTTATATACTAATTGACCCTCCTTAGCATTCCCAAATCTATTCCAATAATTGACCTGCATTAAAGGAGTCCGATTGCCAACATCTGGCACATGGGAAGTGATAAGTAACTTATGACACATTTGTGTCATAGCTTGTTGCATTGTTTACAAAACATGAACTCGAGTGAATCAATGCTGCAATGTGCAATGCATGTGGTCACTCGATATTTGTTTTGTGTTTTGCTTTTGTAACAGCGTCGCTGTTCTTGTAATTATATTAAAAATTATTTTGCAAGAAAATGTGTCAGGTGTTTAATTTTGAAATGCTTTACGTGGGGTTTATCTTAGTTTCTACTTACATTGTCTTATATATATTTTTGTATGGTGGTTACAAAATATTATTTGTTCAAGGTTATAGTTATATTCTTATTACTTAATTTCTTTATTGATCTATATTGTATTTCTTAAGGCTATTATTATGATACTTTTTATTTTGACCATATATATCTATTATTGTATTTACATTTTGAATCCGTCCGTGATAGGGATTTTGCAACTTTTTCTTACTTTCTAGTCTTACAAAAACTAAGTCTCCTATTTTAAAGTTTGAACAATTCGTAAATTTATCGTATTCTAATTTTCTTTTATGTTTAACATTTTCAATAATTCTATGCGTCTTATCTATAGCATGCTTAAGCCTTACTTTTATTTCATTTACATAGTTTTCTAGGTTATAGTTTTGTGTATTATTTTTTACTAGCTGTACCCGCCCGGCTTCGCCCGTGTAAAATTAGGTTTCAGAACAGTTGATGGAAAAAAACAATAAAGAAATTTACTGTCTTATAGGGGACATAAAAACGTATTTCTTTTGAAAATCGCTGGAAGGAAAAATCAAAAAATTCTCGATAGACATTGTAGAGGTGTAAAGTGAGGAAGCCTTCTTCAATAGTGAGGGACTTGAACCCGATCTAAAAAAAAACTCCCGAAGACTGAGTCTGAGTGGACAATGAAAATGAGCGAAGATAATGTTATAATGTTTAACTCACTTTTTTTTATTAATGTAACACTTCTTTGTATACCACTATGTTAGCGGTTTTGTTTCTATCGGCTAAGATAGTGATATTTCCTGCTTACCTGATTACCCTGGAGCACGCTACATATAACTGCCCGTGTGTGAAGCAATTCTTTCTTAAATCAACTCCCGATTTTCTTAAAGTTTGACCCTGTGACTTATTGATTGTCATGGCAGAACAAAAATTAATAGGAAATTAAATCCGTTTAAACTGAAATGAATAACTGCTGGGAATTATTTGTAGGTATTCTTGTTATAAACACCGTTTTTCCTTTACCACACCCAGTTAAAATGAAAGCATCAATAAAGTTTTCCTGTAACGATATCACTCTCAATCTGGTTCCATTACAAAGATGGGGAGGGTTCAAATTGCGAAGCAACATAATGGGGTCTCCAACTTTTAATTCAATTTTATGAGCAGGAAGGCCATGGGCTGTAATGCTATTAAAAAACTCGAGCGGCTAATTTACTGCCCTTGATCGCTCTTTTAGCTTTTTTTGTAAAGGCAAAATACCCGCGAATTGGGTAATTACCCACGATCTAGTATCACTGATACCTATACCTATTTGACATTTCTTTTAATGTTTTTTCTTTTCCTTTTTTAACAAACAAACAGCATACAGCACACTGCCTCTATCTGTCTCCCTCTCCCTTACAGGAGTAAAATTGTAAATATATCGCGCGGTTAGTATGTTTGATTTGAGAGTGAAGTGCATATCAACTCACGCAGGTGAAAATCGTAGAAATGTTTAAAATTTTGCCTATTTCTTTAAAAACCTTTTAGTTTTCGAGTTAATGGATATCCTAAGTTGTACCCGCAGATGTCCTCTATAAGATGTTGGTTACTATATTTATATGCTCCCAGTATTTTCGAACGGAAAGCGTTACAAAGAAAAAAGCGAAACGAAACGAAAAAATAAATTACTCTTGTCCAATTTTTTCCGGAATTTATAGAGATAGAGAGTTGAAACAAAGTGGAGATTGTAGGCCTAGGTATCCTCTATAGGACTAAGAAAAATGCACCAGAATATATTCAGTAGTTTCTAAGATTTTTGCATTTAAAGACATGCAGTCAAATTCAATCTTAGTCGAACAGAACTACACCAATTTTATTTATATGATTATATCAACACTAACAATTGTATACCAACTGCATTATTATTGCTTCCTCATTCCATAATGAAAACATAACAGACACTTCGCCTATAGGCAAAAACAAAAATAGCTTTTCCAACAAATGATGATAATCAAGACGAAAAATTACCCAAATATATGTCTGCATAATATGCTAGAATGTGGATCTTGGTGTGCGTAAAATTTATGTGCACATATCTCCTCATGCAGAATCAAGCGCGTATGCGCATGCGTGCAATATGCACATATATACATGATTTCTAGCTTTAAACCTAATAATACGGACCTGTTTCGGAACGAAATCTGCGAAAAATCTGCAAAAAGGCGGCGGAAAATAATTTGTGGAGAATCCCATCAGCTGATACACAAATAGCAGTGTTAGCTGCGCTGGCTATTTATCTTTGATTTGGTTACTCGAACTTTTCACTGGTTCCTTAAAATTGTCATTTAGGATTTATCCAAATTTATGCTATTCACTCCGAAGCGATTTTTAGGAATTACCGTCTTAGGAACTTGTAAAAAAATTCATACTTCTATTGCGAACGTACTCTTTTCGTATGGGTGACTAAAACTTTCTAAAAGGTTATGTCGTTTTCGATTGGGCATTTCAGATTTTTGCTGCCAAACATTAAATCCGATTTGTACTGGTTCTTTTGTATATTGAGTTGGCCGCAAAAAACACTTGTTTTTCATGTACACTGGGAATCTATTGTAATTGATTTTCACACATTTATACCAACCAATTTCGAAAATATTTAATATGAAAACTTGTTTCCTTAGACGTTTTTATTTTGTTAACATTGGAAAATGGAAACTAAAAAGGTCTCTTAATTTTGAGTGTGTTTATTTTAATTTAATATTGTCGTCTTTAAAAAGCAATGTAATCAGAATAAGTTACCCTAAAAAAACTTGAAAAAAATGCGCAGTTTTGATCTTTCAGTTTATTGGCTCCATACCTGTTATAAAAGCTGCTAACGCATTACAAATGTAAAATTTTCTCAAGCAAATAATGTCGCGGACAATAAATATGTGCGAAAAGCGAGTAGATAATTGTACCAAGCAATCTGCAACAATTACCCACTTTTCGTCATCATTTCGCAGCAGCAGCGTACTGCAAAACGAAAAGGACATTCGTTGTGTTACTTTTGTATGGGATTTAGATGCGAAGTTATATAGACTACACAAACACAGAAACTTATTTTGGATTTAGTTCTCTGAGGTAAACATAGAGGTGCTCAACAGATTTATTATTTATTTTTTGTGAGTGAGACAATAGTGTTGGAGACCCACAAACAAGAAACCCGTTATTTTTTTAATGTTGTACAAGTTATAGTCTTACGGTAGACGAAGACTCCATGAATTTTGCGAATAATTAAGTTCAAATGAAATTAACGACATAAAATAAAACTGTCATTACCTATTAAACATATAATTTTGTATTATAAACCTTTATAAAAAGTATTTTTGTCATTGATAAAGAATGGATCCCAGAGATAAATTGCAATGCAATACAATCTTCACCTATCTGGCCTTTGTGCCCCTCCCAGAAATAAATCCTGGATCCGCCCTTGGGTGTCAACGTGTGGTGTGGTATTGTATGCAAATGCATAGTATGGAATCCAGATGTCCCATTCGTGATCCTCATTAAAATTAAAAAGGAATTCGTTGAGGGCTCTATGATTTCTTTCTAAAGAGCCTATGCTCTGATGGTGATAAGGAGCTGAGTAGATTGGTTTGATTTTTTTGCATTTCGCATATGTTTTTCATTAGTTTGTTTTCGAATTCAGTTCCGTTATCGGATTTTAGTATTTTAGAACATCAGTATTTTAAAATAAATGGTTCTACTAAGGTTTTATGTAGCTATTGTCTTTGCGTCTATACTTTCGATATATCGTGATTATATATCTGAAACCGTTTGACATGCGGAGAGGTCCTACCGTGTCAATTTGTATCGTTTCGAAACTAGTGCTTGGTGTCATTCTCTTTGAGTGGGAGACACACATTGAGAAAGCTCATCAATAAATTCAAAAATAGAAAAAATATATAAAGTTGTTTAACTTATTTTACTGAGTATTATTTCCTAAACATACAACTAATCAAAAGTGCAATAAAAATTAAGTGCGGCTTATGTAAATTAAAAGTTGAAAGACATGAACTAAATATCCAGTGTACAAACTGCAGTGAATATATTCACGCAAAAGTGCGCCAAAATTGAAAAAAAAGAACTTGACTTTTATGAAAAGAGCAATCAAAATTTTAAATGTATTAACTGTGCTACTCTACGGAGAAAATCTATTCTCATCGATTCTCCTGTGAATATTTCTGCTGCTAGTGCTAGTGCATCTAAGAGTGTAACATCTACTCTCCCTCAAATAACGAAAAGCAACGTTAATCCAACAACATCATTACTGTCCATCCATGATGACAAAAATGCGGATGAACAGAAAATTACTCTGCATATGTTATACATGGAAATTATGCAGCTTAAGCGTGTAAATACCGAGGCACTGGTGCAAATTCAAAATCTCCAAGAAAACAACGCATCTCTTTGCAAAAAAGTGGAGATGTTGGAGAATAAAATCAATGTTCTGGAGCAGAAAGAGAAACAGTGCGTTGTAGACATTGTCGGCCTACCTGATGTTACCACGTCCAATGCAAGAGAAAAAGTGGAGCACTTGTTTACTACATTGGGGGAAAAGAGCGTCCCAGAAGAAATCATCTCGTGCTTTGTCAAACGTACAAAAGAAATTAGAAAAGGCAAATCGGCAAATATTGTGCGTTTGACGTTTTCATCGCTTTCACGGAAGAACAATGTTATGGCGAAAATGCGAGCAAATAGAGACAAAATATGAAAAGAAATCTTTGGTGGACAAAGCAACAACTGTGGAGATGGTAAACAAAGCAGCAATAGGAAAATCTTCATGAATGATTGTCTTACTGGCCTTACACGATCTCTTCTTAATAAAGCAAAAGAACTCAAACGTAATAACAAATGCAAGTTCGTTTGGGTGAGAAACTCATCTGTACTAATCAGAATTAAAGAAGGTAAAAAAGTATTAAAAATAAGTTCGTTTGAAGATCTTCAAACTCAGGGTGTTATTAATTAACTTTTCTACTGTTTTTTGCTTCCTTTTTTTTGTTTTTTAATATGAATAATCTAAATCACAATTTAAATGATAATGTTTGTTTATCTTCTTCAATAATTATTGGTAATACTAATATAAATAACACTTCTTTATCTGAACATTCCAATTGCTATTGTATAGATCATTCAATCAATAAACAATATTCTGGGTTTTCAGTAATTCATCAAAACATTCGAAGTCTTAGAATGAATTTCGATACATTTTTATCCCATTTGTCATCCCTAAATCATTTACCAGATTTAATTTTTGTTTCTGAAATCTGGATTTTTGAAAATGAAATTTCTGATTTTAATATTCCTAACTATTTATTTGATGCAACATGTAATAATTTGTATGCTGCTGGCGGTGTTGGTGTATTCTTTAAAGTGGCATAGTAGGCAAAAAAATTAAAAAATATAATTTACAGAGTGCTGACATAATTAGTTTCAGTTGCAAAATTTCTAGTATTTGCTATTGTTTTATATGTGTATATAGATTGCACAAATGTACAGCAAAAACTTTTACTGAAGAATTGTCTGTGTTTCTGGAGTCGCAATCGTGCAAAAATATTATTTTGCTCGGTGATTTTAATATTAATATTTTATCTGACTCATCAGATGTTGCAATGGTACGGATAGTCAAACTGAAAGTTTTTATTGTGATCCATTCACTGCTCTGGAGATTCATAAAATAATTTGTTCTCTTAAAACATCAAACTCTACTTCTTTTGATAATATATCAAGCTCTATTTTAAAAAAAATTTCGTTTCAAATTTCTGATGTTTTATGTTTTATATTTAATAAGAGTATTCAGCTAGGTATTTTTCCTCATTCTCTAAAAACAGCAGTAGTAATGCCACTACACAAAAAAGGTGATAATACTATTTTAAACAACTATCGCCCTATTTCTCTGCTATCGATTTTTTCAAAAGTATTTGAGAAAGGTATTAAATCAAGAATATAGTCGTTTCTAGATAGAATACATTTCCTTAGTGATTGTCAATTTGGTTTTAGGAATGGAAGGTCTACTGAGACGACGCTGTTAAAATTAACTGGCGAATTGTACAACAGTCTAAATTTATCAGAAATACCGGCTTCCTTGTTTATTGATATCACTAAAGCTTTTGACATGGTGGATCACACAATATTACTCGACAAACTTTTTAATATAGGATTTAGAGGTAATACATACGATTGGTTTGCTTCTTATTTGAAAAACCGAAGCCAAATGGTCAAGATCAAAAATATTTTCAGCGCTCCGAATTACATTGAACTTGGTGTTCCACAAGGTTCAGTTTTGGGTCCTATTTTGTTCCTGATATATGTCAACTCATTGTTTGTCCAACCTTTCAAAGGTAAAGTTACAGCGTTTGCTGATGATACTGCTCTTTCATACTCAAATGCTAGTTTGTTCAATATTTTTGCGGATGTGAACTACGACCTCGATTTATTGAGAAAATGGTTCATAAAACACAAACTCATAATCAGTGATAAAACCAAATTTATGATATTTGATATTAAACGTAATATCTGCGATGATTTGCCGATTTATTATCACTCTCCAAGTTGCAAACAATTTTGTTTTACCAATCTTAATGATAATTTTATAGCATTCAACAACTTTAAATCTTGTTCCAATGATTGTTTCAGGGTGGAGTGTGTTGACAATTTTAAATATTTAGGTATAGTGTTAGATAACAAGCTTTGTTGGAATAATCATACACTTTATCTTAAACAATACCTTAATAAAGTGGTAAGGCAACTGTATCACCTTAGTCTATATTGTCCACAATCAATCATTGTGCTCGTTTACAATGGTCTTTTAAAATCAAAGCTACAATATGGTATCTCTTGTTGGGGTGGTGCATATTTTAATAAAACGGAACCACTATTGATAAAACAGAAACATGCAATACGCATTGTATGCAAAGTAAATCGCAGAACTCCAAGTCTTTTGTTGTTCAGAAACCTAGAAATTCTTCCGCTAAGGCATCTTTACTGCTACAAAGTCTTAAAAATATTTTTCGAAAACTCGGGTTTTTACTTTGTAAGAAACGTAGATAACTACAGTTTGCGGGTCAATACTAGAAATTTGGTAATTGTTCCTACAATTTATAAAGCATGCTTTAAAAGATTTTACTATGCCACCGCACCCCGTTTGTTTAATTCACTTCCAGATATTATTAGGTGTGGGAGGGATAAAAATGTATTTTTGAAAGGTGTTAAGAAATGGTTGTTGTCCTTAGACTATTCAGTCATAAATAGTTTTTTTTTTATAATATTGTCTGGTGTTTATTTCCTTTCTTTTCTCATTGACGTTTAAAATAATTCAGGGTTATCGGGAATAAATTCCGATGGAAATGTTTCCCTTGTCAGCAATGTAAATCAGATTGCTGAATAGGAAACATTCCCGGGGAAATTTTATTCCCGATAGGGGCGATTGTAAAAAATTGTTGCCATTGTTTTCTTTTATGTTATTCCCCATCAACAAATTTGTGCAAATTTATTTGGTAGACTACTTGTACACTCAAAACTTGTCACTTTGACAATAGATTGTACGTTAAAATAAATAAATAAAAAAGTTAAAAAATTAAAGTGGTAAAAAAAGGAACTGTTATTATCATTTTTTTTTTGATGTGTCTCGTTTGTTTGTTTTTAGTGCATTGTTCACATGCGTTCACGTGTTTTTTCACCATTTGTCTCATGTTTTTCCAGACGTATTTCTGTTTGAGTTTTGTGACGGTTTTTCGTATTCCTAAATGTCCTCCATGTGGTGTAATGTGGTATTGATTCGTTAATTAGATTATGTTTTTCTTCCTTATTTGTAATTTTCTTAGGGGGTTTGTATATAATTACATTCATTGGCGAGTATCTTCATTTCATTTCATTTATTTATCTTCTAATGCCTATACACTTTAAGATATAATATCTTATGAGCTAGTGATAAGCTATATTCTGCGAAAAAAAAAGCTACAAAGGTAGATTAGTAATTCAATAATACAAGTAGTTACAATATCAAAATTAAAGCTAACAGATAAGGTAGTTCAAAAAATAAGATTAATTTGAAGTTGAGAGATATTTTCTTAATTCATTTTTAAATCTTCTTGTGTCATTAATTCTTCTAATGGGACGCGGTAGGGAGTTCCATAGACGAATGGAGTTAACGAAAAATTGACGCTCAGTGGTAATTGAAAAATAACGCGGAGGAACCAACTGCCTAGACCTGTCTGAAGAAGACATAACTAATTTAATTTCTCGTACAGACAGGGAGGTTGTTGTGTAATTAGGATGTTTGAAAGAAAGGTTAAAGTGCGAAACTGAATAAAGCTGTTGAACGTCATGTTAAGAAGTCGCGTACAGAAGTTTGATACCCTATCATACCTTCTTAGTCCAAAGACATACCGAACAGTGTTGTTGAAAGCGACCTGCAGTTTTCTGTCACTTTCGAAGCTGCACTTAGCAAACACTTCGCACCCGTATATTAAAGTTGGTATGACCAACGTTTTGGCTAGCATGAGACGTATTTTTAAAGGGGTGAAAGCTTTAGTTGCCCATAAAGCTCTAAGAACAGCGTAGGTCTTACCGATCGCAACATTTATGTGGTGATCCCATGTCATCTTTTTGGCCGTTTCAACATATCCAATAGGAGAATTATCTAAAACTATGGAGGGAAAGTACGATAAGTCCAATGAATTTCTTGAGATGACGAGGCACTTTGATTTCGCAGGGTTTAACAGTAGACCATTCGAGTCAGACCAGCGCGCAATGTTTTCAAGATCCTCATTAATACAGACAGCACCGTGCTCAATAAGACCGAGGTCAGAACTCAAGTACAACTGCACATCATCAGCATACATTTGAACCTTACTATGGTTAGTGATTGATGGCAGATCGTTAACATACAACGGGAATAGCAGTGGACCCAAAATGGAACCCTGTGGGACACCATTTAGGGTCGAAATGACATCCGATTAACAATCACCAACTTGAACAATTTGTTTTCTACCTGAAAGATAAGAAGCAAGTAGTTTGACTGCACCTTGTGAAAAATGAAATAGCTTACTAAGCTTATCACATAAGTTTGTATGAACCACAGTGTCAAACGCCTTTGAAAAGTCTAGTAATACTTAAAAGGTTACCTTATCATCGTCCATACTTCGCCGTAAGTCTTCGACGACGTTCACTAGGGAGGTTATACAACTGTGACCCTTTTTAAAACCAGATTGTTGGGTTGTCATCAAATTGTTGGTGTAGAGGAAAAGGCTCATTTGCTTTTGTAATACTCTCTCAAACGCTTTCGATTGGGTTGCAACCTATTATAAATTTCTTTTAATCTTTCTTTTTCTATGTATTCAAATATTTTATCTTCATCACTTAGCGCTACTTCTTTTTCCGGAATCTTCCTTAAATTTGATACAAGCTTCTCCAGAGTCGAAACGTGTTTCGCTGGATTATCTTACGATAACGTTATCTTCATTTATTTCAATAGTAGGACTGCTACTTTTTATTTTCTTCATATTAATATTCATATTTTCTTTACTATCTCTCGCTATTTGTAATTTCAATTTCTTCAAGTTTCTGATATCAGATATGGACGTACAATCCCCACATGTGAAGGTGATCAATCTTCTCTTGAGATGTGTAGTTCTACTTGTTATTATTATTGGCAATCTTTAGTGCCATACCCCTTGTAATTGCCATGAGCTGCTCCTTGGAGTTAGTATCACTGCGGTTAATGTTATTCTGATTATTATTATCTACCATCAAGGATTTCAATATGTCGCTATCAATCTTGGTTCTTGATAGTGCATCGGCATTTGTGTTCATTTTGCCTTCGTTTTGTGGCGCTGGCGCATGGAAACTAAAATCATAATACAATCTTAAAAAACAACGGCTCATGGCTACTCGATTTGGGTTCACGGGCCAGCCGATCGACTTCTCCGATAGAAATTTGATCGATCTTATTGTAGACGTACAAACAAGGCAAGTACACACGATTTGCGATGACAACATGGTAGAATTCATCTTGGGTACAATCCTCATGAAAGAGCACTTCTGCGTTGAACATCTTAAACGATAGTAGTATGGTTTGCAACATCTTCTCTTTGACAACGAACAGGTTGCATTAAAACTCAAACAACCGCCTTTCTTCACTTTGTAGTAGATGTTGGGCTTGCGTTTGTTCAATCGAATCCTCACAGACTCCAAATCACACTCCAACAAATCCCAATGGACATTTGATTTTGTGGCGCCCAGCATCATTAGTGTAATGGTCCTAGGTCAGAGTGGCAGGATCGCCATATAAGAGATCTGCTGTAAGGGATCTTAAAGTCCTGTATAGTTCGGACAGGGAGATAGAAAACCAGGCAGGCTCAATACGCCATAAAATGAGAAACAATTCGGTTGAGTGTCAAACTGAATCACCTTTTTTTTCCTAAACGTTCTACTTATATATTAACTGACCCTCCTTAGCATTCCCAAATGTATTCCAATAATTGACCTGCATTGAAGGAGTCCGATTGCCAACATCTGCCACATGGGAAGCGATAAGTAACTTATGACACATTTGTGTCATAGCTTGTTGCATTGTTTACAAAACATGAACTCGAGTGAATCAATGCTGCAATGTGCAATGCATGTGGTCACTCGATATTGGTTTTGTGTTGCTTTTGTAACAGCGTCGCTGTTATTGTAATTTGATATTCTGTGTGGGTACACTACACTATTTTGGGAAACACACATCATGATATATTTGGTTATGACTTGTAACCGACCTTTAGTCAGCTGTCAAATTTGTTTTCGTGTGTTTGTAAGTAGGTTATGAAATGAAAATGCTTGTTATACCAATTAGAAATGTAGGTACACACATAACTTTCCACTTTAATGGGGATGTTAAAATACCTAAAGATAGATCATATCTGGAAAATGGTCAGTTTTACCTCAAATACCAACAAGTTGTAGTGGCAAAAACTCACGCGCTCGAGAAATATTAAGTATTTATAATATTCAGTTCAATTTCCAAGTTATATTTATTTATTTCCCCAGGGACTTTCAAACTCATTACAATGGCTGAAAAATAAAATTAAAAGTATTATCTCTTCAACTTAACTAGTTAACATATGTATTTAAAGAACAAAAGATGTTTCGAATATCAATTATTCAAAAATAAACTTCTTTTTGTTGATAATGGATCCCAATTAGAGTCATAAAGCGGCCATTTGTATGCCATATGCCTTTCTTTAGGTAGGGGCACAGGGTGCATGTACTTCTACTACATTGTACATACATTGAGGAAATGTTTATCCCACCAATGACATTCAGTAAAAAACTAGCCAAGTCTCGATGGAGCTGCTTGTTTATCTCTAAAAAGTAATGAAATCTAGACAAAGTCGTGCCAAGTCTAAGGTTCCTTACTGCAATTTCTTTATTATTATAGTGTGTGACTTGGCCGTTGAACATCAACGTTTTCCAAGTGGCAATTTGCCATCATCAATGGTTAGCGGTTCTGGCGACAGATTGGTGCAATGGTGTTATGGAGCATCTGGTTTTGTACCCTTGTGTACCCTTCAACGGCCAAGTTATACTACATTAACTATAATAATAAAGAAATTGCAATAAGGAACCTTAGACTTGGCACGACTTTGTCTAGATTTCATAACTTTTTAGAGATAAACAAGCAGCTCCATTGAAACTTGGCTAGTTTTTTACAGAATGTTTTTGGTGGGACTTCACTTCTTTTTGTAGAAACGTAGGCATATTGATTTATTTTATTAGATTTTCTTATTTGACACAGTTTTTTTCTGTTTAAGAGTAGTTTTTTATTATTACAAATCTTTCTTTTCTTTTTTTCTGGTTCTGATTCTTGTACAGTAGCAACAGTTTTTCGTATTGCCCATTCGCGTGATGTGTCCCACTACGCTGGATTTTTGTAATGACAGTCGATTTTTTTATGTACCAGTAGTAGAAGGGGGCATTACCATATCTCTAATACAGCTGAGACCACCTGAGGGTTCTTCATTAGATACTTCAGAGTTCAGACATTCGATTTTTAACATCAAATGAAGCGGCCCACCAAGTTGAATATTTTTTGTAAAGGCGGTATGTCGATTTCTAATAGTTTGGTTGGGCTCTTGTGTTTTCTGATCAGGGTCACCAGGTACTCCAGATCTTCGATTATCCTAGTGTTTATAGTGTTGCAAAATTATTCCTTTTGGAAGACAAAAAAAAACGTGATTGCAGATTCGGCTGCGTACCCGGCGGTCAAAAGTCGAGAATGACAGATGGGCGAAAACCAGCTGACGAAGGGCGAACAAAAGGGAAATCGTGTACAACAAGCAGCGCGTTGGTCGCTGCCACTCTCGGCCACTCAGCTGGGGTGGGTCCAAAAATAAAATGCAGAAAAGCTGCGATAGGGTGGGCGCCAAACAATCTTTGAAAGGAATTGCTTAACCTTTTGTAGAAAATGCCGACGATGATTGCTGTGGGGTAAAGATAAAAAAAAGACAAGATATTTTGTGTTATAAAAGCTCGGTGTGAGCACGGCTATTTATTGATGGTAATGAAAAGAATTAAGTTTTGTATGCGATGCGACCAGACGGTCCTAAAAAAAATAGAAAAGCTGTCGGATGCGACAAACGGAATTTTGGGTTTCGATTACGGTTTTCTAGCCGTTGGAATTGGCTCGTTGTCGCGTTGTCTGAACGGTTAACGATAACAACGGAAAGGGTCGCGCGTCCCGTTTTTTTTTCCGGGAACTTTACGAAACGGAAGCCAACGGAATTATTTCAACTTTTCAGAAATACCTAACTGACGATCACTTTCCTTTTACTCTACTTATCTTTCTTTTCTGGATCCCTCCTATTTCTTCTCCTCTCCTCTGCCGTCCTAGGGTTTTATATTTTCTTCGCCAAGCCCTGCCACTACTCCTCCTTTCTCCTGACCTCCTCCTTTTCTTTATATTTTAGTTCACCACACTATTTGTGCCCGTTTCTTTCGGACTTTTCTAAACCTTTTCTTTTTTTTTTAAATTTCTCAAATTTTCAAAAAAAAACTTCTCGATTTCAAAAACTTACCACTGGTAACTCGGTCACTACCTTCTCTCTAATCACTGGCCAACCAAGAAGTGATTATCTTTCCACAATTCCCTTTGTTCTTTCTCGAACCTCACACACTCCTGCATTCGACCATTCAGCCGCAACGGGGATCATTGACGGTATTTTTGAGCGTTTCTCACAGCTTTTTCGCCATGGAACACGACCGTTAATGATCACCAATGCATACACATTCACTCCACACATATCCGAATTCGCCAGGTCGCCGGAAATTTCCAGTGCCTGACGTTTCGATGGACGAGTACAGAACAATTCTTGCAATTTCCTATTGATTCGGCAGTGGTGCCAAGTCACCTAAAAATCCCTAAAACCGAGAATTTTATAAATATTGTTATATTGGTTTCTAATTTTATATTTCCCCAAAGATACTAAAATTGAAAAGGGTAGGAGAGGTTCATAGAGGCCATAGCTTGGGGACGGCGGACATAAATGTTCGCCCTTTTGCAGTGCCGCTGGAGAAGAACGAAGAGTGACCTTTGCTAACTGTTCCGCGTACCCTACTCTGTTCCGTGGTCCTCCGCTCAGATTTTGGGTGCATAGACTTACAGATAACGTGCCAATTCCTTACAATATTATCTGTGGATATGGTGGGCTTTCGGCCTTTCGAGTTTATGTTGCTTTTGTGTTCGTATTTTTGTCCTCAATCAAGGTCGCATTCTTGGCGAGTGAACCAATGGGTTTATGTATGCTCTCGGAGATTTTTGTTTTCCTTGTTGGGGTGTCTTCCTGATGGATCGTTTTTCCCTCACAATTAATAAATGCGTTGGAGTGTTGGTTCTCGGGAACGTCCTCCCCCACTCATCGTTGCGAGTTTCCCGACCGTCCGCCTGGGCTCGACCTGTTTTTGCCACTTTCTCCGGACGCATGACCAGCGAGAGCGCTGAATTGAGACCAATTCAGAAACGCCCCCCCTTGGCCCATTGACCCTCGAAAGTGACGGGAATGACCGAATTATATATTGGAGAGGATGGATGGAAGTGGGATTGGGTTTTTGTGGCGTTTTATAACGCAACAATAGTTTTCCCTTTATGTGGGCATTAAACCCTAACTCTGTACCAAATTTCAGTACTAGTTCTATTCTGATGATCATGAGTGAGAAACTATGGTTTCGCTTAACTTCGGAACTAAATGACCTACAGACTTTTTGGATTTTAAGTATATGATTATAGCTTTCTGGATGACGAAAATTTCTGCGTTCTAGTCTTATCCAGAGGTTATCAAATAGGGGCCTAAAACTGCAGCGTAATGGTTCCAGTAAAGGATGGTACGTCAGTGTTTGCTTCGCGCTCGACCAATTTTTCCTTGCGTTTTTTATTATTACTAGGTCGCACTTTTAATTAAATGATTCATTCCATCGATTTTATACTTTTAAGGTATGAGAAATAAATTCAAAAAATGTTAAATGTTGTTAGCTTTAACTTTTGTTACTGCTAGTCTGGTTTGTTAATAGCGTCATAATAAAGTGAACACCGTTAAATATAGGTATGTTATACTTTACTTAGGTATAACTTAATAAATATAATGTTTTTGGAAATTCTACAATTACTTCAGTAACATATTTATGGAAAAAAACACTGATCATACGTAATGTGAGTAATCGATTTTTAGTTTAAGAAAAGCGGAAGTTTAAGCAAAGCTATAATCTAGCTTTTCTTAAATTTCTCCTATTTTCACATACAAATTTTATTTTGTACACTTCATTAATTGTTTCGTTTTTAATGTACTACAGCTTATTTAGTATAATCTGAAGGAGTTTTCATTTGATTTTGCCCACATAATATAATATAATTATAGATCATTGATTTCCATGATTTAAAACAGAAAAAGATTGTTTTTTAGTACCAATCGATGAAAAAAGTGCTCTGAGAGTGCCCGATTGAATACCACATAAGTATATTTATAATACGTACAAAATTATTTGACTATATGATGTTTTTTTTTTTTCATTTATAAAAATAGGTACCCTTCATCAACACCTTCAGGATCATGGCATTGATTACCTGCAGTTTTCTTTTCGTTGGATGAACAATTTACTAACGCGTGAGCTTCCTCTACATTGTACCATTAGGTTATGGGATACATATTTGGCAGAGTCTGATGGATTTGCTAAACTACACTTATATGTATGTGCAGCATTCTTATTACATTGGCGATCTTCTCTGCTCAACCAAAATGATTTTCAGGTAAGAGTTATTCGGTTTTTTTTGCACTAAACCAATGAATTATTTTTCCCTAGGGTCTAATGTTATTATTACAAAATCTTCCAACTTGTAATTGGTGTGATAGGCAGATAGATGTTTTAGTTGCCGAAGCATTCCGGTTGAGATTTACATATGCCGATGCACCGAAACATTTGGAGGGAAAAAGTTGATAAATAATGTGGAATTTACAAAAAAAATGTTTTAAGATTGCTTCCAGTAAGTAATATAAAATGCATTTATAAACTAATAATTGAATGAAATAAAACTTGACTAAAATATTTTATTTGATTGTTTTTTATAAATATAAAATTGTATTTTTTTTACTCTGTTAACTTAAACAAAGCAGATTTCCGAATTCTCTCAGTATTGTATCCTTAGAGAACGTTCCACATGGTAACCTACGCTGCAGTCGTGATACTTGAAGTTGTTATGGCGTTTTCGATTGAAGAAAAGAAGTGCCCTTTCTATGAAAAGATCAAATCTAGAAGTGCTCTTTCTATGTTTTCTATGTTTCATTAAAAAAAAAAGTGCACTTCCAGGTCAATTCTTAACACGAAAGAAGCGTCCGGAATATTTTGAGAGAATTGCCCTGAACTCACCAACACACACTTGCAAAATGTCAGATTTAAATGTTTGTTGTGTTATTAGAAACAAATTTTTAGCTTGTGATCCGAAAATATACAATTACGAGTGCAAAATGTAAACTGAAATTAAAATATATTGATTTGGCCTATTAAAATATTCATGTTTACTGTAAAAAACAAAAAAACAAGTAACAACAGAAAATCTAATCACACATTTATGGTGTCTACCACTGTTGCAAAAGTGCTCCAACGAATTTTATTGAAAAGAGCAATTCTGAACTTCGGGGCAATTCTCTCAGATCTTGAATGAAAAACGCCATTAGTGTTTTAGGGTAAGACTTTGTTCAAATTTACAAAATGAATTTGCTAAATAAACAAATCGGTAAAATTAAAATTATAAATTGAAACTTTTAGAACTGGCCCACATGACACAGTTAAATAATTTCCCCTGTCAAACATTAAAAATTTCACGCGGATCCAGAGAATGTGTGGGTAAAATGTACCCTTACTACACGCCAGCATCGAACATCGTCGCACAAGGGAGACGGGGATCTCCCATCTTTTTTATATCACACAATTCTAGAGATCACATTAAAACTAAGCAATCTTTTAGCAAGATTTTTTTAAAACAATAAATAAACCATATAATTTAAATTACGTCTTTAAGTAAATGTATTTATGTTGAATTTCAGAAATGTTTATAAATGGTTTCTGAAGCAAACTGGACACATTTCATAAACATTTACAAAATATTTCTGAAATTTATTTATTAAATGTGTATGACACGCTATTTGTTTCAAATATTTAACTGTATTAAATGAATCACTTTCTCATTAGGTATTACAAGCTTTTCTTTACATTTGTATTTTATTTACAAAAAAAAAAGAATCGAAAAACAGCACTCAATTTCTGCAGGGAAACTTGTAAAACAAAAATGATTTCCCATCACAATTGCAAAACGGTGAAACATTTCATAAGTTTTTTTTTTGTGTCCACACGCAAACCAGCAAAACATTTCAAAAACGTTTCATAGAAATTGTTTTGTTTTAAATGTTTTAGAAATATTTATGAAACAGGTGGGTATATAATTGTTTATCAAGTGTTTGGCTGGTCTGGACATAGCCCAAGTAGCATTCGAATACACATTTTAGGCCTGGCGACGTTCTGGTGTCAATTCGTGATCCCATTTAGGAACATATGTTTCGAAACAACGAAGTAACAGTTCCTTTTTTGTTTCGGAAGTGCGCAACACAAAGTGGGAATTGTTTTTGACGCAAATCCTACATATACACAAATTGGGAAGAATGCCATACCATACGTAATGATACGTCATTCATTTTGTGTACCTGTGTTATGTACCAAAGTAATATTCTGACTGCATCTAACATTTCATTATTAAACAGAAAACTGCTACTGAAATGTTATGGGGAACATCATTTTGCCTTGAAATGTTACTAATGTACTTCGAAAAAAAACATGATCCTTTCAAAATATGCTATATTTAATGAAAAATATCTTTTATAATTGTTTATGGAATTTTAAATGCTGATAAGAGGCATTCTAAAATCAGTATAAAATAAATCTACGATGCCTATATAGACATAATAGTGACATTTTAATCTAATTAATAACACCATATCCAACAAAACAGTAAATTTAAAATTTCTTATGTTCCATATACATTTTTTTTTCAATGCAAAATGGATACCTAACAAAATATTCCCAATTAGGAATTCGTTCTTATTTGTGTAGTAAATAATCTATTGGGAATTGTGTTTATTCTGTGTGCCACAAACTTCCCAATCGGGAATCGCGTTTAATCTGTGTTGACAGTAAGTTTTTAGGAATTGTATGCATGAACACACATCTCCACACACGCATCTCCTTCACGCTGCGGACATAATGTTTCATTGAAGAAACAATTTTGACACAATAGCGTACCTGTGTAGATATAAAGTCCCTAGATAGGAATATTCCTAAATGGGAAATGTAACCTATCATGTGTCTAAAATGTTACTTATTGGGAATGTTTTCTGGTAACAAAACCGTCTTAACGACGTCGCTCGTGACACATGACACATGAAATCGCAAAATGCTCCTTGGGAGGTACCTTTAAAGAACGCAAAAAAATAACTAACTCACTCGAGATTCAAATGCGAAAATATCAATAGTTTTTTTGTGTTACATTTTTTAGTCTGGCAACGTGATTGTTTGGCTATCGTTTACAGGCACACCAACTCTTAAAAATAAAACAAGCCATCTAGTGGGAAATAGTGGAAATAATCTTCAGATCATCATTCGTGATCTCGATGAAAAGCAGGATCATGTGCTGTTGTTGTAAGCTGAAAATAAAAAACAGCTATTGTGTCTGGGAACATCAGTTCAGAATGAGCCATAGTTACCATAGTCAGTTTAAACAATAAGAAAGCAAATTAATGTTGCTAGATTGACAAATTTATTTAAAAAAAAAATTATGAGAAAGGGAGATTTGCTGAATTTTAAATCAAAATTGAAAAATGTATCTGATTGAACCAAAATAAAAAAAACAAGTAAAATTGTTATCATCGGCCTGGCCGATGCTTTGATACCCTCCACTGCATACAAGTCATGCAAAATTGGTTTTGTGAGGGAGATACCACAACTACTTGACCGACATAGCCCATTTTTAATACCAACCTAACGACGATAAAAGAAGTATTTCACAAAACTTCATTCACCTAGGTTGATTCCTTTGGACGCTATCGTGTTTTCAACGGAAAGAGGGACACATGGGTCTAATATTGGTTTTGTATGGGAGGTACGAGAACTACTTGACCGACATAGCCCATTTTCAATACCAACCTGACGCCGATAAAAAGAAGTCCTTTTACCAAATTTCATTCACCTACGTCGATTACTTTGGGCGCCATCGTGCTTTCAACAGACAGAGAGACACATGGGTCAAATATTGGTTTTGTATGGGAGGTACCAAATGGCGTTACAAATGTATTGGCAAAGTGAATATACCTTCCTGTGGAGGGTATAAAAAGTATTTCAGAATTATTTTTTTAACGGAAGCAAAAATGTAGCTGATTTGATACAATTGAATCTTTGTGGCAACGCTGCTCGTAACTCGATTAATTAATTAGCTCGGTAAGCACAAAACATAACATGGTGTCAGACGAAAGGCTTTCTCGATTCCCTTAAACATTATTTTAGACCGTTAGTCAACAAGCGTATAAAAGATTTATTTTTGACATAGAGCTACAGGTTGAAAGTGAATCGGCGATTGAGTTTGCTTATCGACTACGCAGTTTAATAAGAAGCTGTGAATATCCAGTAAATGAACTCTGTCCAACAAAAATTCGCAGTACAGGGAAGATAGGATGTCTGTCTCTCAGTCTGGTTGCAATGACATAAATCGGTCCATTTTCAAAGTTCCAAGCTCTTATAGGGTTACCGTAGTTTGTTTGATAATTTGTCATAACTTAGACAGCAATACTATTAAGGTTACCAACTTACCAATTTAAAACAAAAATATTGCTGAAATTCCATTTATCTATTTCTTTTTCGAGTAAGATAATAGGCACTTTTTTTAAGTGTATCCCCAGTAGGCCTAATCACTTTGGTTTGTTTTCCAACAAAAAATAAAAATTTTGTAACACAAAAAAAAAATGCTAAAATGGGTCGGGTGCACCTCATCCCCTGCCAAATTTCGAACCTAGTGCCATCTACATCTCAGCTCCACAATTAAGAGTCAATATTGCATCACTTACCTTTATTGGATAGTGTTACCCTCAGTCGCGAATTATGTTGAGTGTTAGGTTAAAGTCTTCTTAAAGTCTAAATAGATACATTGTGAAATTCGGAACAATGTATGGGGGAAGGAAGGAGATAGGTACAAAATCTATGTAATGCTAAGAAAAAGATATAGGAATGTAAAATGCTTTATATCTGTTGTACCTGAATGGATTTATTAGATTTCAATACTGTAAATATTTGATTAATTTAAATCTAAAGCTAAAACAATAAGGTTCCTGAGAAAAAAAACTTACCTTAACAAAAGTAAAAAATTTTCTCAAATTCTCTGAAGCAAAATTATTTTAATTATTTTGGTATTCTTTTTGATTTATTTTTATACCCTCCAGAGGAAGGTATATTCACTTTGCCAATACATTTGTAACGCCAAGAAGGAGTCACCGGAGACCTCATAAAGTATATATATTCTGAATCAGGATCACATTCTGAATCGATTTAGCTATGTCCGTTTGTCTGTTGAAAGCACGATAGCGCCCAAAGTAATTGACGTAGGTGAATGAAATTCGGTGAAAGGACTTCTTTTTATCGGCGTCAGGTTGGTATTGAAAATGGGCTATGTCGGTCAAGTAGTTCTGGTACCTCCGATACAAAACCAATATTGGACCCATGTGTCTCTATGTCTGTTGAAAGCACGATAGCGCCCAAAAGAATCAACCTAGGTGAATGAAATTTATTGAAAGCACATGTTTTTATCGTCGTCAGGTTGGGGCTATCTCGGTCAAGTAGTTCTGGTACCTCCCATAGAAAACCAATATTGGACCCATTTGTCTCTCTGTCTGTTGAAAGCACGATAGCGCTCAAAGTAATTGACGTAGGTGAACTAAATTTGGCGAAAGGAATTATTTTTATCGGCGTCAGGTTGGTATTAAAAATGGGCTATGTCAGTCAAGTAGTTCTGGTACCTCCCATACAAAACCAATATTAGAAAACATATTATGTTAAAAACACGATAGCGTCGAAAAGAGTCTACAAGTGAAATTTTGTGAGAATACTTAGTTTTATTGTCGTCAAGTTAGTATTAAAAATGGGCTATGTCGCTCAAGTAGTTCTGGTACCTCCCTCACAAAGCCAATTTTGCATGACTTGTATGCAGTGGATGGTATCAAAGCATCGGCCATGCCGATGATAACACTTTTACTTGTTATACCCTCCACAGGAAGGTATATTCACTTTGCCCATACATTTGTAACGCCAAGAAGGAGTCACCGGAGACCTCATAAAGTATATATATTATGAATCAGGATCACATTCTGAATCGATTTAGCCATGTCCGTCTGTCTGTCTGTCTGTCTGTCTGTCTCTCTGTTGAAAGCACGATAGCGCCCAAAGTAATTGACATAGGTGAATGAAATTTGGTGAAATCACTTCTTTTTATCGGCGTCAGGTTGGTATTGAAAATGGGCTATGTCGGTCAAGTAGTTCTGGTACCTCCCATACAAAACCAATATTGGACCCATGCCTCTCTGTCTGTTGAAAGCACGACAGCGCCCAAAGTAATTGACGTAGGTGAATGAAATTTGGTGAGAGAACTTCTTTTTATCGTCGTTAGGTTGGTATTGAAAACCTGCTATGTCGGTCAAGTAGTTCTGGTACCTCCCTCACAAAACCAATTTTGCATGACTTGTATACAGTGGAGGGTATCAAAGCATCGGCCAGGCCGATGATAACACTTTTACTTGTTTTTATACCCTCCAGAGGAAGGTATATTCACTTTGCCAATACATTTGTAACGCAAAGAAGGAGTCACCGGAGACCTCATAAAGTATATATATTCTTAATCAGGATCACATTCTGAATCGATTTAGCCATGTCCGTCTGTCTGTCTGTCTGTCTGTCTGTCTGTCTGTCTGTCTGTCTGTCTGTCTGTTGAAAGCACGATAGCGCCCAAAGTAATTGACGTTGGTGAATGAAATTTGGTGAAAAGACTTCTTTTTATCGGCGTCAGGTTGGTATTGAAAATGGGCTATGTCGGTCAAGTAGTTCTGGTACCTACCATACAAAACCAATATTGGACCCATATGTCTCTCTGTCTGTTGAAAGCACGATGGCGCCCAAAGTAATCGACATAGGTGAATGAAATTTGGTTAGAGCACTTATTTTTATTAGCGTCAGGTTGGTATTGAAAATGGGCTATGTCGGTCAAGTAGTTCTGGTACCTCACATACAAAACCAATATTGGACCCATGCCTCTCTGTCTGTTGAAAGCACGATAGCGCCCGAAGTAATTGACGTAGGTGAATGAAATTTGGTGAAAGGACTTATTTTTATCGGCGTCAGGTTGGTATTGAAAATGCGCTATGTCGGTCAAGTAGTTCTGGTACCTCACATACAAAACCAATATTGGACCCATGCCTCTCTGTCTGTTGAAAGCACGATAGCGCCCAAAGTAATTGACGTAGGTGAATGAAATTTGGTGAAAGGACTTATTTTTATCGGCGTCAGGTTGGTATTGAAAATGCGCTATGTCGGTCAAGTAGTTCTGGTACCTCCCATACAAAACCAATATTGGACCCATATGTCTCTCTGTCTGTTGAAAGCACGATGGCGCCCAAAGTAATTGACGTAGGTGAATGAAATTTGGTGAGAGAACTTCTTTTTATCGTCGTTAGGTTGGTATTGAAAATGGGCTATGTCGGTCAAGTAGTTCTGGTACCTCCCATACAAAACCAATATTGGACCCATATGTCTCTCTGTCTGTTGAAAGCACGATGGCGCCCAAAGTAATTGACGTAGGTGAATGAAATTTGGTGAAAGGACTTCTTTTTATCAGCGTCAGGTTGGTATTGAAAATGGGCTATGTCGGTCAAGTAGTTCTGGTACCTCACATACAAAACCAATATTGGACCCATGCCTCTCTGTCTGTTGAAAGCACGACAGCGCCCAAAGTAATTGACGTAGGTGAATGAAATTTGGTGAGAGAACTTATTTTTATCGTCGTTAGGCTGGTATTGAAAACCTGCTATGTCGGTCAAGTAGTTCTGGTACCTCCCATACAAAACCAATATTGGACCCATATGTCTCTGTCTGTTGAAAGCACGACAGCGCCCAAAGTAATTGACGTAGGTGAATGAAATTTGGTGAGAGAACTTATTTTTATCGTCGTTAGGCTGGTATTGAAAACCTGCTATGTCGGTCAAGTAGTTCTGGTACCTCCCATACAAAACCAATATTGGACCCATATGTCTCTGTCTGTTGAAAGCACGACAGCGCCCAAAGTAATTGACGTAGGTGAATGAAATTTGGTGAAAGGACTTCTTTTTATCAGCGTCAGGTTGGTATTGAAAATGGGCTATGTCGGTCAAGTAGTTCTGGTACCTCCCATACAAAACCAATATTGGACCCATATGTCTCTCTGTCTGTTGAAAGCACGATGGCGCCCAAAGTAATTGACGTAGGTGAATGAAATTTGGTGAAAGGACTTCTTTTTATCAGCGTCAGGTTGGTATTGAAAATGGGCTATGTCGGTCAAGTAGTTCTGGTACCTACCATACAAAACCAATATTGGACCCATATGTCTCTCTGTCTGTTGAAAGCACGATGGCGCCCAAAGTAATTGACGTAGGTGAATGAAATTTGGTGAAAGGACTTCTTTTTATCAGCGTCAGGTTGGTATTGAAAATGGGCTATGTCGGTCAAGTAGTTCTGGTACCTACCATACAAAACCAATATTGGACCCATATGTCTCTGTCTGTTGAAAGCACGACAGCGCCCAAAGTAATTGACGTAGGTGAATGAAATTTGGTGAAAGGACTTCTTTTTATCAGCGTCAGGTTGGTATTGAAAATGGGCTATGTCGGTCAAGTAGTTCTGGTACCTCCCATACAAAACCAATATTGGACCCATATGTCTCTCTGTCTGTTGAAAGCACGATGGCGCCCAAAGTAATTGACGTAGGTGAATGAAATTTGGTGAGAGAACTTCTTTTTATCGTCGTTAGGTTGGTATTGAAAATGGGCTATGTCGGTCAAGTAGTTCTGGTACCTCCCATACAAAACCAATATTGGACCCATATGTCTCTCTGTCTGTTGAAAGCACGATGGCGCCCAAAGTAATTGACGTAGGTGAATGAAATTTGGTGAAAGGACTTCTTTTTATCAGCGTCAGGTTGGTATTGAAAATGGGCTATGTCGGTCAAGTAGTTCTGGTACCTACCATACAAAACCAATATTGGACCCATATGTCTCTCTGTCTGTTGAAAGCACGATGGCGCCCAAAGTAATCGACATAGGTGAATGAAATTTGGTTAGAGCACTTATTTTTATTAGCGTCAGGTTGGTATTGAAAATGGGCTATGTCGGTCAAGTAGTTCTGGTACCTCACATACAAAACCAATATTGGACCCATGCCTCTCTGTCTGTTGAAAGCACGATAGCGCCCAAAGTAATTGACGTAGGTGAATGAAATTTGGTGAAAGGACTTATTTTTATCGGCGTCAGGTTGGTATTGAAAATGCGCTATGTCGGTCAAGTAGTTCTGGTACCTCCCATACAAAACCAATATTGGACCCATATGTCTCTCTGTCTGTTGAAAGCACGATGGCGCCCAAAGTAATTGACGTAGGTGAATGAAATTTGGTGAGAGAACTTCTTTTTATCGTCGTTAGGTTGGTATTGAAAATGGGCTATGTCGGTCAAGTAGTTCTGGTACCTCCCATACAAAACCAATATTGGACCCATATGTCTCTCTGTCTGTTGAAAGCACGATGGCGCCCAAAGTAATTGACGTAGGTGAATGAAATTTGGTGAGAGAACTTCTTTTTATCGTCGTTAGGTTGGTATTGAAAATGGGCTATGTCGGTCAAGTAGTTCTGGTACCTCCCATACAAAACCAATATTGGACCCATATGTCTCTCTGTCTGTTGAAAGCACGATGGCGCCCAAAGTAATTGACGTAGGTGAATGAAATTTGGTGAGAGAACTTATTTTTATCGTCGTTAGGCTGGTATTGAAAACCTGCTATGTCGGTCAAGTAGTTCTGGTACCTCCCATACAAAACCAATATTGGACCCATATGTCTCTGTCTGTTGAAAGCACGACAGCGCCCAAAGTAATTGACGTAGGTGAATGAAATTTGGTGAAAGGACTTCTTTTTATCAGCGTCAGGTTGGTATTGAAAATGGGCTATGTCGGTCAAGTAGTTCTGGTACCTCACATACAAAACCAATATTGGACCCATGCCTCTCTGTCTGTTGAAAGCACGACAGCGCCCAAAGTAATTGACGTAGGTGAATGAAATTTGGTGAGAGAACTTCTTTTTATCGTCGTTAGGTTGGTATTGAAAATGGGCTATGTCGGTCAAGTAGTTCTGGTACCTCCCATACAAAACCAATATTGGACCCATATGTCTCTGTCTGTTGAAAGCACGACAGCGCCCAAAGTAATTGACGTAGGTGAATGAAATTTGGTGAGAGAACTTATTTTTATCGTCGTTAGGCTGGTATTGAAAACCTGCTATGTCGGTCAAGTAGTTCTGGTACCTCCCATACAAAACCAATATTGGACCCATATGTCTCTGTCTGTTGAAAGCACGACAGCGCCCAAAGTAATTGACGTAGGTGAATGAAATTTGGTGAAAGGACTTCTTTTTATCAGCGTCAGGTTGGTATTGAAAATGGGCTATGTCGGTCAAGTAGTTCTGGTACCTCACATACAAAACCAATATTGGACCCATGCCTCTCTGTCTGTTGAAAGCACGACAGCGCCCAAAGTAATTGACGTAGGTGAATGAAATTTGGTGAGAGAACTTCTTTTTATCGTCGTTAGGTTGGTATTGAAAATGGGCTATGTCGGTCAAGTAGTTCTGGTACCTCCCATACAAAACCAATATTGGACCCATATGTCTCTCTGTCTGTTGAAAGCACGATGGCGCCCAAAGTAATTGACGTAGGTGAATGAAATTTGGTGAAAGGACTTCTTTTTATCAGCGTCAGGTTGGTATTGAAAATGGGCTATGTCGGTCAAGTAGTTCTGGTACCTCCGATACAAAACCAATATTGGACCCATGTGTCTCTCTGTCTGTTGAAAGCACGATAGCGCCCAAAAGAATCAACCTAGGTGAATGAAATTTATTGAAAGCACATGTTTTTATCGTCGTCAGGTTGGGGCTATCTCGGTCAAGTAGTTCTGGTACCTCACATAGAAAACCAATATTGGACCCATTTGTCTCTCTATCTGTTGAAAGCACGATAGCGCTCAAAGTAATTGACGTAGGTGAACTAAATTTGGCGAAAGGAATTATTTTTATCGGCGTCAGGTTGGTATTAAAAATGGGCTATGTCAGTCAAGTAGTTCTGGTACCTCCCATACAAAACCAATATTAGAAAACATATTATGTTAAAAACACGATAGCGTCGAAAAGAATCTACAAGTGAAATTTTGTGAGAATACTTAGTTTTATTGTCGTCAAGTTAGTATTAAAAATGGGCTATGTCGCTCAAGTAGTTCTGGTACCTCCCTCACAAAGCCAATTTTGCATGACTTGTATGCAGTGGATGGTATCAAAGCATCGGCCATGCCGATGATAACACTTTTACTTGTTATACCCTCCACAGGAAGGTATATTCACTTTGCCCATACATTTGTAACGCCAAGAAGGAGTCACCGGAGACCTCATAAAGTATATATATTATGAATCAGGATCACATTCTGAATCGATTTAGCCATGTCCGTCTGTCTGTCTGTCTGTCTGTTGAAAGCACGATAGCGCCCAAAGTAATTGACATAGGTGAATGAAATTTGGTGAAAGGACTTCTTTTTATCGGCGTCAGGTTGGTATTGAAAATGGGCTATGTCGGTCAAGTAGTTCTGGTACCTCCCATACAAAACCAATATTGGACCCATATGTCTCTCTGTCTGTTGAAAGCACGATGGCGCCCAAAGTAATCGACGTAGGTGAATGAAATTTGGTGAAATCACTTCTTTTTATCGGCGTCAGGTTGGTATTGAAAATGGGCTATGTCGGTCAAGTAGTTCTGGTACCTCCCATACAAAACCAATATTGGACCCATGCCTCTCTGTCTGTTGAAAGCACGACAGCGCCCAAAGTAATTGACGTAGGTGAATGAAATTTGGTGAGAGAACTTCTTTTTATCGTCGTTAGGTTGGTATTGAAAACCTGCTATGTCGGTCAAGTAGTTCTGGTACCTCCCTCACAAAACCAATTTTGCATGACTTGTATGCAGTGGAGGGTATCAAAGCATCGGCCAGGCCGATGATAACACTTTTACTTGTTATACCCTCCAGAGGAAGGTATATTCACTTTGCCAATACATTTGTAACGCAAAGAAGTAGTCACCGGAGACCTCATAAAGTATATATATTCTGAATCAGGATCACATTCTGAATCGATGTAGCCATGTCCGTCTGTCTGTCTGTCTGTCTGTCTGTCTGTCTGTCTGTCTGTCTGTCTGTCTGTTGAAAGCACGATAGCGCCCAAAGTAATTGACGTAAGTGAGCGAAATTTGGTGAAAGGACTTCTTTTTATCGGCGTCAGGTTGGTATTGAAAATGGGCTATGTCGGTCAAGTAGTTCTGGTACCTCCCATACAAAACTAATATTGGACCCATTTGTCTTTCTGTCTGTTGAAAGCACGATAGCGCTCAAAGTAATTGACGTAGGTGAACGAAATTTGGTGAAAGGACTTCTTTTTATCGGCGTCCGGTTGGTATTGAAAATGGGCTATGTCGGTTAAGTAGTTCTGTTACCTCGCATACAAAACCAATATTGGACCCATTTGTCTTTCTGTCTGTTGAAAGCACGATAGCGCTCAAAGTAATTGACGTAGGTGAACGAAATTTGGCGAAAGGACTTCTTTTTATCGGCGTCCGGTTGGTATTGAAAATGAGCTATGTCGGTCAAGTAGTTCTGGTACCTCCCATACAAAACCAATATTGGACCCATGTGTCTCTCTGTCTGTTGAAAGCACGATAGCGCCCAAAGTAATTGACGTAGGTGAACGAAATTTTGTGAAAGGACTTATTTTTGTCGGCGTCAGGTTGGTATTCAAAATGGGGTATGTCGGTCAAGTAGTTCTGGTACCTCTCATACAAAACCAATATTAGAAAACATATTATGTTAAAAACACGATAGCGTCGAAAAGAATCTACCTAGCCAAATGAAATTTTGTGAGAAAACTTATTTTTATTGTCCTCAAGTTAGTATTAAAAATGGGCTATGTCGGTCAAGTAGTTCTGGTACCTCCCTCACAAAACCAATTTTGCATGACTTGTATGCAGTGGAGGGTATCAAAGCATCGGCCAGGCCGATGATAACACTTTTACTTGTTTTTTTTTTTAATTCGTATATGAACACACTCTTACTGAGTAATAATTCTTCTATCGTATTCTTTTTATACCCTCCATAGGAAGGTATATTAACTTTGCCAATACATTTGTAACGCCAAGAAGGAGTCACCGGAGACTCATAAAGTATATATATTCTGAATCAGGATCACATTCTGAATCGATTTAGTCATGTCCGTCTGTCTGTCTGTCTGTTGAAAGCACGATAGCACTTAAAGTAATTGACGTAGGTGAATGAAATTCGTTGAAAGGGCTTCTTTTTATCAGCGTCAGGTTGGTATTGAAAATGGGCGATGTCGGTCAAGTAGTTCTGGTACCACCCATACAAAACCAATATTTGACCCATGTGTCTCTCTGTCTGTTGAAAGCACGATGGCGCCCAAAGTAATCGACGTAGGTGAATGAAATTTGGTAAAAGGACTTCTTTTTATCGGCTTCAGGTTGGTATTGAAAATAGGCTATGTCGGTCAAGTAGTTCTGGTACTTACCATGCAAAACCAATATTAGACCCATGTGTCCCTCTCTCCGTTGGAAACACGATAGCGTCCTAATGAATTAACCTAGGTGAATGAAGTTTTGTGAAATACTTCTTTTATCGTCGTTAGGTTGGTATTAAAAATGGACTCATTGGATTTTTCGAAAAATAACACAAGCTGTCATATATGTTTTGGTAAAATTGAAAACCCTAAATAATTGCCTCAATGATATCAATAACACGAAGAAAATCTACGGATAGGGTTGGAAATAAAATGAAAATGATGGTTTAGCCCAAAAAAAAGAGTAAGCAACACAATAGTCTATTTTGTTACCCGGATTTGCCCTAAGGCCCAGTAGGCCCTGGCCTAGGGCGGCCAGATATTCAGGGCGGCCAAAAAAATCACTGATGATAACAAGATTAACAAGAAATAATCGTAATTCAAATGCAAAGTATCTTAATATTTTAAAGGCTCGAGTACCGTACCGAATGATTATAATCTTCCTAAATCATTTTTTTTGCGTATCAAAGTATAAATAATTTCGTACATCGTACATATAAAACAGTTCTTACGTTTAGTTTAATATAAGTGATCTAGGAAGAATTGGTAGGTACCCATTGTTATTACTCGCTTGTCCATTCGCGACTGCGATTTGCGATAGTTGTGTCAACCAGCGGTGCCAGATTCCACGACTTATAGCATTTTTACGATTTTAGGACTTAAAACTTATTCCACGTTTTTTGAGCTAAAAAAGCATAAAATTCCAATATTTTTCAAATTTATCGAATACAGAATTTCATTTGCAATTTTCCAAATAAAATCTGAAAATGTGAAGGTGAAGTTAAACCCGCTCATCTGTAGTTCAGCTTAATGCTTATGCATACTGTTTTTTAAGTACATGTACGTGTACAGTTACAGCCTTATTCATTAGATTTCCTTAATCAACAGATTAACAGTGTCTCCACTAACTCCCGTCAAATGAGTTAATTTGACTTTAATCTTCTTGTCGAAAATGTATATGTACACTGGGTTTACTTCATTCCGACTCCAATAGCGAATAGCTGCCATTACCTGAAGGTCAACTTCGATATTCGATTCCCACGCCCACCTCTCGGGATCATCACGAACGATTTCAATTATTTTCATCATATTTCCCTTGCTGAATCTATATCTATATACATAAAAGAGTAATTGAGTTGACAGACATCGTACAGGCCAAACCGCTTATTGTAAGTTCATGAAACTCTCAGGATATGTTCCACTAGCTGTGTAGACGCTCACTAAGAAGGGATTTTTCGATACGACCCTCCCTGCCCTTTTTAGAGAGGTTTTTCTGTTACTCACTATACGTTAATCGTATAAACTTGAAAATTTGTAAGTTTATAGAAAATAGAAAATCATCGAATACCTATTTCGCCTTTTTTTTTAATTCGAGTTATAAAGGTTGAAAAAGAGGATGGAAACTTTTTTATTTAACCTTACTTCACTCAACCTGCTGTTACATTCATAAGGCTGGGCCAATCCAAAAATGCTTAAAACGCTCTTTAGTCAATACTTTCCCGAGTATTCTAAGCCATCATTAACCTTGCTCAAACCAACGAAGAGCGTCTTTCTCCAGACCATCGAACAGCATAACTAAATCAAACAGCAAACCGCCACCGTCATCATCACCGCCACCGTCATCATCATCGTCACAGCCAGCGTCTGCTACATCAACTCAAACGACAACTTTACCCTCAACAACATCCAATCCAACATCGGATCTCTTTTCATTAAACACCAATCATCTGGATGGTACCAAGATAACTTTAGAAATGATTTACGCAAAAGTTGTTTCAATCGAAGAAAATCAAAAAAATCAAATCAATGCACTTCAAGCCAAAAATATAGAGTATGAAACCAGAATAAATTCTCTTGAGGAAAAGGTCAACAACCTGGAGAAACAGCTGCTTATAAACAGTATAGACATATTCAACGTTCCTACCATCAAAACAAACATGTCTTATACTGATGCTGCTCTGAAAGTGTTTCGTGAAGGTTTGAACTTGAATGTAAACGAGGGAGACATCGACCAATGCTACTTGAAGAAAATTAAGTTAGCCAAACCAACAACAAAAGGCGCTACGACCAAAAATATTCTTCACGTAAGACTCGTGTCTCATCTGTGCAAAGAGAGAATAATAAAAGCAAAGAAAGAAAAAAGAGAGCAACTAATCACGAACCTACTCAATGCCGAAGCTAGACTGGATAAGATGTATGTTAATGAGTGCTTAACGTATGAAACAAGAAAATTATTAAAAACTGCAACAACATTGAAGACAAAGAAGGGCTACAAATATGTATGGACGAGGAATGGGACTGTTTGCATGCGGAAAGAAGAGGGTGTCAATTATGTAAGAATAAATTGTGCTGCGGATTTTCTTAAATTATGAATATTGTTAACTCTCTCTCACTTCCAATCTCTAATGCATGTGAATACCCAGCTGATCTCATTAATCCGGTAGAATGTTGTTTTTGTTTACATCAAAATATACGTAGCTTGAGAAAAAATTTCTCAATTTTCTTAGCTCATCTTGATTCGTTGTTGAATTTACCCGTTGTAATAGTCTTGAGTGAAATTTGGATATATGAAAGTGAACTAGAATTGTATAAGATAGAGGGTTACAACTCTCCTTTGGCAAATTGTAATGAATCGTATTGTGCAGGTGGTGTTGCCGTGTATGTGAAAGATGGGTATGTGTGTGATAGCCTTTGCATTAAATTATCTAGCGCTGATGTATTAAAATTATCTTTTGTTTTTGAAAATATTGATTACACTTTTTTGTGCATTTATCGACTTCACAGTGTTGCTAAAAGTATTTTCATTAATGAACTAAGCCAAATTCTTAGCACGACTCCAGCTAAAAATTTAATTGTTGTAGGAGATATCAATATTGATATTCTTAATGAATGTAACATTGAAACAGAAAGCTACTTGTTTGCTATGGCCTCTTATGGTCTCAAAAGTTTGATAAACGAACCTACCCGTTTGACCGATTCCTCTTCGAGTTGTATTGACCACATTTTTTTTAGATCTCAAAGGAGCAATAAAAATATTTTTAGTGGCCAAGTACACGATTTAAAGCTGACAGATCATAGCATGGTTACCCTAAATTACTCTTCTGTTTACAATCGTCCTGGAAGCCTTAAATCCGCAACCGCTAAAGTAAAATATTATATAGACTATATGATGCTAAAAGAATTGTTAATCTTTGAAGGTTGGGAATCAGTTTATTCCGAAAGTAATCCTTCTATTGCTTTTGACCTTTTTATGGACACTTTTCAAAAACACATCAAATCTAGTTCTTACCAGAGAAAACTGTCGTGTAAAAAGAAACATTTAAAACCATGGATGAATAATAATCTCCTTAATAAGATTGCTAAAAAGAAAAAGTTGAGCTTAAAATGCAAGAAACATATAAATAATATAAAACTTAAGAAACATTACGAAACTTTTTGTAAATCCTTAAACAAAGAGATCGAAGACACTCGTAACAATTTCTACGGTGATATGTTTGCTAGAGCTGAAGGTAATGTTCGCGAAGAGTGGAGAGTTGTTGATAGCATCTTGGGTAAGGATAGGAATTCTGTTAAATTTGATACTATTGAAGTTGAGGGCAAAATTGAAAACGATTTAGGCAAAATTGCAAATAAATTTAATGAGTATTTTACCGAAATTTCTGAAAATTTGAGCACAGCTGTCGAACCTTGTATAAATTGCAATTGTTCCTCTTCTTCAGTCATTTTTGTGGAGGATGTTCAATCAAACAGTTTTGTGTTTGATGCGATTACACCCATAGAAGTTCACAATGCTATTTCGCACCTAAAAAATCAAACTTCTTGCACAAGTGATGGTGTTTCAAGCAGTTTATTAAAAAATGTTTCCTGGTATGTGGTTGATATATTGTCCTTCCTCTTTAATAAAAGTGTAAATATGGGTTGTTTTCCTGACCATCTAAAATGTGCTGAAGTTCTACCCCTTTTCAAAAAAGGGAATAGAAAAAATGTTTCGAATTACAGGCCTATATCACTACTTTCGACCTTTTCCAAAATATTTGAGAAGTTAATCAAGGTTCGAATTGTCTCATTTTTGAATAAGTTTAACTTCTTTTGTAACAATCAATTTGGTTTTAGAGCAGGTTTGTCAACTGAGGACGCCATCTTACGGGTGTGTAGTCAGCTTTATGGTAGTTTAAATAACAACAAATCAACTATTGGACTATTTATTGATATGACAAAAGCGTTTGATCTGGTCAACCACGATATTTTGCTAGCTAAACTCTATAAAGTTGGTTTTCGTGGCAACATTTTTAATTGGCTAAATTCTTATTTAAGGAATAGAACACAAAGTGTCATTATTGAAGGGATCTCAAGTGAACCAAGACATTTAAAGAACGGTGTTCCTCAGGGATCTGTTCTTGGCCCTCTGTTTTTCTTGATATACATAAATTCTATTTTCAAACTCAAGTTAAATGGTACTTCAACTGCTTTTGCGGATGATATAGTTTTTACGTACGAATCTGAAACTATTTTCGAGAGTATAGTAAAGATAAATGAAGATCTTGAAATCTTACGATTGTGGTTTACTTATCATAAATTGATTATCAGCGAGAAAACTAAACTGATGTGTTTTAAGGTATCTGAAAATAGCCTGAATGATTTTAATTTATGGTTTCACGCTCACGATTGTAAACAGTTCTCCTTACCTTTACATAAGTGTGGAAAAGGTAATTTTGTAGGTGGTGCGCATTGCACTGAACATTGCATCAAAATCGAATCGGTTCAACATTTTAAATATTTAGGTGTAGTAATTGATTTCAATTTAAATTGGAAAAATCATATTCAAACGATTAAAAATTATTTGTTATTGGTCACACGTAAAATGTATTTATTAAAGACTTTTTGTTCTCAGAAAGTTTTAACATGTATTTACTATGGTCTTGCACACTCGAAATTGCAATACGGCATAACAAGCTGGGGGGGCTCTTATACCAATACTTTGAGACCCTTATTAACGGCACAAAAACATTTAGTACGAATTATTTTGAATCAAAATCGTCTAGCTCGAAGTTGGCCTTTATTCAAAGCATTGCATATTCTGCCAATCAGGCATTTATATGTTTTTAAAGTTTTAAAAGAATTCTTTAAGCAGAGCGGAAATATTCCTAGTAGGAATATTCAAATGTACAATCTACGTGTAAACAATATGAACTTAGTAAATGTACCTTTCGCACATAAAACACATTTTACACATTTTTACACATATTCGGCTCCAAATTTTTTTAATAATTTGCCTTTATTTGTAAGAGATACGCGACGTTTTTCACATTTCACCAAAAAGGTTACAGACTGGCTATTCACGTTAAGCTTTGAATTTATTGAATCCTTTGTTTAAATCATATCTCATCAACAGCACAAATTTAGTAATATGAAATGAAATTGTAATTTATATTATTTATGAATTGTTAGGTTTATGATTTATTAATAGATATCAATTTAATTTTTGATTTTTTTCCCCTTTTGCTTCATCTAAATTAAAAATCTGAATTATTAATATTTGATTGTCACCCCACATCAAATAACAAATGAAATATTAATCTTGATGTGTCATTCACCACTAACTTCAAGTTAAAGAATGAACACGAATATTCAATAATCATTGTTTAATAGTTCTAAGTTATGTTACATAATTATATGATATGAATAATAAAATACAAATACAAATACAAATACAAATACAAATCTTTCTGCTCCTTTCAGAGGCAGAGCTAGAAGAAATTAAAGACAGATCTATTTGATCAGCAAGAAATTTAAATTGATTTCTCGATTCTAAGCTCTGCTTGGGGTGGGGGTGAGTGGGTTGAGTATATCGTACCCATGGAAAGCATAACAGATGGATACACATATACACACCCACAGCCACAATGCGTTCGGTTATTCTTTACAATCGTTCTTAATATTGTTACGTTTTGCCGTTCCATATTCCATTCCGTATCGGTTTTTGACTTTGGGTAGTGTGCGATGGGCATGCGAGTGAGTATGACTGAAATTAATAATAATCGCAGTGCAGTCTACTCTACGTCCATAGCAACCCATGCGTGCGTACATGGCTATTTGCTGTGAGCTGTGCGTTTGTTGTTGGCTGTATTGGTGAAGTCTGAGTGAGAATGTGTTTATAAAGCCGTTAACTATCCGGTAGAGTTTTTAAATTACCTGAAACCATCGGGCATTTCATACCATAGACATAGGATATCTCTTTGGAAGGGCACACCCGTAACGCTCCTTCGGAACTTAAAACCACCAAAACTATGTAATGGCACTAGACTGCAAATCAAAGCTTTGCATACAAATTTAATCGAAGCTATTATATTGACCGGGGTTGCTCAAGGGGAAAAAGTATTCGTGCCGTGCATTCCTCTGATATCTAATGACCTTTAACTTAAAGAAATTACAATTTCCCCTTAAAGTGTGCCTCACCATGACGATCAATAAGTCTCAGGGCCAATCTTTGAAATACGCTGGTATAGATTTAAGGGAAGATAGCTTAAGGCACTGTCAGTTTTACGTAGCTTGCTCTCGTGTAAGTTCACCTTCAAGTCTGGCAATGTTACTGTCGCCCAATAAAAAAAAGCAAGAAACATTGTCTATAAAGAAATCCTTAAAAAATAAACACTATTTAAGTAACAATTTTTCTAAAAACGTACATTTTAATAGAGTCCCACGCGGACAAAGTCGCGGGTAACTGCTAGTTTATTTATAAATTGACTTTCCGGAAGATGAAAATTGTTAAAACGTGGTTTATAATTTTTTTAATCGCCTATGGTCACTTATTTGATAACTAAAAATATTAAAATTATCAAAAAAAAAAATAGAAAATGTATCTGCCATCTTATTTGATTTCGGGCACAACAGGATAAACAAAAGTTAATTCACAGCTAAATGCAAATTTAGCCATTTAATTTTTTGAGAGTTGATTAAGTGTGAGTTATCTTTAAAAAAACTTTATGAATATTGTTTTCTGCAATTAAACCAAAATTAGCTCTAACTAAGCTTTAATTAAATGTTATGAATAAGGCTGTTAGTGTAGAGTTATGGAACAAACTGTTTCGAAAAATGTTTATGTTAGCGTAATACGCTGCTCGAGCTAAAGTAGATAAGTGTCACAGAAAACAGCTGTTCTTTGAAAAAACTTCCTTTAAAAATTTAATTCTCTCTTATTTCAACTACATATTTCTGATTCTAGGTACTTGTCGTCCATGCAATAATTTTAAAAACTCACCCATGCATACTTTTCCGCAACAGAACAACAAATACACAACGATCTTTCATAATTTAGCTGGGGAAAATAAGCCGACCCATTAAATGGGCACGGAAAAATTTTTCAAATCATCCCTTAAACCTCGGAAAATATTATAAACTAACTTTATAAACTAGCTTTTAGTTAAAAAATTTTCTGAATCATAAAGTAAATTCATGAATTATGTATCTAGTCTATAATGATGGGTGCTGAGAAAGGGGCGCCACATGGCCTGGGGCCTAGAGCGGCTAGGACTGCAAATCCGCCACTGAACCATCCTCTACCTCCATTCAAATTTGTTCTTTTGCTACTGCCAAATGTAAGCAAGTAAAAGTGTTATCATCGGCCTGGCCGATGCTTTGATACCCTCCACTGCATACAAGTCATCCAAAATACCAGAACTACTTGACCGTCATAGCCCATTTTTAATACCAACCTAACGACGATAAAAGAAGTCCTTTCACAAAACTTCATTCGCCTAGGTTGATTCCTTTGGACGCTATCGTTTTTTCAACGGAAAGAGGGACACATGGGTCCAATATTTATTTTGTATGGGAGGTACCAGAAGTACTTGACCGACATAGCCCATTTTCAATACCAACCTGACGCTGATAAAAGTAAGTTCTCTCACCAAATTTCATTCACCTAGGTTGATTCCTTTGGACGCTATGGTGTTTTCAACGGAAAGAGGGGCAAATGGGTCTAATATTGGTTTTGTATAGGAGGTACCAGAACTACTTGACCGACATAGCCCATTTTCAATACCAACCTGACGCTGATAAAAAGAAGTCCTTTCACCAAATTTCATTCACCTACGTCAATTACTTTGGGCGCTATCGTGCTTTCAACAGACAGAGAGGCACGGGTCCAATGTTGGTTTTGTATGGGAGGTACCAGAACTACTTGACCGACATAGCCCATTTTCAATACCAACCTGACGCCGATAAAAGGAAGTCCTTTCACCGAATTTCATTCACCTACGTCAATTACTTTGGGCGCTATTGTGCTTTCAACAGACAGACAGACAGACGGACATGGCTAAATCGATTCAGAATGTGATCCTGATTCAGAATATACTTATATACTTTATGAGGTCTCCCTTGACTCCTTCTTAGCGTTACAAATGTATTGGCAAAGTGAATATAGCTTCCTGTGGAGGCTATAAAAAGAACTACCTTTTTCCACAATTCTTACGAAAACCTTATCCCATTCACATTCAATAAAATTAACTTGGGTTTTTCTAGATTTTGTGAAAATGTCAAGTTATAGAGAAATCCTATAAAGTTAAGTTGACAATTTTTGGATTTTAAGATTTATGGCCCCATATACAAAACATATAATAATATGCGGTTGACACTTATTCGGCGAATGGTCCGGTTTTTTGCAATCATTATTTGAATTCAGTAAATGGACTTTAGTGGCTTGGATAGCGTCGATATGAAAGTTTTTTATAGCACGAGTATAGGTAAGCACTCGGATGCTTAAGATATAAGACATGTTTCTGTTATTTCCAAATTTTCAATAGAATGTAATCTATCCAATAGAATGTAATCTACTGAAAATTTAGAAATAACGGAAACATGTCTTAAATTTTTAACATCCGAGTGCTATGAATTAGTTTTCCATGTTTTTTTAAGTACTTTGGAACGAGTCTTTAGTTAAAGGTTTCCTCCTTTACTTATATGGTATTACAAAGGACCTACACTTTTATGGTCTAAGTGTGTCTTTCTAACCCTCCTTACCTTACCTAACCTAAATAAAGAAGTATGAAAAAAAAACCTTGGAAGAGAGATAAAAATGTTAATATCAATTAAAAAACTTTCAGAAATGAAGACCTACCTGCCCGTACGGCGTACATTATGAAAACTTCATCGTAGTAACTGTAACTAACTACTTATTTCAAAAAAAAGTTCCATACTTCTTATTAAGAACTTAAATACCTAGAAGTTAGAAGATCCAACCACCATAACCAATTAAAAAAACCGAGTAAATCAGGATAATCAATCATTTGACCATTGAAGAAAGAAATCGAATTATCAAATTATCTGTGCTTTGAGCAGAATTGAAGAATCTCGTAAATCGAAAATACAGAAATTCTTCCAAAGAAAAAGAAATGCACATCCAACTACACACAAAGTGGGTACCTGTTTATCTCATTCATAAAAGCAACAGACGACAAACCTGACAAATTATGAAATCGAACCATAAAGGGAGATAAAAAATAGATTACAAAACCCACCCCTCAACCACACTCTGAAATCGGAAAGGGAAAGCATATCAAAAAACAGCAATGCAAAAAAATATTTGAGCTTCATTGTGATGACGCTCGTAGCGCAATGGTAGCATACACGAAGTGATAGTACTAAAATGTTTATATACAATGGTATTACGTACTTATAAAATGAACAGTAGATTTTCGACGACGATACTAGTCACTATGAGTTTATCGCCATAGGTATCACTACAACGCACTTATGATAACTTGTTGCATTAATGAAATGAATGCATTAAAATACCTCACGAATAAACCTTATTTCCACAAAAATGGTTTAACTGAATATTATTGGATCCTTGGAAATACAAACAAATTAAAACCGAATGGCAACACCCCACATAATAATTCGTTCTCAAAAGCACCAAACCGAAAGTTCTGTGACAAAATCCATAGTAAAACCCCTTAATGATTTTGCTTTCATTGCATAAATGGTAACACTCTTCTGATGTAAAGCGTAATTTTTTAAGTGTTAAGTTTTTTAGGTTGGCAGCACTGGTTAGTAATGGCGTCCAAACGTCATCTGTCAAAGTGAAAAGTTTTCAGTATACTCTGCCATTTAATCATGGAAGGACTTACAAACGAGCAACGATTGCAAATTATTGAAATTTATTATAAAAATTCCTGCTATGTGAAAAATGTGCACCGTTTGTTACTACCATATTATGGTCGTCATAATCGACCTGGTGAATCAACAATTCGTGCTGTTATCACCAAATTTCGCACCAAATTTACTTTGTTTGACATTAAACCATCGACTCGCATGCGTACAGTGAATATTGCGAAGAGAATATTGCAGTAGTAGCGTCCAATGTTAATGAAGATCGTGAAATGTGAATTCGTCCCCGTTCTCAGCAATTGGGCATGTGTTACTCAGCCTCTGAGTTGGCCGCCAAGATCATGCAATTTAACGCCTCTTGATTATTTCTTGTAAGGTTATGTAAAGCCGGTAGTCTATGTGGACAAGCCACGATTGAAGCCTTATAGGATAACATAACTCGCGTAATTCGTGGAATACATGCCGAAATGCTCGAAAAAGTCACGCAAAATTGGACCTTCCGAATGGGCCATTTGAAACGGAGCCGCGGAGATCATTTACATGAAGTTGTCTTTAAAACGTAAATGGCAAAGGCCTATTTATCGATTACAATACAAATTTTGAATATTTGATGCAAATTTGAGTGTTTTATTCGATTTTTAAAAAAAATTCGCTTAAAAAATCACCCGTTACTTCAGTCACACACACTGCTTATTTTGGTTGATGATAATAACAAGCGAACACAAGACGATCATGCTCATTCCGCCCGCGGTTGTGTGGCAGACTGCTTGTGGTGGGCTGCATGGGAATTTTAGCAAAATGGCAACAACAATTCCTTGATATGTCAGTGGTTTGATTTTTATTTCAGTGGCAATTCTTGTGTTTGAGTGGCGTGAGAGTATCTACAGGCACCATTGGTAAAAAAAAACTCCTGCTAAGAAGTCTTTTACTTGATCAAAATCTTACCTAAAAAGTTTTGGAAATTTGGAAAGTATACAACCGATGTTTAGCAACAGTGGACGAGCATGAGCTATATGGAAAACAAGTAAAAGTGTTGTCATCGGCCTGGCCGATGCTTTGATACCCTCCACTGCATACAAGTCATGCAAAATACCAGAACTACTTGACCGACATAGCCCATTTTTAATACCAACCTAACGACGATAAAAGAAGTATTTCACAAAACTTCATTCACCTAGGTTGATTCCTTTGGACGCTATCGTGTTTTCAACGGAAAGAGGGAATCATTTGTCTAATATTGGTTTTGTATGGGAGGTACCAGAACTACTCAACCGACATAGCCCGTTTTCAATACCAACTAGACGACGATAAAAATAAGTCCTTTCACCAAATTTCATTCACCTAGGTTGATTCCTTTGGAAGCTATGGTGTTTTCAACGGAAAGAGGGGCACATGGGTCTAATATTGGTTTTTGTGTGGAAGGTACCAGAACTACTTGACCGACATAGCCCATTTTCAACAACAACCTGACGCCGATAAAAAGAAGTCCTTTCACCAAATTTCATTCACCTACGTCAATTACTTTGGGCGCTATTGTGCTTTCAACAGACAGACAGACAGACGGACATGGCTAAATCGATTCAGAATGTGATCCTGATTCAGAATATACTTATATACTTTATGAGGTCTCCCTTGACTCCTTCTTAGCGTTACAAATGTATTGGCAAAGTGAATATACCTTCCTGTGGAGGCTATAAAAAGAACTACCTTTTTCCACAATTCTTACGAAAACCTTATCCCATTCACATTCAATAAAATTAACTTGGGTTTTTCTAGATTTTGTGAAAATGTCAAGTTATAGAGAAATCCTATAAAGTTAAGTTGACAATTTTTGGATTTTAAGATTTATGGCCCCATATACAAAACATATAATAATATGCGGTTGACACTTATTCGGCGAATGGTCCGGTTTTTTGCAATCATTATTTGAATTCAGTAAATGGACTTTAGTGGCTTGGATAGCGTCGATATGAAAGTTTTTTATAGCACGAGTATAGGTAAGCACTCGGATGCTTAAGATATAAGACATGTTTCTGTTATTTCCAAATTTTCAATAGAATGTAATCTATCCAATAGAATGTAATCTACTGAAAATTTAGAAATAACGGAAACATGTCTTAAATTTTTAACATCCGAGTGCTATGAATTAGTTTTCCATGTTTTTTTAAGTACTTTGGAACGAGTCTTTAGTTAAAGGTTTCCTCCTTTACTTATATGGTATTACAAAGGACCTACACTTTTATGGTCTAAGTGTGTCTTTCTAACCCTCCTTACCTTACCTAACCTAAATAAAGAAGTATGAAAAAAAAACCTTGGAAGAGAGATAAAAATGTTAATATCAATTAAAAAACTTTCAGAAATGAAGACCTACCTGCCCGTACGGCGTACATTATGAAAACTTCATCGTAGTAACTGTAACTAACTACTTATTTCAAAAAAAAGTTCCATACTTCTTATTAAGAACTTAAATACCTAGAAGTTAGAAGATCCAACCACCATAACCAATTAAAAAAACCGAGTAAATCAGGATAATCAATCATTTGACCATTGAAGAAAGAAATCGAATTATCAAATTATCTGTGCTTTGAGCAGAATTGAAGAATCTCGTAAATCGAAAATACAGAAATTCTTCCAAAGAAAAAGAAATGCACATCCAACTACACACAAAGTGGGTACCTGTTTATCTCATTCATAAAAGCAACAGACGACAAACCTGACAAATTATGAAATCGAACCATAAAGGGAGATAAAAAATAGATTACAAAACCCACCCCTCAACCACACTCTGAAATCGGAAAGGGAAAGCATATCAAAAAACAGCAATGCAAAAAAATATTTGAGCTTCATTGTGATGACGCTCGTAGCGCAATGGTAGCATACACGAAGTGATAGTACTAAAATGTTTATATACAATGGTATTACGTACTTATAAAATGAACAGTAGATTTTCGACGACGATACTAGTCACTATGAGTTTATCGCCATAGGTATCACTACAACGCACTTATGATAACTTGTTGCATTAATGAAATGAATGCATTAAAATACCTCACGAATAAACCTTATTTCCACAAAAATGGTTTAACTGAATATTATTGGATCCTTGGAAATACAAACAAATTAAAACCGAATGGCAACACCCCACATAATAATTCGTTCTCAAAAGCACCAAACCGAAAGTTCTGTGACAAAATCCATAGTAAAACCCCTTAATGATTTTGCTTTCATTGCATAAATGGTAACACTCTTCTGATGTAAAGCGTAATTTTTTAAGTGTTAAGTTTTTTAGGTTGGCAGCACTGGTTAGTAATGGCGTCCAAACGTCATCTGTCAAAGTGAAAAGTTTTCAGTATACTCTGCCATTTAATCATGGAAGGACTTACAAACGAGCAACGATTGCAAATTATTGAAATTTATTATAAAAATTCCTGCTATGTGAAAAATGTGCACCGTTTGTTACTACCATATTATGGTCGTCATAATCGACCTGGTGAATCAACAATTCGTGCTGTTATCACCAAATTTCGCACCAAATTTACTTTGTTTGACATTAAACCATCGACTCGCATGCGTACAGTGAATATTGCGAAGAGAATATTGCAGTAGTAGCGTCCAATGTTAATGAAGATCGTGAAATGTGAATTCGTCCCCGTTCTCAGCAATTGGGCATGTGTTACTCAGCCTCTGAGTTGGCCGCCAAGATCATGCAATTTAACGCCTCTTGATTATTTCTTGTAAGGTTATGTAAAGCCGGTAGTCTATGTGGACAAGCCACGATTGAAGCCTTATAGGATAACATAACTCGCGTAATTCGTGGAATACATGCCGAAATGCTCGAAAAAGTCACGCAAAATTGGACCTTCCGAATGGGCCATTTGAAACGGAGCCGCGGAGATCATTTACATGAAGTTGTCTTTAAAACGTAAATGGCAAAGGCCTATTTATCGATTACAATACAAATTTTGAATATTTGATGCAAATTTGAGTGTTTTATTCGATTTTTAAAAAAAATTCGCTTAAAAAATCACCCGTTACTTCAGTCACACACACTGCTTATTTTGGTTGATGATAATAACAAGCGAACACAAGACGATCATGCTCATTCCGCCCGCGGTTGTGTGGCAGACTGCTTGTGGTGGGCTGCATGGGAATTTTAGCAAAATGGCAACAACAATTCCTTGATATGTCAGTGGTTTGATTTTTATTTCAGTGGCAATTCTTGTGTTTGAGTGGCGTGAGAGTATCTACAGGCACCATTGGTAAAAAAAAACTCCTGCTAAGAAGTCTTTTACTTGATCAAAATCTTACCTAAAAAGTTTTGGAAATTTGGAAAGTATACAACCGATGTTTAGCAACAGTGGACGAGCATGAGCTATATGGAAAACAAGTAAAAGTGTTGTCATCGGCCTGGCCGATGCTTTGATACCCTCCACTGCATACAAGTCATGCAAAATACCAGAACTACTTGACCGACATAGCCCATTTTTAATACCAACCTAACGACGATAAAAGAAGTATTTCACAAAACTTCATTCACCTAGGTTGATTCCTTTGGACGCTATCGTGTTTTCAACGGAAAGAGGGAATCATTTGTCTAATATTGGTTTTGTATGGGAGGTACCAGAACTACTCAACCGACATAGCCCGTTTTCAATACCAACTAGACGACGATAAAAATAAGTCCTTTCACCAAATTTCATTCACCTAGGTTGATTCCTTTGGAAGCTATGGTGTTTTCAACGGAAAGAGGGGCACATGGGTCTAATATTGGTTTTTGTGTGGAAGGTACCAGAACTACTTGACCGACATAGCCCATTTTCAATACCAACCTGACGCTAATAAAAATAAGTGCTCTAACCAAATTTCATTCACCTATGTCAATTACTTTGGGCGCCATCGTGCTTTCAACAGACAGAGAGGCACATGGGTCCAATATTGGTTTTGTATGGGAGGTACCAGAGCTACTTGACCGACATAGCCCATTTTCAACAACAACCTGACGCCGATAAAAAGAAGTCCTTTCACCAAATTTCATTCACCTACGTCAATTACTTTAAGCGCTATCGTGCTTTCAACAGACAGACAGACAGACAGACAGACAGACAGACGGACATGGCTAAATCGATTCAGAATGTGATCCTGATTCATAATATATATACTTTATGAGGTCTCCGGTGACTTCTTCTTGGCGTTACAAATGTATTGGCAAAGTGAATATACCTTCCTGTGGAGGGTATAAAAAAAGGGGTAGAGAGAAGCGAAACAAACACTCACACTCGCAAAGGTAGGCACTCACATCCGAATGGCATGCAACGGGCAAATATTTTTGGAAAATCGTATAAGGGGAAAATGTGCCGCATATGGAAAGAGGTGTTCGAAATGTTTTCTTTTTCTTTTTTGTTTTGTGTTGGCAAGTCTAAAAAAACTCCCGGGTTACTGGCATTCGACATTCCGGATATAAAATTGCACCTAGTCAAAGTACTACTCAGCAATTTATTTTTGAATTCTTTTATGAATTTAAGAGATGAATCCGCCGTTTGTCGGATTTCTAAACTTTTTTGGTTCGAAAACAATATTTGATTTCTTAGCCCTAGCTAAATCTTAAAGATCAATAGCTTTTATCCGTCTCAATCTAATGACTACATTGTCATTATTTAAATGTGCTGTTATTTCTGTGTTTACGTATTTGAGAAGCCTACTTCTGTGCTTCCAGCAACATTCTTAATCTCATCTACAACATTTAGATATCTATGTAGATGGGCATTGCGTATGTACCAAGGTTCTCATCCGATGAACATGGACAGCGAAACAGGGCATGTTATGTCAGTTGCAAGGTGCAGTGACATGGGCAGCTTGGACAGCATGGTGAGACGACTCTGGGAAATGTACCAGGGGTGCACAGGCCCCGGGCGGCACTTTGCTAGGGGCGTTTATAATTTTGAAATATAAAAAATTTACAAAACGGATTCTTTTTTCAGTCTAACGAATTTATTTTCAATTCCTTGTGTTACTCAACAACAAAATCCTGCTACTCCCTAGTATGCAACTACACTTTATCAGAAATGACAAACACTGACAACAGAGTTTGCCCTGATGAAAAGAAGGAAAACAAAATTTTAAAGAAGTTTTCTGTAAATAATTAAAAAATTAATAACTTTTTAACTTTCTCGATTATGTAGTACGAGAAAGATATTGTAATCGTACAAAACGAGATGTTAATGTTAATCAATTCTGACATTATGATGATAGTGGAACTCAAAAAAGTGATCGCAAAATTATGTCCGTCTGTCTGTCTGTATGTCCCGAGGCCTACAGCCTAAACGGCTGCCCGGATTTCGTTCAAACTTGGGATTTGTAGTTTGGGGGCTTTAATTAAAATACTTACAGCCTTATTCATTAGATTTCCTTAATCAATAGATTAACAGTGTCTCCACTAACTCACTTCAAATGAGTTAATTTGACTTTAATCTTCTTGTCGAAAATGTATATTCATAAAAATAAATTTGCTATGTTGTAGCTAATCAGTTAATTAGCAAAACTACTCTGAAAATCTGGCAGCACTCGTGTATTTCGTGTCACTCTAGAGTTTTGATAGCTCATATAAAGAACATTTTGAGTGGAAAATATGTACACTTGGTTTATTTCATTCCGACCCCAATAGCGAATATTTATTTATTTATTTGATATCATCTACTAGCTAAACTATACAGATTACAATAAAAGTATAACAATTATATAAAAACAATGTACTTAATACTAAGATAATGCTGCCAAATTAAGAATAACACTTTTGAAGCTGCCATTACCTGAAGGTCAACTTCGATATGCCCAGCTCTCGGGATTATCACGAACGATTTCATTATTTCCCTTGGTGAAGGGTTAAAACCTGCTTTATATTTTTTTAATCGCCTTTGGTTACTTATTTGATAATTTAAAATATTAAAATTGTCTAAAAAATTCGAAAATGTATCCGCCATCTTATTTGATTTTGTGCACAACAGGGAAAACGAAAGTTAATTCACCGCTAAATGCAAATTTAGGCATTTAATTTTTTGACAGTTGATTAAGTGTGAATTATTTTTAAAAAAACTTTATGAATAAGGTTTTCTGCAATTAAACCAAAATTAGCTCTAATTCAGCTTTAATTAAATGTTATGAATAAGGCTGTTAGAGTAAAATTTATGTTTTCAAAATTATTGTGTCCCTAACTTTCAATTCGAATCACCGAAAACGCAGATTTGCAACTTGTATCTCGAAAACCCCAATTTGATTTCAAATACAACTTTAAAGACCAAGGATGTAAGAATTCATCAAGAACAATAACTTATACTCAGTTTTTAGCTAAAAAGTTAAGCAATAGTATTTTCCAAACTAAACATTGCATTATTTGGCACTGTTTTGTCTGCCAAATTTTACAAGAACCGCTCTAACGATTTTGGTTAAAAATATCTACATACTTACTTACTTAACGGGCTGCCGACCCGTGGAGAGTCTCTGCCTGAGACACTGCAGCCTTCCATCCTCTGCGATCCCGGGCACGCTGCTTCCAGTTATCCAGACCAAGCGCTCTGGCATCCGCGATGGCTTGGTCTTTGAATCCTAGGTTCGGTCTTCCTTGTCGTCTCGAACCTGGCGGCTGGGATTCGAAGATCCTCTTAGCTGGAGCATTATTGTCCATTCGTTCGATGTGGCCGAGCCAATGTAGTCGACGTATTTTGGCCTTTTGTACTATGAGCTGTACCACATCTTGGTACAGCTCATAGAGTTCGCGGTTGTATCTTCTCCTCCATTCGCCCTCCTCGCACACAGGACCAAAAATTCGCCGAAGAATTTTTCTTTCGAAGGAGCCCAGTATCAGCTCTCCCTTCCTGCTTATCGTCCAGCACTCAGCGCCATAAAGCAGAACTGGCAGGATAAGGGTTCTGTAAAGCATACATTCCTTCCTTCGAGTTAGGAGTTTTGAACCCAATTGCTTTGCCAAACCGAAGTAGCAGCGGATCTCCACTAGGATGTCATTTGTGGAGTTCATGTTTACTCCGAGGTAGATAAACTCCTTAACTACCTCGAAATTGTTGCTATCTATAGTGACGTTCTGTCCTAGGCGGTGGACAGATGCTTGTTTGTTTGTTGATAGCATGCACTTAGTCTTGTCCTCATTTACTACGAGACCAACGAATTTCGCCTGTTCTTCAATCGCCGTAAAAGCCTCTATCACGTCACGCTGGGAGCGACCGATGATGTCAATATCGTCTGCATACCCCAGTAGCTGGACGGATTTGTTGAAGATACTGCCTTCCGTGTTGACACCTGCCCTGCGCACTATCTTCTCTAGCACGAGATTGAAGAAGTCACATGATAATGCGTCTCCTTGCCGAAATCCGGTGCATGTTTGGAATAGCTCGGAGGAACTACTTCCAAATTGCACATTACAGCGTGTGTTCTCCAGCGTCACGCTACATAGCTGAATCAGTTTTGCCGGGATCCCGAATTCGGCCATCGCCACATAAAGCTCCTGACGATGAATGCTATCATATGCGGCTTTGAAGTGGATGAATAGGTGGTGAGTCTCGACTTGAAATTCATTGGTCTTTTCCAGGATTTGCCTCAGTGTGAAAATTTGGTCTATAGTCGATCTGCCGGGCCGGAAGCCACACTGGTACGTGCCGATTAGTGTGTTGCAGAACGGTTTGAGACGTTCACACAGTACGTTGGATAGGATCTTGTATGCGACATTAAGCAGGGATATGCCTCGATAGTTCTTGCAAGACATAGGATCGCCTTTTTTGTAGATGGGGCATATGGAGCTGATAGTCCAGTCATCGGGCATACTTTCCTCCACCCATATTTGGTTGATGATTTGGTGCATGCGCCCTACCAAAACATCACCACCGTATTTGAAGAGCTCCGCTGGTAAACCATCAGAGCCGGCGGCCTTGTCGTTCTTTAGCTTTTTTATTGCTAAGCCAACTTCTTCTATACTGGGCGGTGGAACTGGATCTTCATTGACTGGACGTGGGTTCTCTTCTTGCCCTATCACTCTCTCTACATGATGCCCATTTAGCAGCTGCTGGAAGTGCTGCTTAAACACATCTACTATTCCCTGCGCTTCGGTGACTAGGTTTCCATCACTGTTTCGAAGAGCCTGCATTCCGGTCTTGAAGCCAGCAGCCAGTTGCTTGGCTTTCTTGTAGAACTTCCGGAAGTTGCTTCGATCGCGGGACTCTTCGATCTCCTTGAGCTGGGAGTCTGCGTAGGCCCTCTTTTTTCTACACAGGATTTTCTTCTCCTCCCTCCTCCTGGCTTGATACTCTTTCCTCGCTGCCCATGTTTTGCGCTGCAGCGCTTTCATATGTGCATCTTCTGTCACCTTTTTCCTGCGTACGCATTTATCATCATACCACGGGCTCTTTCTCTGGGGTGGCTGGTACCCTAAGGTGGTTTCGGCTACCTCTTTGATGATGTCGCGATACTGGGACCACTGGGTGTTGGCATTTGTGGTAGGTGAATGCACTGCGGAGAGTTTCTCACTCAGGCGCTCTTTGTAGACTCTGGCTACTCCAGGTGTGCTAAGGCGTCCAACGTCGAATTTCTTCTTCTGGGCGGAACGCAGCTTCTTCTCGTTGGATAGTCGAGCTCTGAACTTAGCCGCAACAAGAAAATGGTCAGAGTCGACGTTTGCCCCGCGGAATGTGTGCACGTTGAGGATGTTGGATGCGTGCCTCGCATCGATTAGCACATGGTCGATTTGGTTGGCGGTTCGACCGTCTGGAGAGCGCCAGGTTGCTGTGTGGATCCTTAGCCTTGGAAACCTAGTGCTACTTATCACCGTATTACGAGCTGCCGCGAAGTCAGTTAGTCGGTAACCGTTGTCTGTGGTCGTTTCGTGGATTCTGTGCTTAGCAACTAACCCGCCAAAGATGTTTTCCTTTCCGATTTTAGTATTGAAGTCCCCGAGCACAACTTTGACATCGTACTCCGGACAGGCTCCGTAGGCTCCATCCAGGAGGTCATAAAACTCCTCCTTGATAGGGTCTTCAGCCTCGTCGGTAGGGGCGTGTGCACATATTAGGCTTATGTTTTGGAAAGTAGCTTTAAAAATATTAATTAAAATATCTACATAAATATTAAAGACAAAATCAGTATTTGAAAAAAGATCAGAGAAGACAAATTTAACCAAGTTTATATTTGTAGGTATAACTGGTTGAAACCGTAGACGATGGTATTTTTTAATTGTTTAAAATTACGAGGGGCGGCATAAATTAGGTCTGCCCCGGGCGGCCCCAACCCACGCTACGCCACTGAGAGACAGTGATGCGTTTCAGACGGCATCGGATAGCGTTCAGCGCGGACATCAAGATGATGTTCCGGCAAGGCAAGTGCGAGTGGCAACCCATCAATGGGATCTGAAGAGAATATTTTGGGGTGAATCACTAAAGGTACAAGAATACTGGTTGACAGTAGTCACCTACGGTATGACATCGTCAGCGCACAATGCGGTACGAGCCGTCATACCGTGTGCAAGGGATGCAACCGAATCATTTCCGGATGCAGCGAAAATAATAGATAATGACCTATACATGGACGACTGTGTATCAGGTAGCGACAGCGAACAGCAAGCGTTTACGACAGCGAGCGAAGTGGACAGCGTATTAAGGACAGCGGGTTTCGAATTAAGAAATTGGAAATAGAACAGCGTATGGCTAGCGAATAAGTTTAGTGCGGACAGCGAGAGAACAATGGTTTTCGAAGAGGATGAACGAGCTACAGTCTTGGGTCTACTGTGGTTGATTGATTCTGATCAATTCACATTTGTAGTCAAGACACCAGAGATAGCGGGAGAGATTAGCAAGCGAAAGATACTGAATTGTATTACAACGAATTGTGGTTACACGGGCCAGCGCCTGCACAGTAGTGCTGAAAGAGCCAGCAGCAGCATCTGAAGAGATGCATGTATGTATGTATAGTAACAACATTTATGGAAAGCATTGGCATTTTGATGCCAGAGCAGCAAGCGACAGTCGCAGTAGCAGAACATGCGAGTAAGCTGGAAAAGGCGTTAAGCATTCTTGGATACATGTTCCGATTTGTGAATTCTTTGAAAGCAAAAGGGAAAGCTAAAGGACAGCGGCAAGCGAAAAGAAGGCGAAGGGGCGAGTATGCTTCGGTGGCACTTTAGGTGCAGGAAAGGGTATCTACTATGCAGTATTTGATTGGGACAGCGCAATGGTCTATGGGACGAGTGTGCCAGCGAATCATAAGCAAGGACGGTCCGGTCCGTCATGATACAAACCGAGACAGGACAGCTAACGAGACCAGTACAGAAGATCTGTATACTGCGAACAGCGCAGCCAGTAGTCGACAGCGATCATGCAGCGCAGGTAGGCGGGATTGTACAGCGTAACCAGCAGCAAGCGCAGCCAGCGGCCAGAAGCGAAAGACGACAGCGACCGTACCAGCGAAACGAGCATCTAGAAGGAGGCCTAAAGGGAAACATTCCGTTTTCGGTGGAACTGTATCGTATTGGCATACAAGTTTATAAAACAAGTAAAAGTGTTATCATCGGCCTGGCCGATGCTTTGATACCCTCCACTGCATACAAGTCATGCAAAATTGGTTTTGTGAGGGAGACACCAGAACTACTTGACCGACATAGCCCATTTTTAATACTAACTTGACGACAATAAAAATAAGTTTTCTTAGAAAATTTCACTTGTCTAGGTAGATTCTTTTCGATGCTATCGTGTTTTTAACATAATATGTTTTCTAATATTGGTTTTGTATGAGAGGTACCAGAACTACTTGACCGACATAGCTAATTTTCAATACCAACCTGACGCCGATAAAAAGAAGTACTTTCACCAAATTTCGCTCACCTACGTCAATTACTTTGAGCGCTATCGTGCTTTCAACAGACAGAAAGACAAATGGGTCCAATATTGGTTTTGTATGGGAGGTACCAGAACTACTTGACCGACATAGCCCATTTTCAACAACAACCTGACGCCGATAAAAAGAAGTCCTTTCACCAAATTTCGTTCACCTACGTCAATTACTTTGCTCGCTATCGTGCTTTCAGCAGACAGAGAGACATGTGGGCCCAATATTGGTTTTGCATGGGAGGTACCAGAACTACTTTACCGACATAGCTCAATTTCAATACCAACCTGACGCCGATAAAAAGAAGTCCTTTTACCAAATTTTGTTCACCTACGTCAATTACTTTGAGCGCTATCGTGCTTTCAACAGACAGAAAGACAAATGGGTCCAATATTTGTTTTGTATGGGAGGTACCAGAACTACTTGACCGACATAGCCCGTTTTTAACACTAACTTGACGACAATAAAAATAAGTTTTCTTACAAAATTTCACTTGTCTAGGTAGATTCTTTTCGACGCTATCGTGTTTTTAACATAATTTGTTTTCTAATATTGGTTTTGCATGGGAGGTACCAGAACTACTTGACCGACATAGCTCAATTTTAACACCAACCTGACGCCGATAAAAATAAGTCCTTTCACCAAATTTCGTTCACCTACGTCAATTACTTTGAGCGCTATCGTGCTTTCAACAGACAGAAAGACAAATGGGTCCAATATTGGTTTTGTATGGGAGGTACCAGAACTACTTGACCGACATAGCCCATTTTCAATACCAACCTGACGCCGATAAAAAGAAGTCCTTTCACCAAATTTCGCTCACTTACGTCAATTACTTTGGGCGCTATCGTGCTTTCAACAGACAGACAGACAGACAGACAGACAGACAGACAGACAGACCGACAGACGGACATGGCTAAATCGATTCAGAATGTGATCCTGATTCAGAATATAAATATATACTTTATGAGGTCTCCGGTGACTCCTTCTTTGCGTTACAAATGTATTGGCAAAGTGAATATACCTTCCTCTGTAGGGTATAATAAAATGACTTATATATGTGATTGTACACTAATACATAGAAAGAGTATCGTCGTACTACTGCGCGAACGATGGTACCTCTCTCTTGTGAGGGACTTCACTTCACTTCCAACCAGCCAGCAATAAACATGGGTTTTTTGAGCATCGCTCTTTTTCCCATCACAAAAGTTCGGTCGTTTTATTTTACCTTTTTTACGCTTTACAATTAATTAATATACAAGGGCCATGTATGACCTATATAAAATTGCAATTTCGTCTTTGGGTGATGTGTGGAAAGAGGCGCAACTCGAGGTCGTAAGCAGGGAAGAAATTCCTACCAGACTTAGAACTCGCTTTGAGGCTGAACGCTCAAATATAAGATTCGTTACAGGGTTGCGGCGACGCAACAACAAAGTGTATATATGTATACAGAAAATTTTGGACCGTTGGCGTGGCCCGTTATCGCGTTGTCTCAAAAATTAAAAAAGAACACTAAAGGGTCACGCGTCCCATTTCTTCCGGGATTTTACCGAAACGAAAGCCTACCAAAATTTGTATAGCTAAATTTCCTAAACCAAGCGATTTGAAGACAGAACTCTACTTATCTTTTTTTTTTGTTTGTTGGGTTTCTTGTTCTGCCTCGACTTTTTTTTCTCTGATGCCCCTTTCTGACACCTCTCCGACTCTTCCGTTCTGTTACCAGGATCCTTTCTTATTTTTTTTTTGTTTTAACACTTCCTACTCCACGCTACTCTATTTCTTTTCCTAAAAGAAACCTCCACGGTTTACTTATTATTAAACAACAAAGAGGTCGAAATCAAAGAACATTCGCTCTCGATAAAAAAAAAAAAAACCTCTAAACTTTCTGGTCAGCCAAGAATTGACTTTTGTTTGATTCGAAGTCGCTTGGCTTCCTCACACACACTCTCTCAAATTAAAAAGAAAAAAGGATTATGGTGGACGCAATTACTCGCCACCCGGACATCGGAAATTGGGCTCTTCCCTCACTTGGGAAAACCCAATTCATCAAATAGCTGACAAGGAATCCATCAGGTATGGTTTGTTTACAAATTTGTTAGCGGGTTATTTAATCTATTTCGGTAGACTTACGCGCAGATTTGGGGGATGAGACTTGCCAATAGCAGGCCATTCCTTACAAATTGTGAATTTTAGGGTGTGCTCTCGGCCCAGTTCTTGGGCCGAAAGCCTTTCCTAAACCAAGGCACTTTACAGCTCTTACCTCCAACCGTTCGGACGTGTTTATCTTTTGCTCACGCTTTGATTACAACAGCAATTTCCTTTTCTTTTGCGACGAATGCAAGGGCATATCTCTTTCGCATGTTATGCTTTCTATAAAATGCATTAGTGATTCTCTAAACTCAAATTCCTCCGAATGCAAATTATTATACAAGCAAACCGTGATGCATTTTGCAAAATATGATGAGTTGCTTAAAAGTGTCGAAGAAATATCCAATAGAATAGATGTCTCACCACTTTTTGTAAATCAAAATTCAAAAACATTGACAAGCAGCTGGCTAGTATAAGTGATACAACGAAAAAGTTACCGTCTGAGATTAAGTCTTTGAGTTTAAAAAGTGATTCGAAATCTGACATTAACTCAATTCTAAATCCACACATATCAGCGATTAATGACCATTTCCACTCCTTTCGCACCTTCCTGGATACCTACCTACAAAGCTCTTCAAAACAAAGTGCCCCATCCCATCAACTCATTGATCCACTACTGCTTGTCATCATCAACAAAATCAATGAGGTCAGCAATGATGTAGCAGCTTTCCGATTAGTTATAGGCGATATTGATGAAAACCTGAGACTAGCTTCAAGCAAAATTGATTTCATACCTGAGCTCATACACCCACAACCAAGCCCAGTCTACAACACGTAAATCTAAATACAAACCGAATTCCTGGAATCAGCAGAATATTCAATCCCACTTAATTCTCAACCAGCATCAACGACCACTTCGACTGCACCAACAACCACTACAACTGCTATGCCAACACCCACCCCGACAACAACATCAGCGGCGACTACTTCCACAACAACAACTACAACAGCCGCAGTAATGCCCTCAAGCACCCTAACCTCTACGTTAACGCCCTTAAACCAATATGGCACACTTTGGACACTCGCCGACTGGAATAAAAGGCTCGAAAAATTACACAGAACTGCCTGCGAGTATAATTCTCTTATAATAAATGGCGCTCCTCAGCATGCAGACGTCTCTTGGATGAATAACTTTTTCCTGCAGAAATTTAGCATCTCTATCCGTAACTGTCAAGTAATCTCTCCAACTAAAACCAAAAATAACCAATTTAAGCTCGACTAACCTTCCAAATACTTCTGCCTTTTTTCGAACCCCTCAACCGATGTTTTCAGCATGGGCAAGATGACTATCAGTAAGTTGAACAATACAGGGAGGGCGAAACTTAATAATAAGAATAAGCCTAGTAATAAGCCAAATAAAAGAAAACGTAAGTCTAAGAATCAGAGCTCTAAATCTAGTCCTATCCCTGACCCAAACTGGAGCCTTAAAGTTCGTACATTTCCTCTATTTTCCCCTCATTCTTTCCACCCTTTTACCTCCATAACATCTTCATTCAAAAACTCTTCTCAACCACCCACTATTGCACCACCTCAAGGTACCCCTCATCACTCCACCGTAACTTCAAACTCACCTGCCCCGTCTGTCTCCTATTCTCTTCCTCTCGTTATAAACTCTTCTCAACCAATATTTTCTCCTCATACGAAGTTAGCATTCCCTCAAGATACCCCTCATCACCCCATAGTAAAATCAAAGTTACCTAGGCCTCAACGTAATCGCGTACCTATCGTTTAACTTGAATCCAGATCTCCCCTCTGATTATCCGCCAGCCATTGTTAACTCACCATACACTTCCAACTACCCGAACTTCATACATTCCCATGTTCTCAATCCTGCTACGTCTACCTCTACTACTTCTAATTCTGTTCTTCACAATTCATCTACCCTTTATGAGACACCTACAAAAATCTCTAAGGCTTCTGCAATTTTTGATCCTCTACTCCCATCAGCTGTTAATTAATTTGTCCAAGTTTTCAAATCATATGTCCTCCCCCAACGACCTTGATGGCCGAAATATCTTGTCAAGGCTGAGAGACCACAGGCTTTTTGAAAATGTTCGACTTTACCTTGCCTACATATTTGATAAGCCTGAATCCATCTGCATTGACGGTAAAACCAAAACAAACGTTCAGATATATATACAAAAAGAGGGCCTCCCTATTGATCCGGCCGATACTTGATCTTGATAATTCTTCGTCTGCAAAACTCGACTTTGTTGCAATAAAAATAACACTCGCCCACAAGTCCCTATACGTAATGTGTTTTTACATTCTGCCGGCCCAACCTATCGAATCCTACCAACTTGCTGTCAATGCGATCGATCAAGTAATAGAGTTATCTGACTCATCTGACGACATCATCATTTTCGGCGACTTCAATCTGCCACAACTGCATTGGGTTTTATCTGATGATGAATTGTTTTTTATTGCGTCAAATCCCAACTCAATAAAGGAATGTCTCTTTATTGATCGACTAACCGACTCAAATCTATGTCAAGTTAGCAGCATCTCTTACTATATGAATAGGCAGTTAGACCTAATCTTCACTACTGACCCGATCAACTCCTCTGTCTCCCTTTCCCCTCTTCTTTTTTCGTCTATTGACAACCTTCACCCTCAACTTCTTCTTTCTTTTTTTTACGACCTTCCACTACAGCCCAAACCGCCCGCATGCCTACCTTGTTATGATTTTCATAAAGCCAATTTCCGCAAAATTAATGAGCACCTTGGCAAAGTTTCGTTTGATTTTGCCAATCTCCCCGTAAATGATGATCTCTCCTTATTTTAAAGAGAATTATTTTTTTCTATCTCTCTTTTTGTTCCTTTTTCTCGACCAAAACCCTTTTCTTCATCCCCTCCATGGTATAATCGAAGCCTCCGGTCGTTACGCAACAAGAGAAATAAATTATGGTCAGTTTTTCTTCGGAACAAGTCTTTTTCTGACTTTTTCAACTATCTCGGCGTCTACCTTCAATTCACTCATTCCTATAACTCCGTCTATCAACGATATATCAACGATGCGCAAGCGAATCTTATAAGCGACCCTAAATCTTTTTTTCCGGATTTGTTAACTACAAGAAAAAATCCGACGGTTACCCTCCATCCCTCTCTTACGAAAATATAGCTTCAAGTAATCCACACACCATTGCTAATTTCTTTGCCACCTTTTTTAAACAATCTTTTGCCGACAACTCCTTTGTACCAGATCCTTCTTACTTCAACTACCTACTCAACTACTCCATTGGCCCCTTCCTCTCTCAAACATTTGAACCTACTGTAATTGAAAGTAAGTTACAAAAACTTAATGATGAATATTACCCTGGCCCATATGGTATTCCAGCGGTATTTCTCAAGAAGTGTTCCCTCGTTCTCTCCTATCCCCTTTCTCGCTTCTTTCAGCTCTCGCTTTCACAAGGCGAATTTCCTCAGATTTGGAAGTCCTCTTTCATAACACCGATTCATAAAAAAGGATCAAAGAGCGAAGTTACTAACTATCGCCCCATAGCCAAACTTTCGCATATACCCAAACTCCTCGAAAGTATTTTGTACGAATCCTTAAGCTTTCATTGCAAGTCTTTAATTTCGCCTAACCAACACGGCTTTCTCAAAGGTAGTGTTAGGAGCTTAGGTCAGGCCACAGAGGCATCTTCGGCATGGTGGAGGAGGACGGTGGCACGCTCGTGATTGCACGGCTAAACTCGTCGGACGGGGTAGTTCTTGTCTCCCTTCACACCAGCCACCTGCTCTTCACAAAAAAATCGTGCCATAAAACAAAAAAAGGAAGGATAGCTGTAGATCTAAAATTATTTGACGGCGGACGGACAAAAAAATAATGGATGAAAGAGAAGAGAAGAGAAGATAGGAAAGAGGAAATGGAAATGCTCAATGAGACCTGTGCCTATACCGAGGAACAAGGGTGTGAAGTCAGATGCTTTCGGATACTATTCTTAAATAATCTAAACTTTACCCGACACCAAAGAAAAACGCAAACCTAACCTAATAAATACCAAACGCATCTTTCCAGCTTCCCACTGTCATTCCTCCATATAGGTTCGTCTTGTTCCGGAGATGTGCCTGATTTTATCGGCACCCCCGCGGCCTTTTCGCCCCATGCCATATGTGGCATGTCCTTGGTCATCTCCATGGCCAAAAGGATGGAGATAACCCCTTGAGCCACTGGAACCAGTCAGTCGTCCGGCGTTAGTCTATGTTCGTTCTGTCATCAGCGTGTATACGTCTGTTTCTTCTCGCGAAGTCACTCCGACGAACTCGCGGGAGAACGGCCTTCCCAGCAACCCACACACCACATCACCTTATGACCTACTCCATTCTGCGATACGGAAACACTTTCATATTAATCTGTATTGACAATTTTTTTTTTATTGGCGAGGCTCATCAATTATCCTAATTATTAGATATTATTCCATTATTAACATTATCGTTCATGGATTTTACTAGTCTCGCAAAAAGGTTTAAACGACAAAAAAAAAGGAAAAGGGAAAAAAAATAATAACTGCCAAGATACCAATGTATCTCACTATTATTAAACCAAAAAAACTAATTATATCTTAAAACTACACTTCATTCAATTAGACAAAAGGAAAATTCATAAAAAAATATATATAAAACGAACTTACGTTGCGTTGAAGGTGGTGAGGATCCCTCGTCGTCCTGCGCGCAGCACTGGGAGAAATCGTCTCTGTGAATCACCTTAAATTGGATATTTAAACTCCTATTTTCGCGACCGAATGGTTTAAAAATATGGAGCACTTGGCAACTTCAATAACTTAAACTAGGGAACACACTTCAAGCTAACTATAATTAAAATTAATGTTTAAGGACGGCAAAATTAAACCTTAAGAAGTAAGGAATTTAAATTCAATCTAATCGCGCACTCGCTCACTAATTCCAATAAAAAAACTTTCTTCAGTTTGACCTCTATGAGGGTCCAGTTGTTAGTACATATTGTTGTTGTCCTTTGTTCCTTAAATAGGTGACCTCTAAAGTCCTCGGCCAGTGAAGAATCCGGTGCGAGGCTTTGTCCGCCTGAACGGTTCTTGTGACCGTCGCCCAAACCCTATAACCGCTCGCCAAAGTACGGGACCTCCCACAGGTTTTCTTAAAAAAAGAACGCTACTTTTCGCTGGCTCTGAACTTTGTTTCTGATTCCCGTATAGGAGCGTAGGTGGCGGCGGGGTTAATGCTTGGCGGTAACAAAGACGACCGGCAGAGGTCTGGATCGTCTCTATGACCGGTGGCCTCAATCCAGTACCTGTATAGAAAATTTACTAAATTCCTCGTCCAAATCCATGACCACAGAACACATACCTCTGCTTAGTATAGACTTATTTATCCGCTTGTAGGTCACTGAATCTCTTCAAAATCGCTTAAGGTGAACCTAGGATACCACTTTTGGTTATAATTGGTTTTTTCTAATTTTTGCATATATATATATTTTACCTCACTGCGCTTAATCGCACCGCTTATGATAAATCCCCAAAGTTTGTTCCAAGCAGAACAAAACTATTCGCTTTATATTTTTTTTTTTCTTTCGAGAATTCACTGTATATAAAATAATTGGTTTATAACCGCACTATGACTCGGCAACTCTGTACACGACACAGCTGTTCGTTAAGATGCTACGATTGGTAATGACCCATATATCGCTAATTAAGTAAGTGTCAATGCCCTTTCGTTAGTCTTCCTATCTCTCCTTCATTGAGTGCTTCTGCCTTCCCCTGTGAGATTTCAGCGCAACGCAGTTTTAGAACGGGTGCCGAATCATTGCGTGAGTAGGCTAGTCTCTTTCTCGTTCTTCCCTTTCCTTTTCCTACTTTAACGAGTGGTATAGGTTCTGGTCCCGGTTAACTTCCTCGAATCGCCTTATACTATTCGCATTCCTATTCACGCACAAAATTAAAACCTTCCGGACCCCTGCCCGAATCACTCTGGTTATTTATTAACCTAACACTTAAATACGTAACACTAACATCTAACATTACCTAAGTGACATAAAAAAATTAGTATATAATTTAAAATCCTAACGTCGGCCTAGTTGGTCTAATTCCATTCTTCGTACATTCTCTATTGTGATTGGACCTTTGTTGACAATTCGCGACAAACACTTGCAGAGTGTACGACAGGGGTAGCATGTGTTGTCAATCGGACGTGAGACAAGGACAAAGGTAAGTGGTGCATCTGGAGGAGTGCATTACCTGCGCGAAACACTCAACAAATGTCAAAACAAATCGAAGGGCAGAAATGGAGACACGCGTTTGGACATGCACACAGGTAATTTTATCAATTTTTATATTTTTTTATGTTTTCCCAACATATTTTCCTTTCTTATTTGTCTACTCTTTATAGGACTGTGAAAACATCTGCAACCAACCTCATTCCTTCGTATTTCGGAAATGGAACCCAAGAAACAATCATCGAATTGGTACAAAACCCAACCACAAATGGATACGGTGGCGAGCCGGGTGTAAACCATTCGATAATGTTTCTTGTGAATTGGTAGGAAATAACAATGGCTCATTGTCGTTGGCGAAGGCGTCTGCCGGTGAGTACATACCTTTGTTATTGGGGCTGTTTCTTGTCTCTGCTACTGGGTAGTTACTTGAGCCAACCCCCTGTCGATAATTATATTGTTTATTTTGTTTCTAATTCGGTTCTTATTCCCATTGCAGGTACACGCAACAGGATCGACGCCGGTGGGTGAGTGGTCGTGAGCACACCGACCTCGTAAAAAAAGTCAGCCTGCAATCCATTTTATTTCGTTCGCTTTACGAGCGTGCTTCTGAATTGTCGTGATTACCTGTGTGGCAAGGGCCCACTCCCTGAGTTGTATCTCGTGCTCTATTGCCCTCTTGTTTGTACCTATGTGGCACTGTTTGTGTTTGCGGTTGTCGTAAATGGGATTTGGTATGTGTTATTGACTTTTTCGCTTAATAACTAATATTGCACAGGCTATTGCATTATTGTAAATAAATTATATTTATATAGAAGTACTATTTGGTATCTTTCGTCTATCTTCGTCTATGGTTGGTAGGTCGCATTGCATTTCGGACCATTATGTCGTATTATACCTACGTATTTCTACCTGTAGGGATGTGACATATCAAATATATTGCTCTACCTGGAACTAGATACCCTACATGTGGCAAACACATTAGTCCCGTATGGACATAAAAATATATAAATAAATGAGATGAATAGTTAAGTGGGTGCAAGAATAAATAAATAAATAAATAGATATAAATCAATAAACTCTCGAATAAATGAACTCTAATAAATAAATAAGTCTCTAATAAATAAATAAGTCTAAGTCAGTCAATAAGTGACATATAACGATATTATACATATAACTTAGCAACGGCTAGCGAGAGTGCGTCAAAGTATATTGATCACTAGGCGTGGATGTCCTTTGCATGGAAGACTCCTACCTTATCTCCTCTTTGGTTGCCTATTTCGTAGAGCGAATTCCCTATTACCTTGAGCACAATCGACTTTAGGAATTTGGGTCCTAATTTCGCATTGTAGCTATTGGGTACGCTACTCTGCTTAAAGTTGCGTCGGTATACTATTTGTCCTACTGAGTACTTCACGTCTCTACTCCTCGTATTATATACCTTTTCGGCTTTTTGGTGGGCTAGCTTTAAATTGTCAAAAATCTTACTCCTAATTAATTCTAATTTATCAGTCTTATTAATAATGTTCAGTCTTGTGTCTCTTAACATGTCCAATTTTCGGATGATCGCATAAGCACTTGCGTGCTGAATCATTGGCATTCCGAATACGGCATAGTACGGTTCCATACCAGTTGATTCGTGAGCCACGCTTCGCAATGCAAATGCTGCATTACTGACGTGTAAGTCCCAGTTCTTTTGGTCACTGTCTAGGTACGACCTGATTTTTCCTAGTAGTGAACGATTAACCCTTTCTGAAGCGTTTGCTTGCGGCGAATAGAAAGCAGTCTTAACATGTTTTACACCGTACTTGTTTAAAAAGCTGGTGAAAAATTCAGATACGAATTGTTTTCCGTTATCCGAATGGACAAATTCAGGGACACCAAATACATGAAACACATTAGACTCTAAATAACTAACTACCTCCGCTGCCGTTGCTTTACGGATAGGCCGTAACAATACATATTTACTAAGATGGTCTAATACAATGAAAATGTGTGTGTTTCCTGTTTTTGATCTTGGGTATGGCCCGAGGAAGTCGATATAGAGGCGTTGGAAGGGTCGTTCAGTCGGTGTCTGTTGTCCCATCGGCGGCCGATTTATCATGTTAGGCGGCTTGCTGCACTTGCAGATTTCGCAGGTCTTTACAAAGTTCTGCACCTCAGATGCCATTCCTGGCCAGAAATATTTTTGTCGCAGCTTTGAAAGGGTCTTGTGGATGCCACCGTGACCTGCTGCTGGTGAATTATGAGCGGATTTCAAAAGACCCTCTCGCAACTCCTTCGGCACCCAAAGCTTCCATGCCCTGTCCTCTTGTAGTTCGTCTCCTGTCCGTACTTCCGTTCGTTTGTATACATACCCGTCGGATATGCACACGTCTGGTAGTCTGTCTTGGTTCTCCCCGATTGACTTTTTCAACTCTTCATGTTCTTCCAACGAAAAGCATGGAGAGTCGAGGTCAACTTCAAGGAGAACTGTGTCGGTTGTGATCCCCTCCATGTGGACACGTGAGAGGGTGTCCGGAACCACGTTTTGGGTACCCTTCCTATGCTCAATCACGAAGTCAAACCCTTGGAGTTTAAGACTCCATCTTGCCAAGCGGCCAGATAAGTCCTTTTGGGTCATTAACCACTTGAGACTTGCGTGATCAGTGATTATAGTGAAAGGTAGCCCCTCGACGTAGGCCCGAAACTTTTTCACTGACAGGACGGCCGCATAGCACTCAAGTTCCGTCACGCTATAATTTCGCTGTGCGGAATTAAGCTTCTGGGACATGAATGCTATCGGCCGCTCATTTTTCTCTGCGTCCACCTGGAAGAGAACACTTCCCACACCGGTCGTCGAAGCGTCGCATTGTATATAGAAGTGTTTCGTAAAGTCGGGGTTCGTCAGTATTGGCGCAGTCACCAAGGACATTTTGAGCTGGTTGAAGGCTCTCAACGCTTCATCTGTCATGCTAAAGTTTTGTCCTTTCTTTAGACAGTCGGTCATGGGGCTTGATAGAGACGCAAAATTGGGAATAAAGCGCCGGTACCAACCTGTCATCCCTAGGAACCGTCGGAGCTGTTTGGGGGTCTTTGGAACCGGAAAGTTTTCGACCGCCGACACCTTGTCTTTGTCTGTTCGTAGGCATCCATCACCGACTATATACCCTAGATATCGGATCTCTTTATAGCAAAACTTGCTTTTCTCCACATTGATGGTTAATCCCGCTTCCCTTAAACATGTAGCTACCTCTTCGAGCAATCTGGCGTGTGAATCAAAGTCTGGGGAGCAAACCAAGAGATCATCGAGGTAGACGAAGACGTGTTCTTTCAACCGTGAAGGTATTGCTTTGTCCATGAGCCTACACATTCTCTGGGCGGCGTTACACAGTCCGAATGGCATGACCGTGAACTGATACAACGGTCGCCCAGGGACTGTGAAGGCCGTCTTTTCTCTTGATTTACTCTCCAGAGGGATCTGCCAGAATGCATCTTTCAGGTCTATGCCTGAGATAAACCGCGTATCCTGTAGCCTACTAAGCAGACCTTCTATGTGGGGGAGCGGGTACGCATCCTTTTTTGTTACCGCGTTGACTTTACGTGAGTCTAAACACAGTCTGTTCTTTCCTGGCTTTCTAACCAGAACTACTGGGGAGCTCCAGGGACTGTTACTTTCTTCTATGAACCCCAGTGAAAGCATTCGGTCGAGTTCCTCGAAGAGCAACTTTTGTATGGCAGGCGAGATCGGGTAATGCCGCTGCTTAATGGGTATTTTGTCGTCATCCACCTCAATTATGTGCGTTTCGAGACTCGTTTTATCCAGACCTCGCACCGCGAAGGATGGAAACAGCTGCTTTATTTGCTCTAACCGTTGGGTTTGATCTGGGGTAAGTTCTTGTATCGGAGGACCCTCTACTGTCGGTGATGGAAGGTCGAGCTCGTTGATAATGTCAGGTGCGACCCTGAACGCGCTCCAAAAATCGACTCCCAGATAAAGTTGCTGCTGTAGGTTTGGAACAACGTATAGCTCTAACTCTTTAACTTTGCTACCCCATGAAAGATGAGTCTTGAATCGTCCCTGAATGCGCTGACTATTACCGTCAGCTGTCCTAATATCTGTAGCCATTTTTGTCATTGTTATATCGTGTTTCTTTAAAAATTCTAGTGCCCCTCTGCCTAAGCAACTGATGGAAGCCCCGCTGTCTAGTAAGCCGAGTACTTCTTCTCCGCATATTGCGACTTTTGCATAAGGTCTGTTATCGTCTGAGGTATTTAAAATTGTGGCTTCTATTCTATTTCTACGTCGTCTAAATATTGCACATTTTCCTTTAACCTAGCTATCTTATTAAAGTTTCTACTTCTTTTAGTTTGCGTCAATTCTTCTCCGAAAATTCGTCGTCTAGCTTCATCATACTCTTGCAGTCGTCGATGTAGGCTTTTTTTTGGAACAACCTTTTCCGTTGAGGTGGAATCCACCATGTTCGGGTCCCTTCTCAGAATTCGGACTGGTCGCTGTCCTTCGATGTCCCCGGGACTGGATTCGTCATCGACTGGCTGGTCCCGGTTGCACCGTCGACTTTGAGGTTTCCCTGGCACTTGGCACAGTTAAAAGCTAAACTACCTTGCCCACAACTGAAACATGTTAATGTGTGAAAGGTAGATTGGCATGTTGGCGTGGTGCACCCTAAATCTTGAGGCCTAACTTGCTGCTTGTTCTCTCTCTTGTTTATATTCGTCTGTCTCTCCATGTTGGAATGATTGGCTGGTCTATTAAGCCGCTTGTGTAGAAGTGCAGCCAACTCTACGTCTTCATCTTTGACACCTACCGTCACGTCTATCTTTTCACCCTTGTCATCAACTACTTCACTAATGTTGCGTCTACTCCTGATGTCTCTTGCCGACATGTGCCGTTCAGCGCGTCTACACTCTTCCCTAAGCTCTTGCATTGTCCTGATATGACACCCGAATATTAGGTTGGCCACCCTATCTTTAATGTTCTGTCTGAGGATTGCTACGAGGTCCTGCTCATCGGGTCTGATTCGCATTTGAAGTGTCAAGGTGCGTATGTCACCGTAGTAGTCGTCAAACGATTCATGGGGTAGCTGGCGTCTATCCATAATGGTTCTTAATATTTCGTGATCCCTTTTCTTATCCTTAAATTGGTCTATTAAATCCATTTTAAGGTCTATATAGCTCATTGTTATATCATTCCCCTTTTCTTCCATATACTCCCAGTACCATCGTTCTGCTGGGCCTGTCACTAAGTGATGAAAGTTGGTGAATAGCTGCTCATCAGATAACCCATTTTTTTTTTGGAGGGATTCTATCCTAAACAAGAAGCTGTCTACTGTCATGGACCTGGACGACCCGTCAAATTTTATACCCCACTTGTGAATATCCGGGTTTTTCCGGGAAAAGCGCGGCGATACCGGTTCTTGCCAAACCCCTGGCCTTCGGCCCAACCCTTCTCCACTCAAAGTTGGAGTAGATTCCCTGTTAACTGCGTTTTGAGCGCTACCTTCATCCCTTACTCGGTGTTCAGCCGTCTTTGGAGGCTCTTGCCACCTACTATCTATTTCAGTAAGCTTTTCCTGCATCGTTCTCATGCCTTCGTTGAATTTTAGCATGATTTCGCTCAGGCTTTTGGCTAGTACCCCTATAACGCGTTCCTCACTGCGCCCTACTTCTGCAGAAACTAAGCCGCTTATATGTCGCGAGATTCGCTTATCTTCCTCACCTATCTTATTTGGAGTATTTACCTCACTTATCTCGTCGGTCTGTTGTCGTTGTACTTGTTTTTGCGGTTGAGTTTGTTGTTGTTTCTGTTGCATCAGTAGCCTCTGTCTTTGTTGACGTCGTAGAAGCACCATTTGTTGTAGCTTCTGTTGTTCTTGAAGTAGAACCAGTTTTTGTCTTTGTTGTTCTTGTTCCTTATAGAGCTTGGCTTGAAGCAGTTTCTGTTCTTTCAGTTGTTGCAACTGAAGTTCGGTTTCTGCCTGGACTGCTGTCAAATCGATGTAGTCGTTTATTTCTTCCTGGTCGATCGTTGTGGTCTGCTCTATCAGGTCAGTTTGTTCATGCTTATCTGTCTGTTCCTCCTGTTCGGTCGTTGTCGCTTGTTCTGTCTGCTCCTGCAAGTCTTGCCGTGAAGGCAGTTCGACCTGCCCTGTTATAATAGGGAGCGTTTTTCTTGGCCTTTCTCCATTCGAATCCGATGCTTCGGCCTGCGGAGATCTAGCGTTTTGTTCGTCCTGTAGTACTGTCAGATTTTCAGTAATCGGTGGTAAAGGGTCCCAAAATGGTATCTCACACCCCGATAAGTTCATATCATAGATCTTCTCATTCCACGATTCCTGTCTCTGCCCTTTATTCCCCTCTTGCCCTATTTCTCTTTGCTTTTGTTGCCACTGTCTGGTAACGGGCCTCTGCGGGTTCTCCACTGGCTGAGACTTGGGGTTTTTGGGAATAGCCCCCTTGTTGCTATCCTGGTTCGGCATTTTGTTTGCCGTATCAGTGGACTTTACCTGTCTGCCTACTTGGTTATGAATTCAGTACTTAAAAAAAATTAATAAAAAAAATTCACTACTTATAAGTAAAAGGAAAAATAAAAAGGATTTCAATATTTTTAAAATGAGTAAAAAAATTATGATTGATAATATTTTTCAACTGAAAGGTTTAGTCTCCTCTGTATGGTATGTTTCTAGTTGTGTGATGGTGTGTGGATCACTTTTCCGGTTTTCCTGTTCTCTTCCGCTGAAGTCTTTCATCAGTCATGTCTTCGGGACTGTTCGTATGTTCTCCTAGTCAGTCAGTTGTACGAGTCTGTCATTGACTGGATCTCCGGATCCGACGAGTGTCGAAACATGTACCTATCTACCCCACCACTTCTGTTATCTAGCTGAACTAAACACCAGGCTGGTGAGGTTTTCAGTACCTATCTCCCACACGAACTTGGCTTCCAGATCAAGGCTCCAGCCTCACGAAGAGCCGAACTAGTAGTTCTTGCCCTTAGGACGGCTGTTAGAGCCCTAACCTTTCCGCTTTGTTCCGCTCTACGTGCTAACACAGACTTTAGACTACCTCACATTATCCTTTGGCTCATGGCCTACGGACAGGACAGCCGTCTTCAGTCTGTGATCTGCAGTCTGAGCATATACGGTTATTGAGCAATAGAGAGAGATAGAAAAGTTAAATATGAAAGATGAAAAAAATTAACTAAAAAAATTAGGTCTGTTGCGGATCCAAGGTGACGACCTTTGTAAGTAAAAATCGTCCCCTTGGAAGCGCAACTGGACTCTCTGTAATTATCGTTGGGCGCCATTGTTAGGAGCTTAGGTCAGGCCACAGAGGCATCTTCGGCATGGTGGAGGAGGACGGTGGCACGCTCGTGATTGCACGGCTAAACTCGTCGGACGGGGTAGTTCTTGTCTCCCTTCACACCAGCCACCTGCTCTTCACAAAAAAATCGTGCCATAAAACAAAAAAAGGAAGGATAGCTGTAGATCTAAAATTATTTGACGGCGGACGGACAAAAAAATAATGGATGAAAGAGAAGAGAAGAGAAGATAGGAAAGAGGAAATGGAAATGCTCAATGAGACCTGTGCCTATACCGAGGAACAAGGGTGTGAAGTCAGATGCTTTCGGATACTATTCTTAAATAATCTAAACTTTACCCGACACCAAAGAAAAACGCAAACCTAACCTAATAAATACCAAACGCATCTTTCCAGCTTCCCACTGTCATTCCTCCATATAGGTTCGTCTTGTTCCGGAGATGTGCCTGATTTTATCGGCACCCCCGCGGCCTTTTCGCCCCATGCCATATGTGGCATGTCCTTGGTCATCTCCATGGCCAAAAGGATGGAGATAACCCCTTGAGCCACTGGAACCAGTCAGTCGTCCGGCGTTAGTCTATGTTCGTTCTGTCATCAGCGTGTATACGTCTGTTTCTTCTCGCGAAGTCACTCCGACGAACTCGCGGGAGAACGGCCTTCCCAGCAACCCACACCACATCACCTTATGACCTACTCCATTCTGCGATACGGAAACACTTTCATATTAATCTGTATTGACAATTTTTTTTTTATTGGCGAGGCTCATCAATTATCCTAATTATTAGATTTTATTCCATTATTAACATTATCGTTCATGGATTTTACTAGTCTCGCAAAAAGGTTTAAACGACAAAAAAAAAGGAAAAGGGAAAAAAAATAATAACTGCCAAGATACCAATGTATCTCACTATTATTAAACCAAAAAAACTAATTATATCTTAAAACTACACTTCATTCAATTAGACAAAAGGAAAATTCATAAAAAAATATATATAAAACGAACTTACGTTGCGTTGAAGGTGGTGAGGATCCCTCGTCGTCCTGCGCGCAGCACTGGGAGAAATCGTCTCTGTGAATCACCTTAAATTGGATATTTAAACTCCTATTTTCGCGACCGAATGGTTTAAAAATATGGAGCACTTGGCAACTTCAATAACTTAAACTAGGGAAAACACTTCAAGCTAACTATAATTAAAATTAATGTTTAAGGACGGCAAAATTAAACCTTAAGAAGTAAGGAATTTAAATTCAATCTAATCGCGCACTCGCTCACTAATTCCAATAAAAAAACTTTCTTCAGTTTGACCTCTATGAGGGTCCAGTTGTTAGTACATATTGTTGTTGTCCTTTGTTCCTTAAATAGGTGACCTCTAAAGTCCTCGGCCAGTGAAGAATCCGGTGCGAGGCTTTGTCCGCCTGAACGGTTCTTGTGACCGTCGCCCAAACCCTATAACCGCTCGCCAAAGTACGGGACCTCCCACAGGTTTTCTTAAAAAAAGAACGCTACTTTTCGCTGGCTCTGAACTTTGTTTCTGATTCCCGTATAGGAGCGTAGGTGGCGGCGGGGTTAATGCTTGGCGGTAACAAAGACGACCGGCAGAGGTCTGGATCGTCTCTATGACCGGTGGCCTCAATCCAGTACCTGTATAGAAAATTTACTAAATTCCTCGTCCAAATCCATGACCACAGAACACATACCTCTGCTTAGTATAGACTTATTTATCCGCTTGTAGGTCACTGAATCTCTTCAAAATCGCTTAAGGTGAACCTAGGATACCACTTTTGGTTATAATTGGTTTTTTCTAATTTTTGCATATATATATATTTTACCTCACTGCGCTTAATCGCACCGCTTATGATAAATCCCCAAAGTTTGTTCCAAGCAGAACAAAACTATTCGCTTTATATTTTTTTTTTCTTTCGAGAATTCACTGTATATAAAATAATTGGTTTATAACCGCACTATGACTCGGCAACTCTGTACACGACACAGCTGTTCGTTAAGATGCTACGATTGGTAATGACCCATATATCGCTAATTAAGTAAGTGTCAATGCCCTTTCGTTAGTCTTCCTATCTCTCCTTCATTGAGTGCTTCTGCCTTCCCCTGTGAGATTTCAGCGCAACGCAGTTTTAGAACGGGTGCCGAATCATTGCGTGAGTAGGCTAGTCTCTTTCTCGTTCTTCCCTTTCCTTTTCCTACTTTAACGAGTGGTATAGGTTCTGGTCCCGGTTAACTTCCTCGAATCGCCTTATACTATTCGCATTCCTATTCACGCACAAAATTAAAACCTTCCGGACCCCTGCCCGAATCACTCTGGTTATTTATTAACCTAACACTTAAATACGTAACACTAACATCTAACATTACCTAAGTGACATAAAAAAATTAGTATATAATTTAAAATCCTAACGTCGGCCTAGTTGGTCTAATTCCATTCTTCGTACATTCTCTATTGTGATTGGACCTTTGTTGACAATTCGCGACAAACACTTGCAGAGTGTACGACAGGGGTAGCATGTGTTGTCAATCGGACGTGAGACAAGGACAAAGGTAAGTGGTGCAACTGGAGGAGTGCATTACCTGCGCGAAACACTCAACAAATGTCAAAACAAATCGAAGGGCAGAAATGGAGACACGCGTTTGGACATGCACACAGGTAATTTTATCAATTTTTATATTTTTTTATGTTTTCCCAACATATTTTCCTTTCTTATTTGTCTACTCTTTATAGGACTGTGAAAACATCTGCAACCAACCTCATTCCTTCGTATTTCGGAAATGGAACCCAAGAAACAATCATCGAATTGGTACAAAACCCAACCACAAATGGATACGGTGGCGAGCCGGGTGTAAACCATTCGATAATGTTTCTTGTGAATTGGTAGGAAATAACAATGGCTCATTGTCGTTGGCGAAGGCGTCTGCCGGTGAGTACATACCTTTGTTATTGGGGCTGTTTCTTGTCTCTGCTACTGGGTAGTTACTTGAGCCAACCCCCTGTCGATAATTATATTGTTTATTTTGTTTCTAATTCGGTTCTTATTCCCATTGCAGGTACACGCAACAGTAGATCAACTACCACTAACCTCGATGAATTCGTGTCCTCTGCACTTTTTGCCTTAGAAAGTGGTAAAGAAGTTGATATTATTGCTACCGATTTTAGCAAAGCTTTTGATAAGATATCGAATAATTTAATTCTTTTCAAATTGTCTGCCCTCGGCTTTGGACCAATACTGCTGAAATGGATGTCCTCTTATTTGGAAAACCGTTTTTATATCGTCAGATTCAGGTCTGTCTTATCCACCCCTTTCCTTGCAACCTCTGTTGTACCACAAGGCAGTCACCTTGGTCCTCTTCTCTTTATATTAACCATTAACGATCTTGAAAGGGTCATTAAACACTCCTCTTCCTCTCTCTATGCCGACGATACCAAATTCTTCAAACACATATCTTCATCACAAGATCCCTGTTTAATACAACAAGATCTAGATAGTTTTTATGTTTGGTGTCTCAAAAACTGCCTAGAGCTCAATATTTCCAAATGCCAATCTATCACCTTATCACGTAAGTATAACAAGTCCCCTCCCCGTATATATCTACTTAATGACCAACCTATATCCATCGTTAAGTCTCTTCGTGACCTTGTCATATTGTACGACCCCGAGCTCAATATCCGTTCGCATATTATTCGTAAGGCCAATTCATCGCTTGGATTCATTAAATTTAATTTCGGTGCGTTTTTGATTGTGTTTCGTTTCTTGTTGTGTCGCTCTGATCGTGTTGTGATTGTCTTTGACTGAATTGTGTTTTAGTGGTCATCATCCTCATGTCCTCAAATGTTTTGTGGTGGGAGTGCGTTTAATGTGGCCGTCCGCCTACACTCTCTGCTGCTCCTCCGTTGCTCCATCGTTGGGGCATAAACTTATGTTTCGTCTTCCCTATGGCCATCGATCCAGATTCCAGACTCTCTACCGTGGTGCTGTTGGTAGATCTAACGAAGAGTGTCTTTTATTGGCCGTCCGCCTGCACTCCTCTGCTGCTCCTCCGTTGCTCCAGCGGCGGGGTGCTTCGTAAAAGAGATCGTCGTCTCTCCACCCATCGAACATACTTCTAGGTATTGCCACTTACTGTGATGTGACAATCGTTGGGGTGTTTTGTCTTGGCTGTCCGCCACACCCTTTTATAGACACATATGTTGGTCTAATTTATCCCTCGGTGGAGTGTTGGCTAAGGGGATCGTCCTCCCCCCACTCTTTCATTTGTGCCGACCTCCTGTCGGTACGCTTTTCGTGTTGAGTCGGTGGGAGTCTCCTGATGATCACCATCCGACTTTAGATCGTTCTTAATCGACGTTTTCGAGTCTCCCTTCCTTCCGAAGGGCTACGCAACCGGAACTCCCATCCTCTGCCATTCAGACCGCCCGTCTGATGGTTTGTGACCGACCTGTCACTCAAGGATACCTATTGGGTTGTACCCTTAAGGCTCGGATGCCCTTCCACATCCCAGGACCTCGAGTACCGAACCCAAGAAAAGAGGGACCATGGGTAAGGGAAGAAGGGATTGAGAACAGACCTTGTTGCGTCAAAAATTTAACGCAACAAACCCCACCCTCACCTCCTAGGAAATGAGCTTGGTTTTCGAAGAAACCCAAACCATTTCCCAAGGAATAGGTCAACGCCACAACAAAGGAGAGACATTCCCACCATTGGCCAAAACTGCCCGTCTAGATTTCAAAAAAAACAAATCAAAAAATAAAACCAAAAAAAAACAAAAAACAAGCTGCAGCTACTTTATTGGGACTTTCTAGACTAATCTGCATCGTGATGAGGTTTAAGATCCTTCACGTGCCATGTTCCACGGTCTTTACCGTTCTCATCGGTTAGCGTGTATGTCCAAGGTGACACCCGCTTACTTATCCTGAAGGGACCAACGAATTTGGGAGCCAACTTTGCGGCATAATAATTAGCGGCATCTGATAACGCGAAATTTCTGCGCCATACCAACTCGTTCGGGAGATATTGGGTATCTCGCCGTCGGAGGTTGTAGACTTTCGCGGACTTCTTGGCGGCCGCTGCTAACTTTCTACCTATATCTAACCTAAGCTCCCAAAATCCATGTTCTAACTCGGCCCTATCTACGTCCCTATCTCCTACATCTAAATCTCTATCTCCTACATCTAAATCCCTATATGCTATAGCTAAATCCCTACTTGTCGAAGCTGCCTCCGCACTACCCGGAGCTGCTTCCCTATTCCCGACGTGATAACTTGTAGGACCTCTCGACCACAAGTCATCATGACCCTACCAAAATTCGCATAATATGGCGAAATCCCTAAAACGTCGTGTTGGGCCGTGCGTATAGCGCACGCTACTTTCGCCAACTGCGAGTCCCAACATCGGTGATTTTCGGAGACATACGCTCTCAGCGTTGTCTTTATAATCTGATTAATCCTCTCCGCAAGATTAGCCTGTGGATGATAATGTGCTGTGTAACGTAATTGTGACGCGTACGCCTGGCAAAGCGCTTTCAATTCCTTGCTACGGAACGGCGGGCCGTTGTCACATACGACCGCTTATGGAACGCCAAATAAAAGAAAGACATTGTCTTCCAACTCCTTACATACTGCCTTTGCGGTGGCAGATCTCAACGCGAACAGGGGAAATTTGGTAAAATAATCGATAACAGTTAAAATATAAACGAACCCCCTACTTTACTTGGGGAGAGGTTCTACCAAATCTACGCAAATCATTTCCCAAGGCCTCGAAACCCCTACACGTTCCCTCATTAGACCAGCGGGTTTCTCATTCACCGGCTTAACCTGTTGGCAAAATTTACAATTCCTAACGTACCTAGTTATATCTTGTCTCATTTTAGGCCAATAATATTTGCCTCCTACTCCAGCAAAAGTTTTCCGGACTCCCATATGTCCAGCTAAAGAACTGTCATGGCAGTCTCTTAAAATCCCTAATCTACCTGATTTCCCTACAACTTATTTCCACTCGTTGTTATCCACTTGGACTATTATGTGACTAGCTTTCACAAACTTGAAAATCCGTCCATTTTCCACTCTCCACGCTGGGTATGCTAATGGATTCAACTCAACCGCCGAAATCATCTTCACCACCCAAGGGTCCAAATCCGCATCTGAGATCTCGGCCACTACCGGAACTCCTCGCGACAACATATCCGGGACGACATGTTCCTTCCCCTTGCGATGAATGATCTCAAAATCGAATTGCTGAAGCCTCACTGCCCAGCGTGCTAACCTACCCGACGGATCCTTAAGATTACTCAGCCATACAAAAGAGTAGTGATCCGTCACAACCGTAAGCCGAACACCTTCGATCTACGGACGCAACTTCTCAACTGCCCACAGTACTGCCAAGCATTCCTTTTCAGTCGTCGAGTAGTTCCTCTCACACCTATTGAGAGACCTACTTAAATAGCAAATAACTTTTTCTCCTTCCTCAAACTCCTGAGATAATACGGCCCCGATACCAAAATCTGATGCATCGGTTTGCACCACAAAAGGTCTCTGAAAATCCGGGCATGTTAAGATCGGCGCCGTAATAAAACATTCTTTCGCCTTCCTAAAACTCTCCTCACAATCATTCGACCATACAAACTTCCTACTTTTCTTTAACAAATCTGCTAAAGGCCTAACTAAAGTGGTAAAATTTGGTACAAAACGTCTGTACCACGAAATTGTCCTTATAAAGCTCCTAACTTCCTTCACATTCTTAGGTGCAGGAATCCTAACCATGCTTTCCACCCTTTCCGGATCAACATGTAATCCGTTCCTATCAACGACGTAACCTAGAAATTTTAAAGAGGGCCTACAAAAGTTACATTTTTCCCGACTAACTTTCAACCCTGCCTCACATAAACGCTCTCTCTTCCAGTATCTCAAGATGTTTTTTGAAAGAATTTGCGACGATAATAATGTCGTCCAAATACACGAATACGTGTGGCTCCAAATCGGCACCTAAAACGCTGTCGATAAATCGTTGCCACGTCGCAGGCGCGTTATGTAAGCCGAATGGCTTCGCTTCAACTGGAACAAGCCTCTATCCGGAACCGTAAAGGCTGTGAGTAGGCGCGATCCCTCCTCCGTCGGGGGAGGACACAGAACCTAAACGAACCATCCTTCTTCCTGATTAGGACTATTGGAGATGCCCACGGGCTGCTTGATTTCTCAATAACTCCCGCATCCAGCATCTCCTTTAGCTCCTTATCAATATGTCCCTGCATTGCCGGTGAGACCGGATAATACCTCTGCTTAATTGGTTCTGCCGACGTCCTAATCTTATGCTCTACCAATTGTGTGCACCCTAAGCCCTCTGGCATAGCTTCAAAAATGTTGTCTACCAAAATTTCGAGTTGCCTGACTTCGGCCACGTCCAACTCTGACTTTTCCCTAATCGCTGAAATTGAGCCAACCATCTGTTGACTCGAAAAATTCCACACGCCCGATCTCAAATCCGGGACCACTAACCTCAGTGGCCAAAAATCTGCACCTAAGATCATCACGTGCGGTAGAGCTGGTATCACCAAACACTCTAAAAACATTGTCTTTTCCTGCACCACAATTGGTAAAGATACCACCCCTAAAACTTCTATCCCTGCTCCATCTGCTAATGCAACCGAATTTATGTCTCTACCTAACACTAGCCCTAAGTCTTTCAAAATATTCCACCCGTCCCTACAAATGATTGTGCGTGAAGCGCCCGAATTCAAAAGTCCTAAAAACCTAATTCCATAAATCGAAACTCCTAAGTATGGTCGCCTATCTTCCCCGTTTGCCTCCAAAGTAAAACCTAAATGAATTTGAGAAAACCCTAACTGGTCACCAGCAGGCGACCTTCCTAATTGCGACGGCGCTCTTGTCCTGCTGACCCAAGAGACCGTTGCGCATTTCCCGAACAGCGCCGACAATCTTTTCGCAACGTCCCTACTGCACCACAACCATAACATAACAACGCCTAGGAGCGGAACAACGATTAGCGAAATGCCCTTCGCTATCGCAATTGAAACACCTCATTGGTCGTGGTGATCGACGCTGTTGATTGTCTGGAACGACAACCGAAACCCTTGGTTCCTCCGAACCAATGTAGGCCAAATCCGGTTAAAGGAGATGCATACATCGAGTTGTTAGAGGTGGAGCAAACGTTTTCACATTTGCCCGCACTGTCTCCAGCTTCCTTCCCAATGCGACCAGATTACTTTCTGGTAGAATGGCGCAAGATTCCTTTGCAGGATCGACAGCTTCCTTTTCTCCGTAAGGGGATCGGAAAGTCTGCCGAACATATTCTGCATCGTCGCAACGTAGACACTAATTCATTCGTCCTTCCCTTGGGTACGACGTCGAATCTCTTCCAAAAGAAGATCATCGTAGTTGGGAGGGAGAAACTCCAGTTTCAATTCCCTCACCAACTCTGGCCGCCACGAAGAAACAGACCGCCTATCCGCCCTAAACCAAAGAAGTGCCTTGCCAGTAAATAAATCGACCGACGACCTAAACAATTGGGATTAACCTATCCCCCCAGCTTCCCTAAGCTCCTCAACTCTCTCCAGGAAAGAGTTGACTGATGCCCCGCATCGTTCGCCTGTAAATGAAATATTCCACTTGGAGAGATTTTCGGGTTTCTCCGAGTGAATATATACTCGCTCGTCTGCAAAGGTAGTCGGGTTAGTACCCAAAACCGATGCTGACGTAGACGGTTCTACACGTCGAGGCTCTAATGGCCGTTGTTGCTGTTGTAAATGTGGTTGTTGTTGTTGCTGTTGTACGACCCGCTTATTGTTAAAAGTTGCGTTATCATCGCAGTCGCTTTCTTCTTCGTCGCTATCCTCCGATAACTCCCCGAGGATATTGACCAACTCGGTCTTCAACTCCTTCTTTAATACCATCTCGTCTTCCGTAATAGCACGAGGCCTCCCTATCCTGCTCATTGCCCAATCTATCTTCGAAAATGCCTTCTTAAATTCTGAAGATCCCCGCTCGGGGTGACTCGCTACGAGCGCCTTGATCTCCGGTATTTTCCTCTCAACTGAATCCCTATCCTGTTCAAAAGTGAATGGATACGTGTCCGATTCTACGACCGAACCACGTCGCTCCATTGCCTTAGCTGCCCTAAGAGATTTTCGCATTGGGTCAACGTCGCCAAACGACAACCCTCTGCGCTCAATCTCATAGACCAATTCGTCCCTAGCTAACCTATTGATTAAAAAAGCTAAACCACTTGTCAAGAAAAACCAAAAACCCGAAACTAAAAATAAGCAAAACTGGTGTTAGCACCTCTAACACGGTAACCAAAACAGAGAAAGAAAAAAAGTTTACAACCGAGATAACCAAACAAAAATGTTAAAAAAAATTAGGTGTTGCCAGCTCTACCAACTTTCTCGAATGGAATGATAAAGGAAATTCGATCCCAAAACCAATTCGTTTAAAAAGATTAAAAACGAAAAAAAACTAAGAAAAGTCAAAACCAAGAAACAAAAAAAAAAATTAGCGACCCTGTTTTAAGTATATAGATATAGAGTACCACTGGCTTACTGACCACCGGTACCTATATTATATATATATGTGAAATTATAAACCCGCTTGAAATTGATATCGGTATTACGAAATATATGTACAACACTCGTATATACTTGTATATATGAATATATAAATATGGATAGGATGTTGTAAAATAATAATCCAAAATAAATCGACAATAATAAAAAAAAGACCACCTACTTGCGTATTTCCCCTAGAGAAATCTTACTCCGTCTTCAGGTGACACTTCCAAATAGAAAGATCCTTTCCTTTAGGATTCTCGACACTGCTTGAAATTGGATTAAATCCACCACCAAATTATTCACTTTCGAACCTAAAAGAAAAATAGCCAAAGTAAAAAAGAACAAACAAAAGAAACACAAAACACTTCCCTAAACACAACACTTCTAAGGGGGTTGGGATTGTGCAACACAATTTCCTCCCAAAAGCACAATCAAATTTTCACAAATTGCCCCACGTCGGGTGCCAAATGTTGCAAAATTATTTAACTAAAATAACGCGATCAAACTACTTATTTAATTGAATTATTTAATATGCGGTAAATCACGAAACCTTGGAAAAATCTGTAAACCTGAGAAATGAAAGAAGGAACGCAAACCAAATATATAACCACGTTATAAGGCTCCGTTGGAGCACGGTCTTTTATTGAATTTCTTTTGTTTGAGGCTGAACGCTCAAATATAAGATTCGTTACGGGGTTGCGACATATATAAGAAATGTACTGAGGTGCTGATGACATCAATGTTGCGAACTGTGTTCACTTCGGGGGAGAATGTTGACGAAACAGATTATTTATTTATAGATTGATAAAAACAAACGGCCTTACCAATAATCAACTTTAGTCTGGAAGTATACGCAAAGACCCCACACTTTTCAAAATCCCTTTACCAATAAACAAATATAGTTGCCAGAATATCGGTAACTGTAGGGTTAAATGCTAATGTTCAGAAACCCATGTTTATCTCGGGCATTAGCTAAATAAATCCTCCCGAAATGTCATTTTGAAGAGGAGTGTTGCCCAACTATCCTAAATGATGGTATGGAATTTCGTAATAGGAGCAAATTTACGTACGCTGTTGTTCAGCCTGAGCGTTTATAATCATAAACTAATTTTAGTAAATTGTAAATGTTTTCTGATTTTATTCGTTGGAATACAACAATGCAAGTGGTTTTTAAGTCTAGCAAACACAAATTTGTACAAATGTATGCACAAAATTTAAAAATAATGCATTTTTGTTTTATTTCTAAACACTTACCCCCGTATTAATAAACAAAAATGTGCACAAGTAAGTTAGCTAGTAGGCATCAGATAGCATACAAAAATTTGACATAACTGCTAAATAACGAGTTGATAACTTTTTACGCAGCGTTTATTAATATTTGGGTTAAAATATGTACTTCGAACATTTTGATTAAAAGAAATGGTTACTGTTTTTCTCTGCTTTGTCTTGTTTAACCGCTAGTGCTTGCTTTATGTTTGATTTCCATTTTAGTTTGTAACGAATGCATGCTGAGTAATAAATAAATTTGATATAAGTTTGGGATCTTTCCAAGAATTTCTTGAGAGTAGTCGCTAAGGGAATAAAATATCTGTTCATTTAATATTGGATAGCTCATACCTGAATACCTTTTTTTTTACAATTCTCAGTACCTTAGGCGGCAGGTAGATTTTGGATGAAGATCTCAAATATTGGTGTGGAAATGGTTGTCGTGAAAAGGTTGGCTTCGCGGAAAATATAGATAGAAGAACTGTCAGCATTCAACCAAAATCCATGCGAAATAATAAATTTGGGAACTGGTGGAGCAATATCAGGTAGTATGTCCGAATTAAAGATATACAAAGTTCTTTATTACTTGGTGCGAATTCATCTAGGAGAAACGTGGGTAAAGCTGGAACAGCCACATTCGAATTTTGAAAAACAAACTACATGGGATTTAATTGCTATTTAATTGCTATTTAATTGCTCTATTCTTGATTTTTTTGCTCTTCGGGAAGTGGGAGATTTTGTGGCGGTCCTAGCTTACCGGTAAAGCTGGAACCGCCACATTGGCTTTTGAAGGATTTTTTTAGCGCATACCAATCACTGATTTAATTGCTCTGGGAAAATGTACTTTTTTTTCGATCGGACAAGCCGTTCGCCCACAATTTCAAATTTGCGTTTTTTTGTAACGGTCAGTTCGCTATAAAACTCTTTTGTTTTTCCAGCAAAAGCAAAAAAAATATTAAAAAATTAATAAAAAATTAACCAATTGGAATTTTACTACGCCACATTACTTAAAAGAAGCGTATATTTGTAGGCTACTACCCGCTTAAATCAACTATTTTGTCGCTCTTCTATAAATGGGCCAAAAACAGTAAAATAAAACCTCCAAAAACAAACACTTTGAAAAATTAAAAAAAATAGATTCCGTTACAATTCTACTAATCCATATAGATCAAAAGAAGCGTTTGTTCATTACCTATCAACACATATAATAAAATGATTTTTTGCTCTTCTCTAAATGAGGCAAAAAGTAAAAAGTTTATTTTACCACCAAAAAAGTTAGCAAAAAATACAAAAACAAAAATGTTCAAAAAACTAAAAGTCATATACCCCGTTCGAATCCTACTATGCGACATAGCTCATTAGAAGCGTGTATTCATTAGCTATTAACCCAATTCATCAAATAATTAGTTGCTCTTCGTTAAATGTGTCAAAAGCTAACAATTTCAATTTGGCAAAAAAAACCAAATGTACCCCTAGTACGAAAAAAAATTAGGAAATTTGAAAAAAGTCATATACCCCGTTCGAATCCTACTATGCCACATAGCTCATTCGAAGCGTGTATTCATTAGCTATTAACCCAATTCATCAAATAATTAGTTGCTCTTCGTTAAATGTGTCAAAAGCTAACAATTTCAATTTGGCAAAAAAAACCAAATGTACCCCTAGTACGAAAAAAAATTAGGAAATTTGAAAAAAGTCATATACCCCGTTCGAATCCTACTATGCCACATAGCTCATTAGAAGCGTGTATTCATTAGCTATTAACCCAATTCATCAAATAATTAGTTGCTCTTCGTTAAATGTGTCAAAAGCTAACAATTTCAATTTGGCAAAAAAAACCAAATGTACCCCTAGTACGAAAAAAAAATTAGGAAATTTGAAAAAAGTCATATACGCCGTTCGAATCCTACTATGCCACATAGCTCATTAGAAGCGTGTATTCATTAGCTATTAACCCAATTCATCAAATAATTAGTTGCTCTTCGTTAAATGTGTCAAAAGCTAACAATTTCAATTTGGCAAAAAAAACCAAATGTACCCCTAGTACGAAAAAAAAATTAGGAAATTTGAAAAAAGTCATATACCCCGTTCGAATCCTACTATGCCACATAGCTCATTAGAAGCGTGTATTCATTAGCTATTAACCCAATTCATCAAATAATTAGTTGCTCTTCGTTAAATGTGTCAAAAGCTAACAATTTCAATATGGCAAAAAAAACCAAATGTACCCCTAGTACGAAAAAAAAATTAGGAAATTTGAAAAAAGTCATATACCCCGTTCGAATCCTACTATGCCACATAGCTCATTAGAAGCGTGTATTCATTAGCTATTAACCCAATTCATCAAATAATTAGTTGCTCTTCGTTAAATGTGTCAAAAGCTAACAATTTCAATTTGGCAAAAAAATTTTTTCGAGAAAAACTTTGAGTCCTGAATAACATGGTAACCCACAAAGTATGCATCAGATTTGGACTGTTGTTAATCGTTTCCAGCAATTCGTATAAATCCTGAAAGTGTGCAATACCCATACGGTCAAATTTAGCCAGCCCTGAACGTATGCATTGCATTTAACTTCGAAATATTCATTCATGTACCGGCTGATTAAAAATGGAGCTAAACTCAACTACTGCTATTTATTAGATTCCATTACAACGCCTCTACGATTGGCCTGCAATTACAACAATTACGCTCTACTTGACACTCGAGACTCACAATAGTTGTTGTAATCGCGTGCTGAAAATCGTACCTTACTCTGCTTTGCTGAGATCAAAGCTAAAAAAAAAAACCTGATGTTGTTCGTTTAAACATCGCGTAAAGATTAACGCAGCCTCTATATGTGGCTTACCTGAAATTGTTATTTATAAACATTTTTTCGCGGTAACTTTACTAAACGTGGTTTGTGTCTAGTAATGTAATAATTTCAAACTATCTGGAACAATTCCGAAATTTCTTCGAAAGGACTGTTGAAATATTATATCAACTGCAATAGGATAGAGCGCGACAACGTCAATGTCAAAAAAAAAAGAAGAAAAAGTTAAGTGACAGCTAAAAAACATATACATATGTTGAATTTGGAATAATTTATGGGGGAAGGGAGGAGGTAGGTACCAATTTTATGTAATGCTATTTAGAAGATATAAGGAAAGAAATGCTTTATTATTGTTGTTGAATGGAGTATTAAGATTTCTAGACTAAATATTTAATTTATTTAAGTCTGAAGCTAAAACAAAAAGTTTTTTGAGAAAATAGAAGTACAAAATTTGGGTTTTTTTATTTTTTACTTTAGACAAATAGCGAAAAAAAGACACAAATTCGCAAAAATATTCATCCATCCATGTCCGTACTCATAAGTAAATATAGTCTGGCTTTGTAGCACCTATTTCATTTGACAAAATGGTTTCCAAAAACAATTAGCCAATAGAGTAGTTAGTAGAGTAGCTGCCAAATTGTGTTTAGGTACATTTTTTTTTTTGTGAATATTTTCTTTGTAGGCGAAATGTCAAATCAGATGTAGATGTGTATTGGTAAATCTGAATCAACTCTGAGAAAAAATCCGGACTCGCAAAAGTGCTCTGAAATCTGAAAAAGATTGCATTTTTTTACCAAACGAATATAAAAAGTGATCTGAGAGCAAAAAAAGTGCTCTAAGAGCTCCCAATCGAATACCACATAAATACTATAGAATAGACTACAACCTGAACGATAAAGGTGAGTGGTGAGGGAAAGTAAGTGTCCAGTTGTAGATTTTAGATATAGATGCCGCTAGGCACCAAACTGGGCTGGGGATGAAAACTCATTAAAATATCAAATTACACTTTTCAGCTGCATTCAGCTTTTTGTGACATTTCAAAATTATTTTTAAAATAAATTCGTTTGAAAACATTTGATTGCTTTGCAAACAGTTGTTGCTGTACAATTTTTGTTATTTTTTACAAGCTGCTGACAAATACTGTCTTAACTCAAAAGCAATTACCTAACACTGGATTTGTGTGTCGCGTTGCGATTTGTAGTAGAAAAAGTCAATGTGTGTGTGAGTGTGAAAGTTTGAGAGCAGCGGTATGAGTAGACAAAATTTCATTAGCTTTTATTGTTGAAAAGTCAGCAGCTTGTAAAAAATAACAAAAATTGTACAGCAACAACTGTTTGCAAAGCAATCAAATGTTTTCAAACGAATTTATTTTAAAAATAATTTTGAAATGTCACAAAAAGCTGAATGCAGCTGAAAAGTGTAATTTGATATTTTAATGAGTTTTCATCCCCAGCCCAGTTTGGTGCCTAGCGGCATCTATATCTAAAATCTACAACTGGACACTTACTTTCCCTCACCACTCACCTTTATCGTTCAGGTTGTAGTCTATTCTATAGTATTTATGTGGTATTCGATTGGGAGCTCTTAGAGCACTTTTTTTGCTCTCAGATCACTTTTTATATTCGTTTGGTAAAAAAATGCAATCTTTTTCAGATTTCAGAGCACTTTTGCGAGTCCGGATTTTTTCTCAGAGTTGATTCAGATTTACCAATACACATCTACATCTGATTTGACATTTCGCCTACAAAGAAAATATTCACAAAAAAAAAAATGTACCTAAACACAATTTGGCAGCTACTCTACTAACTACTCTATTGGCTAATTGTTTTTGGAAACCATTTTGTCAAATGAAATAGGTGCTACAAAGCCAGACTATATTTACTTATGAGTACGGACATGGATGGATGAATATTTTTGCGAATTTGTGTCTTTTTTTCGCTATTTGTCTAAAGTAAAAAATAAAAAAACCCAAATTTTGTACTTCTATTTTCTCAAAAAACTTTTTGTTTTAGCTTCAGACTTAAATAAATTAAATATTTAGTCTAGAAATCTTAATACTCCATTCAACAACAATAATAAAGCATTTCTTTCCTTATATCTTCTAAATAGCATTACATAAAATTGGTACCTACCTCCTCCCTTCCCCCATAAATTATTCCAAATTCAACATATGTATATGTTTTTTAGCTGTCACTTAACTTTTTCTTCTTTTTTTTTTGACATTGACGTTGTCGCGCTCTATCCTATTGCAGTTGATATAATATTTCAACAGTCCTTTCGAAGAAATTTCGGAATTGTTCCAGATAGTTTGAAATTATTACATTACTAGACACAAACCACGTTTAGTAAAGTTACCGCGAAAAAATGTTTATAAATAACAATTTCAGGTAAGCCACATATAGAGGCTGCGTTAATCTTTACGCGATGTTTAAACGAACAACATCAGGTTTTTTTTTTTAGCTTTGATCTCAGCAAAGCAGAGTAAGGTACGATTTTCAGCACGCGATTACAACAACTATTGTGAGTCTCGAGTGTCAAGTAGAGCGTAATTGTTGTAATTGCAGGCCAATCGTAGAGGCGTTGTAATGGAATCTAATAAATAGCAGTAGTTGAGTTTAGCTCCATTTTTAATCAGCCGGTACATGAATGAATATTTCGAAGTTAAATGCAATGCATACGTTCAGGGCTGGCTAAATTTGACCGTATGGGTATTGCACACTTTCAGGATTTATACGAATTGCTGGAAACGATTAACAACAGTCCAAATCTGATGCATACTTTGTGGGTTACCATGTTATTCAGGACTCAAAGTTTTTCTCGAAAAAATTTTTTTGCCAAATTGAAATTGTTAGCTTTTGACACATTTAACGAAGAGCAACTAATTATTTGATGAATTGGGTTAATAGCTAATGAATACACGCTTCTAATGAGCTATGTGGCATAGTAGGATTCGAACGGGGTATATGACTTTTTTCAAATTTCCTAATTTTTTTTTCGTACTAGGGGTACATTTGGTTTTTTTTGCCATATTGAAATTGTTAGCTTTTGACACATTTAACGAAGAGCAACTAATTATTTGATGAATTGGGTTAATAGCTAATGAATACACGCTTCTAATGAGCTATGTGGCATAGTAGGATTCGAACGGGGTATATGACTTTTTTCAAATTTCCTAATTTTTTTTTCGTACTAGGGGTACATTTGGTTTTTTTTGCCAAATTGAAATTGTTAGCTTTTGACACATTTAACGAAGAGCAACTAATTATTTGATGAATTGGGTTAATAGCTAATGAATACACGCTTCTAATGAGCTATGTGGCATAGTAGGATTCGAACGGGGTATATGACTTTTTTCAAATTTCCTAATTTTTTTTTCGTACTAGGGGTACATTTGTTTTTTTTTGCCAAATTGAAATTGTTAGCTTTTGACACATTTAACGAAGAGCAACTAATTATTTGATGAATTGGGTTAATAGCTAATGAATACACGCTTCTAATGAGCTATGTGGCATAGTAGGATTCGAACGGGGTATATGACTTTTTTCAAATTTCCTAATTTTTTTTTTCGTACTAGGGGTACATTTGGTTTTTTTTGCCAAATTGAAATTGTTAGCTTTTGACACATTTAACGAAGAGCAACTAATTATTTGATGAATTGGGTTAATAGCTAATGAATACACGCTTCGAATGAGCTATGTGGCATAGTAGGATTCGAACGGGGTATATGACTTTTAGTTTTTTGAACATTTTTGTTTTTGTATTTTTTGCTAACTTTTTTGGTGGTAAAATAAACTTTTTACTTTTTGACTCATTTAGAGAAGAGCAAAAAATCATTTTATTATATGTGTTGATAGGTAATGAACAAACGCTTCTTTTGATCTATATGGATTAGTAGAATTGTAACGGAATCTATTTTTTTTAATTTTTCAAAGTGTTTGTTTTTGGAGGTTTTATTTTACTGTTTTTGGCCCATTTATAGAAGAGCGACAAAATAGTGGATTTAAGCGGGTAGTAGCCTACAAATATACGCTTCTTTTAAGTTATGTGGCGTAGTAAAATTCCAATTGGTTAATTTTTTATTAATTTTTTAATATTTTTTTTGCTTTTGCTGGAAAAACAAAAGAGTTTTATAGCTAACTGACCGTTACAAAAAAACGCAAATTTGAAATTGTGGGCGAACGGCTTGTCCGATCGAAAAAAAAAGTACATTTTCCCAGAGCAATTAAATCAGTGATTGGTATGCGCTAAAAAAATCCTTCAAAAGCCAATGTGGCGGTTCCAGCTTTACCGGTAAGCTAGGACCGCCACAAAATCTCCCACTTCCCGAAGAGCAAAAAAATCAAGAATAGAGCAATTAAATAGCAATTAAATCCCATGTAGTTTGTTTTTCAAAATTCGAATGTGGCGGTTCCAGCTTTACCCACGTCTAGGAGAAAACATGACAGCTTTCGTGTAGAAGAATGTCCACGGCTTTTTTTTTTAACCGAATTAAGTGATATAAGCTATGCAATTTTTAAAACATCAAATTGTATTTATTTTCACACCTCCATATACTTTTGCAAGTACTGCTGCAAACGGAAATGAATAAGCAAGTTAATATTTCTTTCGAAAATATTCACTTGCTAACGATCTAAATGTGATCTTTAGACTACCAATAAATTTTGATTTGCATTATCAGCCAACGAATAAATCAAAGCATTGTAATAAACTGTGTTCCGTTTATTGTATAATTTAAAAGAGATCTTATTACGACACAAATTCACTCATAAGTCAATCGTGAAGTATTAGAAAACAAAAGAAAGCGTACTATAAGAAGTACCGAAAATTGTGTCCGATCGAACAATAGGGCATTACTGATTTGCATACGATATTTGACAGATCAGCGGATATTTTGTGCATTTCCTATTTTCTGTTTTGCTTTTTGCTTATAATAAACTTCAAAAAGCCTTTAAAAGAAATCTGTTGGGGAAATTAATTTGCAATTTAAATATTCCTTTTTTTAGAATAAAATCCTCGTTGTGAAATAAACCATTGAACTTGTTTTTCATGAAAACAAATTATGAAATTTGTATTCTGCGATGACAAAAAATGTAATAAATAGTTTTTAAGAAAGTTGTCGCACTAGCAAATGTGGAGGTCTAATTGTTTATTGGTACCGTTTCACTAATGCTGTACATTTTTACTAAAGCTGGCAACCAGCTAATCGCCGATATTAGTGTTTGATTATTAGTAAGGCCGAATAACTATATCTTATGTTCATTGTCCATAAGTTAAAGATGCTTTAAATCCAACTTATAATACAGATATTGTAAAATAACATCAAATACGAAAAAGTAAAAGCAAATGTAAAAAAACAGATCTGTGTAGCTCGTTCAAATGTAAATGGAACTTTGACAGCGGTATTTACTTGTTGTTAATTATATCTCCATGATGATGTGCACAGCATCATGGTTGAATCTCTATATGTTTGGGAAAGAAATTAAATTTTTAAAACAAATGAACGAACTTCACAATGTCAAATCGGCGATACTTAACTTTGGGTTTTACCAAATCTACACCTGCTATCACTTTTAGTGAATACCTACAGACTTGGTTATGCAAGAGTGGCTGGGGAATTTGGGATGGATTTGTTGTTGTGTTGCGGTTGAATGTTTAGGCATGGGAAATTGGAGAGTGGTCTTTCGCTCATCCCATACGCTCTTGGTGACGGTGTTGCATGGGTTCACGATCACTGTCCACTGCGTTGCTTATCCGTATCAGTCTGAAGTAAAATGGGGTATTTTGCTGTTGTTGATCGGCTAGGGGGCTGCTGGTCAGACTATATCGATATCGGTGAAACTAGTCGAGCAACCCGCCAAAATTGATGAGAAAAAAAGAACTCGGGAAAGACTGTTGTTTGGATGGCGCATATAACATGCACTGGTCGATTGAACTTCGCTCTGACGGACGGTCGGGTAAATCGCTTACAGAGATGAAGTGATTGGAAAGAACTTCGATAGTTGGGCGAAGAGCGACTGATTGGGAGATTGATTCCCCTAGCTTGTTGACGGATCAATCTGATTCGGGTTCCCCTTTTTAGTTAGTTTTAAGTTTTTTGGTTGGGTGTTCGATTTGGTCTACTTGGATGCTTGATGATAGATCGAGAAATATCAGTGGCTTGAATGACATAACCTTTCCTTTTTCCATTTTTTTTTTGTGAGCCGATAGTGGACTCGGTAGCCACGTGCATGGATCGGGCAGTATAAATGCAGCAAAGCGAATTTTGTTTTTTTACTTGCTGATAAAACTCACGCACTAAGGCACAAATTATTTTTGGCGCTAAATGGGAATATTCACTTTAATCACAATTTTCCTTTATTTTAATTTTTTTTTAAAGGTTACCTGGACGGGATGTGATGAGTTTGAGAAAATACGACTGCTACACAATCTTTAATATTTAGTTTTTCTTTGGTAGGCCACTTATTACCTCTTATTTCCTCTGGTTTGCCAGAAACGTGCAGGTATTTTTTTTTAAAGAGTTCCACCATCGGCTGAAGGTCTAAGTAAAAAGAACGATTGCTTCTGGTGGGTAAAGTTAAGTACACCATCTTACACTTGGTTTCTTGTGTAAGGTTGGTACAAGTTTGCCATGTTTTGCTCAGTTTCGAATAGAAGTCTGGAAGGTTTTTGCACAAGATAAACTTGCGTACGTAATTCCGTGCATAGGTAGCATCCAAGGATGCAAATACATTTTCTTTTATTTATTTCCTATAACTTTTACTACCGTGGGTTGGAGGTCCCCCACAACGTAATTGTATGTCAGAATTGGAAACTAATGGAGGGGCCATAATTTAAAAGATATTTGGAATTGTCTTTGAATTTGGGGTTAAAAATAGAATTATCAAACCAGGGGTGTGAAAAATTAAAAGAACCCAAAAAAAAAAATCGAAATTCAAAAAAAGAAAAAGAAGGAAAAAATAATAATAATAAAACTAATAGGCTTGTGATCAATGTTAAAACATTTACACTTAAGCAAAAGGTTTCTAACTTAATATTCTAGATATGCTTAAGATATTAGTAAAGTGTAATAATAAATGGAGTTTCGGATGTGATGTCGTTCTTTCGGGGGAACCGCGAATAGTAGCCAAAAAAAAAATGCGGAAAATTTCTGTAAAATTCGTACTAAAGGGTGATTTTTTAAAAGGTTTAGAACTTTTTTAAAAAAAAAACACAAAAAAATTCGATAAAATGAATGAAATATTTATTTGAATCGATAGTTTGAACCTTGCAATTTAATGTTTAAAGATAATTTCATGCAAATGTTGACCGCGGCTGCGTCTCAGGTAGCCCATCCGCTGAGTCCAATTTTGGCATACTCTTTCACACATATCGGCCGGTATCTCACGAATGAATGCATGGATGTTGGCTTCCAGTGCGTCAATCGAAGCGGGCTTGTCCCTATACACATTAGCCTTGGCATACCCCCACAAAAAATAATCTAATGGTGTCAAATCGCACGATCTAGGCGGCCAATTGACCGGCCCGAAACGTGAAATTAACTGTTCACCAAACTCGCCTCGCAATTGCGCCATTGTTTCGCGTGCTGTGTGGCATGTGGCACCGTCTTGTTGAAACCACATATCATGCAAGTCAAGAACTTCCATTTTGGGCAAAAAAAAGTTTGTTATCATAGCTCGGTAGCGTTCACCATTGACAGTAACGCTGCGATTCGCATCATCTTTGAAGAAATATGGCCCAATAATGCCGCCGGCCCATAAACCGCACCAAACAGTGGCTTTTTCGGGATGCATTGGTAGCTGTTGCAATGCTTCTGGCTGATCTTCACTCCAAATGCGGCAATTTTGCTTATTTACGAGCACGAATTTTGATAGTAAAATTCAATAATTTGCAAGCGTTGTTCATTTGTAAGACGATCCATGGTTAAATTGCAAACCAAACTGAAGCTGTTTGACAGTGACAGAAGGTACTAAACACACGTCAGCTGTCAAAACCAGTGTTGCCAAAACCAAACCAGCTAAAAAATCACCCTTTATAAGGTATAACCAAAACTTAGGTCAAGCATGAATATTTTTCCCATAGAAGTGTACTTCAAAAGTTCAATATAGGTATCGACTAAGGCAATTTGTAATAATGCAGATTGTCGGATGGTTTAGCTTCGAAAATAATAGAACTTGGGACCAAGTCCCAAAAATATAGTAAATCACTCGAAGCACAAAAAAAATCAGAAAAAAAAGAAGCAGAACCTGCGCACCAGCATCTAATTAGTCGGGGTATCTTGCCTTAACTAAGCGGACAGGGCGCTTCTGAAGTCGATTTTCCTAAGGTGGAAGGATACTTTACTTAATATTTTCTCTATATATTTCGAGGAAAGAGAAGTAAGAATCTTTACTCGAGTTAGAAACGCGGAGGCCATAATAAAGGAGTCCGATGAGAGGTTAATTGAAATTGAGGTTCAGAGGAACAATATCTTGGAACGTTTTGTTAACTCTTGTGAGCTGCTCCAAACCAATATTCTTAGTTTATTAAATAATTAATACATTAAAAATAAAATAAATACGTTTCTGTTACCTAAAAACTGGCGTATTGCTTCTCTTATGTTTGCTGCTGTGTGATTGTTTTCGTTTATGTGGGAAGTATACTCTGGCTGTTCTCTCGTTGGATTTTCACCTGACCGTTGCATCAACTGTGTGTTGATGTCATCATTATGTACATTAAGGAAATTGTGAAGCACGCAACACGATTTGATAATAATGTTGGTATTACCAATGTAGTTGTCCAATCCTTTTCCGATACTTCGGAACCTAGCCTTCAAATGTCCGAATGCATTTTCGACAACTCTTCGACATTTTGAGAGTACATAGTTGAAGAGTTTTTCTTCTACAGATGAAGTTGTACTTCTGGCTGAGTCGCCAACAACGGGAACATTCACACCGCACAGATTCTTGGACATATTTCTGAGAACTGGATTTTCATGTTGTGCCCTGAGAGACGAGCTCTCAAAAATTTGGGAGTCGTTACACCGACCTGGACTACCAACGGTTATGTAGAGGAATCTGTATCTAAATAGGGGTTACATATTAGTCAGTATTATTCAAAATTAATGTATTTTTTACCTAAAATTAACTACAGCCAGCAAGACCGTGGAATACCATCCATTGTAATTAAAATAGTCAACGGCTTCTTCAGCAGCGGGTCTAACCTCTATGTGACAACCATCGGGGATAATTAAAGGAGAAAATAAATTAAAGTAATTCGGATTTAAAACTAAAGAAGAAACTAAAAGTAATATTTAAACCCTTTATTATTAACAAACCATGTAATTTATATACCCAATAAATTTTAAAGGGAATTTGAAGCTTACGCTTTCAAAACTGAAAAGGAAATCCATCGACATTTTTATTTTTTCCTCAAAGTTGGCATTTACTACCAACTAACTGAAAAAGAGAAATCTATTACATTTATCTGTCCGAAATGATAAAAAAAACTTAAGCAGCTTGTGGGAAATGCAAATTCAAATACAAATAAAAATAAAAAAATGTAAAAGTAAAAAGAAAAATATGTGATATTTGGGACTCCATGAGCCGGTAGTGTTATCAAATTAAAACAAATATATATAGCGATTAAAAATATCTCATGTCTGCCCATATTTCTAAGCCAACTTATTGAGGATACCTGCAGAATCTTTTAAATTGAGAATAAAAACGTCGATACATCGAATTTATTTTTGATTTCATTTAAAATAAAATGTGATAAATTATTTAAGTCAAAATGACATTTCGACTATTCCACCTCTATACAAGCTCTAAACAACGTCCAAGCGCGTTTAGCTTATATTTACAAGCTTCTATACAATGTTGAAAATTTTTTATAAATAAGGTTTATGCGTTTAGAGGCATTTTAGAGAGTGCATAACTTTATACACTCTTTATAATAAGTTTATAAATAAGGCTGATTCACTTTAATGCTACGTTTCCACCGGAGATTAACTACGAGATTTAGAAAAATTTCTGTAAATTTCGTATAAATCTCGGGATTTATCATACAAAAGTTAATCTCATGAAAAGGTAGATTAGAAATAAATCTCGATTATCAACCAGGTTTGCATATACAGTCCGGTTTGTGAACACACTTTCCGCAGCTAGAGATGTCAAAAATACAAAGCAAACAGAGCTGTATTTGACATTGTGTTATAAAAAAAAAATTAACGATTGAATTATCAACTGCGAAAAGTAAGTATTTCTTCATATTTGGCTTATTATATTATTATTACTCATATTATATCTATTATGATGAATAAACACGCTATAAAAAGAAGGAAGAGCTGGTTGGCAGAGGACGAGGCGGCTTTGGTGGAGTTATGGGCAGAAAAACTGACCGAACTGCGGGGCCCGAGAAAAAACGGGCACATATATAAGGAGATGGCCGAGATGCTCTCCACAAGGGGCTCAAAAACGCAAACGAGTGCCGAAGAAATACAGGTCAAAATTCACAATTTGACCAATAAGTACAGGTATGTCCTTTTTTTCGTATTTTCTAAGATGAAAGTAGTACAATCTTCTTTTTCAGAAAGACAAAGAAGTTAATTGGCCCATCGGGAGGTTCTCCGTCTGAATGGCCCCTGTACCACAGTGTACATGCCATTCTCGGGGAACTAAGGATAATTAACTTGCATGAGGTTGTGGAGGAAAGCATCTCGACAGGTAAAATATATTTTCAGATGTTTATTCAATGTCTACAATTATTATAATTTTAGAACAATTTCAAAAAGAATTTCTGGATGACCCATGGGGAGGGTCTTCGTCTACGTTATTTCCCGAACACGAGGACATCGGAACTGAGTTTGTGGGGACAGGAAGCTCTTAACTTATTAAATAATTAATACATTAAAAATAAAATAAATACGTTTCTGTTACCTAAAAACTGGCGTATTGCTTCTCTTATGTTTGCTGCTGTGTGATTGTTTTCGTTTAGGTGGGAAGTATACTCTGGCTGTTCTCTCGTTGGATTTTCACCTGACCGTTGCATCCACTGTGTGTTGATGTCATCATTATGTACATTAAGGAAATTGTGAAGCACGCAACACGATTTGATAATAATGTTGGTATTACCAATGTAGTTGTCCAATCCTTTTCCGATACTTCGGAACCTAGCCTTCAAATGTCCGAATGCATTTTCGACAACTCTTCGACATTTTGAGAGTACATAGTTGAAGAGTTTTTCTTCTACAGATGAAGTTGTACTTCTGGCTGAGTCGCCAATAAGTACAACGGGAACATTCACACCGCACAGATTCTTGGACATATTTCTGAGAACTGGATTTTCATGTTGTGCCCTGACAGACGAGCTCTCAAAAATTTGGGAGTCGTTACACCGACCTGGACTACCAACGTTTATGTAGAGGAATCTGTATCTAAATAGGGGTTACATATTAGTCAGTATTATTCAAAATTAATGTATTTTTTACCTAAAATTAACTACAGCCAGCAATACCGTGGAATACCATCCATTTTAATTAAAATAGTCCACGGCTTCTTCAGCAGCGGGTCTAACCTCTATGTGACAACCATCTGAAATATTCAAACATAAATTCAACTATAATGTTTAGTCAAACAAAAAACCACACTTTCCTATTGCTCCGAAACACTGTGGGAAGCCTAATTTTTCGAAACCATTTACATTTTCCATTACTATCTCCTCAGTTAGTGGGTAGGCAGATAAATATGTTGGCGCTAGAACATTCCATATTTCTTGGCAAAATTCTTTTAATATGTTGCCTTCCGTGCATTTTCCTACACCAAAAAGATTTGCAATGCTGCGATATTCTGCTGATGATCCCAGTGCATACAATGCGATTGCCACTTTCTTTCGAAGCTGTATACATTTTCTGAAGTTAGTGTCTTGTTTTTCGAGGTTTTGGAGATGAGTACACAAAAATTCAAAATTTTTTCGCGACATTCGGAAATTTTCTTTAAAGAACTCGTCATTGTTTTCGACAACGTCCTTTTCCCAAAAAGTACTCGTACGAATCCCGGGAATATATCATTTGAACAAATGTAACTAATTTGTTTGTTTTACTAACCTTCATCCAAGTTTGTCTCTGCCTTTGCTGTATTGCGATTTGTTCTCTTCTAGCAAATGTTAACCAAACACTGATGGGGTTTTTTTCGGTAATAGCGACTTCTCCTAGCCAATGCAACCATCAAAACTTTCATATTGTTTTGTAGAATTAAATTATAAGCCAATAATATTTTAAGATTCCTGGGACTCATGTTTTATTTCTTTAAACTTTCGAATTTACAATTTTTTTTTTCAATTATCACAATTTTGGGTTGTCCGATTTGACAGTAGGTGACAACATCTGGTGAAACGTCAAGTCAATCTGATTTTTTTTTTTTATGGTGGAAACACCTCAGGATTTATTTGTAATCTCTTGCCCTAAATCTCGTAGTTAATCTCCGGTGGAAACGTAGCATTAAGCATTTGTGGTAATTTAAAGTAAAAACAATCCATAGATGTTTTTAAATAGTTTTATTTAGTTATCAAGCAATATTCAAGTGAGTACTGAATGCAACCATTTCTCGTATTGTCAGAAGTGACATTTCGTTACGTAGTCGTGTCCCTTCTGACAATACGAGAAATGGTTGCATTCAGTACTCACTTGAATATTGCTTGATAACTAATTAATAAATTACCGCAAATGCTTTAGAAGCAAGTGCATGTGTTTCCATATTTTTTTCACTTTTTGAAATTCGGTTTTTTGTGTTGGCTGTTTTGATCAAGAGGCGAAAAAATCGAATTTGTTCCGGCATGTATTGATCAATTTTCCTTTTTCCCAATCATCTTTAAAAGTGATAATAGGCGTGTTTTTTTAACTTCGATCTTAGCAAAGCAAAGTAAAGTAGAATTTTTGGCACGTTCCAAATCAAAATATTTAATTCTACTCACTACATATGCGTATCCTAAGTCCTAACAATATAAATTCTATTCGCGTACTTTCCCGAGCCAAACACTATAAATCTGTCAAACTCAAAAATTTGAGCAAAACATTCATCTTTGACATTTAATAAAACAGAAATAAGTATATAACTTACCTTTTTGCAACATATCTAGGAGAACATTCGAGCACCACCGAATTTTTTTTATTTTTACAAATTTTATTATTTTGTGCAATTGACTTTTAAGACGGATTTTGAATTTGTTTGTGCATTTGACTTATTTATCAGCACTTGCTGGTTGAAATTCTCTGAGCTGGAGGAGCTAGTCGTTACGCGTTATTTTGCTAATTTTCTCTTTTTCTGTCATTTTTGATGAGTTTGTGTATAGACTTTGTGCGATTGCGATCGATTTATATCGATTGCGTTCGATTCAAACCGCGTACGCGTACGAACCTAGCATATTCTGACTCTCAGGGGCAGTGACGTGGCGTGGTGCTTTTAGTAGGGTGTTCACTATATTTTTTACCGTAGTAAAATAATGAATTTTTTGTTCTATTCCAGGACCCTACGAGGACGATGAATACTTTGTTTATAGAATGGCAACCACACAATCAAAGCTTGAATTCATATTTAATTTTTCATTAAAGTTCCTAATAAAATATTTATTAAAATTTGGAGAAGGTAGTGTTGGCCTAACATAATAAATAACATATTTCCAATTTTTCAGCTGAACACAGCTGTGAAAATGGTTTCGCAAGTAGCTTTTCAGTTATAGTTGCGATTTCAAATATTCGAGCAACCAACCTCTATTCCATATTTACCCACCCGAGAACCGAGTGGGAATGAAAAATTATACAAAATTCAAGCTTGCGCTTTCAGGTTCTGCAAATTATAGCGCACCACAGAGCGCAGACCACACAACAGGAGAATAAAGCACTAGGGTCGAAATGGGACTTTGGCTCTAGCTGTTCGCTGTTGTATGTTGCATCTTGTATGATCTTGCATTGTGCTTGTTTTGTTCCTGCACACAGTACCAATACCAGTACATTAGGCACAAAAGCACAAAAGAACTTCCAAGTTCCAACTTCCAACACTATGTTGTCAGGGTGGAACGAAAACGAAAATGAAATTACAAGTGCGAACTGCAACGAGGTGCGCTCGATGTAGGAGAACACCAAGCCAGGTAGATTTCTGTGGGAAAGGGTTTCTGTTTTTTTTATTTTGTCTTTTTTTTTTGTATGCAATTTTGCCTGTCGACGGTACTCTAAAGCGAGATGAACACCCCGATGTGTGAGTTTCATTACCACTAAGTTGCGTTGAATGTGAATTGGAAGTATCGATACAGGGAGTTTTGGATTTTGGTTCGATACAACTTTATCAACACCTTATGTTGAGATCAACTATTCATTTACAGATACTGATTTGTTAAAATACAAATTATTGCAAAGCCAAAAAGAGAAATGTGTTTCATAATGAACTTAAGTTCAGTGCATTATAATAGATTTGGATAGGATGTGCAGAGAACACCTGCGCACCTTTGAATAAACGTCACTGCTCAGGGGTCGAATCGCCACATCCGTTAACGAGCTACACGTTGACGGAATTATGCCGGTTGTACACATGAAACAAAAACAAATTCAGTCACGTATTGCTCGTTCACGGAAGAGACGATTCGTCCCCAGGTATCTATTTACATTCGCAAATGTTTTCTCAACGTTTCGTGTCAACCCATCATGATTTACAATGGTACTGGATGTTTTCAGTGGAACAAGTGAACATTTTGCCGAAATGAAACAAAATTTAATTTTTGACATTTTAGAATGGTAAATAAAATAAATAAAATCGCCTTGCCCGAAACTGCAATCGGACTATTTCCTGATGTTGGGGGATCCTATTTCCTTGAGCGGAAAACTCTGCTTGTATCTCAATATGACTAGATTCCGCATCAAAGCGAAGACGTAGCAAACGCTGGCATTGCCCCACATTGCTGCGCAAGTAATAAACTCTCTGATCTGCAAACGGCTCTGTTGAACTGCATCCAGATGATATCCCCGACATCATGAACAGTCTTACAACGAAGCCACAAAAGGAATTCGTACTTAACTAAGTCCGCATTTAAAAACAATTAACAAGTGCTTCGCTGCCGCTTCCATAGAGGAGATTTTTCGCAATCTCGCACGAGATGGTAGTGAATGGCGTTGAATACTCTTGATGTCTAGTTCGTTTCCTTGCCAAGCTGCCAGACACAAAAGAGCTCAAATTAAAAATGTTGCTTAATCTCTGCCGTTGATTTGGGCAATTTAGATAAGATTAATGATAACCGGTCGTAGCGCCACCTAATTGTGTGTGTGCGTTATAAGCTTTGCAATACATTTACTAGTTGCTAAATTTAACCATAGCGTGTAGTAAATTAGGTCTTAAAGTCTAAAGCAGAGGTACTGCTGTCCCTTGATTCCGTTTTTAACTCGACTTCTCGACCAGAAACGCATTTAATTTTGTTTTGTTGCAATTTTGTTCTCTACGTGAATCCATATTAACAAAAATGAACGTTATAGTTATGATCTAAGATAAATAGGTAAATTTTGCATTCACAGATATACGTATTCAGATTCACAGATAATATTTCAGATTTTCAGAAAGAAGCGAAAATAGGTTGAAGTCGATTTCTATTGAAATTGCAGTTATGAGAAATCAAACATTTTTGTAAACAAATAAAACTATTACTGTAACATAAAGTATAAGCACATTCTTCAATGAAACCGAATGCAGCAGGACCTCCGCATGAAAGGAGTTTACACAAATTCTTAAAAACAGCAAACTTTGAATTTAAAAAAAAAAGTTTTTCATAAAAACTGCAACACCCTTATCTCTTCAATGTAGTCTTTTCCAAAGATTTCTGTACAAGTCCTCATATTCGAATGATTATGCATCACAAATTCGAGGCTAGAAGTACTGCGCCAAGCACTAGAATATCATGTTAATAGGGGCAGCCATTTTATAAATATTTCAGCTAAGAGCTTTATCGACGCAATAGTTCGTAGTTCATACCCAAGGCCGCGCGTACCTACAGTAGCGCGAGAGAGCGATGCGAAGCGAGAAGCGTTTATAAGTGCGAGGCAACTGTTCGCATGTATTCTCATGCACGAGCGCACAGTGGAGCAATTTTTGATGCAACAAATGCGAGCTTCTCGCAAACCAATCGCATGCTTGTCGCACACAAACACTTCTGACCACTTTTTCAAGCGAGTGAGTACGATGAACAACATAGAAGATTAATTTTTGCTGATATTTTTGAAATAAAATAAAAACAAAGACGATAAAATATAACAATAGTTGCTCTTATGCAGCACGTGATCCGCAAAAAAAATAAAATGGATACCGAACATCTGATATCGGGAATTTTTGAAAAGCCTCCACTTTGGTTAAAAAAAATTAAAAATTAACGCAACAGAGTTGTTGTTGAAAAGAAATGGAATGAAGCATAGAGGAACTAAACTAGAGGGCCGACTTTCAGCACACCTACCCGATTTTCCCCGCAAATTTTGAATGACAGCCCTCTCTCGCGCGAGTTAAGGACCCTTAACCATATAGTCTAAGGACCATCTATTAAGATTTATCTAAAATAAACGTTAGATAACGTGTACCTACCTATATAAGGCTAGAAAATAATAATAATAACTATGAGATAAGAAATGAAAGGAGATTGTATTGTAACCTAAAATATGTAATAAGAACTATGAGATAAGAAATGAAAAGAGATTGTATTCGAACACACAGTAGATAAGAAAAGATAGATTAAGAATAAAGAAAAGGTTTTATTTTGAACCAAATACATAGATTACTAAGTAGGATATAAATATAAGAAACGAACACGCAAGGGGCAGTCTAGAAATAACATCGACTTAGACCACAGTTCGGTGATAATAAACTTGAACTAATAATTAAAATAAATATAAATAAACAGGACTATAAAATCCTAAAAAAATATAATTTGTTTTAATTACGAAATATACGCGAGTGTATTTAATTGGCGATAACTAATTAATAAATTACCACAAATGCTTTAGAAGCAAGTGCATGTGTTTCCATATTTTTTTCACTTTTTGAAATTCGGTTTTTTGTGTTGGCTGTTTTGATCAAGAGGCGAAAAAATCGAATTTGTTCCGGCATGTATTGATCAATTTTCCTTTTTCCCAATCATCTTTAAAAGTGATAATAGGCGTGTTTTTTTAACTTCGATCTTAGCAAAGCAAAGTAAAGTAGAATTTTTGGCACGTTCCAAATCAAAATATTTAATTCTACTCACTACATATGCGTATCCTAAGTCCTAACAATATAAATTCTATTCGCGTACTTTCCCGAGCCAAACACTATAAATCTGTCAAACTCAAAAATTTGAGCAAAACATTCATCTTTGACATTTAATAAAACAGAAATAAGTATATAACTTACCTTTTTGCAACATATCTAGGAGAACACTCGAGCACCACCGAATTTTTTTTATTTTTACAAATTTTATTATTTTGTGCAATTGACTTTTAAGACGGATTTTGAATTTGTTTGTGCATTTGACTTATTTATCAGCACTTGCTGGTTGAAATTCTCTGAGCTGGAGGAGCTAGTCGTTACGCGTTATTTTGCTAATTTTCTCTTTTTCTGTCATTTTTGATGAGTTTGTGTATAGACTTTGTGCGATTGCGATCGATTTATATCGATTGCGTTCGATTCAAACCGCGTACGCGTACGAACCTAGCATATTCTGACTCTCAGGGGCAGTGACGTGGCGTGGTGCTTTTAGTAGGGTGTTCACTATATTTTTTACCGTAGTAAAATAGTGAATTTTTTGTTCTATTCCAGGACCCTACGAGGACGATGAATACTTTGTTTATAGAATGGCAACCACACAATCAAAGCTTGAATTCATATTTAATTTTTCATTAAGGTTCCTAATAAAATATTTATTAAAATTTGGAGAAGGTAGTGTTGGCCTAACATAATAAATAACATATTTCCAATTTTTCAGCTGAACACAGCTGTGAAAATGGTTTCGCAAGTAGCTTTTCAGTTATAGTTGCGATTTCAAATATTCGAGCAACCAACCTCTATTCCATATTTACCCACCCGAGAACCGAGTGGGAATGAAAAATTATACAAAATTCAAGCTTGCGCTTTCAGGTTCTGCAAATTATAGCGCACCACAGAGCGCAGACCACACAACAGGAGAATAAAGCACTAGGGTCGAAATGGGACTTTGGCTCTAGCTGTTCGCTGTTGTATGTTGCATCTTGTATGATCTTGCATTGTGCTTGTTTTGTTCCTGCACACAGTACCAATACCAGTACATTAGGCACAAAAGCACAAAAGAACTTCCAAGTTCCAACTTCCAACACTATGTTGTCAGGGTGGAACGAAAACGAAAATGAAATTACAAGTGCGAACTGCAACGAGGTGCGCTCGATGTAGGAGAACACCAAGCCAGGTAGATTTCTGTGGGAAAGGGTTTCTGTTTTTTTTATTTTGTCTTTTTTTTTTGTATGCAATTTTGCCTGTCGACGGTACTCTAAAGCGAGATGAACACCCCGATGTGTGAGTTTCATTACCACTAAGTTGCGTTGAATGTGAATTGGAAGTATCGATACAGGGAGTTTTGGATTTTGGTTCGATACAACTTTATCAACACCTTATGTTGAGATCAACTATTCATTTACAGATACTGATTTGTTAAAATACAAATTATTGCAAAGCCAAAAAGAGAAATGTGTTTCATAATGAACTTAAGTTCAGTGCATTATAATAGATTTGGATAGGATGTGCAGAGAACACCTGCGCACCTTTGAATAAACGTCACTGCTCAGGGGTCGAATCGCCACATCCGTTAACGAGCTACACGTTGACGGAATTATGCCGGTTTTACACATGAAACAAAAACAAATTCAGTCACGTATTGCTCGTTCACGGAAGAGACGATTCGTCCCCAGGTATCTATTTACATTCGCAAATGTTTTCTCAACGTTTCGTGTCAACCCATCATGATTTACAATGGTACTGGATGTTTTCAGTGGAACAAGTGAACATTTTGCCGAAATGAAACAAAATTTAATTTTTGACATTTTAGAATGGTAAATAAAATAAATAAAATCGCCTTGCCCGAAACTGCAATCGGACTATTTCCTGATGTTGGGGGATCCTATTTCCTTGAGCGGAAAACTCTGCTTGTATCTCAATATGACTAGATTCCGCATCAAAGGGAAGACGTAGCAAACGCTGGCATTGCCCCACATTGCTGCGCAAGTAATAAGCTCTCTGATCTGCAAACGGCTCTGTTGAACTGCATCCAGATGATATCCCCGACATCATGAACAGTCTTACAACGAAGCCACAAAAGGAATTCGTACTTAACTAAGTCCGCATTTAAAAACAATTAACAAGTGCTTCGCTGCCGCTTCCATAGAGGAGATTTTTCGCAATCTCGCACGAGATGGTAGTGAATGGCGTTGAATACTCTTGATGTCTAGTTCGTTTCCTTGCCAAGCTGCCAGACACAAAAGAGCTCAAATTAAAAATGTTGCTTAATCTCTGCCGTTGATTTGGGCAATTTAGATAAGATTAATGATAACCGGTCGTAGCGCCACCTAATTGTGTGTGTGCGTTATAAGCTTTGCAATACATTTACTAGTTGCTAAAGTTAACCATAGCGTGTAGTAAATTAGGTCTTAAAGTCTAAAGCAGAGGTACTGCTGTCCCTTGATTCCGTTTTTAACTCGACTTCTCGACCAGAAACGCATTTAATTTTGTTTTGTTGCAATTTTGTTCTCTACGTGAATCCATATTAACAAAAATGAACGTTATAGTTATGATCTAAGATAAATAGGTAAATTTTGCATTCACAGATATACGTATTCAGATTCACAGATAATATTTCAGATTTTCAGAAAGAAGCGAAAATAGGTTGAAGTCGATTTCTATTGAAATTGCAGTTATGAGAAATCAAACATTTTTGTAAACAAATAAAACTATTACTGTAACATAAAGTATAAGCACATTCTTCAATGAAACCGAATGCAGCAGGACCTCCGCATGAAAGGAGTTTACACAAATTCTTAAAAACAGCAAACTTTGAATTTAAAAAAAAAAGTTTTTCATAAAAACTGCAACACCCTTATCTCTTCAATGTAGTCTTTTCCAAAGATTTCTGTACAAGTCCTCATATTCGAATGATTATGCATCACAAATTCGAGGCTAGAAGTACTGCGCCAAGCACTAGAATATCATGTTAATAGGGGCAGCCATTTTATAAATATTTCAGCTAAGAGCTTTATCGACGCAATAGTTCGTAGTTCATACCCAAGGCCGCGCGTACCTACAGTAGCGCGAGAGAGCGATGCGAAGCGAGAAGCGTTTATAAGTGCGAGGCAACTGTTCGCATGTATTCTCATGCACGAGCGCACAGTGGAGCAATTTTTGATGCAACAAATGCGAGCTTCTCGCAAACCAATCGCATGCTTGTCGCACACAAACACTTCTGACCACTTTTTCAAGCGAGTGAGTACGATGAACAACATAGAAGATTAATTTTTGCTGATATTTTTGAAATAAAATAAAAACAAAGACGATAAAATATAACAATAGTTGCTCTTATGCAGCACGTGATCCGCAAAAAAAATAAAATGGATACCGAACATCTGATATCGGGAATTTTTGAAAAGCCTCCACTTTGGTTAAAAAAAATTAAAAATTAACGCAACAGAGTTGTTGTTGAAAAGAAATGGAATGAAGCATAGAGGAACTAAACTAGAGGGCCGACTTTCAGCACACCTACCCGATTTTCCCCGCAAATTTTGAATGACAGCCCTCTCTCGCGCGAGTTAAGGACCCTTAACCATATAGTCTAAGGACCATCTATTAAGATTTATCTAAAATAAACGTTAGATAACGTGTACCTACCTATATAAGGCTAGAAAATAATAATAATAACTATGAGATAAGAAATGAAAGGAGATTGTATTGTAACCTAAAATATGTAATAAGAACTATGAGATAAGAAATGAAAAGAGATTGTATTCGAACACACAGTAGATAAGAAAAGATAGATTAAGAATAAAGAAAAGGTTTTATTTTGAACCAAATACATAGATTACTAAGTAGGATATAAATATAAGAAACGAACACGCAAGGGGCAGTCTAGAAATAACATCGACTTAGACCACAGTTCGGTGATAATAAACTTGAACTAGTAATTAAAATAAATATAAATAAACAGGACTATAAAATCCTAAAAAAATATAATTTGTTTTAATTACGAAATATACGCGAGTGTATTTAATTGGCGATCCTGCCAGGAGACAAATAAATTGTTTATCTTCACGGAGCGGACCAAAGGAAAATCGGGAATCAGATCCACATAGTGGCACCCATCAAACGTTCCTTCATACGAAGCAACCTGAACAAAGATACATACGTATCCAACGTAAAAGTTTTATGAATAGATTTAAGAAAAGAAAAAATTTACACGACAATCGTCGCGAGATAATAAGTGAAAGTGAAAGTGAAAATAAAGAAGTAGTCATCAAGATGGCAGAACCAGTTGATCTAGCAACCTTAGCAGCAAGATTCTCACAAATGGAGATGTACTGCACACAGTTAAACAATAAACTGCAAGAAGCAAATAGACAGACAGAACAATTGTCTAACATAATAAAACAACATGGAGTCGACAACAAAAATCTGAAGGAAGAAAACCTAGTGCTAAGAAATCAAATCGAGCAAATAAGAATAAACCCTATAGGAAGTACGCAACCACTACAAAAACTAGAACCGGCCGTGGCAATCTACCAAGACGCTAACGACATACATTTGGATGTATTTAAGGCATTGCCAGTGTTCGAAGGAGATTTAACAAAATACAGAGTATGGCGAGAAGTCACCACTAGATTGATGGATAACATCAAGGATTTCAGAAATACAGCAAGATACGTGGAAGCATTATCGATAATAAAATCTAAAATACAAGGAGCCGCAGCTAACGTACTCACAAATAATAATACCATATTTAACTTTGAAGCAATCAGAAGCAGATTGGACTACACGTACTCCGATATGAGACCACTGTACGTTTTACAAGATGAAATGAGGAGACTAACTCAAGGAAATAGTTCATTATCCGAATTCCACGACAAAGTGAATCAAGCATTAAATCTAATTAATTCAAAATTATCTATATCAGGTGAACCACAAAGTGTAATACAAGCACTAATTAATAATCAAAATGAAGAAGCTGTGAGAATATTTATTTCGGGTATAAATAATAATTTCATAAGATCCACATTATACGGAAGTGTTCTTAAAGACCTGGAACACGCTTTCGCAGTGTCACGTACAATAGACCATGATAATCGTCATCAAAATCTGCACCTATCATATAATCAAAGAAGCGACTATAAACCACTTATAAAAAATAAAAGCGAAAAACACCAAAATACTAATTATCAAGAACATCAACGCCGACCAAATTACGAAACAGTACCAAATACGAATTATCAGAGGAGCATACATCAACAACCTAAGCATAACCAACCAATTGGTACAGAAATACAAATGCCTATGGAAATAAATTCAAGACAAATAGTTCAAGCACAGAGGAAAGCAGAACATCAACCTCAGCGAAACAACTATAACCCATATAATAATAACCAGCATTGGAAGAGAGGAAGAGAGGATAGCGGGCAGTATAGGCAGCCGCAGCACTATCAGAACAACAATCAACACGTCAACAAACAACAAAGGGTGAACCAGTCATCACAACTACAAGAAGAAGACGGAGACAGCATGTATGCAGAACCGGAAGAACAAAGGGTAAATAACTTAAGATTTGACCATTTAAACTAGTTGACGGGTTGCCTTGTTTAAAATTAACATCTAGCATTTCTAACAAAACTTATAAAATATTAATAGATACGGGAGCAACCCACAATTATATAGATAAAAAATGCAATACAGCGGAAAGAATAAAAATTAAGGAAATCAAAATTAAAACTATAAACGGGTATTCCATAGTAAATACAAAGAAAATAATTAATTTAATAAATACTAAAATAAAATTTTTCGAATTAAATAATATAGATTCATTCGATATGATATTAGGATTAGAAGGTTTAAAAGAATTAAACGCAGAAATAAACTTGAAGGATATGACCTTAATCACCATGTGCAGTGACAATCAATCCGAAAGTAAACTAAACTATATCATAGGAGAAACGTTATATAAAAAAGAAATAGATAGTTTGATGAAGGAAAATATTGGCATAGGACCACTGCCCTTTACTACTACAATAGAAGCTACAATCAGAACTATAGCCGACAATGAATTTGTCAATAAAGAAATACCTAAATTATTAAAAGAAGGTATTATTCAAAGAAGTAATAGTCCATACAATAGTCCGATTTGGACAGTACCAAAAAAGGGTCTTAGTGAAGACGGAAAACCAAAGAAAAGAATGGTAATAGATTTCCAAAAATTAAACAATAAAACAATAACATTAGACTTGGAATCAGGATTCCATCAAATTAAAATTAAAAAAGAAGATAGGGAAAAAACAGCATTTTGCGTAAATGGAGGTAAATATGAGTTCGTAAGAATGCCTTTTGGACTCAAAAACGCGCCCTCTATATTCCAAAGATGTGTAGACGACATATTAAGAGAATATATCGGGAAATTCGCGTATGTTTATGTAGATGATGTGTTAATATATTCCTCATCAGCCGAAGAACATATGAAACACATCAATATAATTTTCAACGCTCTTAACAAAGCAACATTGAAGGTTTCGGATGATAAATCCAAATTTTTCCAATCAGAAGTCGAATACCTCGGACACATAATTAAATATAATAGGATAGGGACCAATCCGGAAAAGGTAGAAGCAATTAATAATTATGCAATTCCCCGAACGTTGAAAGATCTGAGAGGTTTTTTAGGAATGACCGGTTACTATAGGAAATTTATCAAAGGATATGCAAGCATAGCTAAGCCCCTAACGATACACCTAAGAGGAGAAAATGGTTAGGTAGGAAAAAGTAAGAGTAAAAATACTTGTATAAATCTAGACGATGCAGCAATTAAAGCCATTAGTAGCTTAAAAACACATTTGAGAGAACAAGTAGAGCTATTCCAACCAGATTATAGTAAACCCTTTGAACTAACGACAGACGCATCTAACATAGCTATTGGAGCCGTCCTTAGTCAAAACAAAAAACCTCTATTCTTTTTAAGTAGAACTCTGACAAAGACAGAAGAAAGTTATGGAACGAACGAAAAGGAATTATTAGCCATCATATGGGCACTGCAGAAGCTAAGAAATTATGTATACGGAGTAGCGGATTTAACTATATACACAGATCATCAATCGTTAGTATATTCAATATCGGAAAAAAATCCGAACACTAAATTGAAGAGATGGAAAAGTATAATAGAGGATTTCGGTGCAAGGTTAGTATACAAACCGGGACACCTGAATGTAGTTGCAGACGCTCTTTCGCGGCAACAAATAAATACTTCAACAATAAGTACAGTTCACTCAGAAGAGAGCTCATCTGAAGATGTAATCAAAGTAGTAAGCCAACCATTTAACACATATAGCCTACAGGTAGAATTAATACCGAACAACGAAATAAATGAAATAAAAACACAAACCGTTAAATCTAACAACATTACTAAATTCATTCGTAGAGATAATAAGTAGCAATTACATACCTACTCAGGAAGAAGAAATTTGGATAAAAAAGGCACATAATTTAGTAAATCAAATAGAAGAATATACTAGAAGTAAGAGATCTATAAATTTCTTAGGATCTGCTATTAAATTTATATTTGGTAACCCAGATCATGATGATCTTATTGAAATACAAACCAAAATAAATAATTTAATTAATAACAAACAGAGGAAGGTAAACTCTAGATTCGAACAAATCTTAAAGAATTTCGAGGGACACAATTTAAAAGAACATATAATCTTAGAACAGGTATATGAAGAGTTACTCTTACTAACTAGAACGATAAACGCAGCAAAGAATAATGAATATCTTTCAGAAGCATTAGATATAACGGACATAAAAGAAATAATAAAACATGAGTTAGAGGAAGTTCCAATAATAAATATTTTAGAATATGCAACCATATCAATTGCTAGAACGGAAGAACTTTTTATAATAATATATAAATACCCAATATTAAAAATACAATGTAAATGCTATAAGGTAACCCCGATAAGTTTCAAATATGGGAAAATACAAACAGACGAATTAATAGCATTTTGTGAAGATTACATTAGAATAAAAAAATGTCAAAACTATTTAGGAAAAACTATTTGCGAAGAAAATATTGAAAAAGAAGAATGTATAATTCCATTATTAAAAAATAAAAAATCTAAATGTAATATTAAACAAGAATATAATTTTGATATATTAGAAATAGTACCAGGAGTAATATTAACTCATGGAAATCATAAAATAAATAACGAGACCATATACAATGTGAAATTAATCACATACGAAGATACTGTAAACATAGATGGAAAAAATTATAAAAATATGGATGGAGCCATTAAAGAAATAATAGCAAGAAAACATAATAATGATTTTTTTATAAATACTGTTATAAAAACAGAAGGGTTATATGCATTCAATAATATTGATAGCCTAAACAAAATAATGATTCCATTTGAGGAACATCCTATATTATCAATTATAAACACAATCATAATCATTGTGATAATTATTGTTATAACTTATGTAATAACGAAAATCGTGAATTTTATAATCGAATACAGAAAACTAAAAACTGAGCAAAAATTCATTGAGTCATATGAAAAAGAAATGGCAAAAATTAAAATGAAACAATTAGAAAATCGGGACGATTTTATTAAAGAAGGGGGGGAGTTAAGGACCCTTAACCATATAGTCTAAGGACCATCTATTAAGATTTATCTAAAATAAACGTTAGATAACGTGTACCTACCTAGATAAGGGTAGAAAATAATAATAATAACTATGAGATAAGAAATGAAAGGAGATTGTATTGTAACCTAAAATATGTAATAAGAACTATGAGATAAGAAATGAAAAGAGATTGTATTCGAACACACAGTAGATAAGAAAAGATAGATTAAGAATAAAGAAAAGGTTTTATTTTGAACCAAATACATAGATTACTAAGTAGGATATAAATATAAGAAACGAACACGCAAGGGGCAGTCTAGAAATAACATCGACTTAGACCACAGTTCGGTGATAATAAACTTGAACTAATAATTAAAATAAAAATATAAATAAACAGGACTATAAAATCCTAAAAAAATATAATTTGTTTTAATTACGAAATATACGCGAGTGTATTTAATTCGCGCTCTTTTTTTCCTGTCTGTGAATACGTGTATTAATGGCCGCCGGGTGGAACTATTTCCAAAAACAAACAATTTGTAAATAGATTTATAACAATAAATGTAAAAAAGCAAATGTTGATTATGTTTTTTTTAAATAGCATAATTTCTACTCTACCCATTTTCGTCACCAAAAACTGTTCATCCATTCACATTTCAGTTTTTTTTTTCATTTTATTTGTATGAATTCTATTTTTGACAGCAAAATTCATGCTGCTGCATAAAAGGGGTTGTTCCAAAAATGAGGTAACAACGTACAAGTAAACCCAAGCTTTCACTAGGGCACAAGTGAATTTTCTAAAATGTTCATAAACATTCAATAAATTTCTATAAGGTTTGGTGAATGTTTTCAAATTCGTTTATTTAACACCATATTTGTACAAATTCAAAATATGATTGTGTTCGGGCGTTGAACAGTGAAAACAAATGTTATTTTAGTTACTGTTTGCGATACTGTTTCGCACAAGAAAAACGCTTTAAAATTCCGCAAATAAAGTAAGAAACAACGTGGGTAAAGCTGGAACCGCCACATTCGAATTTCGAAAAACAAACTACATGGGATTTAATTGCTATTTAATTGCTCTATTCTTGATTTTTTTGCTCTTCGGGAAGTGGGAGATTTTGTGGCGGTCCTAGCTTACCGGTAAAGCTGGAACCGCCACATTGGCTTTTGAAGGATTTTTTTTGCGCATACCAATCACTGATTTAATTGCTCTGGGAAAATGTACTTTTTTTTTCGATCGGACAAGCCGTTCGCCCACAATTTCAAATTTGCGTTTTTTTGTAACGGTCAGTTAGCTATAAAACTCTTTTGTTTTTCCAGCAAAAGCAAAAAAAATATTAAAAAATTAATAAAAAATTAACCAATTGGAATTTTACTACGCCACATAACTTAAAAGAAGCGTATATTTGTAGGCTACTACCCGCTTAAATCAACTATTTTGTCGCTCTTCTCTAAATGGGCCAAAAACAGTAAGATAAAACCACCAAAAACAAACACTTTGAAAAATTAAAAAAAATAGATTCCGTTACAATTCTACTAATCCATATAGATCAAAAGAAACGTTTGTTCATTACCTAGCAACACATATAATAAAATGATTTTTTGCTCTTCTCTAAATGAGGCAAAAAGTAAAAAGTTTATTTTACCACCAAAAAAGTTAGCTAAAAATACAAAAAAAAAATGTTCAAAAAACTAAAAGTCATATACCCCGTTCGAATCCTACTATGCGACATAGCTCATTAGAAGCGTGTATTCATTAGCTATTAACCCAATTCATCAAATAATTAGTTGCTCTTCGTTAAATGTGTCAAAAGCTAACAATTTCAATTTGGCAAAAAAAACCAAATGTACCCCTAGTACGAAAAAAAAATTAGGAAATTTGAAAAAAGTCATATACCCCATTCGAATCCTACTATGCCACATAGCTCATTAGAAGCGTGTATTCATTAGCTATTAACCCAATTCATCAAATAATTAGTTGCTCTTCGTTAAATGTGTCAAAAGCTAACAATTTCAATTTGGCAAAAAAAAAAAAAATGTACCCCTAGTACGAAAAAAAAATTAGGAAATTTGAAAAAAGTCATATACCCCGTTCGAATCCTACTATGCCACATAGCTCATTAGAAGCGTGTATTCATTAGCTATTAACCCAATTCATCAAATAATTAGTTGCTCTTCGTTAAATGTGTCAAAAGCTAACAATTTCAATTTGGCAAAAAAAACCAAATGTACCCCTAGTACGAAAAAAAAATTAGGAAATTTGAAAAAAGTCATATACCCCGTTCGAATCCTACTATGCCACATAGCTCATTAGAAGCGTGTATTCATTAGCTATTAACCCAATTCACCAAATAATTAGTTGCTCTTCGTTAAATGTGTCAAAAGCTAACAATTTCAATTTGGCAAAAAAAAATTTTCGAGAAAAACTTTGAGTCCTAAATAACTTGGTAACCCACAAAGTATGCATCAGATTTGGACTGTTGTAAATCATTTCCAGCAATTCGTATAAATCCTGAAAGTGTGCAATACCCATACGGTCAAATTTAGCCAGCACTGAACGTATGCATTGCATTTAACTTAGAAATATTCATTCATGTACCGGCTGATTAAAAATGGAGCCAAACTCCACCTGGCGCCATCTATATCTTTACTCCGCAGCTGACAGCCAATAATCGCATCACTCATCTGTAGTGGATAGTGTTACCATGAAACTAGTATTCTTTCGAGTTTTATGTTTCTCAAGTCTACAGCCATTTATTAGATTCCCTTACAACGCCTCTACGATTGGCTTGCAATTACAACAATTACGCTCTACTTGACACTCGAGACTTACAATAGTTGTTGTAATCGCGTGCTGAAAATCGTACCTTACTCTGCTTTGCTAAGATCAAAGCTAAAAAAAAACCTGATGTTGTTCATTTAAACTTCGCGTAAAGATTAACGCAGCCTCTATATCTGGCTTACCTGAAATTGTTATTTATAAAAAACGAGGTTTGTGTCTAGTAATGTAATAATATCAAACTATCTGGAACAATTCCGAAATTTCTTCGAAAGGACTGTTGAAATATTATATCAACTGCAATAGGGTAGAGCGCGACAACGTCAATGTCAAAAAAAAAAGAAGAAAAAGTCAAGTGACAGCTAAAAAACATATACATATGTTGAATTTGGAATAATTTATGGGGGAAGGGAGGAGGTAGGTACCAATTTTATGTAATGCTATTTAGAAGATATAAGGAAAGAAATGCTTTATGATTGTTGTTGAATGGAGTATTAAGATTTCTAGACTAAATATTTAATTTATTTAAGTCTGAAGCTAAAACAAAAAGTTTTTTGAGAAAATAGAAGTACAAAATTTGGGTTTTTTTATTTTTTACTTTAGACAAATAGCGAAAAAAAGACACAAATTCGCAAAAATATTCATCCATCCATGTCCGTACTCATAAGTAAATATAGTCTGGCTTTGTAGCACCTATTTCATTTGACAAAATGGTTTCCAAAAACAATTAGCCAATAGAGTAGTTAGTAGAGTAGCTGCCAAATTGTGTTTAGGTACATTTTTTTTTTGTGAATATTTTCTTTGTAGGCGAAATGTCAAATCAGATGTAGATGTGTATTGGTAAATCTGAATCAACTCTGAGAAAAAATCCGGACTCGCAAAAGTGCTCTGAAATCTGAAAAAGATTGCATTTTTTTACCAAACGAATATAAAAAGTGATCTGAGAGCAAAAAAAGTGCTCTAAGAGATCCCAATCGAATACCACATAAATACTATAGAATAGACTACAACCTGAACGATAAAGGTGAGTGGTGAGGGAAAGTAAGTGTCCAGTTGTAGATTTGAGATATAGATGCCGCTAGGCACCAAACTGGGCTGGGGATGAAAACTCATTAAAATATCAAATTACACTTTTCAGCTGCATTCAGCTTTTTGTGACATTTCAAAATTATTTTTAAAATAAATTCGTTTGAAAACATTTGATTGCTTTGCAAACAGTTGTTGCTGTACAATTTTTGTTATTTTTTACAAGCTGCTGACAAATACTGTCTTAACTCAAAAGCAATTACCTAACACTGGATTTGTGTGTCGCGTTGCGATTTGTAGTAGAAAAAGTCAATGTGTGTGTGAGTGTGAAAGTTTGAGAGCAGGGGTATGAGTAGACAAAATTTCATTAGCTTTTATTGTTGAAAAGTCAGCAGCTTGTAAAAAATGTACTAGGGGTACATTTGGTTTTTTTTGCCAAATTGAAATTGTTAGCTTTTGACACATTTAACGAAGAGCAACTAATTATTTGATCAATTGGGTTAATAGCTAATAAGTACACGCTTCTAATGAGCTATGTGGCATAGTAGGATTCGAACGGGGTATATGACTTTTTTCAAATTTCCTAATTTTTTTTTTGTACTAGGGGTACATTTTGCCAAATTGAAATTGTTAGCTTTTGACACATTTAACAAAGAGCAACTAATTATTTGATGAATTGGGTTAATAGCTAATAAATACACGCTTCTAATGAGCTATGTGGCATAGTAGGATTCGAACGGGGTATATGACTTTTTTCAAATTTCCTAATTTTTTTTTCGTACTAGGGGTACATTTGGTTTTTTTTGCCAAATTGAAATTGTTAGCTTTTGACACATTTAACGAAGAGCAACTAATTATTTGATGAATTGGGTTAATAGCTAATGAATACACGCTTCTAATGAGCTATGTGGCATAGTAGGATTCGAACGGGGTATATGACTGTTTTCAAATTTCCTAATTTTTTTTTCGTACTAGGGGTACATTTGTTTTTTTTTGCCAAATTGAAATTGTTAGCTTTTGACACATTTAACGAAGAGCAACTAATTATTTGATGAATTGGGTTAATAGCTAATGAATACACGCTTCTAATGAGCTATGTGGCATAGTAGGATTCGAACGGGGTATATGACTTTTTTCAAATTTCCTAATTTTTTTTTCGTACTAGGGGTACATTTGTTTATTTTTGCCAAATTGAAATTGTTAGCTTTTGACACATTTAACGAAGAGCAACTAATTATTTGATGAATTGGGTTAATAGCTAATGAATACACGCTTCTAATGAGCTATGTGGCATAGTAGGATTCGAACGGGGTATATGACTTTTTTCAAATTTCCTAATTTTTTTTTCGTACTAGGGGTACATTTGGTTTTTTTTGCCAAATTGAAATTGTTAGCTTTTGACACATTTAACGAAGAGCAACTAATTATTTGATGAATTGGGTTAATAGCTAATGAATACACGCTTCTAATGAGCTATGTGGCATAGTAGGATTCGAACGGGGTATATGACTTTTAGTTTTTTGAACATTTTTGTTTTTGTATTTTTTGCTAACTTTTTTGGTGGTAAAATAAACTTTTTACTTTTTGCCTCATTTAGAGAAGAGCAAAAAATCATTTTATTATAAATGTGTTGATAGGTAATGAACAAACGCTTCTTTTGATCTATATGGATTAGTAGAATTGTAACGGAATCTATTTTTTTTAATTTTTCAAAGTGTTTGTTTTTGGAGGTTTTATTTTACTGTTTTTGGCCCATTTATAGAAGAGCGACAAAATAGTTGATTTAAGCGGGTAGTAGCCTACAAATATACGCTTCTTTTAAGTTATGTGGCGTAGTAAAATTCGAATTGGTTAATTTTTTATTAATTTTTTAATATTTTTTTTGCTTTTGCTTGAAAAACAAAAGAGTTTTATAGCGAACTGACCGTTACAAAAAAACGCAAATTTGAAATTGTGGGCGAACGGCTTATCCGATCGAAAAAAAAGTACATTTTCCCAGAGCAATTAAATCAGTGATTGGTATGCGCTAAAAAATCCTTCAAAAGCCAATGTGGCGGTTCCAGCTTTACCGGTAAGCTAGGACCGCCACAAAATCTCCCACTTCCCGAAGAGCAAAAAAATCAAGAATAGAGCAATTAAATAGCAATTAAATAGCAATTAAATCCCATGTAGTTTGTTTTTCGAAATTCGAATGTGGCGGTTCCAGCTTTACCCACGTCTTTTTTTTGCAATTGGAATATGTGCTGCCTTCGAAACATTCAAAATTTGCGCCCAGTTTGTTTCTCAACATTTGTACAAAAATTATTAACAAAAACAGATTAACCCGATGTAATGCGTTTGTTTGCAGTTAAACATTTTTACGAAAACGTAAACAAACTCCACTAGTTGTCAAACTATAGAACAATCCAGATTCGCAAGTGCTCTGAAATCGGAAAAAGATTGTTTTTTCCGTCCCACTCCCAATTGAACAAAATAAATGAAACAGAGCAAAAAAAGTGCTCTGAGGGCAAAGATAATGGAATACAGAGATGCATAACTTTCCAGTGGAAAGGCGGCTGCCTACAAGCTGTTTTTCCGAAAAATTCATGAAGTCACGCACATTTGCTCATTTCTTTTCAAGTGTTTGTGAGTTCATGAATTGGACTTTAATGCAAGAATTCGCTATTCCGAAATGTGTTTTTCACTATTTTCTTTATTTTAATCGAAGCCTTTTCAAAAACCAAACAAGTTCACTAAGAAACACAAAGCAAGTGAACAGCGCGATGCCCAGAAAAGCAAAAGGAATGGTGGCCGGCCATTAGCAATATGCTTTTTTTATGTCACACGTATTCACAGACGGGGGTTGAAATTACAAAAACAACAATGTAAACAAATGGGTTTTGGGGGGATAGACGTACGGAAGATACCCATCTCTTTTATTCATTCATCTCTGGCTTCGATCTCAGCAAAGCAAAGTAAAGTATGATTTTAAAATTACAAAAACTACGCTCTATTTGACACTTTGAGACTTCTAGTAGTTGTTGTAATCGCGTGCTGAATATCTTATCTTACTTAATCCATAGACACTTTTTGTGGATCATCCGTGTCATCGAGCCACAGTTCCCTCTACTTAAATTGAATTGTGTCCCATATTTAAGATTTAGTAAGGCTTTCCGCGAATTTGGTATCGTAATGTAACTTTGGCATCACTTGAATTCGTATTTTTCCCGATTGTTTTTCTGACGTTCTTATCTCTCGTTTCCCTTTAATACCTACGCGTTAAAAGAAAATGAGAATAATTGTCAGCATGAAATTTCCAAAATGTCCCTTTGACCTTTATTGGTTATTTTATTGCGCAGAAGTATTACCTACCAGGATTTAATAGGTAAATTTATTTCGAAATTAATCATCTTATCGTTTAATATGTAATGTCCGCACGCCTTGGTCCTGTGGAACAGAGTTGATTAGTCGAAGTACCCTCACCCGGCTATTGCGCCCTGGTTCGAACTCTTAGCACGTATGCAGTAGAGCGGGTAGTCTGAAAGGGATTTTCGGCTGTATAGCCAGTAAAACTCCAATCAGTGTGACTCTCGTTTGAAAAGTCCGTTTATTATAAAAATTTCGGGGTTTATATACAGTTTTTCATTCTTAAAATCTATACCTATTTCGATTCTTGAACCCTTAAACCATTAACCATACTTATTGCATATTGTGCATAATTTTATGACGACCGAGGCACTTGAATTATACCAACATGAAATGTTATGCCTAATCGGCACAATGTTGTGACAGGCAAACGACTCTCATCGTTGTCGTTGCCTGCGCTCGGTAATATGAGCGTTTTTCATGTCGTCTGCTTTGCACATGCTATTCAGGTGCAGTATGTATACATATATATGATGGTTAATGATTTATGGCATGCGCCAAGTTCAAGAAACGAAATAGTATCTTTAAACAATTAGTTAATAGTATATTTGAACAATTGGTTAGGTGGTCGCTGGTGCGAGCCCGTCACATCACCCTTCCAGGGGAAAAAGGAGAAATCTTATATTTTAAGATTTCTTCTTTTACGCGCCACTTTTACAATAATGCAATTTCTGAACTAATTGTAATTTGCGAATTATACATTGGAATCTTGCATTTTCTATTTCTCTAATTATACATAAAAAGATTTTTATTATTCCTTAGTCCGTAAGACTTTTCCTTACGTGTATAACATGGTACTTATAACTATACTTTCTTCTAGTTTTATTTCTCATCCTATGTTACAAAGTTACATGTTTTCTGATTTCATTAAATTTTCGTTAACTCATTCTACTAAAAGTTATGTTTGTATTTTATTTTATACAATGTTTCTTATTCCATTCTATTTGTTAAAGTTTTACAAATTACTTCAACTTTTTTTTTTTTTTTTTTTTTTTTTTTTATTATTCTATAGAGTTTATTATTTCATAATAGTTTTATATTTAATTTTTACATACTTTAAGTTCTTATTCTAGGTTTAAGTTCTTATTCTAGGTTTAAGTTCTTATTCTAGGTTTAAGTTCTTATTCTAGGTTGATCAACATATAATATATACAGTGTACACGTGTTTCTCTCTTAAATTTAAAAAAAAAAATTTATTAAGAAAAATATTTTTTTTTTTCTATATTAATGTTATATAGATATAAAAAGGTTTAAGTCTATTCTTATGAACTATAAATTTTTTGTTTTCCTGCTTTATTTCGCAGTTCACGCCTTTCTGCGCTATTACCTCGTATGGCCCTACATAGATTGGATCTAGTTTCTTTCTGTTCTCATTTCGTAACAACACTAAACTTCCTGCTTCAAAACTAACATTCTTTGTTCGACCACTTGTATCGTATTGACCTTTTCTAGTTTTTTTCTTCTCTATTAAAGTTTCCCTAGGGTCCCTATGTGCTACTTGTAGTTTGTGCTTTAGATCAATGACATAATCATCATAGTTATACACGGGTTCTACCTGCTTCGCTAAGTTTGAGGGTAGATTACAATCTCTTCCAAACATTAGTTCGAAAGGTGTGTACCCGGTTTCTGAGTGGACGGAAGTGTTGTAGCAGAAAACATAGTAAGGTAGCCATGTGCTCCAATCCGAATGTTTCTCTGATACATAACTTCTGAGATACGCTCCTAGAACTTTATGAGAATTTTCCAGTGCTCCGATGCTTTCGTGGTGGTATGCCGTGGACTGAATTTGTTCCACTTTCAATAGCGTACAGATACTTCTGAACACTTGATTTAGAAACTTGGTTCCCTGGTCTGTTGCTATCGTTTTGGGTACTCCATACCTTAGAATAAGACATTCTACCAGTCCCCTTGCTACCGTTGTTGCTTCTTTGTTCGGAAGTGGTATTGCCTCGATAAACTTGGTTAGTTCATCTTGCACGGTCAGAATGTACTTTGATCCAGTCTAAGAATAGCTTGTCGAAACTCGATTCTGCTGTTGTTGTTATTGTCATTGGTTGTTTTCGAGGTTGTATGTTTTCTTTCCTTTGACATATGGTGCAATGCTTAACGTATGTCGTCACATCATTTTGCATGCCTGTCCAAAAATATTTTTTCTTGATATTTCTTATCATGCGGTTTATACCTGCATGTCCACTGGTTGGTAACATGTGGTAGTCGTTGAGTATTAGTTTCTTTTTATATGGGTCGGTGATTTGTGTTGTATTATTTATTAAGTGCACTTTTATATTACTCGAGTTAAACATTTCTCCTAATATTTTCTTTATATTATTCATTGTATATGTATGGCGGCCAATTGGAATTTTACTTAATTCCTCTTTAGTAATAAAAATTCTTTTAATTAATAGGGGTCCGCAGATTGTTCGCACGTCCCTCAACAATATTCTGTCGAATGATGCTGATCGGGCTATAGTGCAATCCTTGTCCCATTTTAGGAGTATACAATTTTCTTTTGGTATGTAGGCCAATCTTTTACTTGGACCTATTATTATTTCCAAACCCTTATTTGGTATGTTATCGAAACTATCTACTATCTTTAGCTCAACGAGTTTTAAACCTGTATTCGGTGGTTTTAGCAGTTCGGTAATTAGGCCTTGTTTTTCTTCGACACTTAATTTGTCTTTGGTGACAATCGTTTTATCTGCAGGTGTTGCTTTTGACCTTGTTGTCACGCATACATAAAGTTTCCTTAAATCTTCAGCATCTAGCTGTATTCGGCTGAGAGCATCTGCGGTACAGTTATCTTTTCCCGGTGAATATTCCACATAGAAATTATATTCTTCCAATAATAATCTAAATTTGGTTAATCTACTTGAAGGTTCTTTTAATGAAAATAGGTATACTAGTGGTCTATGGTCGGTGAGAATCTTAAAACGTCTTCCGAAAAGATACGGTCTATAGTGTTTGATTGCCCAAACTATAGCTAGTAGTTCTTTTTCTATCGTACTGTAGTTTTTTTCGGCGTTATTTAGGGTTTTACTAGCATAAGCTACGGGTCTATCATCATAGTTTGATAAGACTGCTCCTACGGCGAATCCTGAGGCATCAGTTCTTAGGATGAATTCCTTCTCAAAGTTTGGAAATTGTAGAACTTGTGGACTTGCCAGTATTTCCTTAAGCATATTAAATGACTCTATACAATCTCGGTTGAATTTGAATTCTGTATCTTTTTTTAGTAGTTTATTTAATGGAATGGCTATTGTTGCGAAATTAGGAATAAATTTGCGATAATAATTGGCAAATGCAACGAATCTTCTTACTTCGTCTGCATTGGTAGTGATGGGGAAATTTTGTATAGCTGTTGACTTGGATGGGTCGGGTACAATGCCTTTGTCTGAGATAATATGACCCAGGTATAGTACTTCTTTGCGGAGAAAAGTGCATTTTCCAGGGTGTATTTTTAAGTTCACTTCTCTAAGTCTTTGAAATACGTCCATTAGGTTTTTGTTGTGTTGATGTAAGCTGTTACCAAAAACAATTAGGTCGTCCAGGTAGACAAAACATCTTGAATATGTCAACCCGGATAACGCGATGGACATCATCCTGGAAAATGTGCTTGGTGAGATCTTGAGTCCCATGGGCAGGCGTTTTAGCTGGTAGTGCCCATTTTCCGTCGAGAAAGCTGTACATGGTCTGCACTCAGCGTCTTCATTTGGTAGTAGCCTTGACTTAAGTCTATGCATGAAAACCATTTGGCTCCTCCTACCATATCGTAGATATCCGTTATATTAGGCAACGGGAACTTGTCGTCTTCTATGACTTCGTTTAGTTTTCGGTAATCGATCACGATCCTAAACTTTTGTAATCCGGTCACAGGGTCTTTTTTCTTTGGCACGATAAGGATAGGCGAGTTCCAAGCGGATACAGATGGTTCTATAATGTCGTCTTGAAGCATTTTTTGTATTTCCTCCTGTATGTTTTGCTTCTGCGAATGTGGTAGCCTATACGGTTTTGTATACTTTGGAGTAGTTCCATTCCTAAGTTGTATGTTGGCGCTTCCTATGTGTGTATAGGTAAGTTTGTCGCCACTGAGATGGAAGATATCTTGAAACTTTGTGCAGATGTATATGATTTCGGATTTTTCTTCTTCATTTAATGTGGTGAGATCCATTTCTTCTATTAACCTTTTAGTTCTTTTTATCGGTAATTCCTCTGATTTTTCGTATTTTAAAACGTAATAATCGCACAATGGCGAGGACACTGGTTCTACCCATTTCAAAACTGTTTCAGTTTCTCGAGTATTGAGAATTTTTATAGGCATATTGCCATCTACTGGTTTGGAAATTGACCCTGCTATGAAGATTCCTTCGCAGAGTTCTTGTGGATGGAATATGCGATCGTCTGCATGCTTCGTATCGAACCAATAGGTGGTTTCGCATCTTGGAGGAACGGTAACGGATTTATGATGGTCTGAATTTACTATGGGTATGGATACTTACTTACTTACTTACTTAAGGTGGCGCTACAGTCCGGGGTGGACCTGGGCCTCAACCAATACGCCTCTCCAGTTAGCGCGATCTTTTGCTAACTGCCTCCAGTTGCGCACTCCAAGTTGGTTGAGGTCCCCTTCCACTTGTGCGCGCCACCTAAGGCGAGGTCTTCCTCTACTGCGTTGTCCCTCCGGGTTGGAATCGAAGACTCTTCGGGCCGGAGCGTTGGTGTCCATTCGCTCTACATGTCCTAGCCATCTTAGACGACAGATGCGTATTTTTCTGACCAGGTCGGTGTCGTTGTACAGCTCGTAGAGTTCGCTGTTAAATCTTCTCCTCCAAAGCCCGTCAACGCAAACGGGACCAAAAATCACTCGAAGAATCTTGCGTTCGAAACGGCCAAGAAGATCTTCATCCGCCTTTGTTAGGGTCCATGCTTCTGCGCCATAGAGCAGGACTGGGATGATGAGGGTCTTATATAGAATCGACTTAGTGTTTCTTGACAAGGCCTTACTAGTCAATTGCCGTCTTAGACCAAAGAAACAGCGATTGGCAAGTGTAATTCTTCGTTTGATTTCTGCTGTGGTGTCATTATCAGAGTTTATAGCGGAGCCGAGGTAGACAAAGTCCCTAACTACCTCAAAATTATAGCTGTCTATCGTGACGTTCTGTCCGATTCGTCGATGTTGTGCGTCCCTTCTTGTTGACAGCATATATTTTGTCTTGCCCTCATTCACCACTAAACCCATTCTTGCCGCTTCCGTACTAATACTTGCAAACGCGCCAGTGACAGCTCGCTGTGTTCTGCCAATAATGTCAATATCGTCCGCGTATGCAAGTAGTTGCACAGACTTATGGAAAATTGTGCCTCTGGTGTTGGCTTGTGAGTTGCGCACAATTTTCTCAAGAATGATGTTAAAGAAGTCACATGACAGCGCATCACCTTGTCTAAATCCTTTTCTGACATCAAAGGTCTCGGTGAGATTGTTTCCGACCTTAATGGAGCAGCGAGCGTTCTCCATCGTCATTCTGCACAATCTGACGAGTTTGGCAGGGATGCCAAAACTAGACATGGCTCTGTATAGCTCGTCTCTATAAATGCTGTCATATGCGGCCTTAAAATCGATGAACAGATGGTGGGTATCGATTTGGACTTCTTGGGTTTTCTCCAGGATCTGCCGTAGTGTGAAAATTTGGTCGGTTGTGGACTTTCCGGGCCTAAAACCGCACTGATAGGGACCTATCAGATCGTTGACGAATGGTTTAAGGCGTTCACACAGTATAGCAGATATGATCTTATACGCAGTGTTAAGGAGACTGATGCCTCTATAGTTGGCGCAGTTTAGAGGGTCTCCTTTCTTGTGGATCGGGCAAACGATGCTGAGGTTCCATTCATCAGGCATACTTTCTTCTGACCAAATCTTGGAAACGAGTTGGTGTATGCTCTCCACCAAGCCATCTCCCGCTGCCTTAAAAAGCTCGGCAGTTAAGCCGTCCGGTCCAGCAGCCTTGTTGGACTTTAGCTTAGATATTGCTATCCTTACTTCACTTTGGTCAGGTGGACGGAAGTCTTGGCTGTCATCGTCCAGGTTGAATGGTTCATTCTGCCTGACAGCGGAATTTGTGTCGTCTTCGCCGTTTAACAGTCTGCAGAAATGGTTTTTCCATATCCTCAGCACCGACTGTGATTCTACTACAAGGTTTCCTTCTTCGTCTCTACAGGCTTCTGTTCGGGTTTTGTTGCCCTGACACGTTCTTTTCACCTTTTGGTAAAACTTCCGAACATTATTCCTGGAGTAGCACCTCTCTATATCCTCGATCGCGCGCTTCTCATGCTCTCTCTTCTTTCTCCGGAGAAGCCGGTGTTCTTCCCTCCTTTTTTGCTCGTAGAGCTGACGAGCTGCTCTCGTCCTTCTGTGCAGCGCCGCTTCGTAGGCACGTTGTTTTGCTGCATGCGCTTGCCGGCATTCTTCATCAAACCAGGGGTTTCGAGGGGGTGGACTGGTGAAACCGAGCACATCAGTTGCGGCATTTTTGATGGCTTCTTGGCATCGGCGCCACTGGTCGTCGGCACTTGATGCTGGCAGCGTAGGACTTCTCGAGAGGTTTAGGGATACGCGATCGGCAAAGGCTCTGGCAGTTTGTTGCATTTGTAGCCGTCCAACGTTAAATCTCCTCACAGTATTATCTCGTTGTTTTGGCGTTTGGGATATCCGCATCCGTACCTTGGCTACAACCAGGTAGTGGTCCGAGTCAATGTTGGCCCCTCGGAAAGTTCGGACATCTAGAATACTGGAGGAGTGCCTTACGTCGATCGCAACATGATCAATTTGGTTGACGGTTTGATGATCTGGTGACCGCCATGTTCCTTTATGTATATCGAGGTGAGGAAACCGTGAGCTAGCTATGGTAACATTACGTCCCGCAGCAAAATCAATCAGCCTTAGTCCGTTTTCAGACGTGGTGTCATGTAGGCTGTATTTTCCGATTGTGCTACCAAAGAGGTCCTCCTTTCCTATTTTGGCGTTAAAATCACCTAAGACGATTTTAACGTCATATTTAGGACATTGCTCATATGTTTTGTCGAGGAGCTCGTAGAAACAATCTTTGGTAGCATCGTTTTTATCTTCTGTGGGGGCGTGAGCGCATATTAGGCTGATGTTGGCGAATTTAGCCTTGATGCGAATAGTTGTAAGGCGTTCACTCACGTGTCGAAAGCTCAAGACTTCTTGCCTAAGTCTGCCGCTTACAACAAATCCGCATCCGAATAAACGTTGCTTTTGTTCCCTGTAGCAATCACCATAGTAGATGTCACAGTTTTTCATCTTCCTTTTGCCCGGCCCATCCCACCGCACTTCCTGGATGGCGGTGATATCTGCTTTGTAGCAGTCTAGGGCCTCCGCTAGTTGTTCGGCTGCACGCGGTCTGTTCAGGGTTCGAACATTCCATGTGCAGATCCGAACGTCATTGTCCTTATTTCGTTTGTCCGGGTCGTCAACAGTAAATCCATCCTTATCCGAGGCTATTGGTCGCTTCGTAACAGATGCTTTTTTTCCGCGGTAGGGTTGTTAGCCCCACGCTCAACCCCCAACCTGGAGGACCAGGTCCTTTCTGCGACCCCTTGGACAAAAGGAGCCGGAATACTCCGGAGTCAGTAACCCGCTGCGGGGATGTGAGAGCTGCCGTTGACCCATTAAGGGCTCTTCCGCCACCATCTCTATTTCAACACCCTGACTAGTGTTGAAAATCCTCAATGACCTCAGCTCCAAATACGTCAGAGTAGCCCATTGAGGTATCTGTCATGTCGACTGTTGACGCCACCGTTGATTCAGCCATGTGAATTCATCCGCCGTACGTCCTCTTTCTGAGGGGCTCATGTTAGACTTCTGAGACTCGAGCAGACAGTCAATCCGACAGAGCATTATAGTGTTGCTATTTTCTTCGTGTTCAACACTCGCGCTTATAAGTTTAGCAAGTCAAGTCCGGGTGGACATAGACCAGTACCCGGTGGTGACCACGGGGAGGTAAAATAAGCACAATTGGTGAGTGTGAGATAGTTGCGACACTGGACATCGCCAAGTTGATGCCAATCAGATGCCCATCCCTATTCACACAACACCCAACCACCTGGGTATGGATACAGGCATCCCTTTTTGGAGTTCTAACGTGAAGTTTTCTAAATTTATAATTGCTCCATAATCTTGCAAAAAGTTGGCACCCAAAATACCATCAGTTGGTACCGGGAATGAATCTGGTACCACATGGAAATCATACTGAATTTTCCGTTCGCCAAGGAATAATGTATTTGTGCAGGTACCCTCGGATTGTATATATCCGGCTATTCCCATAATAGACGTGCGCGCCTCGCTGTTAATGCGCGTTCGTCCTCCGAGTGCTTGTTTTCTCAAAGTGCATATGGATGCTCCTGTATCTACCAAGAATTTTATTTCGTTATTATCTATAGTTTTAAAAATGACATATAGGCCGTTCGCGATTCCTCCCGTGCAAATGGCAATGGGTGGTGGCGTACTTACTGTACCCCCTCCGACGGGTTGGCTTGCCCGTCGTGGGGTATGTAGTTTCCCGAGTCAAAAGCTAGAACTTGGTTTTGACCATTATATTGGTTACGGTTAGATCCGTAGTTGTTGTTTCTCCCATTGTTGTTATGGGGACCGCGATTCGTATGGCGGTTATTTCCTCGATTTCGGTTGTTTCGTCTATTATTTTGATTATTCGATCGTTGTTGGTGTTGATGTTGAGGTTGTTGGTAGTTATTATTTCGACCTTGGGATGCTGTCCATATTGGTACTGTTGCCGTGGTACAAAACCATTTGTGTATCGAACTGTTTCAGTCTGAGGAAGAGTGTTGCCAGGGTCTAACTCTAGCAAATGCTCAATTGCGCTCTGCATGTTGGTATGTCGAGCACAATCCAGTACAAGCTTGTAACGTTCATTTACACCCTTTTTTAAGAAGGCGAGACCTCGGCGGTCATTCGCAGTTGTTAGCGTAGCCCGTGCTGATTCTCCCTGGGCGGATACTTCTAATGTTGTCATCCTAGCTATTAGGGTTTCCACATCGGACACGTACTCACGCATCGGCCTATTGCCTTGCTTGAGTCTGTCTAATCTGCACTGCAGAGTCTCGAGGCTTTCTTTGGGACCGCACTTATTGTTCAGGGCTGTTTTTAGCTCTGCAAAAGTGGATGGCTGGCACGACCCTAACTCGGTTAGAGCTTTCCCTTGTATTTTGCATTTTAAAAGGAACTTGATCAAGGTTGGTTTACTTGCGTTGTTGAGGGTGTCGTGATAAAACTCTGTACTATTCACAAAGTCTCTGATTTGTTCTGAACGCTTGTCGTCCGTGTCACAAGTGAGAGTGGGCAGTTTTTGGGCGGTGCTAAAACTGAAATCGTCACCCATATTGTTAGTTATGGTTTCTGTTTCAACCGTGACTGATATCGGATTATCTATCCCTGTCTTTTGATATTTCGCAAGATTTTTGTTGCCTACTTCGGAGTATGTCCCCTCAGAGTCTGTTTCGGAGCTAGAATCGGTGTCGTCGAGACTATTCTTTACTAAGATTTCCGATCCTTCCTTATAGCTTTGAGCGGCAGTTACTGTACTTCTAAGTTCAGTACGTTCTAACTCGGAAAGAGCGGTCTGGTCTATAAGCGCTAGTTGGTAACAAAAGGCAGCCCAGAGCTGATCTATTTGCTCGAGCTTTCTGCTGACTCCAGCGGTTTTTCGCTTTCGCTTAGGAGACTTTTTTAGGCTGTTGTAACAGACTTGGAGCGACAAGAGACTGTCGTGGAGCGGAGCAAAGTTCATGGAACCGTGAAGCTATGGATCAAGAGATCAAAAGGAAAATAGCAAAATTAAGACGTGAAATCAAAAGAATCTATAGTGATCAAGAGATCAGAAGAAAATAATAACGATGAAATGTTCATGAGGTGTGAAATCTAAATCCAATCCTATTATACAATGACATATTTTAAAGGTCTATAAACTTTATTTATTCAAAACTAAAATTTTTGTTAGTACATTTATTAATCTATACCGTTATGGTTCGCCTCTCCAAGTGGCGGATTGTGTCGGCAATTATTTTCCGCCTGTAATGCTGCAGACCTAGATAGGCGAGTCCGACTATAATTGCTGTGATGAATATTAACATCAGTACAGCGGCAGTCAGATCGGTGCGCTGGGGTTGGGCTATGTTGGCGGCAAGCAATTGGGGCCCGGTGTTTATGGTTTCCTGCTTACTTTCGGTGCCTCCCATTTAGAGTGGTTTTCTCTCTCTCTCTCTCTGTCTCTCTCTCTCTCTCTCTCTCTGGTCCTCTTCTTTAATATAGCTTCTGCGCGTTGCTGTCGTCGTAGTTCGCGGAGCTGTTTAACAAAGTTGTTCCGTACAGCAGCGGGTTGTCCGGGTATGCCGGCTAATCTTTTTAGCTCGATTTGCTGCAACCTTCGTCGGTGTTGTGCGCCTCCTCGTGTTTTTGCCTTGGGGGCTTCCGGCTGCTGGGGTTTTGGCGGCTGCTTCTTCTTTTACCTTTGCTGGTACTGGGCAATAGTCAGCGGCTTGGGTCCCGCAGTTTTCGCTGTCGGTTCGTACAACGGAACTTCGTAGGTGAGGTTACCTTCGGGAACGTATTCCTCTACGGTGGCGTAGCTGGCATCTAGACGCTCAAATAGTGCATCTAACTCTTGCTGGTCGTAGGACATCCGGTATAGCAATGCAGGTAAGTTGACAATCAATAGCAGCGGTGGTTTGGTCGGTTTTGAGATGAGGTGCAAGTGTTCTGCCCTCCTGGCAGGATCGCCATGTAATGTCCGCACGCCTTGGTCCTGTGGAACAGAGTTGATTAGTCGAAGTACCCTCACCCGGCTATTGCGCCCTGGTTCGAACTCTTAGCACGTATGCAGTAGAGCGGGTAGTCTGAAAGGGATTTTCGGCTGTATAGCCAGTAAAACTCCAATCAGTGTGACTCTCGTTTGAAAAGTCCGTTTATTATAAAAATTTCGGGGTTTATATACAGTTTTTCATTCTTAAAATCTATACCTATTTCGATTCTTGAACCCTTAAACCATTAACCATACTTATTGCATATTGTGCATAATTTTATGACGACCGAGGCACTTGAATTATACCAACATGAAATGTTATGCCTAATCGGCACAATGTTGTGACAGGCAAACGACTCTCATCGTTGTCGTTGCCTGCGCTCGGTAATATGAGCGTTTTTCATGTCGTCTGCTTTGCACATGCTATTCAGGTGCAGTATGTATACATATATATGATGGTTAATGATTTATGGCATGCGCCAAGTTCAAGAAACGAAATAGTATCTTTAAACAATTAGTTAATAGTATATTTGAACAATTGGTTAGGTGGTCGCTGGTGCGAGCCCGTCACAATAGCCTTGTTGCATTTGAGTCAAGGTTGCGTTCCGGTACCATTTTCTTAAGTGGTAATTTTTGCAGTGGTATTTTCTTATAACTAATGAATTTGTACATTTTCTATAGAAATAAAATTTAACTTATTTGTACTGCTGTGGGGAGCATCGAGGTTTCATTCGCTTAGACCACGGCGGAGTCAATATTTATTTTGGGGCTAGGACTGATGACTCATTTTGCGTTGTCGCAACATGCGATACAATCAAATGTATTGGCTACAACCATATATACAACCAAATTCTGAAACCAGTGTGGACCCACGGGCACCAGTTGAGGGCATGACTACGCCAAACGAATTTCCAAAAAAATTAAGGCCTCTCAAAATATATTAAAAAGGAAAATAGTCAATACATATAAATCTGAATATTAAAATGGTTGAAAAAGAAGTTAAACAAGTCGCTCAGAAGCCTACTTATGTGTATTTAAGAAGTAGGCTTCTCAACCACGTTAGCTTAGAAATAACCGAATTATTAAACACAGACAATCACCCCTATCGTGGAATACGGCGTATTTGAGATTCACTTCGCATACTCGATTCACTTTCACTTTCCATATACATCGTGAAATCCGTCGGGGAGACTCCCTTACCGACAGGTTTTTTCAATTCAAAGTTGGTCGGCAAATCAGCTGGTTTGCATTAAATGACAGCAGTAATAGAGCAAAGCAATTTCAAATTTTACGAAAATCAAAATTATTTTATTATTGTACGAAAATAATTAAAATGGATAGTATAGCCTTATATTTGAGTATATTTGACAACGTGGAAAGAGCTTCTTATGACAGAAAAATGCGTGCACATTTAAGAGGAACTGCAAAAGACATAATGGAACTTTCAGATTCGACGTTAGTTTTCTGAAATACAATTATTGATATTCATATTTTTGGTAACGTTTATTTATTTCTCAGATTTATCAAGTGCAAAATAAAGCAGCATTTTCTTATGTTTTGAATGTTTTAAAAACGGAGCTTAATCCTAACTCGAAAACATTTTCTCTATCTCCGAAAGTTAAATTAGCAGTATGGTACTGGTAAGGACTACAACATATGCCTTGCACAATCAACATTTTCCGAAGTCCTAAAGCAAGTGCTGGAGATTCTAGAAAGGAAACTTTGTCCGAAATGGATTACACTGAAAATGAGCGACGAAGAAAAAACAGAAGCCAAGAGATATTTCTACGACAAATGCCGAATCCCAGGAGTGGTAATGTGTGTTGATAGAACCCATATTGCCACCAAGATTCCAACACAAAACAGACATCTTTATTACAATAGGAAAGGATTCTACAGTATAAATACTATGCTGGCAAGTGATTTCAACAAGTATTATATTTTTCAAATAACCAATTTTTCATACTGAGTTCCAGATTTGCGACCATATGCAGTGGATAAGGTGTGTGGACTCATCAAACACTGGCTCCAACCACGATTCATTTATATGGAACAGCAGCGATGTCAATACGTTCTTTTGTGACAAGTATCATTCTGGAGACAGAAATACTCGAATTCTAGGCAAGTTTCTTCTACGTATCTACTTTTTTATCACTTATTTGTTCCTCTTCTTTAGCTGATTCAGGATACGCAAATCTTCCATGGCTTCTGACGCCGTTTCGTTCAGTGGTTTTGAATTCTCCAGAGAGCAAATTTAACCAACAACATAGCAAAGGAAGGAATACGTGGAAAGGACAATTGGAGTCCTAAAAAACAGATTTCGTTGTTTAATGGGAGTTAGAGCAATGCACTATGAGCCTAAAAAAGCAGCACAAATTATAAATGTTTGCTGTGCTCTGCATAATATCTGCATGCACTTCAACACATTTTGGGATGAACCGGAAGAAATTGGAAATGAACACAGTCATCACAAACACAATCAGCCTTATTGTGAGTTTCGCCCGAACAATATTCCACCCGAACAATATTCCACCCGAAAAAAACAGATTTCTGTTCTGAAATGTAATTTTTTTCGGGTGGAATATTGTTCGGGCGAAACTCACAATAAGGCTGAGTATGCGAAGAGAGCAGCTGATATTAGACTCGAAATTATGAGATCTTTGTAAATAATTTCTTAAATTTAAAAAATATGTGTGCTTTTTATTTACATTGACTTCAATTACATAATTATGTATCACATTGTATGAGCATAGAACATTAAAAATAAAATAAAAAATAAATAATATGTTATAAAAAAGAAACAAAAAAAACTATCTATGTAGGTGTCTACACAGGTAGGTAGGTACTTCAGGTTAACTTAAATAAAAAATAGCTGTAGATTTGTATTGCTTCTTCAGTCATTGGTTGAGATATTTCAGATCTATCGCCTTCCTCTCGAGTTCAAATTCTAATTGCTGCTGCTTCACTCTTAGTTTCTCTCTAGCAATTCGTTCAATTTCTTTATGATGCCGAATATTTTCTTCAATTTGTTGCTTTTTTTGATCATACATTCTGTCTATGGACCTATATACTTTCTTTATGTTGTTGTTCAACTCATTGGCATTCTCCTTTTTCACGAATATTGCATTTTTGATTTCTTTGTAAAATTCTTCTTGAATATTTATCTGCCTTTCAAGAAGAACTTTTGGGTCTTTGTATTTAGCTTTCTGCCTTGCATTTGAAGTGGAAGATGCAGGCTCAGGGTTATCGAGTAACTCTTCATCATCGGAATTTTCTTCTTCCAAGATGTTTTCCTCAGACCTTGGTCTTTTTTCTGAACGTTGGCACTCGGGAACTGTCCGCAATGTGTTTGTTGGAATTCCAAATATGGAGACATTTGGAATGCCTTCAGCAGATTCCCTGAGTTGAATTAACTCGATAACCTCCTCTTCATCGGCAGTAAATGTCACAATTTTGTTTGGGCCACCACCTGTACCTTTTATTTCTTTTTTATTGGCAGAAAGCTTCTTTTTTAAATTTGACTTGTGGTCACTCCAAACCTGAAAGAAATGTTAAAATATTTTTCAGATAATAAATTACATTTTCTCAGTGCAAAACATTTTACCTTTTTCCACTCCGATGTTTCCTTTGTTGGCGGTGCTAAGCTGTTCAGCTTGTGCCTAAGGTCATCCCAGAACTGTCTAACTTCCTCCGGTGGTCGCTTGCAATCATTTTTTGCTATGTCGGAATTGAGCTTCATTGCATTGATCAGTTCCCGAAATTGATCACGGTTAGTTGTTTTCTTGCTGCAATATGGAAGAAAATGTAAATATTTGTTTTTGTTCTTAAGTTGTGTTTTGTGCTTTTAACCAAAAAAAAAATCTGTTTGCTCATTATGTACTTACAACATTTTGAGAAAATCGCAACGAAACCGCACAACAAAGGCCAGGATACGCAATGAATTAGCTGCGTATTTGAAATGTCAAAGTTTGTATGGGGAGTTTCACTTCGATCGTTTTCTACGATGGTGTTAAACGCATCCACTTTACCTACTGGTGAATCTTTCACTTCGAATGTATTCTACAATGCCAAGTGTTGAATTTGAGTGAAACGTTCCCCTCGCCGTATTCCACGATAGGGGTGAATGTAATCGGGAGATTAAGGTGGATAAAACCTCTTGATATTTAAAAATTAACTGAGGCAAAGAAATTTCGTAATATTTTCTAGCAAAAATGTTCAGAAATTCGAAAAGCGAGTGATTTTTCGTTAAAAATTTCTCAAATAATTCATAAATAAATTGCCGATTAGTGGAACGGCTAAGTGCAATCCCATTCCGTATGAAATCAGTGCCCTCAGAAGCTATTTTAGATCGGTTTAAAGTCCCTCCCTATTGCAGAAGCATCTCTTGCGTAAATACCTAATAGCTCTGGAATGTTTTGTTTTTTGTTTATGACAATTTGATAAGTTTTCAATTTGGCAAATAATGTTTGATTCGTTATATAATAAGGACAGCCTTCAATTTTAAACAACTGACAACAACAGAGACACGTGAATTTATCTCTTAATTGTTGCCCTTTCGAAGGAGACTCAAAAATACAACCTCGTTTCGATTTGATGTGGAAGGTTTATTCTAAAGAATACATATGTTACAGAATAATACCAGAAGAATTAAAAATACAATTGAAATCTTACTTCACTTGGTGGTCCTCCTAAGGTTAATTATAAAGCCAGGTTTGACATTTGTCAGATGACAGGTAATCTATGTGGAATTCGTGATCATGGAAACTAAGGTAAGTTTACATTGATGCGTTTTAATTTTTGGAATCGCAACATCCCAGCCCACGTGAATCACTCCTTTGTGATTCATTGACGTCGAGTTTGGCCAGCTTACAAACAGGTGTTCTTAGCACTCCAATAGAGGTTTGTACTTACGCGGAACGTACTTGTCCAGATAGTCGAATGACGTCATCTTCGCCCCAACAAGGTGTCAGCTAATACAGATGGCTTCATTTTATGAATTGCTGACCTGACTGTAGGGCAGCATATTCATCAGTATAGTGATGCTTCTGAACCATACGGCAAAGAATGATTTCGTCATATTGGAGTTCGATGACGTGCAGTACTTTGTTTTTCGTCGGTTTTTGTGACGCACGCAAGCATCGAAGCACCCATGCAGTGACTCGTTTTAACTTCAAAAATTGGAAAATTTAGTAATATCGATTTCAGGACTACTTACATGGAGTATTCTATGTCGGTAGACAGCACGAAGTTCCTCATCTGGCTTGTGAGCTAAACTGGCATTATAGTTTAGCTCCGAAAGCCATGTTGACTCATTTTCTAAGAGAAAATCTGGTCCTGTAATCCATCTTCCCATTGGCTGATGGCGCGGTAGATATTTAGCTCGAGTGGCAACGTCGGCAACGTTAAACAGCGTAGGAACCCAACGCCATTCCCTCGGATAAGAGAGCTCCAAAACTTCTGCGACTCTATACGAACGGCTTATATTTTCCTGGATCGCCGGACTTGATCCAAGAGAGGACTGTTCTGGAGTCGCTCCAGAATGTGCACGTTGCTGCTTCCATGTTGTGTAACTGTAGAATACTTCGTCGAATGCGCGCGCCCAAAACTGCGGCTTGTAACTCAAGACGTGGGATTGATATTAGTTGAAACGGAGCACATCTACTTGTCCCCATTAAAAAGGCACACACAATTCTCCAATATCCGGCTGCAGCGAACGCCTCCTCGCTTGCGTCAACGAAACTGTGCAGTTGGACGACTACGATAGTGCACATACCAGATAGATAACATTTAGGCACACGCATCCACTCAACAGCAACCATTTTTCCATTTCTTCAATCGGTGGGACTGGACTTTGTTCATCCCTATTTGTGACTGCCTTCCATAGTGACAACATCCATGACAGCAATCGGTGTCAGTTGGTAAGCGACTTTATATCACTCGACAATGTAGATCCACCACATCAGATAAAGCCAATCTTCTATAAAATCAGATAGAAGCCCAAATGGATCGTAGATGGAGATAAGAATGCTGAGGTATTCCCTCTTCGTCGGCCAATTTACGTCGCTCGTAATTTCATGACTGGCTCGATTGAATTTCAGACGAAATGTAAAGACATCTTCAGCTGGAACCAAGTACATGCCAAGCACTCTTTACAGTTTTCTGTCAATGTACTTGTTGGCTGCTGAATCCGGAGCACACTTTCTTGAAGGTGATTTAGCAGTAATGTTGAATTTGAAGAGAGTTTGCAGAGTCTGAAGCCTTCAGTTTGATGGATTTTTATAATATCGCTTGTTACCAAAAATGCTTCATAAGACTTGTCAGCAAATCCCATGGCGTTAATGTTTTTGATGTATTACTGCGGAGCAGGGTGAGCATGTAGCACCGAAAAGCATCATCTGTAAAACATATGTCTCCAGCATGTCACTTCCATTTCTTTGCCAAAGAAATCTCTGCGCGTCTTGATCCTGTTTTCGTATGATGATTTGGTGGAACATTTCCGCAATATCCGCACACACACCGATTGGCTTCTCTCGAAATTTAAGCAAAACTGCCAAAAGGTTCTGACACTGTTCGGGTCCCTTCAATAGTGATGCATTTAACGATGTCCCATGAACACTGGCGGCCGCATCAAAAACCAGGCGCAATTTTCCGGGTCTATGAGCGTTGCGAAGACAGAAATGTGGCAGGTACCACGTCCTTGGACCATGGGTTTCCGCTTCGGAAAGCGACAATTTGCGGGCATAACCTTTGGCGACGTAACTATCAATAATCTTCTCGTAATCGGCGGCATACGAAGGGTCTTTGCTTAAGCTTCGTTTTACTGAGCTAAGTCGACGCTTTGCCATTGATAAGCTGTTCCGCAAAATAATCTCGTCGCTCTTCCAAAGTAAACTCGTCTCATAGCGGTTGTTTAACATAACAGTGGTATCCTTTAATAATTTTGCAGCTCTTATTTTATCGGCACACTCGATTGGCTTTATCTGATGTGGTGGATCTACATTGTCGAGTGATATAAAGTCGCTTACCAACTGACACACATTGCTGTCATGGATGTTGTCACTGCAGCTTCCATCGATGTGGAAAACGGAGTCAGACTCCTGGTCATCACAGCCTCCTCCACCATAAATCCCCCAGCCAAGAAGCGTACGTACCGCGGATGGCCCTTGCGGTGTGTCCAGAATGGTTAAGTCACCGATGATAAGCCGCCAGTTGTCCAGTTCTATCAGCATGTTCGGCACAGCATTTTGGTATTCCTCAATTGGCATCTTTTGTAATATGTCTGTTTTCAGCTCACAAAGGTTTACTGACTGCATCGGCAATGATAAATCTTTATGTGTACGTACGTTTCTTAGTTGAAAACGCCTACTACCCTCGGCAACACCACTAATTTCGAGGTGGACAAGAAACGACGGCTGTGTTGCTCCCTTTTGTCCTATCCACGTGAGTGACATAGTTTGTGGTCTACCAACTAGTGACAGTTGCGATGCAATACTCTCACTCAATATCGTTACAGACGACCCGTCATCAAGTAGAGCGTGTGTGCTGATCTTACCATATGGCCCTACAGTTTAACGGGCAGCACACGAAACAAACCCTTGCTCCGTGTAGTTGAATGTGCATGAAAATTTGACTCAGTGTGTGTGACAGATGTTCCTTCGTCTTTACTGGGCTCAGTGTTCGACTTGTCCTTTGGCTTTTGGGTCTCATGAGGAAGACGATGATAGAATCGGCGGCAACTATCTTGTTCACAAAGCACTTTTGATCTGCAATATGATACTACATGCCCTAGCACTAAATAGGCGAAACATACACTTTTTTCCTTCACGAGTTTCCATCGATCGGCGGTATCAAGGTTGGCGAACGCTACACACGAAACTAAATTGTGATTTTGCAAACACATTGGACATAGCCTGGTCACTTTGTAGTTTGCATTTGTGCCGGGCTTCTTATAGACTACGGCTTCTGGAAAATGCGTGTACGTTGCAATGCTAACAATTTTCGGATATTCCTGGATCCATGTGCTAAGATCCTTCACACTAAGATATGGCTGAATACATTGCGAAAATTGGAACCATTCCAGTCGCTTAGCAATTGACAGCTTTCATACTAATTCATCCAGCAGTATCGGGTTGGCAAGATGTTGTTGACTTTTCGTGGTTTTCAGTATAGTGCACAGATTTTGCACTTTCGTTGCAAAGGGAATCACGAGGTCGATGCGATTATCTGGTATTGGATGAATTAACCTCACTTTAGACAACTGGCTTCGAATGTGATGTTCTGAACGTCCAAATCTGAATTCCAGTTGATCAATTACTAAGTACTTGAATACTGCTGGGGTGAATTAAAATTGTTTCGACTGTTTCCTTGGCCTGTTTTCTGCAGGCGCAACATATTATCGAGTGGAGTGTATCCGTACGCTGCTGTTGATTCGTTATAACAAGCAATAAAAATTCGCCATTCTTCTGGTGCTCCACTAAATAGTGGTAAATCATGTAGCTTAGGTCGCTGGGGAACATACGTTAGACCAGACAAACTCGAAACAACGTGATTTGACGTTGTCGCATTAGATATAGACTCAAGTGATGCAGCCGATGGACAATAATTTGCTGGCTGACTAGTGTTGGTCATCACTTCTCTTTCATTCAATGCGGCAGCTGACTGTGGCGCTTGGTTGGCACTAGAAACCAAATCCTGGACACGCAAACGATCTGTTTCGCTAGCCTAATTTTTTGACATTTCAGCGTGAAAAATGATTTGAAGCAAAGCGGTGTTCAGGGGTCTAATCGCGTAAGTTACATATATGCATACGCCTGCACCTTTGCCAACACGAGGTGACCAATACGACACCTTTATCCGGTCATTAGCACCAAATAATTCAGGTATTTCTTAATTTCTGAGAATTGTAAAATCAGAAGTAGAATTTTTAGAAAATACGAAGTGCATGTAAAATCGCTGACGCTATGTCTGCCGATTAAAAAGCACACAATAATAAAATATTAAATAGAGGTGAACTACAAAAAATGTGAGTAGTCTCCCGGAATATTCAATAGGTTAAGTTGATCGTTACAATAAAGTTGTTCCATTGCAAATTAAAAGTGAATGTTGTTTTTTTTTTTAAACTAACTCGTAAAGGGTTATTTCAGTGGCGCAGTCGGTAGGATTCTTATAAAATAAGAATCCTGTGGTTCGAACTTACGTCGTGTGAAATTAATACAAAATAAGTGTTCCTAAACAATTCGTTTAAACATCTTCAATTAATAAACACGTTACCCAGTGAGAACTTGAAACAAAATTTGCAATAGATACATACAGCAAAATCGACAAAGATTAGTGTGTTTCTTTAAAGCAAACGAAAATCACAAGTAAAGGGCAAAAGCAAAAGTTTATGAAAAGACACCAAATTCACGATAGCAACAGAAATATGGAAAACCATAATCAACTAATTGCTGAATTGGAACTCAGAACCCAACAGTTAGAGCAAGTGCGTACAGCATACGTACAACATCAACAACGAGGAAACCGAGAGGAGAGGGAACGGATTCTAAAAGATATCCGTTACATGTCAATATATACCGGACAGGGAGATGTTACCATCAATTCGTTCTTCAGCTGCATAGAATACTACCTCAATGAAGTAGAAGATCCACAAGTAAAGAAGAGTTTAGTACGAGCCATTTTCCATGAAAAAATCCAAGGCGAGGCAAAGAACGCCGTAATCAACATAGCAGAAACAGACAATTGGACCACCATCAAGGAAACATTGAAGCTCAGATACAAACCGGATACCGAACCGCATGAAATTTATAGAAGAATTACAAATTTAAGAGTGAATACGGTAAGCGAATTGGCAGTTGAACTGCAAAATATTCAATATAAAACAGATGAACTTATTACCTATATATTATAAAGAAGAAAATTATACAGACTTAAGTAACGTCGGAGTGATATTATTGAATACCGCGAAGGAAATTACACAGGGCACTCTGTTAGACAGAATTTACGAATAAAATGATTTAAGTAAAATAATTTCAATAATGAGAAAAAGAAGATTTGAGGATTCCTGCATTAGGCCGGAATTTAGAAAAGTAGTTAGACCAAAAGCAATTGTTCTACCGGAAAAACCAAAGAGACCAAATTATCCAGATGATCATAACAGATCAGGACAATATCGACAGAATTACCATCAGGGACAGCAACGAAACTACTCAGGGCAATATAGGCAGAATAATAATCAGGGTCAGCAACGAAACTACTCAGGGCAATATAGGCAGAATAATAATCAGGGTCAACAACGGAACCACTCAGGTCAATATAGGCAGAACGATAGGCCAAATCCACCGGCAGAAAATATGGAAGTGGATAATATTCAAGGAAATAATTGTAGTAAACAATTAAATAATTCCCAAGGTCAGAACCAAAATTCAGGACACTTCGGATCATCTCCGGGCCAAAATTGCCATCAACAGGAGATGACTGAACAAAGAATGGTTATGCCTCAGGAAATATGCGACGATGAAATTAGAAATCAAAATGAACAAAGTCCAGCGTTTTTTTATGAACTAGCCTCGGACGAATTACCACAAATTAAAATAACCATTTGTTCAAAAACCTTTATAGCCTTAATAGATACAGGATCAACCCTAAGCATAATAGATGATAGGTTGACCGAATTTAAAAAAGTACGTATTGAACCAATACATTTCACGACGGTAACAGGTAGGGACACTATTTCGTATGAAATACATACACCGGTACCAGAGGAATTCAAAGTCTCATCCAACACCCTAATTAGATGGAAAGTCAAAAGACTCTGCAATAGAGGATATCAGTTTATTATTGGTATGGACTTACTAAATAAATTAAACACTTCCATAAACATGGAAGAAGGAAATATTTATCTTAACAGTCAATGCTTAAAGTTCATTAACAAACCATATATATTAAATCAAATTTGTTCTTTAGAAACAGTTGATACTAACATTAATCACATAAAATTAGACCATCTTAACAAAGAAGAACGCCAAGAAGTAGAAAATCTGTTAAAACGATTTAGTAATTTATTTTTCAAGGAAGGTGACAAATTATCAAGTACACCAGAAATTGAGCATGAAATTGTGACAACAACTGATCAACAAGTGAATGCTAAATTATACAGATACCCCCCTCAACATGACGAAGAAGTAAGACGTCAAGTCATAGACATGGAATCTCAGGGAATTATTCGAAAGAGTAATTCTAAATACTCGAGTCCACTTATAGTTGTACCAAAGAAAATGGACAACTCAGGCAAAAATAAATTTCGTATTGTAATCGACTATCGAAAGTTGAACGAAATTACTGTTGATGACAAATTCCCTTTGCCCAATATTGATTCAATATTAGACAAGCTTGGAAAGTCACAATACTTTACCACAATAGATCTTGCCAAAGGCTATCACCAGATCTTGATCAAAGAAGAAGATCGTAAAAAGACAGCGTTTGTTACCCCCCACGGGTTATATGAATTTATAAGAATGCCATTCGGTTTAAAGAATGCCCCTGCGACATTCCAAAGACTGATGAATGATATTCTTAGAGATCATATAAATAAGACTTGTGTAGTGTACTTGGATGACATCCTCATCTTTAGCACATCATTGAAAGAGCACGTCAAAGCTATAACAAACATTTTTAAAATATTAGAGTCTAAAAAACTTAAGATACAGGTAGATAAGTGTAATTTTATGAAACGTGAGACCGAATTCTTGGGTCACATACTCACAAAAGACGGGTTAAAACCTAATCCTGACAAGATAGCTTGTATTGAAAAATTAGAACTTCCGAAATCTCAAAAACAAATTAAGAGCTTCTTAGGAATAACCGGATATTATAGAAAGTTCATCCGAGATTATGCTAAGGTAGCACAACCCATTACGAAGTACTTAAAAAAAAATGCCAAAATAAATACAAACGATCCAAATTACATAGAAGCATTTGAAAAATTGAAAGAACTAATAAGTAGTAATCCAATATTAAGATACCCAAATTTTCAAAAGCAATTTACTTTCACAACAGATGCATCCAATTATGCGATTGGAGCAGTAATCTCGCAAGAAGGACACCCTATATGCTACGCATCGCGTACTCTTACCTTTACGGTAATAAGTTTAAGATCTTTACAGATCACCAGCCAATCAAGTATCTTCATGCAAAATATAGAGGAAAAGATCTTTCACCCAGACATCAACGGTGGCTTCTAAAACTTGGAGAATATCAATTTGAGATAGAGTACCTAAAAGGTAAAGAAAACAGGGTAGCAGATTTTCTTAGCAGAATAGAGGTTAACGCGGACGTTAAATCTAAGGAGGGGGAGAATCCCACGCCAACAGAAAATTTTTCGCTTAAAGGTAACCAAAGTGATTCAATATCAGAATTTTCATTTAATGTAGAAGAAGACGAATCGAATGAAACAGTACATTCGGCTGAGGAAGAACTAATGGATCATATCCCAATTGTTGAAGATATTGTCAATAAGTACAAAACTCAAATAATACTAACAAATAACAAAATAAAGGAAATCGAGATCATGCATAGTAAAAGAATAATATATATAGCAGAACACGATTTTGACAGATTAGGAGACATATTAAGGAGATTTTTAAAAAAAGGAAAAGTAGGAATATTTTCAGAATTAACTGATAACATTTATAACATTCTTCAAGAAAAAATAAGAGAGATGTATTCAAATGATAACGCAGTTAAATTTGTCAAGTGTTCATTTAGGGCACAAGACATCGAAACAGAGGTAGAAGTCGTTAAACAGATATCCCTGTACCACGTAAAAAAAAACCCAGCATTCTGGAATACAGGAAACATATTATCAAATAAAATATAAAATATATTATCCAAATCTAATGGAATTTATACATATTGTTATCAATCAATGCGACATTTGTCAAGCAGTCAAATATGACCGCAACCCCATAAAAGCCAAATTTAAGAAAACTGAAACACCAACAGATATTAATCAGATAATCCATATTGATACCTATGTAATACGAAAAATATGTTTTCTCAATATAATAGATAAATTCTCTAAATTTGGTTCAGCATATTATTTAACATATAGAAATCATACTACTATAATTGAACAATTAGAAGACCATTTCACAAAACTAGGGAAACCAAATAAAAAAATCGCAGATAACGAATTCAAAGCTATTCAGATAAAGGAATTCTTAGAAGAAGAGGGAATCTCGCTGCATCTAACAAAGCCAAATAGTCACACTGGCAATGCAGACATTGAACGTTTTCATAACACTATAGCAGAAAAATTTAGAATTATTTCATTCAATAAAAATAAATATTCAGTAAAAAGAATTATACAGAAAGCTGTACGAAATTATAATCATAGGTTCCACTCTACCATTAAGTGCAATCCTTTTGACGCACATACTCATAAGATTGATTTAGAAAGAATTCGCCAAAACATAGAAAAAACAAAAGAAAGGAAGCTAAGAAAATTAAATAAGACCAGAGAAGATTATGAAGAAGAAAGGTCAACAGGTTTTATTAAAAACTAAAGGGCAGTTAGGCACAAGCATGAGCCAAAATATAAGAAAGCTAAATTGAAAAATATCCATTCTACAAATATTAAGCGACCATTAAAATTTGCAGATAATAACATGGATAGTACTTCTGACACTAATTACTCAGACTAATTGCCAACACCTATTGGACGTACAAACAATAAACGAACAGAACGGATACGTGAAACTACAATTGACTGACATAAGCATTACAAACGAGACGGACATTATACTACATATAATAAACCCAGCTGAAATCATAGAATTAGTAAAAAACATTTCTAGTAATCTAGCCCCACTACAACTCGAACAAAGACAAATGTTGAACGAAGAAATTTCAAACATCTTACATAAGATTAGGACTTTAGTACCAATACAACATAGAGAAAGACGAGGTTTAATTAACGTAATAGGTACAACACAAAAATGGTTATTCGGAACCATGGACGATGACGACAGACAGGCTATAGAAGATCACCTAGATATAGTATCAAAGAATAATCATAATGCAATCGTAGCAGTCAATAATCAAATTAAAATAAATGAATATTTTAACAATACCTTTAACATCCTTAAAGATACCATAAGTAATGATAGGGAAACAATTTTAAAACAGGTTAACACTATACAAAGAGTAGAAAGAGAGTTAGTAATGAAGCAAATTTATTTTGATCAATTATTCAAACTTAAATTTATAGAGTCTAAAATAGAACATATCCAAGATAACATTGTGTCAGCAAGAAATAACATTCTACATCCTAATAAAACTTACAAATATGAACAAAACAAAAGCCTTAATGAATTAATTGAAAGTAAACATTGTGTAATAAAACAAAATTGTAACTTAATTAGAAATGATCAAACCGAAATTGAATCTTTAGATGACGAAACAATATTCATCAAAAATGTAAACATACATTTAAACCAAACATGTGACGATAGAGATATAAAGCTCACAGGAAATTATCTAATCAATTATATCAATTGTAAATACATTGTATTTCTTAGATCAAAAATATTCCAATGTTAAACATATAAATACAAAAGCAAAGATTCTACTATCCAAATTACAGAGAAAAATTAAATTTTACTGAAACAATAAAGTTTGATAAAATTATCTTAAAAAACATTGAAAATATTGAGGAAATAAGAGAAATTGAATTTAAGAAAGACGTATCCTATAAAATAAATGTAACTTGTATTGTAATAATTTTAATCATGTTTGCAATATTGTCATGTCTCTGCATACAACAAAAAAGGATACGAATTAACTTTAGTAACAAAATTCAGGAGAATTTTACTCTTAAGGAGGGAGAAGTTACATATATGCATACGCCTGCACCTTTGCCAACACGAGGTGACCAATACGACACCTTTATCCGGTCATTAGCACCAAATAATTCAGGTATTTCTTAATTTCTGAGAATTGTAAAATCAGAAGTAGAATTCTTAGAAAATACGAAGTGCATGTAAAATCGCTGACGCTATGTCTGCCGATTAAAAAGCACACAATAATAAAATATTAAATAGAGGTGAACTACAAAAAATGTGAGTAGTCTCCCGGAATAATCAATAGGTTAAGTTGATCGTTACAATAAAATTGCTCCAAATTAAAAGTGAATGTTGTTTTTTTTTAAACTAACTCGTAAAGGGTTATTTCAGTCGTAAGCACAAAACAATTGAACGATATCGTTTCGACGATGCTGCTACTTCGTGTAATAGCAATAATCGTTGAAACAATTGGACGATCATCGTTTTTTGTTGCTTCACGTCACTAATTTAAACGTCAAATACTCTCGTTGAAACGATTCGATTGAATGATGGCTATTTTGCTATGGTTTCATCGTTTTTTTCTGCATTTTTCACTTTCAATAAGGTTTGAGAGAAGTATACAATATTATTAAAGAAAAACATACACTTATATTCTCTTTGGAGGCGACTTGCGCTTATCCAAACTGTAAAGATATGCATTCTTTGCCAAAAAAAAAGTGGTAGTTCCACTTATTGGGAATATCAAATGAATTTCATCTATTTGTTTTTTTAATTTATGCATTTTTAATGCAGTCAGAAAAAAATTCAATCATAAAATTGCATTCATTGATTACTTTTTACAATTTACAATAAAAATTATACTACCTAGCTATCTATTTTTGCATAAAATACTCAATTCCATGACAACGAAGAAAAAGAAACAAATTTATTCAAGAAAGGAAAAAAAAAACAATTTCCATTCATTTTTAAATTTTTTAGGTGTCAAAGTTTGTTTACAGTCATGTTCAAACTGTTTAAAACGAGAGCGATGAACGATTCGATTGAACGATGCGGCGATGATGTTATATGAAGCAAACTAAAAACGATGTCGTTTTGTTCAATCGTTTCATAAATTACGCGATTAGAGCCTAGGTGTTTTTTTAAGACAATACTAATGTCGTTTTGGATTTGGCAAAAAGATACATTTTTTTAAGAAAAAATAAATTTTTTTTTGGTTCAGATTGCTTTTCATGTTCGATTTGCCAAAAAAATTAATCTTTTTTTTGATCTGACTCTCTTTGGAGAAATCCGATTTTTTCTCAGATTTCACACATACTTTCACTAAACCAATGTTGCTTTCCTTTGGAGGGATGGCTTTTTTGACTGAATTATTATTTTTTCGAGTATGGAAATAATTTTTTATGTTGAATTATTTTGAAATGAGTTATTATAAATGTGTAAAAATCAATTGAAATGGATTTCCAGTGCAAGGGAAAAAAATTTTTTTGCGGATAAGAACCAATAAAATTCGGATTTTATGTTCGATTTGGCAGCAGAAATCTGAGATCTCAAACGACGTAAGTTTTTCGCACTTGTAATAGCTTTACAAATGTTTTTTTTCATTCAATACTTACTTTACTTACTTAACGGGCTCCCGACCCGTGGAAAGTCTCTGAGGCACTACGGCCTTCCATCCTCTGCGATCCCGGGCACGCTGCTTCCAGTTATCCAGACCAAGCGCTCTGGCATCCGCGATGGCTTGGTCTTTGAAACGGAGGTTCGGTCTCCCTTGTCGTCTCGAACCTGGCGGCTGGGATTCGAAGATCCTCTTAGCTGGAGCATTATTGTCCATTCGCTCGATGTGGCCGAGCCAATGTAGTCGACGTATTTTGGCCTTTTGGACTACATCCACATCTTGGTACAGCTCATAGAGTTCGCGGTTGTATCTTCTCCTCCATTCGCCCTCCTCGCGCACAGGACCAAAAATCCGCCGAAGAATTTTTCTTTCGAAGGAGCCCAGTATCAGCTCTCCCTTCCTGCTTATCGTCCAGCACTCGGCGCCATAAAGCAGAACTGGCATAATAAGGGTTCTGTAAAGCATACATTTTGTCCTTTGAGTTAGGAGTTTTGAACCCAATTGCTTTGCCAAACCGAAGTAGCAGCGGTTTCCTAAGGTAATTCTTCGCCGGATCTCCACTAGGATGTCATTTGTGGAGTTCATGTTTACTCCGAGGTAGATAAACTCCTTAACTACCTCGAAATGGTTGCTGTCAATAGTGACGTTCTGTCCTAGGCGGTGGACAGATGCTTGTTTGTTTGTTGATAGCATGTACTTAGTCTTGTCCTCATTTACTACAAGATCAACGAATTTCGCCTGTTCTTCAATCGCCGTAAAAGCCTCTATCACGGCAAGCTGGGAGCGACCGATGATGTCAATATCGTCTGCATAAACCAGTAGCTGGACGGATCTGTTGAAGATAGTGAATTCCGTGTTGACACCTGCCCTGCGCACTATCTGCTCTAGCACGAGATTGAAGAAGTTACATGATAATGCGTCTCCTTGCCGAAATCCGGTGCATGTTTGGAATAGTTCGGAGGAACTACTTCCAAATTGCACATTGCAGCGTGTGTTCTCCAGCGTCACGCTACATAGCTGGATCAGTTTTGCCGGGTGGTGAGTCTCGACTTGAAATTCATTGACCTTTCCAGGATTTGCCTCAGTGTGAAAATTTGGTCTATAGTCGATCTGCCGGGCCGGAAACCACACTGGTACGTGCCGATTAGTGTGTTGCAGAACGGTTTGAGACGTTCACACAGTACGTTGGATAGGATCTTGTATGATAGTTCTTGCAAGACAAAGGATCGCCTTTTTTGTAGATAGGGCATATGGAGCTGATAGTCCAGTCATCGGGCATACCTTCTTCCACCCATACTTGGTTAATGATTTGGTGCATGCGCCCTACCAAAATATCACCACCGTACTTGAAGAGCTCCGCTGGTAAACCATCAGAGCCGGCGGCCTTGTTGTTCTTTAGCTTTTTTATTGCTCAGCCAACTTCTTCTATACTGGGTGGTGGAACTGGATCTTTATTGACTGGACGTGGATTCTCTTCGTGCCCTATCACTCTCTCTACATGATGCCCATTTAGCAGCTGCTGGAAGTGCTGCTTAAACACATCTACTATTCCCTGCACTTCGGTGACTAGGTTGCCATCACTGTTTCGAAGAGCCTGCGTTCCGGTCTTGAAGCCAGCAGTCAGTTGCTTGGCTTTCTTGTAGAACTTCCGGATGTTGCTTCGATCGCGGGACTCTTCGATCTCCTTGAGCTGGGAGACTGCGTAGGCCCTCTTCTTTCTACGCAGGATTTTCTTCTCCTCCCTCCTCCTGGCTCGATACTCTTCCCTCGCTGCCCTTGTTTTGCGCTGCAGCGCCTTCATATGTGCATCTTCTGTCACCTTTTTCCTGCGTACGCATTCATCATCATACCACGGGCTCTTTCTCTGGGGTGGTTGGTACCCTAAGGTGGTTTCGGCTACCTCTTTGATGATGTCGCGGTACTGGGACCACTGGGTGTTGGCATTTGTGGTAGTTGAATACACTGCGGAGAGTTTCTCACTCAGGCGCTCTTTGTAGACTCTGACGTCGAATTTCTTCTTCTGAGCTGAACGCAGCTTCTTCTCGTTGGATAGTCGAGCTCTGAACTTAGCCGCAACGAGAAAATGATCAGACTCGACGTTTGCCCCGCGGAATGTGTGCACGTTGAGGATGTTGGATGCGTGCCTCGCGTCGATTAGCACATGGTCGATTTGGTTGGCGGTTCGACCGTCTGGAGAGCGCCAGGTTGCTGTGTGGATCCTTAGCCTTGGAAACCTAGTGCTACTTATCACCGTATTACGAGCTGCCGCGAAGTCAGTTAGTCGGTAACCGTTGTCTGTGGTCGTTTCGTGGATTCTGTGCTTAGCAACTAACCCGCCAAAGATGTTTTCCTTTCCGATTTTAGCATTGAAGTCCCCGAGCACAACTTTGACATCGTACTCCGGACAGGCTCCGTAGGCTCCATCCAGGAGGTCATAAAACTCCTCCTTGATAGGGTCTTCAGCCTCGTCGGTAGGGGCGTGTGCACATATTAGGCTTATGTTTTGGAAAGTAGCTTTGATGCGGATCACAGCTAGGCGATCAGTTATCGGCTTAAAGTCAGTAACTTTTGTCCGATTTCCCACGACGAATCCGCATCTTAATACATGCAATCTTTTATGGCAGCTGTAATAAATATCGCAATTTTTCCTTTACATCATACCTGATTCTATTCATCGTATCTCCTGGATCGCGGTAATATCTGCCTTGTACCGCGTGAGGACAGACTCAAGTTTTTGAGTAGCACCTGGGGTGTACAGCGTTCGCACGTTAAAGGTACATACTCTTAAATCGTTGTCCGCTGACGTTCCGGGTCTGGTTGCCGTTTGAGGGAAATCGTTATCCGAGGCTCCTCGTGTCTCTCTCAAAACTATTCTTTTTTTTGACATGGTCAGGAAGTTACACCGACGGCACAACCCCCAACCTGGAGGGCCAGGCCCTTGACATTAGGACAGCAGGCCGGTTACTCCGGTGCCAGTAACCCACCTTGGGATGTGAGCGCTGCCGTTGGCCCATTAAGGGTTCATCCGCCACCAACTCTTCTCCAACACCCTGGCTCGGCATTGGAAATCTCTATAGACCTGGTATCCGAATATGTCAGAGCAGCTCTATAGGGATAACACTAAATAGTTCGGCCTGACTGGAACTGTAGACGCCACCTGGTCCTCCGCTGCCGTCTGGTACCAGGAAGGAGCCTTCGTGAGAAAACAACACTTCTCCCCCCCTCTCTCGTCCGCTGCCACCGATGGCCTTCCAAAGAGGTTGGTTACCCAATCTCCGGTCGAGGTACTAGGCACCCACCAGTCACCACGTGGAGGTGAGAGTAGGAGTTTATAGTGAGAGGCTAGTTGAGAACGCTTGTGTTCTCATGACATCGCATCACTACCCTTCAAAAACCGGGTGATCAAGAGGTTTTATCCGCCTTAATCTCCTGATTACATTGTCTGTGTTTAATAATTCGGTTATTTCTAAGCTAACGTGGTTGAGAAGCCTACTTCTTAAATACACAGAAGTATAGGCTTCTCAGCGACTTGTTTAACTTTTTTTTTCAACCATTTTAATATTTAGATTTATATGTACCGTCTATTTTCCTTTTTAATATATTTTGAGAGGCCTTAATTTTTTTGGAAATTCGTTTGGCGTAGTCATGCCCTCAACTGGTGCCCGTGGGTCCACACTGGTTTCAGAATTTGTTTGTATAGCATTAACTTAACTATCTTCCAATAAGCCAATTATTATTATGTGAAAGGGTTTGTTGTACTGTGACCTTTCGGTCTATTGTACCCCCTGCTTACGTCTCAGTGAGGTATCTGCCCTCATAAGAGTTCCCCTCACATTGTTATTCCTTTCGGTATCATTTTAGAGGTTCTTGTACTCTCGTTTCACTTTGGCGGAAGAAATCGTCCTACAGCACTCTCTCTAGTCCAGTTTCCTTTAAGAATCTTAGGATGAGAGCTGGCTCTAGTGACAGTATTTCCTCATCAGATAGCTGGTACTTGCCCAAGTATTTTAGTTTTTTGTGGGTCAGTGCCCCAAACGACCCCAGCACGTGTTCTGGGGTTTCACTGGACTTATCGCAGAATTTGCAGAGATTTTCTTCCAATATACCCAGTTTCCTGAGGTGTTCCTTGAGTCTACAATGCCCCGTTAGGAAGCCCGTTAAGATACGGAGGTTATTTTTGCTCATGCCGATGCAGCCTTTGAATCTTTTTCGGTTGTATTGTCCTAGAAGTTTCTTAGCCTGCCTCATGCCTGGAGTGTTATGCCAAGTTCTTGCCCTGTTTTCTTTCTCTAGTTTCCTAAATTCTTCTCTGAGGGTGTGATCCCCTTTTCCGCAGAATGGTTCAGGACCTATGAAAGCTTCTGATGATCCTTTTCTTGCTAGGGAGTCGGCCATTTCATTACCCTCTATTCCCATGTCAGGTACCCAGCAGAGGGTTATTTTGTTCCCCTACATGTTTGGATTTAATGATGTAGGAACTAAGTGCCATAATTGCAGCCTGGCTGTCTGACATTATAGCTATTTCACAGTTGGTTATGTTTCTGTCAAGGTTAATTTGGACACATCTATCTATGGCATAGATTTCAGCCTGAAAGATGCTGGTACTTTTGCCCATCGGTTCAGAGTGTTTGGTTCTAGGCCCAAAAACTCCCACTCCAGCTCCCTCATCAGTTCTTGACCCATCTGTATACCACATTGTTGTGTTATTGCTTAGTCTGTGAATTATGGATTCGTTGCTCCAGTTCTTCTTGTTGCTGAGCTTTATAACAAAGTTCTTTTGGAAATCAAATTTTTTGATAGTATCGTCTCTAGGAAGGGCCAATAATGGGTATTTTTTGAGTAGTGCATCAAACTGTTTCAGTGTAATGCACTTTTCTCGTCCTATGCCTTCTTTGGCTAGTCTTTGAATCATTTTACTTGCACATTCCTCAACCACGAGGTGCAAAGGGGTCAGTTCCAGTAGCACTTCCATAGCTGCGGTTGGGCAAGTTCTCATGGCCCCTGTAATACAAAGGCATGCCAGTCTTTGCACTTTACTGAGTGTCTTCCTTGTAGTGGATAGACTGGTTCTTTTTGCCCATGCAATCGCTCCGTACGTGATCATTGATCTCACAATGGCAATACACATCCATATAAGGATGGTCGAGCTACATCCCCAGGATTTGCCCGCTCGGTTCCGACAAATCATTAGAGCCTGTGTGGCCTTCCTGTTTATCTCATCTGTATGTTTTTTTCCAGAGGAGTTTGCTGTCTAGGGTTAGTCCCAGGTATTTAACTTCGTTGACTGATGTCAATGTAGTACCCGACAACCTTATCGGTTTCAGTCTTTCAAGTTTTCTTTTCGTCGTGAATGGTACTATTGTTGTTTTTGCCGGATTTAGGTTAAGCTCAGCCGTCGCGCACCAAGCTCGAGTTATTTCGAGTCCCCTTGTATAATGTCACATAAGGTTCCCTCAAATTTACCCCTGGCAATAAGAACTATGTCATCAGCATATGCTTGACGTTTTATGCCGTGGCTTGATAATTTCTCAAGTAGCTCGTCCACTACAAGATGTTACGTTTCCGCACCGTGCTTTCACGTGTTACCGGGAGAAGAGTACCAAACGGAGAGTTAAAATAAAAATGTTCGTTTTAATTTTTAACACAGAGTCCGCTGTCTAATCGCTTGGCTGCGACTCTGGATTCGTTTATTATTTATTGATGAAACAAAAGACTAACTAGACCCGCTGTCTATGGCTTGGCTGCGATCTGTTTCGTTAGTTAATTAACTCTGCTTGTTTCCAAAATTCCCGGACCTTTTATACTATTTTTTCTAGTTCTTCCATGTTCATTTGCGTTTCCCCTTGACACATACATTCTTCTGCATTTCTTGTAAATGTGTTGCTCAACCATGCTGATGCAGTCCTTCATACCTTCGTAACCCAAAATACCATCGATATCGCAACAAGTCATTGGCGTTTTGCCCTAGCTGCGTAATAGTGTATTGTCATCATATGTGCATTGAAATTACCAACATGTCATTCACACTTGCTTCGACCACACATAGTGCAGTGTCACCATGTGCACAGAACTTGAAGTGGAGTTCCCTTTCCGTCCCATTACTCATATTGTTTATGGGTTCTGTTGGTGATTACTCATATTGTGTGAAATTAGTGTGAAATGATATGCCTTGACATTGACCTAGTGAACTGGAATATCGTCAAGTATGTGTTTTTGGTATGCGGTAATAAGGTTCTGTGAGCAGTCGTGGTTGGCATAGGGAAGTGTATGGGAATAAGTTCAACGCAGATGAACAGGTAGTGTGGGTACTACAAAGACTCAACATTAAGGGAGATAGAACTCCTCCCTGCGGACAGCCTCTTGCAGTGCTGACCATGATAGTTCCTTCTGATGTGTGAGTTTCTGCTGATCTTGTGCTCAGGAGTTCATACATTCACCTCGATACTGTGCTATTTACTCCTTTTCTATCTAGAGCTCGTATAATTGCATCGTGCGATGTGTTATCGAATGCTTCCTCGAGCAGTCTCCGTAGATCTGCCCGCTCTGTAGGTATGCTGGCGATGATGAAGAGGCGATATACTTAGTATGTCTTCTCTTAAGTAGTTGTCGTTTTGAGAAGAAATGATGCAAGGCTGATTGGTCTATAGGACTTCGGTAAACTTGGGTCCTCTTTTCCCACTTTCGGAATGAACACTACCTTTGCCCGTCTCCACTTGTTTGGTATATAGCCCAGTGCCAGACTGCACTTTAAAATGTTTGCCAAGTGTGGAAGCAATTTACTTTGCCGTTTTTGTAGTAGGGCTGGCGTGATTCCATCCACCCCTGGTGACTTAAACGGCTGAAAGAAGCAAATTGCCCATTCTAACCGCCCTCTGGAGAAAATTTCGGTCGCTATTTTCCAGTCCTCTCTTTGGGGTCTTCGATTGTTGGTCATGCTGCTATTGTCCGTGGTCGGATGACTGCCAGGAAAATGAGTTTTTAATAGAAGTCGTGCCCTCTGTTCCTCATTTTCTGTAAAGCTGCCATCTGGTTTTCTGAGAGACATTGACGTTCCTTCTGTTTTTGCTAGTGCTTTGTGCACTCTGGCAGCAACAGAGGTATCCATAATTGTCTCGCAGAATTGCCTAAAGCTTTCTCGTTTTGCTTTCCTTATTTCTTTGTTGTGCCATACTGTAGCTCTGCCAGTCTCTAGTACGTTTCGCTGTGTTAAACAGTTTACGCGTTTTCGACCGAAGTCTTGACAGATTGTTGCTCCACCATGGAACCTTATTCTTCTCTGCACTTCTGCGTATTGGGCAGCTAGTTTCGAACGCATCAGTGATGGCTAATGTTATGCCCTCTACTGTGTGTTCTAATTTTAAATAATAAGCTGTTGCGCTCCTGGTATTTACCTGCTCCAGATTGTTTCCGAGAGTCGATTCAAAGAGATCCCAGTTTGTCTTTCTTGGGTTTCTAGTCGGGTTACTTGTGATACGAGTATTATCTAAATGAAAGGTTATGATCCTATGATCAGACATTAATGGCTCACTGGAAACTCTCCAGCCCCTAACAAATCTACTCATAATATGGCTGCCTAGTGTAAGGTCTAGCACCTCTTGCCTAGCTCGAGTTACAAAGATTGGGGTATTACCTACATTATATATATCAAGAGAGGAGCTAAGAAAGAATTCAAATAATGACTCACCTCTGATGTTAGTGTTTGTACTCCCCCATGGTATTGTGAGCATTAGCATCACATCCTATCAGCAACGGCAGTTGGAGCTTACTAGCATGCTCAACAAGGCGTTGAAGTGACATTGCTACTGCTGGTTCGTCCCCGGCGCAGTAAGCTGATGCGATGATGATGGTGCGGTAGACTACTTCCATCTCCAGAGTTACCTGTAGTGGCACCAGGTCTCGCGTGGCATATTCTGAAAGTAGAATAAAACTTAATTTTTTGTTAATAAGAATGCAGGCCCTAGGGCTGAGTACACGAGTGTCCCAAATTACCTTTGCATTCTGACATGCGAGTCCTTTGACCGCTCCTCTCAGGATACACGACTCCTGAATGAGTACAATGTCCAATCCGTTTGTCGTGAACATCTGTGCTATTACAGCTGATGCCGCTATAGCATGGTGGATGTTCACCTGGGCCATTTTTAGTATGGGGGTCATTGTTTTTGTGGGGCTGTTGCCCCATCCTCCTCCCGAAGTAGGATGTCCTCATCCATCTCTACAACCGTCATGTCATACTCCTCATCAGAGAGCGAGCTCTCCGAGAGGGACATGTACTCCTCTAATGTCTCTACTTCAGCTACCTGCTCAGCAAGAGGTGATGGTGATGCAGCCTGTTGTGGATCAAGATGCTCCACCTGGGCCTCTGTACCCTGCAAATGTGTATTCGAGAGGGTCATTTGCCCCACAATCTCCTCCGACTTCTTGAGTCCAGACACCGCAACCCTGCCGAACCTGTAGCTGAGGGAATTGTTTTGAGCCCGTATGGTATCATAGGACTGCTGGTCGATACCGAGGCCCAGTACTTGCCCGGTTCCCTTTTTCCTACCATTTAATATCTTCCACGCTTAGATATTCAGGCCATCATTCTGTGCTTCAAGGAGTGCCAATGTGGTTTGGTACTCCTGATGAACACTTCCTGGGAAGTAGATTGTTATTGAATGGGCACGTGGTGTTTCCTTCCCGCTCATCACAGTGAGGCCCACTCCCTTCCAATTACTTAGTTTGGGTGCTACTGTCTTCAGCCATTCCACAGTCTGTGGAGTCTCGCAGTCGACTAATAGCATACCCATCCTGAAATGTATGCCCTTGAACTTGAGCTTATGCTCCCATCCAAGCGCCATTTCATCCACTAGAGCATTCTCTAGATTCTTTAGCTCCTCGGTACTCAGCAACTCCCTTGGATAGCCACAAGGGAGAACCGCCACCTGCTCGTCCGTCGCCGTCATGGCACGACTTCCACCAGCTGCAGCTGCTTTTGCAACCGCTGCATAGCTTTCAGCTACCTTTGGCTTCTTCTGAGTACTGCCTACAGAAAGTGAGATGGTTATGCTGCCTTGTGTTCTTTGGCCTTTTCCTTGCTTCCTTAGGTACAAAGCCCTTGTCGAGGTAGCGAAGGTACCATCTAGTGCCCGCACCGCTTAGCCCCTTCCGAAGAGGGTCATCCTTTCCACCAGGCTGGCCTGGCGGTGTCATCGGTGGGCATAGACGCCCTTTCCTTTTAGCCGCAGCTGCTGCGGGTTGTTTAGGTTCAGGTATATGAGCTTGGCTCGTTGCCGTCCCCACACTTCCCACTACAGCCTTGACCAAAGATTGAGAGGCTAGAGCTTGGCTTCCGCTTCCCGGTCTGGCAATTTCTAGGCGTTCAGCCTACTTAGGTGTCGACACCGGAATTTGTGATTTGGCGTTGTTTCGGCTGGTGCTGGGTTTCACTTGCCTTACATTACCTCCTCTACTTGTTCCAAGCTGACAGCTTGAAAAGTCGTCGCAGAGCCTTTGCTCCACTTCAGTAACTAGTCCAGATGCTGTGTTACTCCCTGAGGTGGCCCGGTGTCAGAGAGGCTCAGTAATTATACAGTCGGTTACACCTGACTGCAAAACGTATCCGATAAGCACGGGTCGCATGACTCTGTCGGATTAGGGGTGGCAGACTTAGTTCACCAACCCTCATCGCCTTTCGACAAAAGCAACTCCACCAGGAACCGGCATACGTTGAAGTACTTCGATGGCTGGTAGTGTTGATTCTGTCAATAGGTTCAAGTGAGTTGGCTTAAATAAGCCAATACATTTGACTGTATCGCATGAGTCACAAAAAGTAAAGTTCTTAATTTGTTTCCTCCAGCTGTTTTCTTTTTTAGTAAAATAAGAGTGTGAAAGTTAAATATTGAAGTATTTTTTGTGTTATAAGTAACCTAAGATCTTCTTGAACTCCCACAAACCAAAAAAATCTCTGAGCTCAGTCACCCTGCATAAATTTCTCCGCGAAAAATCTCCAAACAAAATTTTCGATTTCACAGCACTTCACTCGAACAGCGTACTAGCCTTAAAAACCAAGTGAAAAAGCTGTGGAGAGATCTTAGTAACGCCACCTACAACTCAGTTTTTGAATTGCTACTTTTCACTCGAACTGTGTACTGCCTAGCGAAGTATTCATGTGAACGTAGTTTAGTAAGTCTGACAGCTCTCTCACTCAGTGTATCTCGGTTGTGGGGGAAATCGGTCAATTGAGCAGCTGTTTCAGTTGACGTTTATCGAGGGGTAGCCGACGAATCTAGTCAAAAAAGTTAAATTTTTTCAGAAAAAATCTATTTTTTTGATTGAGATTGCTTTTCATGTTCGATTTGCCAAAAAAACGATTTTTTTTTTTGATCTGACTCTCTTTTGAGAAATCTCGATTTTTTCTCAGATTTCACACATATTTTCACTAATACCAATGTGGATGACGCACAGCTGGCAGTTACGAGTTGTTTATCTTTGGAAGGATTGCTTTTTTGACTGAATTATTATTTTTTCGAATATGGAAACGATTTTTTATAAATTTTTATAAATGTGTATGTTTTTCTCGAATTTCGCCGTTCTTCCAATTTTTCCACTCAAACTCCTTCGTATAACTTTCTTCAATTTTTGTTTCCTTTTAAAACAAAGAATAACTCAACCACTTCATTTCAATATGTAAGGTTTTTTTTTATTCTTTTTATATCCAACAACAAAAATTCAGAATTAAATGTCTTAGGGCCGGTCTGTTCACAGCTGGTCAAATCCTTGGTTAGGTTACCAACGATTATGTTTAACTACAAATCTGTGATAACCAATAAGTGTTTGTTCACCGTTTTTTCAGTTCGGTCACCAAACCATAGATTTGCGAGAATCCGAATCTATGGTTACATTTTATTTATTTCTGGCTCCTTGTGTTTTTGTCCAGTTAATTTTTTAATAAATTTTCACTGTTCACTGAGTAGGTACATAAATATCAAAATCAAATGAAACAGGAATTTTTTAAAAAACAGGGGAATAATAAGCTAGTAGATAATTGAGAATAAATATGAATAAGTACAACAACCAACAAAAAATGTTAACCCATTATTGGGGTTCATCTCAATTTCGTCTACGAACGTCGCAATAATTTTCTCATTCTCTCAATATTTTCCATTTTATGAGAACTGTCAAAGCACAAAAATGTTGAAATAGATCTAAATTCATCTGGCTGAAGTTGGGAACCATTCCATAGAATGGCGTGCAGTGTATTCAATACATCTGTCAGTTGAAAACGTTACTTCACTTGCGTTATAATGGGCCTTAGCAATAAACATTTTTAGTCTCGACTTTAAAATTGGAAAAGCTCACAATTGCAAAATTTGTATGGAAAATATAGCCACAATGAACTACGAAAATTTAAAGTCGGGACTAAAAATGTTTATTGCTAAGAACCAATAAGTTTATTTATTTTATTATTTTTTTTCGCACAAGATTGCTCGCAATATTCTACAAAAAGTTGTTGTATAGTAGATACGTCAAAACTAATACCTACGAAGTCCTTACAAAATCTTGGATAAACGAAATTCTAGAAAATCATTTGTTAAACCACGTTAACCACGTAAAATTGGCAGGTTATCGATTTCTTGGGTTAACTGACCAAACCGTAGATTCTCTGGTTAATATTCTGCTGAACAAACACATTCAATGGTTATCAGCTGGAATAACCGATGATAACCAAGATTGAACAAACTGGGCCTTAAAGTGACAGATAAAAAGTGTAGACTTAATTTTGACCTGTTATTTAAAATAGCGTTTACATGTTAAAAAAAAAGTTACTATTAATTGAATTGAATTAAATTGAACAATAAAAAATTTAAATTTCTTATTCATAATTTAGAATTGAGTTAATTTACTCCAAAATTCGCCCCCAGTGAACTGCGTTCGCAACAGCCACCGACATCATCATCGAACAATTATTAGTGAGGTAATACGACAGACATCTCACGTGGGTAAAGCTGGAACCGCCACATTCGAATTTCGAAAAACAAACTACATGGGATTTAATTGCTATTTAATTGCTCTATTCTTGATTTTTTTGCTCTTCTGGAAGTGGGAGATTTTGTGGCGGTCCTAGCTTACCGGTAAAGCTGGAACCGCCACATTGGCTTTTGAAGGATTTTTTTTGCGCATACCAATCACTGATTTAATTGCTCTGGGAAAATGTTCTTTTTTTTCGATCGGACAAGCCGTTCGCCCACAATTTCAAATTTGCGTTTTTTTGTAACGGTCAGTTCGCTATAAAACTCTTTTGTTTTTCAAGCAAAAGCAAAAAAAATATTAAAAAATTGATAAAAAATTAACCAATTCGAATTTTACTATGCCACATATCTTAAAAGAAGCGTATATTTGTAGGCTACTACCCGCTTAAATCAACTATTTTGTCGCTCTTCTCTAAATGGGCCAAAAACAGTAAAATAAAACCACCAAAAACAAACACTTTGAAAAACTAAAAAAAATTGATTCCGTTACAATTCTACTAATCCATATAGATCAAAAGAAGCGTTTGTTCATTACCTATCAACACATGTAATAAAATGATTTTTTGCTCTTCTCTTAATGAGGCAAAAAGTAAAAAGTTTATTTTACCACCAAAAAAGTTAGCTAAAAATACAAAAACGAAAATGTTCAAAAAACTAAAAGTCATATACCCCGTTCGAATCGTACTATGCGACATAGCTCATTAGAAGCGTGTATTCATTAGCTATTAACCCAATTCATCAAATATTTAGTTGCTCTTCGTTAAATGTGTCAAAAGCTAACAATTTCAATTTGGCAAAAAAACCAAATGTACCCCTAGTACAAAAAAAAATTAGGAAATTTGAAAAAAGTCATATACCCCGTTCGAATCCTACTATGCCACATAGCTCATCAGAAGCGTGTATTCATTAGCTATTAACCCAATTCATCAAATAATTAGTTGCTCTTCGATAAATGTGTCAAAAGCTAACAATTTCAATTTGGCAAAAAAATTTGGTCGAGAAAAACTTTGAGTCCTGAATAACTTGATAACCCACAAAGTATGCATCAGATTTGGACTGCTGTAAATCGTTTCCAGCAATTCGTATAAATCCTGAAAGTGTGCAATACCCATACGGTCAAATTTAGCCAGCCCTGAACGCATGCATTGCTTTTAACTTCGAAATATTCATTCATGTACCGGCTGATTAAAAATGGAGCCAAACTCCACCTGGCGCCATCTATATCTTTACTCCGCAGCTGACAGCCAATAATCGCATCACTCAACTGTAGTGGATAGTGTTACCATCAAACTAGTATTCTTTCGAGTTTTATGTTTCTCAAGTCTACAGCCATTTATTAGATTCCCTTACAACGCCTCTACGATTGGCCTGCAATTACAACAAATACGCTTTACTGGACACTCGAGACTCACAATAGTTGTTGTAATCGCGTGCTGAAAATCGTACCTTACTCTGCTTTGCTGAGATCAAAGCTAAAAAAAAAACCTGATGTTGTTCATTTAAACATCGCGTAAAGATTAACGCAGCCTCTATACGTGGCTTACCTGAAATTGTTATTTATAAACATTTTTTCGCGGTAACTTTACTAAACGAGGTTTGTGTCTAGTAATGTAATAATTTCAAACTATCTGGAACAATTCCGAAATTTCTTCGAAAGGACTGTTGAAAAAGCGCGACAACGTAAATGACAAAAAAAAAGAAGAAAAAGTCAAGTGACAGCTAAAAAACATATACATATGTTGAATTTGGAATAATTTATGGGGGAAGGGAGGAGGTAGGTACCAATTTTATATAATGCTATTTAGAAGATATAAGGAAAGAAATGCTTTATGATTGTTGTTGAATGGAGTCATAAGATTTCAAGACTAAATATTTAATTTATTTAAGTCTGAAGCTAAAACAAAAAGTTTTTTGAGAAAATAGAAGTACAAAATTTGGGTTTTTTTATTTTTTACTTTAGACAAATTGCGAAAAAAAAGACACAAACTCGCAAAAATATTCATCCATCCATGTCCGTACTCATAAGTAAATATAGTCTGGCTTTGTAGCACCTATTTCATTTGACAAAATGGTTTCCAAAAACAATTAGCCTCCACAACTTCGAACACACATTGTCTTTTAATATGGTAACACTTATTTCCCAGATTTCAGATTTCGTGTGGCAAATCGAACACAAGAAGTAATCTGACTGTGTTTTGTTGCTGTTAGTAGAGTAGCTGCCAAATTGTGTTTAGGTACATTTTTTTTTGTCAATATTTTCTTTGTAGGCGAAATGTCAAATCAGATGTAGATGTGTATTGGTAAATCTGAAGCAAATCTGAGAAAAAATCCGGACTCGCAAAAGTGCTCTGAAATCTGAAAAAGATTGCATTTTTTTTACCAAACGAATATAAAAAGTGATCTGAGAGCAAAAAAAGTGCTCTAAGAGCTCCCAATCGAATACCACATAAATACTATAGAATAGACTACAACCTGAACGATAAAGGTGAGTGGTGAGGGAAAGTAAGTGTCCAGTTGTAGATTTGAGATATAGATGCCGCTAGGCACCAAACTGGGCTGGGGATGAAAACTCATTGAAATATCAAATTACACTTTTCAGCTGCATTCAGCTTTTTGTGACATTTCAAAATTATTTTTAAAATAAATTCGTTTGAAAACATTTGATTGCTTTGCAAACAGTTGTTGCAGTACAATTTTTGTTATTTTTTACATGCAGCTGACAAATACTGTCTTAACTCAAAAGCAATTACCTAACAATGGATTTGTGTGTCGCGTTGCGATTTGTAGTAGAAAAAGACAATGTGTGTGTGAGTGTGAAAGTTTGAGAGCAGCGGTATGAGTAGACAAAATTTCATTAGCTTTTATTGTTGAAAAGTCAGCAGCTTGTAAAAAATAACAAAAATTGAATTGCAACAACTGTTTGCAAAGCAATCATAAGTTTTCAAACGAATTTATTTTAAAAATTATTACATTACCAGACACAAACCTCGTTTAGTAAAGTTACCGCGGAAAAATGTTTATAAATAACAATTTCAGGTAAGCCACATATAGAGGCTGCGTTAATATTTACGCGATGTTTAAACGAACAACATCAGGTTTTTTTTTTAGCTTTGATCTCAGCAAAGCAGAGTAAGGTACGATTTTCAGCACGCGATTACAACATCTATTGTGAGTCTCGAGTGTCCAGTAGAGCGTATTTGTTGTAATTGCAGTCCAATCGTAGAGGCGTTGTAAGGGAATCTAATAAATGGCTGTAGACTTGAGAAACATAAAACTCGAAAGAATACTAGTTTGATGGTAACACCATCCACTACAGTTGAGTGATGCGATTATTGGCTGTCAGCTGCGGAGTAAAGATATAGATGGCGCCAGGTGGAGTTTGGCTCCATTTTTAATCAGCCGGTACATGAGTGAATATTTCGAAGTTAAAAGCAATGCATACGTTCAGGGCTGGCTAAATTTGACCGTATGGGTATTGCACACTTTCAGGATTTATACGAATTGCTGGAAACGATTTACAGCAGTCCAAATCGGATGCATACTTTGTGGGTTATCAAGTTATTCAGGACTCAAAGTTTTTCTCGACCAAATTTTTTTGCCAAATTGAAATTGTTAGCTTTTGACACATTTAACGAAGAGCAACTAATTATTTGATGAATTGGGTTAATATCTAATGAATACACGCTTCTAATGAGCTATGTGGCATAGTAGGATTCGAACGGGGTATATGACTTTTTTCAAATTTCCTAATTTTTTTTTGTACTAGGGGTATATTTGGCTTTTTTGCCAAATTGAAATTGTTAGCTTTTGACACATTTAACGAAGAGCAACTAATTATTTGATGAATTGGGTCAATAGCTAATGAATACACGCTTCTAATGAGCTATGTGGCATAGTAGGAATCGAACGGGGTATATGACTTTTTTCAAATTTCCTAATTTTTTTTTTTCGTACTAGGGGTATATTTGGCTTTTTTGCCAAATTGAAATTGTTAGCTTTGACACATTTAACAAATAGCAACTAATTGTTTGATGAATTGGGTCAATAGCTAATGAATACACGCTTCTAATGAGCTATGTGGCATAGTAGGATTCGAACGGGGTATATGACTTTTTTCAAATTTCCTAATTTTTTTTTTCGTACTAGGGGTATATTTGGCTTTTTTGCCAAATTGAAATTGTTAGCTTTTGACACATTTAACGAAGAGCAACTAATTATTTGATGAATTGGGTCAATAGCTAATGAATACACGCTTCTAATGAGCTATGCGGCATAGTAAGATTCGAACGGTTTTTTGAACATTTTTGTTTTTGTATGTTTAGCTAACTTTTTGGGTGGTAAAATAAACTTTTTACTTTTTGCCTAATTTAGAGAAGAGCAAAAAATTATTTTATTATATGTGTTGATAGGTAATGAACAAACGCTTCTTTTGATCTATATGGATTAGTAGAATTGTAACGGAATCAATTTTTTCAATTTTTCAAAGTGTTTATTTTTGGTGGTTTTTGGCCCATTTAGAGAAGAGCGACAAAATAGTTGATTGAAGCGTGTAGTAGCCTACAAATATACGCTTCTTTTAAGATATGTGGCGTAGTCAAATTCGAATTGGTTAGTTTTTTATTATTTTTTAAATATTTTTTTTGGTTTTCTTTGAAAAACAAAAGAGTTTTATAGCGAACTGACCGTTACAAAAAAACGCAAATTTGAAATTGTGGGCGAACGGATTGTCCGATCGAAAAAAAAATACATTTTCCCAGAGCAATTAAATCAGTGATTGGTATGCGCAAAAAAAATCCTTCAAAAGCCAATGTGGCGGTTCCAGCTTTACCGGTAAGCTAGGACCGCCACAAAATCTCCCACTTCCCGAAGAGCAAAAAAATCAAGAATAGAGCAATTAAATAGCAATTAAATCCCATGTAGTTTGTTTTTCGAAATTCGAATGTGGCGGTTCCAGCTTTACCCACGTAGACATCTCTGCTCATTAAAGCTCCTCCTCCTCGTAACATATCGCCAATTTTCTATTTCGTTCGCTGGAATTTCAAATCGTTATCTTCTTCTTCTTCTCTCCGCATATAAATGCATTGTTAGTAACGAAGACAAAAGAAACATACAAATTGCAAGCATCGGTGAAAAAACAAGAGAACAGTGAACATTATTGCTATCTCTTTCGCTCTAACGTCGATATTGGTTCTGCCAAATGACTACGCGGTAGAAGCTCCTTTCATAGTAGGTAATCGTTATCAATGTTTGTTGGCGTCGGTAATTTTTTTTATTTTGATGATTTCGGGTTTGTTTTTTTCTTTCTTGTTTTGCAGTCGGGTTTTAAATGTTATAAATTTAATTGTTTGCCTTTAGTTGTGTAGTGTAATTTCAGGTGAGTAGTGTGAATTAATAATAGTTGATATTGTATACAAGTTGCTATTAGTGTGTGTGATTATGTGTTGTGTGGGGCTTGGGGAATTATGAATGAAATTATAATATAATGACGTCATGCAAGTGTTGAGTGCAATTGGTACTAGTGATGGGACCTTAGCGCATTTTGTCTTTTATATTAATGCATATATATTTTTTTTTATGAAATAGTATTAAGCTGTGTGTTGTTATTAGCAATAGTATATTTTTTATTACTAGATTTCGTGTAATTGTCATTAACCCCCTTTTTTGTATTTTTAATGAGTATAGTGATGTGTCGTGTATTTGATTACTTCGTGTTATCTATGTTATGTTTATGCGCGTTCGTCTAAATAATTGTGTTTTCTATATTGGATGAATTTGAAGGTAGGCGGCATAGTTTATTGATTGGTGTTTTTAACTCGCCATTATGAGTCTTTAGTGTTACTACGCGTACCAAATTATCAGCTCCGGGGTGTAATGCTATGACTCGTACCAGAATCCATTTTGAAGGCGGCAACCTTTCATCCTTTATTAAAACTAGGTCCCCTTTGGCAATTGCATGCGAATCCTCATCTAACCATTTCGGCCTCTGTTGTAAACGGGTGAGATACTCGCTGCTCCTACGCTTGCAAAAGGACTGCACAATTGCCAGTACCCTCTTCCATCGATCCAAATGGGAAACCTTGTCTATTGCAAACTCCGGTTGTGGTACGGTGATGATGGTTTCTCCTATTAGGAAATGTCCGGGTGTTATCGCATTAAGGTCTTCGACGTCTTCCGATAAAGGGCATAATGGCCTCGAATTGCCTCGATCTGCGAAAGTGGGGTTGCCAGTTCCTCGTACGTTCACGTTTGGTTTCCTGCAACTCGTTTGAGATGCTAAAAAACCAATACCTGCTTCGCAAGTACGACATCATCAGCTGAACGCCACCGTGTAGGGGCCTTACATGTGCCACATTTATGACAATGCGCGAAAAATGATGATTGGGCCTTAGTATGATTGGGTGTTGTCGCTCATAATCGAGTGCGGAGTTCTGTAGCCTACCACCTACTCGTAAAATGTTGTGTTTGTCCAAAAATGGTTTTAAGGTCTTCAACCCAGGTAGAGGGCTGTAATTTCAAGGACGGAACATTCGTGGTGAAGACCTCCTCGCAGCAAACCTCTGAATGGGTTAGCAGTATGATGCCGAAGATCCCTCCCCTTGGACCGCAATTTTTGAGGTCTACAAGCCACCCAAGCTTACGCGTGCCATCTGCTGGATCCCTGGGAAACTGGAGAAATCGGCGGATGTGCTAAAGCGTTTGAATGCCCAGAACTCTGGTCTCGACACAAAAGCCTGGATTGTCCGTTCTCACAGGCAGAGCAGAAACCGTCATGATGAAGATGGTAGCTCTCTGGTTGTGAGCATAGACATGGTTTCTGCCGAGATCATTAAGTCTAGGTACAACATGCGTCCCTATCTGCATCTTGGTAGGATTCATTTCCATTTCAATGTTAAATGGTGCAAATAGAGGACGAAACCCAGAGTCTACAACCATTTTGTTTACTCAGGTAAACCTACAACACTGCAAGGCTGCTACTATTCTTTTGAGTAGTAGGCTTGCGGTTCGTAGAACAAAGAACTGCATAATATCCATCCAAGAACCGTGGGGGTGGAAAAATCGCATCTGTGGCCTTGGTAAGTTGAGCAGTTCGCACAGCGTTCTTTACTATAAGCTGTCCGAGAGACCTAGGACATGTCTTGTTGTATCGAAATCCCTCACGACAGTTACTATCAAACGGTTCTGTTGCCAGGATTTGGTTGCTCCAACTATTTTGCTTACCATGCTAACGGCAATTGGGAAACCTTGGTCATTGCATCCGCTTACTTTCCCTACGACTCTTTAACTCCTCCACCACCAAAGGCTGTTGTTGAGCTCGTAGAGTACTGCGAGTCCAAAAAGATAGGTCTTATCTTATGTTGCGATGCTAATGCTCAAAACACTGTTTGGGGCAGCAGCAAGTGTAATATACGAGGAGATCGTCTTTTGGACTTCATACTATCGTCTGACATCACCATCAACAATGTAGGTTGTCGACATTTGTTACAGCCAGGAGACAGCAAGTAATTGATGTTACCCTGTCCAACAGGCACTGCAAGACTATCAGTATCGCCAGATAGCACTTTGTCAGATCACAGATACATCGAATTTCAAATCTACTGTGAAGTTTCACCTTCGCTGGAGAGGAGAAATCCGAGGAAAACAAATTGGGCTCGGTTTGAGGAGGAGCTTGGCAATTCTGTTAAAGCACCACTCAAATTGAGATCACCACAGGGGGTAGAGAGGTCTGCTTACGATCTGAGCAGCGTCATTATCCGTTGTTTTGAACTAGCGTGTGTCCAGTTTCAAAAAACTCCTGTAGAAAACCGGTACCTTGGTGAAATAACGAACTGCAGTGTATTCGCAGAGAAACCAGAAAGCTCCTAAATAGGTCTTTAAAAACCAACTTAGTAGAAGACTGGAATCTGTATCGATCGAAACAAAAAGAATTTAAGATACTAATTCGTAAATCGAAAACCGACTCTTATAGAAAATTTTGTGAGGAGGTCGCTTCACTAAGTGCAACCAGTAGGCTTGTTAAAGCCCTTAATAGGGACAGAACAAGTAAACTGGAATCGCTCCAAAAATCTGATGGTACCTACACTGAGACAAAGGCGGAGACTTTTAGTCTCCTACTGGAGACACACTTCCTGGGAAATCAGGTCATTACGTGCTCTTCAGTGGTACCGCCTATGGTGGCCACTTCTGAGCTAACAAACACCACGCGGCGTAGTTGGTATGTTGCATCCAGAGTGGTGACGGACGAAGCTATCAAATATGCAATTGCATCTTTTGAGAGTTTCAAGTTACCGGGTCCGGATGGAATTTATCCGGCTATGCTGAAACAAACCCATAAGTCTGTCTTCCTTCCTGCTGAAAAGCTTGGAGAGACTGGTTGAGCTGCACGTGCGCAATGTTGTTCTTCTATCGCATCCTCTTTCTTTGATGCAACATGCCTATCAGCGTGGAAAATCCTGTGAAACTGCGCTTCAAAACCTTGTTGGTAGGACTGAAAGTGCTCTTGATCGGAAGGAGTACGCGCTGGGTATTTTCGTCGATATCGAGGGTGCTTTTGATAATGCGAGATGGTGTAGATGAAACATTGGTTTTGTGGATTAAAGCAATGCTAATGTACAGGACGTTGGTTGCCGAGGCGGATTGTGGCAAATGCGTCATGACTGGGGTGAACAGAGGCTGCCCTCGAGGTGGTGTTCTGTCTCCCCTCTTATGGTGTATGGTAGTGGACTCTCTGCTAACGGCTCTCAATCTTCCTGGAACCTACACACAAGCCTATGCGGATGATGCCGCCGTTCTGTCTGTCGGTTCAGACCTAAGGACCGTCTGCTCTCGGGCGCAGAGATCTTTGGGCCTTATCGACGATTGGTGCACAAGAAATGGGCTTTCAGTGAATCCTCTTAAAACTACTGTTGTTCTCTTCACGAGAAGGAGGAAGATCACTGGTCTGACTCAGCTTGTGCTAAAAAGGCGTTGTTTGAGATTGAGACTACCCAATGATCGATCGTCTATATAATATCTAAACGTATCGCCTAAATGATCTTTAACTGTTACATGTAGCTATATATTCATATCAATTAACTTAACTTGCATTTGCATATAATAATGTCTTTAATTTACTTCACTTTCATTTCACTTGGTTTAAATTATATATGCCACTGTAAAACATGCAAGCTCGCACAGCTTTGCATCAACAATTGCATTGCATTTGTTATGCGTGATCAACTTGATATTGTGTGCTCTCGGGCACTTGGATCTCGTTCGTGGAAGGCATCACATCTACTCAGATAAGTACCCACTTTAATTGTTAAAATAAACCACATGAATCAAATTGACTGTTGCACATTTTTTTTCTTGTCGCTATTAATTCAGGTTCGGTGCAATAACAAGTCAATCCACTTGTTTAATCATCAACATAAAGTTTTTGGTCCTTTTGTAGCCGAATATTAAACAAATTTATATAAAGAAAGTGATAAACTTTTTCCATTAAGAACTGCATGTGCATGGTGTGTTATACATACATATATAATATATAGACCTTGATTTCGTTTTGGTAGAAAAACTGCGTGTGTGAATTTATGCGCTTAGAAAAAAGAAAAAAACTTTCGTGATTCAGACAATTCGATTTAACCGAATAATTCCCTCGCTGTGGAGTTACCTTATTATTATAGAAAGCAAATCTATAATTAATTAAGGTGTTGATTCGCATTTTAATTTGCATTTTACCTGTGCTTTTTCGTTATTCCTTTTCGTGATTATCGTTTATTAAAATGAACGCATTGAAATAAAAACGCGGTACTGCAAAGGGATGCTTAACACGTGCGGTCGATTTTATTGCATCCATTGAACAATCCACTACGATCGAGATGCTAGAGATCCGATTAAGTAGAGTCGTTGAAGCGTGGGCGGAATTTTCTTCGCTGCACAAGGAGTGCTTGCAGCATTTAGAAGAAGATGAGTTAGAAGATTTTGAGAATGAATTCGGTACATACGAAGAAAAATATTTCGTTGCACATTCGGGTTTAAAAAGGGCCATTCGAAATAGACAGTGTGCCGCTCAAGACAATTCCGATGATTTGGTTTTAAAAACGCTCGCGAATCAGCAAGAGACATTTTTAAAGAAATTAGATTCCTCGGGAAACACGTGTTCGACGATAAACTTACCTCAAATTGTGGTGCCGCCATTTTCTGGCAATTATAAAGATTGGCCATCTTTTAAAGATTTGTTTTTGGGTTCGGTCGATAATAAACCTAATCTTACTTCAACGCAGAAATTTCACTATTTGAATTCTTTTTTGCGAGAGGATCCGGCTAACCTAATTAAGCATATGCCGGTTTCGGATGTAAACTACATCGAAGCATGGGAAAGGCTCGAAAAACGTTACGATCGGGTTAATTTAATCGTGCAATCATTTATGCAATCGTTTCTTTCACTTCCTTCAATGTGTGTCTCAAATGTGCAAACGCTTAGAAAGATTACAGACGGTGCGGACGAAGTGATACGCGGACTGAACGCGTTGAATAGGAATGGTAGGGATCCCTGGTTAATTTACCTCTTATTGTCTAAGCTAGATAGTGACACAAAGCATGCATGGGCCGAGGAAATCGGATCTCGTGATGATAGTTCGATCTCCGATCTTGTTGATATTCTCGAGCAAAACTTTTGCATCTCGAGCAAAACTATCGGGTCAGATCCGAGCCCATTTAGCAAAACCGTCGGAAGTTAGTTTGCAATGTCCTTTGTGTAAAGGTGACCATTTGCTATCCCAGTGCACTCAATTCTTAGCGTTAGAGATCACTGCTCGTAGAACATTCGTCAAAACAAAGTCGGTGTGCTTTAATTGCCTGCGGACAGGCCATTCGGCAAATAGGTGTCGGTCATCGTACCGTTGTCGCGTTCAAGATAATCGGGGAGAGTTGATTGCTTGTCGAGTTCTCTTGGATACGGGGTCACAGTCTTCATTTATCACTGAGTCATTTGCACAAAGGTTGGGCATTCCAAGAAAACGATCTCGTATCCCCATCATGGGATTGTCATCAACAGAAGCTGGATTTACAAAAGGATGTGTCGCTATACAACTCTTCTCTCGATATAACAACTCTCATTTATCGGTCGATGCGTTCGTTCTAGCTAAATTGACGTCAAATTTGCCATCTAAATCCTTTGACGCATCGACATTGGATTATATTCAGCTGTTGGATCTAGCGGATCCATACTTTAAGGAATCCAATTCGGTTGATGTTCTCATTGGAGCGGATAAGGTCTGGAATATTCTCAGGTCAGAACAAGTTCGTGCACATGAACACAATCCTATAGCGTTCAATACCTCGTTTGCTTGGGTCATTTCAGGAGAGTTATTTGATCCATATACATCCGTTCAGGAAATGTCTTCGTTCCATTCCACTCTCGACGTGGATGCTCTATTGCAGCGGTTCTGGGAACTGGAAGAAGTTTCGCCACATAAAGGCCAATCTATTTTAAATGATCCCGCTGAACAGCATTTCCAAAAGACAGTTTCGCGCTCTCCGGATGGGAAATACATTGTTTCACTTCCGTTCAAAATCCAGTCCCCAAGTTTCGGAGATACCTCGCAGTCAGCAGTTTCGCGCTTGTATTCTATGGAGCGTCGGTTTCGCAGTAATCCGGAACAATACCGGCTGTATTCTAAGTTCATGGAAGAGTATCTCGAACTTAGACATATGGAACTAATACCTCGCGATAAATTAGGCGTCGACTCTTCAAGACGATTTTACCTCCCCCATCACGCGGTACTAAAACCGGACAGTGCATCTACCAAGCTACGCGTTGTATTCGATGGATCGGTAAAGGACTGTAAGGGAAAATCTTTAAATAGCCAACTCCTAATCGGACCGCCAATTCAACATGACTTGATTCGTGTTTGCTTGCGTTTCGGCAACATCGGTTCGTGTTCACGGCCGATATCGTTAAAATGTTCCGCCAAATATGGATCCGCGAACAAGACATGGACTTTCAACGTATCGTTTGGCGTCAGAACCCACGTGATGAGATTCAACACTATCGGTTACGAACCGTCACATATGGCACAGCGTCGGCTCCATTCTTATCGGTGCGCGTATTGCAACAACTCGCCGAAGATTACGCCTCAAAATACCCGAATGCCGCTAGAATTTTGCTTAATGATGTCTACGTAGACGACGTCATGACAGGGTCAAACTCGATAGAAACCTTGCTAAATTTGCAATCCGAACTAGTCGCGATGTTATCAACAGCTGGACTCCAGCTTCGGAAGTGGAGTTCCAACTGTTGGGCTCTTCTCGCAAAGCAACAACCTGAGGACTGTGAGTTTTCCTTCGTTGACCCTGAAAGTTCAGAATCGCTCATTAAGGTGTTGGGAATGTTTTGGAATCGTGCTGCTGACATTTTCTCCTATCGGGTGGTTCAATCGTCTCCATGCCCTTCGGTAACAAGAAGACAGTTGCTCTCTGAAATCGCGCGTATCTTCGATCCTCTTGGACTACTTGCTCCCTCGGTTGTTCTATTTAAAATTACGTTTTAGCAGCTCTGGTCGTCAGAACTCAAACTAGGCTGGGATGATCCTCTACCTCCTGCCATCGCTGAACAGTGGTTGACATATCGCGAACAACTTCCATCTTTCGAGCAAATTCAAGTCCCACGAAATGTATTTCCATCTGAAGAATGCATAGAACTTCACGGCTTCTCTGACGCTTCGTCCCTCGCTTATGCCGCAGTCGTCTATGCTCGCTCTACATCCGTTACTGGTGATGTTACCATCACCCTCGTCGCGGCAAAAACTAAAGTGGCTCCAATTAAATGTGTTTCCATTCCACGTCTCGAACTATGTGGTGCGCTGTTGCTCACTCGGTTGATAACCCTGGTGAAAACGTCGGTAAATGCCAAAATCCTAAAGACATTCGCGTGGTGCGATTCCGAAATCGTTCTTCATTGGCTTTCATCACCTCCTCGTCGCTGGACAACCTTTGTAGGCAACCGAACAGCAATTTTATAAGCTATACCCCGATACTCTTGGTTTCATGTCCCGTCGGAATCGAACCCTGCAGACTGTGCATCACGTGGTGTCCTCGCTCTCAATCTCTACAATCATGGTCTGTGGTGGACCGGTCCACCGTGGCTATCTTTATCTGACGAACATTGGCCAAAGTCAAACCTTACTTCAAATCTCTTCGAAAGTGAATCGGTTAAACAGGAAGAAAAACCAATCTCGAGGAATGTGCTTGTCACTTCGGTTAATGAGCATGTCTTTCATGGCTTAATTAGGAACGTTTCGTCGTGGTATCGGTTGCAACGGATTCTCGCTCATTGCCTACGATTGGCCTCCGAGTGTCGCATTCCCATCTAAGATCGAATTCATCGTGGTTTGAATTACGGGGAAATTAATGCCGCTAGGATAGCTATACTTAAGTTTGTACAAGCCAATTACTTTGAAGACGATCTCCGGTACCTGCGTATAAACAATCAACTCACGTCGAAATCGGCACTGTTGAGGTACTCCGCGTTTGTGGACATCGATGGACTGTTACGTGTAGGTGGACGTATAAAGCACGCTAGTGTGTTTTTTAATATAAAACATCCGATAATTCTTCCTAACGCTAACCTGATTTCTACGCTAATAATAACAGACATACATCAACGGTATTTACACGCTGGAGTATCCGAAACTTTTCACGTTCGTCCGACAGCAATACTGGATCATGGGAAGCCGAAATATCATTCGTCGGATCATTCACAGGTGTATACCATGCTTTATGCAGCGCAAACTCACAAGTCAGCAACTCATGGGCGATTTACCGTCGCATCGTATCCAACCAAGTCGTCCATTTTCAAATACAGGGTGTGATTACGCCGGCCCAATAACCATCAAGCTATCCCGTTGTCGAAAGCCGAAGATGTCAGAGGCCTACATTGCTCTTTTCATATGCATGGCAACGAAAGCTATCCACTTGGAACTGGTGAGTGACCTCACGACGGATGCTTTCATAGCCGCTTTACGAAGATATGTCTCTCGTCGGGGCAAGTGTAGCAACATCTACAGCGACAACGGGACAAACTTTCAAGGAGCTCGTCGGTGTCTGACTGAAATGCACAAATTAGTTGTTGCCCAAACCCACAACGATATAATCGCTGCCGCTCTTGCCAAGGATGGCATTGCATGGCATTTCATCCCTCCTTCAGCACCACACTTTGATGGTTTGTGGGAGGCTGGCGTTAAGTCCGTCAAACTGCACTTGCGTCGTGTTATTGGCAGTTCAATGTTAACGTTTGAAGAACTGTGTACTGTCCTTAGTCAAATAGAAGCCATTCTAAATTCTCGTCCTCTATGTTCTATGTCTGATTCCGATTTAAATCCACTTACTCCTGCTCACTTTCTTGTAGGTGAACCACTCACAGCCGTTCCTGAGCCCAACCAACTAAACACTCCTCCAAGTCGCCTTTCACACTGGAACCATATCCAGAGTATGACCCAAGGATTCTGGAAAAGGTTGCATACGGAGTACTTGACAACACTGCAGGAGCGACCCAAATGGCAACATCGTACTACAAATTTCAAACCAGGAGACCTAGTAGTAGTCAAGGAACCTAATCTTCCGCCTATAAAATGGTTACTAGGCCGAATTGAAAATGTGAACCCAGGAGCTGATCAGCAAGTACGAGTGGCAACTGTGAGGACAACATCAGGCTTATTCGTTCGCTCCATCTCTAAACTAGCCCTTCTACCTGTATCCTGAAACTCGTTCCAGGGGGGCCGGGATGTTTGAGATTGAGACTACCCAATGATCGATCGTCTATATAATATCTAAACGTATCGCATAAATGATCTTTAACTGTTACATGTAGCTATATATTCATATCAATTAACTTAACTTGCATTTGCATATAATAATGTCTTTAATTTACTTCACTTTCATTTCACTTGGTTAAATTATATATGCCACTGTAAAACATGCAAGCTCGCACAGCTTTGCACGAACAATTGCATTGCATGTGTAAAACTTGAGTGTAGGCGAAATTTGTTATGCGTGATCAACTTGATATTGTGTGCTCTCGGGCACTTGGATCTCGTTCGTGGAAGGCATCACATCTACTCAGATAAGTACCCACTTTAATTGTTAAAATAAACCACATGAATCAAATTGACTGTTGCACATTTTTTTTCTCGTCGCTATTAATTCAGGTTCGGTGCAATAACAAGTTAATCCACTCGTTTAATCATCAACAGGCGTCACTATCCCGATATCCGATGAAGTCAAATATCTGGGAGTAATCCTCGATAGAAAGCTTCTTTGGTCCAAGCATGTTGAATCAAAAACCGATAAAGCGCTGTCAACTTTCTGGCAGTGCAAAGGCGCTTTTGGCAAGACATGGGGCTTATCTCCTAAAAGGGTCCTTTGGATCTATACGACAATGATAAGACCACTTCTCTCATATGCATCGCTTGTATGGTGGAACAGGCTTTCGCGGAAACGTGTTACTGCCTCTCTTGCCAAACTTCAAAGAACAGTTTGTCTTGGCTGCACAGGGGCCTTCCCTAGCACTCCGGGCTCTGCTCTAGATGCTATGATGAACCTCCCCCCTCTTTTTCTATTTTTATCATGGGGTGTACGCTGAAAACCATTTCTCGGTTAAAGAGAGGTGGCTTTTAGTACCACGCGCATTGGAATTTTGAGGAACTTGTGCGAGAATTGTCCTTTGACCCCTGTCTTATGGACATTCCGTCTGACGCAATGACCCCAGAAATCCTACTGCGACAAAACTACCATGTCAGCTTTCCTCAGGAAAAGGAATGGCTTCGGTCAGACTCTGAGCCTGGGAAAGAATGTCATCGTGTATTCACGGATGGCGCCAAAACTGGACAAGGGTCTGGTTCTGGTGTCTTCGTGGAAAGCGAGAAATTAGACTACACTACCACTTAGGTAAACATGCGTCTGTCTTCCAAGCGGAGATTTTCGCTATCCTTATGGCTATGCTCTACATTGTGACAAACAGGTGGAGGGCTAGAAGCATATGCGTTTGCAGTGATAGCCAAGCTGCATTAAAAGCGTTGCTTAACCCTTTTACCTCGTCCAAGTTAGTGCTCGATCTCAAGCTTTCTCTGAACTTAGTCGGAAGGCTCAACACCGTGAATCTTGTTTGGGTCCCAGGTCACACTGGTATCCAGGGAAATGAGATCGCTGATGAGCTTGCCAGACGGGGTTCAGAAGAGGCTTTCTCAGGACCTGAACCTGCGTTGGGTCTGCCTGCTTCTGTGGTTAGGTCATCCATTGATACTTGGGTTTCTCACGAGCGTCGGTGGCGTGACTGTGCTGGGTGTAGGCAGACCAAACGACTGCGTCCGGACATCTGCAAAAGGTCCGCGTCTTTCCTTCTATCCCTTAGGAGAATGGACTGCAGACTGCTTGTGGGCGTCCTTTCGGGCCACCAAGCTTTTGCCAAACACTTAAATGTGTTGGGCTTGAGCAACACCACTATCTGTCCTGCTTGTAGAGATGACGATGATACAGCGGAACACTTCCTCTGTAGCTGTCCCGCCTTTGCTCGCATCAGGTGGCGGATCTTTGGGGCTGATGTGGTGAGCGCCGAACATCTAAGCTCTTCATCACTGAAGCTCCTTCTCATCTTTCTTCGAAAGACGGGAAAACTAAGTACAGTAATGTAAGGTGTCTGTTTGGCAGTACAATGGACCTGTAGTTTGTGTCTGAGTGCTCCATCGGATAGTAACAACCTCCGACAAAAAAAATAAGTAACAGTTCTTCTAAAAATGTATATTTTAATAGAGTACCACGCGGACGAAGTCGCGGGTAACTGCTAGTGCCTTATAAAGGTGATTCGTTTTTTTTTGTTTTCTTTCGTAAATTTTATAGATATTATTATTATTATCTTTTTTTTTTATTTTTTAAAAAATTTATAAAGGTACTTAAAAGTAGTTTTTCTTTTATGATTCACATACACCCATTTCATTTTTAAATTGATCTTTTTATTAATTTTGAAGTGCAATAGTAGGAGTTTCCATTTCATTAATTTTTTCGGGATTGGTTTTGGTTCTGGGTGCAATGGAGTCGTGTTTGAACTTATACTTGGTGTATTGTTTGTAACAGAATTATGTCAGAAATAGAGCAATGATAATATAGGTAGATGCGTAATGATGGATATCATGTTTGTCTAGTGATACGAGAGGGTTATCTTCTATATTTGTCATGAAACTGATACTTTTGGAGAGTGATTTTAAGTCATCTTGGCTAGAAAATTTTACGAAGGTGGTTTTGTTTACTTTGTTCCAGTTTTTACTTGTATGATTTGTTAGAATAGTGGAAATGTTAAGAAAGGGTAATAAAACGTTGTGAATGTATGACAATTTTTCTTTATTTGCTCGGATTGTCAGCTCTTTTGTTTTGAGGTAGTAATCTCCAGAAATTTGTAGGGTAGCTGTATCTTTAAGGGAATATGTTGTAAGGGTGTCCTGATATATTTCGTCAAAAGAATATTCGTTGATGGATGAGAACAACCATTTATTAGTTTGAGCAATTGTATCTGAGCTGTTGGTATGTTTGATTCTCTTATATCGCAGTTGATCGGATATGTGTTTGTACGTTGGAGTATTTGAATTTAACATAGAGGATTGCTAGTGTTGGTATTGAGTAGATAGGATAGGTAGGTTCTGGGTACACTAGAGTGGCGGGATTCGCCACCCTGCGGTGAGTCACCCAATTGTGGTTAAATATTGTGGTTTGCATGTTCCAATTGCGGTTAAGTTGTGGTGAGTCACCCAATTGTGGTTTTGATGTTCCAATTGTGGTTAAGTTGTTTACAATTTATTTTGTGAATTGTGGTTAAGTAGTTTTTTTTTATCATGACACTGACATTGGTAATGATAACGTTTCATATAGGAGCTATTTTGGGAATAAGTAATTGGGGGTCAAGGTTTTGTGTTGGTGTTATGCATATATTTTTTCTATAAATAGAATTGTTGTCATAATAGTTTGATTAATTGTTAAAAATGATTTGGTTGCATTTGATCAAGACGAGTAGCAAAAATTTTGGTTGTCTTTCTTTGTTTTCCAATGGGAGTACATGTTGCGTACGTGCTTATCAAATAGTTTTTATCTAAGAGAAAACCAATGTTTTGGATTCAAACTATAAAATCGGGTGATAAATATTGCATTTGTCATACATCGTGGAAATATTTTAAAATTGTAAGAGTAGATGCGATTGATTGTAGTTTATCAGTTCATCTAACGCCAGAGGATGGTAGTAAATATTTGTTGTTGAAAACGTGTAGAGGAGATCCAGTACCTGGGAATCTAACATCAGTACCGTATCAATTCACTGTAAACGAACATTTAAGAATTGAAGTAATCGGTGGTTCCATAACTATATTAGGAGTGACAACCGATGGTTTTCATCCCTTGAGAATAACGAGTAGTTTTAATGAGCTGTGTGTATTTAATGATATTGATAAGGAAAATATAAAATATAAAGCGCACATATAAGATGGTGGCCACAGATTGTGAACAGCTTGTGAAAATAATTCCTGAATTTTTAATAAATCACAAGGAAAATTTGTTGGATGATCACTACAGGGAGATTCTAAATTGTTACATTAAATTATGTGAATACGCTCATGTTTCTATTGTTAATTCAAAATATGGATGTCATTATTCAACATGCAGCTGGTCATCGGATACATGTGAAGTGGGACCCGACACTTGTGGTTGTTATATGTTAAAAAGTAGAATAATGCAAATTGGAAAAATAATGTCACTATATAGCAGAATAAATAAAAACAGTTAATTCAAAGAATGTTGATTTAGTTTCCATTTGACTTTTCAGTGGTGTGGTGTGTGCGTGTCTCTATCTCTATCAAATCAAACAAAATGTATAAATTCTTCTTTCTGATAGTCTGCCTTTCATTGGGTTTATTACAAGCCATCCCAATACCGTTAAATCTATCCGCTTATGCTAATAATAAAGGAAATTTAGAATTTTCTTTGTTGCTACCTAATAATGATACTTTAAAAATTGATTTGTCCTTTCAATTGATGAAGATCAATGAGATCATACAAAATGATCAACAAAATAATGACACAATCAAAGCAACAACAACAACAACAGAAGAACCTGTAAAACAATATTTTACTGTCGAAGCATTCAGGCAAGATTTGCTGAAAAAAGAAAAGGATATCCAAGGAATAATTGAAAGTAAGAATATTTTTTACAGACATTTTAAGTTAGAATACGATCAGTTGGATCTAACAATACGGTGCTCTTACGATAGTAATTATAAGAGACGTACACTCGCCATAAGTTGTTATGAATATCGTGAATGTTCCAGTGAAAGAATTACGAGTAATGGTGAAATTGAAATATTTACATCCCAAGACACGACGTTCCGTACCGATCTTGAATTGATCGATGTGAAAAAGTATAAGCAAACATATGATATGACAATTTCGTAGATTGTGAAATGAATTGCATAATGGGATGAAATGAGAACGAAAAATTGGATCAGTTTTGTCACAGCATCCAAACGGGGGAAAGATAAAATCGAAATGAAAATCTTGTCCGCTGAAGCTTCTTCATCACCTCCTCCAGTTCCTTCAGTATACCGGTGAACTCCCAGCAGGCCTCAGTGATGTATTTAACATCATCGTTGATCAGTGTCATAATGGCTTCCATGTCTGAATTGTTTCGTGTATTGGATTGAAGTAATGTTATGCTTAGATTTCAAGGAGTTTTTATACCCCAGAAAATCATGGGAATTAGCATAAAAATTTAAAAACCACCAAAAATTTTTTCTTACCTAGGGGTTTTTTTATATTGAGGGGATTGCTTCTAGGCTCAAAGGAGATATAGAGTTTGATTGTCAGCTGAATGTTCCAACTGTGGTTTTAGTAGTTTTCGTTTATATGGAGTTTGATTGACAGCTGAATGTTCCGAACGGTGGTTTTAGTAGTTTTCGATTGTGGTTTGCAATGTTATGCACTTACGAAGACTGCGTTTTACGTATGTACGCATGTTCGGTTACTATGGGAATCTACATGCGATGGTCTACACGCATTAACCATCGCTATCACAGATAATAAAAACATAAAATGCTCCTTTATTTCTTTATTTGAAATTTTGATTTCGAACGTGTGGGAAAAAAATAAATATTATCTGAGCGGTTTGTTGTGTTGTGTCAGAAATTTGGTTTCTTATTTAATTTGATAGTATAGAGAGATAGAGTTTGTGATGGTATAAATAGGGTGTTTCGATATGATAGTCAGCAATACCATGGATATCAACGAAGCACTAAACAACATCGAGCTAGGTAGCTTCAAAGAAACAGTGAAGCTAACAAGTTTAATTAAAGGACAACCGTAAGAAATCGAACAGATTAAAGTCTGTACGACCAAGTTCGATCAGAAAGTCCTATGCATTTTCAAGGATTTCCAAGTTAGTACTTACCTAAGAAAACAAAATATAAATAGATACTTACTCTTTTTCTTCTCTCTAATAGGTGTTTCTTCCGGACCGTTACAGCAACATGTCGGAGGAGCTAAGGAATGCTATATGTGGACAAGATTTCACATTGACCTATAATGGTCCGCTGGGCAGATCATCACATATAAAAATTTCCAAAAAGCTGAATAAAAAACAATTTTTTTTTTTTTTAATTATTCGTTATTTATTTTCCTCTCAACTAAATTTCTTAAGATAAAACTGTTTTGAAGGGCGCAGCAGCAGCAACCATTTCCATAATGGTTTTCACATTTTGGGTGCAAGCAATTTGTTCGTAGAAATTTGAAATTTTCGCAATCCCCGTCAAGCTGCTCCATGTTTACTACCATGTACCACGGGTCGTCAAGCATTCGCCTAATCCATGAAATCTTCTCCTTTCCGTTTACATATATGGGAGTTGTTACGGAAATATTATCTTTTATGAAGCTCTGCGCACTGTTGTATGTGACAGAACCTTCATTCCACATCAGGTTGTGATGTTGCCGCCCCAACCTCTTTTTATTTCATTGGTAAGCGGTGTATACTCAACCAGACGATCATGAGTACACCATATGCACTAGTCTTATCAGGTATATACTTTGTTGTGTGAAATTCCACCGTTTTAACAGCCTCGTTTTGATGTGTCACATCGATAACAATGATTGGGGCGTCATTCTTAAATTCTTCACGCGATAACATTGGTTGAGGTTCACGCATGTAATAGCCCTGCTGAAATTTCACATACATATCATACAATATGGCATACCGATTGCGATCAAATTTTAGATTGAGATCATTATACGGATATGAAACAGAGTTAAGATGCACTTTAATATTACTCAAATCACAATGCTTAAATAAATTAGCAGACTGAAAGACAATTAAAATAAACCGTGGTCTCTCGCTTTGCGGTGAAAGTTTTACATTCCACAAACTGTGTAGTCCCTGTGATAGTACAGGGTTGTAGTGACAGTCACAACTTCGAAAAGACATTGTCAAACGTCGTCCGCTGTTGATCGTTTTGAGAATTTCCAATTTCGAAAAATCAGCCAGTTGTATATGTGGCATTTTCCATGTAATATTGATAATGATTAATTTAATTTTTTCCTTGGCATCAGTGAAATAGAATGATTCCTGATTAGATTTTGAACGCAGTAATATGAGCTCATGCTTAGAGTTCAATACAATCTTATTAAAGTCCTCGGCAAAGCCCATTAGCATTATGAGTGGCACGCAACAATTTAAATACCCGTTCTCTAGTTCAAAGTCTTCCCTGACAGACCATCCGGCATTTTGTAATGATTAAATACGACCGTTTCGTTTGGAGTTTCTTTATTGATTAAATTTATATTCTTATGCGGCTATGCCGCTAACTTAGAGTTTATTTATGTATCCCACACTCGCCTGAGCGTGGTTTCCAATGACGAGCAAATAAGTTGCTCGTGGACGATTGGAATGTGCTGACTGAGCAGCATGGTTTCCAATGACCAGCAGCTTAGTTGCCCGTGGGATCGGAATGTGTTATATGCTGTGGTGTAGGCAATTTCGCACTACACCTCCCTTTTTCGGAAGAATGAATTTATTTTATATAAATTTATTCTTAAATTCTAAATTTTATTTGGATTTAAACGGAGTCTGTTCTACATATATTTATTCTTAAGTTCTAAATTTTATTTGAATTTGAAATGAATTTGTTCTTAAACTCTAAATTTAATTTTGTTAATTATTTTTAATTATTTTTTTTTTTGTTTCGTAAAGTCTAAGTCGGTCTTTGTGCACAATTGTCGTCTTGTCGTTGTCGTCTTTTAAGATTACATTGTTCCTATTATTTATGCTGACTACCTTAAATGGTCCCTTATAGATATTGTCTAACTTATATCCTATTTGTTTTACTAGAACTAGATCTCCTACTGCTATATCTAAGCTGTTCCTATATCTGTCGTATAAGACTTTTTCCTTATCCTTTTTATTCTTTATAATTTACACGGCCCTTTTATGCGCCGTTTGAAGTCGAAATTTAACTTCTTTCTCATACGCGTACACATTATAAATGGGGTCTACTTTTGCATCCAAAAGAAAGTCGTAATCACCTGGGGATTTACCAAACACTAATTCAAATGGGCAATAGTCATTCACCACTGATGGCGTAGTATTGTAGCAATACGTAAAGTATTTTAGCCACTCGTCCCAGTCAGTTTTTTCTATTGAAATGTATGACCGAACATACTCATTAAATGTTCTGTGGTTTCTTTCGACAGTTCCTAACGTTTGGTGATGATATGCCGTTGAGGTGACATTTTCTACTTTTAGTAGTTTACATATATCGTCAAATATTTGGTTTTTATATTCGGTGCCCATGTCTGTGATTATTTTCCTCATAGGACCATAAACTAGTATGAAATGGTCAAAGATTGCTTTTGCAATTGTTTTTGCACTTTTATCAGCGATTGGTACCGATACCAGATATTTGGTTAAATCGCATATTATTGTAACTGCATACGCATTGCCATTTTCTGATCTTGGTAATGGTCCAATGGTGTCTATCAGCACTACATCAAATGCGGTTGTTGGGGTATCAGTTATAATCATTGGTTCTTTTACGTTTTTCAGTGACTTATTTCTTTGACATTTGTCACATCTCTTAACGTATTTTATAATATCCCTAGTCATATTTTTCCAATAATATTTTTGTCGTATCTTTTTTAATGTACGTGTGATCCCTGAGTGGCCACCACAGATTGGATCATCATGGTACTTTTGTATAATCATTTTTCTTTTGTCATTTGTCAGTGCAATTCGAAGGTTTGTTAGAGCTCTATTTCCTATTTCTTTATATTCACTGATCCGGATCTTTTCAAAAATATTGTCACCTAGTGACTGCTGCAGCTTTATTAATCCGTTATCACTTGCTATTCTTTCAAGCAGTAGAAATAATTGATTCAAGTCAATTTTTCCATTATTTCCGTTATTTATTTCTATAGTGATCACTTTTTTTTTCTTAATAATTTTTAAACAGTCGCCATTAATAGCTAGCCGGGCGCTGTTTCTTTTACTTCTACTACTGAACGCTTCATATATATTTATATTATTAGATGACATTTCTATTTTGTTGGCTGTTGATTCTACGTTATTTTTATTAGATTGCAGCCTAGTTGTGACTTTAAATATTTTGTTGGCTGAATTTCTTATATTTTGAATTTCGGTAAAATTTATGCGCGACAATGCGTCCGCTGCATAGTTATCTTTTCCCCTCAAGTACTCTACAGTAAAATCGTATTCCTCGAGATCTAGTCTCATGCGTGTTAATTTAGAAGACGGGTTTTTCATAGCAAATAGATACGATAATGGTCTATGGTCGCTTTTAATCAAGAATTTAGTCCCATATATGTAGGGTCTGAAATGTTTAATTGCCCAATGAATAGCAGTTAGTTCTTGTTCAATAGTGGATTTACTACTTTCGCCTTTGGTGAATGATCTTGAGGCATATGCTACTGGGAGTTGGTATCCATTGTACTCTTGACTAAGTACAGCACCGCATGCGTATTTGCTTGCATCGGTGGTTATGCAAAATTGCTTCTGGAAGTCTGGATACTGCAGAATGTTAGGGCTTAATAGCGCCTGTTTTAAATATTGGAATGCATTACCACATTCTGTGGTCCATTCAAAAGGGGTATTTTTCTTACAGAGTCTCGTTAAGAGCCTTGAATGTTCAGCGAAATTTGGAACAAATCGTCTGTAGTAATTGCAGAATGCCACGAATCGCTTGACTTCATTTGCATTTTTGGGAACTGGATAGTCTAAGATAATCTGAAATTTGCTATCATCTGGAAGAATGCCTTGGTCTGTGCATTTATGACCTAAGTATGTCACTTCGTGACTGAAAAATGTGCACTTATCGGGATGTAATTTTAGATTGTATTTTCGACACGTTTTGAATACATCTGTTAAATTTTTCAACATATGTGATTCTGAGCGGCCCAATACAACTAAATCATCCATATATAAGAATGCTTGTGTTGGTGATAAACCAGAGAACTCAATTGTCATCATTCTTTGAAATGAGTTTGGTGCTATCTTTAGGCCATAGGGAAGACGCTTGAATCGGTATGAACCTTTGTCAGTTGAAAATGACGTAATGTCCCTTGAGTTTTCATCTAATTCAATTTGATGAAATCCTGACGTTAAGTCTAGGCAAGGAAAATACTTAGCTTTGCCTAGTTGGTCAAGAATATCGTCTATTCTTGGCAACGGAAATTTGTCTGCAATTAGTTTCTTGTTTATACTCCTATAATCCACTACTAATCTCCATCGTTTTTGGTTATTACCCGGTAAAGATTTTTTCGGTACCAAAAGTATTGAACTGTTGTACTCTGATGCGGATGGTTCCACTATATCGTCTCGTATCAATTTGTCAACCTGTTTTGTTATTTCACTTTTATGAACGTGTGGTATTCTATAGTTTTTAATATATGTTGGCTCGTCGGTTTTTAAACGAAGTTTTTGTTTATAAAAGTTGTTAACCGTGATTTTATCTGTTTCGAGCGCAAATATGTCAATATACTCCGAGCAGAGTTTATGTAAATCAGACTTTATGAAGTCAGGAAAATGTTTGGACAATTTTTGTAACTTAACGTCATTGTGTTGGAAATTTTCTATTGATATGTTTTCATAATCGTTTAGACTTTCTGTTTTTAATGTAACATTGTGTATCAATACATTTTCATTTGTTGTGTTTATTACACGGACAAATGCTCTGGCACTTTTTGCAATTGTATTTGCCACATATATTCCATCTTTAAGTTGTTGTTGTGGAATAAGCACTTCTTTTTCCTGGCATTGGATGTTGACCTGTCTGATAACTTCAGATCTTGCCGGTATTGCTATTGCATTATTAGTTGGTGAGCAAGACATTGGTATTTCAATTTCGTTAAAACCGTCTGGTCTTATTACTAGCCAATCTTGGTTTCTGTCATAGTTAAGTGTACAATTATATTTCTTGACAAAATCAAGCCCAATTATTCCATCGGATGGAATTGGAAAATCATCACTAACGACATGAAATTCATGAGCTATTAGTAGATTTTCAAATTTTAAATCAGTGTGAACTTTTCCTAGGGTGTTAGTTATTCCCTGACCTATGCCGTGTAGGCTTGTTGTTTCGTATTTGTTAAAAGTATGAAATTGATCTATTTGTCCTTCCTTTACTATAGAAATGTCCGCGCCAGTGTCTACAATAAACGATGTTATATCATTATTTAATGAAGTTTTTAATGCTACGAATGATGTTAAGTTTAGTCTTATGTTATAGATTTTACTGTTTATTTTATTTTTTCTTAATGAGTACTTGGGGTTGGTTCGTTTTCCGTAACCTGTTGCGTCATTCTGACGTTTCTATTACTGTTATTTGCATTTCTGTAGTTATTTCTGGACTGGTTATAATAATTTCTATTGTTGCTGTTGTTATTGTTTCCGCGTCCACGTCCACGACCTCCGCCGCGTCCGCGTTCACGAAAGTTGTTATTATTTCGATTATTGTTATTAAAATAACTATTATTTCTACCTCTATTATTTCTTAAATGCAGTATTGCATTTGGCTGGCCATAAGCTTCAGTACAGCAGTTCACGAATTTAGCCACTGCTTCATTCATGTTGTTGAACTGACCGGACTCCATAATAAGTTTAACCTTATCATTGTTGGAGTTCTTGATCATGGCTTTTATGGCAGCCTTGGTGGCGTATGTATCAGCCAATTGAGGCATTAGTCCGTCCGAAATATATGCGCTTTGTAATTTTTTGGTGAGGTCTTCAACCTCTTTTGCATATTCATTTGGCGGTTTAGAGCTTTGTCGGACGTTCATCAACTTTGCAGTGATGACATCTACCGATTCGCCTTTTACTGTGGTTTTTAATTTTTGAACTACTTCTTCTACTGTTCTTTCCGAACCAGATATCAGATTTATAGCAGTTCCTTTTAGCTTTGTTTTTATTAGATTAGACTTTGTCTCTGCATTCTTTGGAATGAGTAAACTGAAGAACAAAATTTTCAAATAATTAAATTGGAATAAAGATTAAGGTTTCTGGTAATAAAATCAACCATCTATAAGGTTTGAAGCCATCTTTTTACTACAATACACTATGTATGTCGTCATCGTACAATCGTACATGTCATTAAAGTCGTCTATATAAATATTAAATATACATATACATATTATTGATATATTTTATTAATAAAATTTTTTTTTTTTTTATTAAATTTGTGCAAGGGACTGTGCTCTTGCCATATATGTTTTCTTTAGAGACTTCTTATGCATTGAATATAGCTTCATTGCTAAATGAGCAGCCAAAAGTACAATGATTATAATTAGATACATTTCGTTATTGGGTTTTTGTTCAGTTATTTCTACTTTATTAATTACGTTTGCACTTGGTCTCTCTATTTTGGACTGTTGTTTGCCCATTTTGGATACAAAATTAAATGTTCTTTAGATTAATATTATATTATTGTTATATCTATATCTAGATATATATCCAGAAACCTTTAACTTAACTTAACTAGCGCACCCAGCGTAAACGCAATTATAGTGCTAAAAACAAAGAATGTGCAAATTAATGCACCATTATTTACTGTTTCTGCTTCTGTGTAGTAGGGCGTTGATCTTACGTAATTCCTCTTGAAATCGATGCTCATCCACAGCTTGTATTCGTCCTTATTTTAGAATAGATATAATGACTGCTCACCTTTTCTGGTTGCGTGCTCTTACTCCTCCGCGCCTCTTCGGTGGGTGGCTGGGGGCATTTGAGATTTTTGTTAGTTGACTGTCCTTGGTTTCTGCCGCTGCTTTCTGTTGTCGGGCATGGTATTCTTCAATAGATATCGGTTTGGGCCCAGCTTTCGGTTGTTCATAAATTATTTGTTTTATGCACGACTGCGTTGTTTGATCTTTATTCATTTCGTTTATTAGGGTGCACAACACAGTTATCACTTTTCATAGTCTTAAATCATTGTTGTTCTCTTATTATTTGTTTAATGTAGGTAAATTTTTCTGCATTGTTCGTTCTTTATTCACATCTTTCACAACACAATTATCACTTTTTAGTTGAATTTAGTAGCTTATTTAACACTTTATGGATCGTAATGGCTGGATCGCCATGTAATGATTAAATACGACCGTTTTGTTTGCAGTTTCTTTATTGATTAAATTTATATTCTTATGCGGCTATGCCGCTAACTTAGAGTTTATTTATGTATCCCACGCTCGCCTGAGCGTGGTTTCCAATGACGAGCAAATAAGTTGCTCGTGGACGATTGGAATGTGCTGACTGAGCAGCATGGTTTCCAATAACCAGCAGCTTAGTTGCCCGTGGGATCGGAATGTGTTATATGCTGTGGTGTAGGCAATTTGGCACTACAATTTTTCAACATTTGGCTTTCATTTAAATTGAGGGAGACATAATTTTTAATCATCGTGGTCACGCCTAAATATCGCGTACGGTCTACTTCAATTCCATTGATTTCATATCGGATCTCATCAAAGAGAAAAGCTATGCAATTGTTTTTAAATTTTATATTATGTGATATTGTTCCATTATCGAGAGTTACAAATCCCTCGATATAAATATAAGTGTCAATAGGCAGCACATAAAGATTTTGATTCTTAATCGCTATTCTTATCTCATCATTATTTTGAAATTATTGCATATATGGTGTACAGCTGTGGTATACCTTTTTTATGATGCTTTCATCATACGTGGGTTTTTGTAATACATTCAATATTTCACTCATGACTTAAAGTTTTTGTTAGCAGCCGGAAACCCAATGATCTTAAATGTTCCCTATTGATTGCAGTTAATTTTTTTCTTTTTCGCGACGGTTCCCTCACGACGGTGATTAACACTGTTGTGGGTCGTGTGACTGATAGTGATGAAGTGATGAAGGGTGTTAATTTATTGATGTTTTTATTGTAAACAATCATTGGTCCTTTGGTTTTAAATGAAGCCTAAGTGTAATGGTTTCTCCACGAAAATTTATCAGATCACCGTTTTGATCAATGACTCCAACACCTATTGAACTTATCTGTCGGGTGGTTACTGGTAAATAGATGACATTTTTATTAATTTCATCTAATTTATATCCGGGGCTACCATTTAGCGAAAATTCATGAAAGGTGTGAGTTATTTATGTTACGTATTGGTAACAATTAAAAAAAAACTTTTTAGTTCTTTTTTTTTTTGTATTTATTCTTTATAAACAACTTTATTTAAACAACTTAACACGACCGTACAATCTAGCGATTTCAGAGTAACTCCTCCTCAAGAATTCTTCCCACTAATATATATAGACATCATTATGTCAATTCAGCAATTATGAACAACAAACGTTCACAAATGTATCTGCTGGAATTCTACGAATTATGTTCCGTGTGGGAAAGCTCATGATTACACTTGCGGAATGCAGTGTATGTAATATAAATCTACATGTTATTTCCCGTCAAGGGCAATGGCTATCTCAGACAGTATAGCATCGTATTTATCTGTCTGTCGAGATGCTGACGTATACATAACTTCTCCCTCCTTTACTTTAAAATTCTCCTGAATTTTGTTATTTACTTTAATTACTTTAATGCGTATGAAAATTATTACCATCACAATAACCAATATTGTGACTAAACTGAAGTTAATTCCGTATGATACATTTCTATGATATTGTAACTCTTCAATCTTGTTAAGATTTTGTATATTTTCTATTGCAATATCGTCTAATGTAATCTTATTAGTAAAGTTGTGAAAACTCTCATTTGTAGGATAATAAAATCGTTCGTGGAAGAATTCCTTTAGGTTTGACATATAAAATTCCTTAATTCTAATTTCACAATTATTGAAATGGATAAGTATGTTTCCAGATACATTTAATTTTCTTTCATCGCAAGTTTGAGTGATACTTAATTTATTTGCATTTTTTATAATAATGGTTTCGTCATCTAATGTTATTATTTCAGTATTATTGTTTTTTATCAGTTTACAATTTTGTTGGAAAATGCAATGTTTACTTAGGTTTAATTCATTTAAATATTTCAATTCTTCGTATACATATGTTGAATTATTATAATCAAATACAAGTTCTTTGTGGTAGTCAATTTCTTTCTGTTCTCTATTAGGTAATGGTATAATCATTTTTAGTTGAATTTTGACGAATTCCTTTGGAATTTTTATTGCAAACATTAGAACATTGTTTTCGAAATTAATTACTTCTAGTTTTATATATTTCATTTTATTTAAGTCTATTTCATATGCCTGTATTTCTTCGTCTGTCAGTATATTAGGATGCAATATTCCATGTCTAGCAGATGCTAAATTATCCTGTATATGTTCTATTTTATCTTTTAATATTTGTAACTTAAAAAGCTGATCATAAAATAAGTTTTGGTTAATTGTTTTACTTGCTACCTCATTTAAACGATTCACTATTACCGTTCTATCTTTTTCTATTATATTCTTCAACTGGTCAAATGTTTTATCAAATTGATCGTTAATGACTATTTGCTGATTCAGATTACTAATTGCATTGTGGGTATTTAGTTCTATACTTTTAAAATGATCTTCTATGCTGACTCGGTCTTCATCATCCATGGTCCCGAAGAGCCATTTGTGTGCAGAACCTATCAAGTTAATAAGTCCTCTTTTCTTTCGATTATTTGGTATAAAAGTTTTAACTTTGTTTGATAAATGTTTAATTTCTAAATTAAGTAGGTCGCGGTGTCCTTCGTCTAATTTTGCTATGTTTGTCGAAATGTTTCCGAGTAAATTAAGTATGTCTTGAGTTTTGATCAGATGTACTATGATGTCGGTTTTTGTCACTAAGTCCCGGTTATTTAGTCTTATTTGAGAAAATCCTGTCTGGTCTCGTATCTCGTTGATATTCAATAGTCCGTTAGTCGATGTTGTCATTAGTAGCATTAATATTGTCATGAAGAGCTGCAAATTTCGGTTGTCTTTTTATATTAGTTATGTGTACTTTAGACAGTTTGCTCTTCTTAAATCTAGGCTGTTGCTTGTGACGAACTGCCTTATAATTTTTTATAAATCCTGTTGATCTGTTTTCTACATAACTTTCTCGATTTACATTTGCTTTCCTCAAAATCATTTCTTTTACTATTTTTAAATTGTTTCTAATTTTGTCAAAATCTATTCTATGACACTGTACCTGAAATGGTGAAGTTTTAATAGTTGAATGGACTCTATTGTTGTAATTCCTAATGGCTTGTTGCACTAATCTTTTAATCGATAAGTTATTTGTTTTTAACTTAAGTACTCTACATTTTTCAATGAGGGTGCTGTGGAATCTCTCTATGTCAGAGTTCCCAGTATGGCTGTTAGGTTTAGTGAAATGGATATTTATTCCTTCATTTTCTAAAAATTCTTTAATCCGAATTGAATTGAATTCATTGTCTGCAACAATTTTGCTAGGCTTTCCGAATTTGGAAAAATGGTTTTCTAATTCTTCAATTAATGTGATGTGATTTCGATCTGATAGATAGTATGCAATTCCAAATTTTGAAAATTTATCAATGATGGTAAGAAAACTACATTTCATAATGACAAATGTGTCAACGTGAATTATCTGATTTAAATCGTCTGCAGTTTCTGTATGGTTAAACTTCGGTTTAATGGTTCTCCTATCATATTTTATTTGTTGGCAAACTTCGCATTGGTTTATTACTATTTGTATCAGTTCTAACAGTTTAGGAAAATAGATTTTGTTTTTAATTTGATTATAAGTTTCTAGTATGCCTGAGTGTAAGCTTTCTCTTATGTGATACAATGAAATTTGTTTTACTGCTTCCGTTTCGGTTGCTATATCTAGAGCTCTATAAGAACATTTAATAAATTTTATTTGGTTGTCATTAGAAAACATTTCCCTAAGCTTTTCTTGAACTATGTTGTATTCGTGATCTGACAGTTCAGAGTATATTCCTGTTATTCCCTTTTTAATAAGTCGTCTAAATATATCTCCTAAATTGTTAAAGTCATAATTAGCAATGTAAATAATTCTTTTTTCATGGATTACTTCTACCTCCTGAGTTTTATTGTTAGTGAGAATTATTTGTGTCTTATATTTATTCACTATTTCTTCTTTTATTGGTATATGGTCGAATAAGTCTTCCTGTGCTGAATGTATTGTAGCCATTGTTAGTCTGTCATATTCCTCGTCGATGTCCTCGTTTTCATTGTTATCTCCGCCATTATCACTATCATCTTCTTCCATATTAAACATCATCCCTAAATCTGAATCGTTATTATCTGAATTATTAAGAAAAGTATTTGAATCGATTGGATCTATGGAATTCTCTCCCCTTTTTGAAATAACGTCCTCGTTAGTCTGTATTCTACTTAAAAAGTCGGCCACTTTATTCATTTTACCTTTTAAATATTCTATTTCGAATTGATATTCTCCTAATTTTAACAACCATCTTTGGTGTCTTGGAGATATATCTTTTCCTTTATTTTTAGCATGCAAGTATTTAATAGGCTGATGGTCTGTAAATATCTTAAATTTGTTACCGTAGAGGTATGGCCTGAAATAATTTACTGACCACATAATTGCTAGGAATCCTTTGTCTGTAGCTGAATAATTTCTCTCGTGGTTATTGAGAGTTCTTGATGCGAAGCACACAGGATGGCTGTCTTGTGACAGGACCGCTCCAATGGCATAATTCGATGCATCAGTGGTCAAATGGAATTGTTTTTGAAAATTTGGATACCTAAGGATTGGTGGACTACTTATTAACGTTTTAAGTTTTTCAAATGCTTCAATGTAACTTGGGTCATTTATATTAATTCTGGTTTCCTTTTTCAAATATTTGGTAATTGGTTGTGCCACTTTGGCATAATCCCTAATGAATTTTCTATAAAATCCTGTCATGCCTAGAAAACTTTTAATCTGTTTCTGGGTTGTTGGTAATTCTAAACTTTCAATTGTCTGTATTTTGTTTGGGTTTGGTCTTAGTCCGTCTTTCGTTAGTATATGTCCTAGAAATTCCGTTTCTTTTTTCATGAAGTTGCATTTGTCTACTTGTATTTTTAGTTCCTTTGATTCTAGAACTTTGAAAATATCAGAAATTGCCTTAATATGTTCTTGAAGTGTCGTACTGAAGATCAGTATGTCGTCGAGATACACAACACATGTTCTATTAATGTAGTCTCTCAAAATTTCATTCATTAGTCTCTGGAATGTCGCTGGGGCATTCTTAAGACCGAATGGCATTCTAATAAACTCATAAAGACCATGAGGTGTAACAAATGCTGTTTTTTTTCTGTCTTCTTCCTTGATTATGATTTGGTGATATCCTTTCGCCAAATCTATTGTAGTAAAGTATTGCGCCCTGCCCAACTTATCTAATATAGAGTCTATATTAGGAAGTGGGTACTTGTCGTCAATAGTTACGTTGTTAAGTTTTCGATAGTCTATGACTATACGATACTTCTTTAATCCCGAGTTATCACTCTTCTTTGGAATGACTATTAGAGGGCTGGAATATTTTGAATTACTTTTTCTTATTATTCCTTGTACTTCCATTTCCGCTATTTGCTTTCTAACTTCCTCCTCGTGTTTCGGGGGGTACCTGTATAGTTTTGCATTTATTTGTTGATCAGTAACTGTTCTGATCTCGTGTTCGATTTCTGGAGTACTAGTTAACATATCACCTTCTTTAAAGAAAAGTGTACTGAATCTTCGCATTAGTCCCTTAACAGCTTTATATTCCTCTTCGTTCAAATGATCTAGTTTCACATGTCTTGTATTGTCAGTTACTTCTAAAGTGCATACTTCGTCAGTTTGGTATGGATGGTTTTGCAATTTAATTGTCTGTCCGTTAAGTCGTATTGTTCCGTCCTCTAAATCTATCAAAGTATTTAGTTTATTTAATAAGTCTGTACCTATAATAAATTGGTATTTGCGGTAGGGTAGGCTTTTGACCTTCCACCGTATAAGAGTTCCTACTGGTGCTTTCAACTCGTCTGGCACTGGTGTATGTGCTTCCAAGTTTATCGAGTCTTTTCCGTTTATGGTGGAAAAATGAATTGGCTTGGTTTCAATTGTTTTGAAATTATTAATTTTATCATCTATTATACTCAATGATGATCCCGTATCGATCAAAGCTAAATATTTACGTTTATTTATTGTGAATTCTATGACTGGTAGTTCTTCCGAGGCTAATTGATAAAAAACGATGAAGTATTTGCTTCATCATGATTTTCCCTTGAATTGTTATTACAACATGGCCCATACCTTTGCTCGGACACATTCTGTTGGAGGCAATATTGGCCCGAATGTGTTCCAAGGTGTCCTGGTTGTGGGTTCTGTTCATTTATATTATTTACTTGTACTCGTCTTTGAATATTATCTACTTCCATTGCTTCTGCATCTTGTCTATAGAGATTTTGTGGTTGGCGATGCTGCCCTGAATTCCTATACAAATTTTGCTGTTGATAACGCTGACCTGAGTTCCTATTAGAGTTATACTGTCCCTGGGTTTGACCCGAATTACGATTGTAATATGGTTGTTTTTGATATTGAGGGGGGTTCCTATTGTAATTCTGTTGTTGCTGACATTGATTTCTATCAAAATTCTGTTGGCGATATTGGCCAGAATTATTATTAAAATTTCCTGAATTAATTGGATTCTGATTACTATGATTAACTCTGTGGTCTACAATTCTATTTCTATTCTCAGATCTAAAGTTGTTAAATTTTCTATTATCTTTGATAACATTCGTCTTTTTTCTAAATTCCTCTCTTATGCAATTATCTTCGTATCTGCGCTGTCGCATTACGATTATTATTTTATTCAAATCTGTTTCATTATATATCTTTTCTAATAAAGTACCCTGTGTTATTTCTTTTATAGTATTGATTAGCATAGTATCTACAGTGCTTAGGTTAATATAATGATCGTTGCCATAATACACTTTTAATTCGTCACTTTTATATTTAATATTTTGAATCTCTAAAGCTAGTTCACTTACGTTATTAATTCTTATATTGTTTATCCTCTTATAAATGTCGCTGGGCTCCGTGTCTGGTTGGTATCTTAGTTTCAATGCTGATTTCACTTCGCTCCAGTCGTCCGGATGTTGTATATTGATGATTGTTTCCTTCGCTTCTCCCTGGATTTTTTCATTAAATATCGTCCGAATCATGTATTTCTTGAGGCTTTCACTTGTTACGTCTGACAAATAATATTCAACGTTTTGTAGAAAGGAGTTAATAGTGACATCTCCATTTCCTGTGAATGTCGTCATATGCTTCACTTCCCTGAGAATTCGTTCGCGTTCAGCTCTGGTGGTTTCCCTCACCCTGAGTTCTTGGAAGGCTGCTGTTAGTTGTTGGAGTTGTTGGTCCCTATGTTGGAGTTGGGCCTGGAGTTCCTGGATCTCTGCCATTCTGAGTTCCGGTCGGTTCTGGTCGTAGATGTTGGATCTGCTTCTTGTTATCGGCATATAATTAACACTTAACGATTTTAACGTTTGTTTATTTTCGATCACTGAATAACTTTTAGCAAACGATTATAACTTTCATTTATTTTTCTTTTTGCACGTATTTTCGTATCACTGAATAACTTTTAGCAAACGATTATAACTTTCGTTTATTTTTCTTTTTGCACGTATTTTCGTATCACTGAATAACTTTTAGCAAACGATTATAACTTTCGTTTATTTTTCTTTTTGCACGTATTTTCGTATCACTGAATAACTTTTAGCAAACGATTATAACTTTCGTTTATTTTTCTTTTTGCACGTATTTTCGTATCACTGAATAACTTTTTTTATTAAGTTATCCTACCGACTGCGCCAGTTATTTATGTTACGTATTGGTAACAATTAAAAAAAAACTTTTTAGTTCTTTTTTTTTTTGTATTTATTCTTTATAAACAACTTTATTTAAACAACTTAACACGACCGTACAATCTAGCGATTTCAGAGTAACTCCTCCTCAAGAATTCTTCCCACTAATATATATAGACATCATTATGTCAATTCAGCAATTATGAACAACAAACGTTCACAAATGTATCTGCTGCAATTCTACGAATTATGTTCCGTGTGGGAAAGCTCATGATTACACTTGCGGAATGCAGTGTATGTAATATAAATCTACATGTTATTTCCCGTCAAGGGCAATGGCTATCTCAGACAGTATAGCATCGTATTTATCTGTCTGTCGAGATGCTGACGTATACATAACTTGTGTGCTGGTGCATTATTAATATATGATCCGCCCACAATATTGCATTCAATACGTACAACATTGACTTTTGTTATATTGATTGGCAAGTCCGAATTGTTCTCTTCTCCTCCTTTTAACTTTCTCTTACTAAATCCCAATAATGAACCGATTGTGCGATCTGCGGTAAAATCAATGTCATCACTGCAGTAAATTTCCGTTTTCCATGTATTGTAATTGGCGTAAATGTAAAATTCTCCAGTTTTGTTTACACTCTCATACTTTTTCAGCAAGAATGTAGCTATATCTTCGAATTCATATGAACCAATTGGAATTTCAATGACTGTGTCTAGCACATGAAACAAATTGTTTTCCAAATCAATATTGGGTACAGAGTTAAATGTATGGAAATCAACGAGGCCACACTCGTAATCCCTATCCAAATCTATTGATGGAAAATAATTTGCCTCCAGATTTGGTGTGTCGCCAGTTAAAATTAGTGTTATTGACATCTTGAGCGTTAGTTGAACAATGAAATTGAAAACAAATTTTACATATATTTTATTCGAATTGTTTTGCATTACAATACATAATTTTTTTTTATCCAAGAATTATGTTCGCTTGAAAATCCCAACCATTTCACTAGAGCCCTGTCTCCCCTGGTATTGAGAACTTTCTCCACGAGATAACTATTTGGATATCTTGTTTTCATCAGCTCATACTCATAGAACCCCCCTTTGATGACATTGCCCTTATAGTCCTCCAAAATGTATGTAGTTGGATTAGTATTTTGAACTGTTTTGATTTTAAAGATTTCAGTCGTCCAATTTTCGAAAATATGCTTATAAAGGGTGATTTTTTAAGAGGTTTAGAACTTTTTTTAAAAAAAAAAACACAAAAAATTCGAAAAAATTCGAAATATTTATTTGAATCGATAGTTTGAACCTTGCAATTTAATGTTTAAAGATAATTTCATGCAAATGTTGACCGCGGCTGCGTCTCAGGTAGCCCATCCGCTGAGTCCAATTTTGGCATACTCTTTCACACATATCGGCCGGTATCTCACGAATGAATGCATGGATGTTGGCTTCCAGTGCGTCAATCGAAGCGGGCTTATCCCTATACACATTAGCCTTGGCATACCCCCACAAAAAATAATCTAATGGTGTCAAATCGCACGATCTAGGCGGCCAATTGACCGGCCCGAATATTCTTCCGAATAGACTGCTCAGAAGGTCGAGAATGCCGATCATAAAATGGAAGCAGCGCGCGATGAACATTTCGAACCGAGCACGAATTTTGATAGTAAAATTCAATAATTTGTAAGCGTTGTTCATTTGTAAGACGATCCATGGTTAAATTGCAAACCAAACTGAAGCTGTTTGACAGTGACACAAGGTACTAAACACACGTCAGCTGTCAAAACCAGTGTTGCCAAAACCCAACCAGCTAAAAAGTCACCCTTTATTTACTGATTCGTACACTGTCTCGCTTATGAAACATTGGTTTATTAAATATTTCCAAGTTATTGTAAACTGTATTTAATAGCATTTTTTCATTGTTGTAGTTCACACTGCTCGGTGGCATTTTAATGGTACGATGTTTTGTATTATTATATCTAGCAATCAATTGTTTGTGTATCCATTGATATGATCCACGGTAACTAAACTCTTTTCACATTAAAGCCTTGAAAGTTCTATTGAAACGTTCAACTATTGATGCCTTTAAAATACTAAATGTTGAATAGTGATTAATACTGTACTGCTGCATGAGAGTTTGAAATTGTTTGTTGAAAAATTCTCTTCCATCATCGGTTTGTAGATTTTTTGGTGAGCGGTGCGAATCGACAAGAATACTTTTCATTGCTTCGCTGACACTGGAAGCTGTTTTAGTTTTAAGCGGTACAACCCAGGCAAATTTCGAAAAAGTATCAATGAGGGTGAGAAGAAAACGGTGCCCCTTGTTAACTTTTGAATATTGACCCATTTCTACTAAATCTGCTTGCCAAAGGTCATCTATTCCCCTCATTATTACCCGACGACGTTGGAAATTTTTGCGAGCTTGTCTATGCAGCTCACCTACTAGTCCTTTTTTCACATTAATATTCATTACTTTTCCGAATATAGGATTCTCGGTGGTTCCACGATTTGTGTCTGATCTCTTCGTAAGGTCAGATTAAATTATTCGCGTTAATTCTCCTTACCGCGGGTGGGGGGGAGAAATAACCAGACTTGTTTTGTTAACTATTTGTTCGACTTGAATTTATTTCTTCAAATTGTTTTGCCTAAATACTACATTATTGTTAAATAATCATAATGCTGCCCTAATTTATGCATTACTACCTTATTGCTAAGTACTCATAATGCTGCCCTTGTTTATTCATGCCATTGTGGTTACGCCATGCATTTATGCTGCGTTTGCATGGCCTTCGTTTTTATGTTTGTTGACTGTGTCAACATGTTCCCCCCTTTGAAGTTAGTCTACTTCAACCGTGAATCTCTCGTCAGCCTTGACCAATCGAGGCGGTACGATCGGTGTCATCTGCTGTTGTCGTCGTTTCCAGTATCGAAATATTGCACAGCCAACCAATAACAGCACAATTGCATAAGACACCGAAAATTGATGGATGTGAATTGATATGTCAGGTGAACTTGTGGTGTCAGCAAGGTGAACCTTTAACTCGCTAAACTGATGATTCTTCTCGAATACTAGTGGCTGTATGATTTTTATTGCCGGTGCCGTTCTCTGGGTTGGCAGCGGCTGTGACATGTTTGTAAATGGTATGAATGGGACAGTGCTGCTGGTGTTCATCATCGTGAAGCTGTGTATGGTCGCAACCTTAGTCTCCAACTGACATTTTTCCGTCATGGTAAGCTCTCCTTGCCCTTGTAAGTGAATTGGGTAGACTTGGGCTCCACATATCGCATTGATAGTTTGCGGCAGTAGTGTTGAAAAGATCCAGGTGTTTGATGTTTGTAATTGTATCCAAACCTGGTTTTCTTTGATGGTGATCAAGGTGCTGCGCTGGTATGGGGTTTCTGTATGTTTGAAGAATTCCATTTCACATGGGGCGTTGTCTTCCTTATATGTGTATATTGGATGTTTGCCCGTGCAAATGTACTCTTGATCGTCCGCCTTCTCACACTCCTTAAGGTCATTTGTTGTGAACTTTACAAACTGATTCCGATGAAGCGTTACGGCTAGGTATTCTGTCGTTGGCTTGACAAACATCAGTCTTCCGTTTTTTGGTATTGGCAGTGGTATCACCTTGTAAAGCACGAATAGAGTATCTTGTACTAGTGGCAAGTTGATGTTGAATATGATTCCACCCTCCATAATTCTGGTCCTGATCCGCGCCAAGGAGTAGATTGTGCTGAGCCTGTCTGACGGAAGTGCCGTGTTGTCTGGAACATGTGGCCTTATGAGGTCTAGTTGACGTCTTAACTCTGATGGTGTCAAGATACGAGTGCTGACCTTCCCGTGATGTGCATCCATGACGGCGTCGATTAGTGCCGTTTGAATCCTCTGATACCGTGCAAGGCTCAAGCTTAAAATGCTTACCATTGAGTTGAACAATAGCATCGCTCTAGTTTCATCCAATGTCTTTGTCCTATTATTCCATACTCTTTGTAGGTTAGCTACATGTTCATTCAATGATTCCAGCTGACTATTTGTATGCCTTTCGTCGCTTTCGATGATATTAAGGGTTGAGTTAAGCACCGTTGTTTGACGTTTAGTTAATTCGTTTCGGTACTTCTGATTTTGTCCTAATCGTTTGATGTCTAAGTGAAATTGCTCAGCTTGCTCCTGATCTACTATTACAAACAATTTGTTTGCCACTGTGCCGATTATATCAAACGGCGATCGACGATTTCGCTCATGGTTTTGCCCGCGCATTACCTCATTCATTTGAAATGCATTTTGGTATTGGTACTCCAGCTCGCTTAATGTTGTTCGGCAGTTTGTTGTATAGTATAGTGTGTGTTTGCATAGACGGCTCATATTTTGTAGGGACAGACGCAGGACTTCCAACTCTCTGAAGTAGGTTGTTGTGTTGTGATATACAACGATGTTCCAAGAGTCGGTTATCAATTTTGTCTTTTCTAGCCCTTCGAAATAGATTCCAGAGCTTGAGTTCAACTGTTTGACTGATATGGGTGTATTTGTCTGTGCAGAGGTTGTAGGCAGTATACAACACAGCACTATTAACAGTGTGTTCAACATAATTCCTCCCGTGGAAGTCTTTATTGGCTGCGATACTTCTGTTCGTCGTTTCATAGCCAACGGATTAGCTAACCAATTGGGGTTGATTGGGTGGATGCGCCTTATCTTGGCAGCTCGTGTGCCCCGATTCTGGCGCCTTGTGATACTTGAGAAAGTGTTGTTATCATCTGTACTTCTACTGCGTTTTGATGTTGCTGTTAATGATGTTGCGATGGCAATACCATCTCCTTGATTGTTGTTGCAGTTAATGCCGTTCTCTTATGAGCCTTGTGTGGAATCTCCTATGTTGTGATCGTCGATGATACTGCTTCTTCTATCTTGGCTTCACTGTCCTCCGGTTGGGATGTTTCGATCGGCAATGGACAAATTTTAGTTTGAATATCCCCCCCTTTGTCCGTACGTCTACTACTCTAACCACATTGTCTTCACCTGGGTATGCCTTAATTACTCTGCCAAGTGGCCCTTTAAGTGATGGCTGATTGTCGTCTGTCATCAGTACCATTGTTCCTGGGGCAATGTTTGTCGTACCGGTTTTCCATTTTGATCGATTCTGCAATTGTGACAGGTATTCCTGCGACCACCTTTTCCAAAACTGCTGTTGAATAAACTGCAACCATTGGAATCGCCTGAGGTAATTTATATTATCATCGGTGACATCAGGTTCCGGAATTGCACACAGCGGCTCTCCAATCAAAAAGTGTCCTGGAGTTAATGCTTGTAAATCATTTGGATCATTTGACATCTGGGTAATTGGACGGGAATTAAGAATTGCTTCTATTTGGGATAATGCTGTACTCAATTCCTCGTATGTTAATGGGGCCATTCCTGTGTATCTTATCAGTAGATGTTTTGCTGACTTCACTGCGGGCTCCCAGATTCCCCCGAAATGAGGAGACCCTGGAGGTATGAACTTCCATTCTATAGCCCTTTCCTGGCAGAGGTTATCGACGCCTTCTCTTAGTTGCTGTGAATTTAGAAGACTAGAGAGGCCATTTAATTCTGCTTTTGCGCCTACGAAGTTAGTGGCGTTATCGCAGGAAACTGAGGAACAATATCCTCGCCTTGAGATAAATCTTTTTAAGGCGTTTAGAAATGCCTCGGTTGTTAGATCGCATACTGCCTCCAAATGTACTGACTTTGTTGTAAAGGATACAAACACTGCTACATATCCTTTAATCGGAGCTCGCCCCCCGTATTCTTGAATGTATTTGGACAGGACCAGCGAAATCAACTCCAGTGTGTAAGAAAGCTCTTGACGGTGTTAAGCGCTCTCTTGGTAAATTGCCCATAATTTTGGTGATGTGGTTTGGTTTGCATTTAAAGCAACGTATGCACTTATGTACTACATCGGTAGCCATCTTTTTAACGTTCAGAATCCAATATTGTTGACGAGATAGGGCTACTAAAGCCGATGGTCCCACATGCATGTTCTGTTTGTGCAGTCCTTCCAATATCAGTTGCGTTAGTTTGCCTTGTTTTGGAAGAAGCATTGGGTGTTTGCTGTCTACCGCCACGTTTGATTGCCTTAATCGACCTCTGACATGCGGTTGTAGCGGTAATAGCTTACTTGTTCTTCCCAGTGCCTGACCCCTTTCCAACTGTGCATACTTCTTTGGAAAGGACATGAGTTGTGTGTTCTTAACTGCTGCACATAGTTCCAATTTTGCTAGGGTAGTGGTTTTTAAAGGTGCCACTCTTGATTTAGCACATAGTAGGGACACTTGATGTTGTCCCTTATCATCCGTAGTTCGTAGGTAGCAGCATGCACCATAGGCTGACATGCTGCTATCGGCAAACGCATGGAGTTGGATGCTTGATGCTCGCGGGATGAGTGCACATCTTGGAATGCGTACCTTGCTCAGGGCGTATAGTTGTACCTTATACTCTTCCCATTTTTGACATTGTTCCTTGAAGAGTGGTTCATCCCACGGTGTCTGGGATTTCCACAACTCCTGCATGAAGAGTTTCCCGAGTACAACAACTGGGCCTACAATACCCAGTGGGTCGAATAGTCGGGATATCTGTGAGTATGCAATCCGCTTTGTTATGGACTCCGTGCCCTTGATGAAATTAGAACTGTTAAAAAAGAAGATATCGTTATTGGGTTCCCATATCAACCCCAGCGTCTTAACGACATCTCTTTGATCGATGGACAAAGTCTTTTCCCTATGTTCCATGGGAATGCCTGTCAGGACGCCGACGTGACTGGCGCAAAATTTTTGTAGCTCTAATTTCGCCTGGGTAAGTAGCTCCATAACTTGACCCCTTATCCTTAACGCTTCTTCGATTGTGTCAGCTCCTGTCAATATGTCATCTACATAGGTTTCCTTGTCAATGATTTGCGATGCTCTAGGTGCGGTGGATTTATTTTCCTCTGCCAATTGTTTTAGGCATCCTGTCGCAAAAAATGGTGCGGATGCAGTTCCGTAAGTGACTGTGTTAAGCTGATAAGTTTTCATTGGGTCCGTTGATTTGTACCTCCAGAATATTGTTTGTTACTTTCGATGTGATTCATCAACAAGTATCTACCTATACATTTGTCGTATGTCCGCTGAGAATGCAATTTGGTTTAGCCGAAACCTTATCACCACCGCGAAAAGGTCTGATTGTACCGTGCTTCCTACCATCGTGGCCTGGTTTAGTGACTTTCCACTTGTTGTTTTTGCTGAAGCATCAAAAATGCTGAAGCCTCAAATACAACTCTCAGTTTCGTGGTTGAACTATCGGGTTTAAGAATGCCATGATGTGGGATGAAATAGCTATGTTCTGGTACTTCCCATCTCTTAATTTCCTTCATGTGTCCGCTGTCTTCATAATCCCGCATGAATTGGTGGTAGAGTTTTTGTAGCTCTGGTTGTTTAGCTAGTTTCCGCTCTAGAGCCATAAACCGCTGAATTGCCGTGCCCTCTGAGTGACCTATGGCATTTGGATCTTGTTTGAATGGAATTTGAACTATAAAGCGACCGTCCTTGTTCCTGCGGAATGTGTCACAGAAATGGGTTTCACATTCCACTTCCTCCTTTGTTTTTGGATTTCTTTCCTCTGTGGGAGTTTCAAGTTCAAAAAAACGTTCTATTTGCTCTATGGTGGACGTTCCATGTTGGGTTGCAATGTTGCATATCTGCCTTGCCCGAGTAGGTACTTTGCTGATTTGGGCCCTTCCAGCAACTATCCATCCCCACTGCGTGTTTTGAAGAGTGGGTAGTGATGCACCAAGGTTGGCCTGACCGGGAATTATTAGTTTTAGGTAAAGTTCAGCACCCAGCAATAGGCCGATTCGCTGTGGTCGGTTGAATTTCGGGTCTGCCATCGATGTGTGCGGTGGTATTTTCCACCCCTTGGTCTCTGTGTATACTGCTGGCTGTACTTCGCTTATTTTTGGTAAAATAATTGCTTCGATTGTTGTTTGGAAGTGCGAAGTACGAGACTGTAGTCTTACAGTCGTGCTGTGTTTGGCTATCACCTCTGTGTTACTTATTCCCGCAATTGATAAATTTATCCGAGTTCTGGGTAGTCCAAGTTCCTGACAGACTCTCTCTGTTATAAAGTGCAATTGTGACCCGGAGTCCAATATTACCCGTGTTGGCATTGTGGTTCCATGTACATTGAGTACTTCTACAACAGCTGTTGCCAGCATGATTTCACCTTGCTGGCCAGCTCCTGTATTGGCTTGTAATGAACTGGTGTTCCTCTTGCTGATAACCGGATCTGGGTGGATCATCGTATGATGTCGGCCGTTGCATTTGCTGCAACCTGGCGCAGAGCAGCTTTTACTCCTGTGGCCCTTCTGAAGACAGTTGAAGCAGACCTCTAGTTGCTTCAACAGCTGACACCGTAAGTTGTAGTTCCTTTGACTGAACTGTTTGCTTTGACGGATGTTGTGTCCTTCTGACACACAATGCATTGTTCTTGAGTGGAGGTCATGAAGCTTGTCTGACGTCTCCTATCCTCCTTTGAATTTATGGCTTCTAACGTTTGGTATCTGGAATTTAGAAACTAGTAAAGATCGGGGAGTGTCTGTATGTTCCTGCTGGATTTGAGGGAGTGTTCGTAGAGTCTTCTACTCTCCTTGTCAAGCCGTTGAAGTATTAAATGAAGTACCAGAGGATCCCAGTTTTGCACGTCGACTCCCAGGTTTGATATCGCTGCTAAACACTCCCTCGTGGTATCCAATAGTCGTTTCAATGGACCAGCGGCCTCTGTTGTTATTACCGGCTGTTGGCAGAGGTTATTTAGTAATGCTGTTACCAGCAACCGCTTGTTCTCGTAACGTTCCACCAACGTATCCCAGGCTGTTTTGTAGTTCTGGTCAGTTGTGGTGAAGTGTTGTAGTAGTTTACTAGGCTCGCCCAGTAAGTTTGCCTCGATATCTTCGGGAAGTCCATCAGGCATAGGGACAGCTCGCATTAGTAAACGATTATGTTTGCCATAAACAGATCCTTGAATTCTGTCCAATCTGAGTACTGACCGTTGAATGTGGGTAAAGTTATCGTTGGAAGTTTAACATCACCAACACATTCCTTTTGTGTGTCTCTGATTACCTCTATATATTCTTGGAGCCGGATCGACGCCTTAAGGTATTCGTCCTTTACCTCGAAGCATTCTTCTTCCTTGTAATCACCAGCAGACTCTAGTCTCATTATCGATTGATGACCAATGGCTATGAAGTCCAAGTATTTGTTGATTGCATCTAATGTCTTCCCATAGTATGCTCTCGATCTATTTGTTCCATCCTCGTCAGTAGATTGTTGGTCCGTTTGTTGAACCAACCGTATCAATGCCTTGATTGATGATCGTTGGTGTCGTACCAGTTCCACAGTCCCTTGATCGGTTTCGTTCAGCATTGTGTCATCTAATTGTTGCTGATCCGGTTTGGTCGACTCCTTTGAACTGCTTGCATTATCATCTTCTGGTGGCTTCTCGTTTAGGGCTGTCAGCATCTTCTCAGAATACTTCGTGTACAATGCCTCTATTTTCTCAAAATAGTTGCTCGAGAAGTATTAATCGTTAGGCAGGCTCCCTTTATTTTTCTCCAGCTGGTGGTGTCGCCCTCGGAACTGACTTCACTCCATGTGGAGACAGCTTATTCTCTGCACGAGATACGCCTTGCTCCAACGTTTCGGTCCATCCTTGAAAAAGTTGCTACAGATTGATTAGATCTGCTTTCCCACAGCATGTTGCTCATTCAATAACGTTTCCATGATGGTCCTTTTCTGGTACTGTAACTGCTTTGAGTTTAGCGGTGTAGTTCAAACTCTCTTGAAATCCTTCAAGCTACAGGTTCTCCTGGCAGGATCGCCAATATCTGATCTCTTTGTAAGTTCAGATTAAATCGTTAATTCTCCTTACCGCGGGTGGGGGGAGAAATAACCAGACTTGCTTTTCGACTATCTGATCCAATTTAATTTATTTCTTGAAACTGTTTTGCTTAAATACTACCTTATTGCTAAGTAATCATAATGCTGCCCTACTGACCATTTATGCATTACTACCTTATTGCTAAGTAATCACGATGCTGCCCTACTGACCATTAATGCGTGCCATCGTGGTTACGCCATGCATTTATGCTGTTTTTGCATGACCTTCGTTTTTATGTTTGTTGACTGCGTCAACAATTTGTTTGAACGTGTATGCTTCAAACCCTGCCAGTCTATCTTCAATATATTTAGCAAGTTCTTTTATATCCGTGCTTAGATTTTCCATCAGCAATTTATTTGATTTTATTTCCGATTGTAGATCCTTTGTGATTTTTTCAAGGTTTTTTCTAAAATTGTCTCCCAAAAGTGTGTTGTCTTTTTGTGTTTGCAAAGCCAACTGACTTTGACTGTTTGTGATAAATTTCTTTAGCACTGCATAATCGTCTTCAATTGGTGTTGCTAAATTTTTTATTCGTTTAAAATGAAGGTTTATATTCCGATCACGATCCATATTAAACCCAATGGCTTTTTTAAGTATATTACCTTTGAAGATATTGGGAGAAAAGTTACCAAACTTGTCGACACTAATTTTACAAATGATTGTGTGTAATTAGAATTAAGCTATTACATTGCTCTCTTTGAGCTCTTCAATAATGGAAACAATTTCATTATTATGACCTGTGTGACCTGCCGATTGCGATGAAATTAAGAGTCGCTTCCTATCGACTATTTCATTGGGATCATCCCAGTAAATATAATTAGTTTTGTGCAGATTTACGCTCATTAGACCAGATCCTTTACGAATTGTTTTATCATTGAATAACCTTTTTATAATATGTTTGTACTTGAATGCCTTTGTGCCTTTGATTTGTTCATTTTCATCGTATTGGTGTTTATGTGCACTTGTTGTAATGAGAATTTCTTTGTAAATTTGCAAATCAGAAGAATTGTAGTTTTTCGATGGTGTTTTGTAAAACAAAAGCTCAAATAGTCCGTGTGTTAGGGGCCAGTTTTGATCACCAACAGAAATACTATTTTCTCTTAGGACAACCTCTTTATTACCAAATTTCCATTTTGTGTTTGAATCTCTATGTGGACCATATAAATTATCTAATTTTTTGTTCCGTTCCTATTGGGTCAAATTCAATTTTGAATGTACATCGCTTTTATTAGTGTCATCGTTTTGCGAATAGAAGGCATCTTCCTGACTTGAATCACTTGAATTGAATTTAATCGTATTACTCTCATCTTTATAGTTAAAATCAACCGCTGCGTTGTCCTTTTTCAAAGGTGTACTTGTATTACCTTCCAGTTGATATTTTAAAAGTCTAGGTTTGGTTTTATTTCCATAGCTATGTCTTAAACTTTCAACGATTTGGTTGAGAGGTTTGATGATTGGTTTAAATGTGTCTTACAACAAGTCCAATGCATCTGATTTTTGTGACTTTAAAGTGTTGAACTTTTTCCTCAATACATTTCTAGTCTTTATAACATCTCTTACTATTTTATCATTCATTTTGATCAGATCAGATCAATCATATCAGCTTGTAGTTACCAGATAAGTTCAGATCAGATTAGTCTCATGCTGTTGTACTGATCCGAAAATTATGAAATACTGAATATTTATTGTTGAATAAAGATATCAAATCCTTTTCTATAACGACCATTGTTGCTGACGAGATGGTATTTTGTACAGACGTCGGTGCTGAACGCACCCATCGACAATCCACTGTGTCACATCGATGAACTTACTCGGACGAAAACGACGACTTCGTTTAATTGAAGTTGACGAAGAGGTTTTTAAAATAAAAGAAGAAGATAAATGACCGCGGAGGAAAATTGATTTAAAGAAAGAATACCTATAATTTTTAGGTAAATAATTTCCATGTACTTATTGAACTTATTAAAAATAAAGTTTTACTTTTAGTTTTTTTTTCTACTTAAAAATTGGGTTGAGCTTTACGTCAGCGGTAACAATTCTAAAAATTATAGTGGTTTCCATTTTGAGATGTCGAAAGCCAAGGAAAAAGGAGATTGTATATCTTGTAAAAGAAATAATGACGCCGACGATATGGTGCAATGCGATGGTTGCCAAAAGTGGCAGCATTTTAGCTGTGCTGGAGTGGATGCCGGTGTCGCGGAGGCGAGTTTTGAGTGTCTTTTTTGCAGCAAACTCAACGCGACTGTTCGGAACCAGAGTGCAGCTGACAAGGAATGTCGCAATAGTGCGTCCGTACGAGCACAGTCAGGAGGCCTTGATTTGAATCAACAGTCAGAGAAGCTGAGTGTTGGTAGGCGTTCAGTTGCGTCTACGAGTAGAAGTAGACGGTTGTTGAAACTAGAGATGCTTCGACTTAACGAACAAAAAAAGATAGATGACGAATACCTTCGCAAGAAGTATGAGATCCTTGCATTGAAAGAGGAAGAAGAGGAAGAAGAGGACTTGGAAGACGAGAAGTTTAGCAAGAGACCGAGTATCTGAATGGATCAACGACGCAAAACAAGCAACTGTGAAGGAAACAAAACCTGAAGGAGGCGTTCAAGAAAAGCAAGTTATACTCAAAGAACTATCTCCAGTTGGTATTGAACCTATTTCGCTGGACCAGCGTCAAATAGCAGCGCGGCAAGTTTAGGCAAAAGAACTGCCAGTGTTCTCTGGAAACCCTGAAGAGTGGCCGCTCTTTATAAGCAGCTATGAGAATTCCACAAAGTTGTGTGGCTTTTCTTAAGAGGAAAATTTATGGAGGCTGCAAAGAGCATTGAAGGGCAGTGCACTTAGAGCCGTGGGCTCACGTCTTATTTTGCCATCAACAGTTTCCGAAATAATTTCGGAGCTGCGCATGTTGTACGGACGACCAGCATACATAATTCAAACGATGATAAAAAAAATACGAGCGGAACCACAACCGAAAGCAGATCGGTTGGACACCATCATACAGTACGCTCTATCTGTTCGAAGTCTGCAGTGTACGATTGAGGCATCTGGATTGACAAACCATCTCAGTGATCCAACATTGCTTCAGGAACTGGTTGATAAGCTGCCAGCGTCAATTAAGCTGAATTGGGCATTGCATAATGGAAAAAAGGAACATGACCTAACGCAGTTTAGCAAATGGTTGTATAGTGTGGCAGAGGCCGCAAGCACTGTAACGACATCTTGTGCAGTTATGGAAGGGAGAAATGAGAGAAGACAAACATCCTTACACACACACTCTGAGCACCGGACACCAGGGAAAAGAACTTCTCCAAGCCAAACAAAAAGGGGATGTTATTTCTGTGAGCAAGGTCACAAATTGGCTGAATGCGAACATTTTAGACTGTTGACTTTGTACCAGAGGAGGGAGATGCTGAAAGGAAAAGGTGTATGTGAGGGATGTTTAGGGCATCCGAAACGTTTCCGATGTCGAGGGGCACGAGCATGCGGAGTCAATGGCTGTGTATACCCGCACCATCCACTTTTGCACAACTATCAAGAAGTGCTTCATCAGCCGTTGCCGACTGTTGATGGCAACCATCATGCTCATCAGCAAGCCAATGGTACGAATACGCTTTTCAACATTGTGCCAGTGGTCCTTCATGGAAATGGAAGGTCTACCGAAACGTATGCTTTCTTGGACAATGGATCATCGCTAACGTTGGTAGAGGAAAGCGTCGCAGATAGTCTAGGGCTGAAAGGAGTAAATAAACCACTGTGTTTGAAATGGACTTCGGATACTACACGCCTAGAAGAGGAATCTAAGATTGTTCCTTTAGAGATATCTGCAAGATCTGAAGGTGTTCAACAAGCAAAATATTAGCTAAGAGATGTGCGCACAGTTAAACGCCTAGCTCTACCAGTACAATCCGTGGACCAAGAAGAGATGAATCGTAAGTACTCATATTTTAATGGTGTACCACTACCGTCCTACAAAGATGCGCAAAGTGGAATATTAATTGGAATTAGTAACCAAAGACTGTTGTTGCCACAACGAATCAGGGAAGGTGGATGGAATGATCCAGTTGCAATAAAGACCCGGCTGGGATGGTGTGTAAGCGGGAGTTGCGTTAGGAATGCCAAGGTGAATGGGGTGTATCACGCATACGAAGCTTGTGAATATAATAGGGATCTTCACGAAAAGGTTCGGCAGCACTTCATACTTAAGGAGCATGGAATTGACGGTAAACACATTGAGTCGGCTGAAGAGGTACGCGCTAAGAGCATTCTTAGTACCACTGTTAAGCGACACGGAAACTCGTTCAGTACTGGATTGTTGTGGCGTTATGACGACGTAGTTTTGCCTGATAGCTTTTCAATGGCTTTGAAAAGGCTCAAATGCTTAGAAAAGAAGATGACAGTCGATACTTCCTTGTGTGACATAGTCGGTGGGCAGATACAGGATTTGGTTTTGAAACGATATACTAGGAAGTTTAGTGAGCAGGAGGTTAATGATTTTAACACAAGGACTTGGTATCTACCAACATTTATTGTAAGAAACCAAAATAAACCAGGAAAGCTACGGTTGGTATGGGATGCGGCCGCTTCCACACAAGGGGTGTCACTAAATAGCATGCTGTTAAAAGGGCCAGACGAGTTGAGAATCTTAACGGAAGTACTACATGGGTTTCGAACAAGACGAATAGCGATTACCGGCGACATCGAGGAAATGTTCCATCGGATTGGCGTACGTAAGGAGGATCAGAACTCGCAGAGGTTCATGTGGCGTGATGGGGATACTAATCGCTAGCCAGATGTCTACGTAATGCAGGTTTTGACGTTTGGTGCAACATGCTCACCGAGTATTGCTCAATATGTGAAAAATACTAATGCAAGGGAGTTTGCGCACATATTTCCCAGAGCATCGGAAGCAATTATTCAGCATCATTATGTGGATGATCTGCTGGATAGTGTCGACACAGTTGAAGAAGCAATCCGTTTGGCAGATGAAATTAAATATATACACTCTCTAGCAGGTTTTAATATCCGAAACTGGCTGTCAAATTCTAAGGAGGTTCTGCGAGCACTCGATCAACCTGAACGTAAAGGAAAAATATTTCAAGAGCATCCTGAAGAAACGAAATGCACGGCAAAGGTTTTGGGACTCTGGTGGAACACTTCGGACGATATCTTTACCTTCTCGCTTAAATTCGCCAAGGCTCATGAAGAGGTTTTGAAAGGACACCGAATGCCAACGAAGCGTGAACTTCTGCGAGTGCTAATGTCAATCTACGACCCACTGGGCTTTCAGTCGTTTTATCTCGTCAAGATTAAGATCCTTCTGCAGGAGGTGTGGAAGTCAGCAATAGGATGGGATGAGATCATTTCAACAGAGCTACAAACCAAATGGGAAAGTTGGCGTGTCCTGCTGCCAAGGGTTGAAGATGTGCGAATCCAGAGGTGCTACTTGCCTGAAGGTTTCAACAAAGAGGCGTTGGTCCAGTTGCATGTCTTTGTGGATGCCAGTGAGGATGCTATGGCAGCAGTGGCATACTTCAGGTTTATTAATGGAAGCTCTGTGGACTGTGTTCTCGTTGGTGCAAAGTCTAAGGTGGCACCTCTTAAGCCTTTATCAATTCCAAGGCTAGAACTGCAGGCCGCTCTGATGGGATCCAGATTAGCAAAGGCAATTGAAAAGAGCCATACCTTTAAGATCGAGAAGTGATTTCTATGGACTGCTTACGGTGCGGGAAGAGTGGCGATGGGTCCCGACAAAGTTAAACGTTGCCGACCTTGCCACAAAATGGACTAGGACACCAACATTCCATCAAGATGAGAAGTGGCTCAAAGGTCCTGAGTTTCTCTACGATGTAGAGGAGGAATGGCCGGTCCCAATTAACAAGGAACCCGAAATTCAAAATGAGGAAGTAAGACCACCATATGACGTTTTTGTTAGCGCTTGACTATCACAATCGTTTTCATCATCGATGTCAAGTAACCGTGATCAATGAGATGCGGCAAAGGTTTTGGATTCCAAGCTTAAGAAGACTCGTGAGATCTGTATGCAGAAGATGTCAGCATTGTCAGAACGACCGAGCAGTTCCAGCGAACCCCGAGATGGCTCCACTTCCTGAGGCAAGACTATCGGCAAGACTATCGGCTATATATCGGATTCATATAGAAGTGGCGCATAGTCTCACTTCAGACTCGTGCATTATGTGCGTCCGAAATTTTATGTCAAGGCGGGGAACTCCAAGAGAAATCTATTCGGACAACGGGACTAACCTTAAGGGAGCCGAGAAGGAGCTTCGCGAAGCGTTCCATGAGATGGACAGTGATGTCGTTCAGAGCACGTTTACAAGTGCTGAAACTAGGTGGTTCTTCAATCCACCAGCAGCACCTCACATGGGAGGGTGCTGGGAAAGGCTGATTGGAACCGTTAAAGGCGTCCTTAAGGAAATCACCAGATATCAGCGTTTGGAAGAAGAGTCGTTGCGTTCCGTTTTGATCGAAATTGAGGGCATAGTTAACTCGCGTCCACTGACCTACGTTGCTCTAGAGACAGCAGATGCAGAAGCGTTGACACCTAACCATTTTTTGCTTGCGTCATCGAGCGGCAGTAAACCACCAGGAGCATTCAACGAAAAGGATCTTCTTCGCAAAAGCTGGAGAGTTGCTCAGCAATTATCGAACATGTTTTGGCGGCGCTGGATCCGGGAATATCTGCCAACCCTCACCAGGAGGACCAAATGGTTTCTACCCGTAAAGAACGTGGCAGAGGGTGATGTGGTAATAATTGTAGATGAGAATCTTCCAAGGTGTTCCTGGCCGAAAGGTATCGTTGTCAACACGGTGAAGGATGGTCAAATAAGAAGGGACACAGTGAGAACCGCAAGTGGGATGTATGATCGCCCAGTGGTGAAACTGGCAGTGCTAGATGTCAGCAAGTCAAATGAAGGTGAAGCAGCAGCAGAGGCATGTATAGCAGCCGCCTCACCGGGGGGGAGAAATGTTGCTGACGAGATGGTATTTTGTACAGACGTCGATGCTGAACGCACCCATCGACAATCCACTGTGTCACATCGATGAACTTACTCGGACGAAAACGACGACTTCGTTTAATTGAAGTTGATGAAGAGGTTTTTAAAATAAAAGAAGAAGATAAACGACCGCGGAGGAAAATTGATTTAAAGAAAGAATACCTATAATTTTTAGGTAAATAATTTCCATGTACTTATTGAACTTATTAAAAATAAAGTTTTACTTTTAGTTTTCTTTTCTACTTAAAAATTGGGTTGAGCTTTACGTCAGCGGTAACAACCATCATCGATAGGATCGTCTTTGTTGATGACAAGAAAACCATATTTATCCTTCCAACACTTGCTGCAAATATCTGAGAAATTTTCAAATTTGATATCAGCACCCACATGATCGTTGTATATATGCTTCATATTCATTTCATCCTGTTTGAACATGATAATCATATTGGCATTATCTCGAATTAAATGTTTAGGAATTCGTGTATGTGTTTGACATAAATAAAAGCAATCAATATTCCTATGACGATCCATACAAAAATATGACCGAATATAGTTTTGTTTCTCACATGCGACATCATCGAAAATAATAATCGAATCAATTTTTGCTTCATCGGGCGATAGAACATCTTCATCAGAGATCAATGAATAAAAGAGATGGATATCTGTCGTACGTCTATCCCCCCAAACCCAATTTGTTTACATTGTTGTTTTTGTAATTTCAACCCCCGTCTGTGAATACGTGTGACATAAAAAAAGCATGTTGCTAATGGCCGACCACCATTCCTTTTGCTTTTCTGGGCATCGCGCTGTTCAATTGCTTTGTGTTTCTTAGTGAACTTGTTTGGTTTTTGTAAAGGCTTCGATTAAAATAAAGAAAATAGTGAAAAACACATTTCGGAATAGCGAATTCTTGCATTAAAGTCCAATTCATGAACTCACAAACACTTGAAAAGAAATGAGCAAGCGTGACCTCATGAATTTTTCGGAAAAACAGCTTGTAGGCAGCCGCCTTTCCACTGGAAAGTTATCCATCTCTGTATTCCATTATCTTTGATCTTCATTTGCAGAGAATGTATGAAATCCCGACTTTGAATACAAATAAATATTCTTGAACTTTACTCCATTGGGACTTTCGATTAAACCTATCATAACATTGGTTTTCCCGCAGTTTGATGGACCCACTATCAATGCTCTTATTGTGTTTGGTGAGAGTAAACAATGTCTCGGTGACGATAAACTATTGGTTGAAAAATCTCTGTTGCGAACAACAAGATCGTTTTGCTGTTTAATAAAACGCATCTCAAAAATGAGTGTTGACACATGTAATAAAAACCTGTGCTTTTATTGATTTTGTTTTAGTCTTTGAAAATATGTTCAACAGACTTGATCACCGCACTCGAAATGGTAGTCTTTTATAAAAAGCACTTTAGTCACAATCGAAACACAGCTGGACAAGGACTTGTAGATAATATTATTAATTCCCTACCAGTTGAACTTCACTTACCAGGCTATAAATTTTGTGGACCCGGCACTAAATTTAAAGAGCGTTTGATCAGAGGGGAAAAGGGAGTAAATCCATTAGACGCTGCCTGTAGAGAACATGATATTGCCTATTCTCAGACAAAGGATATAAATAAACGGCACGCAGCAGATCAAATATTAAGTAACAAGGTGAGGACAAGAGTAAATTCCAAGGACAGTAGTTTCGCTGAACGTGCAAACGCTTGGTTCGTCACAAATGCCATGAAGGCAAAAGTAAAATTCGGCATCGGCAACAAAACTAAGGGGAAATCTGATGTGAAGAAAAATGTAATACCGGGAATAAACTTTTTAATAAGGCCGTGCAAAATGCGAAAAAGGTTTTATTACAAGAAAAACCCACTGATATTGGGAGTGCAATACAAATTGCTAGAAAAGTCATATCTAACTCATTGAAAAGAAAAAAATCAATGATTCAAATACCACGTATAATACTGCTACCTAAAATTATAGGTTTCCTACCTCTAGTTCCAATACTAACAGCCCTCGGAGCAATTGGAGGTCTAGCATCTGGTGGATCGGCTATCGCTAGGGCTATACAAGAAGCTAAGTCTGCTCGAAAGCAATTCGAAGAAGCAAATCGTCATAATAAAACTATGTAGGCCATAGCAATGGGAAAAGGCTTATATCTGAAACCATACCGGAAGGGCTACGGTTTATTTTATCATTCGCTGCCAAAAAACTAATGAGAAAGCTACCCAGGCGAGCACTTACAGATAGCGATTTGGTTAGATATACAAAACATGTGCCACACTTTAGAGGGGTTTTTATGCCCGATACGTTACCGAAAAAACCCCATCAAATTGAGTGTGGTATTATTAATATGGATTCTTCCTTCGGTTCCGGAACACACTGGGTAGCATATAGGAAAGATAAGAACCGTAAGGAGTATTTCGATAGCTTTGGAAACCTTCAACCACCGCAAGAAAATGTGAATTATCTAGGAAATAACGTAGAATACAACTATCAGCAACCCCAAAATTATAATTCTTTTAACTGCGGTCACATGTGTCTGAAATTTCTCTTTAAATAAAAATAAACAATATGTAAAAAAAAAAGCAAACATTGTACTGTTTCAAATGGCTGCTATTTTCACCAATTATTTTTTTTATTTTTGATGTCGTGTTCAAAATCAATAATTCACTTTTTAATTAGAAATTCATATATTTTCATTTTCAATCTTATAATGACCCCAAGCTAAAGTACTTATATTATTTTCACATATTTATATATCTTTAAGTATCTTCAAAGTTTAATGTTTTCTTGCAAAGATTTTGTGAATAAATTATATGTAGTTTATTCCTAAAAATAGTCATATTTCTATAAATAGATATTTTATCTATAGTAAGTCTTTTTGTAACAGAATTCTTGATACCTTTTGCTTTCTGAACGGAAATACCATCATCAATTGTAAAAGTGTACATTTTTGCACGTAAGCCAACAAATTGTGCCATTTTCCTTCCACTATTAATTAAACCCAATCATACCCAATTTTTTTGCATTAACCAGCGGAAAGTTGTGCACATTCAAGGGATTATAGTCGGAAGTATCGACGTATGTGTGTAAGTCATTAAAGATATCTGCGTAAAAGTCTTCGAGGAGGTGATGAAGGAGCTTCAGCGGACAAGAAGCTGGTTGCAACAATTAAATTATAAACAACTAAACCAATACAAAACATTGACCACTATTACTTATACCCAAAAATAGCTCCTATATGAAACGTTATCACAAAAATTCATTACCAATGTCAATGTAATGATAAAAATAAATTATAAACACCTAAACCGCGATTGGAACATCAAAACCACAATTCCTAAAATAAATTGTAAACAACTTAACCGCAATTGGAACATGCAAACCACAATATTTAACCACAATTGGAACATCAAAACCACAATTGGGTGACTCACCGCAGGGTGGCGAGTTCCGCCACTCTAGTGTACCCAGAACCTACCTATCCTATCTACGGTATTGAATAAGGGGTGAGCTATTTCGCATAAGAATAATTTTCCCTGGGTTTTACATTGTTTCAATTCTTCCTCGTCGAGATTATAGAAGTGTTCTTTCCTATAATCGATGAGTATTGTTCCGGATGAAGTTGATGCGCCGACCACTTTTCCACTCTTTCAAATAAAAAAACAAACACATTTTTTTCCTGTTGGGAAAAAGCATATAGCCAAAAAACCCAACATTTATTATCTACGTTACTTTCCTAGGTCTAGGTCTTATCTACGTTACTTTCCTAGGTCTACTTCCGCTAGGGCAGGCACCTTGACGTGTGCGTCCTTGTGAAGGTATACTGTCTTTGCAAGGGCGTCTGGTGCGGAGGCTTCATATTGCAATGAATCAACGGGCTATGCTGTCGACGACGTAGTCGTCAGAAGGGTCACCCATGGCAGAAAGGCTGTTGATGAGCAATCAACTAAGAACTAAACTAAAAGAAAAAGAGCCCTCAAAACATCGCAGCAGAAAAAAAGGGAGGGCTACAAATGTTCCTTGAAATTCCTGTGGAAAATGAAGGAATGCGACACGGCTAAGCTCTCTGAAAGAGATAGAGCGTTGGTGAGGAAGCACACCAAGCAAGTCAAACAGTACGAGAATCGTCTTGGCAACAAAACACACCTCGTACCCGCGACTGTTGTAGATTCGGTCTCACCAACATGCCATGTGGTAGGAGAAAAAGGAGTCGAGAAGAGAGAGGAACGGCCTACTTCGGAGGCAACCCCTACTCCATCGACCTCTAAGACGGTGGTTCCCGTCGTCCTACTACCACAAAAAGACAATGCTAAGCCTAAAGACCCGACACCACGAAAGCTGGGTGCTATTCGAAAGGAGGTCAATGCCAAGCAATCCCACCAACGGTCTGAAAAGTTCAAGGACTCGACGGCCACAGGTAAGGAAACAGCTAAGCAGGCCCCCAAAAGAATCCGCTCAGCCGACGAGGTAACAGGGAACTCGGCAAAAAAAGCAAAGCTGAAAAGTAGCGAAGACCTCACCCTAGCCATTATTGACCGCAGTAACCCTGATGGGAAACATGCGGCAGACAAATGGCTCAAGGTAGAGGCAAAGATCCTGGAAGCCATGATTTTAGAGGGAGAAGCTGCTGACATCAACGACACCTGCAACTTTGATGGGGCAGGCTGGCGGAAGGGGGTAAAGGTCGTCGGATGTGGCAACAAAGAGTCACTCGACTTTTTAACGCGCTGCATTCGAGGCCTAGGAGAACTGTGGGCTGGTGCCAAACTGGAAGCCATACCTGCCTCAGCCCTACTTCTGCGGAACCTGGTGCACGTATGGATACCTCCTCCGGTTCCGGAGGAACAATCCATACTCAAGCTGGTTGGTCTGCCGAATAAGGAGCTGAACGTGGGTAAGTGGAAGGTGGTAAGCTCCAGGCCTAGGGAGAAAGGTGGCAGTAGGGATCTGCGCATTGCGGTGGATCCTAAATCCGCCAACCATCTGAGATCCTCAGCAGGGGTCGTCAAATTTGGGTTGGGGAACATCAAGTTCTCCTTCCCTAGTAACGATGACCAGCGCCGGAAAGCTCAGGGTGGTGCAGATTAATTTGCATCACTCTCAAGCTGCCACCGACGACCTGCTGCTGTTTATGAATGATGAGAGTGTGGACGTGGCCCTAATCCAGGAACCATGGCTATACAAAGCTAAAATCCAAGGACTGAGGTCAAAAAACTACACACTCCTACACTCTAGCTGTGAAGGTAAACTTTAAAAAATCCTGCCCAATTAGTCGTCCTCCCAAAAGAACACACGCTGCGTGGTGGACTAGGGAACTAAGACTTCTTAGGACCAAAACCAGGAAACTTTTTAATAGAGCCAAACTGACAAAAACCGATGAAGACTGGACTGCATATCGCAACAGCTTCAGCGAATTTAAAAAGAAAACTAGAGCAGCCAAACGAGTATCCTGGGCAAACTATTGCTCCAACATTGAATCCACCACAGAAGCGGCAAGGCTCCTTAAAGTCCTTGCCAAAATTCCCTCTCCCGTAGGGTACCTGTGCAAGGAAGACAATAGCTGGACAACTAGTAATCAGGAGGCTCTTGACTTGCTCCTCGGAACACACTTTCCGGGATGCACAATCCCAGGAAGCCTGCTACACAGTTCTGATGGAAGCCTCTCCTTACTTTCGAATGAAGAACTGGCTATCATCAGGAAATGTACAAGCACGAATAGAATAGCATGGGCTCTTCAATCCTTCCAACCGTACAAGTCGGCGGGACCGGATGGTATTATACCTGCCATGCTACAAAAGAGCAGTAAAAGGACCGTCCCATGGCTACAGACAATCTTTCGTGGTTGCTTGACACTTGGACTTGTTCCTGACTGCTGGAAAGAGGTGAGGGTCGTCTTTATTCCCAAAGCAGGGAAACCAAGTCACTCAACACCCAAGGACTACAGGCCAATTAGCCTTTCATCTTTTCTTCTGAAAACACTGGAAAGGTTATTGGACCTGCACCTTAGGAACACTCTCGAAACAACCGGTGCTTTGTGTAGTGCACAACATGCATATGTCAAAGGCAGATCCGTGGAGACAGCCCTACATGAAGTAACTAGAACTATCTAATTGGACGGACCACAACGGTCTTGCGGTTAATCCGGCAAAGACCGATCTCATTCTGTTCACCAGGAAATTTAAGGTACCAAAATGGGAGCCACCGAATCTTAAAGGAGTCAGACTTAACCTCTCGACCGAGGCCAAATACCTGGGTGTAGTATTCACCTCGAAATTGAACTGGAAACGGAATACTGAGGAAAGAATGAAGAAAGAACTTAATGCCTTTTATGCATGTAGGAAAACCTTTGGGAAAAACTGGGGCTTACAACCGCAAATTGTGCACTGGCTGTACACCGCGATTGTGAGACCCATTCTTACCTATGGTTCACTAGTTTGGTGGGAGGCGGTGAAAACCAAATCCTATCTTAAGAACCTGAACAAGGTGCAGAGAATCGCTTGCTTGGGTATAACAGGTGCAATTAAATCCACACCACAACTAGGCCTGGAAACGTTATTGAACCTGCAACCCATTGAGCTATTCACTAAGAACGTGGCAGCCAAAGCCGCTCTCAGATTAAGAGAGAACAAAACTTGGAAGCCTCGTTACTGCGGACACTCAAGCATACTTGAAATCTTTGATCGAAAGGGACTCATGTCACTTACAGATTACGAGAAACCCAGATATGACTTTGAGAAAAATTTCAGAATCACTATACCCAAAAGACAGGACTGGAACTCACCCAGTACCATCATTAGAGGTATATCCGTCTACACGGATGGTTCAAAAACAGAAAATGGTACAGGAGCCGGCGTATTCTCAGAAAGACTTGCTATTAACCAGTCGTTTCGACTGACTGATCACTGTAGCGTCTTCCAAGCTGAGATCTATGCGGTTAAGAAAGCCACACAGACTATCCTATCGATGGGACTACCAGAAATGGAAATAACCATCTGTGTTGACAGTCAAGCAGCACTCAAAGCAATCGGCTCCAACCTTGTTAATGCGAAATGTGTTACAGATTGCCTTTTGGCACTTAGGGCTATACGCCATCACTCAGTTCTACTCTGCTGGGTTCCTGGACACGTTGGGGTGGAAGGGAACGAAAAAGCGGATGAATTGGCCGGATACGGCTCTGATTTGAACCCTCAACTTGCGGACGTAGAGGTGCTACCGCCTTTCAACAATGCTAAGACTTTTATTGACAGCGTCACCACGCAACTGGCTAAGGAACAATGGAGCAACACCATCGGTTGCGTCATAACCCGCAGTCTGTGGCCTGTGGTTGACACCAAAAGATCAAAGCTCCTAGTCTCTTGTAACAGAAGCCAAATCCGGATGCTCGTCGGGGTTCTAACCGGACACTGCACCATAGGAAACATGGCTAAAAGGCTGGGAGTTCTTGCAAATGACTTCTGCAGAAGCTGCAGAGACGAAGAGGAAATTGAGTCCGTAGAACATCTTCTATGCCACTGCCCAGCTTTACAAGAACGCCGCTCATCCTGTATGGGAGCAAGGTTCTTCGATAGTTTGGCTGGGGTACCTCTACAAGACATAAAACTATTCCTCAACATATCGAAGTGGTTTTGTTAGCCACATGTCCTTACATGTATGAACAGGGTATTCACAATGGGCCTGCACGGCTTCCGGGTGAAAATTTGCATCTGATGCAAAACTGCCCTCCCAACCTAACCTAACCTAACCTTCCTAGGTCTTTCCCTCGTGGACTGTACTTTCTCACTGACCCGAAGGCCATAATCCAGTAGTGCTTTCTTGCTTCGAGTACTATAGCTGTCTCTTTCTAGCTATGACTGCGATAGCAATATAATATAACATGACGTAAATAAAATAGCGCTATGGTAATACAGAAAAACATATTGTACGACTACATTGACTTCGCATGAAAACTCATAGCGTAAAACGATATGATACAAGTAAATATATATTTCATACCTGGTTGTATAAATACGAAGTTTGTCTTAAAACGAGTAGGTAATGGGATGACTTTGTAAATGTGATAATTTTCGATAGATGGAAGAGGGATTAGGAAATCATAAATTACCTTTTGTTCCAATATTGTGGCACTCATTTTACTAATCTGGTATAAGAGGAGTATATTGATGTTGTCTATCAGAGACGAGAGTCTTGTGTCACTGGGTAGTTCTTGTTTAATGTTTACTAATACTGTATTTAACTGACCAGGCGTAATTATGGTAGGGTGAGGTGTACCGCTTTCGGCATTGGTAAGTATGTCTAAAATATCTGAAATCGTATTTTCGTATCTAATTATTGAGAGTGTGATTAATGATGAGAGAGATTCCATTTTTATAAGAGTTGATTGGTCGGAAGTTTGATTGATTAGATTTTCGAGCATGTACTTAACGTTGTCAAATTTTGAATTTATTGCCTTTAGTTGGTTTTCTATGTTTTTAAGCTAATTTATTGTGTGTATGTGAATATGTTTTTATTCGGTGTAAAACTGTCAATTATTATTGTGAATTAGTTTGGACTTGTTTTTTATCTTGACTATGGTGTTTTCATTCTATATGGCCTTGATCACTTCGAAAGGACCTTCCCATAGTGGGGATAGTTTGTTCTTTCTAGCGTTATTTTTTAGCAAGACCTTGTCACCAACATTAAATATTTTGGGATTGGTCTTTCAAAATATTTCTTAGAGCTTTCCTTTCGTTTGTTGAGTATTTCCTTAGCCGCTTGTTGCAATCGTGCCTTCAATTCGGTCGCATAATTATCTTAATTGTACGAAATGCTTGGTTGTTGTGCAAGCTTGCTAGGTACGTTGGCTAGATAACCGTAGAGCAGTTCATATGGCGTAAAGCCTGTACTTGGATGGGGAGTCGTGTTATTCACGAACATCGCGTAAGGAATCCATGTGTCCCATGTAAGTGGATCTTGGTTGACGTAATGTCGTAAATACTCGATCAAGGTTTTGTGGCTACGTTCTAGCTCTCCATTTTTTTTGGGGGTGATAAGGTGTTGTGGTTGTCTTTTTTATTTTCATGAGCGAACGCATTTCCAAAAACATTTTGCTTCGGAAGTTTGCACCTTGGTCTGTTAGCAGTGAGAATGGAATGCCGTGTCGACAAACAATGTTTTCGACGAAAACTCTTGCTACTGTTGGAGCTTCTACATTGGGTAAGGCGTATGCTTCTCAGTATTTAGTAAGGTCATTTTGAAAGGTTAAAAGATATTTATGATCACCATAACTTGTTGGCAAAGGTCCAACTATATCTGGTGCAATCCTTTTAAACGGTCTTGAACTAGTAGTCGTTATTTTCATGGGTATGGGCGGATTTCGCCTGCATTTATTAACCTGACCGGAGGCACATTTTCGAATGTATTCCTGCTGCTATTGTAGGCCAAAATTATTTAATTCTCTTGAGCGTTCGAGTGACTCCTTGGTGTCCTCCAAAAGGTGAGTCGTGATATTCAGCGAGTAATTCTTGTACAGCTTTGGCGTCTGTTAGAAGGATTCTGTTGTTAATGAAAATATGAATCTCTATATTAAGGTTTTGATATGTATTTTCAAGAAGATTTTTGAAAGTTTTCTTAAATTCATCCGCTATTACATATTTCCTTAAAATCGTTCAGACATGTGCTCGCGATTTGCTGATCAGTTGGGCTTCGGAATGGTATTGGTAGAGTTATTACACAGATTTCTTCTTGGTTACTTAGCTGTAACAAAATTTTCTTTCCTAATTGAGGTTTCACAAACTGTGGTGACTTCTCTTTTAGCATCTCTTTATCGGGTGAATGTATTACTGGTAATATTATTATTTTGAGTTGGGGTAGTTTGTCAGCATATATTGATCCTGTGTGTTCGTGTAGAGTAATACTGGAAATAACCTGAATGTCTGAAAGGTCAGAACGTATATTTTGTATAGGTTGTTTGTTTCTGTTTTGACTACGTGTAGTTACCATGACAGTCTTGGAAGTTTCAGCTATATTTTCGGTTTTTTCGGGTGTGCGACTTAGTGCGTCGGCATTTAAATTGGGTTTTCCTGCTTAATAGACTATTTTGTATCCATATTCATCCAGTAATATTCTCCAACGAGCTAGCCTCGATGTTGGATCTTTAAGATTGAAGCGGCGCGTGGTCAGTACATATGATGAACTTTGTACCGCGTAAGTAATGGCTAAAAGTTTTTTTTCCGTAGTTGTGTATCTGGTTTCCGCATCATTTAATGTGCGGCTGGCATAACATATAGTAAGTCCTCTCCTATTTTGCCCAAAGTTTTGGCTATGGTTAAAAAATTATTTATGAAGCTTCTGACATTTTGTGGTCAAATCTGGCAACTCTAATGTCATGAACAAGTTGACAAATGAACAAAGCTTGCAAAACGTGCAAATTTATTTTGAAAATAATGGTTCAGCTCGCGAAGTCTACTTTAATTTTCTGGTCGACATAATCGTCCATCAGAGCAATTAATTCGGTTAACCATTAATCGTTTTCGCACTACATTAACTCTATGTGATAATACGCATCCGCAGAGACGTCGAACAGTGAAGAAAGAATTGCGCAAAGTGTTGAAGAGGACCCGAATGAATCGATTCGCCACCGTGCACAGCAATTGGCCATGATAACCGACTATTTTGTTCCCGAATTGGATGGCATGAATGTGGATGAGATGTAGTTCCAACGAGACGGAGCTACATGCCACACAGCGCACGTCATAATCGATTTATTGAAGGCAACATTCCATTCGCGGAATGGACCTGTCAATTGGCCACCAAGTTCGTGTGATTTGACACCATTGGATTATTTTCTTTGGGAATATGTGAAGTCGCTCGCCTACGCCAATAAACCAGAAACGTTAGGAGACTTGGAAGCCAACATTCGTGGCGTTATTGGCGACATACAGCCCCAAATGCTCGAAAAAGTGGTTGAAAATTGGACCTCTAGACTTGGCTTTATTCGAACCAGCCACCGCGGCCACATGCCCGATATCATATTTAAACATTAATCATCCTTCCAATAAAGCCAAATTGATGGACATTAAAACGATTTTCTTGTGTTTTATTTAAATTCGAAGCTCTATACCTCTAAAAAAAACACCCTTTATAATAACCAACAAAACCTAAAAAGCATTTTATTCCATTTACGTTTTTTGGTATATGGTAACCGCTTTTATTTTTTCAGGATCTGGTTTAAGACCGTCCTCGGTGATAATGTGACCGAGATACATTAGTTTCTTTTTTAGAAAGTTACACTAATCACGCTGAAGCTTGAGGTTGTGTTCCTGCAACCTGCTTAGGACTCGTATTAGTTTTGTATTATGCTCTTCGAGATCGTATCCGTATAGGATTATGTATGTCATCGACATACACAAAACAATCAAAACCTTATAATCCCATCAACACCGTGTTCATCAGTCGCTGGAAGGTAGCTGGTGCATTCTTAAGACCAAATGGCATACGGGTTTATTCGTAGTGTCCATAGGGGGGTTCTGGGGTTTGGCCAAGTCCAAGGTACTAAAGTACTTGGCTTTTCCTAGTTGATCCAGGATCGTTGCGTTGCTTAATACAATCAAAGGGAAGTAGGAGAGATCTAGTGTTTTTCTTGATATTACCAAGCATTTCGACTTTTTGGGGTTTAAAACCAGACCATTTGATTTAGACCAGTGCACTATTTTCTTTAAGTCTTCGTTGACACAGGTAACGCCATGCTCTATAAGTCCGAGAGGACAGCTTAGATATAGTTGTACATCATCGGCATACATATGAGATTGGCATTTCTCAATCATAGATGGAAGTTCATTAACGTACATGGAGAACAGAAGAGGACCGAGTATAGAACCTTGCGGAACGCCGGTAGTACTCTGAAGAAAATCTGACAAGTTGTCACCAACTTGAACTGCTTGCCTTCTATTTGTTAAATAGGAATAAATTAATTTAGCAGCACCAGCTGAAAAATTATATTGCCGCATAAGCTTTGTACATAAGTTAATGTGATTAACTGTGTCAAAAGCCTTTGAAAAGTTAAGCAGCACAAAAAAAGTTATTTCATCCCTATCCAATGACTGCCTCACATCATCACTAACGCTTAGCAACGCTGTTATACAACTATGTTTATTACGAAATCCCGATTGTTTCTGAGTAAGCATATTATTAGATGTAAGATAAGCGCTAATTTGTTTTTGTAGAACCCTTTCAAACACTTTTGATAAAAAGGGCAATATAGAAATAGGCCTATACTCATCACCTTTTGCACTTTTGGGAAGGGGTATAATCTTTGCAAGCTTCCATTGATAAGGATAATCGCCAGTCGTCAAAATTGTATTAAACATAAAGGTTATATGTGGCAACACAATCGGCAAAATCATTTTTAAAAATGAGGGGTGAATTTCATCCAGGCCAACAGAATTTGACTTTATAGAAAGCAAATATTCAACAACATCAGTACTATTAACAGCACGAAATCCAAAGCCATTACCGTCATACTGATCTGCAAACGAAAAAGTAGCTTCAGTATTAATCGACGGAGATAGCGATGGTGAGGAGTCAAATTGTTGGTTTAGAGCATTGCCATCAGCTTCCACAGCTCGTGAGCCTTTTGACTTACCGATGCCCAACTTGCGTAGATTATTCCACAACTGACGCCCACTCAATAAGGTACTAAGCTTGTTAGAATACATTTGAGATTTAGCCTTACGTATTTCTGCAACGACTTTATTGCGAAGTGAACTATACATTTGCTTGAACTCATTTAGCCGGTAACGTATCCAACATTTATAAGCCTCATCTCGTTGCTGCATCAACAAACGTATATTGCGGGTAAACCATGGTTTATTGCACGGATTTACGCACTTTGTTTTTAAGGGAACATAAGTATTAAATAGTGTATTAATATTTTCAGTTATATACTGCAACTGTTCATCTGAAGACCGCAAGTAATAAGTAGTCTCCCAGTTCGTACTTCTTGTCTGTTCTTCTAAACTTTCGAAATTAATGTTGTGAAAATCGCGATACTTGATATATTCTATAGAGTAATTTATTAATACTGAAATCCAAAGTTAAGAAAATAAGATCATGCTTTGAGAAAGCTGGTACAGAAAGCTGGTCATATAAAGCTACTTTGCTACATCACTAACGAAGAATACATCAAGAAGTGTTGCTCCACCGCTAAAGAAGTGAGTAGGAGTGCAAGTATTAACTGGTGTTAGGTTAAACGTGGGCATGTTTTGGGTTAAGAGATTCGAACCTAAAAGATTGCAATTAAGATCACCACATAATAAAATATTAGGCGAGACCAACGAGATTTCCTCTAAAAGTGTTAACAATGGGGATAGGTTGATGTATCTATTTGGCCTGTATATTGCACCAATAAGTAGTCGATCCTCACTGCCCACCAGTTCAACAAACACATACTCAATGCTACTGCCAGCATCAGATGAAAACCTTAGTTTGCATTTGATTGTGTCTTTTACATACAGTGCCACCCCTCCCCCAACACGATCCTTTTTGTCTGAACGAAATGGTCGATGATAACCATCCAAGCAGCAAACCTCGTCTCTTAATTCATCCGTGAACCAAGCTTCACTAACACATATTACATCAACATCCGATCCAATAAATAGATCACGTAACTCGTCAATTTTTGGTAACAAACTCTGCGCATTAAGGTGACAAACTCGAAGACCGCTTTTCCGGCTGCACAAAACTCTTACCATTGAATGCAATGTTGTATTGCGATTATTGAACATTTTTATTACAATAATAAAAGAGATAAAAAAAGAAAAAAAAGAGAAAAAAAAAATTATTGCGGGAAGAAAAAAGAACAATAAATTATTGAAAAGAGAAATAACAAAAATGATAAGGATAAAAAGGAAAAATTTAAATTTTGTTAAGGAGAAAAGCTAATTTTCAAAAACTGCTGATCTGGCAACGTCATCGAGTCCCTCGATGCAGTCAACAGTCACGGCTGTGTCGTCGGATCGACGTTTGACGTATACCACTCCGCGTGCAGTATAAACAGAGAAGAGTTGTTTACGTTTTTTTCAATTGTAGTGCACGTTGAAACAAAAATCTGTTGTGCTGGGATAAGCTCTCACGTATATAGATCATCGAAGAAGACGCGGAGGTTGAAGCACGGTCGATAGCCATGTGTATGTCTTTTAAGCACAGTTGCTTTTGGTTTTTTTTTCGGTAACTCGCGATTGACATTAGAACATAGTTTTTGTCATATGGGGAGTTAAATTTGATTATAATCGCGGAGTTGTGTGAATTTGGTTTCGGGCGAGCGCGGTAAATATTATTAAGTGTTGGTGGTTTAATATTAATTGTGTTGCATATTAGGTTAAAAATGGGCTTAAGGTTTTCGTTTGGCATGTGCGGAATGCCAAATATAAGAGCAGCACTCGCGATAATACGATTTTCGTAGGAGTTTATTACGAGCTTTAATTGATTTAACTCGGCAGCTGTGTGATCATGCTGTTTGTTTACATTTTTAGATATTGCGGTTATTTTATCACTTAACAGAGATTTTGTATTTCTGCATTCGATGTTAACACTAGACAGCGACATTTTTAGTTTGTTTAACTTCGGACGTTAAGGAAGCAATTTCGGTTTTATTATCATAATGCGACGATTCTAATTTTGAAACATTGTTGTTTATATCGCAAATACTGCTTTTAATGTCTTTTATTTCGCGTCGAAGTTCTTCGGTTATTTTCTGCTCGGAATCTTCCACCTTTTTTGATAAAAGATTAACAATAAACTCACTTTGTTTACGTAAATTCTCGTCCATCACTGACCACATTTTATCGTCATCCATGTTGTGTAGGATGGTGCAGAAATTGTTGCGACGAAAGCTTATCCCAATGACCTGAGTCAAGGCGAATAGTAGGAAAAAAAATACCAAAATTCCGATAACAATTCTACTTAACAATTTATTGGTGTTACCACGGCTGTGTCCTCGATCCAAGTGAACGAGGCAACATTTTCCTAGATCAAATTATGTACATTACGAATGACAATTAAAGAGGAATACAAGAGAGAGAATTAGCGTTAGATAGACATTACACTCTTATACTAGCGTAGGTATCATCTGAGAAGGCAAATCTATAATGCAACTGTTTACAATTAGGGCAAGTTACGTTATGTTATTTACAACTAACAAAATGAACAAGCAAAATGAAACAATATGAAATAGAACTAAAAATAGTAGATAAACAAAAAATCAGTTTTGGAAAGCATTCTCAAACATTCCGCCCCCCCTGGAACAACGTTTCAGCATACGGGTAGCACTGCCAGTTTATGGATTGGTCGAGTCAAGTTGCCAGCTGCAGTTCTCAAAGTGGCGACTCTAACATGACCGTCCTTACCCGGGTGAACTTCCATTACCCGACCCATTGCCCACTTTCCAGGGGGTAGATTTGAATCCTTTATGCCGATTAGATCGTTGACTTGGACATCTGTCTCTACCCGCTGCCAGCGTGGCCGATGCTGCAGTGATGTTATGTACTCGAGCTGCCAGCGTTTCCAGTACCCTTGTACCTTTGCTTGTAACGTTTGCCAGCAGGATAGGCGATTTGTTGGTATGTCAAGTGTCGGCTCCGGGATGGCTGCGTAGGATTCACCTAAAAAAAAATGAGCTGGCATTAGTGGGTCTAGGTCAGTGTCAGAAATCTGGCAGAGAGGCCGCGAGTTGAGAATAGCTTCGATTTGGGTTAATAGGGTATAATATTGCTCGAATGTGAGGATATCATTGTTTATCACTCGACGAAGTTATTGTTTTACCGATTTAACCCCGGCTTCCCATAACCCACCGAAGTGAGGAGCAGACGGGGGAATGAAATGCCAAGAAATTCCATCGCGAGCTAAAGTATCGGCTACCAGCGCATTATGTTGTTCGGATAATACGAGATTATGCATTTCAGATAACAAACGCGCACATCCCCGAAAATTTGTCCCATTATCCGAATATACATGCGACGAAACGACGAAAGGCGGCAAGAAATGTTTCTGAGGTTAAATCACTCACTAGCTCTAAATGGATGGCCTTTGTAGCTAGACAAACGAAAAGAGAAATGTAACCTTTTGTATGAGTTGATTTTCGACCCGATTTCACTTTAAGTGAAATTGGACCCGCGTAATCACATCCACAATTCGCGAACGGGCGACTGGTTTGAATCCGTTGCGGGGGAAGGCTACCCATTAGTTGAGCAATAGTAGCCTTTCTTTGACGAAAACAGCGGATGCAATTATGTATGACTTGCCGCAATATGTTTCGGCAGCCGATTATCCAATACTCTTGTCGGATAAGAGCGAACGAAGTCGATATGCCAGGATGCAGAAACCGTACATGTGCGTCGCGGACGATGAGCTTTGTTAAAATATGTCCCTTGGGTATAATGATCGGATGTCGGGTGTTAAATGCTAGATTCGCCTGTTGAATTCTGCCACCGACTCGCAGAATATTATCCATATCTAGAAAGGGAGATAGACTAATAATTTTACAATTTTGTGGAAAGGAGCCATGGGTTTTATAGTATTTGATGTATTCACCAAAGTATCGATCCTGTAACCATATAATGATCCTTGTTTTGGCGTCATGGATCTCCTGTGGCCTTAGATAATGCGATGATGACCTTGCCTTGCTTGAGTTTCTATCGAATAAACCGTGTAATCTTGCGACTGTTCTAATAAGCGTGTTCCAAGATGATATCCGCGTCGATAGCACTTCGTATGGGTGTTCGTCGTTGGTCGCAAGATATGACTGCTGTACATGTACAACCTTCTTTTCCTCTGGCAAAGATTTAGGGTCCTCTTCGAAGTCACTTTCGATTGGCCAGTCGTCAGACGCTTTTCCAAGCCAAAGTGGGCCATTCCACCAGATCGGATGCTCCAGGAGTTGCGATGGTGGTATACCGCGAGATGCACTGAGATCTGACATGGAACCAACGGTTTCTGGGGATTGCATTTAAGACCTCCGCAGTACGATTTCCTATGAAGACATTCCAACGGCGAGGAGGAGACGATAGCCATGATAGGACGACCTTTGAGTCCGACCATGCATAAACATTGGGAAGTTTAACGTTTAGAGAAGTTTGGATTGCGACGAGTAGCCGAGCAAGCAGTACGGCTCCGCAAAGCTCAAGGCGTAGTATGTTCAGTTGTTTGATCGGAGCGACTCGGGACTTAGAAGCAACAATATTGGTTTCGAAGCTCCCATTGGGAAGTTGGTAGCATGAATATATGACTGCTGCATACGCGGATGCCGATGCATCAGAGAATCCGTGCAGCTCGAACGACGCATTCGAAAGACCGATAGATCGAGGTATTTGGATTTTGGTGAATAGCGAAAGTTCGGCGCGATATCTGCTCCATTGAGCAGCGATGGGATATGGGACTTCGTCATCCCACTCCAGTTTTCTATGCCATAGTTCTTGGAATAGTATTTTCAGTTGCTACATCTTTAAGGATTTGGCGTTTTGTAATGGGTTCATTCGGAACGTAGTTTAGGGAGAAACTAAATACGTCAGTTTTTGAGTTCCAAAATAACCCGAGCACTTTCACCCACGAGTCCGCGTCTGTGTCCAACGAAATGTTTTCGCGAGCATGAGTTTCATCACCTTGAAGAAGATCAATACAATTGCTTTGCCATTTGCTTAATTGCATACCGCACTTAGACAAGAGTTCGATTAGTGAATTTGAAAAGAAAATGGCGTCAGCTAATGTATCGGCTCCCGATACCACATCATCAACGTAAAAGTCGTTGAGTATCATTTCTGAGGCTATTGGAAACTCATCTTGATAGTTTTTCGCGTGTTGTTCTAATGTCCGGACCGACAGGTATGGTGCACAAGATGTACCGTACGTCACTGTATCTAGCCGAAAATGTTCGATTGGATCCGAAGGCGATTTCCGCCAAACAATGCGTTGGAAGTCGGAGTCCTTCTCAGATACCCGTATTTGGCGGAACATCTTAACGATGTCAGCGGTAAAAACGAACCGAAAACGACGAAATCTGATGCTGACCGAAAAAAGGTTGCGTTGAATAGGTGGTCCAACCAATAGAGTGTTGTTTAGGGAATTTCCGCAGGTGTCTTTGTGGGACCCATCGAAAACGACGCGAATCTTAGTTGTCGTACTGTCTGGCTTCAGAACAGCATGGTGGGGAAGATAAAATACATTCGATCTCCCAATATCCGAGCTAGGGATTTTCGACATATGTCCTAACGATAAATACTCGTCGAGAAAGTCAGAGTACATTTGCAAGAGGTCGGGTTTTTTAGAGAATTTATGATCCATCGATTTAAGACGGGAAACGGCCCCAGGTAAGGTATCAGCAAACTGTGGAGGTGATTTGAATGGAAGATCTACAATATATCGTCCGTCTAAGTCCCGACGATGGGTATGACGAAAATGGTCCTCGATTTGTTTATCCTCATTTGACGTGATCGATTTAGGATCAACCTCTTCGATGGTCCAGAACGATTGCAACATTGAGTCAATGTCTAATGTGGAATGATGCGAAATGACGTCCGAGTCTGAACTGGGTGGAAGTTGCCCAGCCAAAACCCAACCAAAGATTGTTTGCTGCGCAATTGGATAACCCTTTTCACTATGGACAACATTTCCTAGCAAAATCTCCCAAGCTTTATCAGCTCCTAACAAAATGTCAATAGACCCCGATTGATTAAATGAAGGATCGGCTAATTCCAATTGATTCAGATGAGTCCAGTCTTCGATGTTGAATGAAGTTGTTGGTAGGTTTGTGGTAACGCTTGATAGTATATAAGTATCGACGATAATACTAAATAAATCACAGCGTGACGAAATTACAACTGATACAAGGCCTCTGGATGTACCCGCACTGGTAGATCCAATTCCGTTGATGGAAATTCTAGCATTTCTCCGTTTGAGCCCGAGCCGTTGAATGCAAGACTCAGTAACGAAAGAAACCTGAGAGCCTGAATCGATTAAAATGCGCACCAATTGGTATTTACCCTTTACATCCAAGACCTTCCCGATAGCGGTGGGAAGTAGAGTACATCGTACTTGATGCGCGGCGTTGATTGAATGATGATTTTCCACCGATGACGAAGTTGAAGAAAGATTTGAGGTGCCTGAAGCACGTTCACGATCACGAGTTAAGTCGCTAGCTGGCTGACCGATCGAGTAATTAATTCCCGAATTTACCGAGTTATTGCCTGGTGCTTGCTGACGGGGATTGTTGACCCTATCATCATGAACCAAGGTATGATGCCTTGACTTGCAGGATCTGCATCGAAATTTAGATGAGCACCGAGCTGCTGAGTGCCCAGTTCGAAGACAATTAAAACAAATTTTAGAGGATTTGACGAAATCTCTTCGAGATTGCACATCCGAATCGATAAATTGTGGGCATTGAGGAAGCCCGTGATTATCATTGCACTTTGCGCAATTCAACGACGGAGAAACGTGCATACTTTTCACAGCTGATGGCTGCCTATGTCTATTAGCTTCACGAGTATTAAGTTTCGAGCTTTCTAGTGCCTCACAACGGGTTTCCAAAAAGTTTATAAATTGATCGATTGTAGGGTAATCTTCAGAAACGCTTTCTGTAGACCATGCCTGTCGCGTATCAGGGTCAAGTTTGTTCAATAGGATGTGGATGAGCCACGGATCCCTATTCAACGAGTTGAGAGAAATAAGACCTCTAACTATCTCATCAGCACCGTCGGCAATTTTGCGAAGAAGGCTTACGTTTGAAACATGAGTGGATGGGAGCTCTATAAACGACTTTATATAGTTATTAATCACATACCGAGGTCTATCGTAGCGCTTCTCCAATCTTTCCCAGGCTTGTTCGTAAGTAGCGTCACACAAGGGTAGATGGTTAAGCAGGCTTAATGCTTCGTTCCGCAGACACGATTTTAGAAAATGGAATATCTGTATGGGAGTTAGGTTGTCTTTGTTGTGGACAGCACCTTCAAACATATCTCGGAAGGCCGGCCATTCCCGGTAGCTTCCCGAAAACGGTTCGATTCGAATAGTAGGAAGGAAAAACTCGGAATTCTTTGATGACGCATTCGTGCGGCTTAACGTTTCGATTAAAACTTGCTGTTGATCAGCTAATCTGCTAACGGTATCTTTGTTCCGATCAGCACGTTCGCGTTCCCTAAGGGCAGATAACAGAATTGACTTGATCATTAGATATTTAGCCTCGAATTCCTCGAATTCAGGTACTGGGTCCGTATAACCTTCTTTCTCGGCGAACTCGTAGACGCGTGTCTGAGAACAATTGAACTCGTTCCATAAATCATCTGCTTTAAGGAGTTTAACTTCGAGCTCCGCTGGCGAAACAGAATCTTTAATGCTCTCTGTGTAGGTGGCTAGCTTTGTCAAGGAACCCTTTAAGTGGCCACGTGTAAGCCGAAGACCTGAAAGGGAGACTGTTTCCGTCATCTTCCAGTAAATATCACCGAACACAAACAAGTAGGCTTTTTCAAGGGATATTAACGTGCGGTTAAATCACAGACAGTTTATTTTTCTTCGAAGCGAGCGACAATATTGAAAAAATATTTCTTAGCTTTTCAGCGCGGGAAAGTCAATGCCTTGCACGTGACAAACGAATAAAACCAACAAAAGCCTGTAGCCAATAATTACCCTAATCATTCGATTATGTATAATTCACGTCCGAAATTTGCCTTTAAATCAACGATGATCAAAATTCAGAATATCCGGGTCGAATTTGGACCAAAATGTGTAAGATGGTGCAGAAATTGTTGCGACGAAAGCTTATCCCAATGACCTGAGTCAAGGCGAATAGCAGAAAAAAAAATACCAAAATTCCGATAACAATTCTACTTAACAATTTATTGGTGTTACCACGGCTGTGTCCTCGATCCAAGTGAACGAGGCAACATTTTCCTAGATCAAATTATGTACATTACGAATGACAATTAAAGAGGAATACAAGAGAGAGAATTAGCGTTAGATAGACATTACACTCTTATACTAGCGTAGGTATCATCTGAGAAGGCAAATCTATAATGCAACTGTTTACAATTAGGGCAAGTTACGTTATGTTATTTACAACTAACAAAATGAACAAGCAAAATGAAACAATATGAAATAGAACTAAAAATAATAGATAAACAAAAAATCAGTTTTGGAAAGCATTCTCAAACACATGTGTTGTTTTGTTGATTTTGTAGTTGGGGAAAAAGAGCTTTTGGGAGAATCCAGTGCAGAGCTACTACTCTTCGTTCGGGATGCTGTCCGTTTTGGTGGGTTAGATGGCATTAGTGTCTATTAAGCTTGATTGTGGTTAATATAAATCAATTAATATTTTGTTTGTGTTCATATAAATTAATATAGTGTTTGTGAGTGTTTTGCAAAGTTTTTATTTATATTGTAGGTAAAAAACCGCCAAAAGAAATGAAAAGTATATAATGTGTAATTTCACTTTTAATTTTTGGTTTTTCAATATTTATCACATAAGCGATTGCCCGAAACCGGTTCAATGAACAATGTTAAATTCTTGCAACTTTTATACAATTTAAATAAAAGTAGAGTCCGGAATAGATCAAAAAAAAACAAAAGAAACAATGTCGCCAGTATCAGACACACGTCCGCTCTACTCAACAGCTCTCATAGCTTTTTCAAATCTTTGAGGGGAAAACTTTGTTGGATAGCTTCTATTCTCTGAAAAATGTGTTGTCGTTGTACGTTCGAGGCGAACGAAATGTTCTTCTGCATATGCAATGACTTTCCTTAGATCGCCTTCCCCATGTGCTTGTACCATGAATTTGAGATTCTGGTTTCGAAGACCGTCTTCAAAAACCTGTATGGCTAACCTATCGTTTTCGAGTGAGAGAAACTTTCTTACAGCTTCGTCGTTAGTGCTAGCAAAAGTGGCCAAGTTTAAGGAGATTAATTTTTGTTTGGCATTAAGCAACTCATTTTGTGCTGAGGAACGACATTTTTGTTCCTTGAATTGCCTCTCTAGCTCCGAAACTAAGTCACTCCATTTTGTGAAGGATTTTAGCTGGACCAGCTCGAATGCCGGTCCTTGGAGCCTTGTTTTCACAACCTCCAAAAAAAGTTTGTGTTCAGGTTCGGTTTTGATGGAAGTGAACAATATATTGCACAAAGCAATGAATTTGTTCAATTCCTCCGGATTTCTGCTGAAAGTCGAAATGATATTGTAGATGTCGTTAAGACTAACTTTATATTCTGACATGGTGATGTCAGAATTGGAACTCTCGTTTAAATTTAAGTCAGAGGGTAATTGCTCGAAAAGCTGCGCTATCGCAGCTTGCCTTCTTATGATAATTTTGGGAGTAAGGATAAAAATTCAGGGTCTTATAATGAAATCAAAAAAAATTTTTCTAATGTGTAATGATGAAATTGAAATTGAGAAGGAATCAACAAATTTTTGTGTAGGTATTTTTTTTTGTGATTTAATTAAAAAAGAATGTGGTGTGTGAAATGTTATAGTACATAGTGACTATGAAAACAAAGAAAATATTTTTTTTTTGCAAAAACAATAGCTTCTTAAATACTTAAATACCTTAAATCCTTTTGTCGTGATGGTGACTGCTGATGTTGCCTGCTGCTGTTGTTGTTGTTCTAAGAGCAGCTTCTGTTGGTGATGTTGCTGTTGATGATGCTGCCAGGCAAGCTTCCCGCCCTATAGATGTGGTGACCTGTTTTTTTTTTCCCTTTTTGTACTTTTCACTTTCACTTCACTCAGCTGGTGTATAGCCCCAGTACGCTTTTAAACTGTTTCAAGAATTTTGTTTTCTTACTTCTCTGGTGTATAGCCCCAGAGAACGCCTCAGAAGTGTTTTTACTTCTGTTATTGTTTTTTAGGGTAGTTGGGACATCTATGGGTATCCCACCGCTGCCACCAAATGTTGCGCTTGGGTACCGTGCTTTCCCGTATTACCGGGAGAAGAGTACCAAACGGAGAGGTATAAGAATGAAAAGATTAGGTTTTTATTATGTCTTCACTGCAGAGCCCGCTGTCTATCGCTTGACTGCAACTCTGAGTTCTACTTTTATTAATTTTCTATATTATTATTTCTGTTCTTGCAAAGTAGACCCGCTGTCTTCTGCTTGGCTGCGATCGGTTTGCTTTAAAAATCAATTCTTAACTCTCTGCTGACCTTTCCAACCACTCCTTTTTATACTGATTTTAGTTCAATTAAGTTCCCTTCCAATCACTTAGAAGCAGCAAGCGAAAGCATTTCTTATCCTAATCATAGTGTCCAACAATATATGCTAGGCCATCAATGTGTCGCAACATGTCATTGGCACTTCAACCATTCTGAGTTGTACCCAAAATGAGTCTATGTGCTAACAGCATTACCCATGTCATTAGCACTTGTGTTTCCGTCCGTCATCACAGCGGTCGCCATACGTCACCATTCATTGATACACGATACTCATAGTATACTCGTACTTGTAGTATGTAGCATTTCGTACGAGTGTGCCTGATGAGTATATAGTATGCTGCTTGGGTACCAATATGCAAGGGTTGCATTTTGGTGTTTACGGAATCGAAGTGGATCGGACAAGCCGTTCGAACACAATTTCAAATTTCGGTTTTTTCGTAACGCTCAGGGCACTCATTCCGTAACTCTCAGAACGATAATCGTTTGCGCGATAGTAGTCAACGATCTCGTCATCTATTTGCTTTCCGTAACTCTATCACTATCGTCTCGTCTATCGTTTATTTTGTACTAAGAGAGAGAGCATTGAGAGAATTGAGTTTCTTTCAGAGACTCTCAAACTATGTATGAAATTTCAATCAGACGTCGTCTAAAATGTCATAAATGACAACTTTCGCAACAATTATGAGTTTGTTTTTGTCGCCGGTAAATAAAAAAATTTCAAAATGTAAGTAATTTAACTTTGTTACTTACGTTTTTAATAATAAGAATAAATAAGCTCAAATCGCCAAAACGAGAGATGAGGCGCCGCCTTCAGAATATCGGTTGTGGCTCACGCAGTGTGTGCCGTAGCTCCGTCCTGCTGGAATCGCATGTCCTCCAGTCCTAATTCTTCCAATTGCGGCAGAAAAAACTCAGTAACATGGCCCTATAGCGCGCACTGTTGTAATACATCCCATTGCTAAAACGAGCCCGTGTGGCAATCAATTGTGACAGCGCCCATTTGGCCGATATCATCTTCTCGACTTGACCAATAAAATTCTGAAGGTTCAAATAAACATGATCAAAAAACTGTATCGAAGTTTTTCATTTAGAAAAAAAATGAGAGCCAAACAACATCGGATGACTTCTTGTATTAACACCCAACTGTAATTTTAATATTTCGCAAACACTGGCCTATAGTCAATTTTCAACATTTTTCAGGAGAACGAAAAACAGTTAAAAAGAGGAATATTGTGTCATCATAAGATTTTCTGACTTAAGATGAAACCATTATCCGTTTTATATGGGGATAGGAGTGTGAAGAAATGGGGATAACATAGAAGTATATGTTTCACAATTGGAAACAATGTGCAATCGTACATTAATAAAAATGGAAACATCTTAAGTCGAGTTAAGATGTTTTACCTTTTCAGTCGAGAAGTATCTTATAAATAATTTAATACAATAAAGGTTAAGATGTAGTTATTTATATAATTCGGTAGCAGTTAAAAAATATCTGAAGTCAATTATTTTTCTTGAAATTCAATAAATCTTCAGCTGGTTTGCAAATTTGCAAAACATAAAAATCAATACAAAACGATACCTCATTAGGTATCGCTCAATTTGTATCGTCTGGGCGATAGCGTTTTGACGATTATTCAGTTACGTGAAGCAAATGTTCAATCGTCAAAACGATATCGTCTGGACGATAGACGATTATTGAAGTTACGTGAAGCAAAACTATCGTCGAAACGCTATCGTCTGGCGATAATCGACATACGGAATGAGTGCCCAGTTCGCTATAAAACTGTTTCATTTTTCAAGGAAAAGCACGAAAAATATTAAAAAAATTAATACAAAATTAACCAATACGAATTTTACTACTCCACATATCTTAAAAGAAGCGTATATTTGTAGGCTACTACCCGCCCCAATCAAATATTTTGTCGCTCTTCTCCAAATGGGCCAAAAACGTTAAAAAAGAACCACCAAAAACAAACACTTTGAAAACCTAAAAAAAATAGATTCCGTTACAATTACCTATCAATTCATGTAATAAAATAATTTGTCGCTCTTCTCTAAATATGGCAAATTGTAAAAAGTTTATTTCACGACCAAAAAAAATAGCTAAAAATACAGAAACAAAAATGTTCAAAAACCTAAAAGTCATATATCCCGTTCGACTCCTACTATGCCATATATGACTTTTTTAAAATTAAAAATTTTTTTTTTTGTACTAAGGGTAAATATGGCTTTTTTTGCCATATTGAACTTGTTAGCTTTTGACACATTTAGAGAAGAGCGACAAATTATTTTATGGATTGTGTGTCTAGCTAATGAAAACACGCTTCTAATGAGCCATGTGGCATAGTAGGATTCGAACGCGATATATGACTTTTTTTTTTTTTATTTTCCAGTTTTTTTTTTGTACTGGGGGTATATATGGCTTTTTGCCATTTTGAACTTGTTAGTTTTTGACACACTTAGAGAAGAGAGACAAATTATTTTATGAAATGGGTTGATAGCTAATGAATACACGCGTCTAATGAGCTACGTGGCATAGAAGGCTTGGAACGGGATATATGACTTTTTTTATATTTTCGAATTTTTTTTTTCTACTAGGGGTATATATGGCTTTTTATGCCATATTGAACTTGTTATAGCTTTTGACACATTTAGAGAAAAGCGACAAATGATTTTATGGATTGGGTGTCTAACTAATGAGTACACGCTTCTAATTAGCCATGTAGCATAGTAGGATTCGAACGGGATATACGACTTTTTAAAATTTTCCAATTTTTTTTTGTACTGGGGTTTATATGGCTTTTTTTGACAAAATGAACATGTTGACTTTTGACACATTTTTACAGAAGAACGACAAATTATTTTATGGATTGTGTGTATAGCCAATCAATACACGCTTCTAATGAGCTGTGGGGCATAGTAAGAGTCGAACGGGATATATGACTTTTAGGTTTTTGAGCATTTTTGTTTCTGTATTTTTAGCTAACTTTTTTGGTCGTGAAATAAACTTTTTACTTTTTGCTACATTTAGAGAAGAGCGACAAATTATTTTATTACATGAGTTTATAGGTAATGAACTAACGCTTCTTTTGAAGCAAATGGCTTAGTGGAATTGTAACGGAATCTATTCTTTTTTAATTTTCAAACTGGTTGATTTTGGTGGTTCTATTTTACCGTTTGGCCCATTTTGAGAAAAGAGACAAAATATTTGATTGGAGCGGGTAGTAGCCTAGATACATTCGCTACTTTTAAGATATGTGGAGTAGTAAAATTCGTAATGGTTAATTTTTTAATATTTTTCTTGCTTTTCCTTGAAAATCAAAAGAGTTTTATAGCGAACTGACCGTTACAAAAAAACGTAAAATTGAAATTGTGTTCGAACGGCTTGTTCGATTGAAAAAAGGACATTTCCTCAGAGCAATTAAATCGGTGGTTGGTATGCGCAAAATAAATCCTTCAAAAGTCAACCTGGCGGTTCCAGCTTTACCGGTAAGCTATGACCGCCACAAAATCTCCCACTTCCCGAGAGCGACAAAATCAAGAATAGAGCAATTAAATAGCGATTAAATAGCAATTAAATCCCATGTACTTTGTTTGGCGAAATTCCAATGCGTCGGTTCCAGCTTTACCCACGTTGGATAATGCTACCTGAAAAACTTACTTAACTTTACTTAACGGGCTCCCGACCCGTGGAGAGTCTCTGCCTGAGACACTGCAGCCTTCCATCCTCTGCGATCCCGGGCACGTTGCTTCCAGTTATCCAGGCCAAGCGCTCTGGCATCCGCGGTGGCCTGGTCTTTGAAACGGAGGTTCAGTCTTCCTTGTCGTCTCGAACCTGGCGGCTGGGATTCGAAGATCCTCTTAGCTGGAACATTATTGTCCATTCGCTCGATGTGGCCGAGCCAATGTAGTCGACGTATTTTGGCCTTTTGGACTACATCCACATCTTGGTACAGCTCATAGAGTTCGCGGTTGTATCTTCTCCTCCATTCGCCCTCCTCGCACACAGGATCAAAAATCCGCCAAAGAATTTTTCTTTGGAAGGAGCTCAGTATGAGCTCTCCCTTCCTGCTTATCGTCCAGCACTCGGCGCCATAAAGCAGAACTGGCAGGATAAGGGTTCTGTAAAGCATACATTTTGTCCTTCGAGTTAGCAGTTTTGAACCCAATTGCTTTGCCAAACCAAAGTAGCAGCGGTTTCCTAGGGTAATTCTTCGCCGGATCTTCACTAGGATGTCATTTGTGGAGTTCATGTTTACTCCGAGGTAGATAAACTCCTTAACTACCTCGAAATTGTTGCTATCAATAGTGACGTTCTGTCCTAGGCGGTGGACAGATGCTGGTTTGTTTGTTGATAGCATGTACTTAGTCTTGTCCTCATTTACTACAAGACCAACGAATTTCGCCTGTTCTTCAATCGCCGTAAAAGCCTTTATCACGACACGCTGGGAGCTACCTGAAAAACAGAATTACAGAAAAGGGGGATCATGGAGTTGATGATACTAATGTCGAGTTCGGAGTCAACAAAAACCAAATACAGGATATTATTAAATTCATTCAGAAAATAATTTTTCTGACGAAGGTCAAGCTGGGCAAGAGTATCAACGACTTCACGCTCATAATCCAAGTTAACATTAAATGGAAGAAGTCTAGAATCATAGCAGTCAACTGACCAAATTAAGATAGGTAAATTAAAGGCCCCAAGAAGGACAGCATGCTGATGATCTTTTAAATTATTTAAGGTAAAGGAACAATTATCTATGTGCACTTTATTTAATAGGTAAGGACTCCTTGGTGGTATATAACTTACAATAACAATAACTTCATTTCCAGAGATGAGTTTTATTGAGACTGCTACTTGGTCAACATCTAAATCTGCTGCTGTTGGAGGTAGATTCATTTCATCACTGCGGAAAGTGGCGCGAACCGAAACCAATGCTCCACCGCCTCTCTCACAATCGGTAAGAACGGGGCAACGGTTCTTGCGGAAATCTTCGTACTGGTCCTTGTTGAACAATTCTTCTTGGTGATGATTTTGCGTAAGCCAAGTCTCAGTGAATACAATAATATCATATTGACCAGATGATGGAAAGAGTAAGACATCACGGAGTTTAGTTCTTAGACCACCAGTATTTTGGTAGTAAAGACTAAAGGCTGTAGGATCTACTATTCGGTTGGAGTTTTTTGGTTGAGTCTTCTTGGAGGTCTGCTCACGTATTCTTTTACAAGAATATCATTGAGCCAAAAGTTCGGGTTGACCAGCAGTTTTCCACTTGGTTGAGGCGTTGATAGTTTGATAGATGATGTCAAGCGGCCTGTAAGGTTATCCGCAGTCAGGCTATGGCATTTTATGTTGCTAGTATCAATGCCTTTCCCAGCAATGTAGTTAATAATTTCAATGCATTTGGTACCATATTCAAGCCGTGACAAAAACACTGCAAAGTGGGGTGGTACCACTCTAAGAGTACAGTCCGTACTCGGGCCACCGCACTAGTGGATGGTTTGTTAATCGGAATTAAGGCAGTACTGTTTTTATCCTTGACTCCGATAGGCATGATACTCAATGATGGCGATTTACCATGCGAATTAGAATGAAGTGTTCTTTTCGCCACAAGGAGCTGGAGTTGTAGAATAGGATCTTGCAGAACTTCCTGAAACGGGCGTTTAGATCCTTCCGGTAGAACAATACTAGTACTAGATTGAGGAGTTCCAGTTTGAGGAGTCTGTACTGGTTTTTGCAACGCGTGCTGTTGCTATAATTGTTCAACTCCAACTGTCCATGGCCACTTTGGACTTTGCTGTTAATAGCGTCGACTTGATACCATCCGCGGTCTGGCTTCGTTGTTATAGGCAAGGATGAGGATTGGAAGGCAGTTGGAATTCGAAAAGGCAGGAATACCGGAAGGGGATCTCAGGTTAGGACAGGCGGGAAGTGGGGGGAGAATGTTGACATTCCGGAAACGTGGCACGCTAGTTCTGCACGGCGGAACTCGTCGGAAATGGGGGGATTCTTGTCCCCAGAAAATCAACGTTACCTATGACAACACATAAATCGTGCCGAGACCAAATTATTCCCTACTGACAGCGGACGGACTGTTACCACTTTGAGAAGCGCTCGTTGATGGTATGAGCGCGGCCAATACCCACCCTACCTGGAAATCCATGGCCTAAGACTTCCCCATTAGTGCTGTGTCCATACAGCTCACGCCATCCGCCGAGAGAAGATGTAGCTTACCTTACTCCACCCCCTGGAAATTTAAAAACTCAGCAGGACATTATGGACTCATATGCCCCAGGAAAACATTAAAAAATTTATATGTATTAACAGGCGTGTATTATAAACTATTGTGTTACATTGAATTTTGTTCATCTGATTTGTAACAAAAAAAAACAAAAAAAATATATATAAATAACCTACTTTAACAAAACGAAAAAATTAAGAATTTATGAAATTATTCGGGGACAACTTGGGAAATGGGACCTTATCTAAAAAAATTTTCTTTTATGTATTTACCCTTTTTTTTGTGATTTATTTTTTTTATATTTATACCCTAAATTTTGTTCCCACTCGCTTATATTGCTCTCCCCCTAGCTTTGCCGAATTAATACCTAAATCGAGCTCGGTGTAGGTTTCGATGAGGGAACTCATAAAATAATGAACTGAAACTAAACTGTGGGCAATGTAACCACAAAAAAAAACGTCTTAATCAACCGCAACAACAAAACAAAATCGAGTCACCTTTATCCCAAACTGTTCTCGTCTTAAACAATCAGACTGAATGAACAAAAAGGTACTTATATGATGAACAACAATAAAAAAAAGGTATTAATTAATGAAATAACAAAAAAAACTAACACGCTTGATCTTAATCTAAATACAACAAAAAAAAAAAAAAAATATATTGAACTAAATACTAAATTTATTCGTATTTTTCCCTTCCTTTTATTTTCTTGCAGCAAACATAAAAAATGTGTTCTACGTGAAGCGCACTCGCAAGCTGCTGCCGTACTTTCCGCAGCGGGGAAATATTTTTTTTTTTTCTTCTTCAGCGCCTTCGGTATGTGGGCTTGAAACCAAAATCGGGGATACGAACTTAAAAGTGTCGGTCAATCAAAAAAAGGGTTGGCGGCCACAATTTCCTGTCTTGGTTAGTGGACAATCAATGACCGCCAAATGACCTTACGTTGCGCTGGTACCTACATGCAACAAAAATTTCAAATTACTTTAAATACTTTTCTACCTTAAAATCTAGACTCACTACGTATCCGTTTCTTTCTCCTTTATTTTTGTATTTGGGGATTCCGTATTCCCCTTTGTAGCTAACACTTTTTTTTTATAAAAAAAAACCTTACAAGACACTTTCCGTACTGTCACTATTTTATGGTATATTTTTGTCTCTTATGTTTAGGTCTTTTATTAATTTTTTTGTTTTGCACTCTTGTAATTTATTACACACTAATATAATTTACTTTTTATTTTACGTGCTTATATATCTTTATTTCTTTCTTTTTTCTTTGTTTCGTCACTGCCACTACTGAAATTTTATCGGCCTTCAGTTTTAAATTTTGCTTCCTCTTGATTTTCCCTACTTGGAATCGGACGTGGTCTTACCGACGACTATACGGACAATGCCGAGGGTTTCCTCCAACAGAAGCAACAGACCCTCGTCCGAGTTATTGGCAACAACAATCTCGAACATCCACTAACTGTGAGATTTACCACAAAATCTTCCGACGGCGGATTTACCAATCAGAACCCGCCAACGATTCAAAAAATCCCGCTCCTCTCAGCATTCGAATTTTAGGTTCTAACATTCGCTGCGAGAAAGACATGATGCCCACCTGAACTCCGCCTAAGATTGTGAATAGGCCCTTGTTCAGAACTGTCAAAGTCGATGCCTGAACGTCGGTGACAATCGCCTTTCTGACAGCCAGTAATACATTTTTTTTTTTTGTTTATGTTCAGCCAGCAAACATCTAAGGACGCGCATTTCTCTTTGTAAGTTGTTTCTTTTATTTCTTTACTTCTTTTAGGTACCTATATTAATAATTTCCTTTCTATTTCAGGCTACATAATTAATTCTGTTTTTTTTTTTTTGTGGTCCCTAATGGATATCTGTGGTAGGGTAAGTCTCGTCAAACATAATTACATGTCCCACCGATAACGAATTCCCTTTGTATTGCAGGTGACCATAACAAAACACTGGACTTGGAGGAGATTACCGAATACAAGGACAGTGACAAAGGTCATCTCAGGACAAAAAAAAGGACGTGGTGAAGAACCCACTCTATGTTAGCCGGGCTACATTGTTCTGTGAGTACTCTCTAACTTTATCATAGGACTAAACTAACGAGTGCCATGGGTAGTATCTTAACATAAAGATAAGCATATTATTAACAATGAATGCAGATATGCATAATTAATTGACAACTCGTACGACGTGTAACGATAACCAGGCGTATGTCGATATGGGTGTCGATTCGTAATTGAATCATCGCATAAAGTGTAACTGTGTGTGAACAGATAGAACAATAAATAAATAAATAAATAAAGAAACAAATAAATAAATAAATAAATAAATAAATAAATAAATAAATAAATAAATAAATAGATAAATAGATAAATAGATAAATAAATAGGTGGATAGATAGGTAAATGAATAAATAAATAGGTAAATGACTAGGTAAATAAAAGGTTAGTAAATAGGTTAGTGACTAATTTAATTCATAGGTTAGTAAATAGGTTAATATAATAAATACTTAGCTAGTTACACCACTGAAGTTAAATAACACATACTTATATCTAAATAATAAATAAATACTCTCAATAAATAACATGAAATAAATAAATAAATTGACATCAATATATAAATAAATATAAATAAATAAATAGAAACACTTATCAACATAAATCCTTAAGAGACTAATAACTAAATACATAAACTAACTATAAAATATACATAAATAAATAAATATACGTAAACTAGGGTGAATCAATTACAACTAGGATAGAGTACACACTACAGGAAAGTAACCACACAGATTAGTCGTGACATGTATATCACAGTATAATAGGAAAAAGGCATCATTGCTTTATGTCTTTAGCATGGAATATACCTATTCTTTTGCCCGCTAGGTTTTCTAATTCATACATGCTATTTCCGATTGCTTTGACTACTCTGCATTTGACATATTTCGGACAGAGTTTCGCGGCTAGGTACTTCGAAGTGTCGCTAAGGACGAAGTTTCTTCGGAAAACTTCCTGGCCAGGCACGAACTGAACGTTTCGTGTTCTCGTGTTATATTTTGTCGTTGATTTTTTGTTTGCCTTTGCTATGCTGTCTTTTATTTTGTCGCGTAGACATTGCAGACGTAATTGTCGAGGGAGTATTTGTATTTCGCTGTCCTCTACCGCATTTAGCTTTTGTGCCAGGCCATAGCAACTCCCATGCGTCATCATATTCTGACCAAACAGAGCGAAATATGGTGACACTCCGGTTGTAGTGTGCACTGAGCTTCGCAATGCACAAGCTATATCGCTCAGGTGTAGATCCCAGTGGCGCTGGTCATCTTTAATATAAGAGCGTATGGCGGCTAGCAAAGTCCTGTTTACTCTTTCAGAGGCGTTTGACTGCGGCGAATAATATGCCGTCTTAAAGTGGCGTATTTCGAACTTTTCCAATAGATTTTGAAAATCTTTGGAGAGGAATTGTTTCCCGTTGTCTGAGTGTATGACACGCGGTACACCAAACAAGTTAAATACGTCACTCTGAAGGAACTTCACAACATTTACTGCACTAGCGTTTCTAAAAGCTTTCAACAATACAAACTTTGACAAATGATCGAGGACAACAAAGACGTAACAATTACCAGATTTCGAACGGGGATATGGACCAAGAAAATCAATATAGATTTTCTCAAACGGACGAGATGTTTCGAAATTGTTCGTAATTGGAGGACGTAATACCTGGTTTGACGATTTACACTGTTTACACACCGAACAGTTAGACACGTAAGAACGAATTTGCACCGTCATATTCGGCCAGTAAAAGTACTGCCGAATCCTGTGTAGCGTCTTGGCTATGCCACCATGAGCTGCATGAGGGGGGTCATGAGCCGTAGCAATCAGCTGCTCAGTTAGACCGGATGGTACCCACAGCCTCCATGTGTGCTCGACGGTTTCATGTCCTGCTGGTGGCAGAGAGCGCTTGTACACGAAGTTTTCTTCGACTTTTAGGTCCGGGAGCTCTTCTGGGTGTTTATTGATCGTGTCAATCAAGCTGCGGTATTCTTCCGACTGAAACTCCTCCGAATCTAGGTCGATTAACGGCACAACATGTTGGACATCGACGCTTTCAACATAAATTCGGGACAAGGTATCAGGGACTACATTTAAAGATCCTTTTCTGTGCTCAATGCTGAACGTAAACGCCTGTAGCTTAAGGCTCCACCGTGCTAGTCTCCCACTCAGGTCCTTGAGACTCATGAGCCATCGCAAGCTCGAATGGTCTGTTATGACTGTAAAGTCCATTCCCTCTACATATGGCCGAAACTTTTGTATTGCCATTACAGCTGCCATGCACTCTTTCTCGGTGACGCTATAATTTTTTTGTGCTGCGTTCAGCTTTTGGGAAAAGTAGGATATTGGTGATTCTTCTTCCTTTTCATTCTTTTGGAACAAGACTGCACCAATTCCGGACTCCGAGGCGTCACACTGGATGTAAAACCTTTTGGTAAAATCCGGGTGAATGAGTACTGGCGCGGTTGTTAAGGCGCTTTTGAGTTTCTCAAATGCTTCAAGAGCTTCACTTGTCATTAAAAATTTTTCATTTTTCTTTTTCAGGGTGTCGGTGATAGGGGCAGTCAAGGTGGAGAAATCCCTGATGAACCTTCTGTACCAACCTGCTAGACCGAGGAACCTACGTACCTGTTTTTGGCTTTTTGGAAGCGGGAATTCCGAGATAGCCTTAACCTTCTCTGGATCGGTTTTTAATTTCCCACCACCAACAATGAACCCCAGGTACTTCAGTTCTTTGAAGCAAAACTTGGACTTGTTCACGTTGATGGTAAGATTGGCTTTCCTCAGGCATTCAGCAACCTCGCTCAGCAGTGCGATATGGGTCTCAAAATCCGGAGCTATGACGAGTAGATCATCTAGATAGACGAAGACGCGGTCCCTCAGTCTTGCGGGAATCACCTTGTCCATTAGGCGACACATCCTTTGGGCAGCGTTACACAACCCAAAGGGCATGACTCTAAATTGGTACAAGGGTCTTCCCGGCACCGCGAACGCAGTTTTCTCCCTACTCTGCCTCTCCAGCGGTATTTGCCAAAATGCGTCCTTGAGATCGACGCTGCTAATGAAGTAGGTGTCTGGTAGCCGACTGAGAAGCCCATCGATATGGGGGAGAGGGTAAGCATCCTTCTTCGTCAATGTGTTCAGTGCTCTTGAATCCAAGCATGCACGGTTTTTGCCTGGCTTCCGTATAAGAACCATTGGCGAACACCACGGGCTCTCACTCTCCTCAATAACGCCGAGCCTCAACATTCGGTCGATCTCATCATATAAGAGGGCTTGTATCGCTGGAGACACAGGGTAGTGTCGCTGCTTAACTGGGGCCGCATCTCCGGTATCGATGATGTGCTCTTCGACCTGAGTTTTCCCCAATCCATGTTTAGTAAAACAAAGGAATCTCTCTTTGACTGCTTCCAACGCGGCCGATTGTTCAGACGTAAGGTCGTGTGAATCATCCGGAACATTTGGTTTAGTTGGCTCAGGTACGCTAATAGCGCTAATGACTTGTGGAGCTATTCGGAACGCCTTCCAAAAATCAACCCCCAGGTATAGTTCTTGGTCTAAATTCGGTACTACATAAAAAGTTACTAAGTGTTTCTGTTCTTTATAGGTCACCGGCACTTGAATCTTCCCTACTATTTGCTGAGTTTTCCCATCCGAAGTTTTGACATTCGAAGTTGTCTTTACAATTGGTATGTTCAGCGATTCTATGAGCTGCATGCAGTTTTTGCCTAGAATACTAATGCTGGCTCCGCTATCTAATAGGCCATATATATCTTTATCTAGTATTTTTATTTTTGCATACGGTCTAGGATCAGTTGCGGTGTTTATCTGTGCAGACGCCACTGCTTTCCTGATTCCTTTCCGTATCTGATATCTATTCCTAGTTTTTATGATTTGTTTTGATACACTCTGTTTGTTCTCTCTAAAAATCCTATCTTTTGCTATGTTGTAATCCCTAATTCTAACATGAAGTGGCTTAATTTCTAATAAATTTCTATGCGTATCTGTATATCTGCTTTCTTCTCTTTTCAAAATAGTTATCTTGTTGGCGCCTTTCTCTAGTGAAGGCTGGCTCTCCCCTGGTTCTATCTGGGACTCAGGATCCCTAGTTGTTGTTATTGTTCCGGGGTTTGAGTCGAACGTGACTCCCCCGTCGACATCACGTTCGTCGTCCGGTTTTCCGGGTTACAACGCCTACACTTCGGTGTTATTACACCTTCTAGCCCGCATCTGTAACAGAATATGTTACGAACTGCAGACGGACAATCCATGAAGTTGTGACCTTCAGCCCTACAGTTCCAGCAAATCCAATTTCGTTGATCCGTCTGTCTCCGTGGAAGATTCGGACGTGAATTGTGGTATTGCATCGCCGCAAACTGTTCTTCTTGCTGATAAGGATCTTCACCATATTCCAGCTCGTTCACCATGAACCTAGGTTGTTGCCGATGTGGTTTTGGTAGTTCTCTATGCGGAAATGCATTTTCCGCATCTCTACATACATCTCTTTATTGTTCCAATGTGAAAATGTTCATTGGGTAGACCAACTTTCCAATCCGGTCACTGAGGTTACGCTTGAGGATACGCACCAAGTCAACTTCTGGCATCTGAACTCGAAGCTGAGATCTCAATTTTTGTATGGCCGTGAAATAATCGTCGCTTGTCTCCCCGGTGCCCTGCCTACGATCCAGTATGTCCCGAATGATTTCGAAATCGGATTTCGAATTTCGAAACTGTCGCTTTAACGCGTCTCGCAGTGTTGGCCAATCTGGACGGTAATTGGAGCGCTGGTATTGCCAATACCATTCGTGAGCAGCACCTACAACAAGGAGATGGAAGTCCCTCATGATTTCGGACCATGGGCAGTCGTACTGACTTTGAAGCGTCTCGAGTCGGAATATGAAGTCTTCGACATCAAGACTCTCAGATTTGCCATCGAAGCTGAGACCCCACTTGTCAATCTTGATGGAGCCTCCAACAACTTGACGAGGACCAGGGGGAATGGAGTAAAGAGGTGGACTATACTGGTATGCGCCCGGATGATTTCGACTATACTGAGACGGAACTTGAGTGTAAGTATTTTGTTGGCTATATCCTTGATTCGACCTATTATAATTATTATTTTGTCTACTATGCCCCCCTACAGGAACAAATGTCCTTGCGGCTGCGTCCAGATGAGGGCGATCCTGACGGACTTGTTGTGGAGGAGCTACATGTTGTTGCTGATAGACTGAATGCTGGAGTTGGGATATCGGCTGATGTGGGACTATCGGCTGAGGTTGAACGACCGGCGGGTCAGCTCCTACTTGAGGATTCTGACGAAAGAGGTGATTTATTTCGCTTGTGAAACCTAAGAAACTATTTCTCATCTCTGTTTTTAAGTCTTCGGAGATTTCTCCCTTCAAAGACTCTTTCAACGACGAAAAAGCATTCACCAAAGCCAAGTTGACATAAGCCTTCAAGTCAGACGGTATTTTTGGTTTGGGCTGTCCGCTGTTTGGCTGGCCTACTGATGATTGCTGCCTTTCACTAAGTCCTGCTAAGGTTCCCGCACTGATATTTTGGGACCTACTTCCTGCTGCGCCTAGATTGGTAATGTCACTATATGGTGGTGCTTGAATCGAATCAGCACTAGTGGAACGGCTCTGGGAAAAATCAGGGGTTGGAATATCCTGCTCAATATTAACATTGCTGTTGGAAACCACTTGAACTCCTTCCCTACCGGACAATGGTGTGCGTCGCAGTTTCGGCACTGCGCCTAAACTGCTGAAATTACTGCTTTGAGGAGCTTGGACCGAATCGGTACCGATGGAACGACTAGCATGCTGTTCTGTTGACGGAAGGACTGTGTTGCCAATGGAAGAATCTTGAGGTGATCTCCTGCTACCTAATGGAGTATGTTGTACCTTCGGCATTGTACCTGTCAATGATTTTTGTTGTTGTGAATTGGACCTAGTAATCATTCTATTTTCAAAAAACAAACTTTCTCTTCTTAATCTTCTTATTTCCTTTTCTTTTTCAGCCGAACTCATCATTAACTTACTGAGGAATACAACTGTAAACGATACAGGAAAGGCTTGACGAAACGGAGAAGAACGATTTTGCTACACGGATACGAGGAATAACGCGAAGTTACGAAGACTTAATGTGAGTTTAACTCTCTAATTTTTTTTTTTACCTATCTGGTACGTAAGGATATCTATATGTATATGTATATGAGTTTCTGCCTCTAAGCAGTATATGTATTTAAGGATATAAATGTAAAGGGAATAAGTATGAGTTAATATATAAAGGGAATAAATATGAATAAATAAATATATGTATTGTAATAATTATAGCTGAAAACAAATATTAGAGTAGGTATGTAAAGGAAAGTATTTAAGTAATTACGATAAGAAATAATATATTACTAAGAAACGATAAGGTATGTAATGGTATTTAATGAAAATGTATGTGTTACTATATACAAGGATAACTATGGATATATTAGCAACAGAATTAGGTACGTAAATTATGAAACAACTACCAACAAAAAAATATGTTATGTATTTTAAAGTATATGTTTTGCTGTGAGTTATACGTATATAGTGTAAAGTATTAATGCCGTGTTGCACGAAAGCAATAAATGACCTTCAAAATCAAATTGAGTTTGTGTTTGTGTGTATAGTGCTGGGGGTGTTTCGGGTAGCTGTCTTCGGCGGTATTTTGTTGACGACGACTTGAACTGTTATGGACGAAAAAAATATTTTTTTTTTAAATTGAGACTGCAGACGGATTAAAATTTGTTTTTTTCTCAAAGTGGTAAATCTGTTACATAAAGAGACAAGGACACACTCTGTTGTTTTCCTCTGCTCCCGCAATTCCAGTCTATCCTAGGGACTTTGCTGGAAGACTTGGAGAAGAAGACGACAACACACTAAGTAGAACCTAAAGGATGTGACAGTGCTACAAGTTACGATGATTCTCATCGAACCAGGCCAATGTGCACATGAAGCTAAGATGACAATACAATATGAAATGAAAATTGAAATTTGTGATAGAAAAGTAAAAATAGTAATGTGAAAGAGATAGAAGTAGAAAAGACGTAATACAAACATGGTTCCAATTGATTTCGTTGTCAACGCCAAAGAGCTCATCGCAATTCATCTGACATGTCAGAGACTTCTCAACTGAAGACCCATGAGTTCACTGGTGTTGACGGCGAATACAATTGTGGACTTACACAACATAAAGGACTAAAGACAAGGACAAACATACGTTGGGCGCCATTTGTTATAGGCAAGGATGAGGATTGGAAGGCAGTTGGAATTCGAAAAGGCAGGAATACCGGAAGGGGATCTCAGGTTAGGACAGGCGGGAAGTGGGGGGAGAATGTTGACATTCCGGAAACGTGGCACGCTAGTTCTGCACGGCGGAACTCGTCGGAAATGGGGGGATTCTTGTCCCCAGAAAATCAACGTTACCTATGACAACACATAAATCGTGCCGAGACCAAATTATTCCCTACTGACAGCGGACGGACTGTTACCACTTTGAGAAGCGCTCGTTGATGGTATGAGCGCGGCCAATACCCACCCTACCTGGAAATCCATGGCCTAAGACTTCCCCATTAGTGCTGTGTCCATACAGCTCACGCCATCCGCCGAGAGAAGATGTAGCTTACCTTACTCCACCCCCTGGAAATTTAAAAACTCAGCAGGACATTATGGACTCATATGCCCCAGGAAAACATTAAAAAATTTATATGTATTAACAGGCGTGTATTATAAACTATTGTGTTACATTGAATTTTGTTCATCTGATTTGTAACAAAAAAAAACAAAAAAAATATATATAAATAACCTACTTTAACAAAACGAAAAAATTAAGAATTTATGAAATTATTCGGGGACAACTTGGGAAATGGGACCTTATCTAAAAAAATTTTCTTTTATGTATTTACCCTTTTTTTTGTGATTTATTTTTTTTATATTTATACCCTAAATTTTGTTCCCACTCGCTTATATTGCTCTCCCCCTAGCTTTGCCGAATTAATACCTAAATCGAGCTCGGTGTAGGTTTCGATGAGGGAACTCATAAAATAATGAACTGAGAGGAACTAAACTGTGGGCAATGTAACCACAAAAAAAAAACGTCTTAATCAACCGCAACAACAAAACAAAATCGAGTCACCTTTATCCCAAACTGTTCTCGTCTTAAACAATCAGACTGAATGAACAAAAAGGTACTTATATGATGAACAACAATAAAAAAAAGGTATTAATTAATGAAATAACAAAAAAAACTAACACGCTTGATCTTAATCTAAATACAACAAAAAAAAAAATATATATTGAACTTAATACTAAATTTATTCGTATTTTTCCCTTCCTTTTATTTTCTTGCAGCAAACATAAAAAAATGTGTTCTACGTAAAGCGCACTCGCAAGCTGCTGCCGTACTTTCCGCAGCGGGGAAATATTTTTTTTTTTTCTTCTTCAGCGCCTTCGGTATGTGGGCTTGAAACCAAAATCGGGGATACGAACTTAAAAGTGTCGGTCAATCAAAAAAAGGGTTGGCGGCCACGATTTCCTGTCTTGGTTAGTGGACAATCAATGACCGCCAAATGACCTTACGTTGCGCTGGTACCTACATGCAACAAAAATTTCAAATTACTTTAAATACTTTTCTACCTTAAAATCTAGACTCACTACGTATCCGTTTCTTTTTCCTTTATTTTTGTATTTGGGGATTCCGTATTCCCCTTTGTAGCTAACACTTTTTTTTTATAAAAAAAAACCTTACAAGACACTTTCCGTACTGTCACTATTTTATGGTATATTTTTGTCTCTTATGTTTAGGTCTTTTATTAATTTTTTTGTTTTGCACTCTTGTAATTTATTACACACTAATATAATTTACTTTTTATTTTACGTGCTTATATATCTTTATTTCTTTCTTTTTTCTTTGTTTCGTCACTGCCACTACTGAAATTTTATCGGCCTTCAGTTTTAAATTTTGCTTCCTCTTGATTTTCCCTACTTGGAATCGGACGTGGTCTTACCGACGACTATACGGACAATGCCGAGGGTTTCCTCCAACAGAAGCAACAGACCCTCGTCCGAGTTATTGGCAACAACAATCTCGAACATCCACTAACTGTGAGATTTACCACAAAATCTTCCGACGGCGGATTTACCAATCAGAACCCGCCAACGATTCAAAAAATCCCGCTCCTCTCAGCATTCGAATTTTAGGTTCTAACATTCGCTGCGAGAAAGACATGATGCCCACCTGAACTCCGCCTAAGATTGTGAATAGGCCCTTGTTCAGAACTGTCAAAGTCGATGCCTGAACGTCGGTGGCAATCGCCTTTCTGACAGCCAGTAATACATTTTTTTTTTTGTTTATGTTCAGCCAGCAAACATCTAAGGACGCGCATTTCTCTTTGTAAGTTGTTTCTTTTATTTCTTTACTTCTTTTAGGTACCTATATTAATAATTTCCTTTCTATTTCAGGCTACATAATTAATTCTGTTTTTTTTTTTTGTGGTCCCTAATGGATATCTGTGGTAGGATAAGTCTCGTCAAACATAATTACATGTCCCACCGATAACGAATTCCCTTTGTATTGCAGGTGACCATAACATCGTGTGTAAATACAACAACCATAGGCTCTCATTCCAGCATCGGCAAATCTATGAATCTGAATTTTCGCCTTGGAGTTTCCACAAACCGTGGTATTTGAACCTCGCGAAGTTGCGTCAGATTCGTTTTGAAATTCTGCCAACTGGTATCAAGGCGCAACGGAATCGACTCATCCCAATCTAATTTACCTATCCAAAGTTCTTGTAACAGGATTTTAACTTTGGTAACTATGGAGCAATCCAAGAGGATGACACAGACGAGATGAACCTGATAAAATGTTTCTCTTGGTCGCTCGTAGATCATTGAAATTTTCATTTAAGCTAAAACAAAAGATGTCTTCCTTCGGTAGCCACTGGATCCCTAATGTTTTCGTCGAGTCTGTGTCAATGAAATGTATTAACTTTCCAATACCCTCTGTATTGTAAAACGCTGGATGGTTTGAATACCATTTAGCTAATTTATTTCCTGTATTTCCTTCTTTATTATTTTAAGGGTTTCCAGTTCCCCGGCACCAGTCAGAAGATCATCGACATAGAAATCCTTTCGAATTACTCTTGAACCTATCGGGCTCCTCTTGAATGGTTGGCCCAACCATCAATATGTCATTCAAAGATATTTGAGTCGATGTACGACTTGAAGCATCGAAGACAACTCGAAGTTCAGTGCTTGTGCTTTGTGATCTTAAGACACACTGATGCGGAATGAAGTAGTGTGGGCTATTCGAGATTTCATTATTTGTCGGTGACATATGACCCAACGTAAGGTATTCATTCATGAACTCCATGTACATAGTTCTCAGCTCGTCATTCTTAAAAAGTTTTCGCTCAAGTGCGAGAAACCGACGTTTGGCAATTTCAAACGAGGATCCGAGCCAGCTAGGAGGTGCTTTAAATGGTAACTTGACCTCAAAATGGCCAGTCGGCAAAAGTTGAGTATTTTCAACAAAGTGTTTTTCACACATTTGTTGTTCTGGTGTAAGAATTTTATTTGATTTACCGGGAAGTTCCTCCAAAGACCAAAATATCTGAACAATTTTGTCCAGAGATGGCAATTCATCGGATTGGCATATCATGTTACAAATTCAATTATGCGAATTCGACCCCTTGGAATATTTTCCAGACACTATCCAACCAAGCAGCGTCTTTTGAATGGTTGGGTATTTGGGACCTTGTCTAATTTGTCCAACGGACAACAACTCGAAGAACAGAGAAGGTGTGATCGTTCAACCTTGATTTTACCACTGCATGCAATTTTTTGTTGACTGTAGTGTTTACTTTTCCAATGCCAATTAAATTCAAATGTTTTTCTTCTTTTCGAAAATTCAACCTCTGTGCTAGTTCTTCAGTTACGAAGTTTATTTGCGAGCCAGAATCAAGTAGTGCTCGAACTAACAGATGTTCGCCAGATTTGCCTTGTATTCGTACAACAGCGGTAGCGAGAATAACGTGATCAGTTGACGCAGAGGCATGCATGGCTTGAGAGGTCAAGGGCTGAGGCTCGCTATTAAAAGTTGTTACATATTGATGAAGCAACGAATGATGTGAACGATTGCAAACACCACACTTAGCTTGCATTTGGAAACTGTATGTCCCTTTCGAAGGCAGTTAATGCACATCGGAACACTTTTTGCAAACTCAAACCTTTGTGTAACCGAGAGTGCAGTAAACGACTGACATGTGGTTATAAAATGATCAGCCGAGTTACAGAATACGCATTTTATTTTGGATTGTTGTGGGCATACACATGAGAATGAGGACTTTCGGTTCTTTTGGCGACCGTAATCCCATTTTGGTTTAGATTGCCTATCTCTAGATTTAGACCTTGAAGTCGAAGCTTCTTCAGCAGCAATGTGTTGATGTCTTTTATTAAGAGCTGCGTCACAGTCGCTCCATAAGGGAATGGTGCTATAATCTAGCTGCTCCTCCCACTTAGACCTCGTGACTCTGTCAACCTTTGACATCGCTAAATGAATAATAATCGCATTTGTGATATTCTTTTCATCACCCAATGAGAAAAGCGAATCGTAAAGCGCCGAAACTGTATCTATCATGCTACGTAATGCAGACGCCGATGGCTTGGTAATTTCTGGTAAATCAAACAGTGTTGAAACATTGTCAAAAAATATCAGACACTTGTTATCATACACTTTTTTTAAACTAGCCAGTGCCTCGGATAATTTTGTTCGGTTATTTGAAAAGCTTAAACTGTTCCTAAAGCTTCACCTGATAGACACGAGATCAGATGATTGAATTTTTCAATATCTGGAAGCGTGGGGTCGCTGTCTACTAAATTTTCAAATAGGCTGATAAAATTTTTGTAATCCGCTTATTTACCACCAAATTGAGGAAGAGACATTTTCGGAAGTCGAGAGCGATAGGGATTCCTGAACTTATTTAACACTGACATTATTTGTGCCTTCGTACTAACGCAAATGTCTTCTAATTCTCCGCGGAATGTATCACGGTGGTCAGCCGACTCTATTTCTGATTGACAGATCATTGCTTGATCGATATACGAGTGTTTTGGATTTTTGTGCGAAGTTTGTTAATTACTTTATTGTTGACTTAATATATTATCTTATCTTATCTTAATTACTAATTGTATTATTCTATAAAAGTTAACCACCCTGTTGTAAGTACTAGATTTCGTATGTACTAGCCTTTGTATGCAATGTATTTGTCTCATTCTTTTGTAGTTACTCTTCTGTTAATGTCAAAATGTTAAAATAAAAAACGTAGAGATCGAGTTTAGCTTGCATTGAAAGCGGTTGTCTTTCGATGGTTCTAGCTAATCCTATACATAAAAGTGGTCCTTCTTGAGCCGGATTATATTATTAAATCATTCCAAAAAATTAAAGTACTAAAAGCTAAACGCTCCGTGGTTAAGGGCAGCATAACGCCAATTGGAAATTTCGTATCTTCCATCGCAGAAAATGTGAGCAACACCGAGTGCCAATTGAGGTTGGAGACTGCTTGGCTACAATATCAGGATATCCAAGAGGCAATGCTGGAAAAATTGGAAGATCCCGAAAGTTTCATAGACGACAGGGACTTTGCAGGTTGTGAAACCAAATACTTCGAGTTGAAGGCAAAACTAATGGCTAAAATTAAAAGCCCATCGTTGGAGACAGATGAATTAAATAGGATTCTCAAGCAATTGGCTAATCAACATACAGAACTCATGGGAAAGATGTCATTAAATTCAGCACGTATGGATCAGAAGCTGCCAAATATTGTCATTAAGACATTCACAGGTGACCTCAGTGATTGGATTACATTTCACGATGTATTTGTAAGTAGTGTTCATAATAACCCTAATTTGACGTCATCACAAAAATTTCATAATTTGAAAAGTTTTCTGGATGGGGAGGCTGCAGGTCTTTTAAAGCATACTCTGATTTCTGACAGTACTTATTTGATAGCAGGGGAGAAATTGACGACAAGGTATAACAAAAAAGGACTTATTGCGTCGTCTTTAGTTAAAAAATTGTTATCCCTTCCCTCTGTTTCTAATGTAACCAATCTAAGGAAGTTGACAGACCAGGCGGATGAGTTGGTGCGCGGTTTAAAACCATTAGGACCAGAAGCTGAAGGTCGGGATGTGATCCTAATCCATCTAATCAGCTCAAAATTGGATAGTGATATTCTGCAAAAGTGGGCAGATTCTACACATGAGGTGGACTTTCCTGATATAGACACGTTTTTTAGTTTTCTTGAACAACGTTGTGACTCAATCGAAGTTTGTCATGATACACCAAAAGTTAAATCGAATTCTAAGCCCCATTTCTTGAAAAATTTCCATATAAGTGCTGAAAAGTCTGGCTGCACAAAATGCAAACAGCAGCATGAGCTAACGCATTGCCCTCAATTTCTGGCGCCTGGATCGGAACAACGACGATTGTTCGTTAAAGAAAGTTCAGTTTGCTTTAATTGTCTTCGATCTGCACATAAGTCAGCAAAATGTAACTCGAAGTTTCGATGCTTGTCATACGCTTGTTAATCCCCCCCCCCCTACCGTCCAAGTCATCATCTTCGGATAACCAAGCCAGCCTACCATCTACTAGCCAGGGAATGTCTTTTTACCACAATCATGTCTCATTTCCCAGTCCCAATAACCAAGCCAATTTGCCATCTACTAGCAAACTGCTCTCGTATTGGTTCCTGACTCACTCGGACATTTGCAAGCCTGTCGAATTCTTTTGGTCAGCGGGTCTCAGGCATCATTTATTTCTGAATCGTGTGTTCGCAGGTTAGGACTCACTCGGTTTTTCGCTCAGGGGAGTATGTGGCTCAATTGCGGGAAGCACTCATGGGAGATCCTTTACCTGCACAATCATTTAACTATTCCTTGGATATGTTACGACGCGATACCGTGCGTTCCCAATAAAGGGAGAAGAGTACCGTGCGGGGAGTAAAAATTAAATATATTTGTTTTAGTTCTTCACTTTATCTGAAGAGCCCGCTGTCTTTAGCTTGGCTGCGACTCTTAGGTAGTTTACTTTTTATTTGTTATTATTTAACTTATTTGCCTTCGTTATTGGCTGATATAACTTCGATTTTACTCTGTTCTTCCTGCTCACAACCTTTGCCTTTTATACGATATTTGTTCATGACCCATCTCCTATCTTCCCCCTCCACGCACCATTGTTTTCCTCACCAATTACCATATATGCACACGCGCTATTTTTAGGTATTGCTTAATTGTTTTCCGTTCCCATTAAAAGTACCCAAATGACATCTTGGGTGTCATTTGCCTTACTGTAACAGCCACCTTCAAAACAAATATAAGTTAAATAAGTAAATGTAAATAAATAAAAATACCAACCGACGCCATTCTCCATTTTTGGTTTGGTTTTATGGGTGCGTTTGGGAATTTATTGCGATTGGCAATTGTCATTGCGAGTTCCATTGGACGGTGCTGTCAGCGCAGCCATATTATAAAAAGGTAAACAATTGGTAGGGAATTGTTGTTCTTGTAGAAGCGGCCTCGGTCTGAGATAAGGCGAAATTATGGTAGGTGTATGGAGCGCTAGCATTGACTTAAGCCGGTTGTTGAATTAGATGAACAAATGTCCCTATCCACTCAACTCCAAAATGTACCCTCTCACAAATAGCGGACGTATCATCGAAAGATCGGAAGAATAGAGGTATTAGTGAGCATTATTTTCACAAAGAAGGCAATCAATGCAAGTCCAGCGATCTATTATGAATAGTTGGAAAGTGGTCAAAGACACAACGTCTTATAAAGAAAAAGTAAAAAAATAAAAGGTTAAAGATAAAGTGCATATAGTAGATTCGTGAGGATAGTTGTCTATCATCTAGCATCAAGGATTATTATCAAGCGATTTATTATAATCATTGGGGCGGACGTGAACCCCTTGATATTGGTGTTGGCGGTCATCTATAAGTCGATACAGTGGTGGCCGCCGAAATTTAAACGAAATCGTTTTTTTTTCTGCGTACAAAAAAGAAAAACAAAAACGCATAAAACCGAGAGGAAAATTCGATTCGACAGAATAAGCATTACCCAGGGAAGTATTTACCACTTGTTCCCGAAAATTTGTACGGAGAACCGTATAGTGTCCGGTAAATCTTCCAAAGATACGGCAGTAAGCTTGTACTTACCGTTTTTTTTTGTTGTCGCCATACAGCGATGAAAAATTAGTTTATGCATGCGTCATAAAAACTCCAAGGAAAATTTTTTTTGTTAAGTTTCCTTTTTGACATAAATGCATTTTGATTTGTCTGTTCTTTAACTGTAAGGTTATATATATATTGTTTAATTTTTGTGTGGCAGATTCTTAATTGATTATCAGGATATTGAGATTAAGTGTGATAAACTTGTGTTTCAGCACACCTACCCTTTATGTCCTTGATTCGGTTCGCGAAATTTGTTAGAAGTTTTCCTTGTTTTTTTTTTAAAAACCCAGTTACCCATAAAGAGCTCTTTATAGGTAGGAACTCCGCATAAGCCGTGATTAGCTGCATTTCTGTTGGCAAAAAGGCCATATAATTTAATATTAAAGGTGGGACAGTGAAGCCGAGTTTAGTTAGTTAATTTTTTTTGTTTTAGGTTAAATGTTTTTTTTTTGGTTTTTCTTTATTGCTTTTTTTGTTGTTGTTTCTTATTATTGTAAATTTTGGATTTCATAATCTGGTAAAAAGGATCTGCGGGATCCAAAAAGAAAAATCCTGAAATCAATAAAATAAATGCATAATTAATAACTCCTGAATGAGGAAAACTCAGTCATTTAAATTTGCGTGTTTGGTGTTTGTCCTAATACTTGCTAAACGCAAGGTTTCAGGGGTGCGGTATGGTTGGCGGATGATCATTGGCAATGATGAGTTGAATTAAAGCGAGATGTTTACATCGGGGAAGTTCCCAAAATGGTCACGGAGCTTCAAGGTCGGGAGGGCAATGGCTTCGCTGCAAATCCATCAGCAGTGCCTCTCAGAGCAGTGGATGTCCGTCCGCTTCCGGCACAAATGCCAAAGTGAGTACCTATGTGTTTAATGGCATGTTATATGTGTTGTAATAGGTTTCGTGGAGTAGTGAGGACAAGGACTCCCCCGTCCGGCGAGCTAAGTCGTGCATATGCGAGCATGCCACGCTCCTCACTCTCTACACTCTATTCTTCTCTTTCTCTCATCCCATCCTAAGGTCCCATCCTCATCCTTATCTCCTGTCATAAATCTGAACTCCTAACTCCCTCTATCAATCCCAAAAAAATAGCTTATTACAAATGGCGCCCAACATCTGTTTGTGCACGTCCTTTCGTACTTAATGTTGTCTTGTATCCACAATTGTTCTTGTTGCCAGCACCAGAGAATTCGTAAGTCTTCAAGTGGATAGCTTTGGAGAATGCCATCTTGAATTGCGACGAGTACCTCTGGTGGTGACAACAGAAACAATTGGAACCTGTTCTAGTGCATTGTGTTCTTCTAATCTCATTCTATTATCTGTACAAACTTTACTTTTCTATCCCAATATTTCACTTTTCCATTTTCATTTTGTATCGTCTCAGCCTAACTTGTATCTAGTGACCTACTTTGATATTGTGTCAGCTCAAGTAGCATTATTTCATTAAATCTATTAAAATTCTCTTTCTGAGCAAATTGGACCGCTTCAAGTCTTCCATCGAAAGCCCTAACAGAGTCTAGTATGGAATATCGGAAGCGTGAAGAGATGCAAACTTGTGTGTCCTTGTATCTTTGTGTTCATTTACTCCGCCACTCTGAAGGATTTAGTATTTCGTCCGTCTGCAGTCTTAAAATCTGAAACTCGCTGAAAGTTCAAATCACCTATTCGTCAACAACAAAGCCAAGGAAAGCCACCGGAAACACCCCAACCGTATATAAAAAAACAAAACAAACCGAGTTCATTCATCATACCTTTCGTTAAGGCAATTTAATTAAAATCAATACCCCTAACTATACCTTATTTAAAAATATAAAATAACTTACTTATATAATAACTCAAATTCCTTAAAAAATTACTTAAACTTATTTACAGCGTCTATATACAACTAAATATATTCCTTTAAATAATCCTTATATATAAGTAATACACTATAGGTTAGGTTAGGTAAGGTGGCTGTCTGGAAAGACACACTTAGACCAAAAAGAAGTAGGTCCTTTGTGATACCACATGATGAGGGGAGAAGAAATAGAAGGCCAGGGTAATATACTACACCGGACATGCTGGTGGGTTCGTTGTTGCTGCCGAATACTTATGGCGATTTGCCTACGGCTGTGAGGGAGCCGGGGTGGTTTGTCTTTGGATCTGGAGAAGGGTGCCGATACAGTCTACCCCTTGCCCGTGAACCTCGAGCGACCCCGAGTTAGACGATATGTCTTCGGAAAAGCGATGGGTGACCGAAACAGTGTACCCTCCGCTAGTGATCCTCCGACCTCTCGTCCGAAAATTGACCAATATCTGTGAACTAGATCGGCCCTTTACTTTGCGATAACTTGCTAGGTGTTTAGTAAGCTTGGTCAAAGAGGAAGTGACCGGTCGACAGCTAGCCTACGGATAGGCGGGTGGTAACCGAAACGGTTGTACCATCGCCGGTGTCCTCTGGTAACTTATCGAATAGAGTATAATTAAAATGAATTGTAGTGGTGGTTGGTGTAAGATATTTTCAACAGCTTACGACCTTCAAAGGATTGAAATTACTGTCATGCGACGACGAGTTCACGCTAAACTGGCTGAAGGAATTCGTGGCGAACACACAGGCTCCATGGGCAAATGCCGACTTGCGACTTGTCTTTAAGAAGGACCTGCTGGAGCTCACTAGACCGAAAGGTATCTTTTCGATGCCCGGTCCTCATATCCTCAGAGAGAGGATAGGGAAAAATCTCCGACACCTAAACATGGAACTCTGCAGTGAGAACTGGGAAGTGCTCGAAGTAGGCGAACATTCCGAGGCTCGCACTGAGGTTGTGGTCTTACTTAACCACAAATCCTTGCCATTGCTGAGGAAGTTCAACAAAAAAGTCTGCACTGGAATCACCCGGTGCAAGGTTCGACCCTATACGGATAGAACAGAAAAAGCGAGGAATGTGGTGAACAAGGTAAGACAATTATGAAGATTATCCAAATAAACCTACACCATAGCATAGCAGCTAGTTCTAACCTGGTTTTTCTCCTAGGTGAAATAAACATAGACATAGCCTTGGTTCAAGAGCCATGGGTATCCCGTGGCAAAATATATGGGCTAAGTCATAAGGGCTTGGCAACCTAGCACTTTGAACCGCAAAACGCGGACAGTAAGAATAGAACGTGCATTGTAGCTAGGAAAGATATTAACTTATTACTTCTATTTACCTACAGCAACTTAGACCAGACCGTGGTACGACTTGAACGGAGGGGACTTCCCCCACTGATCTTATCAGCCGTCTATATGTCGTATGAAGCAGAAGGACCACCTGCTCCCCTAACCCAAGCCTTAATCCACAAAGTGGAACAAGAAGGATGGGACATGCTGCTGGGCTGCGATGCCAACGCTCATCATACACAATGGGGCAGTGGAGACATTAACACTTAGGGTGAGTCACTCTTTGAATATATTATAGAAAACAACCTTTTGGTAGCCAACAGCCCGAATAGCACAGATTGTGATTTGCAACAAAACTTCGATTGTATTTCTGTTATATTCAAGTAATCTGTAACAAAATCCGTTCTAATATATCATATATATCTTATATCAGTTGAATTCATGTTTAGGATGGACTAATTGTAACTTTGTCATTCGAAATGTTATAAATACGTTTTTTTAAAGTTTTAAATTTGTTTACAAAAAGGGGGGATGTTTGAAAGTAGTTTCATAAAAGTTCGTAAGTTAGAGTTTTAAACAGGTTGGTAATATATTGCAGTTACATTAAGCACATTTTCAATTGAGGTACCTCTAACTAAAAAGTCCGTGAAACTTTTATAAAGCAGAATTTTAACAATGAAGTAACTTAATTACAATCAAAAGTCGTGAAATTTTTATCATGTACAAATTACGTTTATAGAATTTTATATAAATAAAGAAACTTAAAAACATTGCTAAGTTTTTTATATGTTCTTACAATGAATCCTATATTAAAAAGTCAAATATTTTTCATTATTTGATAGCTATTCTAACGCCATTTGGAATCATTAGCTTCAGTCGTCGTAAATCACTGCTGATTAGTGAGATCCTTTTAATTTTGTATAATGATTTTGATGAAAAAATCGAAATGTCAGCGCCCAGTTTCATGACGTTAACTTCATTATAACTTAACATACTTCACAACATTATTACAGAATTATACAGTATTATAGAAAATGTTACTTTAATGCACAAAAAGAACATATAACCTCGAAAGTAATATTGTTCCACGCAGATTATCCGCAATTGAAAAATATGTTGTAAAAGTGAAATCAGTTTTTTTTTATCCTCGAAGAATAAAAATAGCACTGATATCTAGTTTTATCATTTAAAATTCAAAATGTAAATGTAAGTTAAAAAGGTTAAAGTAACTTAGATTTTTGGGAAAAATATTGCTTAAACTCTTTGAAAGTGTATACTCACCTCGATAATGACAGATAACTGACGAGGATAACATTTATTATAACTGTAACACAGCCGTGCTATTTATAATCCCCGGTTATATCTTATATTAAGTTTTTCTGAGAATGTTTGGCAACAGTGACTATAATGGTTCGACCAAACCAAAGTAAGTTACAAAGAAGTTATAATCCTATTAAAGCTTATTTTCAATTATAATGATGTTATAATAAATATGGAAACAACAGTTTGATAACATTCTAATAATAACTTATTTAAAACTTCTCGAATGTCCATAGAAACATTTTTTATGCAATTCAAGAGTTACGTTTAAAGCAACATGTTTCCGTTGGAACAACGTAATAAAAACTATCATTTAACAAAAAATAACCTAAGTAAAAAACAAATACAACAGACTTGTTGCAAAATATGAGGGGAAATGCGGCTATTTTGGTTACAATGAGGATGTGACAATGTTACTGCAATACTTAGGAAATAACTTGATAGTTGTATTAGAGTTGTATGTACCAAATTACAACCCAAGTGTGCTATTCGGGAGGGGTTCAGAACCAACATTTGTAGTGAGAAATAGGAAGTAGGTTTTAGATATAACACTCTAGAACAACTCTCACACTCTAAATGTGACCAAATGACATGTCCTAACAGACGAATCCTACTTGGCTCATAAGCTGATCGAGTTCTCTATAAGTAATGAAGGGGAACTTTACCAGCCCTATAGGAATCCTAAAAAGGCGGACTGGAACCTTTTCAGCAATAAGTTGGGAAAAGAAAAACCTTCTGGCAAGAGGGTAACATTAGCTGCCCGGATGATATTGATATGAAAGCCGAGAGAATCGTTAGTGTTCTCAACGACGTTTATGAGAAAATCTGTCCAGTGGCTAAACAAAGAAACCGAATATCACCTCCATGGTGGAACAAGAAACTTGCTGTTATCAGAAAGGACACAAGGAGACTCCTTAACACAGCAAATCGAACAAATCTGACTTAGACTGGGAATTATACAAATCCAGCCAGAGAAACTTCAAAAATTAAATAAGGAAATAGAAACGCCGATCTTGGCAAAAGTTCTGTAATGAGTTACAAGGCACAACAGAAACCGCGAGACTAAGGAAAATCCTAACCAAAGAACCAAAAACTCTGGGATCTCTCAAGGACTCTGAGGGAAACTGGACTGAGTCATGTTCAGGATCCCTTAAGATACTGTTGGACACGCACTTTCTCGGCTGCACTAGTCAGCCACAAGAAAATACATACACCCAGAGTACAAGCAAATGAATCCTCCTGCGGATCTGATTACAGAGGATAGAATAGAATGGGCTATCCGTTCTTTCTCCCCCTTCAAGTCCCCAGGAACCGACGGAATTTTGCCTCTCATGTTGCAGAAGGCTGCTAATTCAATCACTCCAGCATTAAAGGAGTTATAAATTGGTAGTCTCACTCAAGGGTACATACCGAACATATGGAGAGAGGTGAAAGTTATTTTTATACCAAAGGCGGGCAAAGCAAGTCAAGTCAACGCCAAAGACTTTAGGCCGATAAGCCTCACCTCCTTCATATTGAAAACCTTAGAAAGTCTAATAGACATCCACATTCGCAGTAATCTACGCCCGGATGGTCTATCACAAGCCCAACACGCTTACACAAAAGGAAAAAGGGCAGAGAGTAATAGAGAAATCTTTAGAGATAAAAGAGTACACCATAGCGGCATTCCTAGATATCGAGGGACCGTTCAACAATGTAAAAACGGACGCCATATGCAGAACGCTAGGTAAACTCAACATTGACACCACTGTTATCAACTGGATTGCCAACGCACTTAGGGCCAGACACCTAGTAGCAGAACTTGGTGGTTCCAAACTCGAGGCCTATGCCTCAAGAGGAACACCTCAAGGAGGAGTCATATCCCTACTGCTCTGGGTCATCGTCTTAAACGAGGCACTTATGCAACTTAGGCATACCGGCGTGAGGTGCACGGCCTACGCTGACGACGGTGTGTTAATGGCGACCGGCAAATTCCTGCCAACATTGACCGATCAATTAAGTGGAGCACTCGCCATCTTCGAATCCTGGACCGAGAAATGCGGTTTATCGGTCAACCCCCAGAAGATTGAATTAGTATTATTCACAAACAAAAGGAAAATTCCGCAGTTTGTCACACCTTCTGTAGGTGGTATACCACTTAGAATCTCTGACAATGCCAAATACCTGGGACTAATACTAGATAAAAAACTAAACTGGAAAATGAATATAGACGATAGAATCAAGAAAGCTAGAATAGCATTCTACTCCTCTGTGTCATAAATTTGTGTCGCGAGTAATTATTATATACTCGATATCGTATCGCACGGTAGTAGTGAACAAAGCAACGCACAAGATAAAGAAAGAAAGTGAAGAACAATTCCGTCGAGTTTCAACACATATCATCGCTGAACATCACCTCCCACATCTGTATCTCTGGTTATTTGCATGTAAGTCGATTGATTGGTTTTTGATCACCTAGTATTAAGTTATATACCTTCCTCGTTCCTTCCATTAATACCTTATGATAAGAAACTGTAAAACTTGGAGAGACAAACGTAGATCTGTAATTCCAAGAAGTAGTAAATATTTATTTTCGAACAATTAGTGAGGAATCTAGTGACAGTGAAGAGGAATTGAGTGTTAGTATTGAAAAAAATAATACGTTTTCACCTAACGAAAATTTGCCCAGTGGCAGCGCCGCAGCAAACGGAGCACCTGAAGGAAATAGTTCAGAAATAGTAATAAATAACTTAGGTAATATAAACAATGCGAGTCGCTCTTCAGCATCCAAGGTGATTAGTCGACTTTGATAGTGAGGCAGTGTAAGCGAAAGCAAGAGTGCAAATAGTGTGTTTGGAAAGTAAAATCCAATAAGCCATTTAGCTCAGTGGAGCATACCATCGGCTGTTGTGCCCTCAAAACAGAGACCACACACACGCCCTAGATACTCGCCCTACAACAAATGACATACAATGTCGATGGTGGCCACATGTGACCTAGAACTCTAATTCATAGAATTGCATCGTAAAACGATCAAGTGTCTATTGAATTGCGTCAAACGTATGAGGCATTAAAGCAACACAACACACTGCGGGGTCATATTGCAAACCTATAAGCAATACTGACCCACCGCAGCGTGAGGTAACCAACTGGGACCCATGTGTTGCATTTCCTATGAAATACACTGTGTCAAGGGTACGAGTCATTTTGCGTGGTTGACCTGGAAACTGGTGACGATCGGAGGCAACAAGGTGGCGAAGACGATAAACAGACGGCAGTTGAAAAAGAGACGTGCATTACGCGACTACAAACCCGTAGTTTATTTTAGAGTCCGTCCGAGACTCTACAAATGGTGGCAGCGGTGGGATTGTTAAGTTAAAGCATCTGGCTTAACTCCCAAATTAAAAAATGTATCCTCTAAAAAATAAAATAAAAGAGAAAAGTGAAAACTTGATCTGCACTCTAAAAGTGTAGAGAAAGAACAAAAAAAAAAGTGCCGTGAAAAAAAAAATATAATAACAAGCCAACTAAATTCAGCGCCAAGCTACAGAGGTATCCAAATTCCTGTGGTAAAGACAAAAGGAAGGAAGGAAGGAAGAAACCATACCAACCCAACTCAACTCACTCCATCATCATCATGTTCGCCGTGTAAGCTAGTTTAAGTCATTAACTTTTTATAGATATCGTTTTTGTACTTTTATATTCCAATTTTTTTTTTTTTCTCATAAGTTCATTTATTCTAAATCCAAGTCCAGTTTTTGTTTGTGTCAGAACTTACACCATTTAAATGACATAATTAATGTCTAACCTCAACCTAAATATTTCCCTAAGAAATCGAAAAATTAAACGCTCTCGTAGCTCCTCAGAAAGTGAAGTACCCATAGCTCAGTCGTCAAATAGACAAATGCCAGTGGAACGTTCTCCACCACCGCATCACATTCTTAACGAATCTAACCCGTCTAGTGAACGAAATTCACCGCCTCACACTCCAAACGAATCTAACCCGTCAATTCTAAACAAATTCAGTCCGCCTAACCAAGAAAAGCCTTCAACCCTCTGTCGTTCTTTATTCTATTCGGAACCAGCCAAACAAACCACAATGGCAGTGGCATTTAACTCTACACAGGCTATTAAGCTCATACCTGAGTTCGATGGCACTGCTCGAGATTTAGACAGGTTCATTCAACTCGTTGACTTGCAATGTAATAAAACTACTTCTAATTTTGAAAAGGCCGAACTCGTTGATATCGTCAAATCTAAATTAACTTGCCGGGCATATAATGTTATCATTAAATATAACAATTACGATACCTGGAAGGATTTAAAGGAGGCTCTTGTTAAAAATTTCAGGAAAACCCGGTCTATACAGGTGATACAGACCGAAGTTTTTCAATTTAAACAAAACTTCAAAGAACCAATAAGTGCCTATGCGGAAAGAGCTAATGCGCTTTTTGACGAACTCAACAACGCAAACGCAAACACCAATGATGAAACTGCAAATACAGCCATTAGAAACCTAAATAGTGCAATGATCCTTAACAGTTTTTGTAACGGCTTAATACCCCAAATAAAAATACTGGTAAAAAGTGCTAGATGCAAAGATTTGGATGAGGCAATCGACATAGCGATGGAAGAAGAGAAACTTCTTGTCCCTGCTAGGTCAGAAGGAAGCATATATTGCCATAATTGCCGAACGAGGACGCATAACACAAACGAGTGTCGTCTTCATCAAAACTCTTATACTAGAAATTCAAATAGCTACAGAGTAAACCGTCAAACCAACAATACTGGTCAGAATGCGGGAATTAATAATTTACAAAATACTCTATCTCTATCGTGTCGATATTGCAAAAATCTGGGGCATACTATAGATCAGTGCAGAAAAAGGCAATTCAACAATGGAAGGGTTGAAAACCCATCTCAACGTTCTCCTCAAAGTACGGGAAACTACCAAAGACCTGGCCCGTCCAACACCCGGAGCCAGGTAAGGTACATGAATTGAGGTGTATAAAAACATTGCAAAATCAAAACAAAAAATCAAATTCACTGAATCCACTGAATCCACTGTCTCAAAATAAAAAATCAAATTCACTGAATCCACTGTCTCAAAACAAAAAATCAAATTCACTGAATCCACTGTATCCACTGTCTCAAAACAAAAATTCACTGAATCCACTGTCTCAAAATAAAAAAGAAAACTCTCTGTATCCAAACCTTAAAGGTTTACTAAATCAAGAAAACAATTCTCAAGAGCGGAAATCGCAATCACTGATTCCTAATTCTAAATCTTCTAATTCCAAAGGCGACTCTGCTCCAGAGATCATTTCTCGACAAACACCAAAACCACTGCCTCAGACTCCTAAGTCCACTTTTTCAAAGGTGAAAATAAACCCATTCAAGAATGAAGAAGCGAAACTTCCGAAACACAAACGAGAAAATACCTCTAAAAGTCCAATTCACATATCAATAAAGCGGGGCAAAATACCCCAAATTACTAGTTCAAATTTAAGATATCAAAGTAAGCACCCTAACGAAATACAACAAGAAATTGAGAAAACTAACTCAAACTTAAACCAAAACCATCGTCAAAATAGAAGTCCTGAACAAATAAACAATTTACAAGAATTCTTAAATAAATCTTCAAGTAAGAATTTATCACCGAATCATAAAAATCAAAATCAACCTATTGCCACTTCTTCCAAACCCACGGCTAATACCAGCTGTGTAAGTAATACCCCCGGTCCTAAGAGCGAAATTAAAACGACTTATAAGGACACTAGCATCGGAAAGCGTCGCGAATCCATCGCAAATTTTAGCGCTATTACTAGGACTTCAAACTTCAAGAGTCAGATCAAAATGTCGTCAAGAGAGTTCAACTCCCAAAACGCACAAATGCTGTTAGACACCGGAGCCGCTATAAGCTTAATTAAATTGAAAACGCTAAAACCGGACGAATGGGTAAATACGGACACCGTCACCAAATTAACGGGAATAAGCGACAGGCCTACATCTACGCTAGGCACCACTAAACTAAATCTTGAACTCATAAATGGTCAAAGGATAACACACATATTCCACGTAATTCCAAATAGTTTCCCAATCACACAAGATGGAATAATAGGAGAAGATTTCTTCAGACGATTCGACGCAATGGTGGATTACAGAAATAATGTTTTTAAATACCATTTTAAGGACAGACAATTTTCTGTGGATTTTATCAATGAGCGAAAAATCCTAACAATTCCGGGCAGGACCGAAAAATGCATTAAATATGGCCCAGTAGCACATGGAACTGAAAAAATATATTTCTCACAAGAAATAGCTCCGAAAGTCTACACATCAGCGGCCATTACCTCGCCCAAGAACGGTTACGTGTACATATCCATTTTAAACACAAATGAAGATGAAGTCGAAATAGAAAATCTAAACCTTGAGTGTGTCAACTCAAATAAATACTACATCCATAATTTACGCACCTCTAAAATTGACCAGGTTATAGAAAACAGGTTAAACAAAATAGAAGCCGAGCTAAATCTTAATCACCTCAACTCGGAGGAAAAGCAGTCAATAAAAGATATTTGTAGGGATTTCAATCATCTGTTCTTTCTAGAGGGCGACAAATTGTCTTCTACTTCAGGAATAAAACACCCCATTAAGACAAGCGATAACACAACCCCTGCGAATATACGCCCATACCGCCTAGCGGAGATCCACAAACAGGAAATTAAAAACCAAGTTGATCAAATGTTGCAAGACGGAGTGATCAGACCAAGCAATAGCCCCTGGAATGCACCCCTACTCGTAGTCCCCAAAAAGGGAGATCAAAAATGGAGAGTCGTGATAGACTACCGAAAATTAAATGAGGCTACAATTCCAGATGCATACCCAATCCCAAATATCGACGACATTCTTGGACAACTTGGAGACTCAAAGTATTTTACCACCCTAGACCTAGCAAACGGTTTTCACCAAATCGAGATCACTGAAGAGGATAAACACAAAACAGCATTTAGTACTGCTAATGGTCATTTCGAATTTAACAGAATGCCATTCGGGCTAAGAAATTCACCACCTACGTTCCAAAGACTTATGAACGTTGTTCTGTCTGGGTTACAGGGGATAATGTGTTTAGTTTACCTCGATGACATAGTGATCTATGGAAAGAATTTGAAAGATCACAACGAGAAGCTTATCGAAATTATGAAGGCCTTAGATAAATACAACCTTAAACTCAAATTATCCAAATGCAAATTTTTACAAACAGAAGTTATGTATTTGGGGCATATCATTACAGCAGAGGGTGTAAAACCAGACCCCGAAAAAATTGCAGCCATTAACAAAATCGAACCGCCGCGTAATCAAAAACAAATAAAATCATTTTTAGGTTTAGCAGGGTACTATAGAAAATTTATAAAAAATTTCTCAAAAACAGCTAACCCTTTGAACAAACTCCTCCGCAAAGACGTGTCCTTCAAATGGGACGCATTCTGCGACGAATCCTTTAAACGATTGAAACAAGCAATCACTGAACCCCCTATTTTACAATATCCTAATTTTGAAAAAACTTTTTATCTAACAACTGACGCCAGCAATGAAGCTATAGGCGCTGTTCTTTCGCAGAGAAATGCTGAAGGAAATGATCTACCCATAGCATTTGCCAGCAGAATACTAAATAAAGCAGAAAAGAACTATTCAACCATAGAAAAAGAAGCTCTAGCAGTTGTTTGGGCAGTGACACACTTTAGACCATACGTATATGGACGACACTTTGAAGTAATTACCGATCACAAGCCCCTAGTGTGGATGTTTAACCTTAAAGATCCCTCATCAAGAATAATGCGCTGGCGCATTAAACTAGAAGAGTACGATTTTACGGTTTCTCATAAAGCAGGTCATTTAAACACAAATGCAGACGCATTGTCACGTTTAAACGTAGCTGAAGTTAAAGTCGTAACTCGTAGCCATAAAAAGGTCGCCCCAAACGATGAATGGAAAATAAACCAAAACATTATTGAAGTCATAGATCCAGAACAAATCAAGCAAATTATATACGAATTCCATGACACTCCTTTGGGCGGACACCAAGGAGTCAAACGTACACTCAAACGTATCAAAAACACGTATAATTGGAAAAATATGTATGTGGACATCAAAAAATACATTTCTTCATGCGAGCTTTGTCAAAGGAATAAGTTATATACACGTAACAAGTTGCCAATGGTCATCACTACGACAGCAAAAGTGCCATTCGAAAGGATAGCTCTCGACATAGTGGGACCACTTCCAATTACAGAAGACAACAATAAATATATACTAACATTCCAAGACGATCTCACAAAATTCGTGCAAGCAATAGCCATACCCAACCAAGAAGCCAGAACGGTGGCTGAAGCCCTTGTGAAGAAAATAATTTGCACATTTGGTATACCACACACAATACTAACAGACCAAGGAACAAACTTCACTAGTGATCTTTTTAAAAGTATTTGCAAAACGCTAAAGGTTCAGAAAATACAGACAAGCCCATACCATCCACAGTCGAACGGTGCGCTTGAAAGATCACATAGAACTCTAGGCGAATACTTAAGAAACTACGCTAGTAAAGACCAGACTAACTGGGACAAGTACATAGATTACGCTATATTTTGTTATAATACTACCGAACATACGAGCACAAATTATAGTCCATACGAAGCACTCTTCGGGCTAAAAGCACCAATTCCATCTGTTTTAAATAGACAAACACAACCGGTTTACGACTACGATAACTATGTTTCCGAAATAAAACTTAAACTACAGACGGGATATGAGACAATTCGAAATAACCAACTAAAAAGTAAACAAAAATCAAAACAATATTACGATAAAAACTCAAAACAAGTCAGTTTTAAGGTAGGAGACAAGGTGTTATTAGAAATCAAGAATCGATCAAATAAAAAGCTCACTCCAATCTTTGAAGGACCGTACGAAATTACAGAAATATTATCCGCAGAAAACACTAAAGTAAAAATAGGCAGGAAAGAAAAAATTGTACACAATAACCTTATTAAACATTTTAATCGGAGAGACAAAGCAACATAAACAAACAAAAAAATATCTTTATAAAATAACGAGATGACAGGGATAATAAAACAAAATCTCAATATTGTTTCCATTTTCAGTAAAATCGTCATAACAATCTTCATATACGAAACTCTTACTCGCGTTAGCCTAGCGGACGTAGTATCACAACCACTAAATAGAACCGGAGTATACCTGGAACCAGTCGGAGTCCTTGAGAAATCTTTTACCAAATGGACATTCCTTTTCAACATTAATAACACAAACATAAAAGCCAACGCCAAAACGTTGGAACAAAACCTTAATACCATGTCTGACTTATGTGTACAAAGTATCAAAGAATACCCCCTAGATCATTGTAAAATCAACTTACAAATATTACAAAATTCTCTCAAAGAAATTAAATATAACAACCAAGTTCTCGATGGCATATTACTTAAAAGCAAATTTTCAAAAAGAAGTACCACATTAGTAAATAATGGACTGTTCAATGGAATAGGAATGGCAGGGAAATTCCTATTCGGAACAATGGATTCAGAGGATGCAAACAAAATCGATAGTGCATTGCATTCACTTTCAGAAAATCAAAGTAATTTATATCACATAACGGAAAACCAAATGACAGTTATTTCTAACGTCGTTGACGCATTAAACAAAACCACTCGAAACATCAACAATAATTTTTACTCCATCACAGAAGAAATCAGACAAAATACACAAAAACTTACAAACCTTACGCGGTTTGAAAAGGTATTACACAGCTTTGATGAAACAGCTAATGTAGCATCTGCATGTGCTTCACAAATTCTTTCGAAACAGTCTCAACTACTTGACATCCTACAAGGAGCCAAAGTTAATAATCTAGATAGTAGGTTTCTCAATTCAGAAGTCTTCATCTCCACACTGAAAGAAATCCAATTAGAACTTCCACACAATATAAGGTTTCCAATTAAAATATCCCGATTGAACTTACCCATAATAAATAAAATAACAACAACTACACCCATCTACGTCAACCAAAATCTCATGATACAAGTAAGCATTCCACTAGTTAACGAGGAGTTCGATTTAGTGAAAATTACACCATTACCATCCAAATACAAACAAAGTTCATACAGCTATGTGTCAATTGACAGTGAGTTTGTCGCCATTAACGAAAATTATAGACGATACATATTTCTAAACAAGGAAGACCTAAATAGATGTACAAAAACAGAAGCAGATCGCTATATATGCCAACAAAACTTTGTTGTGCACAACCACGACACTAACAACTGTGTAATACAACTCATCTCTGGTAATAAAAATCCTAGTACTTGCGAAACTAAAGTGTTTGCATTACAACACGAAGTTTGGTTTAACCTAAATAACCTTAACTCATGGCTATACGTCATGCCCGAACCAACAAGCGTTCGAATTTTGTGCGGAAACGTACCCAAAACTATCATAGTTCACGATAGCGGAATTCTTTCTGTAGATCCATTTTGTAAGGCCATCACTAAAGAGGTTTATCTCCAAGCATCAAATAACATTTATAACAAAACCCCAATAACATACTTCTTGCAACAAACACTCATTACTGATAACGTGGAAATCCCATCCAATTTATCCCAAATTTCTCACCACGTTATACACATAGAAAAACTGGATTTAGACAAATATAGTGTAAACATTAAAGACCTTATTCATAAAAACAAAATGCTATTTTCCGTAAGTCATGAGGCGAAATTTTCCATTACCTTTATCTTTTGTGTTTGTGTAATAATAGCTTTGATCATAATAATAAAGAAATATATTAAATTAAAATGTACAGTAAATAAAGAAGAACATACAACAAATGTAACGCCCGATGACGAAACACCTGATGTATAAATCAAAAATAAAAATAAAATAAAACCAAAACCTATGTTAATATCAAAAGAAAAAAATTAATAAGATATATATAAGCAAATGTAACAAATCAAATGTAATCAAAAAAAAAAAATATATTATATATGTATATATTTTATGTAAACAAAGCTATATTATATACCAATAAAGTAACAACTAAAGACTGTGCATCGTCCTCGTCCACACCTTCAATGCCGAAAGATCTCACTCGTAACCTCGTACGCCTTTCGTATTTTAAGGGGGGAGGACTGTTGTGCCCTCAAAACAGAGACCACACACACGCCCTAGATACTCGCCCTACAACAAATGACATACAATGTCGATGGTGGCCACATGTGACCTAGAACTCTAATTCATAGAATTGCATCGTAAAACGATCAAGTGTCTATTGAATTGCGTCAAACGTATGAGGCATTAAAGCAACACAACACACTGCGGGGTCATATTGCAAACCTATAAGCAATACTGACCCACCGCAGCGTGAGGTAACCAACTGGGACCCATGTGTTGCATTTCCTATGAAATACACTGTGTCAAGGGTACGAGTCATTTTGCGTGGTTGACCTGGAAACTGGTGACGATCGGAGGCAACAAGGTGGCGAAGACGATAAACAGACGGCAGTTGAAAAAGAGACGTGCATTACGCGACTACAAACCCGTAGTTTATTTTAGAGTCCGTCCGAGACTCTACAATCGGCTCTGACGCAAGAGGAGCCCGGTTCGAGTCCCAGTGGGGGAAAACTTTTTTTAAGTCAATAATAAACTTAAAACAAAACAAGTAGAAGTGGAAGTGCCGCAAGGCAATCAGGCGATGGACTCTGGCCAGCCGAAGGTCCCGCAAGAAGATGCCCCGTTGCCGAAGCGAGTGACGAGGCAAGTCAAGCAGCAGCAAGTGGGAGCAACAATAACAACATCTACAGCAACAGTAGTAGCATCAACAAGTGCAGCCGCATTAGCTGCACTAACAACAACAAAGGCAGCAGCGATAGCAGCACCAATGATACCAGCAGAGGTACAGTCGCTGGATTCAACAAAAGTTGAAAAGAGGCGACGTAGACTGAAGCCCACACCAAATTTGTCAGCCAAAAGAAAGACAAAGCTAGACGGAGCGGCGATGACGTCAAAAACAAATACGTCAGAGGCCGAGACAGACGAGGATGATGCCCTCAGCTACTCGTACGAGTCCGAAGGGGGCGAAGGTCGGTACGTGGGCGAAGGTAATTCGTTCCAACAAGCTGACGAAGAGGAAGACGAGGAAGCCCAGCTCGATCGTTTGATCAAAGAGCTCCTCGCTAAGAGGGAGAAGTTGCGTCAGCAAAAAATGCTTCAGCAACAACAAAAGCTGAAGCAAATCCAAGCTGAGCAGCAACAACATAAGCAACAACAAAAACTGCTGAAGCAGCAGCAACAACAAGCAATGCTAAAGCAGCAACAACAGCAACAGCAAAAACAAAATAAAAAGCAGCCGGCGCAAAAACAGCAACAACAACAGCAGCAGAAACAGCATCAGCAATCGCAGCAACAGCAGAAGCATCAGCAACAGCAGCAGCAGCAGCAGCAACAGCAGCAGCAGCAACAACAACAACGAGGACAACAGAAGCAGCAACAACAAACAAAAAAAGTAAGAATTCCACCTATTAATGTAAGTTATTTAGATATTAGTGGTATTATTAGATTATGTAGGTTAGTAACTAAGGATTTCTATATAAAAAGGCTAAACGCCACTAAGCATATCATTATGTGCACTAACATGGAGGAGCACAAAAAAGTACGCACCGCTCTGGAGAAAGCGGAAACCGAATACTTTACGTATACTCCAAAAGGAGAAAAACGGCAAACTGTGCTGCTTAAGGGTATCGACCCTAACATTAAAATAGAGGAGCTTGAAAAGGAGCTCAAGAATTATGAGTGCGACGACCTTAAGTTCGAGGGTGTCAAGCGGTTTTCCTCGCCTGCGGACAGGGGTGGTAGCCGCAAATTACCGTTCTTTTTGGTGCAACTAACACCCGACAGCAAAATTGATAGTCTGAAAAGGATCAGATTCCTGTACTATCATGCAGTACGTTGGGAAAAATTGAAAAGGTCAGATCGCGTACTTCAATGTATGCGTTGCCAAAGGTTCGGGCACGCCGCAGCTAACTGCCACATGCAGTGTGTCAAGTGCGACAAGGACCACAAACATGGGGAATGTGCTTTAGGTAGCGATAGGGTAGAAGATCGAGCCCAGCTCTCGTGTGTACTCTGCAAGAGCTCAGGACATCCCGCTAACTTCAAGGGATGTCCCAAGTATCAGCAGGTCAAACAGAATGTGCAGGCTCGAAAACAGAAGTCAGAAGAAGAGAAGGGTCGAAAGAGTCGCTCGTTCTCGAATTTTGTTGCACCCAATGTGTCATTTGCCCAAATGGTATCTGGACCGGGTAGCACAATAACAAAAAGCGCGCCGATGGTTTCTACACCGGAAGCGGATCTGGATTTGAAAACGACCCTTCTGTCATTGCACGGAAAGATCGATCATTTCCAGAAACAGTTAAATGAGCAAGCGGCTCAAATAGACGTTATCTATTCGACGCTGTTTGCCGAGTCTGCCGCGCCATAAATATGATGGGTACGCTGGACGAGGTAAACTTAAAGAACCTTGCGGTGATTGTTAATTCACTAATCCGGATCGAGAGAAGGAACAATCTTTCCAATCTGTTGGAAGCCGAAAAGCCAGATGTTCTTTTGGTTAGCGAAACTAAGCTAACTCCGAAGCGCAAATTAGGCTATAGAAATTATCATGTAGTTAGAAGAGACCGGCCCCTCTCCACACAAGGAGGTGGTGTCGCTATCTTAATACGTAAAGGCTTGCGCCATAAGGTCATATACAGCGGGGACGTGCGGAGGTTCCAGGTGTTGGAAGCATGTATCGTGTGCATTCCCCTCAATAGCCAGAGGCGGGTGTATGTGGTGTCGCTTTACGCACCTGAGTCTCCTCAACGCATTGAATTTTTAAATGAGATTGAGACGCTCTTTCGTTGCTTACAGCTTCAGTCGGAAGATAATTATTACTTTTTGGGCGGAGACCTCAATGCTAAACATGCGGCATGGGGAAATGATATTCCGAACCCTAGGGGCAACCAGTTTTACGACTGGTGGCGTCATAATATGATTGAGTACAAACTCGAATTGTACGCGGCGGATATCCCGTCTTTCCCTAGAGATGGTTCTTTCTTGGACTTGGCGCTAGTTGACAACAGACTAGAACTAACGAACACAGATCTAAGCACGCGGAACTGTTTACGAGCGGTTGAGTACGATAGTGATCACTACGGACTTGCCGCCGTAATACGGATCCCGAACGAGCAAACGCAGCTGGAGCAGTACGACCAAGTGCGTTCTTTCGATTACCGAAGAGCGCGGTGGTCGCGCTTCTCCAGAGTCTTAAAGCAAGGCATACGCTCATGCGAGATCGACCCACCGACAAACAGGAACTTAACGAACGATGAGATCGACAGTCATTTACGGCAAATGAATGTCGTCATCAAACAGACAATGGAGCGGACTATACCTCGGGTAGGACGTTCCACCGACGAAGAACAAACTAAAAAGTATCGAAACGCGACAATCGATGCTCTGTACAGACATAAAAGTAGACTGCTCTCGAGGCTTAAACGGCTACACAGACAGTTTACGGACAGGAACGATCCCGAGTTAAGGACACTGAAGTCGATGATCAAAAACTTGAAACAGTTGATCACAGAGAATTACAGAAGTAAGTTTGTATTGGGCCAATAAAATTCGGGCTATAAAATCCAGTAGTCCGAATATGTTCCCACAAATAAATAAACTGTTCAGGCGGAAAGATCATAACGACATTTCATGTGTCCGAATACCTCGGACGAACGAGAACAGACAGACACTACTGACTGCTGGCATAAGTCCGGAAAGTGCTGACTCGAACGACGGTTTTTTCGTGGCCGAAGACCCGCAGCAGAGGGTGGATTTGATTGGAGCTTTCTTTGAGGCTGTGTATACGGTGAACAACCCTGTTCGCAGTAACCGCGACCTCGAGGAGAGGGCCTTTCTTAACCACTTTTATCTGCGGACCAAAATCCAAAATTGGCGATCTGAGAACAACGGTTTCACCGTGTTCAATGACGACAACCGTGCAAATGGCACAATCGCCGATGTAAATTCTCATCTGTTCGTGGGAAAAGATGAACTCCGGTGCATCTTTGAGTCACTGAAGAACAAAAAGTCGGCGGGAGTTGACGGTGTCCCAAACGTCGTATTAAGACACCTGCCGCTAGAGGCGATAGATATCTTCGCCACGCTATTTAAGAATGCGCTGAATAATGCATATTATCCGGCGCAGTGGAAAATAGCGGTGGTACACCCTATCCCGAAAATGGATAAAGATAGGACAAACCCTGCTAATCTCCGGTCAATCAGTTTGCTCCCGAATGTTAGCAAGGTATTCGAGAAAGTCGTCAATATATCTCTTTTAAGATGGGTTGAGGAAAATAAGATTATTCCGGACAACCAGTTTGGGTTTAGAGCGGGGCATGACACTATTCATGCCGCGTCGAAACTGGTCTCCGACATTCAGTGGAATAAAAGTAAGAAACAATGCACGGGTGCCTGCCTGGTCGACTTCGAGAAGGCCTTCGATACCGTATGGTTGGAGGGGCTCTTCTATAAGCTGATCAGAAGGGGCATTCAAAAACTATTGCTGTATATGATTTATGACATGCTTATGGGAAAGAAGTTCGTTGTCAAAGCTGGCAATGTGACTTCGAGCAAGTTTTTCGAAATTAAAAACGGCTTACAACAGGGAGCAGTGAATTCTCCGATCCTGTTTAATATTTACACAAGTGATCTGGTGGGTTCCCTCAGACATGCTATAGCGTACGCAGACGATTTAGTGGCGTACAGGTCAGGACCAAAAATCGAGGTCATCAACATCCTTCTGCAGCGTGACTTCGAGCAAATTAAGAGGTATTGCGATGATTGGAAGTTGAAAATCAATTTCCAAAAATCGGAAACAATTCTGTTCAGGACTCCATTGGCTAGGGCCTCTAGTGATACCAGAAAAAACTGGAGAAAATTAACAATTATTGGACAGCAGGGGCAGCCATTGGCGGTGAGAAACGTGGTCAGGTATCTTGGCATCTGGCTCGACCAGTATCTATATTTTTACAAACATATAGCTGCTTGTCTTGCTGGGGCTAGGAGGGCTTACGCTCTGACAAGGAGAATGTTTCGCAGCAGTCAACTTGACACCAGGGTGAAGGTCATTTGCTACGTGGCCCTTATAAGGCCTATCATCGCTTATGGCTGTCCCATGTGGTTCAATATAGCGCCGTCCTATATGGAACAGATTCGGGTGTTTGAGAGACAATGTCTCAGGGCCTGTTTAGGGTTGTTTAGAACTCCTGAATCTGAGTACATAAAATACTATCCCAACAAGACCCTATACAATGGGGCTCGACTGAATAGGATTGACAATTTCCTTATTAAGATGATTCGAAAGCACGTTGCGAGGGCGATGACCAGTGATAATAACCTGATCTCAGGGGCTTACTACCCCAATTTAATGTACCACGAGAGTACGCTTCGGTCTGGCTTTATCCCGCCTGAGGCATTTCTTCATGTAGACATGAAAGGGTTAGTCCAGCAAAAAGATGGTGTGCCGGTATTGTACCACAGCCACCGCGGCGCGAGGGATAAGCGACTCATCCACGACGGGTACGCCGCCAATGCTCAGGAGCTATTCCGTTTTGGCACCGCAATTGCGGATAGGGACAAAACCGATACTCTAAATCAGTTCACCGAATTTTGGTGGCTTGAAGAAGAGGTGAGGGTTGATACGCTCTCCCGGGCCGGTGCGCTACTTACGTTGCATCCTCCTTAGTTTTAAGATAGAAATTAAGTTTTTAGGTTTAGGTTTAGAGTAGGGGGTCTTTGGGAGGGGCCGGGCTAGCCAACATGAAAGAGTGCTTCCGAGACTGGACCGACGATTAAGGCCTCGCTCCAGTCTCGGCGGCGCGTATGTGCACCTTGTTGGCGGCTGTCAGGCGCCCATCGACGCAATCAGGATGGTGACCAATCGGCTAGATTGCTCACCACCCTGATTATAGGTAATTTAGATTAAGTAGCTCAGGTAGTTCTAAGTAGTTTTAGTTTTAGTTTTAATAAAACAATAATAAAGAGTTCAAGTTTTTAAAGTTTCTTGAAGATTAAAAAACAAAACAAAATATATATATATAGATAGATTTAAGGCCGAAAGGCAATAGTTTTAAGCATATTGTTAAGTTTAGAGCGCTCGCTAAGAGCCAGTAAGCTAGAATAAGATAAATGTTAGTTTTAAATTAGATTTAATCGTTTTTGTCTAGAATATAAGTTTAATGAATGAATTAATAAAAATGAATTGAAAAGTAAAGTAATATAAACAATGTCCTCAATATGTTGAAGATTCCGGACGCAATTGAAGACCTACCCCAATACGACGGGAACCCTAGGCTTTTATTCGAATTTATAAATAATATTGAGGAAATTCTAGAATTAATGGGTTCGATAAATAATACCCCTTATGCTAAGACTATTCTTAGGGCTACTAGGAATAAAATCACGGGAGAAGCCAACGAAGTTCTTAATATGTTTGGCACACCCCTTGATTGGGAGCATATAAAGAAAAACTTAATATTACATTACTCTGATAAGAGGAACGAAACCTCTCTTATTAGGGATCTACATGCTCTTAAGCAGGCAAATGAGAGCATAGAAAGTTATTATTCCAAAATAATAGAAATACTTTCCGCTCTCACGAATCATGTTCATATCCACGAAAATGATCCGAACGTAATAGTAGCAAAGACAAATCTCTTCTCTGAAATGAGCCTAAATACATTTTTGGCAGGAATACGGGAACCTTTGGGCTCTACCATCAGAGCTATGAAACCCGGTAACCTTCCCGAAGCATTAAGCTACTGTATAAAAGAACAGATCTTATTTTATATGAAGCACACTACTAAACAATTTCAATTCACAAATCAATCAAACATATTACCAAACCTTCAGAGAAATACACCTAGACTAACATATAACAATACGTATCAAACGATTCCAGTAATGAACAAACATTTTCAAACTGAAACCCCAAACCCTACAAATTATTATAGACAAAATCTTTACCAAAACCCTTCAAACAATAACTTTAGACAAACTACCAACCAAAATCCACCACAATCTCACCTTTCACAACAAAACCCAACACTAATTAATTCAAATTTTAATCACAATGCATTCACACAAAGACAATTAGAACCCCAACCTCAACCCGTCCCTATGGATACCACCAGCGCAAACACTAGGAACATACAGAGATCCAACTTCAGACAAAACAGTCTTAATAAACCTATAAATAATCAGCCAAATCCGTACCAACATTACAGTATTAGAGAGGTCCATAATGTTAATCCTATACCCATTTATCAACCTGACTCAGGAACCACAGATTTTCGCGAACTAGATCAATTTTTACCACAGGAAAATGTAGAACTAGATCAACTAATAAACGCAACATACAAGGTGGATGACGAAAATTTTCGAGAAATTGCCTCGGAGAACCAATAGGATTTTTAGAAATAAATAAACACAACTCAAATATGCTGCCCTACATTAATGTTGCAACACCATCAGGGAAAATGCTTAAACTCTTAATCGACACAGGTGCGTCCGCCAACTTCATTAATCCTGAACATACAGACCCCAATCATTATCAAACTATAGAACCAATTACAATATCCACAATTTTCAATAAACACACTCTCAATAAACAAATAACACTCCAAACATTCTCAGAATTTAAGACGACCCATCAACTCGACTTTCTCGTTTTCAAATTTCATAACTACTTCGACGGTCTCATAGGCTTACAAGCATTAAATTCATTAGAAGCTAATGTAAATTTAAAGAAAAGCTACTCGAAACTAAATGCTCCACCATTCCACTATGTTTTAAACCAAATTTTGCATCTCAAATATATAGTATACCACCAAACTCTAAAATTGTCGCATGAATACCAGTTGATGTACGAAGTGGTGATATTTACATACCAAATACTAACGTAGGAAAAATATTCCTTATCCCAGCAGGACTTTCTAAATCAACTGAATGGTACTGTCAAGCAGAAGTCGTCAACACCACAAGCAGGGAACAACAATTTTTTCTAGAACAACCACTGAAAGTTGAAAAGTCTACAACATTCCAAGAAATAAATAACTCAAACGTACAATATACATCAGAACATTATAATACTATCAGCCGTCGAAACATAGACCAACTTCTTAGGCTCGATCATCTAAACGAGGAAGAAAGAAAACAACTTATAAGACTCTGTAAGGAATTCGATGATATATTCTTCAGGGAAGAAGAATCATTGACGTTCACAAATGAAATTAAACACCGAATAAGAACCACTGATGACGTCCCTGTTTTCACAAAATCATATAGGTACCCAGAAGTTCATGAAACAGAGATTCAGTCCAAAATTCAAAAATTTTTGAAACAAGGAATAGTCAGACCGAGCTACTCACCATGGAGCAGCCCCATCTGGATCGTTCCCAAAAAGATCGATGCTTGCGGAAAACGCAAATGGAGACTGGTAGTAGATTATCGTAAATTAAACGAAAAAACTATCGGAGACCGCTATCCTCTTCCAAATATTTCTGACATCCTAGACAAACTAGGACGCTGCAATTACTTCACAACCCTCGACCTAGCATCTGGCTTCCACGAGATCGATATCGATCCTAGAAATATAAACAAAACGGCCTTCACGTCAATAATGGACATTTTGAGTTCATCCGGATGCCATTTGGGCTGGAAAACGAACCAGCCACTTTCCAGCGTGTCATGGATAATGTCTTGAAAGAATTTCAAGGAAAATTCTGCTTAGTATAAATATGGACGACATTATCATATTTTCCAGTTCTCTCCAAGAACATATAGAGAATTTGCGTAGTCTTTAAAAAATTAGGTGAAGCCAATTTAAAAATCCAACTTGACAAATCAGAGTTTCTCAAGAAGGAAGTAGCCTTCCTTGGAAACAAAGTAACAGAAAACGGCGTCAAGCCTAATCCCGACAAAATTCACATAATAAAAACCTACCCCGTTCCGAAAACCCCAAGGCAGATTAAGGCATTCCTAGGACTTCTAGGATACTATAGAAAGTTCATTAAAGACTTTGCCCATATCACAAAACCTTTAACAGAATGTCTGAAAAAAGGACGACACATAAAACTAGACGACAGGTACATAAGATGTTTCGAACACTGTAAGGATATCCTAAGTAACGACCCACTTCTCCAATACCCGGATTTTTCTAAATCCTTTATTTTAACAACAGATGCAAGCGATTTTGCCTTAGGAGCCATCTTAAGTCAAGGACCAATCGGCTCCGACAAACCGGTCTGTTACGCCTCTCGAACACTATCCGAAACTGAAACAAAATATAGCACGACAGAGAAGGAACTTCTGGCAATTGTTTGGGCAGTCAAACAATTTCGCCAGTACCTGTTTGGCCGAAGATTCAAAATAATAACCGACCATAAGCCATTTACATGGCTTTTCTCCCTTAAAGACACGAATTCAAAACTCATTAGATGGCGCTTGAAGTTAGAAGAATATGAATATGAAGTCATACATAAGAAAGGTAAAGATAACACCAATGCCGATGCTCTGAGTAGAATTAAACAGGAAAACCCGTTAAAAACCGAACTCAATTTAAATGAATCTGAATCTGTACAAGGTACCAGTGGAACATATTACACTTTTCCGGGTATAAGAAAACGATTCTACTTTTGCGTAAAACAAAACAAAACACGAGAAAAATTGCAGCCGCTGCGCCGATGGGTTGAAAGTCGCTAATGAGTATGGGTAGGGAAATGTCAAATCGTCTATGCAATTCGCCGGTGGTATGTATATGGTGGGGAAAAGTGCAACAGGTAGCCGGTTGGATGCTACCGGCTCGGTCGCTCAGCTGGGGTGGGTTCAGGGCTTTAACAGCTAAATTTAAATTATGGGGAATAAAATGTAATGGGTACTTAACCTTTCTTTGAGATGATGAATATAATCGTTGATTTGATTACAGTGGGCGCCACACAATCTTTTTGGGAGGAATTGTGAAACCTTACCGAAAAACTTCCCGATGATGGATTTGCGAAACGAACTTGAAGAGTTGAAAAAAATAAATAAGAAGATTGGATTTTCACTTCGTTATAAAACTCCGTAAGGAGAAAATTGGTTGGGTGGTGAAACAGAAGAATGGCCGCCGATGAAATGGCCCACTATCGCTACTTCCCGAATTTCTTACGGTTGTAGGAACGGGTCGCATGTCCCGCTTTTCAGGGATTTTTAACGGAACGAAAGTGATGTTTATATGATAATTATGTTTCCTAACTAACACGGATCTATATGCTATAAAATATTATCTAACAAGTGCACATAAAAACACTGTTCTTATCTGGCTTCCTTTGTCCCCAAAACCTGTCCTGGTAGGTAACTTTCTGTCTGTCCTGCCACTTGTATTTCCCTCTTTCCTCGCTTGCTCTTCTCCTTCTTTTCACCCTTTTTTTTTATCACTTCCTAACACTTCAATTCTGCTATTCAACTAATAGCACTTGTAACAATTAAATTCGGCTATTCAACTAATAGCACTTCTAACAATTAAATGCGGCTATTCAACTAATAGCGTTTTCCAAAAATAATTTTTCGAATTCTTTACGGTTTGTAGTCGAGCTGTCTCTTGCCGATCTCGTAGTTAACCAAAAAGTGAACTCCTTGCTTAACTTCTCTTTTTGTTTTTACCTCATACATATTCTTTCATTCAGCAAAACGGGACTATATTATTGTCCGCGACTGCAACACTCCGTTTCTTTTGGCGGAGGTTCGTGCGGACTCCCGTTCTTGCTCTCAATCATACTGTTTACGTTTTTTGGCGAATTCGCCCGAGAATTAGGAATATTTCCCAATCTCAAGCTTTTCACTGAACGCATTCACTCATACTTTTCACACACTGCATTCAGTACATGAAACATTCTGCTTTACATTTTACATCCAAAATGTTAAAGACTTTAGTTAATTTACAGCTCGAGTAAAAATCGTGATAGAAATCGTTTGCGACATTATTCCCCCTAGAGGTCCTATCTTTTAACCCTATACCAAAAGCGAAAGGATTTTCCTTTAGCAGGCGAGCCATTGGAACATACAATGCTTGGGGATCATGAGACCCTGTTCCTACGTATGGAAAGCAGAATCTTGGGGACAGAGGTTGCTGATCGATACCTATTTCGTACTTTTGTTTCGTTCCCTATGCTAATTACGTGGGCTTTCGCGCAGATTTTGGGGTTGGGGATAAGCCTATAGTGTGCCATTTCTTACACATAATTTCTTTTATGTTGGGGCCCTTAGCCACTGCTGAACAGTTTCCGCTGATGTTGGGGTGGACATTTCGTATTTTCTGTTGTATTTAGTATTTTGAGGGTGACTATGTAGTGTTGTGTTGTGTGACATTGTCTTCAATGTTATGTTTTCGTCGACGAAGATGTACTAGTGTGTTTTAAGTATTTGCGTTTCTCGTTGGCCAGTTAAGTATTCTCTAATCGATTTCGTTGTTTTGTCCTCCCGTGATGTTTCTGTTGGTTTTGAGAAAACCCTCTCTCTCTCTTCCTCTCTTAGGACCGTCCGTCCCTGCCCATCCAATTGGGCTGTTGGGGTACCTACTTTTGCTATCCGCCCGAGGGTCATGGCGAGCAAGATCGTTGGATATTAAGTATACCCAACAAGATCTGCTATGACCCTTCCTCAAGAGAATAGCGGGAGGACGGTAAGGTAAAAAAAAGGGATGGGTCGGATGGTGGAAAGGTGGGAGACGACCACATATTTTGTTGGCGCGTTTTGAACGCAACAAACTCCTTTCTTACCTCCCGAAGAGGCAAGACTGGTATTTCGTTAAGAAAAACCGGAGTAAACATCACAACCACATAACATCGACTTCTCAATCGCACCTTGCGAGAGGTAATGTACATCACAGAGCTATTTCAGTACCACTTTGCGTAACCTTTCCGTTACACGACTTATCCTTTTAACGTCCAGGATCATCGCAGTAAGGTTTAAGGTCTTTTACGTTCCAAGTACCTTTCTCGTTGCCATCGCTATCTTCGAGAGTATACGACCACGCTGAAACTCTCTTTTTAATTTGAAAAGGGCCGACATATTTTGGGGCCAACTTTGCGGTGTAGTAATTGGCGGCGTCGGAGAGGACATAATTTTTCCTCCAAACTAATTCATTCGGAAGGTATTACACGTCCCTTCTCCGAAGATTATATGCCTCCGCTGACTTCTTGGATGCCGCTTTGTAACATCTGAGTATTTCTAGTATCTGGTCAGCCCTGTGTTATAAGCCTAAACCATAATTTAAGGTCATGCTCGATACTCGCGGCCAGATGGCACTATAGCGATCTCAACATCGAAATTCTCCAATTTCGAAAAAGGTCTAGCAGAAAAGATTTCCGGCTATAAGCTTTCGCTCAAAGACCTCCGAACTATAATGTTCGCAGAAAACTGATAGCTTCGATACTTACGTTTTTTTTATTTTTTTAAGATAAGAGTGCTAAGTTCTAAATTTGAGTTTAAAGCTATTTTATAAAAGTATACACATTTACTATTTAAGATATAAATAGTACCAAATAGATTAAATGTTTTATGAGGAACCTAAAGCAGTCACTGAGGATTCTTTGGCGCCGTTGTTCGCAAAATCATTTGCAGAACGTGTGGCTTAGCCAGGTTGGAGAGATTATCGTGGTTCCGTCCACGTGGTGACTATAGCGAAGTCCAAATTTTTTTGCGAAAGCTGATTTCACCAAATACATCAGGCTGCGCACAATACTTCGACACACCAAATCGCCAAATCTCACTCAAAATCCAGCGAATCTACTCAACACGTGGGAAAATCCTCCAACTCTCCCACAGATCGGACATTGCAACACCAAGGTCACGCACCTGCACAATTGCTCGCACAACCGCGAAACTCACCAACCCTGTTAGTCAGATCTGCGTCGCCAGCTGCATTACATCGATTAAGACCCGTCTACCAGAAGCCAGGAAATCGCGCTTGGTTCCTGAGTATTGCACGTGTGCAAAAAAAGTGATATACGTATGTGCCTAACCTATAGAAAAAGTGAATTGCCTTAATACCTATTTGCTATATATAATCTAAACCTAAAATGCTAATTAAAAATTCGTAAAATACCTGAAAATTTTAAATAATTTGCTACCTACATTCTTACACATATATATATTTCTACTTAACCTATAATCTGTTCCCTATAAATTACCTATTTGCCTAATTTTGTTAATACGTAAACTTAATCTTTAATATTGTATAAAAAAAAAGAGAGAGGGTGTAAACTCAGTGCTATAGTGGTTCGATCATAATTACAGATAATACACAAAATTAACTTAATATCGCCACTATAACATTTGCCATAACTTTCTAGTCTGATTTAAAAATTCTTTGCCATTCTTTCTAAACAATCCTTAATTAAAACCATATAAATCATATCAATTGTCATCTATTTCTTTCACACTATTCAAAATACATTCAGTAATCATAATTAAAAACTCGAATAACTATAAATTATAGTAGGTATATATATATATATACATACATTTAAGCAAACATCATTTCATCCATAAATAAATTGAAATTCATTCCGTTACGTATGTAAATATATCATAACAAACTCCTGAGTTTGATTTCTGGTAATGTTATGCCTTATCACATGTATACAACACCTGTTGTGAGCAACATAAGAGTATTCATGTTCTGCTAATTTAACCCCTCCTTCGTCGGTCATCTTCATCATCAACATCGTCCCCATCTACTCCTTCAGCACTTTCAGTTGCAGCATGAGATGAGACCTCTCATGCAAAACTGTACTACCCGCGCCCCCGGTTGATCTAGAGTGTACTAATGGTTCAGTCCTCTCTTCAGCGGATTCACCTCATTCATTTCCACAGTCACCTCTCCCCACGACCCAACCCTGAGCAGCCGGAAGAAAAATGTTAGAAAGGGAGCATTGGAGGTGAATGGAGTGGAGTGTGCTATGTATAATACTTTTCAATAATAGTGTGATGTCATCGTTTTGCTTCCTTCAAAAAAAATAGCAGTGGTCATATGGTCGCAGTAGCAGCAACGTATGCTGCGGACATATGCTACAGTTATATGGCGCCCAAATACAAGGGGCTATTCCAGCCCAAAACCAAAAATTAAAATCATTATGTGGAGCATACAATTTTATATTAAGTCTGCCTATACAATTTAGCGAATCATTCACACACGTCGTGATCTGACCGGAGCATATGCATGCATTAGTTAGCTTCAAGTTTGTTCGGTAAAATCAGTGGAAAGTGTTGTGTGTTAAGCACTGCCTAGTGAGTTAGAAGGCAAAGAAATAAAATTTATTTATTTGCTGTCCTTACTGGGGCATCAGGTGATAGTTAGAAAAGGGGAAAAAGTGTTAGTTCCTTAACATTCCTATCACTCGTCTATGTGGAAATAAGATTTTATGAATAGGGTTGTCTGTTTCATAATTCTTTTCATATATTTTTCCAAGAATGCAGTTCAAGCGAAGTTTTCTGGTGTGGTGCATGTTAGTTTTGGATTTCAGTATGAACAGTTTTTAATAAGGAGTTAATACGATGATGGAAGGTGATGGATATGACCGATATTATATATTTGAGAAAGTCTAGACAAACCCCCTTTTTATTGGTTTCTTGAAAACAAAACTTTTTTCTTTTTGTATATATTTACATATATATATATATTTTTTTTTTTTTTGCTTTTTGAATTATTTGTTATTCATTCTGACATTTAAAAGTTCATTTTATTAAAATGAAGTGTCTGGATTTTGCGTATCTAGATCCAGATGAGATTAGGTTTGAGTATCAGATGCGAGGTTTTCCACTGACAGGTACGGTTAGGCAGATGGCTACAGAGCTTAAGAAAATTGCTGACGAGGAGCACAAAGGCATTCGAACTTTCAAGCCCGTTGCTATAAATAGTCCAAATCTTGAAATGGAAGCGTGTCAAGCGAAGTTCGATCATCTGGAATCGTTAGTAACTGAGTGCATTAAATCTGCGAATCAGGAAGGCGAAAAACAAGCTGTTTCGAAAGCAATTCATCTAAGGAACAGGCTTTTGATTTTGGCAAGCAGAGAACCAAACTTCAAACTTTCGATTGAAAAGCTAAAAGCCAAATTGAGGCATTTGATCGACAATATGTTGAGCGTTGATAATGGAGCGGGTCCAAGTTCACCGTTGCATTTCGTGGAGCTATTGGACAACGAAGAACAACAACTAGTCCAACCACAAGAGGTGATTCCAGTAACGTCTCAAGTTGCTACTCCTGTGCAAGTAGGAAAGATCAATAACCGTTCTTTTTCTGTATTGCATCCATCTTCAAGTGGTTTTGGACAAAGCATCGAAAACCAAAATTCTGGTACCGTTCCAAAACGTTCTTCGGGTGTTCGGCATTCTAAAACCGATCATCTAAGACCAAATGATAAAACAAGTGGTAACTTGGTTGCAAGGCAAATATTGCATAATCAGAGCTTCACAATGAATGACATGAGTTATGCTTTGCCAAAAGCAGTACCACCAATTCAAGCGAACAACGGCAAAACGCATGTAAGAAGCCAGCTTCTCATTATGTAAATTTTCAGGACCAGAACTCTTCCGATCAGGATCAGTTAGTAGCTAGGACTGAACCTTTCCAATATGCTAATGAATTTTCAAGCGATGTTTCGGGTAGATTACGCAACGTAAGCAATTGGAAGCTTCGGTATGAAGGTTCTCATAGTGTCCTTACTATTGAGCAGTTTGCAATGCGAGTTGAAATTTTAGCTAGAGGGGAAGGAATTCCGTTAGATCAGCTTTGTTTATCTATGCATTTACTATTGTCAGGAAATGCCAACAACTGGTTCTGGATATATATCCAGAGAAATAGGACACCGAAGTGGCAACATTTTCGAAGAGCAATCATTAGTGAGTTTCAAACCTACACCACAGATCAGGAAATCAGACGACAGATTGAGAATAGGAAACAGAAACATAGAGAGTCATTCGCAGAATTTAAGCTGGCAATTGAAACACTTGATTCGATGCTTCGAGTTCCGTATTCAGAAGCAGAAAAAATCAGTATACTGAAGTCAAATATGCATCCTGCTTTGCGCAAAAGACTTATACTCGAGCACATTGTGTCTGCTAGCGATCTGAAGGAAAAGTGTATGCTAATTGAGAAGGGTTTAACTGATATAGGTGAAACCCTCGATGACCAAGTATTCACGAGAAGAAGGCACGTGAACGAGTTTACATATGTTCCGAACCCTGATGATCGAACGTTCTCACCTGAACAATCAACTTTTTTTTCGGTCAATCAAACTGATCAAAATACTTTTGAAGTTGAAGAAAGTAACTTCATCATATGTTGGAATTGTGAAGATATAGGGCATAGTTTCATTGATTGTCCGAAAGACCAACGTAATCTATTTTGTTACTCATGTGGAGCTAAGAACGTCACCAAACCAAACTGCTTCCGGCGGATGTTCGCAAAGAAAGGGGAGTGCGACATCCGAATGCAAGTCTATCATTTCCCCAAAACAATGCTCGTCTTTTACACAGACCGACCTCAAACAGAGATTGCACCACCCAAACAGAACAATAACGTATTTCAAAACACGTAAACATAATATAGTACAAGTCAAACATGCCAGACTCTTATCAGATGTTAGTGGTCGTCCTTTGGCAAATATTCAGCTCAAAAACAAGTCCGTAATAGGCTTATTAGACAGCGGAGCCACTATTTCAGTTTTAGGAGATGGAGCCATGGAACTTCTGAAAGAGCTTGACATTCCTTACCTCTCATTAAAATCAAATCTTTGTACAGCTGACGGATCAGCCCATAGCGTGATCGGATATGTTTATATACCCGTAATTTTCAACAACACTTCGAAAACCATAAAGTTTTTCATTTTACCTTCGCTTAAAAGACTGGTGACCTTAGGCATTGACTTTTGGTTTGCATTTGGATTACACCCCACTTTTTTGGAAGAAATATCCACCCGTAATCCAGATGTAAATTCGCATTCTTTGTCTGAGGATCAACAAAAGATACTTGCTGAATGCATTGCTGCAATTCCATCATTTGAAAAACTTGGCTTGGGACGAACATCTATCGTAGAGCATGAGATAAATGTGGGGGATGTTAAACCCATCAAACGGCGCCATTTTGCAATTTCACCAGCCATGCAAAAATTACTTTATGCCGAAATCGATAGGATGCTTGAGCTCGATGTTATCGAAAAAAGCCAGAGCAGTTGGTCCTCACCAGTAGTAATTGTGAAGAAGCCAAACGGAAAAACAAGGCTTTGCTTGGACGCTAGGAAGGTGAATGAGCTCACCGTTAAGGATGCTTATCCTCTCCCTATTATAGATGGAATTCTAGCAAGGTTGAAGAAGGCCAAATTCATTACAGCGTTGGATTTGAAAGACAGTTTTTGGCAAATTCCGTTGAGTGCATCTGCGAAAGAGAAAACAGCTTTCCCTGTGCCTGGTCGTGGGTTATTTCAGTTCAAAGTAATGCCATTTGGATTGAAAAACGCCACACAGTCAATGTGCAAGTTGATCGATCATGTGATACCCTACGAACTGCATCAGGATGTTTTCACTTATGTAGATGATCTTTTGATAATTTCCGAAACTTTTGACGAGCACGCAGAGCTTTTGAGAAAAGTAGGTTCCTGTTTAAAACAAGCCAACCTAACCATCAATCTGGAAAAAAGCAAATTCCAACGTGAGATACGTTACCTGGGGTATATAGTTGGGGTAGACGGGTTAAAACCCGATCCAAAAAAGGTATCAGCTATAGCAGAATTTCCGCAACCAAAGACCATCAAGCAATTGAGACGTTTCCTTGGTATGTGCCAGTGGTACATGCGGATGGTACCAAACTTTGCTGCTGTTGCTGCACCGCTTACCTCGCTCACTGGCAAAAACGCTTTTCAGAAGGATTGGTCAAAAGAAGCTGTGTTGTCTTTCGAAAGTTTAAAAAGGATGCTTACGACAGCTCCAATTTTGGCTGCACCAGACTTCGATAAACCATTCCAGACACATTGCGATGCATCTACGGCAGGTGTTGGAGGTGCTTTGATTCAGTTGGATGACAGTGGGACTGATCGGCCAGTGGCTTTTATGTCGAAGAAGCTGAATACTGCTCAGAGCAACTATAGCATTACCGAACTGGAGTGTTTAGCTGCTGTGATTAGTGTTCAAAAGTTTCGGCCGTACATAGAAGGTACTCGGTTTGTCATTGTCACTGATCATGCCAGTTTAAAATGGCTGATGTCTCAAAAAGATCTCAACGGTAGATTGGCCAGATGGTCACTTAAGTTGCAGCCATTTGATTTTGAGATAGTGCACCGAAGAGGCAAAGACAACATCGTAGCTGACGCATTATCGCGGGGTATGATGGAGGAGATTATCGGAAGGGGAGCAGGTTATTTAGATTCAGATTTTTCTGCGGATGTGGAGTATCAAAATCTTATAAAATTTATCGAAAAGACAGCGGATCGATATCCCGATTTAAAAATCAACAAAATTTTCAAACGCGTTAAATTTCGTGACTTTTCTGTTTCAGGCGAATCTGATTGTTGGCGTTTATGGCTACCAAAAATGTTCCGTCAGGAACTAATGAAAAGTGAGCATGAACGACCAAACTGCGCACATCCAGGGGTCAATAAACTTTTGGAGAAATTGAAACGATTGTACTATTGGCCAAGGATGGTAGTGGATGTTACGAACTATGTCAGTTCTTGCGAGAAGTGCAAAACTTCCAAGATACCAAATATGATCTTGGGGCCACCAATGAATCCACGAGAGCTACCTTTGCGGCCATGGCAAGAATTGCACATAGATTTTGTGGGTCCATTCCCAAGGTCTAAAAAGGGTAACACACAGGCACTTGTTGCTCTCGACAACTTTTCCAAGTACCTTGTGGTAAAGCCGCTCCGAAGTGCAACCTCCAAACTTGCAGTGCAAACGCTAGTAGAGAACGTGTTCGACTTATTTGGAATTCCAGAGAAGATTATCTCTGATAATGGTTCTCAGTTTGTTTCCCATGAATTCAAGAGTTTTCTATCTCAGCACGGTATCAAGCACGTATGTACAGGTATATATTCGCCACAAGCAAACGCTGCAGAGAGATCAAACAAAATCATATTTACAGCTGTTCGGTTATATATAGAGAAGGATCACCGCGAGTGGGATGCTCATCTCGGATCAATATCCTGTGCGTTAAGAAATGTGGTACATGAGTCCACAGGATTTAGCCCATTTTATTTACTGTTTGGTTTTCACATGGTTACACATGGAAACACATACGCGCTATTGAGAGAGTTTGAATCCGTGTCCGGTGAGTCTCCTGAGATCGGTGAGAGACATGATACGCTAATCAAGATTAGGGAAGAAGCATATCAGTGTTTAAAGCTAGCACAGGCAAAACATGCCAAGGCATATAATTTACGATCGAGGACGGTAAATTTTACTATTGGAGAGATAGTTTATAGGCGGAATTTTGTCAAGAGTAGCGCACCTAATGTATACAGTGCCAACGCCGAATTGGAAACTGTTTATACGATTTAGAGGACCTACATGGGAAATACATTTGCAGAGCTCATGCAAAGGACATTATTCCGTAAGTCCATGTTTGCCCGGTTTCTCAGTCGGTAGAGCATGAGACTTCAGGGTGTGAGTCTGCCCCGCGTTGTAATATATAGCTTCCCTCACATACAATCGGTTATATTTTTTTTTTTTTTCAAACATAACGACTGACGGTGCATTCGTTCTGCTTGCTTTGTAACATCTGAGTATTTCTAGTATCTGGTCAGCCTTGTGTTATAAGCCTAAACCATAATTTAAGGTCAAGCTCGATACTCGCGGCCAGATGGCACTATAGCGATCTCAACACCGAAATTCTCCAATTTCGAAAAAGGTCTAGCAGAAAAGATTTCCGGCTATAAGCTTTCGCTCAAAGACCTCCGAACTATAATGTTCGCAGAAAACTGATAGCTTCGATACTTACGTTTTTTTTATTTTTTTAAGATAAGAGTGCTAAGTTCTAAATTTGAGTTTAAAGCTATTTTATAAAAGTATACACATTTACTATTTAAGATATAAATTGTACCAAATAGATTAAATGTTTTATGAGGAACCTAAAGCAGTCACTGAGGATTCTTTGGCGCCGTTGGTCGCAAAATCATTTGCAGAACGTGTGGCTTAGCCAGGTTGGAGAGATTATCGTGGTTCCGTCCACGTGGTGACTATAGCGAAGTCCAAATTTTTTTGCGAAAGCTGATTTCACCAAATACATCAGGCTGCGCACAATACTTCGACACACCAAATCGCCAAATCTCACTCAAAATCCAGCGAATCTACTCAACACGTGGGGAAATCCTCCAACTCTCCCACAGATCGGACATTGCAACACCAAGGTCACGCACCTGCACAATTGCTCGCACAACCGCGAAACTCACCAACCCTGTTAGTCAGATCTGCGTCGCCAGCTGCATTACATCGATTAAGACCCGTCTACCAGAAGCCAGGAAATCGCGCTTGGTTCCTGAGTATTGCACGTGTGAAAAGAAGTGATATACGTATGTGCCTAACCTATAGAAAAAGTGAATTGCCTTAATACCTATTTGCTATATATAATCTAAACCTAAAATGCTAATTAAAAATTCGTAAAATACCTGAAAATTTTAAATAATTTGCTACCTACATTCTTACACATATATATATTTCTACTTAACCTATAATCTGTTCCCTATAAATTACCTATTTGCCTAATTTTGTTAATACGTAAACTTAATCTTTAATATTGTATAAAAAAAAAGAGAGAGGGTGTAAACTCAGTGCTATAGTGGTTCCATCATAATTAAAAAACAACATCATCATTCCTGCCTCAAGATGTTTCCTGACATGTCACGAAGATCATCGAGCCGAAAACACAGGTAATACACAAAATTAACTTAATATCACCACTATAACATTTGCCATAACTTTCTAGTCTGATTTAAAAATTCTTTGCCATTCTTTCTAAACAATCCTTAATTAAAACCATATAAATCATATCAATTGTCATCTATTTCTTTCACACCATTCATACATACATACATAGTTTCATTCATTCATTTTTTTTCCATTCAAAATACATTCAGTAATCATAATTAAAAACTCGAATAACTATAAATTATAGTAGGTATATATCATTTCATCCATAAATAAATTGAAATTCATTCCGTTACGTATGTATATCATAACAAACTCCTGAGTTTGATTTCTGGTAATGTTATGCCTTATCACATGTATACAACACCTGTTGTGAGCAACGTAAGAGTATTCATGTTCTGCTAATTTACCCCCTCCTTCGTCGGTCATCTTCATCATCAACATCGTCCCCATCTACTCCTTCAGCACTTTCAGTTGCAGCATCAGATGAGACCTCTCATGCAAAACTGTACTACCCGCGCCCCCGGTTGATCTGGAGTGTACTAATGGTTCAGTCCTCTCTTCAGCGGATTCACCTCATTCATTCCCACAGTCACCTCTCCCCACGACCCAACCCTGAGCAGCCGGAAGAAAAATTTTAGAAAGGGAGCATTGGAGGTGAATGGAGTGGAGTGTGCTATGTATAATACTTTTCAATAATACTGTGATGTCATCGTTTTGCTTCCTTCAAAAAAAATAGCAGTGGTCATATGGTCGCAGTAGCAGCAACGTATGCTGCGGACATATGCTACAGCTTCTAATCGTTTGCCTATCTCTAACCTAAGTTGCCTAAATTGTTCTACTGTATCTGTACTTATGCTCCCCTGACACGGTATAGTGGTTAAGGACGATCGCCCAAAAGTCACCATACCTCGACCAAAATTCGCATAGTACGGAGATACCCCCAATACGTCGTGCTTTGCTGTGCGTATACAGCACGCTACCTTTGCTAATTGTTTATCCCAAACCCTATGGTTGTCAGATACATACGATCTTAATGTTGTTTTTATTATCTGGTTTATTCTTTCCGCCGGGTTTGCTTGCGGGTGGTAATGAGCGGTAAACCTTATAGTGGAACCATACTCTTCACAAAGAGCCTTCAGTTCCTTACTCCTAAATTGTGGACCGTTATCACAGACAAGGTATTTCGGAACCCCAAACAAGAGAAAAACATTCTCTTCCAATTACTTACAAACAGCTTTTGCCGTAGCCGACCTAAGAGCGAATAATAAAGGGAACTTAGTGAAATAATCAACGACCGTTAAGATGTAGACGAAACACCTACTCGACTTTGGAAGTGGACCAACTAAATCTACCGAAACTATCTCCCACGGATTGGTTACCTCTTTCCTTTCCGTCATGTACCCAGCCGGCTTATCGTTGACCGGTTTCACACTTTGACAAACTTTACAATTCCTAACATATTTCGTAATATCGGACCTCATTTTGGGCCAATAGTACTTCTCTGATACCCTAGCTAAAGTTTTCCTAACCCCCATATGTTCCGCTAGCGGATTGTCATGACAATTCCCTAGTATTCTTGCTCTATCACTTTTCCCAACGACCACCTTCCACTCAGAGTTCTGATCATGGACCAATATGTGACTTGCCTTCACAAACTTGTATAAAATCCCCTGCTCAAATCGCCACCTTGGAATGTCCAACGGCTTTTCTTCTACCTTGTCGATCATCCGGATTATCCATGGATCGGGCCTGTGCTCATCAATCCCAGCTATCTCTGGCACGCTCCTGGAGAGCATATCTGGCACTACATGATCCCTACCCTTATTATGTATAATCTCAAAATCGAACTGTTGTAAACGAACAGCCCAACGCGCTAATCTACCAACAGGATCTTTTAACTTGGTAAGCCATACCAAAGAATAGTGGTCGGTAATGACCGTAAACTTAATCCCTTCGAGGTATGGTCTTAGCTTCTCTATAGCCCATAACACAGCTAGACATTCCTTTTCTGTTGTTGAATAATTCCGTTCACACCTATTAAGCGACCTGCTCAAATAGCAAATCACTTTCTCTCCTTCATCAAAATTCTGACTCAAGACCGCACCAATCCCAAAATCCGAGGCATCTGTCTGCATGACGAAAGACCTCGTAAAATCCGGACACGTCAGGATGGGCGCTGCTACCAAACACTCTTTGGCTTTTCTGAAACTTTCCTCGCATGCTTCTGTCCAACAAAATTTCCTACTTTTCTTGAGCAACTCGGTCAACGGTTTAACCAAACTTGCGAAGTTTGGCACAAATCTCCTATACAAGGATACCGTTCCGACGAAGCTCCTCACCTCTTTTATATTTTTAGGGGTTGGAATATTCAACATACTCTCGACCTTCTCCGGGTCTACATGGAGGCCGTTGCGATCTACTACATAACCTAAAAATTTAAGGGATGGTCTGCAAAAACTACACTTCTCCCGACTGACTTTCAAACCTGCCTCTGTCAATCGCCTAAATACCTCCTTTAAAATCTCTAAGTGCCTCTCGAACGAATTGGTAACGATTATTATGTCGTCTAGGTAGATCGGCTCCAAGCACGTTGTCTATGAATCGTTGCCACGTCGCGGGGGCATTATGTAACCCAAAAGGCATCCTTTTAAACTGAAATAGTCCCACTGCCCTAAAGCTAAATCCGGCACGATTCCTGAAAGCTTCCAGAAATCTGCCCCTAAAATAAGACCTTGCGGAATACTAGGAATAACGAGACACTCTAACAACACAACTTTTCCCTGCACTATCATTGGCAACATTACGACACCTTCTACACCTATCCCTACGCCATCCGCTAGAGTGACCATATCTACGTTGCCTTTTTGTACAACTAACCCTAAATCTTTTAATATCGTCCATCCATTCCTACCTATAATAGAGCGTGAAGCGCCGGAATCCAATAAACCTAACAAGTTAACCCCATAAATGCTGACCCTAAGGTATGGACGCCTATCATTGCAATTTGCTTCAAGTGTGAAACATAACTGAACAACTTCACTACAAGCCAGCTGGTTACCAGCAGGCGACCTAACCAGAGAATTCAACGGCGCCCTCGTCCTGCCGACCCGAGAGTGCGTTGACCGTTTCCCGAACAATTCCTACAATTTCTGCGAGCAACCCCCTGTTGCCCACAGCCTACACATCGCCTAGGAGCAGAACACCTACTGGCAAAATGCCCTTCCTGGTTGCAGTTAAAGCACTTCACCGGTGGAGGTTCTCTACTTACAACCGCTACTACTGGTTCCTCGACCGCAACGTATGATAAATCGGGTTCCAGCAGGTTTCTCGACCGATTACTAGGTGGAGGAGTGAAAGTTTCCACATTCGCCCTAACTGTCTCTAAGCGTCTACCCAGAGCAACAAGATCGCTTACCGTTTTCGGGTCAGCGAGACCAAGCTGTGTCTGGTAGAACGGTGCCAGATTTTTCTGAAGAATTGCAAGAATTCTTCGTTCAGGTCCTAACATTTACTCGGATCGCCCTAAACCAGATGAGTGCCTTCCCGGTGAATAAATCAACCGCCGACCTAAAGAGGTGCATTTCTGAAACGATTCTTGCCTGCCTAAGTTCCTCAACTCTCTCTAAAAATGCGTTTACCGAAGCCCCACAGCGCTCCCCCGTAAACTTAACATCCCACTTTTCAATTCGCTCGGTGCATCTTTCTTAAGTCACGGATGCTGATTCAATAAATTGTTGTTGTTGTTGTAAAGGTTCAGCTTGTTTTATTTCCCATACAGGTTGTATAGTATAGTGGTGCGAGCCTTACTGCTCCCCTGGACGTAGTTGCTTTTTCTTCAGGTTCCGTTTCATCTTCGTCGCCGAACTCAAGTTTAGCCGCCAAGCCTACCAACTGGTTACGCAGTTTGAAACTTGAAACTTTCCTCTTCACTGCCCTCAGCGCGAGCTCCATCTAATCTTCGCAAGCACCATTCGATCTTCGTTACGATCTTTAAAAACTCCCCTGACTTAGGATCGCTAGGCTTATCCTTCAATAGATCTTCGATCTCCTGTACTTTCCCTTCAATAGCCTCTTCAAAAGAGAAGGGATAACTGTCATCTGTACCTAAAGAGCCCCTACGCTCGAGCATTCTTGCTGCCCTAAGCGACTGCCTCATTTCTGTGACCGTGCTTCTTGGTAACCCCCGCACGTCCATCTCGTAATACAACTCCTCTTGAGCTAACCTATTAATCTCCATTTTGTTTCAAGCTATCTATAATATTTACCGCTAAAAAAAAAACTGCGTACCTATTCTATACCTAATGACAAAGGAACCAACTAACACTATCTATGACAAAACTGATAAAGAAAGACCTAGCTAAAATGATGCCTATATTATATATTAATAAAAATGAATTCTACAATACGTCGTTAAAAGGTTGGTTAAAAGGGCTATTAATTTCCAAAGCCACAAGGATAATGCAAAAATCACCACAAAAAAAACCCTTAAAATACCACAAGAATATATAAAAAAAACCAATCCCAAACCAATTAACGAAATCAAAAATTACGAATAAGTACCGAACCAAATAAGTCTCGTATTGCAAACTTCAAACCAAATCCCCCGCAAAAGGTGTGAAAACAAGTAATGCCTTTTTCCAAAAAAAACACCAGAAAATATTATTATCCTAACCACAAAAATGGATGAATAAAAATAAATGAATAAGAAAATGTATTGCAACCGGTAATCAATCAATAATAATTAAATTATAATGAACAGCAAAAAAAAAATTATATCAGCAAAAAGGTAAACGGTGGCAACCCTAAAATTACGTAGTCGCCAACCGATGTAACACAGAAAACAAAAATCCACTATTCGTGCGATGAACAAAAAAAAAAAAATTCGACTACCGCTACAACTGTGCAATTCTATTTTACAAGAAATGCAATTTCAATGTGCCGGTAGGTATATGGATATATATGTATATATGTGTATATGGTAATATGAATATATGACAATAAAAAAAAGGAAATGACCTACTTGAAATCAGGAATATTAGTCACCACACTCCTTTTGATTGGGAATGCAATTAGGGTTTCAATCCAACATCCGTATTATACGATGAAATAAAAGCAGAATCCAGAATCCAGCCTGGGAAAATAAAGAAAAACAAAAGTAAAAAGAACAAACATAATAGAACACAAACTTCCCGATAAACACTCGAGCACAACACAGCTAGTGCGCATATATAGGCTATTCAACTAATAGCGTTTTCCAAAAATAATTTTTCGAATTCTTTACGGTTTGTAGTCGAGCTGTCTCTTGCCGATCTCGTAGTTAACCAAAAAGTGAACTCCTTGCTTAACTTCTCTTTTTGTTTTTACCTCATACATATTCTTTCATTGAGCAAAACGGGACTATATTATTGTCCGCGACTGCAACACTCCGTTTCTTTTGGCGGAGGTTCGTGCGGACTCCCGTTCTTGCTCTCAATCATACTGTTTACGTTTTTTGGCGAATTCGCCCGAGAATTAGGAATATTTCCCAATCTCAAGCTTTTCACTGAACGCATTCACTCATACTTTTCACACACTGCATTCAGTACATGAAACATTCTGCTTTACATTTTACATCCAAAATGTTAAAGACTTTAGTTAATTTACAGCTCGAGTAAAAATCGTGATAGAAATCGTTTGCGACATTATTCCCCCTAGAGGTCCTATCTTTTAACCCTATACCAAAAGCGAAAGGATTTTCCTTTAGCAGGCGAGCCATTGGAACATACAATGCTTGGGGATCATGAGACCCTGTTCCTACGTATGGAAAGCAGAATCTTGGGGACAGAGGTTGCTGATCGATACCTATTTCGTACTTTTGTTTCGTTCCCTATGCTAATTACGTGGGCTTTCGCGCAGATTTTGGGGTTGGGGATAAGCCTATAGTGTGCCATTTCTTACACATAATTTCTTTTATGTTGGTGCCCTTAGCCACTGCTGAACAGTTTCCGCTGATGTTGGGGTGGACATTTCGTATTTTCTGTTGTATTTAGTATTTTGAGGGTGACTATGTTGTGTTGTATATGATTCGCTCGTGACATTGTCTTCAATGTTATGTTTTCGTCGACGAAGATGTACTAGTGTGTTTTAAGTATTTGCGTTTCTCGTTGGCCAGTTAAGTATTCTCTAATCGATTTCGTTGTTTTGTCCACCCGTGATGTTTCTGTTGGTTTTGAGAAAACCCTCTCTCTCTCTTCCTCTCTTAGGACCGTCCGTCCCTGCCCATCCAATTGGGCTGTTGGGGTACCTACTTTTGCTATCCTCCCAAGGGTCATGGCGAGCAAGATCGTTGGATATTAAGTATACCCAACAAGATCTGCTATGCCCCTTCCTCAAGAGAATAGCGGGAGGACGGGAAGGTAAAAAAAAAAGGAATGGGTCGGATGGTGGAAAGGTGGGAGACGACCACATATTTTGTTGGCGCGTTTTGAACGCAACAAACAACAATACATTCCGCCGAAGAAAACGTAGACGATGGTACACCCATATCAGAACAACCAATAAATTCATTCAGCTCTCAACTAATTCTTGAAATATCAAATAGAAAACCTCCTATCTCTCTTGTTAGTCCATTTAGAAATAAACAAAGGCGCATTATCAGACTTCCTGCCTTCGATGAAAGCAATATTACAGCCATTTTCAAACAATATCTGCCCCCAAATAAACTCACAGCCATACATACAATGCATGATGAAATAACCGAAAATTTCAGGTTACTACCAACAGCATCACAGAAACTGGAAGTCCAGGATCTCAGTAATAGCAAAGGCCTACTCGCTCTGAGTTTAGAAAAGGCACCAATCACCAATGGGTACACCAATTTCGTTCACGTTGTCGATTTAGAACAATACGTCGAAAATATAAAGAAAATAGGGAAATCTGTAGAAATAATAAATCGTAAGTAGGTATTGGGGCGGTTGGGACTGGGAATTCTGTGCTAGAGCGAGAGGGAAGATATGACCTTGGAGTGAGTGTGGTGGCTTTGGCGGAAGTAGGTTATCCACATATGTTGTGTGTTTGAGGTGCCGCCGCTGGTGGTTGGTAGTTTTTGTTATCAGTTTTGTGTGTTTTGAGTGAATTGCTTGGAGATGACGTAATTATTGGTATTCCTGTTGGGGTGTTGTGATGATGAAAATTAAAAAAGAGCGATATGTGGGGCTGTGGTTTGAACTTGGTACGATGAGTTTGGGAGTCGGGTGTCGTAGCTTTGCGCTATAGCGGATGCTGGGAGATGTAGGTTAAAGTGGTTAAATATATTGAAGAGTATGATAAAAAAAAAATGCTTCGAAAGCAGAACTTGCAAAATACCTACCGTTAATGTAGCACGATGGAACATATTACTCTTATCATTCTGACCATATTGTTTTCTGGAATTTCTTTAAAGAAGCATGGTGTTATCCGAAAAACCATATTGTTTTTGGAATTTAGTATTGGCGTCTTAGTAACATCTAAGTGAAGTAAAATGTAGTAAGGAGCATATTAAGTTTATCTTACTGACCATATTGCTCGGTGTTACTTTTATCTTACTGACCACATTGTTTGAAAAGAAATTGTGATATTTTCGGAGGTATTTTCATGTATAAAAGGCGAGTGTTGAAGGTACTAAGTAACAGTTTACTTTCAAATTAATCGTTGCAAAGAACATGGATTTCCTTAACCAACTGGGTAAAGTAAAGCCCCTAGAGGGTCTGAAAACGGTCGAATTGGGGAAACGGAGCCGTATCTTGAAGGCGATGCGGTGCCAGACCAAGTGTGGACCAAGGGTCGTGGTAGAGCTGGAGGAGAAAAAGATATTTTTTCCTCTCCGATTCAACACAATGGAGGACGACACCATTACCCAACTCCCCTTATATGAGATGGAAGTCATCAAAGCGGCTGGAAACTCCTTTGAGCTGGAGTTTCATCCTGTTGCAGAGGAAGACGATGAGGTGCAAGTTCTCTACTCACAACCATTTTTATAAAATAAAAAAAAATAAATTAAAAAAGTGAAACAAAGAAATTAACTGTTCTTTTTCTTTTTTTATTGGTTTACTTTACCCAACCTTTGTGAAAAGATTCAATTTGCGTGGTCGTAAAATTGAATTTCGGATTAGGGATGTAGCAGACAACATTGAACCATCTAGCTAGATTCAGAATGCAGTGAAAGGGATATTTAAAAAAGTGACTGACGATTTGGATCCTTCTGATATGGTGGGTATAACATTTACAGGGAAGAATTTCGAACACTATGGTCCTGGTTGGATGAGCTATAGAAAGGCATCCGATTTAAAGTGGAGCGAGGTATGGGATTTAATCACCAAAATTTTCCAAAGCAATTCCGAGGGCTTAAGCACGGATACTTTCCGTATAAATCTTACATCGATAAGACCTGCTAAAGGACAGGGAAATACAATTCTTTCGAATAAGAATGCAAAAAGCGGAGGGGAATCATTGTAATAAGAAACAAAGACAACCTATGTTTACCTCGTGCTTTAGTTGTTGCAATTGCCTTTATTGATAAAGACTCAGAATATGTAAAAATTCGGCGCAATATTGGTAAATCTCAAGATCTTCGAACGGCTAATCTAATAACTTTGACCGGTGTTAGTATACCTTCCGAAGGTAGTGGTATTCCAGAGCTTCGCACTTTTCAAAGTTATTTGAAGAATTATAAGATCACAGCCTACGAATATGAGCAAAAAGGACGAAGTATTATATTCGAAGACGATACATATAACAGTGATAAGAGAATAAATTTACTGTATTACAAAGGTCACTTCAATGTTATAACATCTTTGACAGCGGCATTTTGTTGTAGTTATTTTTGCGAAATTTGTAGTGTACCATTCAATAATAAAACCGATCATAGATGTGTAAAGTCATGCCCTCAATATCAGCAATCACCTATATGTCCTCAAAATCTATCCGAAATTGTATGTAAAGATTGCAATAGAAGTTTAAGAGGACAGGAATGTTTTGATGACCATAAGACTTCGGGGTCAACAGGAAACCGAGCAATTTGTGAAACAGTTAAAAAATGTGTTGAATGTCTGAAAACATATAGAAGAGATAGAGAACATACTTGCAATGAATACTATTGTAAAAATTGTGATAAACACGTTTCCCAAGAACACTTGTGTTATATTCGACACGACACTAGAAGACCAAAATTAGGCAATGTTCTCTATGTGTTTTATGATTTGGAGAGTCGTCAAGAAACGATTATTGATGAAAAAGTGATAAAAGACTATGCTGTTCCAGTAAAACTTCTTGAACCGAATTTATGTGTTTTCCAGCAAAGATGTGACCTTTGTTTGGGTGAGAATAATCTACACTTCTGTCAGAAATGTAAATTCAGACTTAATATAAAAAAGGGTCAGAATGTTATATCCGAGTTCTTAGAGCACATTTTGAACGCCCGAAAAAGTTTCACAAAAGTTATTGTTTTGGCTCATAATGGGCAGGCATATGATCACCAATTTATTTTAAACCATATATTGCAAAATACAAAATTTCAACCCGAATTGATTATGAGAGAAACTAAAATAATACTCATGGGATTGGGGAATGTGAAATTCATAGACTCATTGAACTATTTTCCCATGGCTCTATCAGTTCTTCCAAAAGCTTTCGATTTACCGCAAGAGTTAAAAAAGGGGTATTTTCCGCATTTCTTTAATACCATCGAAAATGAAAACTATATTGGTCCACTGCCGCCTACAATCCGGATGCCATGAAGATAAATGATCGGGATGTATTCTTTAAATGGTATGAAGAAAATAAACAAAGTGAATTTAATATGCAGCGTGACCTTGTTGCATACTGTGAAAGCGATGTACAGATCTTATCTGAAGCATGTATAAAATTCAGAAATATTTTCCTTGAGCAGTGTAATGTGGAACCGTTTTTGGAAGCTGTGACTATAGCATCAGCATGCAACTTGGTGTACCGTCGTAATTTTCTTAAACCAAACACTATAGTGTTAATACCTAGAAATGGATATAGACAAACTGATAATCAGTCGATCCAGGCAATTAAATGGCTTATTTTGGAAGAAAGGAGACGGAATTGTTACATTCAACATGCAGCTAGGCAGCGAGAAGCGGTAGTATGTGGTGTGAAAGTTGACGGTTTTTGCAAGGAAACCAAAGAGGTGTTTGAGTTCCACGGTTGTTATTATCATGGTCACTCATGTTTGAAAACGATTCACGACATGCCTTTAAGCTAAGATCCGTGCGACACGTTAAATCTACGCTATGAACAAACCATGGCTAAATCTACACGGCTAAGGCAGTTCGGGTACGAGGTAATTGAAATGTGGGCTTGTGAATTCGAGAAACAATTGAGTACTGATGATGTCAAATATTTAAAAACACATCCTTTAATACAACAAAGCCCATTAAATCCTCGCGACGCATTTTACGGGGGCCGTACGGGGAACACATATAATTATTATAAATGTAAGGAAGGTGAAATAATCAAGTACATAGATGTATGTTCCCTATACCCATGGGTTTGCAAATACGGGAAACATCCAGTGGATCACCCTAAAGTTCACACCACCGATTGTTCTCAAATCGACTTAAAAAACACGAACGGGGTTATAAAATGTAAAATAATACCTCCAGAGCAATTGTTACATCCGGTATTGCCTATTAAACAAAATAATAAGCTTATGTTTACATTGTGTAGAACATGCAGCAAACAAATGTCCCATACTGATGATGATAGAGCTATACACGGAACCTGGATTATTGATGAGGTCTTACGAGCAATGGAGAAAGGGTATAAGATAGTAGATATTGTCGAAATATGGGAATATTCTATGGTTTTATATAAAAAAATGGAAAAATCAGATGTCCTTTTCAGTCAAATGATGAATAAGTTCATTAAAATGAAACAGGAAGCATCAGGGTGGCCAGGTAAATGTGCTACAATGGAAGAGAAAAAGAAATATGTAGCTGAATTTTTGGGTAATGAAGATGTTAAACTCGATTTTGCACAAATTTGTGATAACCCTGGGAAGAGATCTTTTGCTAAGCTCATACTTAATTCATTTTGGGGTAAATTTGGACAAAGAGAAAATCAACAGAAAACATGTATAATTAATAGTCTATCAGAATTATTCCAAATGCTTACAAATCCAACTATTGAAGTCTGTCACATTCTACCTATAAATGAGGAAAATGTTATAGTAAGTTGGTTGTATAAAGAAGAAGAAGCGGAGACCTTATCAACTGTTAATGTGTGTATTGCAGCTTATACTACCACACAAGCTCGTCTGAAATTGTATAGTTACCTGCAAATATTAGGAGGTAGAGTTTTGTACTACGACACCGATTCCGTAATCTATGTAAGTCGTGAAGGAGAACCTGATCCACAGACTGGTGAATTTATAGGGGATATGACTGACGAATTACAATGCTATGGGTATGGAAGTTATATTACTGAATTCGTAAGTGGAGGCCCCAAAAATTATTCCTACAAAGTCTTTAGTACAAAAGATGGCACTGAAAAAATAGTGTGTAAAGTAAAAGGAATCAATTTGAATTATTCAGCATCGAAGAAAGTAAATTTTGAGACAATCAAAGAAGCTGTACTTAATGCTCCGAATGCCGATGATATCCAAATTTTATCAAATAATATTCGCCGGACACGAGAGCACGAGGTCATAACAATTGCTGAAACAAAAACATACAAACCCAGGTCAGAAAAACGTAGATTTCTCGAAGACAATAGTTCCCTTCCATATGGTTATAAAAGACGTAAATAAAGAAAAAGAAGAAATTTGCTTTTATTTAATTTCCAGATAGGAATTTGTCCAATAGGTATACATTTTGTAGGGCACAGCATTTGCTATGAAGCGAACATTTTATTTCACAAGGATAGAGTCGCTTCAATTCGTTGAAATTAGGACAGCCAACTTCTTCGATATTCATCACTTCAACATTTTCATCACAAAGTAACTCCTTCATCCATTGAACTTTTTCAACTCCTTTGACGTACAAAATTGTATTTTTTATTTTCATGCGAAGGTATTTCCGAACTTTCTTAAATTCGGTGAAACCTCCATCTCAAACTAGGCCATGATGATTTTGGTAAAGCCATTGAACTTGTCTTCTTAATGCAGATGATAATTGGTCAGAGTTGAATGGTGGTTTGATGATGAAATGATGATGATGGCCATTGTGTAGTATTGCTATTTCTTTAGCGATAAACTTATTATTAGGTCCTTTGAAACCTTGTACGTCAAGTATAAAATACATGGTTTATGCATGCGTGTCTTTTCCCCAACAAGAGTTAACTTTAAACTAAGAAATTAGATTTCTCGCGAAACTATTTGACTGAGTGGATTATAATTTACGATGCGATCGTGTAACATTAAACAGTAGGCTGATGTATTTTCTGGGATTGGTTTTGTTCCTGTTGTTTTGAATTCAATGCGAATATCAACTGTACCATTTTTGATTATTTCACTCTGATGTCTGCAATCTATAACGAAAATTGTCGCTTGAGATTTAAATGTATCTCTTGATAAGAGTGGTTCAGCAACTAGTCGCTTGTAGTAGGTTTTTTGAAAGTCGCAGTACATATTGTATAGTAAACTGTAATTATTTTTATCAAAGGATAAATTTAAATCTTCACAAGGGTAAGCATCAGAATTTAAGTATGCCTTCACGTTTGTAATATCACAATGATCGAAATAAGTTGGATTTCCTTTTAGTAGATTACGTTTGTTAGTTTGCAATGCAAGGAGAATGTAGCGTGGCTTCTCCATTTGTGAGGTTGTCTTCACATTCCAAATATGATGATTGGTGCTGGGCAAAGTAGGATATTCATACAGATCCCAGTTACGAAAGGCAACCTTTATAGTTTGACCATTATTAATAGGTTTGTAAAGTTTTAATTTGTAAGAATCAGACAGTGTAATATGAGGAATTTTCCATTGTACTTTAAGTAATTTTATCTTTGCTTTTTCATCATCGTCAGCAATTAATGAATTATCATCTGTGCGTGATCGTGTTAGAATCAAATCATGGCGTCCATTGGGTATTACTCTCTTATAGTCTTCAGCAAAACCCAGTAATTTACTTAGAGGTATACAAAAATTTAAGTAGAAACTATCCAGATTAATTGAAGAGTTGGGCGACCAAGATGCATTCAATAGCATATCGCTTTCGTTTTTGTTTAAAGAAATGTAGTTTTTAATAGTTGTGTTATGCCGACACTACGATTGCTATCAATTTCCACGCCATTTAATTCATAACGTATTTTGTCAAATAAGAAAGCTATTCCGTTGTTTACAAGTTTTGTTTTCGTAACTGCCGATCCATCAGATTTCGATACAGTACCTTCAATATAAATGTAACTTTTTGAAGGCAAAATATTAAGATTTTGATGTTGGACACAAATTTGTATAATGTCATTTTTCTCAAAGTTATTCAGATATGGTGAATAGGTGTGATAATCCAGTTTTGAGATACTCTCCTCAAACTTTGGTTCTTCGAAAATATTCAGCATGTTGTTAGGATTGATTTAATGTTTTAATTTATATCCCAGTGACAATAGAAATTGCTGATTTTCTATAGTAAGTTTTGGTGTTCTCTTATCAGAAGATGATAGTATATTGCTAGAGTTAGTAGTGTTACCTGCTCTTTTATAACTTGAGGGGTAATTATATACTATCATTATTGTGGTTTCAAATGCAAGCGAATTGTTATGATTTCGTTTCGAAAGTTTATACGATTTCCGTCCTGATCCAAGAGATTTAATGTTCTAGAACTTATCCTCTTAGCGTTCACTGGCAAATAGATGACATTGTGTGGAACTTCAACTATTTTATATCCTGGACTAACGTTGACTGAAAATTCATATAGTATATGAGCAGGTTGACTATTGATATATGTTTCGTCAATTAAGTTACATTCAACTCGTACAATATTCACTCTATTGATATTAACATACTGATCAGATACATGCAGAATATTAGGAGCTAGTTTCTTCTTACTGAATCCTAAAAGAGAACCAATAGATCGGTCTTGTGTAAAATCGATTTCCACATTGCTGTACAGTTCACATTTCAAAGTATTATTATTCGCTTTTAATTTGATTATAACTTTTTCAACGTTATTCTCATTGTGTGTGTTCAGAACCTTCTGAATTATTTTATTAATATCCTCAATTTCATAAGAGCCCACTGTAAATTCAGTATTGATTTCTCCATCACCACCACCACCACAATGAAATAAATTATTTAATTTATCCACATTAAACATAGATGACCACATATAAATGTATTGAAATTTTGACAGCTGTTATAATTATAGTGAATATTTTCACCTAAATATCGTACAACCTCTATGGGTGGTCTTAAGTTACCAAAACTATCGAAATATTTGACAATATTTTTATTCTTAATGTATGCTACCCAATGTGTCCCCGGCCCACTCTCATTGTCCAAATTAATTACACCACATTCCTTGTTATCAGATCTTACTGGTAATTTATCTCTCATGTAAACACCCCTGAAGCATGGTATATTCAATTTTCCAAATTTCATAATATCAGTATTGGTGAGTGGACGATTAGGTAGCGAATTTAAAAGTTTTTTGAATCGTGTGGTTTAAGGAAAAGTTCAAATCCTTTTTTATATGGCTGTAGATAAAGTCCACTACCATGCTTAATTTTAATTCCTTCCATAGTCTGATTGTGACGTTTATTCTCTTCCAATTGTTTCTTGGCTACCTTTGATTCATTTATAGCTTTAACTACGCCCGCAGCTCCTCCAGCTACTGATCCAATAGCCGATAGCCCAGCTAAAATAGGTAACAATGGTAAGAAACCACCAATTTTCGGTAGAGGTATTACTCGAGGAATTGTAATGCTTTTTCGTTTATTTTTAATAATCTTTTTAGCTGCTTGTAGAGCAGTTGTTGCAATTACATTAGGATCTTCGTTTCCAGTGTAGTGTCTCGAATAGCATTTCTAGCCTCCATAATGGCTTTTTTAAATAAATTATTCTTTTTGCGTGGGTTTCTTTTCCTTCTCTTGGCTTTGCAACCCATACCAAGTTTCGTTTTAGCTTTCATCATATTCGTTACTAATATACTATTTATTTTCTCTGCTATCGATGAGTCTTTTGCCTTTACTCTCAGCCAAGCCTTTTCAGTTAAAATTTTGTCTGCAATATGTCGTTCAGGTAGATTTTTATTGTTAGCATATGCAATATCGTGTTCGCGACAAGCTTCATCCAACTGATTAACTCCCCTATCTCCTCTAGCAAGGCGTTCTTTCAATTTAGTCCCTGGCCCACAGAAGTTATATGAGGGAAGATGTAATTCATTTGGTAATTTTTCGATTAAGGAATTCACTAATCCGTACCCTTTGAATATATCTTTCCAACTGTTGGCTTTCACACTATAATCTATCATTTTATACGACTTTCTTGTTGTATATGTTGAACAATTATGAATTTCTCAACTATAAAACATGATCTTTTATATTGATTAGTTTCATTCAATAGCAGAATGAGGTTCATAAAACAACAACAACGAGATTTTATTAAAGTCAAGAACTTTGTTGTAAAATTAAAGTACGCAGGAAACATGGAGCAATATTTCCTAATAGTATTAGAGGAATAATTGTGGGTCCATCAAATTGTGGAAAAACCAATGTCATGTTGAGCATTCTCCTCGATCCAAATGGTTTAAAATTTGAAAATCTCTACATATACTCAAAGTCTCTGCATCAACCAAAGTATACATACCTGAGAAAGCTAATAGAGTCCATCATGGGTATGGGATATAATGAATTTTCAAATAATTGTGAAATTATTACGCCTTCTGAAGCAAATCGAAACTCAGTTTTTATATTCGATGATGTGGCTTGTGATAAGCAAAACAATATTCGTGAATATTTCTGCATGGGTCGACATAATGACATGGATAGTTTCTACTTGTGTCAATCTTATACACATATACCAAAACACTTGATTCGAGACAATGCAAACTATTTAGTTATTTTTAAGCAAGACGAACTTAACCTGAAGCATACAATACAACGATCATGTCAACTCTGACATGACATTCAATCAATTCAAGCAATTGTGTACATAAAAAATGCTGTAAAGATACATATGTGTTCCTGGTTATTAATAAAGATTTTAGATTGAATAAAGGCCGATATAATAATTCATTTAAAGAAACTGTATCTATATAAATCTATTCAGTCATAAATCAACAGTTTAAATGATTACATACGATTAGAGCATTCGTCCCTGTATTCGACAATTATGGATGTTGATGAAAATTTACTTAAAGATTTAGTAAAAACTTAGAAAGCTTTAAAGAGCAAATATATGTTTCTTCAGTCTGGAAAAACTACGAAGGATGCGGAACTTGAGACTACTTTTAAACCAATAGTTGAACCCTTAAAAGAAATCGTGAAAAATGTCAAAAGTACTCATACTCAAAATGATACTGCTGCAGCTGCTGCTGCAAATGTTGCTTACAATAATATAGATATGAAAATAAAGAATCAACAACTACTACGACGACGTTTACATTACCCAGAAGAAGAAAAAAAATCCATTTCTAATGCAAGTTTTGACTTCTCATCTCCAGAATCAAATCAGACAACGAACAATGATAATTCATTTAGGACACCCTACGACAATAGCCTTGATCAAAGCACTCCATTTGAATGTTCTGTTCGGGCACTCCCTAGCCAGGTGTGTCGACTCTCCGCACTTGAAGCATGCTGGTCGGTTCGACTCGGTTCTCGCCTCTTCAGTTACACGTCTGGTTGATGATCGGTGGGCTCCTCTTAAGCTTGGTTGCTGTAAATTGGAACCCCGAACCTTTTCGTAGATGGTCAGTTGCTTTTTCAGCTCGCTAACTGTTCCGGCCTGGTACAACACTAACTTATTTTGCGCGCTATCATGTATCCCCTGTATTCTACTAAACTCTCCTCATCTAAATCTATTGGCTTTGCTATTTCCGTCAGAGCATAGAGATATTCGATGAAGGACTCTGTAGGCAATTTTGTCCGTCTTCCCAACGACCGATGGATCTCAGCTGTAGACTGCTTGGTTCCGAACTCCTTTAGAAGTGCGGCCTTCAGCGACGTGCAATTTTTTACGGTTGGCTGACCCCGGACAAACAATTTAGCAGCTCCCGTCAGCAGCTGCTTCGCATAAATGTACTTTTGGACGGGGTTCCAGTTCACTGTTGTGGCATTATCCTCGTAATCCTGGACCCATACGTTTATTGGTGGGTATCCCGTTCCACTAAATGACAGCAACGACTCCTGGATATCCCGCAAAGTGAAAAAAATTTTAGCCCCTTCCTCAACTACAGTAGGGCACGTGTCTTCGCTGCCCTCCTCTTCGCCGGAGCCGAACTTATCGTCCTCGTCGCGAGATAAACCTAACTGTTCAAGGAGCCTATCTTGCAAAGTCGTCTTCAGTCCGTTCGTCGGTAACCCTAGTGTCGTCAACTGTTCCCTCAGTCCTTCCACCGTCAACCCCAAAATAGATTTTGCGTCCATTACAATATTTAACTACTCTTATTCTAATATAATGATTGAAAATAAGGTATTTAGTACTTAAATGAATGAAATCGAACAATAATACTTTTATAGTTAAGTGGCAACACTTAAACAATCGTATGCCACGTCAAACAAAAATTTTTTTTTCTTTTTTTTTTTTTTTATTTAGGGAAAGAAAAATAACCGCTCACTCGTTCCCTCTGGTCTCGTTGTCGTCTTCTTCTTCTTCTTCTTCTTCTTCTTCTGCCTCTTCTTGCGAAACTGGTAATGTCTTTCGTTGGAGCAAACAACGGCGATCGGTTGGATTCACATATGTATGTACACACTATAGCGAACGGATTTGGTTATCGCGTTGCATATATATATTGATGGCAGAGACTTTTTTTTTCGCTGATGTTAATTTCGCCCAATGCACTTTTATGAACCACGCGAACGCCTTTTGAGTTGTTGCTCTTTTATTGTTTTTTTTTTTTTCTTTTTCTGTGCACACTGTCACTTTCACTCGTAGGATTTTAGGATTTCTTTTGCACTTTAAATTTAATAGGACGAGCCCCCAAATTGTGGGATTTGGTTATCCCGGAATAAAACACACGAGGTACTCTAATTCAAATTGGTTCTTTATTTCACGTTGAACGTTTGGTGACGACTGACGATGGATGTGTCGTCTGTTCTTTTGAACTGTTCGTTGAACTGTTGCTTGCTGTCTCGTCTTGTTTGTCTATGTGTGTTATGTAAATTGTCTTCCGTTCGTTTCGTTCGTCTGAGTATTTGTCATGTACATTGTCTTTAGTTCGTAGGGTATTGTCGGTCGGTTGGATAGGCCCTATCCCACATATAATCCAACCTTTACTTCAACACCTAACGCAGAGAGTCATAAAGAAAATTGGAAAAGCATACAATAGTAATTCATCTGATATGAGTTATTCGAATAAACCCATCGAATATTTTTTCTGACAACGCCTTGTACAGCGCTCAAATCAGTCATCAAATCAGTGTTATTTCAATCACAAATATACGTATATTTCGCGTTAAATAAACGTGGAATACATTCGAATCACTTACTCACAGTGCAAACCATCACAAACAGTTGAAGTATAAACCAAAAGTCATCACAAAAAGGTAAAACATAAACATTTGCAAATTTCCTAGTTTGGTGATTAACAACAACTGTCAGTGTGAAACACTGTGTATCTTGTGTACACTGTGGATCCTGTGGAACCCAAGCGAAACAGGGGAAACTGAAGCTGTTACCACCTAAGCTATTGTCGACAACAACCAACCGCAAACAACAATACATCAACTGCCCTAAAAGTATGCTCTTCTTTTTATCTCCTCTATGATGAGTATACAAAGGTCGCCCCCATGGGGCAATCTGACCAAATTAAATAATGACAACTTATATAACTCCAACACTAAATTAACGACGACTACAACATTTTCAATAACAACAAATACAGCATCAACATCAACAACAAACATAACTACCAACGCATCAACATCTAATACAACTACTGCTGTAACAGAAAGTTGCACAAAAGCCATAACAACACCGACAACAACCACATCTCTAATCAACATCACAAACGAAACCACCACTATAAGACAAAAGCAAACAAAAAGAACAAGAGCATCTCCTGAAAAAGGAAAACAAAACCAACCTAAGAAAATAAAAAACCAGAGCACCCTAAAAAAATACTGGCTAAACCAACCTGTAGAAAAATCTCAAAATCGTTTTAAGTTACTATCAACGGATGATGAACCCGACGAATTCGAAATCCCACTTGCAAGCAATAACACTAAAGAAGTAACGACAATTACACCCAAACCTCCTCCAATATATGTCCAGGGCGTTAAATATATACACGTCTTAATAAATGCCCTAAATTCGACAACAACTAAGGACACATACGAACTAAAAGTTTTAGCAAACGACGAAATCCAAATTCAACCAACCGACTCAGTAACCTATACAAAAATTATAAAAACACTCCAACTTAAAAACACACAATACTATACATTTAAGCCCAAAGAACAACGAGGATTCCGCGTCATCCTTAGGAATATGCACCATTCGACAGACCTCAACGAAATTAAAACCGAACTCGCTCAACATGATCATAAAGTAATCAACATCCATAACATATTACAAAGAGGAACAAAAAAACCGCTACCACTCTTCGCCATCGAACTCGAAACCAACATAAACAATAAAGACATCTATAATATAAGCCACTTACAACACTGCAAAATATCTTTCGAGCCGCCTCACCAAAAAAGAAGTATACCACAATGCTCTAACTGCCAAAAATATGGACATACCAAAAACTTTTGTACGTTGGAGTCAATTTGTGTAAAATGCGCAGGAAAGCACAAAACAATCGAATGCACAATAAAAACAGAAAGTACCAATATAAAATGTGCTTTGTGCGGTGAATCACACACAGCCAATTACAAAGGCTGCGAAATTTACAAAGCCCTAAAGGTGCAAAGATTCCCTGCCCTTTGAACAAAAAACATTGAAGTAAAACAAACACTAACTGATACATCAGTCCAAAACCTAAACCCAACCAGAACTAACCCCTCGATAACGTTCGCTGACACCGTAAAGAATACAAAATATAATGACGCACTAACCCAAAACAATGTTCTAACTAATATAAATCCCTCGACATCCGCAGACTCTGTAAAGAACAAAAATAACCACGAAATACAAAAACAGCAAAAAGAAGGCAAACCAAACGACCTATCTGAAATTAAAGACATGATGAAACAACTTATAACACAAATGTCTAACATGATGAACATTCTAAACTTAATTATAACTAAAATAAATGGATTATTGGATTATTGACCAACCTGAAAATACTAGTATGGAATGCAAACGGACTTAGCCAACACGCTATGGAGCTAAAAACATTCATAATCGACAACTCTATTGACATACTCTTAATATCCGAGACACACTTCACAAATAAAAGTCACATACAAATTCCTAAATACCGCACATACACTGCGAGTCATAAGATTAGAAGCAGGTATATTTGAGAAATAAAATTGATATTTTTACCGTTACACGATGAATTAGAAAAAAACGACTATGGCAAATGAGAGACTATTTTGTTAGCAACAAAATATGAAATGAGTGTATAGGAGAGTTTTAGCTAACGGAACTTTGAAGACAAATTGTAAATTGAGTAAAAAATACTCGGAAATAAATCGGGTCATTAGATTAGAAGCACATCAAATAAATGAAAATAGAATGCAGTTATTTATATTTTGGTAATCATATTAGCTTTTATTAAATGTTTAATAATGTGTGCTGCCACCAGCCTTTAAAATAACTTAAAAAATTCTATCTTTTAAGGATTTATGCAGCGATTGCAAGTAGTCCAGTGAAATCTCTCTCCAGGCCAATTTGACAGCATGAATTAGCGCTTCCTTGTCATCGTGTTGCTTCCCTCCCTCATATACCTTACGTGTTAGCCAGCCCCACACATTTTCGATTATGTTAAGGTCCGGGGAATACGGTGGCCAAGGCAGCAAGTGGACGTTTTGGCTCGCAATGAAGGATTTTACCACTCGGGCTGTTTGTATGGGGGCGTTGTCCTGCTGAAAAATCCATGAAATTGGTCCAAAAAGCTCGTCAATTTTAGGGAATACTGATTCCAGCAAGGCTTTATAGTTGTTTCCAGTCATTTTGATATCTTGGACTACCAAGTCCATAGCTCCATAAAATGAAATTGAACCCCCGATCATAACACCTCCTTCTCGGCTATGGTGACGGTTCTAAAACCGCTCCTCTTTCCTCAGGTCATGGAAATAATAATTATAGCCATCCGGCCCATCTAGGTTAAATTTTTTTCGTCGGAAAAAAATACCTTCCGCCAGTCATTTGTGCTCGTTCCAGTTTGCACATCCCAGCTCATGTGATCTTTCGCGAAACACAAGCGTTCTTTCTTCCTTGCGTCATTAAGTGGTGGTTTTTTTTTAGTTTCAGGCGCTTTAAGTGTTTAGCACGGCGAATGATGCGGGTAACAGTGGATAAGCTGGCCTTAACATTAGCTTTCTTCCTAATTTTAGCTGCCGATAAAGCTGAGTTTGACGCTATTCTAAGGTTACATCGCGTTTCGCGGCGTGTTAAGGCAGAAGAAGTGTTCCCTTTATAATTTTTTGTGTAAGATGTAGGGTTTTTTAAATAATTGCTGACACAATGATCACTTCTCATTATTTTTCGGGCTATAGCACGGCATGAAAGACCTTCAGAGCAATAAACATCTATTCTAGCCCTTTCCTCCACTGTTAAGCATTTTTCTTTCCCATTTTTATTAAAACTCAATCTGGAACAATAACTTTATAATATGTACCGTTTGAACCGAAAAAAAAAATATTTACCAAACAAAAATCGTTGATTTGTTCACTGCTTCTAATCTAATGACCCGATTTATTTCCGCGTATTTTTTACTCAATTTACAATTTGTCTTCAAAGTTCCGTTAGCTAAAACTCTCCTATACACTCATTTCATATTTTGTTGCTAACAAAATATTCTCTCATTTGCCATAGTCGTTTTTTTCTAATTCATCGTGTAACGGTAAAAATATCAATTTTATTTCTCAAAAATACCTGCTTCTAATCTTATGACTCGCAGTGTATAATGCTAAGCACCCTAGTGGACGAGCTCACGGTGGTGCAGCAATAATAATACGAGAAACAATCAAGTACGATGTACTAGATAAGTTCGAAAAGGAGCATCTACAAGCTATGTCACTTCAATATTCAGACTACATAAAAACAATAGGACCACGATTTATTGCGGGAGGTGACTTCAACGCTAAAAATACAGACTGGGGTTCAAGACTAAACAACAAAAAAGGAAAAAATCTTATGGAAGCCCTAATGAAAAACAACTGCAAATACATAACCACTGGAGAGCCGACCTACTGGCCTACTGACATCAAGAAAAAACCAGACCTCATAGACTTCTGTATCACTAAGGACATTAACCATAATCACTTAACAACAAAATCTTGCCTTGACCTTTCGTCTGACCACTCTCCTATTATAGTCGAATACTCCACTAACCTTACAGTTCGACGCCCAAATCTTTCCCTAACCAACCATAAAACCGACTGGGATACTTTCCGAAAAGTAATTGACATTAGCATGGATGTAAGGATTCCTCTCAAATCACATAAAGACCTTGAAAGCTCTATAATTTACTTTAATGACTTAATACACCTAGCAGCAAAGAAAGCAACACCTGATATTACACAAAACGAATCATCCACCTCTACCCCGAAGCTAATACGACAAAAAAATCAAAGAAAAACGAAAACTAAGCAGCAGATCACCTCTCGACAAAGAAAATTACAATAAATCAGTTAAAGAACTCAAAGACCTTCTAAAAACAAATAATAACCAAAACATAAACGCATTCCTGACAAAACTCACAGCAAACCAAGCTACAAACTATTCACTCTGGAAGCTGAACAAAAAAAAAAACAGTGCACTCCGGGAGTGCCGAGTGCCGACAGAAGTGAAAACTTGAACAACTATACGTGTATTTTTTGAATTGTCAGGCAATATTTTGTTGTGCAGGAAATACTTTAAAATTAGGTGTTTTCTAGTTCATTATTATAAACTACTACTACAAAAACCATAGGTACTAACTAACTATTAAATTTAAAAGTAATTTTTCGCCAAAAACAACAAACGAAAACAGACTCAATAATAATTATAGGAACAAAAACATTTTATTTGAGCGAATGAATTTTTTCCTTTATTATTATTTATATTGATTACATTCGTTATTATGCAATTCGTAGAAAATGAATATGTATTCGTTGTGAAATAAAACAACGAATTAAAACTCTCAGAACGCATCCAGCAGCAGACAGAAATCACCAAACACACAAACTATCAGTCAGTGTTCTTAGACGTCTCTCTTTATTTTTCCCACGAAGTGTGTTCATTGTCCTTTTTCACTAAATTTAAATTAAATAAAAGTAAAATTTGTATTGTTCGGACAAAAATCACACTTAATTAATCTTCAGTATAAAAATCGCAGTTTGCTAACACTTTAATGATTATTTTTTGGTACTAGAAATTGTTGCTATAGCCAAATCTTCTTTTTATGTGCATTTAGTGCGTTTATATTCATGGTCAACAAAAAGTTTTTCGAAAATAATAAATTCCCTCAAAAAGGTAGAATTACAACGATGTAGCTGAACACGCTGAATTCACACGTATTCACAGCCAGTAAAATTGCGAGCTGGAGGGAGGGGCTTATATTGAAAAAAATTGCGGGGGGAATCGGTGAGACGTAGTAAATCTGTCAGTCTATTTCATACTTAGTTAATTAGTTTATGCCCTCTTCGGCCGTTGACTCTCTTTCCTGGCGGCTTTTGTGCTACGGTACGGCTACGGCGCTACGGGCATTATTATTTATGAATGAAAGATTATTTTTCCCTGAATCATAGTTTGTACACAACTGCGTAGTTGAAATTGTATGTAGTAAGATTGGTTGAGTGTGTGAACAGCAAGAGGTAAATATACTACTACAGAAACAGAAATAATAATAGAGTGGATGGATGGATGGATGGACTATTTTAAACACAAAAATTGCAATCTATTGCTTAAAACGTAAATTTACAAATGCATGAAATTAATTGGTATTCTTTAAAATGAATACCAGTGAAACTTATGAAACGCACACCCGATTGCCCCGCAAATTTTAGAAATAAAATTCTGTCTGAAATTACTTTAGCATGGCAAAGGCAAACACACTTCCCCACATTAACATCAAAAACATATTGTAGGCAAATTCTCTTAAGGCGCGTTTTGCCATTGTATATAAACATTAGTTTGGCAGTTGGGCAAAACAAATCTCTTAAGTTGTCTGAGTTGGCGTCATCGTTGCCAACTTGAAAAAAAAGATGCCTTTTTCAAAAAGAATTCCTAAAATTCTTTTTTTTGGGTAAAGTGGAACAGTAAATCAAAAATTAAACAAAAATATAGAAAAAATAAACAAAAACATTTTTTTTTTATGCAACAAACAGCTTTCAAATTTGTTTCCAATTTCATTCAACTTACTTGAAGTGGAAGCTGGATTGATGAATGAAATTGGAAACAAATTTTAAAACTGTTTGTTGTTTAAATAAAATTAGTTTTTGTTTATTTTTTCTATGAGTGTGTTTAAATTTTTGATTTAGGTTCTATTTCACTTTACAGAAAAAAAGATATTTTAGGCATTCTTTTATTGAAAAAGGCATCTTTTTCAAGTTTAGCAGTTTTTCGTTAAAAAAGGCTGGCAACGATGCCGCTGATCTGACAACTTAAGAGAATTGTTTTTCCCAACAAATGTTTATATACAATGGCCCAACGCGCCTCAAGAGTTTTCACGAACACTGGTATCGGCAACATTGGTTACACAACATTGGTGTCGCGAGTTCAATGGTTTTATCCCATATCAAAAGTGCCCCAACGCGCCTAAAGAAGTTATCACTTCAAAAACTTAAGAAAGGAATAACCCACCAGCCGCCTTTGATGAAGAATGACGGAACGTGGTCCAGAACAAGCACCGACAAAGCAAATACATTAGCAGACTATTTAAAAACAACTTTTACTAATGCCTACGATGCTCAAAATATACCTCTCCCAGACAACAACATAACAATGCATAAAGTAATAAAGAAAATCCACACGAAAGAAATAAAACAGTACATACTAAACAGACTAAAATGCAACAAATCTTCAGGAACGATTTAATCTCAGGGAAAATATTAAAACAATTACCCGACAAAGCCATAATTTACCTGAGGAATGTATTCAACTCAATCTTAAGATTTAACTATTACCCAAAAGTATGGAAAGTTTCGAAAATAATTGCTATCCCGAAACCAGGAAAAGATGCAACTAAACCCTCATCATATAGACCAATTAGTCTTCTGCCGATCATCACCAAGATATTCGAGAAACTGCTATCTGACCGTATTGACATATCACTAAAACAAAAACACCTTATCCCGGATCATCAATTTGGCTTTCGAGAGAAGCACTCCACCATTCAACAGGTACATCGAGTGACAAACAAAATACTAAACGACTTGTACGAGCAAAAATTCTGTGTCGCAGTTTACCTTGACGTTGCTAAAGCTTTCGATAGTGTATGGCACAAGGGACTCTTATGTAAACTTAGGACAATACAACCTGAATACTACCAACTCATTAAAAGCTACCTTTGCGATCGGCATTTCTACATACAATACAACGACGAATACTCTTGTCTACGAGAAATTGACGCAGGCGTTCCACAAGGGAGTGTGTTAGGTCCCACTCTTTACCTCCTTTACACATCGGACATACCTAAACCAGTAACACAAGACTCCATGCTAGCAACATTTGCGGACGATACAGTGGTCCTATCTTCACACAGCTGTCTACAAGCTGCTACAAACCAAGTACAACAACACCTTACCAAATTCAAATTAACGAGGAAAAAACGCTCCAAGTCATATACACCACGAAAAGGAACTTCGACCCTCAACCCATCTATATCAATAACAAGAACATTACTACAGCCAACTCAGCGAAATACCTGGGCATGACAATAGACAGCAAGCTAACATGGAAACTCCACATAACTCAAAAACGCAACCAAATTAAAAACAAGTTTAGACAATTATTTTGGCTCCTTTCAACGCAAATCAAACTATTAATATAAAGGTTGATTTTTTAAGAGGCTTAGAACTTTTAAAAAAAAAAAAAACACAAAAAATTCGAAAAAATTAATGAAATATTTATTTGAATCGATAGTTTGAACCTTGCAATTTAATGTTTAAAGATAATTTCATGCAAATGTTGACCGCGGCTGCGTCTCAGGTAGCCCATCCGCTGAGTCCAATTTTGGCATACTCTTTCACACATATCGGCCGGTATCTCACGAATGAATGCATGGATGTTGGCTTCCAGTGCGTCAATCGAAGCGGGCTTGTCCCTATACACATTAGCCTTGGCATACCCCCACAAAAAATAATCTAATGGTGTCAAATCGCACGATCTAGGCGGCCAATTGACCGGCCCGAAACGTGAAATTAACTGTTCACCAAACTCGCCTCGCAATTGCGCCATTGTTTCGCGTGCTGTGTGGCATGTGGCACCGTCTTGTTGAAACCACATATCATGCAAGTCAAGAACTTCCATTTCGGGCAAAAAAAAGTTTGTTATCATCGCTCGGTAGCGTTCACCATTGACAGTAACGCTGCGATTCGCATCATCTTTGAAGAAATATGGCCCAATAATGCCGCCGGCCCATAAACCGCACCAAACAGTGGCTTTTTCGGGATGCATTGGTAGCTGTTGCAATGCTTCTGGCTGATCTTCACTCCAAATGCGGCAATTTTGCTTATTTACGTACCCATTCAACCAAAAATGAGCCTCATCGCTGAACACAATTTTTCGATAAAAAAGCGGATCCTCGGCCAGCTTTCCAAGAGCACATTCACCAAAAATTCGGCGTTGTGGTAGGTCGGCTGGCTTTAGTTCTTGCACCAGCTGTATCTTAAAAGGCTTTACGCCCAAATCCTTCCGCAAAATTTTCCACGTAGTGCTGTAACAAAGGCCTAACTGCTGGAAACGGCGACGAATCGACATTTCGCGGTCTTCTGTCACACTAGCTGATACGGCCGCAATATTTTCTTCACTACGCACAGTACGTAAACGTGTTGGTGGTTTAATGTCCAACAAAGTAAATTTGGTGCGAAATTTGGTCACAATCTTCCGAATAGACTGCTCAGAAGGTCGAGAATGCCGATCATAAAATGGAAGCAGCGCGCGATGAACATTTCGAACCGAGCACGAATTTTGATAGTAAAATTCAATAATTTGCAAGCGTTGTTCATTTGTAAGACGATCCATGGTTAAATTGCAAACCAAACTGAAGCTGTTTGACAGTGACACAAGGTACTAAACACACGTCAGCTGTCAAAACCAGTGTTGCCAAAACCAAACCAGCTAAAAAATCACCCTTTACAAGACTGTGATAAAACCGATATGGACTTATGGCATTCAAATATGGGGAGCCGCTGCCAAAACAAATATCGACATTATACAGCGACTGCAATCAAAAATACTTCGGACGATTGTCAATGCACCCTGGTACATCCCTAACGAAGACATCCATCGTGACCTTAAGATATTGAGTGTTATAGACGAAATCAGAAAACAAAGTAGGAAACATCAAATTACAATATCAAACCATCAAAACAACGACATACGTAATTTCCCGGACAATGAAGTAAACTCAAGAAGACGATTAACAGACGCAGACCAGTAGATCTTCAATAAAATTCAAAATCTGCTATATGTATAACATATGCATACATTTATGCTAGGATATAACATATTTGTCATTTAACATATATACATAAATCTATTTTAAGTAGCCGTCCAAAATTAAAAAAAATTGTATTGTATAACTACTCTGTAAGAACGAAGCACTTTAGACAATGGTCTAAAGCCTGAATTTACATCCCATTGTATCCACTGTAAAAACAATTACTAATTGTCCTTGGACAGGCGTACATAAAAACTGGGAATTAAAAAAAAAAAAAAATATGTGTATTCGGATAGCCCCAATGAACTCGTCAATAGATTAAGGCTTTTAATTGCATCTCAAAGAGCCGGCAATAATAATCTTCAAAATGAGATTAACTCAATTGTAGAAGAATTACGTGAATCAAATATCATACACTAATAATCAATTCAATCCATTAAAAGCAAGCAAATCAGTATGGTCCCACACCTGAACCGACTGTATAGGAACCGACCGGATAGGAACCGACTGGATAGGAACCGACCGGATTTGACCTCAACACTTGGTTCAGGAATTGGCCTATATAAAATCAATTCGCGTTGGAGACGAACATTATCTATATATTAGACATCGTTTAGAGAGAATAATCTTCATTATTAATAAAATGAGTGTTGACAAGTTCGGACGAAGCTCCAACAAATTTCATAGAACAATCGAGAGTTCGCGAGGACCTGCTGGCGTAGGATTAAGACTACTACCTAATGGTGATTTCGATATTCAGGGAAAATGTCTAAACAATGTTGAAGCACCTACCACCTCGCACCAGGCAGCCAATAAGGAATACGTAGATAGCAACATAGATGTTCAAGATAAAAACATGCTAAATCATCGACAGTACGTAGACAACAGTTTCAACGCACTCATGGGAACTATAAATGATGATGCACTGAAGCTACAAATCATCGAAGACAAACTAGAAAAAATGGATACGGCTTTGCGGTCATACACTGATGAACAAAATTTAAAAACCCTTGAACTACTCGATAAGATTAGAAAGTATATGTTGGATATTTTCGAGAAGTATAGAAATAGTGGTGAACCTATTAGCAAAGCAACAACAACAACTGGCTTTTCACCAATTTAGTATGCATTTGGAATTCAACTTGAAATCATTTCTGCAGTAAATACGTCTACGATCTTCGTTGAGGTTTTAAAATTTCTAAAAACATATAACCAAACTCTTCTTGAGGAACATTTCAATGAATTTGTTGATTGCATTAGTTTTCTGAGGAATTTTGAAAACGTATCTTCCACCACCTCTGTTCATGGGTGTCATTTTTTAAACTGCCCCTGGTCTGCAAATCTCTGTCAAGAAGGACCAGATACTTGCGCATGCTATATGGTTGAAAGCAGATTGATTAGAATTAAGAAATTGATGTTACTTTATCGACGATTGGTCAAATAAAATATCTAATAAAATACAAACTCTCCTTGTTTCTATTCATTCGTTTTTATAATGAGTAAAAGAAAAGTTGTTGGTGAGCTGCACAAGCCAGCCCGAATGAATTTCAAAAGGCGTAGAGTTATTATTAAGGGTTTTGATGATCTGTGGTAAGCAGACTTGGTTGAAATGATACCATACAGTGATGAGAATGAGGGGTTCAACTATTTACTAACCGTAATTGATACTTTTTCAAAGTATGCTTGGGCCGTTCCTTTGAAACATAAGACTGCATCAGCTACAACACAAGCTATGAGAACAATTTTTACCAATTCAAATCGAGCACCTAAAAATTTGCAAACCGACGATGGTAAAGAATTCTTCAACAAGGTCTTCCAAAATTTGATGAATACCTACAAAATTAATCACTACTCAACGTACAGTACACTAAAAGCATCAATTGTTGAACGCTTTAACCGCACCCTTAAGGAGAAAATGTGGAAAGAATTCAGTTTCAATGGGAACTACAAATGGCTACCCATTTATAAGGATTTGGTGCATGCATATAATCACGCGATACATAGAACAATAAAAAGACGTCCCGTTGATATAAATAAAAACAATGCCAAAGAATTACTATCAAGAGTTTATAAACGAATAAAAATTGCTGAGAAGGGAAAATACGAAGTTGGCAATAGCGTTCGAATAAGCAAGTTTAAACATGCTTTCGAAAAAGGATACACACCAAATTGGACAACTGAAATATTCAAAATAAGAAAAGTTCGGATAACAAACCCTATTACATATCTAGTTGAAGATTTTCAAGGTCAGCCTATTAGAGGGAGTTTCTATGCACACGAATTTCCAAAGACGAATTTTCCCAACATATTTCTCGTGGAAAAGATTCTTGCAACAAAAGGCGAAAAAGTATATGTCAAATGGTTGGGTTTCCCATCCACTAACAATTCATGGATTAATAAAAAATAATTAATTTAATGGTTTTATTTTTTTTTATTTTACTAAAAATTAATAACAATTTTATGAAATGGTCATTCTATATGCTTGTTTCATCGATTTGAGATTCACTAGTTCCACATTGGGCTCATGCCTTAATTCCTGATTTGTAAATAACTCGATTTCACCATTACTTAAAATCCTTTCCTGTTCATATTCTCGATACTCGAAGCATGAAATACCCAAAGATCGTAGCTTATAATTGCTATCATATGTGCAGCGAATAGCTAATTCCTTGTTGTCATCAAACTGCAGTTTAAAATGTCTATAAAAAACTTCTTTGCTCTCGATTATCCCCGATATTTCGATTTCTTTTTTAATCAAATCTTGCCTAAATCCTTCGATTGCTTCATGCACATGCACAGTAACAAATTTTTTCCCTTCGATTCTCTCTGTTGTTGGTGTTATGATGTCATTATTTAGAGATGGGTTTGCAGTAGTGTTGTTGTTGTTAGTTTTTAATGTTGAAACCGTCAATAAGCGGAACGATAATCCAACTTCTATTGTGTCATTATTGGGCAAACTCAATGCAAAACTTACATTTTCCATAGAATTTATATTTCTTAAGTCAAATTCAAGCGGTAATCCATTGAGAAATAATGGAAAAATTGAGAAAATCGATAAAACAATTAAAAAGAATAAAAGTATTTCACTTCATCATCAGAAAAGAAAAGTTATTTTATTTATAAACTGCCAAACATAAATTATAGCGATAAAAAATTCAAAACGCTATTGTTTATGGTTGCATGTACTTCACAATGAAAATGTCGAAGTTATAAATGTTGAAGAAATCGGTTGTTCAAGCCTAAAGGAGTTAAAACGTGTTTATCCTAATGAAATAAAATGTTTATCTCGTAGTAAATGTTGCGCTCTACAAAATGTTCACCTGTTAAAGAAATGGAAAGCTAAATAAAACATTTTAAAACGATACAAGGTGTTATTTTTCTATTATAATAGTTATTTATTTTTATTTATTTATTTTAATTCTAGAATACACAATAAGACAGGACTTATGTCGCTGTCCAGGAAAGCTCCTGCCCTGGCTCTCGCATTATATGCCGCCAGTAAATGTATTGCAGCTTTCAGCTGCAACCAGCTCCTCATTCGTTGGGCATCCTTCATAACGACCTCCAGCTCCTTTTTAAGTTCTGGAAACTCCAGCAGCATCAGCGATTTAATTTTTTTCTAAGTCAATAATGTTAAATAAAGCCTCTATTTTTTGTATGTGTATAGTTCAATTTTATGAAATGAAGTAATGCTATGCTTAGATTCCAAGGAGTTTTTATACTGCAAATCTTTAAAGAAATTCCAGAAAACAATATGGTCAGAATGATAAGAGTAACATGTTCCATCGTACTACATTAACGGTTGGTTTTTCGGATAACACCATGCTTCTTTAAAGAAATTCCAGAAAACAATATGGTCAGAATGATAAGAGTAACATGTTCCATCGTACTACATTAACGGTTGGTTTTTCGGATAACACCATGCTTCTTTAACGAAATTCCAGAAAACAATATGGTCAGAATGATAAGATTAACATGTTCCATCGTACTACATTAACGGTAGGTATTTTGCAAGTATTTTGGTGGTTGGGTGTTGTGTGAATAGGGATGGGCATCTGATTGGCATCAACTTGGCGATGTCCAGTGTCGCAACTATCTCACACTCACCAATTGTGCTTATTTTACCTCCCCGTGGTCACCACCGGGTACTGGTTTATGTCCACCCGGACTTGACTTGCTAAACTTATAAGCGCGAGTGTTGAACACGAAGAAAATAGCAACACTATAATGCTCTGTCGGATTGACTGTCTGCTCGAGTCTCAGAAGTCTAACATGAGCCCCTCAGAAAGAGGACGTACGGCGGATGAATTCACATGGCTGAATCAACGGTGGCGTCAACAGTCGACATGACAGATACCTCAATGGGCTACTCTGACGTATTTGGAGCTGAGGTCATTGAGGATTTTCAACACTAGTCAGGGTGTTGAAATAGAGATGGTGGCGGAAGAGCCCTTAATGGCAGCTCTCACATCCCCGCAGCGGGTTACTGACTCCGGAGTATTCCGGCTCCTTTTGTCCAAGGGGTCGCAGAAAGGGCCTGGTCCTCCAGGTTGGAGGTTGTGCGTGGGGCTAACAACCCTACCGCGGAAAAAAGCATCGGTTACGAAGCGACCAATAGCCTCGGATAAGGATGGATTTACTGTTGACGACCCGGACAAACGAAATAAGGACAATGACGTTCGGATCTGCACATGGAATGTTCGAACCCTGAACAGACCGCGTGCAGCCGAACCAGATCATCAAACCGTCAACCAAATTGATCATGTTGCGATCGACGTAAGGCACTCCTCCAGTATTCTAGATGTCCGAACTTTCCGAGGGGCCAACATTGACTCGGACCACTACCTGGTTGTAGCCAAGGTACGGATGCGGATATCCCAAACGAAAAAACAACGAGATAATACTGTGAGGAGATTTAACGTTGGACGGCTACAAACGCAACAAACTGCCAGAGCCTTTGCCGATCGCGTATCCCTAAACCTCTCGAGAAGTCCTACGCTGCCAGCATCAAGTGCCGAAGACCAGTGGCGCCGATGCCAAGAAGCCATCAAAAATGCCGCAACTGATGTGCTCGGTTTCACCAGTCCACCCCCTCGAAACCCCTGGTTTGATGAAGAATGCCTGCAAGCGCATGCAGCAAAACAACGTGCCTACGAAGCGGCGCTGCACAGAAGGACGAGAGCAGCTCGTCAGCTCTACGAGCAAAAAAGGAGGGAAGAACACCGGCTTCTCCGGAGAAAGAAGAGAGAGCATGAGAAGCGCGCGATCGAGGATATAGAGAGGTGCTACTCCAGGAATAATGTTCGGAAGTTATACCAAAAAGGTAAAAAGAACGTGTCAGGGCAACAAAACCCGAACAGAAGCCTGTAGAGACGAAGAAGGAAACCTTGTAGTAGAATCACAGTCGGTGCTGAGGATATGGAAAAACCATTTCTGCAGACTGTTAAACGGCGAAGACGACACAAATTCCGCTGTCAGGCAGAATGAACCATTCAACCTGGACGATGACAGCCAAGACTTCCGTCCACCTGACCAAAGTGAAGTAAGGATAGCAATATCTAAGCTAAAGTCCAACAAGGCTGCTGGACCGGACGGCTTAACTGCCGAGCTTTTTAAGGCAGCGGGAGATGGCTTGGTGGAGAGCATACACCAACTCGTTTCCAAGATTTGGTCAGAAGAAAGTATGCCTGATGAATGGAACCTCAGCATCGTTTGCCCGATCCACAAGAAAGGAGACCCTCTAAACTGCGCCAACTATAGAGGCATCAGTCTCCTTAACACTGCGTATAAGATCATATCTGCTATACTGTGTGAACGCCTTAAACCATTCGTCAACGATCTGATAGGTCCCTATCAGTGCGGTTTTAGGCCCGGAAAGTCCACAACCGACCAAATTTTCACACTACGGCAGATCCTGGAGAAAACCCAAGAAGTCCAAATCGATACCCACCATCTGTTCATCGATTTTAAGGCCGCATATGACAGCATTTATAGAGACGAGCTATACAGAGCCATGTCTAGTTTTGGCATCCCTGCCAAACTCGTCAGATTGTGCAGAATGACGATGGAGAACGCTCGCTGCTCCATTAAGGTCGGAAACAATCTCACCGAGACCTTTGATGTCAGAAAAGGATTTAGACAAGGTGATGCGCTGTCATGTGACTTCTTTAACATCATTCTTGAGAAAATTGTGCGCAACTCACAAGCCAACACCAGAGGCACAATTTTCCATAAGTCTGTGCAACTACTTGCATACGCGGACGATATTGACATTATTGGCAGAACACAGCGAGCTGTCACTGGCGCGTTTGCAAGTATTAGTACGGAAGCGGCAAGAATGGGTTTAGTGGTGAATGAGGGCAAGACAAAATATATGCTGTCAACAAGAAGGGACGCACAACATCGACGAATCGGACAGAACGTCACGATAGACAGCTATAATTTTGAGGTAGTTAGGGACTTTGTCTACCTCGGCTCCGCTATAAACTCTGATAATGACACCACAGCAGAAATCAAACGAAGAATTACACTTGCCAATCGCTGTTTCTTTGGTCTAAGACGGCAATTGACTAGTAAGGCCTTGTCAAGAAACACTAAGTCGATTCTATATAAGACCCTCATCATCCCAGTCCTGCTCTATGGCGCAGAAGCATGGACCCTAACAAAGGCGGATGAAGATCTTCTTGGCCGTTTCGAACGCAAGATTCTTCGAGTGATTTTTGGTCCCGTTTGCGTTGACGGGCTTTGGAGGAGAAGATTTAACAGCGAACTCTACGAGCTGTACAACGACACCGACCTGGTCAGAAAAATACGCATCTGTCGTCTAAGATGGCTAGGACATGTAGAGCGAATGGACACCAACGCTCCGGCCCGAAGAGTCTTCGATTCCAACCCGGAGGGACAACGCAGTAGAGGAAGACCTCGCCTTAGGTGGCGCGCACAAGTGGAAGGGGACCTCAACCAACTTGGAGTGCGCAACTGGAGGCAGTTAGCAAAAGATCGCGCTAACTGGAGAGGCGTATTGGTTGAGGCCCAGGTCCACCCCGGACTGTAGCGCCACCTTAAGTAAGTAAGTAATTTTGCAAGTTCTACTTTCGAAGCATTTTTTTTTTTATCATACTCTTTTTTAATTTTCATCATCACAACACCCCAACAGGAATACCAATAATTACGTCATCTCCAAGCAATTCACTCAAAACACACAAAACTGATAACAAAAACTACCAACCACCAGCGGCGGCACCTCAAACACACAACATATGTAGATAACCTACTTCCGCCAAAGCCACCACACTCACTCCAAGGTCATATCTTCCCTCTCGCTCTAGCACAGAATTCCCAGTCCCAACCGCCCCAATACCTACTATCGTAATAAAAATATGACTATTATGGCTCAGATAACAAATTTAAAGTTCAAGGAGTTAGAAAGGCAGATTAACATATTAACATCCATAAATAGGAATAGAAGAGGACTCATAAATGGACTCGGAACAGTGTTAAAAACGATAACAGGGAATATGGACGAAACTGACGCAATAACTATAAATAACCAAATAAATGAATAACAGACGGACCATAAAGAACTTAACGAAACTCTACTACAACAAGTTGTAATCAATAGAGAAATGTCACTGCGTTTACAAATCATTACCAAACACATTAACGACCAACAAGACATATTAGAAGACTTCTTGAACAAATATCAGCTAGCATTCACGAATAAAGTTCGCTCAGACCAGGATATATTCCAGTACACACAATACATACATCAGACAAACTTCAATATAGACAATCTCAAGACACACCTTGGGGATATAGCAGATTCTACAAACTTGGCAAAATTGAACATGATTTCGAAACATATACTCAATCCTCTTGAACTTGATTATATTTACGCAGATTTAGAAAAACAAAGCATTAAGATTACTTCAGACGAGGAAATTTACAAAGTACTGGAGTTACAGGCTTACTATAATCATTCCAAGATAATTTTTAATATAAAAATGACAAAAATTTCACAAGAACAATATTACCTCCATCATTTAATTTCCCTTCCCTTAAATAAAACACACACTATCCCAATTCCTAAGCCCTATGCACTACTGGGTGATCTACACATCCAATTTCTCGAACAAATATGTATTTCACTAGAAGGAACCTACTTCTGCAAAGAAAAAGAACTCAAAGCTATTACGGAAGACAACTGTATACATAACCTCATCCGAAGCAAAGCAGCAACGTGCGAAATCATCGAAAAACAAGATCAGCAACGCATCCTACAACCAGAGGAACAATTCATTGTATTGATCGACATCCCTTCAACCGAACTTAAGACAACATGTGGACTTAAAACAAAACCAGTATCAGGAACACTGCTGCTACACTATGAAGAATGCAAAGTGACCATTAACGATATAGAATATACAAGCAAGTCTCACGTCTTCTGGGACAAAGTGCAAATCATACCATCTTCATTTATACTGGTAAAGGAAACAAGGACCATCAAAGAACTCAACTTACAAAAACTCGAAACATACCACTTTAAGAACAAAGGAAACATAAACATTATAAGATCCCAGACAGAACAACAACAAAACATCTTCTTGGGGTCCACAATACTGACCATCATTATCATCATAATCATCATAACCAACAACACTATATTCATCGATAAAAAATAGTTCAAAACCACTCAGCCCAAGGAGTTCAACTTCGACGCCCAGGCCGCAATCTAAAGGGGGAGAAGTTACGGTTATCAAACCTCAGCATTAGATTAAGCTCCAATTCCATCTACCCAATATTCCATTCCCATAGAATAATGCAACCCAAGTAAAAATTCCACAGTTCATGTAACTCAACCTTCTTATTAAATAAAATGTTATCTCAACAAATTCCAGTAACCCAATCCAATCCACACGCCTTCCGTTTTAATTTTACATTTTATTAAATAAAATGTTATAACATTCTTATTAAATAAAATGTTATCTCAACAAATTCCAGTAACCCAATCCAATCCACACGCCTTCCGTTTTAGTTTTACATTTTTATAATTACTAAGCAATACAAATGTTAGAATTAAGAAATCATTATTAAACCAACTCTCGCAGAATAAACATATTGGTTTTTTTATTGTCCGCACCGGTACCTAACAAAACTCGCGCGCCACCTAAGGCGAGGTCCTCTACTGCGTTTTCCCTCCGGGTTGGAATCGAAGACTCTTCGGGCCGGAGCGTTGGTGTCCATTCGCTCTACATGTCCCAGCCATCTTAGAGTACTGATACGTACTTTTCTGACTAGGTCGATGTCGCTGTACATCTCGTAGAGTTCGCTGTTAAATCTCCTCCTCCTGCAGAGCCCGTCAAATCAAAATCCCACGAAGAATTTTGCGTTCGAAACGACCAAGGAGCTCTTCATCCGATTTTGATAGGGTCCATGCTTCCGCACAATAAAGCAGGACTGGGATGATGAGGGTCTTATATAGAGTCTCTTTAGTATTTCTCGACAAGGCCTTACTAATCAATTGCCTTCTTAGACATATTCAAATTATTATTCTAATAATTTGAATATGTACATATATATATTCAAATTATTAAATTATTATTTTTAAGAGTTATTGTCTCTCTAACAGAACTCTTACCGTAAGTTAGTTATGTGAAAGTTCGAAGCGTTCTAAAAATGTTTTTAATAACAATATCAGCCTTATTTATAAACGTATTATAAAGAGTGTATAAAGTTATGCACTCTCTAAAATGCCTCTAAACGCATAAACCTTATTTATAAACATTTTTCAACGTTGCATAGAGCTTGTATAAGCCAAACGCACTTGGACATTGTTTAGGGCTTGTATAGAGTTGGAATAGTTGAAATGTCATTTCGGCTTAAAAAATTTGTCGCATTTTATCTTAAACGAAATCAGAAATAAATTGGAAAGAGAAAGAAGAAGAAAGAGTATTATCGATAAGAAATATGTGCGGATATGAGATATTTTAAACTGTTTTAAAAATTTGTTTTAATTTGCATAAGACTAATCTTTCATAGAGTCCCAAATATACCATCTTTTTCTTTTCACTTTTCCATTTTTTTATTCCTATTTGTATTTGAATTTGCATTTCCCAAAAGCTGCTTAGTTTTTTTTGTTATATTTTTTCGGACAGATAAATGTAATAATTTGTCATTTTCAGTACTTTCTTTTTGACACAAGCCCTGTATAATTAGTATGCATGGAAAAATGTTTTATAAATAAGAATTTTTGGAAGGGTGTATAAGGGCTGTATAAAAACTTATACACTGCATAACTATACAGGTGTAAAAGCGTGTTTAGCTAATTCTAATAAATAAGGCTGTATGAGTTTAACGAATTGCATAAGTATTTATACAGACTTCCCAAGTAACAATTTGACTTCGTTAAGGTTAAAATTTGTAATTTCTGAAGACAACAGCTTCGATAGAGTTTCTATAGTCTTTGTTAACCGAAGTCGACCCATTTCGAAGTAATTGTTTTGATAATAACTTCAGTAAGACCTTTACAAAGCATATATACACAGGTTTTTAAAGGGATATGAAATAAAGTTTCGGCAAGATCTCTATTAGGCTTCTGAAAATGTGTCAGGAGATGTGTGTCTTTATCTTATCGACTAAGCTTAATATATGCAACAAAGGTAATACACTGACATTTGTGGTACGAAACAGGCAGGAGGTGTTAGACATTACTCTAGCATCCTGTACTGATTTACTCACAGTTCAAAAATAGAGGGTTTTAGAAGAGGCATCCTTGTCGGATCACAAGTGGATTCGCTTTCAAATAAGCTTCCACACCAGGTCTACGAATAGCTACTGAAACCCTAGGAAAGCTGTGTAATAGAAGGATTTTCGTCTTTCCTTTATCTGTGCAATTGTCCGTACGAGAAGTGAAAATGCGCACACAACTTTTTTTTATATACCCAACATTGTCATTTAAAAATATTCTTACACTCCACCCAAACCGCTAGATGCTCGCGCTCTTTGCATGCTAGGATATGTAAAGCGGGGATATCACCTCACGGGCACAGAGGACACAACTATCAGTAGTAGCGGGTATCAGTGCATTGAAACTGACACGCTTACTGAAGCCGAAGAAGCTGATGGGCAGTCAGTTCTTGTTTTGTCTTCAGCGCAGTCGGTGGGCTACAATTAAACGCGATCAATTGCTCGTATTTCGCTATTAATAAAGTGCCTAGTTGTTTAAAGTCCGATTCGTCGCGCACGCCTGTTGTGAGCACGCCTCGTTTTCGGAGTGATTTAAGAGCCAAGACTTCTTAGAACAGTGGGTGTTTGCCACCGGTGATGGGCACGGGCTTGTGCCATGTGCAATAGTCCAGCCGTACGACTCACGTGGATATTCACCGCTACTTATACCTAGTGCCCTAAAACCTGTGCTGGCCTAAACCTGGTGTGTACAAACCACGTGCTAAAACCTAACCTGTGTGAGCCTAAATCTTTTGTGTCCAAATCCCGTGCTACAATCTACGTAAACCTGTAAATGAAAAAAAAAAAAAAAAAAAAAAACACATAGCTACATTATTAGCTGCTAGTTGAACTGTGTAAATCCAAAACTGTGCAAAACCCAATTGGCCCCGACGTAACAACGATTGCACCTGCTCAGTCAGTGTAACCTGTCATTCGATTGGCCAATATTCCGCCAGCGATAGAAACCGCCTTTATCTTATTTATTCTAATGATTATGCAATAATCAAAATAAGAAATGGATTAATTTAGGTCTGTAATTCGATAGAGATAGGTAAAGATAGATTAAGATTAGATATAAACGCAATACATTTTATTTCTTAGATATCTAATTTTATGTAGGTATAGAATAAGTGCTAAATTATATAAAGTTGTAGTTTTCTTTAGTTTAATATACACTTGAAGTGCGCGATATTCCAGTGAGATTTTGTCGAGGATGCTCAATGATAACATCTTTTTCATAATGCGTAGTCTATCATTTGCTGTGGTGTGCTCTATAGAGATCTGGTTTCTTGATTTCGCGTCCATATCGTGTTTTATAATTTGTATTTGCCTGGGATATGGTATCTGGGATCGTCGCGTTGGATACGGTCAGATGTGGTATCGAATTGAAGACAGTTGGGTTTATCGAATCGGAGACAGTTGGGTTTAGTTTATTCTGTTCTGTGTTTGCTAGTGAATCTAGAACCCCTTGATGATCTAACATATCTGATGTATCTCTAAAACAGGGTTTATTCAATGATCTTCTTTAACGTGACGTCGCATTAGTTCTTGCTCTTATTTTTTTATTACAAACGACCTAGGCGATCTATGTTTCTCTACTATTTGTGCTGGTTTCGAAGACCGTCCTACTCTATACGTAACATTATCTCCTGGCTTATGTAAATAAAATATCTTTTCAACATCCAATGAAATCGTGTGTCCTCTTTTGATTGCTTCGTGCTAGTTGGTGTTTGTCATATACATCTTCTAAAACTCGAGGAATCAATTGCAAACTACCTATTGGCAGTTTAGTTCTTAGTTTTCTGCTCATTAACATCTCTGCTGGTGAGTATCCTAGTCTCGGTACTATCGTGGATCTCTGTTCTAATAGAGCTGCATAGAAGTCTTTACCCTGATCCTGAGTTTTCCTTAAGAGCATTTTAGCTATATGCACCGCTTTTTCAGAAAGTCCATTTGACCTTGGATATCTAGGACTTGAGTGAACAAATTCAAAATGCCATTAATCAGCGAATTCCTTAAGTGCAAATTAATTGAATGGTTGGTTATCATAAATCGCCGTTTTAGGAATACCGTGTGTGGAAAACACATTTTTGAGTGCTCCAATAACATCTGTTGCCATTTTTACCTTTAAGTACCTGTATTTCTAACCAATTTGAAAAAAAAAAATTTATTGCTACAAGGTACGTTTTTGCTCCAAGCTCAAATATATCTGCCCCAATTTTTTGGAAAGGTCTTTGAGGAATCGCATTCCGGTACAAATACCCTATCCTCAAAAACAGCAAATTATCTTCAAAATAAATCTGTGGTCTCGTGCCACAGTAATCAAACGCCCGATCACTTATGTACAACTTTAATTCAATTTTTTATTGGCTTCAACAATCTTTACTACTACAAATATTACAAAAGGGTTTTTTATTACGTTGCGCACGATTGGAAAAGAGAAGAGGAACTGGCTACATTAATCAACTTCATTTTCTGTTCCCGGTCGTTTTGTCGTTAAGGTCATTGTCAGTCTAACTTTTTCGTTGTGTGTCGACTATCTTGTTCTACGAGGTGCGTGTGCAGTTGCGCATGTGTGGTGGTGTGTGGTGAGTTACTTGGGGGACTAAAGCTGGCTTTTGTATAAGTCGCCACCAGCGTTGCCACAAAGATACAATTGTATCAATTTAGCTACATTTTTGCTTCCGTGAAAAAAATAGATACTTAGATACTTTTTTTTTGATTTTGGTTCAATTAGATACAATTTTAAATTTTCCATTAAAATTCTGCATAATCTTCCTTTTTCATATATTTAAAATCTTTTTTCAAATACAAATTCAAATTTTTAGATCTGGCAATATTAATACATATGTTTTCTTATTTTTTAAACTGACTATTGCTCATTCTGTACTGATGTTCCCACCCAATCTGATACTTTACTATCTAGCACTAGCCAATTTGCATTCGCAAGTTTCTCCCAATTTATGAGAGTGTGAGAGTTTTTCAATTCAAGTTCCTCTAAGCCCCTACTCTATCTTCAGCTACTACGTTTTCGAAACAATTAAACGGTGAATATAATATATAGATATCTTAATATAGCTTATACCTATATAAATTCTAAAAATCTATTTAGAAGACGAATGAATTTAAAGTCAGTACAAATATTACTCTGCAATACTTATTTATATTTTTTCAAGTTCGTTTTTAAGATTTTTTTTATTTTTTTATTTTTTTTTGAACAAAATGAATTGACTAATTGTTAGGTGATGTAAAATGTGATGTTTGTTGTAAGGATTTTTGTTTCTTTCGTTTTAATAAATTTATTTATTTGAAAAAAGCAATATTTTCTTGTGATATAATAAGAGGCTCAAATTTAGATACTTTTGATACATTTTTCAAAAAAAAAAGATACATTTTTCGAAAAGTCAACGGCAACGCTGGTCGCCACAAATCTTATGTTTTTCATTCCAAAACCTCTTTAGTTCCTCAGGTACTTTTGTTTTGCTGTTTGGCCAACCTTTCTTAACAATTGATATGAGACTTCGTAATTTTGGATCTTCCATAGTAAAGGGTTTTTCAATAAGAGCGCTACAAAAGTTTTTTTAAATAAAACAAAAACGGTTTTGGATATCAAATAAATTCTTTGTTCCTGTGAAAGAACGTTCGATGCCATTATGTAAGGAACTCGATTTCTTCTGCATGGCCACCACGGGCACGCTTGCAGAAGTCCAGACGCTGAACCCAATTTTCGACGGTTTTCAAGCATAAATCGGCCGATACTGCTGCAATTTCACGTTCGATATTCGTACGAAGTTCATCAATAGTCGCTGGCTTGTTGGCATAAACCAGAGACTTGACGTAGCCGCACAGGAAATAGTCTAACGGCACGACCGAGGCGGCCAAGCGACTGGATCATTTCGTGAGATAACACGTTCTCCAAACTTGGTTTCCAATGATTGTGACATTCGCTGTGTGGCTTGTGGCGCCGTCCGGTTGGAACCACATGTCCTCCAAGTCCATATCATCCAATTGGGGCCAAAAATATTTGGTTATCATTGAACGGTAGCGATTCCCATTCACAGTAACGTGTCGGTCTTGATCATCACGGAAGAAGTACGGCCCAATGACGCCGCCGGCCCATAAACCACACCAAACCGTTATTTTTTTCGGGATGTAATGATGACTCATGGAGTACGTGTCGATTGCTGCCTGACCAATACCGCATATTTTGTTTGTTGACGAAGCCATTCAGCCAGAAATGAGCCTTATCGCTGAAGATGATTTTTCGATAAAAATCCGAACATTTTGAAGTTGTTGCTCAGCCCAATTCACGAACATACGACGCTTGTGGTGGTCAAGCGGCTTCAGTTCTTGCGTCAATTTAATCTTGTAAGGATGTAGGCCAAGATCTTTTCGCAAAATTAGCCACAACGACGTCACAGAGATGCCCAACGCTTGAGAACGACGTGTGAGAGACACATTTGGGCTTTCTTCAACTGAAGTCTCAGCGGCAGCAATATTCTCGACACTACGGGCACTTTTTTGTCTCACTGGCACGGGAACATTTTCTACTGTGCCTGTGGATTAAAATTTTTCCACTAGACGCTCAATTGTTGATCTGCTAGGACGATTATGACGACCATAAATTGGACGTAGCGCTCTTAACATTGAGGCCACTGACTCCGAATTTCGGTAGTAAATTTTAATAATAAGCGGCAAGAAATTCGGCGTCGTTTGCTGTCCCTGTCGCTCTACTTTTGTAGCGTCCCTGTTGAAAAACCCTTTAGCTTTTTCAAATTGTTTCCTTTTAACCTCACTCATATTGATGCTGTGAACCACATCCTTTCCTTTTCACAGTGCAAATTTTCAATAAATTTTCTAGAAAGCAGGCCAGGTACATGCAAATCCTTACTTGGTATATATTTAAACTTCAGAGTATATTTCAACAGTTTTATTTTCATTCGCTGCAACCTATTGGATGTTATATGGCTGATCTGTTTGTTCATTATTCCTAACAATGAAAGACCGCATTTTTCTTAAGTAAAGCCCTTAACGGAGAATTAAGTTGGGTATAAAAGCCCTTAAATAATTTAATGTTCCCATAATTTTTCCCTACTCCTTTCTATTTTTGGGATCTGGGATGGCTTAAATAGCCCTTATTCTCTCAGGATCTGGCGTCAGCCGTCGATATAGAATTCATGCCCTAAATATTTAATTTTCTGGACTTTAAATTGAAATTTGATCGGATTAAATGAAATCTTCCTTTGTTATAGAGTTAATTGCATATATTATTTTGATAAGACCTAGTTCCGCACACGTATGTAAACCCAGTATTGGTTTTGCTTTCACGTCAGCCACACCGAAATTCGCGATCTTCGTTACTCCTTTATGGTTTAATGTAAGACACACAGTACCCTTTGATTTCAGACTGTGACCACCATACGCTTCTAGATTCACTACAGATTTACTTAAGCTTGGCTTATCTCTTATCACATTATATATTTTTAATAGAATTATGTTAACTTCTGCACCACTGTCCAGTTTAAAATTAATTTTTGTTTCATTTACTAATAGCGTTTCACACCAACTTTCTCCGAATTCTATTGCCTCTTCCGTTTTAAAATTTGTTCGGTTTTTTAAATTTACCGAATCAATATACAAATTATCAAAACTAGAATCCAAATTATTTGAACATGTTATGTCACTCACCTTTTTTTATTTGCCGCGTCCCCAAGAAAACAAAAAACAAAACGGATACAAAGAAGGAAGGAAAGGAGTTGTTGCTGCGAATTTTTGTTTGTATCGATAAGTCGATAACGTTGTTGCTTTTGTTCCATTTGTATTGTTATTATCATTGTATTGAAATGCTGGGAGGAAAAGAGAAAAAGGGAGGGCAGAGTAAAGAGCCTGAGCGACTTGTTGTAACGGTTGATGCGATCAACCAGATTTTAAAGGCAACACAACGTCAGGAGAGGGACGACTCGGTGGGTTTTCCTTGTTATAATTCACACATTTTCAAGTGCGTCAAATATTTGAGAAGTGTTGCAAACATAGAAAGCGAAAGTTTCCCTTCTTATGCGGATTTCGTTATGGAAAAAGTGGCACAAGTCAATCCATTATTTTTCGATTTGCCAGAAGAAACGACAGTTAGGATTATCATAGGTTGTATTTCGGACATAAGCTTACGCAACTCTCTTACTTTCGTAATGCCGAAATCAGTTCAGGACCTTACTGAACACCTTTCCTCGATACGCGAACGCCCACGAAAGAGATTTAGGGAGAATCATACTCTTCGAAAAAAGGAATTTTTATATCTTCTCTAATCGAGCGGAGGAGAAATCAAACACGACGGCATCCAGTTAACAACTGACTTTATTCCATATAAAAGACAAGCTTAGAACTAGCAAAACTTACATGCTAGTATTAAGAGAGAGAGAGTATATAGGCAATGTTATACAGTGAATACTGAAAAGTTTTACATATTTCGTTAAAAATGTAATGTTTAAACTTTCATATATAATGTAAATTTCACCGACATAATTATTTTTATTTATTAATTTTTTAAAGTAAACAATTCTTTTATCCTTTAACCTATCCGATTTTCTCGTTCCATAAACAGGTAACGAGTTTGATCGTCTTCTACGACTTTGACTTTTACTCGTAACATGATTTCTTACATTTGTAATATTTGAAGGTGCAAAAGATACTCTCTTTAAATTAACTTTCTTTAACTGAGAATGATGAGCTAACTTATGTGTCCCATCAATATTAATTACATAAATCACATTCCAGTGACGTTTATTCAAAGGTGCGTAGGTGTTCTCTGCACACCCTATCCAAATCTATTATAATGCACTGAACTTAAGTTCATTATGAAACACATTTCTCTTTTTGTCTTTGCAATAATTTGTATTTTAACAAATCAGTATCTGTAAATGAATAGTTGATCTCAACATAAGATGTTGAAAAAGTTGTATCGAATCAAAATCCAAAACTCCCTGTATCGATACTTTCAATTCACACTCAACGCAACTTGGTGGTAATGAAACTCACACATCGGGGTGTTCATCTCGCTTTAGAGCACCGTCGACAGGCAAAATTGCATACAAAAAAAAAGACAAAATAAAAAAAAAAAAAAAAAAAACCTTTTCCCACAGAAATCTACCTGGCTTGGTGTTCTCCTACATCGAGCGCACCTCGTTGCAGTTCGCACTTGTAATTTTCGTTTTCGTTCCACCCTGACAACATAGTGTTGGAAGTTGGAACTTGGAAGTTCTTTTGTGCTTTTGTGCCTACTGTACTGGTATTGGTACTGTGTGCAGGAACAAAACAAGCACAATGCAAGATCTAAATACAAGATGCAACATACAACAGCGAACAGCTAGCGCCAAAGTCCCATTTCGACCCTAGTGCTTTATTCTCCTGTTGTGTGGTCTGAGCTCTGTGGCAGTGTTGTTATATCGTCGGATTTATCCCTTTTTGTGGGAATTTCTATTTATGTCCGAAAAGCCCTCCGTGGGATAAAGGGATAATGCACCAAATCGTGGGAATTTCAGAAATCTAACAAAAAAACATTCAAAATATAAGTTTTTGGGGAAATTCTACCAAAAAACCTGTTTTTCACCATGATTATCAACACACTGACTGTCCATAAAAAACAGCTCATGTAAATCGTCTTTTATCAAAATTTTCTGGTACCAAAAAAAAAATTATAGCAGTGCTACAAACTGTGGTTTTTATACTTAAGGTTAATTTAACTTGATTTTCTTTCTGTGTAACACAAATTTTACTTTAAAATACTGGATTTTAACTCAAATAGTATCGTGGGTTTTAAAAGGGAATTTGAGTATGGTGAAAAGGGAAAAAGGGGAAAAGCTCCTGAACCTGAAAGCTCAAGCTGGAATTTTGTATAATTTTTCATTCCCACTCGGTTCTCGGGTGGGTAAATATGGAATAGAGGTCGGTTGCTCGAATATTTGAAATCGCAACTATAACTGAAAAGCTACTTGCGAAACCATTTTCACAGCTCTGTTCAGCTGAAAAATTGGAAATATGTTATATATTATGTTAGGCCAACACTACCTTCTCCAAATTTTAATAAATATTTTATTAGGAACTTTAATGAAAAAAAAAAATATGAATTCAAGCTTTGATTGTGTGGTTGCCATTCTATAAGCAAAGTATTCATCGTCCTCGTAGGGTCCTGGAATAGAACAAAAAATTCACTATTTTACTGCGGTAAAAAATATAGTGAACACCCTACCAAAAGCACCACGCCACGTCACTGCCACATTCCCTATCTTTTTTTCAACTATTCCAGGAACCCATTTATAGCAAAAATTATTTTTCATTTTATATAATACTAGCTGTACCCGCCCGGCTTCGCCCGTGCAAAATGTGGTTTCAGAATAGTTGATGGAAAAAAAAATAATGAAATTTACTGTCTTCTAGGGGACACAAAATGTATTTCTTTTGATAATCCCTGGAAGGAAAAATCAAAAAATCATCGAAAGACATTGTAGAGGTATAAAGTGAGGAAGCCTTCTTCAATAGTGAGGGGCTTGAACCCGAACTAAGAAAAAACTCCCGAAGACTGAGTCTAAGTGGATAATGAAAATGAGCGAAGATAATGTTATAATGCTTAACTCACTTTTTTTTATTAATGTAACACTTCTTTGTATACCACTATGTTAGCGGTTTTGTTTCTATCGGCTAAGAAGTGATATTTCCTGCATTAATTACTCTGGAGCACGCTACATATAACTGCCCGTGTGTGATGCAATTCTTTCTTAAATCAACTCCCGCTTTTCTTAAAGTTTGACCCTGTGACTTATTAATTGTCATGTATAGGAAATTGAATTCTTTTAAACTGAAATGAATAACTGCTGGGAATTATTTGTAGGTATTTTTGTTATAAACACCGTTTCTCCTTAACCACACCCAGTTAAAATGAACGCATCAATTAAGTTTTTCTCTAACGATAGGCGTGTTTTTTGAGCTTCGATCTCAGCAAAGCATAGTAAAGTACAATTTTCAGCACGTGATAACAACAACTCTACTGTAAAGTCTCGAAGTGCCAGTTATCACTCTCAATCTGGTTACATTACAAAGCTTGGGGGGATTCAAATTGCGAAGCAACATAATGGGAACTTCAACATTATGAGCAGGAAGGCCATGGGCTGTAATGCTATTTAAAAACTCGAGCGGCTAATTTACTGCCCTTGATCGCTCTTTTAGCTTTTTTTGAAAGGCAAAATACGAATTGGGTAATTACCCACGATCTAGTATCACTGATACCCATACCTATTTGACATTTCTTTCAATGTTTTTTCTTTTCCTTTTTTAACAAACAAACAGCATACAGCACACTGCCTCTGTCTGTCTCCCTCTCCCTTGCAGGAGTAAAATAAGGTTAAAAGAGATATCAATATACTGCGCGGTTAGTATGTTTGATTTGAGAGTGAAGTGCATATCCACTCACGCAGGTGAAAATCGTGGAAATGTTTAAAATTTTGCCTTTTTATTTAAAAACCTTTTAAGTTTTCGAGTTAATGGATATCCTAAGTTGTACCCGCAGATGTCCTCTATAAGATGTTGGTTACTATATTTAAATGCTCCCAGTATTTTCGAACGGAAAGCGTTACAAAGAAAAAAGCGAAGCGAAACGAAAAAATTAATTACTCTTGTAAATTTTTTTCCGGAATTTATAGAGATATAGATTTGAAACAAAGTGGAGATTGTAGGCCTAGGTATCCTCTATAGGCCTGTGAAAAATGAACCAGAATATATTCAGTAGTTTCTAAGATTTTTGCATTTAAAGACATGCAGTCAAATTCAGTCGAAGTCGAACAGAACTACACCAATTTTATTTATATGATGATTTCATCCCCTTTTTTAAAATATTTTGCGTTTTTATTTGGCTTGCGTTTATAGATGTAGTTTTTGCTGATTTTTCTGAAATCTCATTTTGTTCCCCTGCCTTTATTCTTTGATGCACTTTCCGATTAACGTCATCTAAAAGCGTCTTAGGTGTGCACTTAAATATCATTTCATTACTGTACGATCTTGTTGTCGAAGGGGTAGAGCGATATTTCAATAGAAATAAATTACTGATTAAAAGCTCAATTGGGAAAGTATTATATTTTGTGTCCATCATCATTTTCTTTAGCGTAGTTTTTACGGTTTGCACCACCCTTTTCGCTGCTCCATTTGACTGTGGATGGTATGGTGGACTTTTTTTTACATTTAATATTATGTGGTATTCGATTGGGCGCTCTCAGAGCACTTTTTTTGCTCTCAGAGCAATTTTTATGTTCGTTTGGTACAAAAAAGCAATCTTTTTCAGATTTCAGAGCACTTTTGCGAATCTGTATATTTTCTCAGATTCGCTTCAGATTTACCAATACACGTGCGTTTGAGTTTGACAACTAGTGGAGTTTGTTTACATTTTAGTGAAATTTTTCAACTGCAAGGAAACGCATTGCATCGGGTGGATTTACTTTTGTTAATTATTTATGTACAAATGTTTAGAAATCAATCTGGGCGAGCGTTTTGAATGTTTTCATATAAAATTTAACCAGTGAATAGAAAACGCTTAGAAAAGTGTCGAAGGCTACACATATTGCAGTCGCACAAATATCAACCAAAAAAAGAGCAAGTGACGTTTTTGTGTTCGATTAGCCACACGAAATCTGAAATCTGAGAGCAAATCTGAAGAAGCCCAATCGAATACCACATTATTGTCTTTACAAAATTGTGCAAAAAGTGATGAGCAAAAGGGTGGTCCATTGTCTGAAACCAATGTCGAAGGCCAACCAAAATATGAAAAAATCGATCTGAAACTTGAAATTACGCTTTCCGCGTCTGTTCCTTTCATTCGCTTAATATCAACCCATTTAGTATAACTATCCACAACAATTAAGTAATGACTTCCTTTTAAATGGAAAAAATCGAGATGAATTTTTTCGAAAAACCTTCTGGCCTCTGGCCAGGATTGATGCTGATTTGATATAGGTTTGTTATTAGAAAGTACACAGGGCTTACAGCTCAAAACTTGATCTTCTACGAGTATGTCACTGTCAATCCCTGGCCACCAAAAATATTTTCTAGCTAACATTTTCATTCTAACAACCCCAATGTGCGTGTCGTGCAAAAGTGTTATTACTTGACTTTGCAAATTTTTCGGGATAATTAACCGCTCCCCATAAAATAAGCAACCTTGTTGCTCTAAAAGCGATAATCGTTTACGGGAAAAAACTAAGTAGAGTTGCTGGCACGGAGCTTGGCCAACCATTTTGGACCATATTTACAATTGCTTTTAGTGTCCAATCTTTATCAGTTTCTGAAGCAACAGTTTCAAATTTAAGATTCAGATAGGCATCTGATTTGATGGCTTTAATACTGTCATCTTCCAACCCTGTGGCGCCAGGTAGCGGAAGGCGCGACAGCCCGTCTGCATTTGTTATTTGAGTACCCTTTTTATATAAAATTTTATATTGGTACATGCTGAGAAGAACAGCCCAACGATGAATTCTTCCCGCAGCCACAGCCGGCGTAGATTTGTTTGGGTTAAAGATTTCACGTAATGGCTGATGATCTGAAAAGATCGTAAAAGGTTTGCCATAGATATATCTGTGAATTTTTTTTAACAGCAAATATAATAGCCAAAGCCTATTTATGCAACTGTGAATACTTTTGTTCGGCTGGGCTTAAGGTGCTTGAAGCAAACAACACCGGCCTTTCAACGCCATTCATAACATGGGAAAGGATACCCGCCACACCATAAGGACTAGCGTCACAGTGAAGAACTATTTCCTTGTTAGGATCATAATGAGCTAAAATTTTGTATTGCAAAATGAGTGCTTTACTTCTTTAAAAGGTCTGTTTGCTTTCTTCCGACCACGTAAAGGGCATATCTTTTTTTGTTAGATAATGGAGATCCTTCAACTCAGTGGAGAGATTAGGTATAAATCTCGAATAATAATTCAAAAGTCCCAGGTAAGACTTCAATTGGGTTAAGTTTCTTGGTTCTGGTGCCTTTGTAATCGCTTCCAGGTTTTTTGTGCTGGGCTTAATGCCCTTGCCACTAATTACATGCCCTAAGTAGTCTATTTCTTCTTGAAAAAATCGGCACTTTTCGTACTTAACCCGTACCCTAAACCCATTTGACCTTTCCAAAACATTTATAAGGTTCGCCTTACACTCTCGCAAATTCTTTCCTCAAATAATAATATCGTCTAGATAACATTGTACTTTAGGCAAACCTCTTAAAATAAATCGGGAAACAGTACGGATAAAGTGATTTTTATCAAACTAAGGAAGGATTTTACTTGCTTAAATACATTTTTACATAACATTTTCATTATTAATGTTGAAAACAATTTGAAACGAGATTCGAAGTCGTTTTGGTCTTTTATAAATCAAAAAAGGTGCTCGAAATGTTTGCCTAAAGAAATGTTTTATAAAAGAAATGTGTCCAATGACGCTAAGGATTCTATCGAACTATTTGCACAATTCTTTAAATCAGTTTTTTCTAAATCTTTTATACCTAATTTGCCGGAATCATATTCTTATCCTAAAATTGATTTTGGCCAACTAGCACTTGAGATTCAGGATATTGAGTCTGCTGTCTGTAGCCTAAAACCTAATCCTAAACCTGGCGCTGATGGCATTCCTGCAATAATTTTAAAAAAATGCTGCAGCTCTATTTGCAAACCTTTACTTATGATATTTAATCTATCACTAGCATCGGGTTTATTCCTGGATGACTGGAAGGTCTCATTTTTGGTGCCGATCTTTAAATCTGGCTCTAAAAATGACATAGAAAACTATAGAGGTATTTGCAAACTTTCTGCTATACCAAAGCTTTTTGAATGTATAGTTAAAAACAAAATAAATTTTCATATAAAGGGCAACATATCAGAGTTTCAACATGGTTTTGTTTCAGGTCGTTTGACAACATCTAATCTGGTCCACTTCACATCTTTTGTTACAAATACTGTTGAAGGCGGATGTCAAGTTGACGCTGTATATACGGATTTTAGTAAAGCATTCGACTCTGTAAACCATGTACTTCTGATAAGAAAGCTAAAGCAATTTGGATTTCACTCCGCTATGCTGAAGTGGTTTTCATCATTTTTGATTGGAAGGTTTCAGAAAGTCTGTCTTGATAATAGTTATTCAAGATTAATATCTTGCACTTCTGGAGTTCCTCAAGGTAGTCATCTTGGGCCGCTCCTTTTTATAATATTTATTGATGATATTGTTCAACAGCTGCAATTTTGCCACTGTTTAATGTACGCTGACGACCTCAAAATATTCTTAAAAATTAATTGCTTAAATGACTGCTTAAAGGTCCAGACGGACCTAAACAATTTATCAAGATGGTGCGTCAATAACTGCTTAAAGTTAAACGTTCGAAAATGCTTTGCTATCTCGTTCATAAGATCTCAAACGAAATATTCGCATACCTATTGTATTGATCTCATGCCATTAATAAAAGTTGACAAAATTAAAGATCTTGGTGTATTCCTTGATACGAAACTAACCTTTGTTACTCATATCGAGTATATAGTCGCTAAGGCTAATTCTCTTGTTGGGTTCATCAAAAGAAACGCGAAAGATTTCTCTGATCCTCACACATTTATATCGATCTTCAATACCCTAGTACGATCAATACTTGAATACGCCGATGTTGTTTGGAATCCAAACTATTTATCACATTCGGACCGTATTGAAAGAGTGCAAAGGCGATTTACCAAATATGTCTTCTTTAAAATGCGTTGGGATTTTCAGCCCTCTTATAAAGCTAGATGTCAACTATTAGGTTTAATGACACTTAAAGCAAGAAGGAATGCACATGACATAATGTTTGCGAGAGACGTACTGTGTTCACATATCGACAGTTGTACACTTTTGTCCATGTTTCCAATTAATGCTAGGGGAAGGGTTTTGAGGGATAGTCACTTCTTTTACCAACTGGGGCATAGAACAAACTATGGTCGGAATGAGCCAATTACTAGATGCCTTAATTCGTTCAATGTGGTAAGCAGACATATGGATTTTCATATTTCGAGAGAACGCTTCAAGAGCATTTTATTTAGATTGCTTTCAAACTAATGCCAAAAGTATTTTTATCTTAGTTTAAACTTAATGTATTATATATAAATTTAAATTCGTAGTCTGTAAGCTAAGCTTGTTGATGAATAAATAAATAAATAAATATTATCCATAATGGATTGGAACGTTGCTGGAGCACTTTTTACACCGAAAACTATCCGCTTAGACCTGTATAACCCCCGATGAGTGTTGACTGTTAACAATTCTTGGCAATCGTCTTCCACTTCTACCTGCTGGTACGCTCCCTCCAAGTCTAGTACGCAAAAAATTGAGCAGTCCCCCAAGGTCGCGAAAATGTCTTCGCATCCAAGCAAGGGGTAATGATCCGTACGTACATACGGGTTGATGGTGACCTTACAGTCGACACATAAGCGAATATCCCAATTTGTTTTTTCGACAATTACTATGGGTGATGCCCAATCGCTATACCGAACTGGATAAAAGATACCCTCTGCTAATAACCTGTAATCTGCTCTACTTTTTCCTTCATACCGAATGGAACCGCATACGCTTTAAAAAATACAGGTACACTATTTTCCTTTATTAAAATGCTTGCTTTAAAATTCAGAATAAAATCTGTTTTCTTACCCTTGAAAACATTTGAATAATTTCTCACTAATTCGTCGACATATCTTGGTTTGCACCCCAATTTGGCACATAAACTTTCCACCGCTAACATCTGATTTCTCCAATTCGGAATTAATTTGTCCAACCATGAGCTTCCCAATAACGGAACAAACGTTCTTGGACCACCGATTATGACCAATTCTAAATGATAAATTTCCTGATCTGGCGATAACCTAACATTGACATTGACACATCCTACTACCTCGACCTGACCACCTGAAATGACATTGAGAGTTCGTTTATATTCATCAATTTGAACATTTGGATACAACGATTTAAACGTGCTCGAATGAATTACCGATCAACATGCGCCCGTATCCACTTCCATCTTTAAACGCGCGCTATTACAAAATAAATGAAAAATTAACGCATAGCTATTATATTATTTAAATAGCCTAATTCTATATTTTCCTCTACATCCGATTCATTATTAACGCAACTAATTTTATTTGCCTCATAACCGAAATCGCGTTTCTTACTTTTGAATTGGCTTTTATTATTTCTAAAAAAACTGTTTTTCTGAATATGACCCCACTTGTTGCAAAAATGACACTGTACCCTAGCGAATCTGTCTTTTCTCGATCTTTAAAAACTGCATGGCCGTTGGTCGCTGTTGTAGCTGTCGAGTTTGGTTGTTGTTGGTGCCCTTCTATAATCTCTGCTTTTGCCGTTGTGCTTTGTTCTCAGTGAATGTACCGCTTCTGTTTCCTCTCATATTAGCCGTTTCCACCACGATTAGCTCCATATTTAATGCCGTCTCGCATGCTTTTTCCCAGGTCAACTCGCCAAAGTCAATAAGTTTTGATTGAATTCTTTTGTTCTTAAGCCCCATTAACAAACGATCCTTCAGGGCTTCATTGAGAAATGAATCCAAGTTACAGCCTTCAGCTAATTGTTTAATAGCTACAATAAAATCTGCTACATTTTCATCCAGTTCTTGATTCCGATTTAAAAACTTAAAGCGCTCAGCTGTGGTATTATTTTTTGGTTCGAAATGTATTTTTAATTTCTTCACCAACTCTTCATACTTTAGTTCATCTGGTTTTTGTGGCGCAACCAAAGTCTTTGAGATGTTATAAAGATCACCTCCCCCGACACCAATTAAAAACGATACTTTGTCTTCGTCGGCTGTTATTTTATTTTATTTTAGCAAATGATTTAACCGCTCAATATAGCTGTTAAAATTATCACCGATTTGGAAATTTGCACACTTTCTTTAACAATTAACTGTTGTAACTCGGTCTTACTACCACTTTCCTCGTAATCGGTACTCGTGCACCCTTTTTCCGTTTTACTCGTCGCCAGTTTTATATCTTTTCTAATCGAGCGGAGGAGAAATCAAACACGACGGCATCCAGTTAACAACTGACTTTATTCCATATAAAAGACAAGCTTAGAACTAGGAAAACTTACATGCTAGTATTAAGAGAGAGAGAGTATATAGGCAATGTTATACAGTGAATACTGGAAACAATCGGACATATTAGGAATCAAACCCAGTTTCAAGCAAGCGCCCCCAATTTGAAAATGATAGGCGTTGCTATGGTTGTGGAATGACTGGCCATTTGAAAACTAATTGTCCCAAATTGTCTGCTTCTGGTCCGTCATTACCAAGGGAACAACTGCCTAACAAAGCAACAGAAACCTGGGCTCTAATCTCGTAATTTATGAAACGATTGCCGTCGAAACGATTGAACAAAACGAGATCGTTTTTAGTTTGCTTCATATAACATCATCGTCGCATCGTTCAATCGAATCGTTCGTCGTACTCGTTTTCAACAGTTTGAGCATGACTGTAAACAAACTTTGACACCTAAAAAATTTTAAAATGTATGGAAATTGTTTTTTTTTCTTTTCTTGAATAAATTTGTTTATTTGGCTTCGTTGTCATGGAATTGGGTATTTTATGCAAAAATAGATAGGTAGGTAGTGGAATTTTTATTGGTAAGGGGCGAATTGTAAAAAGAAATTAATGAATGCAATTTTAGGATGGCATTTTTTTGTTATTGTATTAAAAATGCATAAATTAAATTAAATTAAATTATTCCCAATAAGTGCAATTACCATTTTTTTTTTTTTAAAGAAAGGATTTTTTTACAGTTCGGATAAGTGCAAGTATATCATATCGTATGGCTCTGTCGGAGAGAAATGTTGTGGAGGAGATTGTAGGCGAGTCAAAAACAAAAAACATAATTCGTGAGAGTAGCTCACCATTTGCTAGCCCAATAATATTGGTGAAAAAGAAAAGTGGTCAGCATAGGATGTGTGTAGACTATAGGGCCTTGAACCGAATTACCGTTAAAGATCGCTATCCTCTACCTCGTATAGATGATCAACTTGACCAGTTATCGGGAAATAGATTCTTCTCGGCCTTGGATATGAGTAGTAGGGCTATGGGGGTTCTGGACCAGGAAATAAGATCATCATGCGTCGTCAGAGGTCAAAGAACTCCAAGGTTGAATTTATTGTGTGTGTGTGTGTTTTTTTTTTTTTTTTTTGGTTGCGCCAATGGATGTGGTAATCTTCTAAAGATGCGGTAGCCCGTGCTGCCAACATGCACGATTCGCAAGCCCGAATAATCGATGCCAGGAATGTGCCTACGTACTAATCCACACCCAACACACTTCAACCACATCATTTTGTAGGATGGTTATAAAATTACATAATTTCGCCCAATTCTCCAGTGATTGCAACATGTGGTTGACGGTTTCTGACGGGCTGGGCAGAGTAGTTCTCCATGCCATGAAGCGGGGGCAATAAAATACTGCGTGCTCGGTATCTTCGTATTCATTTATGCATTCGGGGCAAAATGGTGAGCTGTCATGTCCGAAACGGTGCAGATATTTTCGATAGCCACCGTGGCCCGACAAGAACTGCGTAAGGTTATAATTGCAGTTTCCATGGTCACGTTCTATCCATTCCTGGATTACCGGTATAAGTCGGTATGTCCATCTGCCTTTCGTTGTATTATTCCAGCGAGCTTGCCACATTGCTATTGACGCTGCCTTTTCTTCAATTTTAATCTTCTTGATTTCACCACCATTGTATTGGCTTAAGGCTCTTCTACTATATATCCTCAACATTTCGTCAGCAAGAATATCGACAGGAACCATTCCAGCTATTACAAAGGCAGCCTCGTCCGATATGGTTCGAAAGCCGCTAATTGTTCGTAGCGCGGAGAGTCTGTATGTCGATAATAGTTTCCTTTTAGTCTCCTTTGTTCTCAGTGCCTGCGCCCAGACTGGAGCTGCATACAGTAAAACTGATGTAACAACTCTGGAAAGTATGATCCTTCTTGCGTATCCGGGTCCACCAATGTTGGGGAGTATGCGTGAGAGAGCACCTTGCATTTGCGATGCTTTCTTGGCTATATAGTCCACGTGCATTTTGAATCGCAATCTATTGTCCAGCATTACTCCAAGGTATTTTACCGCTTCTTTGGACCTAATTATTTGGTTACCGACCTGGAAGTTGGCGAACTCTACGGTTTTTCGACTTGTTATGAGGACAGCTTCTGTTTTATGATCTGCTAGTTCTAGGCTGGCTGTTGCTAGCCAATCCTTTATCCGGGCAATTGCTTCGTTTGTAGTGGATTCAACAGTATGAATCTGTTTACCTACTGTCACAACGGCAATGTCATCGGCGAATCCAATTACCGTCACTCCCTCAGGCAGCGCCAATCGTAGTACTCCATCGTACATGATGTTCCACAATAAGGGCCCTAAGACCGATCCCTGTGGAACTCCGGCAGTGACATTGTAGTATCTTTCACCTTCATCTGTGTTATATCTCAACTTCCTGTTGTTAAAGTAACTTGCCACTATACGTAGCAGGTAGTACGATGTATCCATTCTGGAGAGGGATCTTCTAATGAAAGACCAGTTCGCCGAGTTAAAAGCGTTTCTAACGTCCAACGTTACTATCGCACAATACTCCTTTGTCCCGTGGAGCCATCTTTCGCCTTCGATGGCGCCTTTTGCGATGTCAACTACTGCTCTTATGGCATCAACAGCGGATCGCATTTTCCTAAAGCCAAATTGGTAGTCTGAGAGGGCTCCTTTCTCTTCTGCCACTGCAAGTAATCTATTGTAGATTATCTTCTCTAGGATCTTTCCCATGGTGTCCAATAGGCATATTGGGCGATAAGAAGATGGTTCTCCTGGGGGCTTCTTCCCTTTTGGTAGCAGGACCAAATGCTGCATTTTCCACTTTTCGGGAAACGTTCCTTCTTCGAGGCACTTTTGCATAGTCCTCATGAAGAGGTCTGGTCTTCTTTTTATAGCCACTTTTATTGCCTTGTTCGGGATGCCGTCGGGTCCTGGGGCCTTCTTGTCGCCTATCTTGATGCATGTCTGAAACAGCTCATCTTGAGTAATTAGTGGAATGTCCACTGCCCTGACTTCTCTCACGATGGTGCACATAGTAGTTGGTATTCGCGGGAAAAGATGCTCCACTATGGATTTCAGTACTTTTGGACATATTATTGGAGGGGTTCTGTAGCCCTTCAGTTTGGTCATAACCATTCTGTATGCCGATCCCCATGGATTAATGCCTACGAAGGCATAGTCTCCGCATATCCATATTGCCACTTGTTCAGCCTTATCGTAGATGCAGTTATAGTTCTCGTCGGGACATTTATAGGGTTCACTAATCATGATGACGTCCGCCCTTTCGTCCTTGGCCGTTTGTGCTAGGATGTCCTGGGCTATTCTACAGTGATTAAGGTTTATCTGTAGTATCTTCATGGTCTTTTGCTAGTGATAGCACTCCGAAAAACTGCGCATTTGTTACTGCCAGCTACATGTTTCGCGTCATCTGGATGGTCTTTCTTGCAGAGCATACAGAATGGTTCCTGGTCGCAGTTCTTTGCTATGTGGCCTTCTGTCCCGCATCTCCTACATAGCTTGGAGCGGTCTTCTTCGCTTTTGCATTGCCAGGCTAGGTGACCGAACTCTAAACATTTGAAACATTTTTTGAGTAGGGTCCGTTCGCGTATTCGACAGTTAACCCAGCCGATTTTAACTTTTCGAGTCGCTTCCCTGTCGCTTTGATGACGATGGCGTCAGGTCTAGCTTTTTTAGCCTCTAGTTTATATTTGGCAGACCTCCTTTGGGTAGCATTTTGCCATTCTACCTCTCCTTCCGCCTGTTCCTTGTTAATGGGGCACTGCCCAAATTCAGTGTTGCCTTTATTGGGGCTTCACGAATTAAACAGTGCTAGAAAAATAGGTGTTGAGTTATCTTGTTTTCGCTAGTAATATGGGATTCAAGATGCTCAAATCACCTAACATTGAGGTCTATCCGCCTCGGATGGGTAAGGAGTCCGAATGGTAGTAACTCTCGGGTTGCGAAAGCTCGACCATTAGCTATATAATGGTACCACGGGTGATGGGGACGGCCTCTGTACCAAATCTGGTGCAGCCCCATACTTTGAGGTCGGATTCGTGGGGGCTGTGGTTAAACCAAATGCGGAGACTAGAAGCGTTCTTTCAGAACGAAGAGGTGTCTTGATAGGCCTCGCCTAAAATCAAATGGGTTCGTGCTTTTTCTTACCCAATCAGCCACGGTAATTGTACCAGGGTCAATACTTGTAGCAATACTTGTATTGGCCCTGGGGCGTCTTGTCAACGTCTTTCTCAATGACTCAAATGTGGGTGTGCCCATCGTGAGATTAAGCCGTCAAGGCAGGTGTTCACGTTAAGCCAACTTCATTTAAGTTCTGTTCCTTGTTAATGCCTGGTGCATTTTTCTTTTGTTTGTCCCTGGTCACTGGAGTCTCAGCGCCGGTTTTTCCATCTTTCTCCTTGGTTATTTGCTTACGGTCACGTGGATGTTTTTGTTTACGTTTCTCATTCGGCTGTCGTTTGTTCGTAGAGATTGTTTCAGCATTTACTTCTCTCCGTTTTGGTTCTGGAAGTTCGTTTTCTGCAGTACCATTAGGTAGGTATTGATGCATCCGTTTGGGCTCCGGGGGTTCGTCGTCTGCACTCTGTCTCTTCTTGGGCTCTATTGCTGCCTTTAGCCATGGCGAAGTTTGCGATGAATTGTTCCGACGAATAACTTCCTTTGCTTTCTCGTCGTGCAGTTGAATCGCCGAGAGCTCGTAGAGAGCCCTGATACTTTCATTAGCGTCTCTCATCGGTTGGTGGATCGAGCGCCTTTTACCATCTTCCAGCATTTCCACCAGCCCTCTTATTTGCTAACATAGCTTGTGGAAATCAGATTGCTGGCCGGTTGGTTCGGCCGTTACCATTCTTAATGCTGGTGACTCACGTCGTTCCATGCTTCTTTGCGGTACTGGTGACCGCAGCATCCTTGATCCTACTTGGAAGGGATTATCAATGTTCTCTTCTGTTAGTTCTCCGGTGTTTTTGTTTATGTTGATGGTATTCATTTCTAATTGGTCCCCCCTCAAAGCCGCTATCAATGTTCGAATGTGTAGTCACCTAAGGATCCCATGGTTGTCTTTGCAAGCAGTGAGGCCATGCGAGGGTTGATACAATCCCTTATGGGGTTTTGCGCCAGAGCCGGATCGGTGCTAACCAGGATTGTTACATCTGGACCTACACCACCAACTTAATGGTGACGAAACATTGAACGTACTTTGAGGCCTGCCAAGGTTTTAATGGGACGGGGGCGCTTGTAGCATTAGCCTGAAAGCCATTTCCGCAAGATTTCACTCTTGCTTACTCAGGTAACAGAATACTACAAACGTCAGCCCTCATAGCAATCGTTCCAATTCGGTTTTCCAGTATGCCATAATTAAGACCTTACTGGGCTCGGTCTTAATGTTTATGATAGTTTTCTACAGTATATTATCTATATGTAAGCGCAGTCGGTTCCGGGTTAGGGAAGCTGCACATATTTACGGTGTGACGGGTGCCGCTGGATCTCGCCATTTGTTTGTAGCTTTATCCCTCGTTGCCACCTTATGAGGTGGGAAGCACTTACTTGGAAGACGGTGCTTGCTCGTCTTGTCGCAGAGAGTTCATAGGGGTTCCTTTGACTTTTTCAGCCACGCCCTCCTTCTCCGCCCCTCTGATTGAGGAGGACTGCTTCTTGGATATTCGCAGTTAACCTCCAACTCCGTTTACGATGCTGTATTGCTTTTGTATCCCCATCATCGTGAGGGCTTCAGCGTGGTTGGCTTAACGCTTTTCCCTTGGGATACGAGTGGATTGTAGTCGCCTCTTACGACAGGCATGCCTTACCTCAGGCCTATTCTAAAACCGAGCCTGTAGGGTGTGTGTGTGTGTGTGTTTTTTTTTTTTTTTGGTTGCGCCAATGGATTTGGTAATCTTCTAAAGATGCGGTAGCCAGTGCTACCAGTGTAGTTACCTTAGGATCCCATGGTTGTCTTTGCAAGCAGTGAGGCCATGCGGGGGTTGACACAAGCCCTTATGAGGTGTTGTGCCAGAGCCGATCGGATTTAACAAGGAATTTATAACATCTTGACCTACACCACCAACTTAATGGTGACGAAACATTGAACGTACGCCAAGGTTTTAATGGGACGGGGGCGCTTGTAGCATTAGCCTGAAAGCCATTTCCACAAGATTTCACTCTTGCTTACTCAGGTAACAGAATACTACAAACGTCAGCCCTCATAGCAATCGTTCCAACGCGTTTTTCCAGTATGCCATAATTAAGACCTTACTGGGCTCAGTCTTAATGCCAAAAAGGTAACGATTTATAAAATAAACGGTAACAGTTTTTTAAAAGGCACGACTTTTCCGCCGAGGGCAGATGCGTCGCGCAGCTGTTTCGATATTTGGTGTATCCCTCGTTGTGACGGCTACATCTGGGTCTCGCCATTTACATTATTCTGTATCCCCCGTAGCCACCTTTTAAGGTGGGGGGCACTTTATTAAAGACGGTGCCTATACGTCTTGTCACAGAAAGTTCACAGGGGTTCCTATGGCCTTTTAAGCCACGCCCTCCTCTTCTGCTTTCTGTGTGTTTTTTTTTTTTTTTTTTTTTTTTTTGGTTGCGCCAATGGATGTGGTAATCTTCTAACGATGCGGTAGCCCGTGCTACCAACATGCACGATTCGCAAACCCGAATAATCCATGCCAGGAGTGCGCCTACGTACTAATCCACACCCTCCCACCACTCTCCCCGCGGGACTGCCGTTAGGTATTACTTCGCGGGGCTGGTTAGCAATTTATGCTCTGCTCACTGAATTCGTTGCTTCTTCTCGTCTTCGTAGTTCTATTCTCCGCAGCTCATTTTGCACATTAATTACTAGTGTGCAAATTTCCATCCATTTATCCTCAGAGTTCACCATCTCATTTATAATTATTGTCGGACTGGGCAGATTATTTCTCCATTGTTGAAAGCGTTCGCAATAGAACACAGCGTGCTCGGTATCTTCTTCATCGTCTGAGCATTCTGGACAAAGAGGTGAGCTGTCGTGTCCAAATCGGTATAAATATTTCCGATAGCCGCCGTGCCCGGACAGGAACTGCGTCAGGTGATAGTTGCAGCTGCCATGAGCTCGGTTTGTCCACACTTCTATGATTGGAATCAACTTATAGGTCCATCTGCCTTTTGCAGTATTGTCCCATCTAGCTTGCCACATAGCTATTGAGGCTGACCTCTTTTCGTTTCTTATTGTTTTTATGTCACTAGCAACTTGTTGACTTAAAACTCTTCTAGTGTAGATTCGTTGCATCTCGTCCGCAAGGATGTCGATAGGGATCATTCCGGCTATAACAAAAGCTGCCTCATCCGAGATAGTTCGGAAACCGCTAATCGTCCTTAATGCGCCAAGCCTATATGACGATGTTAGTTTCCTCCTGGTCTCTTTTACTGCTAGTGCTCCTGCCCAAACTGGTGCAGCATACAGTAGTGCCGAACTGACCACTCTGGAAAGGATAATTCTTCTTGCATAACCTGGACCTCCTGTGTTCGGCAACATCCGGGAAAGCGCTGCCTGGAGTGGTGACGCCTTTCTGCTTACGTAGTCCACGTGTGTTTTAAATTTTAGCCTATTGTCAAGCATAACTCCAAGATATTTAATTGATTCTTTTGATCTTATAGACTGGCCTCCATTACGAATGGTTATGTTCTCTACCGCCTTCCGGCTAGAAATAAGAACTGCTTCGGTTTTATGGTCGGCTAGTTCTAGGCCTGCTGATTCTAGCCACTTTTTAATACGTACGATGGCTTCGTTGGTAGCAGTCTCTATTTCCCGTAATTGTTTTGCTACGGTAACAAAGACGATGTCATCCGCGAATCCGATGAGCTGTACTCCTTGGGGTAGTGATAGTCGAAGAACACCGTCGTACATTATGTTCCATAAGAGGGGCCCTAGAACTGATCCTTGTGGAACCCCCGCGGTGATATTATAGAATTTTACTCCCTCCTCTGTTTCGTACCTCAGCCTCCTGTTGGTGAAATAGTTTGTCACTATTTTTTGCAAGTAGTATGGTGTATCCATCCTGACTAGTGTTCTCCTAATGAATATCCAATTAGCTGAATTAAAAGCGTTTTTTATATCCAGCGTTACTACCGCACTGTACTCTTTGGTCCCAAAACGCCATCGCTCTCCTTCTATCGCCTTAGCAGCTATATCTACTACCGATTTTATGGCGTTCACAGTAGATCGCGACTTCCTGAATCCGAACTGATATTCCGACAATGCTCCTTTTTCCTCTGCCACAGTGAGTAGTCTATTGTATATTATCCGCTCAAGGATCTTCCCCATTGTGTCTAGTAGACATATTGGACGGTATGAAGATGGTTCTCCTGCCGGCTTGTTCCCTTTTGGTAGCAATACTAAATGTTGCAGTTTCCATGGATCAGGGAAAACACCTTCCTCTAGGCACTTTTGCATTGTTTTTACAAAAAGCTCCGGCCGTTTTGAACAGCGACTTTCAGTGCTTTATTTGGTATGCCATCGGGTCCAGGGGCTTTCTTATCACCTATCTTCCTGCACGCCTGGAAGAGCTCCTCTTGTGTAACAATTGGTATATTCTCCGTTGTATTTGCTCTGATTATGTTACATACAGTCGACGCTCTTTGCGGGAACAAGTGCTCACCAATTGCTTTCAACATTATTGGACATGTTATCTGAGGGGGTCTATTGCCCTTCAGCCTTTTCATAACCATCCTCTATGCTGTTCCCCAGGGGTTGATATCAGCTTCGTCACACATGCGTTTAAAACATTTTGTCTTACTTTCTTCGATGGCCCTTTTAAGTGCATACCTCGCGATTCTGAAGCCCTCCAAGAGTTGTTGGAAGTTGGGTCTCCCCTTGGATAGTTGGACTTTGCGTCGAGCTTTTAAACACGTTGTTCTGAGTGTTTTTATCTCCTCGTTCCACCAGTAATTCGGAAGGCCCCTTTTGCTCCCTACTCTTCTGGGCATTGACGCGTCGCACGCAGTGGTAATGGTGCGGATTAGTTGAAGCGATAGGGTCTCAGCAGTTCCGTTGTAACACTGGTTGCCGGTGCTCACTACTTCCTCAAACATATCCTCGTCAAAGAGGGTGTCCTTCCATTTTGGCCCCACTAACCTACGGTGTACCTTTGTCCTTTCAGCGGTTTCAAATACTATTGCCTGGTGGTCGCTATGCGTATATTCTTCGCTGACACGCCATTTCATGTTCCGCAGAAGGGAAGTACTAACAAAGGTTATATCTATTATCGAGCCTTTCCCTGCTTTCCGATATGTTAATGCCCGGCCATTATTTGCTATGCCTATATTAAGAGGTGCAAATGTTTCCAAGAGCATACGTCCTCTGGCGTTGGTAAGTCTGCTCCCCCACTCTGTTGCCCACGCGTTAAAGTCACCGGCAATAATGACTGGAGTCCTCCCGGAAGCATCATTGACCAGGAAGTCTAGCATCGACTGGTATTCGTTCAAAGTCCAGCTGGGTCGAGCGTAGCAACTGTAAAAATGTATTCCATTAATTTTAGCTCGTACGAAGCCCTCAGCTTGGTCGTATGTGTATTGGAAAGCGTGTCTTCCACATATCCATATCGCAGCGTGGTTTGTCTTGTCGCTGATCCATACGTTGCTATCGAGGGTTTTGTACGGTTCGCTGATCAAGACGATGTCGGCTCCCTCGTCTTTTACTGACTGTGCCAGGAGGTCCTGGGCTGCTTCACAGTGATTTAGATTTATCTGCATTACCTTCATGATCTCTTGCTTGTGATAGCTCTCCTAAAGAATAGACAGTTCCTACTGCCGGCTATGTGTTTCGCTTCTTCTGGGTGATCTTTTTTGCAGAACATACATGATGGTTGCATCTCACAGTTCTTCGCGATGTGCCCATCCGTTCCACATCTTCTACATAGCTTGGATCTATCTTCTTCACTTTTGCAGTGTTTGGCTATGTGTCCAAACTCTAGGCACTTAAAGCATTTTGTAGGCAGCGTCCGTTCGCGGATGCGGCAGACCACCCAGCCGATTTTAATTTTCCCTGCTTCTAAGAGCCTTTTCGCGTTCTGTGCTGGAAGACTTACTGTCGCCGTTTGGGTGCCGTCGTAAGTTGCACGCATTGACACTATATCTGCCAGTGATACATCTTCGATGCCAAATTGGGCTGTAATTGCCTCGCATATATCTTTTTTTGTATTTACTTCGTCTACGTATTTAAACTCTGTAATAGTACGATGCATGAGAGTCCTTACGTTCGCCTGCTCACCTACGACCTCACTGATGGTGTTTTTGCATTCGGCTGCCCTTCCTCCTGTCTCCTTAAGCTGAAGTAAAAGATCGCCTTTCTGGGTTCTTCTTATCCTGGATACCGCTTTACCGAACTCTTCCAGATGGGGGTTTGCCTTTACGTTGCGCAGTATATCCGCGTAAGATAGTGACCCCTTTGCATCAATAATGATGGCGTCAGGCTTAGTTCTCTTAGGTTCTATTTTCGTCCTGGCAGAATTATTTCCTATGGTCTTCGACCTATCCTTTCCTTTGTTTTTTTGTTTCCTCCTCTTTGTTGTTGTAGCGTTGTGTTTGTCTCTAATCGAAGGAGTCTCGTCGCCAGTTACCTTCGATTTGACTTCGTCTTCTCCTGCAATGTGTTTTTTGTTAGAGGTGACTCTGTTTAGTTTCTCCTTGGTTGCAGGGTTTTCAGCTCCAGTCACTCCATTCCTCTCATTTATTTTGAGTGGCGGAGGGTGTTTCTGCCTACGTTTCGGATCTGGTACTTCATTGTCTAGTGGTTGCCTACGTTTGGGCTCCAGACTACATTTCAATAAAGGGGAGGTCTGCTAGGAGTTGTTTTTCCTTATAACCTCTTTCGCTTTTCCGTCCTTCATCTGTATGGCTGAAAGTTCATACAGCGCTTTAATACGTTCGATGGCATCCCTCATCGGCTGATGAATCGAACGCCTTTTGCCATCTTCTAGCATATCCACCAGTTTTCTAATTTGCTCTCCAAGGCTATGGAAGGCGCATTGCTGGGGCCTGGGCCAGGCATTATTTCGCTAGCTAGGGGTGAATCGCGCTGTTGTCCATTGCTTGGAGGTGCATAGTCTACAGGTGATCTCAGCATTCTCGAGCTATTTTGGAACGGGTTTTCCATTTCTCCTTCCATTTCTCTTCCTACGTTGTTTTTATTGTTTGTTGTAGTCATTGCTAATTGATCCCCACTCAGAGTCGTTGTCGATGCCCGGATGTGTAGTTACCTTAGGATCCCATGGTTGTCTTTGCAAGCAGTGAGGCCATGCGGGGGTTGACACAAGCCCTTATGAGGTGTTGTGCCAGAGCCGGATCGGATTTAACAAGGAATTTATAACATCTTGACCTACACCACCAACTTAATGGCGACGCCACATCGAGCGTTCTCTGAGGCCTGCCAGGGTTTTAACGGGACGGGGGCGCATGCAGCATTGGCCTGAAAGCCATTTCGGCAGAATTTCACTCCTGCTTACTCAGGTAACAGAATACTGCAAGCGTCAGCCCTCAAAGCTATCATTCCAATGCGTTTTTCCAGTATGCCATAATTAAGACCTTACTGGGCTCAGTCTTAATGCCAAAAAGGTACCGATTTATAAAATAAACGGTAACAGTTTTTTAAAAGGCACGACTTTTCCGCCGAGGGCAGATGCGTCGCACAGCTGTTTCGATATTTGGTGTATCCCACGTTGTGACGGGTACATCTGGGTCTCGCCATTTACATTATTCTGTATCCCCCGTAGCCACCTTTTAAGGTGGGGGGCACTTTATTAAAGACGGTGCCTATACGTCTTGTCACAGAAAGTTCACAGGGGTTCCTATGGCCTTTTAGGCCACGCCCTCCTCTTCTGCCGCTCTTGGTCGGGACTGCTTATTGGGTATTCGCAGCTAACCTACATATCTGCAGGCCATCCACTATCCGCCACCTGTGACCCCGCAGTAGCCTGAGCTCGGCCCTCCCATCCGAGGTTGCGCCAATGGATGTGGTAATCTTCTAAAGATGCGGTAGCCCGTGCTGCCAACATGCACGATTCGCAAGCCCGAATAATCGATGCCAGGAATGCGCCTACGTACTAATCCACACCCAACACACTTCAACCACTATCCCCGCGGGACTTCGCGGGGCTGGTTAGCATTCAAGCTATTCGTGTTGTGTCACCTGTTTCTGGTGTTTCTGCGGCCTCTAAGGCTTCAACTGTGGCTTTTCTTTGCCTTTCAATTCTCCGTAGCTCATTTTGTAGGATGGTTATAAAATTACATAATTTCGCCCAATTCTCCAGTGATTGCAACATGTGGTTGACGGTTTCTGACGGGCTGGGCAGAGTAGTTCTCCATGCCATGAAGCGGGGGCAATAAAATACTGCGTGCTCGGTATCTTCGTATTCATTTATGCATTCGGTGCAAAATGGTGAGCTGTGCAGATATTTTCGATAGCCGCAGTGGCCCGATAAGAACTGCGTAAGGTTATAATTGCAGTTTCCATGGTCACGTTCTATCCATTCCTGGATTACCGGTATAAGTCGGTATGTCCATCTGCCTTTCGTTGTATTATTCCAGCGAGCTTGCCACATTGCTATTGACGCTGCCTTTTCTTCAATTTTAATCTTCTTGATTTCACCACCATTGTATTGGTTTAAGGCTCTTCTGCTATATATCCTCAACATTTCGTCAGCAAGAATATCGACAGGAACCATTCCAGCTATTACAAAGGCAGACTCCTCCGATATGGTTCGAAAGCCGCTAATTGTTCGTAGCGCGGAGAGTCTGTATGTCGATAATAGTTTCCTTTTAGTCTCCTTTGTTCTCAGTGCCTGCGCCCAGACTGGAGCTGCATACAGTAAAACTGATGTAACAACTCTGGAAAGTAGGATCCTTCTTGCGTATCCGGGTCCACCAATGTTGGGGAGTATGCGTGAGAGAGCACCTTGCATTTGCGATGCTTTCTTGGCTATATAGTCCACGTGTATTTTGAATCGCAATCTATTGTCCAGCATTACTCCAAGGTATTTTACCGCTTCTTTGGACCTAATTATTTGGTTACCGACCTGGAAGTTGGCGAACTCTACGGTTTTTCGACTTGTTATGAGGACAGCTTCTGTTTTATGATCTGCTAGTTCTAGGCTGGCTGTTGCTAGCCAATCCTTTATCCGGGCAATTGCTTCGTTTGTAGTGGATTCAACAGTATGAATCTGTTTACCTACTGTCACAACGGCAATGTCATCGGCGAATCCAATTACCGTCACTCCCTCAGGCAGCGCCAATCGTAGTACTCCATCGTACATGATGTTCCACAATAAGGGCCCTAAGACCGATCCCTGTGGAACTCCGGCAGTGACATTGTAGTATCTTTCACCTTCATCTGTGTTATATCTCAACTTCCTGTTGTTAAAGTAACTTGCCACTATACGTAGCAGGTAGTACGATGTATCCATTCTGGAGAGGGATCTTCTAATGAAAGACCAGTTCGCCGAGTTAAAAGCGTTTCTAACGTCCAACGTTACTATCGCACAATACTCCTTTGTCCCGTGGAGCCATCTTTCGCCTTCGATGGCGCCTTTTGCGATGTCAACTACTGCTCTTATGGCATCAACAGCGGATCGCATTTTCCTAAAGCCAAATTGGTAGTCTGAGAGGGCTCCTTTCTCTTCTGCCACTGCAAGTAATCTATTGTAGATTATCTTCTCTAGGATCTTTCCCATGGTGTCCAATAGGCATATTGGGCGATAAGAAGATGGTTCTCCTGGGGGCTTCTTCCCTTTTGGTAGCAGGACCAAATGCTGCATTTTCCACTTTTCGGGAAACGTTCCTTCTTCGAGGCACTTTTGCATAGTCCTCATGAACAGGTCTGGTCTTCTTTTTATAGCCACTTTTATTGCCTTGTTCGGGATGCCGTCGGGTCCTGGGGCCTTCTTGTCGCCTATCTTGATGCATGTCTGAAACAGCTCATCTTGAGTAATTAGTGGAATGTCCACTGCCCTGACTTCTCTCACGATGGTGCACATAGTAGTTGGTATTCGCGGGAAAAGATGCTCCACTATGGATTTCAGTACTTTTGGACATATTATTGGAGGGGTTCTGTAGCCCTTCAGTTTGGTCATAACCCTCTGTATGCCGATCCCCATGGATTAATTTCAGCCTCTTCGCAGAGACGTTTAAAACAATTGGTTTTGCTCTCCTTGATGGCTCTATTTAGACTGCGCCTTGCGAGTCTAAAAGTGTCCAGGCATTGTTGGAAGTCTGGTCTTCTTCTTGAACGCTGGACTTTGCGTCGAGCTTGTAGGCATCTTGCCCGAAGTCCCTTTATTTCCTCGTTCCACCAATAACATGGTGGTGCCTTCCTGCTGTTTGTTCTTCTAGGCATGGATGCGTCGCACGCGGTGGTGATGGTGTTTGTAAGGCGATGTGCGAGGGTCTCCGCTGTTCCATTTCGGGTTAGGGTGTCGCTCAACATCACTTCGAATGTTTCTTTATCGAAAGCTACGTCGTTCCATTTTGGACCCGTAAGTTTTGGAAGGACAACTGGTTTCCTACTTTTAATTTCCAGTATTATCGTTTGGTGGTCACTGTGTGAGTATTCCTCACTAACTCTCCACTTTACGGTTCTCATAATAGAACTACTCACAAGGGTGATGTCGATGATAGAGCCTATCCCAGCCTTCCTGTACGTATTTGCTCGGCCCTTGTTGGCGATACTTATCGATAGGGGAGCGAATGTTTCCAGTAGAGCCTGTCCTCTGGTGTTAGTGAGTCTGCTGCCCCATTCCGTGGCCCACGCATTAAAGTCACCACCAATAACCACTGTGAATTTCTGGATAGCGTCCGAGGTTATATTGTCCAGCATTTGCTGGTACTCATTGAACGTCAAACTGGGTCGGGCATAACAGCTGTAGAAATGGATCCCATTTATTTTCGCCCGGACGAAACCTTCTGTTTGGTCGCTTGTGTCTTCGAAAGCATAGTCTCCGCATATCCATATTGCCACTTGTTTAGCCTTATCGTAGATCCAGTTATTGTTCTCGTCAGGACATTTATAGGGTTTACTAATCATGATGACGTGTGTGTGTGTGTGTGTGTGTGTGTGTGTGTATTTGAAGGTTGATATAAGAACTCCAAGGTTGAATTCATTTTATGTGTGTGTATTTGAAGGTTGATGAAGGTTATATTGGGTGCGCGCATGTGTATATGAGTTAAAAATAGATAAGAAATCATGTTCCTAAGAAAAAAAAACACAACATCATGGTTATACAAAACATCATAGTCAAGGTTACACAAGTCTTGTAGATAAGAGAATTGAAAAAACATCAAGGCCATGTAGAAATAAATCCCCTCAAGGCGAAACAAGTTTTGTAGATAAGAATGGGGAAATCAAGTTTGACGTGAATGACTGCTCCAAGGTTGATTTATCTTTAGAAAGTTGCATAGTGATTAATGTTTTATGAGAGTAGAATTAAAGAGATTGATTTATGATTATAAGCGAAAAAAAGGGGTGATTCAACTCAGTGTAAGTGAAATTGTTGCTGTTTCAAGTGATCGTTTAAAGTAATACATTTATGTGTGCGCATATGAACGTACCTATATCAAGCGATTAATAGTGAAAGTGTTGTGAACGAAAATCGAAACCTACATTGAAGTGATGCTTGAAAGGCATCAATCAATTTTATTTGATATGCTCATGCATAAAAAAAGTGTGCGAAACTGTGAAAAAAACATTGAAAATTGTGCAAATGATCTAGACTTGTTGCAGAAATGTTTGAGTGATACTAGAACTACCGGTAAAAAGTACCATCTTACCACAGCAATCGGTAAATTGAAATCTTTTAAACAAATGATGTTAAAAAATGTATCTGAAGAACAACAGCATATTAATAATTCTTTGATATGGGAAGATCTGCCACATAGTGCGTGTGTAGGATGGTGCAGAAATTGTTGCGACGAAAGCTTATCCCAATGACCTGAGTCAAGGCGAATAGTAGAAAAAAAAATACCAAAATTCCGATAACAATTCTACTTAACAATTTATTGGTGTTACCACGGCTGTGTCCTCGATCCAAGTGAACGAGGCCAGGGGCGATTCCTCTCAGTTAGCTAGTTTAGCGGCGCTAAACCTAGAAAATAAATTGAAATACATCCTACGCAAAATACAGCAAATAACGAGGTTAAAGTAATTTTGAAGATTAATAATTGCAATAATCAATGACATACTAAATAACAAAACTATCATTTACAAATAATATTTGCCTACACAAACACACAACACAATACTCCCATGCAATAAGTTTCACTTGAAATACTCTATAGCGTTACAACTTGCGATACCGCAAATTCCCTGCCTGCACGCACACACACAATCTAAAACTCCTATAGAAAAGTCTCCTGCTTGTAGCATTTTAGCGTAAAAAATTGCGCTACCGAATTTCCTACAATCTGTATAAGTGTGGAATTTGACTACCTCTACCAGTCGTAAGCAAAGCACAGGAAAATATACGGAAGGGTAAGCGCAAACAAATGCGATAAAACTTGAAAGTAGAGTGTAAGTGTAAGCAAGCAGGTATATTTTGCGCGTTATCTTTTTTTGTACTTTTGTGTAAGAATGTGTCGTTGTGTTCTTATTTAAATGAATTAATAGTCTTATTGAATTCCATACCAAAAGTAAAGTGCGATTTATAATTTTATATTTGCGTGGATTATAAATGTGAGTAAATACATAATAATTATTTTTGTCGTGCTTTTGGAATATGAGGGTGCGCTTTTGTTTTGTTTTTTTTTGTTTGTGAGAAGTAAGCACGTAGCTAACCCAATGCTTAAGACCAGGAATCGCCACTGAACGAGGCAACATTTTCCTAGATCAAATTATGTACATTACGAATGACAATTAAAGAGGAATACAAGAGAGAGAATTAGCGTTAGATAGACATTACACTCTTATACTAGCGTAGGTATCATCTGAGAAGGCAAATCTATAATGCAACTGTTTACAATTAGGGTAAGTTACGTTATGTTATTTACAACTAACAAAATGAACAAGCAAAATGAAACAATATGAAATAGAACTAAAAATAGTAGATAAACAAAAAATCAGTTTTGGAAAGCATTCTCAAACATTCCGCCCCCCCTGGAACAACGTTTCAGCATACGGGTAGCACTGCCAGTTTATGGATTGGTCGAGTCAAGTTGCCAGCTGCAGTTCTCAAAGTGGCGACTCTAACATGACCGTCCTTACCCGGGTGAACTTCCATTACCCGACCCATTGCCCACTTTCCAGGGGGTTGATTTGAATCCTTTATGACGACTAGATCGTTGACTTGGACATCTGTCTCTACCCGCTGCCAGCGTGGCCGATGCTGCAGTGATGTTATGTACTCGAGCTGCCAGCGTTTCCAGTACCCTTGTACCTTTGCTTGTAACGTTTGCCAGCAGGATAGGCGATTTGTTGGTATGTCAAGTGTCGGCTCCGGGATGGCTGCGTAGGATTCACCTAAAAAAAAATGAGCTGGCGTTAGTGGGTCTAGGTCAGTGTCAGAAATCTGTCAGAGAGGCCGCGAGTTGAGAATAGCTTCGATTTGGGTTAATAGGGTATAATATTGCTCGAATGTGAGGATATCATTGTTTATCACTCGACGAAGGTGTTGTTTTACCGATTTAACCCCGGCTTCCCATAACCCACCGAAGTGAGGAGCAGTGGGGGAATGAAATGCCAAGAAATTCCATCGCGAGCTAAAGTATCGGCTACCAGCGCATTATGTTGTTCGGATAATATGAGATTATGCATTTCAGATAACAAACGCGCACATCCCCGAAAATTTGTCCCATTATCCGAATATACATGCGAGGGTTTTCCACGACGCTTGACGAAACGACGAAAGGCGGCAAGAAATGTTTCTGAGGTTAAATCACTCACTAGCTCTAAATGGATGGCCTTTGTAGCTAGACAAACGAAAAGAGAAATGTAACCTTTTGTATGAGTTGATTTTCGACCCGATTTCACTTTAAGTGAAATTGGACCCGCGTAATCACATCCACAATTCGCGAACGGGCGACTGGTTTGAATCCGTTGAGGGGGAAGGCTACCCATTAGTTGAGCAATAGTAGCCTTTCTTTGACGAAAACAGCGGATGCAATTATGTATGACTTGCCGCAATATGTTTCGGCAGCCGATTATCCAATACTCTTGTCGGATAAGAGCGAACGAAGTCGATATGCCAGGATGCAGAAACCGTACATGTGCGTCGCGGACGATGAGCTTTGTTAAAATATGTCCCTTGGGTATAATGATCGGATGTCGGGTGTTAAATGCTAGATTCGCCTGTTGAATTCTGCCACCGACTCGCAGAATATTATCCATATCTAGAAAGGGAGATAGACTAATAATTTTACAATTTTGTGGAAAGGAGCCATGGGTTTTATAGTATTTGATGTATTCACCAAAGTATCGATCATGTAACCATATAATGATCCTTGTTTTGGCGTCATGGATCTCCTGTGGCCTTAGATAATGCGATGATGACCTTGCCTTGCTTGAGTTTCTATCGAATAAACCGTGTAATCTTGCGACTGTTCTAATAAGCGTGTTCCAAGATGATATCCGCGTCGATAGCACTTCGTATGGGTGTTCGTCGTTGGTCGCAAGATATGACTGCTGTACATGTACAACCTTCTTTTCCTCTGGCAAAGATTTAGGGTCCTCTTCGAAGTCACTTTCGATTGGCCAGTCGTCAGACGCTTTTCCAAGCCAAAGTGGGCCATTCCACCAGATCGGATGCTCCAGGAGTTGCGATGGTGGTATACCGCGAGATGCACTGAGATCTGACATGGAACCAACGGTTTCTGGGGATTGCATTTAAGACCTCCGCAGTACGATTTCCTATGAAGACATTCCAACGGCGAGGAGGAGACGATAGCCATGATAGGACGACCTTTGAGTCCGACCATGCATAAACATTGGGAAGTTTAACGTTTAGAGAAGTTTGGATTGCGACGAGTAGCCGAGCAAGCAGTACGGCTCCGCAAAGCTCAAGGCGTAGTATGTTCAGTTGTTTGATCGGAGCGACTCGGGACTTAGAAGCAACAATATTGGTTTCGAAGCTCCCATTGGGAAGTTGGTAGCATGAATATATGACTGCTGCATACGCGGATGCCGATGCATCAGAGAATCCGTGCAGCTCGAACGACGCATTCGAAAGACCGATAGATCGAGGTATTTGGATTTTGGTGAATAGCGAAAGTTCGGCGCGATATCTGCTCCATTGAGCAGCGATGGGATATGGGACTTCGTCATCCCACTCCAGTTTTCTATGCCATAGTTCTTGGAATAGTATTTTCAGTTGCTACATCTTTAAGGATTTGGCGTTTTGTAATGGGTTCATTCGGAACGTAGTTTAGGGAGAAACTAAATACGTCAGTTTTTGAGTTCCAAAATAACCCGAGCACTTTCACCCACGAGTCCGCGTCTGTGTCCAACGAAATGTTTTCGCGAGCATGAGTTTCATCACCTTGAAGAAGATCAATACAATTGCTTTGCCATTTGCTTAATTGCATACCGCACTTAGACAAGAGTTCGATTAGTGAATTTGAAAAGAAAATGGCGTCAGCTAATGTATCGGCTCCCGATACCACATCATCAACGTAAAAGTCGTTGAGTATCATTTCTGAGGCTATTGGAAACTCATCTTGATAGTTTTTCGCGTGTTGTTCTAATGTCCGGACCGACAGGTATGGTGCACAAGATGTACCGTACGTCACTGTATCTAGCCGAAAATGTTCGATTGGATCCGAAGGCGATTTCCGCCAAACAATGCGTTGGAAGTCGGAGTCCTTCTCAGATACCCGTATTTGGCGGAACATCTTAACGATGTCAGCGGTAAAAACGAACCGAAAACGACGAAATCTGATGCTGACCGAAAAAAGGTTGCGTTGAATAGGTGGTCCAACCAATAGAGTGTTGTTTAGGGAATTTCCGCAGGTGTCTTTGTGGGACCCATCGAAAACGACGCGAATCTTAGTTGTCGTACTGTCTGGCTTCAGAACAGCATGGTGGGGAAGATAAAATACATTCGATCTCCCAATATCCGAGCTAGGGATTTTCGACATATGTCCTAACGATAAATACTCGTCGAGAAAGTCAGAGTACATTTGCAAGAGGTCGGGTTTTTTAGAGAATTTATGATCCATCGATTTAAGACGGGAAACGGCCCCAGGTAAGGTATCAGCAAACTGTGGAGGTGATTTGAATGGAAGATCTACAATATATCGTCCGTCTAAGTCCCGACGATGGGTATGACGAAAATGGTCCTCGATTTGTTTATCCTCATTTGACGTGATCGATTTAGGATCAACCTCTTCGATGGTCCAGAACGATTGCAACATTGAGTCAATGTCTAATGTGGAATGATGCGAAATGACGTCCGAGTCTGAACTGGGTGGAAGTTGCCCAGCCAAAACCCAACCAAAGATTGTTTGCTGCGCAATTGGATAACCCTTTTCACTATGGACAACATTTCCTAGCAAAATCTCCCAAGCTTTATCAGCTCCTAACAAAATGTCAATAGACCCCGATTGATTAAATGAAGGATCGGCTAATTCCAATTGATTCAGATGAGTCCAGTCTTCGATGTTGAATGAAGTTGTTGGTAGGTTTGTGGTAACGCTTGATAGTATATAAGTATCGACGATAATACTAAATAAATCACAGCGTGACGAAATTACAACTGATACAAGGCCTCTGGATGTACCCGCACTGGTAGATCCAATTCCGTTGATGGAAATTCTAGCATTTCTCCGTTTGAGCCCGAGCCGTTGAATGCAAGACTCAGTAACGAAAGAAACCTGAGAGCCTGAATCGATTAAAATGCGCACCAATTGGTATTTACCCTTTACATCCAAGACCTTCCCGATAGCGGTGGGAAGTAGAGTACATCGTACTTGATGCGCGGCGTTGATTGAATGATGATTTTCCACCGATGACGAAGTTGAAGAAAGATTTGAGGTGCCTGAAGCACGTTCACGATCACGAGTTAAGTCGCTAGCTGGCTGACCGATCGAGTAATTAATTCCCGAATTTACCGAGTTATTGCCTGGTGCTTGCTGACGGGGATTGTTGACCCTATCATCATGAACCAAGGTATGATGCCTTGACTTGCAGGATCTGCATCGAAATTTAGATGAGCACCGAGCTGCTGAGTGCCCAGTTCGAAGACAATTAAAACAAATTTTAGAGGATTTGACGAAATCTCTTCGAGATTGCACATCCGAATCGATAAATTGTGGGCATTGAGGAAGCCCGTGATTATCATTGCACTTTGCGCAATTCAACGACGGAGAAACGTGCATACTTTTCACAGCTGATGGCTGCCTATGTCTATTAGCTTCACGAGTATTAAGTTTCGAGCTTTCTAGTGCCTCACAACGGGTTTCCAAAAAGTTTATAAATTGATCGATTGTAGGGTAATCTTCAGAAACGCTTTCTGTAGACCATGCCTGTCGCGTATCAGGGTCAAGTTTGTTCAATAGGATGTGGATGAGCCACGGATCCCTATTCAACGAGTTGAGAGAAATAAGACCTCTAACTATCTCATCAGCATCGTCGGCAATTTTGCGAAGAAGGCTTACGTTTGAAACATGAGTGGATGGGAGCTCCATAAACGACTTTATATAGTTATTAATCACATACCGAGGTCTATCGTAGCGCTTCTCCAATCTTTCCCAGGCTTGTTCGTAAGTAGCGTCACACAAGGGTAGATGGTTAAGCAGGCTTAATGCTTCGTTCCGCAGACACGATTTTAAAAAATGGAATTTCTGTATGGGAGTTAGGTTGTCTTTGTTGTGGACAGCACCTTCAAACATAAGAAGGCCGGCCATTCCCGGTAGCTTCCCGAAAACGGTTCGATTCGAATAGTAGGAAGGAAAAACTCGGAATTCTTTGATGACGCATTCGTGCGGCTTAACGTTTCGATTAAAACTTGCTGTTGATCACCTAATCTGCTAACGGTATCTTTGTTCCGATCAGCACGTTCGCGTTCCCTAAGGGCAGATAACAGAATTGACTTGATCATTAGATATTTAGCCTCGAATTCCTCGAATTCAGGTACTGGGTCCGTATAACCTTCTTTCTCGGCGAACTCGTAGACGCGTGTCTGAGAACAATTGAACTCGTTCCATAAATCATCTGCTTTAAGGAGTTTAACTTCGAGCTCCGCTAGCGAAACAGAATCTTTAATGCTCTCTGTGTAGGTGGCTAGCTTTGTCAAGGAACCTTTTAAGTGGCCACATGTAAGCCGAAGACCTGAAAGGGAGACTGTTTCCGTCATCTTCCAGTAAATATCACCGAACACAAACAAGTAGGCTTTTTCAAGGGATATTCACGTGCGGTCTAATCACAGACAGTTTATTTTTCTTCGAAGCGAGCGACAATATTGAAAAAATATTTCTTAGCTTTTCAGCGCGGGAAAGTCAATGCCTTGCACGTGACAAACGAATAAAACCAACAAAAGCCTGTAGCCAATAATTACCCTAATCATTCGATTATGTATAATTCACGTCCGAAATTTGCCTTTAAATCAACGATGATCAAAATTCAGAATATCCGGCTCGAATTTGGACCAAAATGTGTAGGATGGTGCAGAAATTGTTGCGACGAAAGCTTATCCCAATGACCTGAGTCAAGGCGAATAGTAGAAAAAAAAATACCAAAATTCCGATAACAATTCTACTTAACAATTTATTGGTGTTACCACGGCTGTGTCCTCGATCCAAGTGAACGAGGCAACATTTTCCTAGATCAAATTATGTACATTACGAATGACAATTAAAGAGGAATACAAGAGAGAGAATTAGCGTTAGATAGACATTAGACTCTTATACTAGCGTAGGTATCATCTGAGAAGGCAAATCTATAATGCAACTGTTTACAATTAGGGTAAGTTACGTTATGTTATTTACAACTAACAAAATGAACAAGCAAAATGAAACAATATGAAATGGAACTAAAAATAGTAGATAAACAAAAAATCAGTTTTGGAAAGCATTCTCAAACAATGCGTTTTCACAAAGAATCAGATCAGGTGTGATTACAAATTTAAATCATACGGACCCCAAATCATTTTTGGAGGCTTGCAGAACAGTGGTTATTGAAAAGCTAAAAGAAGTGCTGAATGAATACATAAACATCAAAACAAATGCAGTATTTTGTGCTGAGTTCCGGAAATATGAAGGCGAAGAGCAACAACAAGACATCAAATACCTCAACACCAAGAATATTATTGTAAATGCTGGTAGTGACTTAGAAGAAGTTATTATAGAAAATTTAGAAAAACCTTTGTTAGGAAAATTAGAAGAATTTCAAGAGAAAAATAGCGGATGGGCACTATCATCCATAATAAATGTTATTTTAAATATAAATAAATATTCGCCAATTGTAGGATGTTTATATATTAAAACACCACTAACTATATCTACCAAGAAAGCATGTGTTAATATAAAAAATACTGACAATGCATGCTTTGCATGTGCTGTAGTATCGGCTTTGTTTCCTGCAAACAAAAACGTGGATAGACCAACTAGTTATCCACATTATAAAAATGTATTAAATTTAGGTAGTATAACTTTTCCAATGCCTTTAAATTTAGTACCAATATTTGAAAAGAATAACAATATTTCCGTAAATATTTGTACATTACATAGAGAAAAACATGATAAAAAAGCAGAAATTATCACAATTAACATGTAAAGAAAAAAAGCATATCAATTTATTGTTGTTAGAAGAACATGCAAATGATGATTGTACAGTTTTAAAACAACATTTTATTTGGATTAAAAACCTTTCTGCACTAGTTCGAAGTACATTAACTAAAAATAAAAATAAGGTACACATCTGTAATAGATGCCTCCACTATTTTTATTCTAGTGAAAAATTAAATATTCATATAAATGATTGTACTAATCAAAATAATTGTAAAATTAAGTTAAGAACTTTAGAAATAAAATTATGACCCCACTTGTAATATTATGCAGACTTGGAATGTATCTTAAAAGAAATTGATGATGGGAATAGGTATCAAGAACACATACCCTGCTCTATAGGGTTTTATGTTAAAAGTTCCTTCAAATCTAGTTATACAACCTACGCGGCATTTCGAGGAGAAAATTGTATAGATTGGTTTATGAATAAACTAAAAACGTTAGTTCTGCTTCTGGATTCTGACGTTTCAAACATAGTACCAATTGAGAATCTTTCCATTGAGCAACAGGAGAGTTTTAATACTGCAACTACATGTTATATATGTAATCAACAGTTTTCACCAAATGGCATCAGGGTTCGTGATCATTGCCATTTTACAGGAGCTTATCGTGGTCCTGCTAACAGTATCTGCAATTTAAATTATAAAGATAATCTAACTATACCAATTATTTTTCATAACCTAAGCGGTTATGATGCTCATTTTATAATTAAAGAAATGCATAAAATTGGAGCATTTCTTTAATTATAAAATGAGCATCATAACCGCTTAGGTTATGAAAAAAAAAAAAAAAAAAAAATGCATAAAATTGGAGCGCCGGTGTTGAAGGGTAGTGATGCGATGTCATGAGAACACAAGCGTTCTCACCTAGCCTCTCACTATCAACTCCTACTCTCACCTCCACGTGGTGACTGGTGGGTGCCTAGTACCTCGACTGGAGATTGGGTAACCAACCCCTTTGGAAGGTCGTTGGTGGCAGCAGACGAGAGAGGGGGGAGGAGTGTTGTTTTCTCACTAAGACACCTCCTCTGATACCAGACGGCAGCGGAGGAGTTCCCTAGATGGAGCCAACGGTGGCGTCTATAGTTCCAGTCAGGCCGAACTATTTAGTGTAATCCCTATAGAGCTGCTCTGACATATTCGGATACCAGGTCTATAGGGATTTTCCAATACCGAGCCAGGGTGTTGGAGAAGAGTTGGTGGCGGATGAACCCTTAATGGGCCAACGGCAGCGCTCACATCCCAAAGTGGGTTACTGGCACCGGAGTAACCGGCCTGCTGTCCTAGGGTCAAGGGCCTGGCCCTCCAGGTTGGGGGTTGTGCCGTCGGGGTAACTTCCCGACCATGTAAAAAAAAAGAATAGTTTTGAGAGAGACACGAGGAGCCTCGGATAACAATTTCCCTCAAACGGCAACTAGACCCGGAACGTCAACGGACAACGATTTAAGAGTATGTACCTGGAACGTGCGAACGCTGTACACCCCAGGTGCTACTCAAAAACTTGAGTCTGTCCTCACGCGGTACAAGGCAGATATTACCGCGATCCAGAAGATACGATGGATAGGATCAGGTATGATGAAAAGGAAAAATTGCGATATTTATTACAGCTGCCATAAAAGATTGCATGTATTAGGATGCGGATTCGTCGTGGGAAATCGGCTTAGGACAAAAGTCATTGACTTTAAGCCGATAAGTGATCGCCTAGCTGTGATCCGCATCAAAGCTACTTTCCAAAACATAAGCCTAATATGTGCACACGCCCCTACCGACGAGGCTGAAGACCCTATCAAGGAGGAGTTTTATGACCTCCTGGATGGAGCCTACGGAGCCTGTCCGGAGTACGATGTCAAAGTTGTGCTCGGGGACTTCAATGCTAAAATCGGAAAGGAAAACATCTTTGGCGGGTTATTTGGTAAGCACAGAATCCACGAAACGACCACAGACAACGGTTACCGACTAACTGACTTCGCGGCAGCTCGTAATACGGTGATAAGTAGCACTAGGTTTCCAAGGCTAAGGATCCACACAGCAACCTGGCGCTCTCCAGACGGTCGAACCGCCAACCAAATCGACCATGTGCTAATCGACGCGAGGCACGCATCCAACATCCTCAACGTGCACACATTCCGAGGGGCAAACGTCTACTCTGACCATTTTCTTGTTGCGGCTAAGTTCAGAGCTCGACTATCCAACGAGAAGAAGCTGCGTTCCGCCCAGAAGAAGAAATTCAACGTTGGACGCCTTAGCACACCTGGAGTAGCCAGAGTCTACAAAGAGCGCCTGAGTGAGAAACTCTCCGCAGTGCATTCACCTACCACAAATGCCAACACCCAGTGGTCCCAGTATCGCGACATCATCAAAGAGGTAGCCGAAACCACCTTAGGGTACCAGCCACCCCAGAGAAAGAGCCCGTGGTATGATGATGAATGCGTACGCAGGAAAAAGGTGACAGAAGATGCACATATAAAGGCGCTGCAGCGCAAAACAAGGGCAGCGAGGGAAGAGTATCGAGCCAGGAGGAGGGAGGAGAAGAAAATCCTGCGTAGAAAGAAGAGGGCCTACGCAGTCTCCCAGCTCAAGGAGATCGAAGAGTCCCGCGATCGAAGCAACATCCGGAAGTTCTACAAGAAAGCCAAGCAACTGGCTGCTGGCTTCAAGACCGGAACGCAGGCTCTTCGAAACAGTGATGGAAACCTAGTCACCGAAGCGCAGGGAATAGTAGATGTTTTTAAACAGCACTTCCAGCAGCTGCTAAATGGGCATCATGTAGAGAGAGTGATAGGGCAAGAAGAGAACCCACGTCCAGTCAATGAAGATCCAGTTCCACCGCCCAGTATAGAAGAAGTTGGCTTAGCAATAAAAAAGCTAAAGAACAACAAGGCCGCCGGCTCTGATGGTTTACCAGCGGAGCTCTTCAAATACGGTGGTGATGTTTTGGTAGGGCGCATGCACCAAATCATCAACCAAGTATGGGTGGAGGAAAGTATGCCCGATGACTGGACTATCAGCTCCATATGCCCCATCTACAAAAAAGGCGATCCTATGTCTTGCAAGAACTATCGAGGCATATCCCTGCTTAATGTCGCATACAAGATCCTATCCAACGTACTGTGTGAACGTCTCAAACCGTTCTGCAACACACTAATCGGCAAGTAAAAGTGTGGCTTCCGGCCCGGCAGATCGACTATAGACCAAATTTTCACACTGAGGCAAATCCTGGAAAAGACCAATGAATTTCAAGTCGAGACTCACCACCTATTCATCGACTTCAAAGCCGCATATGATAGCATTCATCGTCAGGAGCTTTATGTGGCGATGGCCGAATTCGGGATCCCGGCAAAACTGATCCAGCTATGTAGCGTGACGCTGGAGAACACACGCTGCAACGTGCAATTTGGAAGTAGCTCCTCCGAGCTATTCGAAACATGCACCGGATTTCGGCAAGGAGACGCATTATCATGTGACTTCTTCAATCTCGTGCTAGAGCAGATAGTGCGCAGGGCAGGTGTCAACACGGAAGGCACTATCTTCAACAAATCCGTCCAGCTACTGGGGTATGCAGACGATATTGACATCATCGGTCGCTCCCAGCGTGCCGTGATAGAGGCTTTTACGGCGATTGAAGAACAGGCGAAATTCGTTGGTCTTGTAGTAAATGAGGACAAGACTAAGTACATGCTATCAACAAACAAACCAGCATCTGTCCACCGCCTAGGACAGAACGTCACTATTGATAGCAACAATTTCGAGGTAGTTAAGGAGTTTATCTACCTCGGAGTAAACATGAACTCCACAAATGACATCCTAGTGGAGATCCGGCGAAGAATTACCCTAGGAAACCGCTGCTACTTCGGTTTGGCAAAGCAATTGGGTTCAAAACTCCTAACTCGAAGGACAAAATGTATGCTTTACAGAACCCTTATCCTGCCAGTTCTGCTTTATGGCGCCGAGTGCTGGACGATAAGCAGGAAGGGAGAGCTGATACTGGGCTCCTTCGAAAGAAAAATTCTTCGGCGGATTTTTGGTCCTGTGTGCGAGGAGGGCGAATGGAGGAGAAGATACAACCGCGAACTCTATGAGCTGTACCAAGATGTGGATGTAGTCCAAAAGGCCAAAATACGTCGACTACATTGGCTCGGCCACATCGAACGAATGGACAATAATGCTCCAGCTAAGAGGATCTTCGAATCCCAGCCGCCAGGTTCGAGACGACAAGGAAGACCGAACCTCCGTTTCAAAGACCAAGCCATCGCGGATGCCAGAGCGCTTGGTCTGGATAACTGGAAGCAGCGTGCCCGGGATCGCAGAGGATGGAAGGCTGCAGTGTCTCAGGCAGAGACTCTCCACGGGTCGGGAGCCCGTTAAGTAAGTAAGTAAAATTGGAGCTGGTGAAGTGAATGTGCTGCCATTAAATAAAGAAAAATATATTTCATTCACTAAATTGCTTTCTAATACAAAAATTTATTTCAGATTCATTGACTCTTTTAGGTTTTTGAGTAGTAGTTTAGATTCACTATCATCTTTATTAAATGAATTCCCAATACTTGAATCTGAATTTAGCTATTTAACGCAAGATCAGTGGAATCTATTGAAGCGTAAAGGTGTTTATCCCTATGATTATTTAAATAGTTTTGAAAAATTTTCTGAAGAGTATTTACCCGAAAAACATTTGTTTTACAATAAATTAAATAAGGAAGACATAAATAGAATATTATTTACATGCTCAAAATGTATGGCATCATTTAAACCTAAGAAATTTGGGGGAATATTCCGATTTATATTTAAAGACGGATGTTCTTTTATTAGCTGATGTTTTTGAACAATTTCGTTCTAATTCTGTTAAAACACATAAATTAGATCCAGCTCATTATTATTCTCTCCCAGGTTATACTTGGGATGCAATGCTTTTCTATACAGGGGTAAAACTAGAACTTCTTGATGATATAGATATGATAATGTTTGTTTAAAGAGGTATCCGTGGAGGACTAAGCCAATGTTCAAAAAAGTATGCTGAAGCCAACAATGAGTACTTAGATAGTTTTGATGTTAGTAAACCAAACACATTTTTAATGTATTAGGATATAAATAACCAATATGGTTATGCAATGAGCCAGTTATTACCAACAGGGAATTTCAAGTGGGTTGATAATATTCATGAATTCACAGTAGATACAATTTGTTCTCTCTTGGATAGTTCGCCCAAGGGTTACATTTTTGAGGTAGACTTATGTTATCCAACAGAATTGCATGATATGCATAGCGATATACCATTTTGTCCAGAACTTATGCACCCTCCTAAGTCTAAACAAAAAAAATTATTAGCGACTTTAACAGATAAAAACAGATATGTGATTCATTACAGAAATTTGCGTCAAGCTTTATTACATGGTCTCAAATTAAATAAAGTACATAGAGTTCTCGAATTTGATCAATCTGCATGGCTTAAGCCATACATTGATTTAAATACGCAATTAAGAACTCTAGCTACAAACAAACTTGACATTGAACGTTATAAATTATATAATAATGCAGTTTTCGGAAAATGTATGGAATATGTTAGAAAATATAGCAATGTTAAATAAGTTTCAAAATGGGAGGGAAGGTATGGGGCCAAAGCATTGATAGCATCACCTTTTTTTAAAAACAGAACCATCTTTAATGAAAATTTGGTTGCAATTGAACTTCAAAAAGCTGAAGTTTACTTCAACAAGCCGATATATGTAGGATTATGTATTCTAGATATTGCGAAAACTTTAATATATGAGTATCACTATGATTACATGAAAATAAAATTTGGTAATAATTGCACAGCTATGTACACTGATACAGATAGCTTAATTTATGAAATTTCTTGCAACAATATAATATGATATGATTAAAAGTGATTGCAATATACGTTTTGATACCAGTGACTATCCACAAAGTAATATTTGGGGAATACCTCGAGTAAATAAAAAAGTAATATGTAGGTTTGATGAAAGATGAGATGAATGGACATATTATATCGCATTTTGTAGGTTTAAGATCAAAAATGTATTCAATTAAAGTAGAAAATAAGGAAAAAGTAAAAAAAATCAAAGGTGTAAAGAACAATGTTGTCAAAAAAGAAATTTTGTTTAATGACTTTTCAGATTGTTTAGCTAATAACAATAATAAATCTGTTGAGCAAAATTTAATAAAATCACAAAAACATATAGTAAGTAAATAGTATTGTTAAAAAAAAAATAGCGTTAAGTGTGACAGATGATAAGCGATATGCTACAGAAAATAGTTATTGTACATTACCATGGGGGCATTACAAAATAAGCTGTGAAAAATAAAAACTTAAAAAAGTACTTGAAAGGTTTATTTAATGAACCAGTTTTCAGGTTGGTACAACGACAACAGCAACAAAGTAAAAAGTACATTCCATCCAACAGTATGCCTTTAAAGATAGGGTATACAGTGTACATTCTGGAGCACAACGTGTTCTTTTAAGATAAGACGCACACTCAAAAGTTTGGCGGTATATATATCTCAAAAAATAGCGTTAAGTGTGACAGATGATAAACGATATGCTATAGAAAATAGTTATTGTACATTACCGTGAAGGAACATTACAAAACAAGCTGTGAAAAATAAAAACTTAAAAAGTACTTGAAAGATTTATTTAATGAACCAGTTTTCAGATTAGTACAGCGACAACATTCCACCCAACAATATGCCTTTAAAGGTAAGGTATACGGTGTACATTCTGAAGCACAACGTGTTCTTTTAAGATAAGACGCACACTCAAAAGTTTGGTGTTTTTTTTTTTTTGCACAATTCCCATGATTTTTGGGTGGGTATAAAAACTCCATGAAATCCATGCATAATGAGACTTCAATTCCTAATTTGATTGTGTAAAGATCATAGTTGTATTTTCAAATATGGAAGCATTAATTTCGCTAATAAACACCGACCTGAAGACAATCACAGATGCCTGCTGGGAGTTTCCTGCATTGAAGCAGGAACTGGAGGACGCGATAAAGGAGGGGCTGGTTGCAGTTGAAAGCAGCAATACATCTATTGTTGGCTCTGAACGCTAGAGCCAGGGCAGGGGATTTTGTTTGTAGAGACATAAATCACTTACTCCTCGGTTTATGTGAAATAAAATAATAAAAAAAAAAAAAAAAACTGTTGTTTTATTTGCATTCCAATGAACAAGATGTTTTTTGAGGTAAAGCGCAAATACAGTAGGTATTTGATAAATCAAGAGAGAAAAAATTTTTAATAAAAGGCAAGCTTTTTTAATAGACGACAACAGTAAACCAAGAGGCAGCAGTAAGCACCAAACCATCGAAGAATAATTCACCGCAGTAAGTGCCATGACTAAAATTATTTCTTTTATTTTATTTAAAATGATTTATTTTATTTTTATTTTAACCTATTTATTTTTATTTAAAATGATTTATTTTATTTTTATTTTAAACTATTTATTTTATTTTAATTTAGAGCAAAATGTCTGAAATTCGTATATTGGGGGATCTGCTGCTATGTGAGCAACAGCAACAACAACCAATGCTGCAGCAACAGCAACAACAACAGCATCTGCCACAACAGCAAAAGCAACAACAACATCTGCAACAACAGCATCAACAACAACAACCAATGCTGAAGCAGGAACAGGAACAACAACAACAATCAAAAAAGTGTAAGGTGAATGAGGATAATGTAAATGAGATTTTGAAACGTTTCAACTCTCAAAATACATTGCCCAATAGTCCAAAATATGTATTTAAGAAAACCTTGCTTGTAAATGAAATATTATTGAATCAATTTTATAAAGTCGAACAAATAAAGTGCATTTAAACGAGGTTTGGAAAACGACTTGTTGTCGAGTTTCCAAATGCACAATTTTTCCTCCCTGCTCATATGGCAGATCTGTTTCAGGAAACAGAAATTGAAACACATGTATTTACTTCATTGCAACTAAAGACAGTGAAGCAAGATTCAATAATTATTTTTTTGTAAATGAGATGCCTAACTCTCAAACAAAAATTGCTGAAAATCAATAAAAATAATAATAAAACAATACAACAAAAGCTTTATTTTGAATTTCTTTTATTTTATATGTTTGGATATAAAAATTTCTTTATTAAAAAGACATTCTGAAGGGCGCAGCATTTACTATGTAACATACACCTTGTTTCATTTGGATACATCCGTTTCAAACCATCTAGACTAGGGCAAGCCATGTCCTCCACATTAACGATCTCAACATTTTCATCAAGAAGTTCTCTTAACCACTCTGCTTTCTCTATTCCTTTAACATAAATAACGGATAGGGTGACTTCCCTTTGAAGAAACTGCTTCACTTTGTAGAATTCAGTATAACCGCCATTCCAGGATAATCCATGGTGGTTGAGATAGAGCCAATTTGCTTGTTTTCTTAACGATGTTGATAATTGCTTAAATGCACAGGGTGGTTTCAAAATGAAATGGCTATGATGGCAATCCTTATGAAGTACAGCTACTTCCTTGGCGACAAATTTGTTATTTGGCCCTCCAAATCCTTGAATATCAATAATGAAAGACATATTTCCTTTTCTATGAATAGTTGTTGCTTTAAATGCTAATTTTCAACTGAATTATATGTCGCGAGAAACCATCTGATTTAAAGGATTATAACTGACAATTCGATCATGTAACATCAAACAGTATGCAGTTGTATTGGCTGGAATCGGTTTGGATGATTTAATTTCCAATCTATTATCGACGGGTCCGGTTTTCAACATTTCATTTTGGTGTCTACAATCTATCACGAAAATAGGAGCTTGAATTTTGAATTCTTCTCGCCTTAACAGCGGTTCAGCAACCGAACGATTATAATAAGTTTTTTGAAATTCTACAAACATGTTGTACAGTATACTAATGTTATTTTTATCAAAAGCCAAATTCAGATCCTCATATGGATAAACATCAGAGTTTAAATATGCCTTCAAGTTTGTAATATGACAATGATCAAAGTGGGTTGGAACTTCTTTGAGAGTATTTCGTTTGTTAGTTTGTAATGCGAAAATGATGTATCTTGGTTTCTCCATTTGCGATGTGGTCTTTACATTCCAAACATGATGAGTAGTGTTTGTGGGTAGTGCTGGATATTCATACATGTCCCAATTTCGGAATGCAATCTTCATGGTCTGACTATTATTTATAGAATTGTAAAGATTTAATTTTACAGAATCGGCTAAGTTGATATGAGGTATTTTCCATTGTACTTTAAGTAGATTTATCTTTACTTTCTCATCTTCATCGGATATTAACGAGTTGTCATCTGTGCGAGAACGAATCAGAATTAAATCATGGCGGGCATTAGGGATTATTTTCTTGAAGTCCTCAGCAAATCCTAATAGCTTATTTAACGGTATACAGAAACTAAAATGGAATCCATTTAATCGGCGAATGGGGTGACCAACCTCCATTTTACAGCATTTCACTTTCGTTTTGGTTTAAAGAAATGTAGTTTTTAATTGATGATGTGATGCCTACATTTCTATTGCTATCGATTTCTATACCGTTCAGTTCATAACGAATTTCGTCAAACAAGAATGAAATGCCGTTATTACTTATATTTGTCTAGTTGACCGGAGATCCATCAGTTTTTGATACAGTACCCTCAATATAAATAAAACTTTCTGAAGGTAGAATATTAAGATTCTGATGTTGGACACAAATTTGAATAATGCCATTTTTATCGAAATTGTTTAAAAATGGTGAGTAGGTGTGATATTCATACTTTGAGATACTCTCTTCAAGTCGGGGTTCTCCAAAAATATTTAGCATTTTCTTGCTTTTTGTTTCAGTCTGTAGCCCTGTGCTTGCAGAAATTGTTGATTTTGTATGGAAAGAGGTGATGTTCTCTGTTCAGGTATAGTTGCTTTATTGAGTGGATTATTAATAATTTCGATTCTTTTATAGGAATCATATATTATCATTATTCAGGCTTGAGATGCAGCCGAGCTGTTATTGTTTCGCCTCGAAAGTTTATAAGATTACCGTCTTGATTAGAGAGATTTAACGTTACACAACTTATCCTCTTGACATTCACATGTAAATAGATAACATTTTGAGGAACTTCAATTATCTTATAGCCTGGACTAACATTCACCGAGAATTCATGTAGTATATGGGCTGGTTGATCATTAATGTATGCTCCATCCACTAAATTACATTCTATCCGTATAATGTTCACTTTATTGATGTCTACGTAAAGATCCGATTCGTGTAGTATACCAGCCTCTAGTTTCTTTCGCGTAAAGCCCAAAAGTATATCAATAGAGTACGGGTGAGAGAAATCAATCTCTACATTACTAAGAATCTCACATTTCAAAGTGTTATTATTTGGTTTTATTTTAATTGATATGCCATCATCGTTGGGGTGGTCTTGATTGAACATTTTAACAACTTCCTGTACGCTGTATTTATATCTTCAATCTCATAGGAACCAGTAGGCAGCGTTATTAAATCATCCCCAAAATGGAATAAATTATTAAATTCATCTACATTAGGTATAGAATTATAGGCCTGGAAGTCGACCAATCCGCATACGTAATCAGAGTTTAGAATGATGGGTGGGAAATACTCTGCATGCAGAGTTGACCGGTTTCCACTTAGCGTTAGTGTTAACGACATTACTGCTGAAAAGGAATGAAACACAATTTGATTTTGTTCATTTATTTATTTGATCTAATGAAAATTCTAAGCATAAATGACCACATATATATGTATTAAAATTTTGACAGTTGTTGTAATTATAGCTTATGTTTTTACCCAGATATTTAACAACTTCTAAAGGTGGTCTCAGATTACCAAAACTATCAAAATATATAACGTTTTCTGGATTTTTGATGTATGCTACCCAATGTGTACCTGTACCCCTCCCATCATCCAAATTAACTACCCCACATTCTTTATTAAATGCTTTTACTGGTAATGCATAATGTATAAATACCTCTGAAATGCGGTATATTAGCTTTTCCAAAGTTTGTAATGTCAATGTTGGTGAGAGGGCGTTTGGGTAGCGACTTTATTAGTTTTTTAGATCTTGAGGCTTCAGGAATAGCCCAAAACCTTTTTTATAAGGTTGCAGATAAAGGCTTTTGGCTGCGTTAATCTCTACCCCCTCCATAGCTTGATTATGTCTCTTATTTTCCTCCAGTTGTGACCTTACTGTTTTTGTATCGTTTATTGATTTTGCTATGGCTGCTGCTCCTCCGGATAGAGAACCAAGCGCAGATAAACCAGCAAAGATTGGTAATAGAGGTAGGAAGCTTCCAAGTTTTGGTATGGGTATTACTCGAGGTTTTGTTAAATTCTTTCGTGATTTATTTCTAAAGATGTTCTTAGCTGCTTTTAAGGCAACTAGTGCAATTTCGTTTGGATCTTCAGATCTTGGTTGCCTTATGGCATTTCTTGCCTCTCTAGCAGCCTTCTTGAATAAATCAAGTTTTTCTGTTTTCTTACACTTTGAATGATTTCGTTTAACCTTTTTCGAACGCATGCCCATGCCAAGTTTAGTTTTAACCTTCATCATATTTGTGACCAATAGACTATTTAATCTTTCAGTTATAGATGAATCCTTAGCTCTTACTCTACTCCACGCTTTTTCAGTTAGAATTCTATCGGCAGTATGTCTATCTGGCAGATTTTTATTATTTGAATATGCAATATCGTGCTCACGACAGGCCTCATCCAATTGATTAATTCCTCGATCTCCTTTTGCAAGATGTTCTTTTAATTTCGTCCCAGGGCCGCAAAAATTATATGAAGGCAAGTGCAGCTCAAACGGTAAATTATCGATTAAGGAATTTATAAAATTAAGGAATTTATAAGTCCGTACCCTCGAAATGAATGTTTTCTACTGAAAGGATTCACCCGGAAATCGAGCATTTTATATTAACACGTACCGAGTAGTTATGAATGATCGCATATAAAACATGATGTTTTATACTGTCCATCTTCATTTAGTAAAATGAGGTTTATAAAGCAAGCGGGCAATATAAAAGTTCAGAATTTCGATCGTAAGACCAAACAGAAAAGGAAACATGGAGCATTATTTCCAGATAGTATTCGAGGCATAGTTGTAGGTCCCTCAAACTGTGGAAAACCTAATGTCATGTTGAGCATTCTCCTCGACCCTAAGGGTTTGAAATTTGAAAATCTTTATGTATATTCAAAGTCTCTTCATCAACCAAAATATTCATTTTTGAGAAGACTAAAAAAATCCATCAAAGGTATGGAATATAACGAGTTTTCAAATAACTGTGAGATTATACCACCCTCTGAAGCAAAACCAAATTCCATATTTATATTGGATGATGTAGCATGTGATAAACAAAATAATATACGGGAATATTTTTGTATGGGGCGACATAACAATATAGATAGTTTCTACCTATGCCAATCATATACCCATATTCCGAAGCATCTGATTCGAGATAATGCAAACTATTTAATTATTTTCAAGCACGAGCTTAATCTAAAACATGCATATAAGGATTATTGATAAATCTTATAAAAACAAAAAAGGAATTAAAGAGAAAGTATATGCTCCTCAAGGAGGGGAAAATAACGAAAGAATCAGAATTCGAAGATGCTTTTAAACCCATAACTGAACCACTAAAATCGCTCACTAAAAACATAAAAATTGTAGCGGACTTCACCAAAAATAATAATGATACAGTAGAAGAGGAGGTAAAAGGAACTCCAAAACATCGCATACAATTTAAAGACCCCTGTCAGCCTCGGTAGCTTAAGGAGGAATTTGGAATTCTCATCTCCAGAATCATCTCTACTCGAACAAGAAGAAGAGGAAGAAGATATTACATTTAGAACACCTACTAATAGTTCTAATCAAAGTACTCCATTCAACCCAACATCACTCTCAGATTCTAACCGTGACAGACTCTATGGCGCCTATTTCGATATGATGTCAAACTCTGTGAAATTAGGTGGCTCTAGTTTCTCAATTAGTAATCAAAAAGATTTCGTTATTGATGGTGAAACGTTCTCTGGAACAGAGGGTCTTAAGGAATTAATTTTTCGAAAAAAACCTAGAAAAGATCGATATGTAGAATCAGATTTGAATGAGTATCTAAGAATATTACAAAAAACAAGAGCACATTTGAGAAACCATGATAGTACGATGCAAGTTAAAGGCAATAAAGGCTACAAGTATTTACAAGCAGGTTATTCAACCACTGCTCCATCATCTATCGGGAAAAAAAATAAAGAAAACTGGAAAATCATACTCTATGTACTCTAATAACCCTGTCGATTATGTCTATTGGGATAACGCTAATGAACTTATTGACAGACTTAGACTTTTAATGGCCGCCCAAGCAGCTGGCAATAATAATCTTCAGAATGAAATTAATTCTATAGTGGAAGAGCTGCGCGAATCAAATATTATATATTAATATACTAGTTCGAAGCACCATAATCAAGATGACTGTTGACAAGTTCGGAAGGAGTTCCAGTCGAATCACTAGAGCAGTTATGGGGGCTCAAGGACCTCCTGGTGGGGGCTTTAAACTATTACCCAATGGGGATTTCGATATTGAAGGAAAATGTCTAAACAATATTGGCGAACCTTCTACACCGTACCAGGCAACTAATAAGGAATACGTAGATAACAACATAGCCGTTCAAGATAACAACATGATGAGTCATAGGAAATACGTAACCAACAATTTTGAGGCCCTCATGGGGACTATTAGTGATGGGTCTCTGAAAATACATAGCGTAGAAGAGAAACTGGAAAAAGTGGCTTTGGACTCACGCAAGGGCGGATCCAGGATTTATTTCTGGGAGGGGCACAAAGCCCAGATAGGTGAAGATTTTATTGCATTGCAATTTATCTCTGGGATCCATTCTTTTTAATGACATACAAAAATAACTATCAAAAATACTTTTTATAAGGGTTTAATATTTCATTTGAACTTAATTATTCGCAAAATTCATGGAGTGTTCGTCTACCGTAAGACTATAACTTGTACAACATTCAAAAAATAAGGGGTTTTTTTTTTGTGGGTCTCCAACACTATTGCCTCACTCACAAAAAATAAATAATAAATCTGTTGAGCACCTCTATGTTTACCTCAGAGAACTAAATCCAAAATAAGTTTCTGTGTTGGTGTAGTCTATATAACTTCGCATCTAAATCCCATACAAAAGTGACACAATGAATGTCCTTTTCGTTTTGCAGTACGCTGCTGCTGCGAAATGATGACGAAAAGTGGGTAATTGTAGCAGATTGCTTGGTACAATTATCTATTCGCTTTTCGCACATATTTATTGTCAGCGACATTATTTGCTGGAGAAAATTTGACATTTGTAATGCGTTAGCAGCTTTTATAACAGAAATGGAGCCACATTTTAAAAATCTTGGAGCCAAAAATAAACAAACTGAAAGATCAAAACAGCGCATTTTTTCCCAGTTTTTAAGGATTACTTATTCTGATGACATTGCTTTTTAAAGACGACAATATTAAATTAAAATAAACACACTCAAAATTGAGAGACCTTTTTAGTTTCCATTTTCCAATGTTAACAAAATAAAAACGTCTAAGGAAACAAGTTTTCATATTAAATATTTTCGAAATTGGTTGGGATAGATGTGTGAAAATCAATTACCATAGATTTCCAGTGTACATGAAAAACAAGTGCTTTTTGCGGCCAACTCAATATACAAAAGAACCAGTACAAATCGGATTTAATGTTTGGCAGCAAAAATCTGAAATGCCCAATCGAAAACGATATAACCTTTTAGAAAGTTTTAGTCACCTATACGAAAAGAGTACGTTCGCAATAGAAGTATGAATTTTTTTTTACAAGTTCCTAAGCCGGTAATTCCTAAAAATCGTTAAACTTCGGAGTGAATAGCATAAATTTGGATAAATCCCAAATGACAATTTTAAGGAGCCAGTGAAAAGTTCGAGTAGCCAAATCAAAAATAAATAGCCAGCGCTGCTAAGACTGCTATTTGTGTATCAGCTGATGGGATTCTCCACAACTTATTTTCCGCTGCCTTTTCGCAGATTTCGTTCCGAAACAGGTCCGTATTAGTCTTAAATCTAGAAATTATGTGTATATGTGCATATTTCACGCATGCGTTTACGCGCTTGATTCTGCATGAGGAGATACGTGCAGATACGTTTCACACACGCCAAGATTCACATTCTAGCATATGATTTGGGTAATTTTTCGTCTTGGTTATCATCATTTGTTGGAAAAGCTATTTTCATTTTTGCCTATAGGCGAAGTGTCTGTTATGTTTTCATTATGGAATGAGGAAGCAGTAATAATGCAGTTGTTAGTGCTTTTTTTTCGACTGGCCTGTGTCTGGGGGGGGGCACGTGCCCCTGTGCCCCCCCCCCCCCCCTGGATCCGCCCTTGGACTCACGTCTATACACTGATGAACAAAATTTGAAGACTCTTGAATTAGTAAATAAGATAAGAAAGTATATGTTGGATATTTTCGAGAAGTTTAAAAATAGCAGCGAGAATAATAGCGAGATAATATCATCAGTTAGATTTCCACCTATTTAATACGTATCCAGAGCTTGACTTAAAATTATGTCTGCAGTGAATAATTCAACTATCCTTGAGGAGATTTTAAAGTTTCTAAAAACAAATCGAGACAACATCCTTGATGAGTATTACAACGAGATGCTGGATAGCATTATTTTTTTAAGGAACTTTGAAAACATATCCTCCACAACTTCTATTCATGGATGTCATTTTATTAACTGTCCTTGGGCTACAAATCTATGTCGAGATGGTCCTGATACCTGTGCATGTTATATGGCTGAAAGGAGATTACTTAGAATTAAGAAATTAATGTTGCTATATAAAAGACTTTAAAATAAAAAAACTACTATTTTACTGTAAATTTGTTTTGTTTTTATTCATTCTATCACACTATGAGCAAGAGAAATGTTGTTGAGGAACTACATAAACCTGCGCGGAGAAATTTCAATCGTAGGCATGTTATTATTAAAGGTTTTGATGATTTATGGCAGGCAGACTTGGTTGAGATGATACCTTATAGCAAGCAAAACAACGGATATAACTATATCATGACTGTAACTGATACATTTTCAAAATACGCCTGGGCAATCCCTCTAAAAAGTAAGACTGCATCATCTATTACGCAAGCTATGAAATCAATCTTTGATAGTTCGCACCGAAAACCACGAAACCTTCAAACGGATGATGGTAAAGAGTTTTTCAATCAAATCTTTCAGAGTGTAATGGTACAACACAAAATTAACCATTACCCAACCTATAGTGTGTTGAAAGCATCAATTGTTGAGCGTCTTAATCGCACACTTAAGGAGAAGATGTGGAAAGAATTCAGCTTTAATGGCAATTACAAATGGATACCAATTTTAAATGCTATAGTAAAAACATACAATCATACCATACATAGAACTATAAAAAGGAGACCTGTTGATGTGAATAAGACAAGTGAAAAAGAATTATTATCAGCTGTATTTAGTCATATGAAAATTGTTCCTAAGGGAAAATTTAAAGTTGGTGATGATGTTCGTATTAGCAAGTTTAAACATGTTTTCGAAAAAGGCTACACCCCCAACTGGACGACGGAAATATTCAAAATACGAACAGTAAACCCTACCAGCCCAACCACCTATCTCCTAGAAGACTACCAAGGCCAACCTGTTAGCGGAAGTTTTTACGAAGAAGAATTACAAAAATCGAAATTTCCCAATACATTCCTGGTGGAAAGAGTGCTACAAACAAAAGGCAAAAAGGTTTTGGTTAAATGGCTCGGTTTTTCCGATACCCATAATTCATAGATAAATAAAACTCAGTTGGTTTAGAAAGAAAAAAGTTTTTTATTTCATCACTTTATGTTCATTTTATAGGTTTGCCTCATAGACTTGAGATTTACTAATTCAACATTAGGCTCATAGTTTAACTCTCCCTTAGTAATGAATTCTATTTCTCCATTACTCAGAATTCTCTGCTCGGAAACATGATATATCCAGGCTGCGCTCTTTATAGTTACTGTCATAAGTACATCGGATGGTTAGATCTTTGTTGTCATCAAACTCTAGCTTAAAGTGTCTATAGAAAAGACCTTTGCTCTCAATTATTCCTGATATTTCAGCTTCTTTTTTTATTAAATCTTGCCTAAATCCTTCTATGGCTTCTTGTACAGAAACAAACTTCTTCCTATTGATTCTTTCCGTTGTTGGTGTAATGATATCATTAACTAATAGTGGATTGTCCGTGGCTGCATTGTTATTGTTGCTGTTGTTAATATTTGATGAAACAGTCAATAGGCGAAAAGATAATCCAATTTGTACGCTGTCATTGTTGGGCAGATTCAGAGCAAACGTTATATTATCGATATTGTTTGTGTTTTTTAGATCAACCTCAAGTGGTAGACCATTAAGAAATATTGTGAAAAGTGGTAAAATTGATAAAATTAACTGAAACATTTTGCTTAACTTTATAGAACATCCTTTTCCTTCGAAATAGAAACCTGTAATAAATCCAACAAAACATACAATCATCTTTAATTGATGAGAATTATCCTAGAGAGTGTGAATTATAAAACATACTTAACCAATATTTCCATCCTTATCAGTAGTTTCATCTGATGATGTAATCCTTTTTTATTCTGATTTTATTTCAGGGTTAATCTCCCTTGCCGAACGAGCTCTTGTTTTTATGGATGCTCTCATTTTTAATGTTTCAATATCAGCAAAGGGACAATCAGCCGGGAAACTATTTGTTTTTCCTCTAGCTTTAGAATTAGGTAAAACCTCACCATAAATTGATATATCTCCACCTTACACTTGAAGCTTGACATGCTGAAAAGCTTGAAAACTTATTTCAAGGTTACTAATAAAACTTGTGCATTCTCCATTTTTCAAACGGAAAATCAAGCAGGTATTTCCATCTTCAGGTGTAGCAAAGAGTTCGCAATTCTGCCTATTCACCATCACATCCGAGATTTTTATTAATCTCCATCCAACCTCACAAGTACACAAATTCTCACCTTCCCTCAACTTCTCGCACCAAAACATAATTCAGATTTTTTTCTTATCGCAGGAGGTCAATAACTTCTAAAATATATACTTCGTTCTGCTCTCATGCAGTATAGCATGATGAAGCTGTAGTAAAATCAACCTTGACTTTATAGTAAATTCAACCTTAACTCATTCACGCCAAACTTGATTCCCCCATTCTTATCTACAAAACTTGTTTCACCTTGAGGGGATTTATTTCTACATGGTATTGATGTTTTTTCAATTCTCTTATCTACAAAACTTGTTTAACCTTGACTATGATGTTTTGTATAACCATGATGTTGTTTTTTTTTTTTTTTTCTTAGGAACATGATTTCTTATCTATTTTTAACTCATACACACATGCGCGCACCCAATATAACCTTCATCAACCTTCAAATACACACACACAAAATAAATTCAACCTTGGAGTTCTTATATCAACCTTCAAATACACACACACACACACACACACATACAATAAATTCAACCTTGGAGTTCTTTGACCTGTGACGACGGATGATGATCTCATTTCCTGGTCCAGAACCCCCATAGCCCTACTACTGATATGGCTTCGGGTTTTCACCAAATCCCAATAGAAGCAAACTCAGTCGAGAAAACAGCGTTTGTCACCCCTGACGGGTAATTTGAGTACGTGAGAATGCCGTTCGGGCTGGCCAATGCCCCTGCAGTTGTTACCCCGAGTTGCCAAGTGGTGGATATACCTAGAAGACTTCGACTTTCAGGTCGTTTACCGAAAAGGCAGTTTTTTTTTTTATCAAAGTAGTGCGCTGATAGTGTCATACTCATTTCGCCTCTTGCTTTATTTTCATTTTTATCTGTTAAATTTGAGTTACCAAGGCGCAACTTGTGTTGCACTAAAATCTCGTCAAGTTGTTTCACAGTTTGAGATACCTCGCGAGTTGTGCTGCTATTTATTTTTACTTAAAAAGTGTTAACAAACAATTTAATTTAATTTTCATACACATTTTTTGCTGTGTGTATATTTGAGTGATATTTAATCACCCATCACCTTTTAGCACATTCTTTAAAAGCTGCCTGTCTTGTTTATCCCGGTGAGCTCTAACGTTTAGTATTTGTTCTGCCTTTGAAGCAAATTTTGCTGGCCTACACTTAAAGCTCAAAACCGTTGTCTTTACATATTTTAAACTGCATCAACGTTTAACGGCTGCCTTTGAGTGAGAAAGTGGTTCTATCCTTTTCTACCATTTTGGAGTACACCTGCATTCTTCCTACTTTCTCCACCGTGTGAGTACAACTTTTGGGTGTATGTTCTGCCATCTCAAGCAAGTTTGATATTCAGCACATTTGTTTATATTTTTATCTTCTGCACGCACCTCATTTCATCATTTTCATCAACCTCATTATCTGCTGTACATTTAATTTGGTTGTTGTACTTTCTACGCTACGGAGTTGACAGATCATGAGTAACCCTGATTGTTGCATTTGTAAAAAAAATACGAACGATGTGAGCGTTTCGTTTGGATTTTTGTCTTGAACCTGTTCATGCAAAATGCGTAGGCCTAAAAGGAAAAGATGTAGAAAAAATCATTTCTACTCCTGGTCTATGTTTTTATTGTCAAAATCATCGAAATATCTCACCTGATGTCCTTCACTGGAAACTAATCAAGGCGCAAAAATGTATTAAAAATATAGTATATATATTTGCCGAACTACAGAAGACGTTGGATTTTGACTCTGCGAATATCGATGGGATGCAGCATGGTTTTTGCAAATATTGAAAACACTTTACATCAACAATTACCACAATCTAAGGATATTCGGTCTTACCAATAATCAACTTTAGTCTGGAAGTTTACGCAAAGACCCCACACTTTCCAAAATCCCTTTACCAATAAACAAATATAGTTGCCAAAACATAGCTAACTGTAGGGTTAAATGTTAATGTTCAGAGACCCATGTTTATCTGGGGCATTAGCTGAATAAATCCTCCCGAAATGTCATTTTGAAGAGGAGTGTGGCCCAACTATCCTAAATGATGGTATTGAATTTCGTAATAGGAGCAAATTTACCTACGCTGTTGTTCAGCCTGAACGTTTATAATTATAAACTAATTTTAGTAAATGTAAATGTTTTCTGATTTTATTCGTTGGAATACAACAATGCAAGTGGTTTTTAAGTCTAGCAAACACAAATTTGTACAAATGTACAAAATTGAAAAATAATGCATTTTTGTTTTATTTCTAAACACTTACCCCCCTATTTAAACAAAAATGTGCACAAGTAAGTTAGCTAGTAGGCATTAGATAGCATACAAAAATTTGACGTAACTGCTGAATAACGAGTTGATAACTTTTACCCAGCGTTTATTAATATGTTGGTTAAAATATGTACTTCGTTTATTTTGATTAAAGAAATGGTTAGTGCTGTTCTCTGCTTTATCTTGTTTAACCGCTAGTGCTTATGATTGATTTTCATTAAACGAATGCATGCTGATTAAAAAATAAATTTGATATAAGTTTGGGATCTTTCCAAGAATTTCTTGAGAGAAGTCGCTAAGAGAATAAAATATCTGTTCATTTAATATTGGACAGCTCATACCTGAATACTTTTTTTTTACAATTCTCAGTACCTTAGGCGGCAGGTAGATTTTGGATGAAGATCTCAAAAAATATTAGTGTGGAAATGGTTGTTGTGAAAAGGTTGACTTCGCGGAAAATATACATAAAAGAATTGTCAGCATTCAGCAAAATTCATGCGAAATAATAAATTTGGGAACTGCTGGAGGAATATCAGGGGGTCGATTCCCGGTCCGTGATACTGTGAAATGAAAAGAGTTTTCACAAGTTCACACTGAATTCGATTCTCGATCTATGAAAAAATTAAAACAAATGTCAGAATTTTTTCATATGATAAGTTTTTTATCACAGCAATTTCATTTGTGAAGAAGTGTGAAAACGTGATAAATATGAAAAATAAACGGGGACAAAGGGCTTCAGAAACCCAAAAACAATATTTAATCGATTTTCTTGAGAACAGGCCCAATTTGACCAGTGAAAAGTACATAACCATTAATTAACATAAATGTTTTTATTCTGCATTGAAAATATTTAAACTCAAAAAAATTAAAAATTAACAGATTTACAGCGTTCCTCCGTTGAGTTGAATCCATGAATGACTTCAATTCATTTATTAGATCCATGCAAAGATGTTTTGTAAATCTATAAAGTTGAATAAAGTGCTCCTCAGTAGTCACCTCGAACGGGTTATGATTATCCCAAAGGGAATGTCGCAAAATTGTCACTTTATTTCTAGGAAAAAAGAACACATTATTTTTGTTGAAAACAAAACAACAAATTGATAAATCACCTTTGTTCAATACGACGCCTATTGTTAATAATTATTTGTCTGATTATTCCCGACATTATAATTATAAAATATATAAATAGAAACTCAACAAACTGAATGAAAACAACAAGTGCAGAAATGACGGATAGGTTACAGCATTTATCATTTAGTACATTTTAGTACACATTTAGACAACAGTTTATCATGATGAGTTCGGGAATCCCATTAGGTGTATTCGTGAAGTGATAAAATGAAAAGCTGCTGTGAAAACTGAAATGATAAATTACCCCCAGGTAGTATGTGCGAATTTAAGATATACAAAGTTCTGTATTACTTGGTGCGAATTCATCTAGGAGAAAACATGACAGCTTTATATTTTTTTCCCGAATAAAGTATGTAATAAATATAAGCTATGCAATTTTTAAAACATCAAATTGTATTTATTTTCCCACCTCCATATACTTTTGCAAGTACTGTTTTGCAAACGGAAATGAATAAGCAGGTTGGGCAAATTAATTTGTAATTTAAATATTTCTTTTTTTTGGAATAAAATCCTCGTTGTGAAATAAAACATTGACCTTGTTTTTCACGAAAACAAATTATGAAATTTGAATTCTACGATGACAAAAAATGTAATAGTTTCTAAGAAAGTTGTCACACTAGCAAATGCGGAGGTCTAATTGTTTATTGGTACCGTTTCACTAATGCTGTACATTTTTACTAAAGCTGGCAACCAGCTAATCGTCGACATTAGTGTTTGATTATTAATAAGGCCGATTATCGTTAATTTGCTGAGTCCTTTATCAGTTCAAGAGCCTTTACGCATTTTGCCAACACATAATACCAAGGAATCTTATACTCACCAGCAGTTGGGCAATGATCTCTCTGTACGCTTAAACACTGAGGCTCAACTTCTACAACCAAAAAGGATTCTGCGTTCTGTATCAACCACATCAGTTGTCATTCCCAGTGTTGAAGTCTCATTGGACAAATCGGCTAAATCTTTACCACCTGTACCATCAGTTGTCATTCCCAGTATGGAAGTCTCATTCGACAAATCGCCAACAATTAATGCTGCGGTTAACCCGCTTGCTGGCAGTGGTACATGTTCCATCGTTCCAACGTCAGTGGTTAGCAACTCTGACAGTTCTTTGAGAGTTGTGCCTCCACCTTTTGCCGTGTTTTTAGCACGCTTACAATATGGTACTAAACCTGTGGATATAATCAACCTTATAAGGAGCAACGGCATTGACACCAATGCTATCTAATGTCATGGCCTTACACCTGAAAACCTATCGGACCGAATATCAGCCTCATTTAAGTTGCTCGCTCCATCGGATATTGGAAAAGTTTTGGTAAACCCTAATTTTTGGCCGAAAAAGATGATTGTGAAGGAGTTTACAAATCGACCTAACAAGAACAACTCTAACAGGATGGCAAAAAACTTACCGAGCTTGCCCTCTTCTATCAAAATGTGAGAGGGCTAAGGACAAAATGTACGAAGTTCTTATTAAATGTCTTCAGCTCCTCATCTGATGTCATAGTCTTCACAGAAACTGGATTGGATGACAGCTTTTCCGATGCTGTTATTTTCCCAAACTATTATTCTGTAAATCGCTGTGATCGATCACCTGAAAATAGTTCATTTGAACGATTTGGTGGTGTTCTTATAGCAATCAGAAAAGATTTAAATCCTAAGGAACTAAAACTTGACGATTTCTCGGATAACGAAATCTGTGGCAGTAAATTTGATCTCGCCTCATCGAAAATCTTCATCGTGTGTGTTTATATACCTCCTAGAACACAGCTTCCCGTAGTTGTTGGGAACAAAGAAAATTTTAATTCGAACAGTCCTTCGGTGGTTTCAGCTAAAATTTTAATCGAACGGTTCGTCAGAGAGCTGTCAACTTTAACAAAAGATACGAGATTTAAATTTGCAATTGTTGAGTAACGTACGGAGCGAGAACGTACGAAGGAGCTGCTAAAAAATAGTAAGCATTTATTTAATGAATTCCCATTTGTTTACTGAAGCTATGTACTTAATAATTTATAGAAAATAAACTCGTCTCATCGTTTCTTACGATTAAGAGCGTTTTTTTTTACTGAATGCAGCTAAAGCTCCCGGCATTACAACAAAATTATTCTTATTTTTTAAGAATACTTCGCAGCCAGCGAATTTGCCGCCATTTTGGATTGTACTTATACTTCGCAGCCAGCAAAGTAATAGTCATCGTTGGATTCTAGATATTTTGCATTGCCTTGCAGCCAGCTAAATTACTGTCGCAGAACACAAATCCCAACACATTTTTTAAAGCCGCAAGCCAAATGAATACTTCGGGAATATCATGCATATGCCAAAACATATTCTGCCCCGAAGAAGTAAACGATTAAATTCAGAAGTTAGTAGTGACTCAGCGGATAGCGACGGAGAGACGAACCAGACAATTGTCGAGTCTTTTAGTTGCAAAGAAGGGTTGCAAACTTCCACAGAGATGGAGACTATGCTCAAAGTATTGGAAGAAATGCGATTGCAACTTGAGACAGTCACCGCCAATGCCGAGTCAGAAAAGAAGGAACGCATTCGTCTACAAGAAATGCTGAGCCACCAGCAATCGGAGAACTTTGTGATAAAAACAAGGGTCGTGACCCCACCCCCCGGTTTGAGCCAATTGCCGGTCACATCAACTATTTGTTCACTGTCTACTAAAGGAATATGCACAACGGCGACTGCCGCGACCATGTACACTGGAGCTGGTTTGGGGCAACATGTTCCATACTCACGGGCTCCAACAACATTTATGCCATCGAATACTTGTCAGTCAACGCACTTGGGCCTAGCGCAAGTGTACAACAACACTTACTCGCACACTCCTGCAATGCCAACGTTCATTCAATCATTAAACGCCGTTCAGCCCTGTGGCCAGTATCCATTTATGTCAACTCCATTGATGCCGACTCCGACATCAAATGCAGCGGCTCAGGCTATCCCAAATTCAGGTCGTGGTTTCGGAAATGGTCGTAAGTTACACGACCTTCCCGATTTTAATGGCAGGCCCAAGGACTGGCCAATATTTAGCACTGCTTATAGAGAATCAACCGCCATGTTCGGGTATTCGAATGTTGAAAATATTTTCCGGCGGCAAAAATGCATGAAGGGATCTGCAAAGGAAGTCGTCGAAGCGCTGCTGATCCATCCAAACAATGTCGAGCAGGTACTTTCTGCGTTGGAGTTTCGCTTCGGTCGCCCGGAGATCTTAGTAAGAAGTCAGTTGGCAAAGGTAAGAGAAATAGCACCGATAGCCGATAGTAAATTAGAGTTGTTGATACCATTCGCCACCAAAGTACAAAACCTTGCAACATTCCTGGAATCCAGTGGGATGTATCAGCACTTGGTCAACCCAATACTCATGGAAGAGCTCGTTAGCAAATTACCCATGGGTAAGCGGCTGGAGTGGGCGTAGCGTAGCATGCATGGTTGGTTGGTTTAAGTGGCTGTATTCCTGTCCTCTGACGCGGATAAACACAAATAACGCATTGAGCGCCGTTTTGAGGCCACAACTAACGGAACCTGAAATAGAAGGGGGATAAAGGAAGTTGAAGGAGCTCAAAACCAGCCTGTGGAGTTGAGAAATTTGATGATTTTGTTGAAATGGATACATTGTATGGCGGAAAGGTCATCAAAGAAGGGATGAGCTAGTACACTGAGTCTGGTTTTAGCTAGTGCCGGACATTCACAGAGAAGATGAAACACAGTTTCACTCTTGTTTGTATCAGCGCAGCTACGGCAGTGGGAATTATGGGGGATACCAAGCTTGGCCGCGTGGGTTCCCAAGGGCCAATGGCCCGTACTAATTGCCGTCAGTCGAGCGACATCTACACGCGTTCTGGCTAAAAGGTTGTTTGTTCTGGCATCGTCGTAGGTTGGCCAGATCTTTCTTGAAATGACACAGCAATTCAAGTTCGCCCATCTAGTCTCGGCCCTTGAGGTGAATTGCAGGAGGATTTCTCTCTTGACGTATCCCAGTGGAGGGAGGACTTCCTTCGCCTGAGACACGCAAAGAGCAGAGCCACGCCTGGCAAGTTCATCGGCTTTTTCATTCCCGTCTATGTTCCTATGACCGGGAACCCAGACGAGAGTGATCCTGCATTCCAGAACAAGTTTGGACGATGACTTAGTTGAGCCAACAGCCTTAATCGCGGCCTGACTGTCGATGAAGATGCCTATTTTTTTCTTTTGAGTTGTTATGTAAGAGAGCAGCCTGCACACCTCCTTGATTGCAAGTACTTCCGCTTGAAAGACGCTGGTTGCGTTGGGGAGGCGGAATGATTTGGAGATGTCTAATTCTGTTGAGAAAATGCCCGCTCCCACTCCACAGTTCATTTTGGAACCATGTGTGAAGATAGGTATGTCGAATTCATTTACGGCTGCATTATCCTCCCATTCTGACCTAGAGGGGAATGGAACAGAGAAGTTTTTATGGAAGTTGAGTTTGGATGTCTGTAGTCTGTAGATATACGACCTATGCCATCAGGAAGGGAAAGTAGGATGCTGGTGTGGCCGTTCGGACCAACATTTAGATTCCTTCAATCTAATTGCACTACACGCAGCAATGTTTTTTATGTGCAGATCCACTGGCAGAAAATTGAGAATCACATTGAGCGCCTCGGTCGGAATTGATCGAAGGGCCCCTGTGATTCCAATTCCAGCAGTTCTTTGGACTCTACTTAATTTAGTGATGTTATAAGCTTTGCTTAAGGCGGGCCACCATACCAGTGACCCGTAAGTGAGGATAGGACGTACTACTGCTGTGTACATCCAACGAACCATCTTTGGTTGAAGACCCCACTTCTTGCCGAAAGTTTTACTACAGGCGTAGAAAGCTATACTTGCCTTCTTCACTCGGTGTTCGATATTAGACTTCCAGTTGAGTTTAGGGTCGAGGATGACTCCTAGGTATTTGGTACTGCTGGATAAAGTGAGATATTGGTTATTCAAGCGGGGAAGTGAGAAGGTTGGTATTTTGGTTTTGGTGGTGAAAAGCATCAGTTCAGTTTTGCTTGGGTTAACGCTTAGACCACAACTTGTAGCCCAACCGCTAATCTTACCCAGTGCTCTTTTCATGATTTCGCTTATCACGTTCGGAAACATTCCTGATACTAAAACATAGCATGCATATTCAGCCATATCCGACGATTGGACATTTTGAAGAATGGTTGACTGCGCTTGCTACTCTTGTCTGTTTGGTCGTCCCAACTTCTACCGCGTCGCAAGTCAACGTCGAGACTAAAACAAGGACTAAGAGTGTTCTTCATGCAGTGGAACAGAGCCCGTCAACAGCCACCACTTTGAAGCAAAAATGCTACCACTGCAAGGAAGATACCCATCCAGTAGTGATATTTCCAGCATATACTGAATTAAATGTCTCCGATAGATGGAAGTTGGTGAAGAAGCAGAGGCTTTGCTTCTGTTGCCTCAAATTTGGACACAGCGTGCGATCGTGCAGGCTTAGGAATGCCTGCGTAGTTGATGGATGTGACCGGTTCCACCACTCCTCGCTCCATGAAGCCAAAGAAGCGAAGCTGCTGTCAGATGCCGACAAGGGTAAAATGGGTCGAGTTGAGAAGGCCATGCTTGGCCGAAATATTGGGACACGTCACAAAATCCTTTTCCGAGTGTTGCCAGTAAGACTTTATGGTGACGGCGTCGTCGTTAGGACGCATGCTCTTTTGGACGAGGGTTCTTCAATCACCATAATGAGCGCTGAACTCGCTGGACAACTGCAATGGATAGGTAAAGAGACATTTACGAATGAATCCTTCGTTGTATACCTCAAGATTAGTGCCGATGTGGATGGTAGCAGAAAAATTTCTAATGGAAGGGGTTCAAACTGTTAATGAACTGAGCTTGCCGACTCAAACTTTGATTGCGGCTGATCTACCAACATCATACCTCGCCAGATTATTATCGGAACTTCCATTTGCTGAGTATGAGAATGCGAATCCGCAAATTTTAATTGGACTCGATAATTGCCATCTAGGAGCGCCAAAACGTATCGTCGAATCCGCTGACATCGGGCCTGTAGTCGCAAAAACGAAATTGGGTTGCGTGGTGTATGGCAGAACAGTAACTGACGGTAAACGTACCAGAGAAGTGCTTGTTCTTCATTGCGGCCAAGTTGAGGACGACGATGATGACCGTCTGACGCGGATTGAAGATGATTTCTTCAGTATTGAGAGCTTCGGTGTCAAAAAGCCAACGGAAAAGATAATCAGCGCCGCCGATCGAAAAGCATTTCACATACTCTCAAGCACAACGAGGAACATCAACGATCGTTTTCATACGGGACTTCTGTGGAAGGATGACATCGTCGAGTTGCCGGACAGCTACGAAATGGCGCAGAGAAGATTATGGAACCTCGAGAGTAGGTTTCGCAGGGATACTGATTTCGCAGCCACATATAAAAACATCATTTCGAGCTATCTGGAAAAAGGGTATGCCACTGACCTGTTTCGAAGCCAAGGAGAATTCATCGAGGACCTGGTATCTTCCGCACTTTGGCGTGAAGAACCCTAATAAGCCATACAAGGTCCGGCTGGTGTTCGATGCCGCCGCTAAGGTGCGTGGAGTTTCTTTGAACTCGTTTCTGCTTAAAGGACCCGATGAGAACCAATCTTTGTTGTCTATATTATTTAATTTTCAACTAAAACCTGTTGCGGTAACTGGGGACATAAAAGAGATGTTCCATCAGGTGTTGATCCGGAAGAAGGATCAAGACTCTCAGCGTTTCCTGTGAAGAGAAGAAAAAGATAAGCCGATTGAGATATATGTGATGCAGTCGATGATGTTCGGTGCCAGCTGCTCGCCCTGCTCGGCAAACTTTATAAAGAATATTAATGCGAAGAGGTTCTCCAGCATCCATCCGAGAGCTGTCAAAGCGATTCTCGATCGCCATTATGTGGATGACTACGTTGACGGTTTTGACACAGTTGTTGAGGCAATTGAGGTCACCGAAGCAGTTATATCAATACATTTGCGTGGTGGCTTTGAATTGAGAAATTTTACGTCAAATTCGAAAGAGGTGCTGCGCCGCGTTTGTGACCTGAGCAACTATGAACAGCAATATCAATCAGTTGACATGAATACGGAGACTGGGTCGGAGAAAGGTCTGGGGATGTGGTGGGAACCAGATGAGGATGTCTACGTTTTCAAGCTGAAATTCCCTCGCATTAGTAATGACATCAAGAAATGCGACAGGTGTCCAAAGAAAAGGGAGTTCTTGGCAATTGCGATGTCGGTGTTCGACCCGTACGGAATGATAGCTAATTTATTTCTCAATGTTAAGCTGTTGTTGCAATCAATCTGGAGGAGTGGTGTTCAATGGGATGAGCCAATACCCCATGAAGCTCATGAGAAATGGTGTCAATGGAAAGCTGAACTCTCTGCTTTGGAGAGTTTGAAGGGGCCGAGATGTCACGACCTCAGCTTATCCACTGCTATTAGGATTGTTCTTCACACGTTCGTCGATGCCAGTGAAGAGGCGTTTAGCGCAGTAACCTATTTACGGATTGACCATGGAGAGGGAATCAGTGTTTCGTTCGTTTGTGGAAAAACGAAATGCGCTCCCCAAAAATTAATGTCGATTCCACGTCTGGAACTCTCTGCTGCCATTCTAGGAGCCAGGCTCTGCGATTCGATTGCGAAGTGCCACGACTTGCCGATTTTTGATCGGGTGTACTGGAGTGACTCGAAAACTGTCCTTAGTTGGCTTCGCTCTGATCCCCGGCGCAATAAACCATTCGTTGGATTTCGTTTAGCAGAGGTTCTCGATAGTAGCAAAGTGGTTCAGTGGCGGTGGATCCCGACCAAACTGAATTCGCCGGATGAGGCGACGCGTTCAAAATATCCTCCAAAGTTTCAAGCGGACAATAAGTGGATAATGGGGCCTTCCTTCCTTTAGCAACCTGAAGATGCATGGCCACAACAATCCGATGATATTTGTACACCAATCCAGTAAGTACATCCGTTTTCGATTTCTCTAGGTTTTCGAGTTATTCAAAACTGAGAAGAACGGTAGCCTGGGTGATCCGATTCATAAAACATAGTTTGCGCAAGTCTACAAACAGGGGAGAGCTGTCAGCCGCTGACCTGGATGAAGCCGAACGAGTGTTGTGCAGTGAGGCCCAAAGCGATGTTTTTATGCGTGACATAACTCAGCTTGGTTGCCAATAACAGGTTGATAAGACAAGCAGTATATGCAAACTAACTCCCTATATAGACAACGAAGGTCTTCTGCGCGTTTACGGGAGAACCGATGCCGCCAGTACCGTGCCTTTCACCACTAGACGTCCCATTATCCTACCAAAGGAATATAGCCTAACAAAGTTAATCGTATCGCATTTCCATCGTCTGCTACGTCATCAAAAGGACGACACGATAGCGAATGAGATCCGGGTAAAATTGTGGGTTAACAGTTTGCGATCAGCTGTCAAGAAAGCGAGAAATGAATGGCAGTTTTGTCGAGTTCGATCTGCGTTGCCGCTACCGCCGTTAATGGGTCAGTTACCCGAGGACCGTTTGACTCCTTACGTGCGTCCATTTACCTACACAGGACTTGATTATTTTGGTCCCGTTATCGTCACTATTGGTCGCCGCAAGGAGAAGATATGGATAGCCCTGTTTACCTGTTTAACTGTAAGGGCTGTACACCTGGAGTTGGCTGCTGATTTGTCAACGGATGCTTAAGAAGCGATAATGGTACCAACTTTGTTGGCGCTGAAAACGAGCTATTGCGTGCTGACATTTTCGATAGCGAGGAGATTAAAGCAGCACTTTCTGGACGAGGCGTGGAATGGATCTTTAATTGCCCATCAAATCCACATGCGGGTGGTTGCTGGGAGCGATTGGTCCGATCCGTTAAAAGGGTTTTATCACACACGCTCAACGAACTAGCGCCAAGGACTGAAACGTTGCTGAGTGCATTGATTGAAGCGGAGAATATTATTAACAGTCATCCGCTTACCCACATTCCGGTGTCGACCGAAGATGAAGAACCCCTTACACCAAATCACTTCCTGGTGGGTTCCACTAGCTCGACGCAGACTCCAGGAAACCTTAATGAAAGAGAACTCTGTCTACGAAAACAGTGGCGGATAAGTCGTCAAATAAAGGATCGGTTTTGGCGACGTTGGATGCGAGAGTATCTACCAGAGCTGACCAAGAGAAGTAAATGGTTCGCTGAAGTCCCACCTCTAAAGGAAGGAGACTTAGTTATCGTCTGCGATGCAGATGCTCCGAGAAGCAAGTGGATGCGGGGAAGAGTCGTAAAGGTATATCCGGGCCCGGACGGGCAGATTCGTGTGGCCGATGTCAAAACAAAAACGGGACTTCTTCGGAGACCAGCAGTAAAGTTAGCTGTGTTGGAGGTAGGTGAGGCTGGTGAACGTCAAGGCGCCTCACGGGGTGTGGAATGTTAAGAACAAAGAAAATTTTAATTCGAAGAGTCCTTCGGTGGTTTCAGCTAAAATTTGAATCGAACAGTTCGTCAGAGAGCTGTCAACTTTAACAAAAGATACGATATTTCAATTTGCAATTGTTGAGTAACGTACGGAGCGAGAACGACCGAAGGAGCTGCTAAAAAATAGTAAGCAATTATTTAATGAATTCCTATTTGTTTTACTGAAGCTATGTACTTAATAATTTATAGAGAATAAACTCGTCTCATCGTTTCTTACGATCCAGAGCGTTTTTTTTTACTGAATGCAGCTAAAGCTCCCGGCGTTACAACAGTAGTGATTAGATACTTGGATGCAATTCGCTACGTTGAAAATCTTACATCCGCTTCTGACAGACTTTATGTCTTTGGTGACTTTAACCAACCCAAAATTGATTGGACTGCCGGAGATATTGATTGCACGTATCTAACCCATGTTAATACCTTATCAACCATTGAGGCCGAAATCATGCTTTCAATCGATTGGACTTTTTCAAATGAATCCAATTAAAAACCATCAGAATCGCTCGTTGGACTTAATATTCTCCAATTATAAGGATGATAGTTATGTAACTAGAAGTCTAACTCCGCTGGTTCCTGAAGACACCTATCATCCGTCATTATATTTGTTTTGTCACATTGAGTTTAATATTTTAAATGTTTCTTCTTCTTACAAATTTGATTTTAAAAACGCTAACTATTATAACATCTGTAATGAGCTTTACAATTTTAACTGGAGTCCATTTTTAACTCTTGGAGTAGATGAACTTTGTTCGATATTTTATCGCATCTTAAAAACATAATTTTTGATTTTGTCCCAGTTGTTGAAATTGAAAATTTTATAAATGGTATTTGAACCTCCGTTTCAAAGACCAAGCCATCGCGGATGCCAGAGCGCTTGGTCTGGATAACTGGAAGCAGCGTGCCCGGGATCGCAGAGGACGGAAGGCTACAGTGTCTCAGGCAGAGACTCTCCACGGGTCGTGAGCCCGTTAAGTAAAGTAAGTAAGAATTTATGGATGTGTGTGTAGTTACTTTTGGCCTTGTAGCATTATCAGCTGGATTGAAATTCCCCGACACCCATCTCCATGCGTTAACTTCCGATCCATGAAGTACTTCGGCTATTCGATGACCAACGAATTGTTTATATCGACGGCTATGGGATTTGATCCAATGGATGACGGTCTTTGAATCAGACCAAAGTAGTACCCTGCTAGGGTTGATGTTTTGACCATTGAGTATTAATTCTTTCAGACGAACTCCTAAAACTGCCGCTTGGAGCTCGAGCCTCGGGATAGATACGGCCTTAATAGGACTGCACCTAATCTTACCCATAATAAAAACTATGTCGACATTACTACCATAAGCAATACGCCAATATCCAACGGCAGAAAAAGCGACTTCGCTGGCATCTACGAACAGATGGAGTTGAACTTGGGCACGCGGATCAGTCAAGCGTAAATAGTAGCACCTTGGTATTTTAAAATCCTTTATCACAGCTAATTGTCTATAGCATTCATACCATCTATGGTATATATTCTCCGGTATTTGTTCAGTCCATCCAATATTTATTCTCCACAATTCTTGTAACAATAGTTTGGATTTGATGACGACATTTGCTAAAAACCCGAACGGGTCAAAGATCGACATTGTACGACTCAAAACTTGACTCTTGGTTGGTCTAGTTGTGCCGTCCAAGATGGCTGCTGGTATCCTTACAAAATTTAGGATAAAACAAAACTGGTCGGCTTTCGAGTCCACAAAGTATGCCAAGAATTTTTTCGTTTGTATAATCGCTGTGGCATATGTTTTTTTAAATCCGATGATGGCGGAGAATGTTCATTGAGAACATCGACGAGTTCCGATAAGTTTGAAACGAACCCTCTCAAATCAAATCCTGCAATACTATGAATGTTCTTGACCGTTTTTGACACTGCAATGGCATCGGAGACTGAACTGAAACTATTAACATAATCGTCGACATAGTGGCGGGTAACTATGGCTTCAAAGGCTCGAGGATGACTGTGTTCATAAGCGCTGGCATTTAGATTTTTAATATGTTGCACCAAACACGGTGAACTTACAAAACCAAAAATTATCGCAGTCATTACATATATGTCCGGTGGCCGGGAAGAATTGCCAACCCTCCAAAGAAAACGCTGACACTGTTGATCTTCCCGGCGAATATTTATGCGGTAAAACATTTCACGGATGTCAGCGCATACACCATCGGCCTTTGGCGAAAACCTAACAAAATTGACAAAAGGGGTTTCGGCCGATATCTATCCGGACCCTTGGATAACATTGAATTTAAATATATTCCTTCAATACTAGCGGCGGCGTCAAAAACGAGACGTAGTTTGTTACTTTTATTTGCATTGCAAGTAGCGAAGTGCGGCAAGTACCATATGCGATTATTTTCCATATTCACCTCGTTAGGTGACAGTTTTATAGCATATTTTATTACATAATCTTTAATTTTTGATTTATACCAATCGGCGAAATTGTTGTCTGTATCCATTTTTCTTTCCACAGATTGCAGCCGTTTTAATGCCATGTCGTAGCTATCTATGAATTCTACACGGTCGTCTTTCCACAAAAGACCGGTTTCGTATTGGCCATTGACTTTTCTCGTTGTCTCACGAAGAATTTTCTCCGCTCTTTTGTCTGCATCCGAAATAATTGGCTTAAACGACGGTGCTATATTTTCGATAGCGAAATATTCGGTAACGAGTGTTTGTATATCTAGCAGAATATTTTCGTCGTCATGTCCTATATAGCAATATAGCTAAGGATGGCATCAGAAACGTTGCCTTCATTTGAACCGAAAAGAGTCAATCCAAGTTTTGTATAATGAACTGAAAATTCATTATCAATATTTCTCACATTTATTGGCCTAACGAGATTCGTATGTGGAATACCAATCAGAATTTGGGGTACTGCATTATGGTAACCGTTGACTGGCAACTCTTTTAAACAGCTGTATTCTTTTCTCATGTCCATTAATTCGAGACTCTGACATGGTAGTAACAGCTGTTCCACGGTACGGACGTTTCGCATTTGGCACCTATCTGCATTTTCGTGTATGCCAGATATTTCCAAATCAACGCGCTGAGACATTTCGTTCGTGGTCTTATTTCCTTATTTCTTATTCCTATTTCCTCAATCAGTGAAATTTTTGCACCGTCGTCGATGAATACAATAACATTGCATATTCCTTTCGGACCACTCAATTGTACAGGCAGATATTTCTATAGAGTTTTCTTAGATGCAGGTTGGCAGATGATAGCACCGACAGTGCTATTCTGTTCTGTACATGGCTCTTCGGTCGACGAAGTATTTACCGTTGTGGCATTACTCGTTGAAGGGTGGTTTATCGGTGGTGGAATCGTTTAGGTATGAAGAATGCGATTGTGAGATTTGCGGCATGATGAAATACCACATTCGCATCTATATGAACACTTAGAAAGTGGATGACCAGCACGTAGACAAGAGAAACATAAGTGGTTTTCTTTTACTATTTTCCAGCGTTCTGCAATAGGGATTCCTTTAAATTGTGAACAATTATATAATTGGTGGTTAGAGTTACATACTATGCAGTTTACTCTTTTTTTTTGTTAATCCTCAGACACAGTATAAAGCATATTGCAATGCCTTTGTCCTTTTTCATTCGAAAATGAATGTGGAGAATTAGTCCAAGATTTGTCGGGCATTACTAGATCGACGTATGTAGCGATCTGTCGCAACCAGTTGCTGAATTCGCTTACGCTTGGATGATTTGATCTAATCGCGAACTTATGCCTAACCCATTCCTCCCTTTTATTTATTGGAAGTTCAATTAACAATTCTTCGAGAAGAGTTGGGTCGAATAAATGCATTGTTTCACCGGCATTTTCTAAAAAGGTTGTCAGATTAGACACTAAGGTGCTGAAGTTCACAATTTCCGATATTTTAGCATCAGTTTTAGCAGGAAATGCTCGTACTTTAGCCGGTTGACTACGGATGAGAATCTCTGGTCGGCCGTAGCGAAACTCCAGAGTGCTCATTACCGCATTGACGCTGCTTGGGTGAATGAGCAATGACTCAACTAGCCTAGCTGCACTTTGGCTTTTGAAGCCTTGAAAGATTTTGGAGATCTGTGTAGCGGTGAGCAGATGTAGTTTCTTTATATGCCACCGAAAACATTGGCCATTCTTCAGGCTGGCCGGAAAATTGTGGAAGATCTTGCAACTTCCTGATAAGTGGTTGGTAGAATGGCATTGTCTGGGTTGTGGGCATTGGCAGTACGGGGTTTGACGGCGGTTGAATTTGTGCGGGCATATAAGTGGGAAGGTAAACATTATTGTACATACATTGATTCCAAGAGTAGTTTGCGGCAGTTGTGCCTGGCGGAACTTCATTGCAGGAGTAATTGGTGGCGATTGTGATTGGCAGGGCCTGATTCCAGGAGCAATTGGCGGCTCCTGTGGTTGGAAGGACTTGATTACAGGCGTAATTGTCGGCAACTGTGACTGACGGAACTGCTGAGTAAGGCGGCGACATCATGGCAGTAGATGTTTCAAAAGACGATGGCAAATTGGCGGCAGATTTTATTGGCAGTATTTTAGTGCCGGCAGATATAGATGCTGCATAGGTCGGCTGAACAATTGAATTAAAATTTGTCAAAGGCGATGACAAAATGGCGGCTGCCGTGTTTGATGAAGGTGAAGAACTCGTTGCGAGACATGCCGAGTTTGGCGACGACAAAATGGCGGCAGGCGACGAAATAGTAGCAGATTTGTCGTCAATATCTCGAACGATTTCTGCAAATTCTGTATTTGCGACTGTAATTCGGCAAGTTGGACTGCAGTCGTATCGATCACAGTGGCATCCAGATCGTAATCCAACTTTTCTTCTGGCGATGGCGGTGGCGACGACATTCTTTGTTCTAATAATTTGGCTTTATTGCGAGTTAGCATTCGAGCGATACACGCAATCAGCTCCACAGGTTAGCGACAGAAATAATAAAGATGTTGTTCTTCCGGAACAATAATAAAACACTTTCCTTATGAGAATGGATGATGGATGGTTTATTATCTTTTCTGAAATTAAGCGGATAACATTTTCATTAGTTATAATAAAATAAAAGAGTTTGACAAAGAAAACTTGCTTCGTGTTTCTTCTTCAACGGACGTCTGTGGAGTGAGGACTTGAATTTGTTTCTTTTTATAAATGACGGTGACATATTCAGAGGCCGTGTTTAGCAAGTCATCATTCCAGGGACGTTAACAATTCATAAAAAATTAAAGAAATTAAAATTTAATCAGCAACAAAGGCCCATAGTTACTTATGGGGCTCTTGTCTGGTGGAAAGCCATGAACAAGAAGTATGTACGGGATATGTTGACCAGGGTACAAAGAACAGCCTGCATTGCCGTTACGGGTGCTTTACGTACCACACCAACGGCTGCACTAGAAGCTTTTTTGCATCTTTTACCACTGGACTTACAAATACAGTCAAATGCAGGTAATAGTGCGCTAAGGCTCACTAACGCAGGGCTTTTCAATAACAAAGGATAGGACATAGCACTATCTTAAAGTAACATTTCTCCGAAATCCCGGAAAAAGCAGATGAAAGTCTTGGTATATATTTTGACACTCCATACAGAGTGTCATACCCGGACAGACAAGACTGGCATAGGAAGCTAGCCTCGAGGGATGATGAGACCTCAGTTTATACTGACGATTCCAAAACCAGTGAGAGTACGGGGTCAGGCATATACTCCAACGAGTTGTACCTACATGTGGCCCTGAGGCTCCCGGACACGTGCAGTGTGTTCCAGGCAGAGATTTTGGCCGTACTCAAAGCTGCAGAGGAACTTGAGATGAGATCGATATCCAATAAGAATATCGCCATCTACATTGATAGCCAGGGCACTCATTCCGTAACTCTCAGAACGATAATCGTTTGCGCGATAGTAGTCAACGATCTCGTTATCAATTTGATTTCCGTAAATCTATCACTCTCGTCTCGTCTATAATTTATTTTGTACTAAGAGAGAGAGTATTGAGAGAACTGAGTTTCTTTCAGAGACTCTAAAACTATATATGAAATTTCAATCAGAATCTAAAATGTCACAAATGACAATTTTTCCAACAATTATGTGTTTGTGTTTGTGGCCGGTAAATAAGAAAATTTAAAAATGTAAGTAATTCAACTTTATTCCTTACGTTATTAATAATAAGAATAAATAATATAAAAGAATTTATTATTGATAGGTCAGCTACACCAAAGCAAATGGCAATTTTAGTTGTTTTTATGGATGAGCATTAGGACTTGGCCAAGGTTATAGCTAAATAGCCACCAAGGAATATCTAAATTCTTCAATTTATTTTCATTTGGTGTTATACGACACTTTAATTACTTATTGTTTTAAGGTTTGTACTGACTTTAAATACAGAGCAAAGAAGAAATGCAGCCAACATTTTCTGTTAAGTTTAATTTAATTGTAAAAGTAACGCAATGCAATATTATTATGACACTATTGGCCAGTGTTTGCGAAATATTAAAATTGCACTTGGGTGTTAACAAGTCTTTAATGGTAAGGTATTTTTAAATTAATACCTTTTTAAAATATTAAAATTACAGTTGGGTGTTAATGAGTCTCGACTTTAAAATACCTTTTTTATTACCCTACCAGTCGAGACTTATTAGGTTTGTTTGACGTGGCTAGCACTAGTGCCCACTAGAGCGCACTGAGAAGTGTCAGCTAATTTTGAGCCCGTATGGCAATCAATTGTGACGGCGCCCATTTGGCGATATCATCTTCCCGATTTAACCAATAAAATTCTAAAGGCTCAAATAAACATAATCAAATAACAGAATCCAAGTTTTTCATTTATAAAAGAAATGAGAGCCAAACAACATCGGATGATATCTTTTGGCCCACCTTGTAGAAGTATATGTTTCAAAAATGGAGACAATGTACAGTACAATCGTTTAACTCCGCCTTGTTACGAAAGTAGCATGCCGGTCCAAAGCCCGGGTAAAGGAGGATGGTTTGAGGTAACAGCTTTTTAGCTTATCCTCAGTAAAAATCGAACTGTTAGTGTATTCTAACCCACAGGAGCCAGTGGTTAACACTCAACAATGCTATGAATGGAGAAACAAACGGAGTTGTCTACTCCAGGTGGTAATGGCAATAGCCAAAATCTACCCGTAGTCTTCTCGACTACGGCCGGGGCACGGATTCTGGAGGCCCCAACATTCACACCCGAACCCACAAGCGACTCTTGCGGCTCTTTGTCCGATTTCCTCGGCAAATTGAGCATGAGACAAGCTGCTGCCCACTGCACTGCTGCTGACGGCCAGACTCGGGAAACCTCTATGGTTGAACGGGCTCCTGAAGAGGCGGGCTCTGAGCGGCGCTTGTCTAAGGGACAGCGGAAGAGGAAAAGGAAGAAGCTGTCAGATCTGTGGCGCAAAGATGCTTTACCGGCTGAAGGCGCAAGCTTTTCTCTCAGCTCTTCGGCGGCGCCTTTGAAAAGGAACAGGTCAGTGGAGGTCTCACCAACTGAAGCTGACCAACCCCTTGGATTGGGCTCTGCCTCCTCTTCGGCCGAACCGAAAAGCAAGAGGAAGCGACCCAAGCTCGTAAAGAGAATCAAACCTGCTCAAGTCTGTGAGTCCGACCGTGCACGGTCTCCAAATGAAACCCGTGCTGCTACCAGCAATGGAATCAGTACTGGTGGACGGAAACCGGATGCTGCGGACGCACCTACGGACGTGAGCTCAAGACCCGCATGCGACCCTTGTGGCTCTATGTCCGATTCACTCGGCAATTTGAGCACGGGACAAGCTGCTGCCCACTGCACTGCCACTGACGGCCTGACTCGGGATACCTCTATGGTTGAACGCAGTGATGGGACTTCTACCACTTAAGTGGTATTTCTACCACTTTTTACACTTTCGGAAATTCTACCAACCTGAACTCGAAATCTACCACCTTTTATTCATCGCTATAACTCGCTAATAATATTTCTTTTCCATCATTGAATTAAATTGAAAATTGTTCTTATACCTACTCGCCTTAGTTTTACCCATACACACTCGGCTTTCAGTTATCAGTATTTTTCTCTGAGAATTGCATCAGCAAAAACTTCCAGTCCAGTACACCATTTACTGCGCTAAAATTTCATTATTTGACTGTATTTGTGAGGGGGTGTCTTGCAATGTTTTGACATTTTGTGTTTAATGATGAGTTGAATCTATGACTTTTTTTCTGTAGTTTCAAAAACTTAAAATTTTTAAATAATATCAAGAACTATTGAAAGTGAAAATTCCTGGTTCCTACAACAAGTTATTGTGCATTCTCTAATGCTTGCATTATTTCAGTGCAAGTGGAAAATTTTATTTTCTACCACTTTTCTACCACCTTTTTTTAAGGCTATCTACCACCGTTTCGCTTTAATCAAGTCCCATCACTGGTTGAACGGGCTCCTGAAGAGGCGAGCTCTGAGCGGCGCCTGTCTAAGGGACAGCGGAAAAGGAAAATGAAGAAGCTGTTGGATCAGCAGCGCAAAGAAGCCTTACCGGCTGAAGGTGCAAGCACGTCTTTCAGCTCTTCGGTGGTGCCTTTGAAAAGGAACAGGTCGGTGGAGGTCTCACAAACTGAAGCTAACCAACCCCTTGGACTGGGCGCTGCCTCCTCTTCTGCCGAACCAAAAAGCAAGAAGTTGCGTGGTTCTTTTGAACGCAGAACAGCTAAGGCACGAGATAGTAGGCTGTCCTATAAGGATGCTGCTGTTTCTTCTTTAGCCGTTCGTATAGGGAAAGCAGGCAATGATAATAGCATGAGTGATGCAGAGTGCAAACACTGCAAAGCCCATCTTTTGGAGCTTGTCGCGGCTACGAATGCTTGTATCCAGGTTGAGGGCTGTGAGTTCAAGGACGGAACCTTCGTGGTGAAGACCTCCTCGCAGCAAACCTCTGAATGGGTTAGCAGCATGGTGCCGAAGATCCCTCCCCTTGGGACCAAAATTTTTGAGGTCTACAAGCCACCCAAGCTTACGCGTGCCGTCTGCTGGATCCCTGGGAAACTGGAGAAATCGGCGGATGTGCTTAAGCGTCTGAATGCCCAGAACCCTGGTCTCGACACAAAAGCCTGGATTGTCCGTTCTCACAGGCAGAGCAGAAACCGTCACGATGAAGACGGTAGCTCTCTGGTTGTGAGCATAGACATGGTTTCTGCCGAGATCATTAAGTCTAGGTACAACATGCGTCCCTATCTGCATCTTGGTAGGATTCATTTCCATTTCAATGCCAAATAGTGTAATTAGAGGACGAAACCCAGAGTCTACAACCATTTTGTTTACTCAGATAAACCTACAACACTGCAAGGCTGCCACTGCTCTTTTAAGTAGTAGGCTTGCGGTATGTAGAACAAAGAACTGCATAACATCCATCCAAGAACCGTGGGTGTGGAAAAATCGCATCTGTGGCCTTGGTGAGTTAAGCGGTTCGCACAACGTTCTTTACGATAAGCTGTCCGAGAGACCTAGGACATGTCTTGTTGTATCGAAATCCCTCACGGCAGTTACAATCAAACGGTTCTGTTGCCAGGATCTGGTTGCTGCAACTATTACTTACCATGCTAACGGCAATTGGGAAACCTTGGTCATTGCATCTGCTTACTTTCCCTACGACTCTTTAACTCCTCCACCACCAAAGGCTGTTGTTGAGCTCGTAGAGTACTGCGAGTCCAAAAAGATAGGTCTTATCTTATGTTGCGATGCTAATGCTCAAAACACTGTTTGGGGCAGCAGCAAGTGTAATATACGAGGAGATCGTCTTCTGGACTTCATCCTATCGTCTGACATCACCATCAACAATGTAGGTTCTCGACCTACATTTGTTACAGCCAGGAGACAGCAAGTAATTGATGTTACCCTGTCCAACAGGCATTGCAAGACTATCATAAATTGGAGAGTATCGCCAGATAGCACTTTGTCAGATCACAGATACATCGAATTTCCAATCTACTGCGAAGTTTCACCTTCGCTGGAGAGGAGAAATCCGAGGAAGACAAATTGGGCTCGGTTTGAGGAGGAGCTTGGCAATTCTGTTAAAGCACCACTCAAACTGAGATCAATACAGGGGGTAGAGAGGTCTGCTCAGGATCTGAGCAGCGTCATTATCCGTTGTTTTGAACTAGCGTGTCCAGTTTCAAAAAACTCCTGTAGAAAACCGGTACCTTGGTGGAATACCGAACTGCAGTGTATTCGCAGAGAAACCAGAAAGCTCCTAAATAGGTCTTTAAAAACCAACTTAGCAGAAGACTGGAATCTGTATCGATCGAAACAAAAAGAATTTAAGAGACTAATTCGTAAATCGAAAACCGACTCTTATAGGAAATTTTGTGAGGAGGTCGCTTCACTAAGTGCAACCAGTAGGCTTGTTAAAGTCCTTAATAGGGACAGACCAAGTAAACTGGAATCGCTCCAAAAATCTGATGGTACCTACACTGAGACAAAGGAGGAGACTTTTAGTCTCCTGCTGTAGACTCACTTTCCGGGAAATCAGGTCATTACGTGCTCTTCAGTGGTACCGCCTATGGTGGCCACTTCTGAACTAACAAACACCACGCGGCGTAGTTGGTATGTTGCATCCAGAGTGGTGACGGACGAAGCTATCAAATATGCAATTGCATCCTTTGAGAGTTTCAAGTTACCGGGTCCGGATGGAATTTATCCGGCTATGCTGAAACAAGGTTTTAGTCAGCTGATGCCGACGCTGAAAAGAATTTTCACCGCTAGCTTGGCCTGGGCCTACATACCTTCCCCTTGGCGTATGGTTGAAGTCGTGTTTATACCAAAGATAGGTAAGACCGACTACACTCTCGCCAAAAGTTTCAGACCCATAAGTCTGTCTTCCTTCCTGCTGAAAAGTTTGGAGAGACTGGTTGAACTGCACGTGCGCAATGTTGCTCTTCGATCGCATCCTCTTTCTTTGATGCAACATGCCTATCAGCGTGGAAAATCCTGTGAAACCGCGCTTCAAAACCTTGTTGGTAGGATTTAAAATGCTCTTGATCGGAAGGAGTACGCGCTGGGTATTTTCGTCGATATCGAGGGTGCTTTTGATAATGCGACTTTTGATAGCATGTGCAATGCAGCCAGACATCATGGTGTAGATGAAACATTGGTTTTGTGGATTAAAGCAATGCTAATGTACAGGACGTTGGTTGCCGAGGCGGATTGTGGCAAATGCGTCATGACTGGGGTGAACAGAGGCTGCCCTCAAGGTGGTGTTCTTTCTCCGCTCTTATGGTGTATGGTAGTGGACTCTCTGCTAACGGCTCTCAATCTTCCTGGAACCTACACACAAGCCTATGCGGATGATGTCGCCGTTCTGTCTGTCGGTTCAGATCTAAGGACCGTCTGCTCTCGGGCGCAGAGATCTTTGGGCCTTATCGACGATTGGTGCACAAGAAATGGGCTTTCAGTGAATCCTCTTAAAACTACGGTTGTTCTCTTCACGAGAAGGAGGAAGATCACTGGTCTGACTCAGCTTGTGCTAAAAGGCGTCACTATCCCGATATCCGATGAAGTCAAATATCTGGGAGTAATCCTCGATAGAAAGCTTCTTTGGTCCAAGCATGTTGAATTAAAAACCGATAAAGCGCTGTCAACTTTCTGGCAGTACAAAGGCGCTTTTGGCAAGACATGGGGCTTATCTCCTAAAAGGGTCCTTTGGATCTATACGGCAATGATAAGACCACTTCTCTCATATGCATCGGTTGTATGGTGGAACAGGCTATCGCAGAAACGTGTTACTGCCTCTCTTGCCAAACTTCAAAGAACGGTTTGTCTTGGATGCACAGGGGCCTTCCCTAGCACTCCGGGCTCTGCTCTAGAAGTTAAGAGGACTATCCGAGCGGTATGCAATGCCCAGATCATCTGCAAAAGCTGTAACATTCCCTTTAAACGGTTGACTAAATAATGAGTTGATGTAAATAAGAAACAGTATTGGACCAAGGACTGATCCCTGGGGTACACCTAAGTTCATTGTTTTTAGTCTGCTAACATAGTTACCTATTACAACTTTTTGAGTTCTATCCTTTAGGTAGGACTCAAACCAGTTGTGCATAAATCCACGAAATCCTGCATAGTGCAGTTTGTTTAGTAGAACTCTGTGGTTGACCATGTCAAAAGCTTTGGTAATGTCTACAAAAAGCCCAGCGCAACATTTTCTATCATCCAGAGCTTTATAAATAAAGGAGCAGAATTCCAAGAGGGCATCTTCTGTAGAAAGGCCTTCCCTAAAACCGAACTGAGCAGGACTTAGGAAATTAACTTTTGCCAGGTATCTCAAAACTCTATTCTTAATGGCTTTTTCAAAGACTTTAGAGACTGATGACAATAAAGAAATTGGCCTGTAATTGTTTTTGTCACTCTTACTACCTTTTTTGTAAAGAGGGATCACATTAGCACATTTTAATTTGTCTGGAAAGACGCCGGTTGAAATACTTAAGTTAAAAATATAAGCTAATATGCTGACAACATTAAGTGCTATGCTCTTGAGGGTAGGGTTGGAAATTCCATCACAACCACAAGATCTTGAGCTGTTAAGGGAACAGATAATTTTATACAATTCTAAGCCTGTTATTTCTTCATAAAAGAAGCTATTATTTATAGCAAAGTCGTTGACTAAATGGGACCTAACGCAGCCATTACAATATGTAGGAGACTCACTTGAAAAAGACATCAGACCAACCGAAGAAAAGTAATCATTTAATATGTTTGATACTGTTGTAGGGTCATCAATAATAACACCATCATTACATAGACATATAGCTTTGGAGATATTGGGAGAGTTGCTATCAATGATACTATTTATAGCCTTCCATTCCTTTCTTGGATTAACAAGTGCATTACGGACTTTAGAGTAAAAGTATCTATTTCGAGCTGTCCTTATATCGTTGTTTACTTCCTTACTCAATATTCTGAAATGATTTTTCAGCGCTGTATTAAGAGGATGTTTGGAGCACTTTCTTCTTAATTTATTTTTAAGCTTAATTTTTTTTAACACAGAATAAGTAATCCAAGGCTTTAACCTTTTTTCAGACTTTTTACGGACGATAGTATATGTAAAATTACTTATGTAATTCTGAAGAAATGATAAAAATAGATCATAAGCCTTAGAAGCATTAACTTCCTCATATATTTCCTCCCAGGTTTCGGAACGTAGTTCAATATTAAGCAAGTCGAAGTTTACTTTCGTTACCGTAGATGACAAAGTATGCTTCGCGGGTTTCTTAGTATTTAACGTACTGAAGAAAATACCAGTCATACAGTGATCAGTAATGCGGAGATCAAAATTAATACCAGCACATTCGTTTACGGATATTTTTTTTAAACGTCCAAATACATGGTCAAGACAAGTACCTGAAATTGGTCTAGTAATTTCGTTTATAAAAGGTGATAGACCATGCTCAGCCATTGTAGCAAGATAAAGATCCGTTAAAGTACTGGGAGTTAAAATGTCTGTATTAAAATCACCCAGGAAAATAAGATTAACTACTTTTTCGTTTCTTAAGAGCACTGAAAATTCATTCAAAAACACTTGAATATCATAGAGGTGTAATCTGTATACACAAACAAATTTAAAAACATCATCACATAACTTGCAAGACAATTCAATTACATCCGCGCTCAACAAATTAAGACAATTTACTTTATAGCTACCAGAATACAGGTAATCACTTACAAAAACTCCTACTCCACCTGCAGCATACTTTTCATTAGGGTTAACATACAAATTATAACCCGGAATATGATAATCCTCTTTTTCGCAATCAAAAATCCATATCTCGCTTTCAAATATCAAATGGGGTAAGAATTCAAGCGCTTCTAGATTGCACACTAACAAACCAAAATTTTGCCGCAAACTACGAATGTTCTGATGCACAACAAAAAAAGAGTTGCAATTATTTGAATTAAAAAAAAATTGGTTATCATTAATGTTTACAATTGTATTAGGGGTTGGGTTGTTGCTAAAAAGATAATCATTGATATTCAAAAAAGACATACTAAATTATATTTAGGTGAAACAAAAGACAATTAGTCTTTCAGTGCTGAAAGATCAAGAAACGATCTAATAGCAACAACCCTTTTCAGTTTTTCTCATTAGAATCCGCGAATTTTTAAACCACAAATATTTGTAGTTTTTTTCAGCTTTAACTTTTTTAGCTTCCATAAATAAAGCTCTAGTATAACTTGTGAAGCAATCATTTATGAAAACATTATTCTTCGTACCCTCAACAAATAAAGACGAATTTAGTTTCCTCATTGCAGTTTTCTTCGCTTTCATTACTCGTTCTTTTGCCGCCAATCCAGAGAATTCAACACAAATTTTATCACTTTGCTGGTTGTTGTTGTTGGTTTTCTTCCATACGCGTTTGACGTAGCATTTCTGGATATCTGAAGATGACAGAGAGATATCCAACGCCTTGTTGAAAATTGTTTGAACGCGTTCTTTTGCATTCGTATTGCTGACTCCAGGCACACCAGTGATCTCGATGACATTCTCAACGCTCTTCTGCTCTCTCCAATTCAGTTTGCTCTCAAGCGATGCAACTTTTGAATTAAGCTTCTCGTTCTCCTCTTTCAGCTGACTAATTGTGCTGAGAAAGTCACAGTTGATTTTCTTTAAACATATGATTTCTTCGTAAAGCATTTGCATTGTAACTGTGCCATCGCCGGACTGTTGTGGTAGATCATATGCTGCTGCTTGCCCTTCCACTGTCGTCTCAGTGGTGCTCTGTAGCCTAGCGACTGTTTGCTGATTCCGCTTTGGCTTCTATTTCGCTACTACTACAGTTGCTGTCGATGGTGATGGTGACGATACACTTTGTTGCTGTAGGGATTTACGACGAAGAGCCGTGCATTTGTCGCAACGATATGGAACACTGTGAGTGTTCATGTACTCTATATCCGACGGAGTTAGTTTCGCACACAAACAATGGAAATAGATATTGCAGTCGATGCAAGTGATTTTGGTTTCACATCCGCGATCTATTTTTTTATTGCAAATTAGACACTGCATTTTGATAAAGTTTTTATGCAAGAACTAAACGTAAATATTCAAAAAGTTTACACCCCACGAAACTTAGAGAAAAAACACGTCCGCTCTCTTCAAGAGTATGAGCAATATTTAGTAGTTCTTCAGACTTCCTATTTAAGACGGGCCAGAGTGCCTTTGAGACCCTGTGTCCTTATAACTGTGACCATCTTGTGGCTGCTTTATTGGAGGTTTTCACGAAGATAACCCTTTTAGCAACGGCCATAGGTGGTCTGATACCATCAATTATTGTATTTATTTAATGGGAGCTCCGCGCCTTCCTTAGCCAAAACGTCAAAGTTTGTTTACAGTCATGTTCAAACTGTTGAAAACGAGAACGATGAACGATTCGATTGAACGATGCGACGATGATGTTATATGAAGCAAACTAAATGTTATATGAAGCAAACTATTTGCTAGTTTGCTAATTTGCTATTAACTTTAATCGCTATTATTGATATCCTAAATGGATTTTGCTGTATGTACTAAGTGTAATCAACCTGTGATCGATACGGATTCTATTAATTCCAATCTCGATTTACTGCATAGTGAAATATTCGCTTTAAAGAAACTCTGATCGCGTCCCTCATCCATTTCTTCTAAGAAATCAAACATTGTTACACGCTCGCAATCGGTATCCAAGGTCAATGCACCCACTCGTGGTTCGCCGTCGCTAGCTATTGCTTCGAGTGCACCGAAAAAAAAATCTGCGAAACAGCTGTCTCTAAATGACTCTCATACACCCCGCAACAAACATGCCGGGCCGTCACCTAACATTACTCTCACTGCCTCTCAGCCACTATCGAAAACAAGTGGTGAGCATTCGGACGATGCTGTCGCTGCTGTTGCTGCTCCTGCTACTACTGCTCTGCCACCCTCCACCTCTCCGTATAGCGAGGTTATCCCCACCAATCTTGTAGCCGCTAATGCTGTTACGCTCACAGATGTTCAAGCTGGTGCTGACCCCGAGCTGGTTGGTCGTAAATCGCCTTCTGCTATTGTTGCTGCTGCTGCTATTAGTCGTCCACCTCGTGTTGTTGGTACGAATGATATAGCAACCGATCTACATGTCGTTCGCAAGCTAAAATGGTATCATCTCTCAAGCTTTCATCCTTACACCACTTCTGGAAATATAATTGATTTCATTTCTTCGATGTTAAATGTAAATAAGTCTAGTTTCTTGTGTTCTAAACTTATAAAAAATTATGAAGATATATCCAAATTGAAATTTGTAAATTTTAAAATTGGTGTCCCTCTCAGATTCGCCAACTTAATTTATGATGCTAATTTTTGGCCTAGTGACGTACAAATTCGTGCTTTTGTTAATGTTCCAAAAAACTGATATTGAACCAACGTTCCAGTTCACCTCTGCATGTTGTTGATAAGCAGAGTCTTGACAATTCGAACCTCAAAATTTACTATCATAATGCAAGTGGCATTCGGACTAAAACCTGTAAATTATTTAATTTGTCTAGTCATCTTGATTATGATATTATTATTATCACACAATCATGGTTGTACATGGTTTGTAGTGTTTTTCGTTTTGATGGGTGTAAAAAGAAAGAGGATCGCGGAGGAGGAATTCTCGCTGCAGTTCGTCGGGGTATTACCTGCTGGGGGATTCCTCTACCAGATGGTGATGTGGAACAGCTCTGTTTTTCAATAAAAGTCACAGGTGTCGTGAGTTCACTTATTTTTATTGTAAATCATGTCCCATCAGGGAGTAAATTAGATGTCTATGAAAAACACATATCTAACATTTCATTTTTGATAATCACGATAGGATATGTATTTTGGGCGATTTCAATGTTGGAGACATTGTTTGGTCTTGGGCTGATGACGATAAAATGCTTGTACCATGTAACTTAAAGAAAGATATTGAATTTATTTTAATTGATTTCCTAATTTCACATAATTTATGTCAAATAAGCTCAATTGTAAATTCACAAAATAGAATACTTGATCTTGTTTTTATCTGCTGTGATAAGATTAAGGCAAATACTTTTGAAGCCCCATACTCTTTGTTAAATAATTCTATTTACCATAATGAGACTTCGATTGAAATTGAGGTGTACGATTTTCTAGGAACTGCCAGCAATCCGGTTAAAACGTTTAATTTTTTAAAAACTGATTTTAATGGTTTGAATGATTACCTTCGTAGCATAGATTGGAACAGTAATCTGAGACATTTGTCCCTTCAGGAATCATATAATTATTTCAAGTCTGTATTTTTTAACGGATTTAACACTTATGTCCTATGTAGGTCGAAGAAGAATTTATCTAAGCCTCCATGGTACAATAGAAGGCTCTCTCACCTTAAGAACCTTAAAAACAAGGCTCACAAAAATTTCAAAATTTCCAATAGCTCTGTGGATTATGTTCATTTTGACAAACTGCGTAAGGACTTTCTTGCCTTAAGCAAATTTCTTCAGGCAAACTACGTAATTCAAATTGAAAATCAAATTAGAACTGACTCAATTCTAAACGCTTCTGGACTTTCATAAATAGCAAAAGAAAATCGAGTGGTCTGCCGAAATCCATGCTTTATAAAAGCATTGAATCTAGAGATGTTAATACGACACCAGATTTTTTTGCTAAATTCTTTCAATCTGTGTATACAAAGCCAGATAGACCTAGTTTTGTACCAACTACCGAATGCAGAACTGATATCGGCCTCATCCAACTTAGTCCTCAGGATATTTTATTGGCTCTTGATAATCTTAAGCCCAATTCAATTCCAGGCCCCGATGGTATTTCTGCAATTATTTTTAAAAAGTGTTCCCAAGCTATTTCCTATCCCCTCCATCATAGGAGGACAGAGCTCCGGTATTTTTCTTGATGAATGGAAGTCGTCTTTTCTTATTCCAATTTTTAAATCTGGATCCAAGAACGATATTGAAAATTACAGAGGAATTTGCAAATTATCTGCTTTGCCTAAGCTTTTCGAAAGTATGGTTAAGTCAAAAATTTAATTTTCAGTTAAGGATTTTTTTTTTGTAATACACAGGCTTCGTCACTGGCAGGTCCACTACCACTAATTTAGCTTGCTTGTCTCATTATACTATCAATGCTATCGAAGATGGTTATCCAGTCGACTGTGTTTACACTGACTTCAGTAAAGCATTTGACTCCGTCAATCATCTAATTTTGCTTAGAAAACTTAAAAGTTTTGGATTTCACTCAGCTATGCTTGATTGGATTAGATCTTATTTGATTGGTAGGATTCAAAGAGTCAAAATTGATAATTACTTTTCTCGATCGTTTGAGTGCAGCTCGGGAGTACCACAAGGTAGTCATTTGGGTCTGCTCCAGTTTATAATTTTTATAATTGACATATCGTGTGTATTAAAATATTGCCATTGCTTGATGTATGCAGATGACTTAAAGTTGTTTCTTAAAATCAAAACTCCACTTGACTGCGAGTTTTTTATAATATGATCTAAGAAACTTATCTGCCTTCACCAGGCAGTCAAAAATTGTCTACCCTTGAATATTAAAAAATGCTGTATAATATCGTTCTACAGAAGTTCTTATCATTTAGAGTTTCAGTTCAAAATCGATACTATTGGATTAAACAGAATCGATGAGGTGAAAGATCTTGGCATTATAATTGATTTCAGGTTCACCTTTGGATCTCATATTGACCACGTTATTGCCAAAGCAAATAAGCTTGGTGGTTTTATAAAACGTAATGGCAGCGAATTTTCGGATCCTCATACCCTTATTTCGCTTTTTATTGCGTTGGTTAGATCTCTGCTTGAATATGCTGATGTTATATGGACCCCATTCTATAAAATTCACGATGTCGTTTTGTTCAATTGTTTCGACGACAATCGTTTCATAAATTATGCGATTAGAGCCCTGAACAACTAGATTAAATTTACAGGAGGTTTTATGCGATTTTCTTGTTGACGTTTCAGTATTCATCGTGAGAATGGAATGTACATTATTAAGAATATTAGATTATAATAATTTGATATTTTGATTACAATGGAAATAATTTCTTTTAAGTAATATGAAAATGCATAATAAGCTAGATATATCTGAGTACTGTTGAGTGTTGTGTTTCTGTCACATAACTCGCGCACAGTGGAGCGATTTTTGATGCTACAAATGCGAGCTTCTCGCAAACCTCTCGCATGCTTCACGCACTCAAGCTCTTCTGACCACTTTTTCAAGCGAGTGAGTGCGAGAAACAAGCTGGAAAATTAATTTTTGCTGCTGTTTTTTTGAAATAAAACAAAATCAAAGATAATAAAATAAAACAATTATTGCACTTGGGCTTGTGCAGCACGTGTTCGCAAAATAAAATAAAATGCATACCGAACATCTCATATCGGCAAGTTTTTATCCACTTTGGGAAAAAAAAATATAAAAATTATCACAATAGAATTGTTGTTGAAAAGAAAATGGAATAAAGTCGTTGTGGAGTTATAGGAAGCATTACAAAATTGGTCCAGGTTCCTAAACCAGATGCTCAATTTTTTTAGGATGTAGGCGAACGTTTTGAACGACATTTGTGTATACTCAATAATTTTATTTCATCGTTTCTTAATTGGGGATACAAGTGATGAAACTCCCTTTTCATTTTTAATACCTTTCGTGAACTTTTGTTCTTTTTCTGCTTCTAAGCAGTTTTTCGGTAAAAGTTCTTCTTCCGAAGAGGAGTTCATCTTATGTCGTGTAGGAAAATCATAGCATAGAAAAGCTTTTACTGTGCGCACCTTGTCGCATATCGCATAGCATCTCGCACTGTTTCTCGTATCGCTTTATACCTCGCATGTCGCATCGCATCGCTTTCTCGCGCCACTGTACGCACGGCCTTATTCATTGAGGTATATAAATTTCCACTTGAAAGGCTACTGCCTATAAACTGTCGTCAGTGATATACCCATAAAAGCAAGAGGATTGGTGGCCGGCCATTACGATATGCTTTTTTGTAGATCACAATGAACAAGAATTCACAGCCAAGGATTGAAATTACAGAAAAATCAATGAAAACAAATATGTTTTGGCTGGTAAAGATATTCATCTCTTTTAATCATTCATCTCTGTCTCTGTTCAATTGGGATCAGAGATGAATGAATAAAAGAGATGAATATCTTTCGTACGTCTATCCCCAAAAAACCCATTTGCTTCATTGTTGTTTTTGCAATTTCAACCCCCGTCTGTGAATACCTGTGATATAAAAAAAGCATGTTGCTCATGGCCGGCCACCATTCCTTTTGCTTTTCTGGGCATCGCGCTGTTTACTTGCTTTGTGTTTCGTAGTGAACTTGTTTGGTTTTTGTAAAGGCTTCGATTAAAATAAAGAAAATAGTGAAAAACACATTCCGGAATAGCGAATTCTTGCATTAAAGTCCAATTCATGAACTCACAAACTCTTAAAAAGAAATGAGCAAATGTGCGTGATTTCATGAATTTTTCGGAAAAACAGCCTTTCCACTGGAAATTTATCCATCTCTGTATTCCATTATCTTTGATAGAGTGTTTCGCGAAGCCCATCCTTTCACAGATGGGCTACCTTTTTTGCTCAAACGTCAAAAAAACTTGTAGGATAACAAAGCTGGTTTATAATGGCCAGAGTAGTGTTTTGTTCAAATATTGTTGAAAAGCGCACAATTGCCATTACTTAAACTTCTCAGTTGTTACCAAATACGTGTGGTAAACATTTTTTTTTTAATTCAACAATGTTTTCATCTTGTTTTTTGAATTTTTTTATGCACTTTTCAGTAATTTTTTAACATAATTAAACTGCATTTACACGATCACGCACGCGCATTTTTGCACGAGACGTGAGAGAGAAATCCGTTTTTCCCCAGTCAATGCTAGTAAAGGAGTAAGAATGAGATCACAAATCAGACGCCTAAAGTGTCATGGATGTGCTGCCCATAATTATAGGTACGTAAAACGGAAATAAACCCAATTTCCGGAAAATATAATTTCTGTAATCACTTGAAAATATTTCTATTTCTGATTTAAAACATCTGAAATGAGAGCGATTTTAAGTTTCAGTAAATTTAACCAAAAATGCATCAATCAGTTGTACGAAATTTATAAATAATTGTCCGCTCATCACTTCCGGAAGGCATTTTGTTTTATAGGAAAGCAAAATTTCGTGAGCCGTCGCTATAAAAATATCAACATGCATAGCTTTCCCATAATTCCTACCACGTAAACTAGATGGGCGACGAAAAAACGTGTCACGTTTTTTTGCGTGTTAGGTAATGCCGTCCCTTTCATTCACACGGCTATTTAGTATTTAGCATCCCTTTAATCTTCCGTGATAGGAATGTGTGACTGTGTAAATGCGGCATTAGACTACATCCATACAAAATCCGTTTTGTTTACCAATAAGTTTTTTAGCTGTCACTTGGATTTTTCTTCTTCTTATTTGACACTGACGTTGTCGCGAACTACCCTATTGTGATAAAAGAAAAAGTGCGTATGAAATAATTATATGGAAACCCAGCTAGCATTAATTGTCAAATGACTGGAAATTATTGGTATCCTTGGATTAACTATGTTTTTGGTATTCGAAAAATCATCAGTGGTTTGATATGGGTTGGCTTTGTTAACAATAAATATTGTGTCCATGTTCCCAGTATCAGTTCTAAAAGTATTTTTATATGAATTGTCAAATCATTTTGCTGTGATATATCGATATTGGGATTTTTAAATATATTGTGATTAATCACAAAAATGAATTATATTTACTTATAGTTTTAGAACGCAGAAGTGATCGCCATTTTGTGACCGGCTGATTTTCACAATCGAACGCGACAAAAAAGTTATTGAAAACAAATAGATAGGTAAAAATTAGAATTTTAATTCACTCGAAGTTGTTAGTTTTCCCTTAAAAACGTGTTGTTTGCCTATGGAATGATATTGTCCAGATCATTTTGTCAGTGTGTTGGTATAAAAAAATGTATGCTTGGTTTTGTGTGTCACACAAACTATAGTATTTATAAAGGTTGATTTCAGTAGGCAGTTAAGATTGTTACTTGATTTTGGATGTTGACAAATTTTGCCTAAGCTGAAATTGTGTATTAATATGTTTATATGTTTATTACGCAAATAAAAATTATATAATTTACATTTGTATAGACCACTATTTTAAAAGTGTATTCCAGCCTTATTGGACATAATAATTAAATTTTTTAAACGAACAGTATAATATTCCCTTCTGAAACATGTTATAATAAGTACATAGTGCAATATTAAATCGAACCTTGTATTCTAAACAGATTTTTTTTTAACTAAAAAAGGCTAAATGTCGGTTATTTTTCTAATTGCAGCAAGGATAGACTAAGCAGTTATGACTTTCGATTCGCAAGGCCCTCCAACGGCCGAAAAAAGCGAAGTTCAATCAGATGCGGCTACTTCGGTTGATAAGGGAGATGAAATGTAAAATGTTTATAGATTATACAAAAGTCTAAGTTACATTATTATTATTTTTTATTTAGGAATACTGAAAAATTACTATCATCATTTCCAGTGATGAAATTACGATCTCTAAATCAAAAGATTTCTAATCCAAGATGGGTTGTTCCTGTTTTACCCGAGCAGGAGCTTGAACATTTGCTAAATGCAGCTATAACACTTACATTGGCCGGTAAATATAGGTATGCAGTAATAAATTAAGCTTTACAAAACTTTTTTTGTTTTTCTTAGGATGTGATCATAATTGCGAGCCATGCTTAGACTTTTATAAAAATGCTTTGACAACTTCTTTTATAAAAATACTCACAGACGAAGCTGTAAATTCGTGGAAATATAACATTCACCATTGTATTCTTATAACATGCGGAAAACTTTTGCACTTAATTGCAGTTCACATGAATCGTGATAATCCATATTTATTAGATCTTCTTTCAATAGTTTTAGATCCAAATAACAAATTTAATACCTTTAATATTGCTCGTCAACCGGAATGTTTTGGTGCCGATGCCGTTTGGGGTGTTTTGGAGGATAACAATAAATTTGCATCAATACAGCTCGAGCCCAAACGTCCTCGGGGTTGGCTCGTTGATTTAATAAACCGTTTCGGGCAACTGGGTGGTTTCGATAATTTACTAGAACGTTTCAACGTCGGAGTGGCATCAATTAAAAGCAAGCCCCCTTCCACCGAGAACGTGAACACAAAGGATTCTACGCTACCGGGAGATGTGAATGCGAATATATCACTTTCATTTATCTACTACTTAATTCGACCTTTTGGCCATTGTTACGAATTGCTTACGCCTTTTACAATACAAACATACTTCATGCCTATATGGAAGATCGTATTGGATCTCTTAGATAGCCTAACGGATGCTGAGCTGAAGCATGAAGCAAAATCTGAAGGGAGAAGTGATCTTATTCATAAGATTGTAAAATCAGCTCGTTGCTTGGCAAGTCGTTTGCCGGACCAAGGCGACCTTATTCGTGACATTGAAATATTTCGTTTGAAAATGATATTGCGACTACTTCAAGTTTCGAGTTTTAATGGAAAAATGAATGCATTAAATGAGATCAATAAAGTAATTACAGCAGTTTCTTATTGCTCACATAGAACTCAATTATCCCAGGGCCTATCCGAGGATGAAATGAACTGGTTAACAGCTGAGCGGATGGCGGTAAGAAATTAAATATTGAATAAGATGAACAAAAAGTTTACTTTTGCACTATTCGATGTTAGGTGTGGATTAAAAAATCCGATGTGTTAGAAATTGTACTAAAAGACTCGTTACATCAACCCCAATATGTTGAAAAGTTGGAGAAAATTATAAGGTTTCTTATAAAGGAGAACGCATTGTCCTTAGATGATCTAGATGCCGTTTGGAAAGCACAAGCGGGAAAGCATGAAGCAATAGTTAAAAACGTTCATGATTTGCTAGCTAAATTAGCCTGGGATTTTGTACCAGAACAACTGGATCATTTATTCAAATGTTTTCAAGTGAGTATATATTTTTATTTATAAAACCTAATTCCTATAAGCGCCCACATAATGGAATAGGTATTATAATAGCGTTGATATTAGTTTATAATTCCCAGCGCGAAATTCTGTCTTAAGTTGGACCTCCAGAAAAGCACCACTTCTCACAAAAGTCCGGCAACAATCAATTTGCGATTAGAATTAATTTTTAAGGGCCGTTTGCTCGTACGACTCTTAACGATTTAAGTTCTACTTAAATACTTATGGGCTACTTTTCTCAGGTCTTAAACTGTCACATAAGAGTTTATGTGGAACTTAGTTCGCTATGAGTCGTATCAGCAAACGGCCCTAAGAGAAGTTAGGCCTATGGTCCTGCGTGCACATTTTGTTGAGTATTATTTTGAAACTGTACCTACTGCCAGCGGTGAATTTTAAAACTGTTTAGCAGCACCTTACGGTACCATAAATATTGTTACATTCAAACTCGGATTCGAAAAGATAAAACACTATTCGGATGAATAGTATTACATTATTCGATAATTTCAGTGCGCTGATAGTGTCACACTCATTTCGCCTCTTGCTTTATTTTCATTTTTATCTGTTAAATTTGAGTTACCAAGACGCAACTTGTGTTGCACTAAAATCTCGTCAAGTTGTTTCACAGTTTGAGATACCTCGCGAGTTGTGCTGCTATTTATTTTTACTTAAAAAGTGTTAACAAACAATTTAATATAAATTTCACACACATTTTTTGCTGTGTGTATATTTGAGTTGTTGTATTTTCTACGCTACGGAGTTGCCAGATCATGAGTAACCCTGATTGTTACATTTGTAAGAAAAACACAAACGATGTGAGCGTTTCGTGTGGAATTTGTCTTGAACCTGTTCATGCAAAATGCGTAGGCCTAAAAGGAAAAGATGTAGATAAAATCATTTCTACTCCTGGTCTATGTTTTTATTGTGAAAATCATCGAAATATCTCACCTGATGTCCTTCATTGGAAACTAATTAAGGCGCAAAAATGTATTAAAAATATCGTATCTATATTTGCCGAACTACAGAAGACGTTGGATTTTGACTCTGCGAATATCGATAGGATGCACCATAGTTTTGCAAATATGTATTGAGAACACTTTACATCAACAATTACCACAATCTAAGGATATTATCGTTAATTTGCTGAGTCCTTTATCAGTTCAAGAGCCTTTACGCATTTTGCCAACACATAATACAAATGAATCTAATTCTCACCAGCAGTTTGGCAATGATCTCTCTGTACGCTTACACACTGAGGCTCAACTTTTACAACCAAAAAGGATTCTGCGTTCTAATTCAACCACATCAGTTGTCATTCCCAGTGTTGAAGTCTCATTAGACAAATCGGCTAAATCTTTACCACCTGTACCATCAGTTGTCATTCCCAGTATGGAAGTCTCATTCGACAAATCGTCAAAATCTTTACAACCTGTACCATCCACGTCACCCTCAGCGTCCATTGTTAGTAACCAGCCAACAATCAATGCTGCTGTTAACCCGCTTGCTGCCGGTGGTACATGTTCCATCGTTCCATCGTCATTGGCTAGCAACTCTGACAGTTCTTTGAGAGTTGTGCCTCCACCTTTTGCCGTGTTTTTAGCACACTTACAATACGGTACTAAACCTGAGAATATAACCAATTTTATAAGGAGCAACGGCATTGACACCGATGCTATCAAATGTCATAGCCTTACACCTGAAAACCTGCCGGACCGAATATCAGTGTCATTTAAGTTGCTCGCTCCATCGGATATTGGAAAAGTTTTAGTAAACCCAAATTTTTGGCCGAAAAATATGATTGTGAAGGAGTTTACAAATCGACCTAACAAGAACAACTCTAACAGGAAGCCAAAAAACTTACCGAGCTTGCCCTCTTCTATCAAAATGTGAGAGGGCTAAGGACAAAATGTACGAAGTTCTTATTAAATGTCTTCAGCTCCTCATCTGCTGTCATAGTCATCACAGAAACTAGATTGGATGACAGCTTTTCCGATGCTGTTATTTTCCCAAACTATTATTCTGTAACTCGCTGTGATCGATCACTTGAAAATAGTTCATTTGAACGATTTGGTGGTGTTCTTATAGCAATCAGAAAAGATTTAAATCCTAAGGAACTAAAACTTGACGATTTCTCGGATATCGAAATCTGTGGCAGTAAATTTGATCTCGCCTCATCGAAAATCTTCATCGTGTGTGTCTATATACCTCCTAGAACACAGCTTTCCGTAGTGATTAGATACTTGGATGCCATTCGCTATGTTGAAAATCTTACATCCGCTTCTGACAGACTTTATGTCTTTGGTGACTTTAACCAACCCAAAATTGATTGGACTGCCGGAGATATTGATTGCACGTATCTAACCCATGTTAATACCTTATCAACCATTGAGGCCGAAATCATGCTTTCAATCGATTGGACTTTTTCAAATGAATCCAATTAAAAACCATCAGAATCGCTCGTTGGACTTAATATTCTCCAATTATAACGATGATAGTTATGTAACTAGAAGTCTAACTCCGGTGGTTCCTGAAGACACCTATCATCCGTCATTATATTTGTTTTGTCATATTGAGTTCAATATTTTAAATGTTTCTTCTTCTTACAAATTTGATTTTAAAAACGCTAACTATTATAACATCTGTAATGAGCTTTACAGTTTTAACTGTAGTCCATTTTTAACTCTTGGAGTAGATGAACTTTGTTCGATATTTTATCGCGTCTTAAAGAACATAATTTTTGATTTTGCCCCAGTTGTTGAAATTAAAAATTTTATAAATGGTATTTGTCCTTGGGATAATGATGATACACGTAGACTTAAAATTCTTAAAAATAGGGCCTATAAAAAGTGGCGCTCGAGTATGTCGAATAACGACTATACTTTATATCTTCGGCTCAGAACCGAGTTTAAAACTTCTATTCACCAAGCCTACTCTGCTTATATCAATGATGTCGAATCAAAAATCAAATCATCGCCTAAATTATTTTGGAATTTCGTTAATTTACAAAAAAATAGTGATGGTTTTCCGGCCTCTTTCTTCTTTCAAGATCAGTCAATAGATGATCTCCGCATTATCTGCAATAGTTTTGCAGCATTTTTTCAATCAGTGTATTCAAATCCCGGTTCAGTTATAGATGAACACTTTTTTTCTTATTTAGGTGCTCCACATTCCTCTATTTTTAGTCATATTGCTTTTCCCGAAGATATGATACTGAGTAAACTTAGAAGATTGGCTCTAAATTTCAATCCTGGACCCGATGGTATTCCAGCTGGCTTTTTAAAAATGTGTGCCCTGCCTTTACATTCCATACTTTGCCATATATTCAATGTATCGCTAAAGACTGGTATCTTTCCTTCCCTATGGAAAAATTCTTTTATTGTCCCAATATTTAAATCCGGTAGGAAGAATAATATTGAAAACTATAGTGGAATCTGTAAACAATCGTCCATCCCTAAGCTGTTTGATGAGTTGGTAACTGATAAGTTGAATTTTTTTTTGTTCTTTTTATTAGCTCTTAATTTATTAATAGTTAATTCTTCTTTTTTTCTTAACGGGCTCCCGACCCGTGGAGAGTCTCTGCCTGAGACACTGCAGCCTTCCATCCTCTGCGATCCCGGGCACGCTGCTTCCAGTTGTCCAGACCAAGCGCTCTGGCATCCGCGATGGCTTGGACTCTGAAACGGAGGTTAGGTCTTCCTTGTCGTCTCGAACCTGGCGGCTGGGATTCGAAGATCCTCTTAGCTGGAGCATTATTGTCCATTCGCTCGATGTGGCCGAGCCAATGTAGTCGACGTATTTTGGCCTTTTGGACTACATCCACATCTTGGTACAGCTCATAGAGTTCGCGGTTGTATCTTCTCCTCCATTCGCCCTCCTCGCACACAGGACCAAAAATCCGCCGAAGAATTTTTCTTTCGAAGGAGCCCAGTATCAGCTCTCCCTTCCTGCTTATCGTTCAGCACTCGGCGCCATAAAGCAGAACTGGCAGGATAAGGGTTCTGTAAAGCATACATTTTGTCCTTCGAGTTAGGAGTTTTGAACCCAATTGTTTTGCCAAACCGAAGTAGCAGCGGTTTCCTAGGGTAATTCTTCGCCGGATCTCCACTAGGATGTCATTTGTGGAGTTCATGTTTACTCCGAGGTAGATAAACTCCTTAACTACCTCGAAATTGTTGCTATCAATAGTGACGTTCTGTCCTAGGCGGTGGACAGATGTTTGTTTGTTTGTTGATAGCATGTACTTAGTCTTGTCCTCATTTACTACAAGACCAACGAATTTCGCCTGTTCTTCAATCGCCGTAAAAGCCTCTATCACGGCACGCTGGGAGCGACCGATGATGTCAATATCGTCTGCATACCCCAGCAGCTGGACGGATCTGTTGAAGATAGTGCCTTCCGTGTTGACACCTGCCCTGCGCACTATCTGCTCTAGCACGAGATTGAAGAAGTCACATGATAATGCGTCTCCTTGCCGAAATCCGGTGCATGTTTCGAATAGCTCGGAGGAACTACTTCCAAATTGCACGTTGCAGCGTGTGTTCTCCAGCGTCACGCTACATAGCTGGATCAGTTTTGCCGGGATCCCGAATTCGGCCATCGCCACATAAAGCTCCTGACGATGAATGCTATCATATGCGGCTTTGAAGTCGATGAATAGGTGGTGAGTCTCGACTTGAAATTCATTGGTCTTTTCCAGGATTTGCCTCAGTGTGAAAATTTGGTCTATAGTCGATCTGCCGGGCCGGAAGCCACACTGGTACGTGCCGATTAGTGTGTTGCAGAAAGGTTTGAGACGTTCACACAGTACGTTGGATAGGATCTTATATGCGACATTAAGTAGGGATATGCCTCGATAGTTCTTGCAAGACATAGGATCGCCTTTTTTGTAGATGGGGCATATGGAGCTGATAGTCCAGTCATCGGGCATACTTTCTTCCACCCATATTTGGTTGATGATTTGGTGCATGCGCCCTACCAAAACATCACCACCGTATTTAAAGAGCTCCGCTGGTAAGCCATCAGAGCCGGCGGCCTTGTTCTTTAGCTTTTTTATTGCTAAGCCAACTTCTTCTATACTGGGCGGTGGAACTGGATCTTCATTGACTGGACGTGGGTTCTCTTCTTGCCCTATCACTCTCTCTACATGATGCCCATTTAGCAGCTGCTGGAAGTGCTGCTTAAACACATCTACTATTCCCTGCGCTTCGGTGACTAGGTTTCCATCACTGTTTCGAAGAGCCTGCGTTCCGGTCTTGAAGCCAGCAGCCAGTTGCTTGGCTTTCTTGTAGAACTTCCGGATGTTGCTTCGATCGCGGGACTCTTCGATCTCCTTGAGCTGGGAGACTGCGTAGGCCCTCTTCTTTCTACGCAGGATTTTCTTCTCCTCCCTCCTCCTGGCTCGATACTCTTCCCTCGCTGCCCTTGTTTTGCGCTGCAGCGCCTTTATATGTGCATCTTCTGTCACCTTTTTCCTGCGTACGCATTCATCATCATACCACGGGCTCTTTCTCTGGGGTGGCTGGTACCCTAAGGTGGTTTCGGCTACCTCTTTGATGATGTCCCGATACTGGGACCACTGGGTGTTGGCATTTGTGGTAGGTGAATGCACTGCGGAGAGTTTCTCACTCAGGCGCTCTTTGTAGACTCTGGCTACTCCAGGTGTGCTAAGGCGTCCAACGTTGAATTTCTTCTTCTGGGCGGAACGCAGCTTCTTCTCGTTGGATAGTCGAGCCCTGAACTTAGCCGCAACAAGAAAATGGTCAGAGTCGACGTTTGCCCCTCGGAATGTGTGCACGTTGAGGATGTTGGATGCGTGCCTCGCGTCGATTAGCACATGGTCGATTTGGTTGGCGGTTCGACCGTCTGGAGAGCGCCAGGTTGCTGTGTGGATCCTTAGCCTTGGAAACCTAGTGCTACTTATCACCGTATTACGAGCTGCCGCGAAGTCAGTTAGTCGGTAACCGTTGTCTGTGGTCGTTTCGTGGATTCTGTGCTTACCAAATAACCCGCCAAAGATGTTTTCCTTTCCGATTTTAGCATTGAAGTCCCCGAGCACAACTTTGACATCGTACTCCGGACAGGCTCCGTAGGCTCCATCCAGGAGGTCATAAAACTCCTCCTTGATAGGGTCTTCAGCCTCGTCGGTAGGGGCGTGTGCACATATTAGGCTTATGTTTTGGAAAGTAGCTTTGATGCGGATCACAGCTAGGCGATCACTTATCGGCTTAAAGTCAATGACTTTTGTCCTAAGCCGATTTCCCACGACGAATCCGCATCCTAATACATGCAATCTTTTATGGCAGCTGTAATAAATATCGCAATTTTTCCTTTTCATCATACCTGATCCTATCCATCGTATCTTCTGGATCGCGGTAATATCTGCCTTGTACCGCGTGAGGACAGACTCAAGTTTTTGAGTAGCACCTGGGGTGTACAGCGTTCGCACGTTCCAGGTACATACTCTTAAATCGTTGTCCGTTGACGTTCCGGGTCTAGTTGCCGTTTGAGGGAAATTGTTATCCGAGGCTCCTCGTGTCTCTCTCAAAACTATTCTTTTTTTTTACATGGTCGGGAAGTTACCCCGACGGCACAACCCCCAACCTGGAGGGCCAGGCCCTTGACCCTAGGACAGCAGGCCGGTTACTCCGGTGCCAGTAACCCACTTTGGGATGTGAGCGCTGCCGTTGGCCCATTAAGGGTTCATCCGCCACCAACTCTTCTCCAACACCCTGGCTCGGTATTGGAAAATCCCTATAGACCTGGTATCCGAATATGTCAGAGCAGCTCTATAGGGATTACACTAAATAGTTCGGCCTGACTGGAACTATAGACGCCACCGTTGGCTCCATCTAGGGAACTCCTCCGCTGCCGTCTGGTATCAGAGGAGGTGTCTTAGTGAGAAAACAACACTCCTCCCCCCTCTCTCGTCTGCTGCCACCAACGACCTTCCAAAGGGGTTGGTTACCCAATCTCCAGTCGAGGTACTAGGCACCCACCAGTCACCACGTGGAGGTGAGAGTAGGAGTTGATAGTGAGAGGCTAGGTGAGAACGCTTGTGTTCTCATGACATCGCATCACTACCCTTCAACATTTATTATTATTTAAGCTATTAATAGTTAATAGCTTAAATAATAATAATAATAATAATAATAATAATAATTTGCAATAACCAACATGGTTTTGTAAAAAACAGATCCACTGTTACCAATCTTCTCCTTTTTACAAATTTTGTTATTAGTGAGATATCTAAGGGTAATCAGGTCGATGCCATATACACTGATTTCAGTAAAGCGTTTGACCGAGTTGACCATAGGCTTCTTCTTTACAAACTTGAACATTTAGGGTTTCCTACATTGTTTCTTAAAGGGCTATCATCCTATTTAGGAAACAGATACCAATTTGTTAAGTTCCGTGGACACTTATCCAAAGAAATCAGGGTAACATCCGGTGTCCCTCAAGGAAGTCACATAGGCCCACTCCTATTTATTTTATTTGTTAATGATGTTGTCAAATTTGTTCCACATTGCAAAATCCTGATGTTTGCCGACCCCTATGCGCTAAAAATTTTATATTTGTCGTTTGTTCGATCACTGTTGGAATATGCGTCCATTGTTTGGTGTCCATACTACAATACTCATGTTGAATCGAAGCAATTCAAAAGAGATTTCTTAGGTTTGCCCTCAGATGTCTTCCTTGGTCCGATTTTTATAACTTACCCCCTTATTCAGCCCGATTACAACTTATTGGACTTGAGTCCCTTGAGGTTAGGAGAAAGGTGTCAAGAGTTATTTTTCTCCACAGAATACTTATTGGGGAGATTGACTGTTCTGATATTTTAAGTCTTTTGGGTCTTAATGTTCCATCACTTAATTTGCGTAATAACAGATTCTTTTATGTTCCTCGTTCTCGTACTAATTACGGTAGATCCTGCTCTTTAAATGGTTTAATGTTATTGTATTTATAATGAGTGTGCATCTTTAATTGACATTAATATGACAATACCATTAATAAAATCCATCTTGTTCAATTATTTCCAGTTGTAATTGTATTGCTCAAATTTTAATTAGTTTTTGCTTAACTTTACGCACCCTCTAAAATACCCTTACGCAGGGAATTGCGATTTATAAAGATTTTTCGAACTTAAGCAACGTTACTTTAAGGCTGCGTAGTTTAAACGCAAAAATTTGCGTTTAGACCCTGCGTAAAGCTTACGTAAATATGTTTTTGCAGCTAATGTAATTTTTGGTAGTTGTCGAACTGGAAACAAATCCAAAAAGTGAAACAAATTTTTGTTTGTGCATTTATTTCGAATGTGGTGTAAATTTGCAATTATAAAATATAATTTCAGATTTGGTGGTGGTTGATAGATTATTGTAGTTTTTCATTGGTTTCACTCGGGGATCCACTCATTCTGAAATCCAATGGAACAACAAAACTGCTTCTGAAAGAATACACAAAAGTATTGGTGAAACGCCAAATATAATCTACGGCTCCTGTCAACTGACTTGTATACTTATTTACTTACTTAACGGGCTCCCGACCCGTGCAGAGTCTCTGCCTGAGACACTGCAGCCTTCCATCCTCTGCGATCCCGGGCACGCTGCTTCCAGTTATCCAGACCAAGCGCTCTGGCATCCGCGATGGCTTGGTCTTTGAAACGGAGGTTCGGTTTTCCTTGTCTCGAACCTGGCGGCTGGGATTCGAAGATCCTCTTAGCTGGAGCATTATTGTCCATTCGCTCGATGTGGCCGAGCCAATGTAGTCGTCGTATTTTGGCCTTTTGGACTACATCTACATCTTGGTACAGCTCATAGAATTCGCGGTTGTATCTTCTCCTCCATTCGCCCTCCTCGCACACAGGACCAAAAATCCGCCGAAGAATTTTTCTTTCGAAGGAGCCCAGTATCAGCTCTCCCTTCCTGCTTATCGTTCAGCACTCGGCGCCATAAAGCAGAACTGGCAGGATAAGGGTTCTGTAAAGCATACATTTTGTCCTTCGAGTTAGGAGTTTTGAACTCAATTGTTTTGCCAAACCGAAGTAGCAGCGGTTTCCTAGGGTAATTCTTCGCCGGATCTCCACTAGGATGTCATTTGTGGAGTTCATGTTTACTCCGAGGTAGATAAACTCCTTAACTACCTCGAAATTGTTGCTATCAATAGTGACGTTCTGTCCTAGGCGGTGGACAGATGTTTGTTTGTTTGTTGATAGCATGTACTTAGTCTTGTCCTCATTTACTACAAGACCAACGAATTTCGCCTGTTCTTCAATCGCCGTAAAAGCCTCTATCACGGCACGCTGGGAGCGACCGATGATGTCAATATCGTCTGCATACCCCAGCAGCTGGACGGATCTGTTGAAGATAGTGCCTTCCGTGTTGACACCTGCCCTGCGCACTATCTGCTCTAGCACGAGATTGAAGAAGTCACATGATAGTGCGTCTCCTTGCCGAAATCCGGTGCATGTTTGGAATAGCTCGGAGGAACTACTTCCAAATTGCACGTTGCAGCGTGTGTTCTCCAGCGTCACGCTACATAGCTGGATCAGTTTTGTAGGGATCCCGAATTCGGCCATCGCCACATAAAGCTCCTGACGATGAATGATATCATATGCGGCTTTGAAGTCGATGAATAGGTGGTGAGTCTCGACTTGAAATTCATTGGTCTTTTCCAGGATTTGCCTCAGTGTGAAAATTTGGTCTATAGTCGATCTGCCGGGCCGGAAGCCACACTGGTACGTGCCGATTAGTGTGTTGCAGAACGGTTTGAGACGTTCATACAGTACGTTGGATAGGATCTTGTATGCGACATTAAGCAGGGATATGCCTCGATAGTTCTTGCAAGACATATGATCGCCTTTTTTGTAGATGGGGCATATGGAGCTGATAGTCCAGTCATCGGGCATACTTCCTTCCACCCATACTTGGTTGATGATTTGGTGCATGCGCCCTACCAAAACATCACCACCGTATTTAAAGAGCTCCGCTGGTAAACCATCAGAGCCGGCGGCCTTGTTGTTCTTTAGCTTTTTTATTGCTAAGCCAACTTCTTCTATACTGGGCGGTGGAACTGGATCTTCATTGACTGGACGTGGGTTCTCTTCTTGCCCTATCACTCTCTCTACATGATGATCCATTTAGCAGCTGCTGGAAGTGCTGCTTAAACACATCTACTATTCCCTGCGCTTCGGTGACTAGGTTTCCATCACTGTTTCGAAGAGCCTGCGTTCCGGTCTTGAAGCCAGCAGCCAGTTGCTTGGCTTTCTTGTAGAACTTCCGGATGTTGTTTCGATCGCGGGACTCTTCGATCTCCTTGAGCTGGGAGACTGCGTAGGCCCTCTTCTTTCTACGCAGGATTTTCTTCTCCTCCCTCCTCCTGGCTCGATACTCTTCCCTCGCTGCCCTTGTTTTACGCTGCAGCGCCTTCATATGTGCATCTTCTGTCACCTTTTTCCTGCGTACGCATTCATCATCATACCACGGGCTCTTTCTCTGGGGTGGCTGGTACCCTAAGGTGGTTTCGGCTCTCAGGCGCTCTTTGTAGACTCTGGCTACTCCAGGTGTGCTAAGGCGTCCAACGTCGAATTTCTTCTTCTGGGCGGAACGCAGCTTCTTCTCGTTGGATAGTCGAGCTCTGAACTTAGCCGCAATAAGAAAATGGTCAGAGTCGACGTTTGCCCCGCGGAATGTGTACACCAGAGACAATACTGAGACCACCAACTTCGGCCGATTTCCCGTTACTTAGGCTACAAGCTATATTTCTATAGGGTGGCAAATGCTAAGTGCGCTTGTATTGTTACATAGAAATTCGTATTGACAAATGTCACGTAACTTCAGAAACAAATACACTCGCACCTTGCATATGCCACTTCCGCTTTGGGCAAAGTGGCTTGCAGCGTTCATAGAATTTTATCCGTTAAATTTGAAATTGTTCGTTACTTGTGAATAATATTTTTTTTTAGGAAAAAGTGTACATTTGCTTAAAATATTTACGAAAAATTAAGAATGTATGTTGGTTGAGGGAAAATAAAAACATTTTGAGCAAATATTCTTTATTATTGAAGAAAAATTTACACACGAAATAGAAGTTAATTATATCCAAAAGAGGGAAATACACAACCATATTTGTCCTAATATATTTCTAGTATGTAAAACATTTCCTTTAGATAGTTTTATTAAGCACACAAATCAAATTATTTACCTTCAAACAATTTACAATTATGTACTAACCAATGGCACTCAGTTATGCTAAAATGTGGTATTCCCGAACTCTTTCACATTTCCCCACGGTTGCCGAGGTTGGCAGCATTTATTTTTGTATTGTATTTATTTTAGCAAGAGGATTGTGAGTTGGGGGTCTCAGTATGGTTTGTCTATGGTGTACACGTTGAGGATGTTGGATGCGTGCCTCGCGTCGATTAGCACATGGTCGATTTGGTTGGCGGTTCGACCGTCTGGAGAGCGCCAGGTTGCTGTGTGGATCCTTAGCCTTGGAAACCTAGTGCTACTTATCACCGTATTACGAGCTGCCGCGAAGTCAGTTAGTCGGTAACCGTTGTCTGTGGTCGTTTCGTGGATTCTGTGCTTACCAAATAACCCGCCAAAGATGTTTTCCTTTCCGATTTTAGCATTGAAGTCCCCGAGCACAACTTTGACATCGTACTCCGGACAGGCTCCGTAGGCTCCATCCAGGAGGTCATAAAACTCCTCCTTGATAGGGTCTTCAGCCTCGTCGGTAGGGGCGTGTGCACATATTAGGCTTATGTTTTGGAAAGTAGCTTTGATGCGGATCACAGCTAGGCGATCACTTATCGGCTTAAAGTCAATAACTTTTGTCCTAAGCCGATTTCCCACGACGAATCCGCATCCTAATACATGCAATCTTTTATGGCAGCTGTAATAAATATCGCAATTTTTCCTTTTCATCATACCTGATCCTATCCATCGTATCTCCTGGATCGCGGTAATATCTACCTTGTACCGCGTGAGGACAGACTCAAGTTTTTGAGTAGCACCTGGGGTGTACAGCGTTCGCACGTTCCAGGTACATACTCTTAAATCGTTGTCCGTTGACGTTCCGGGTCTGGTTGCCGTTTGAGGGAAATCGTTATCCGAGGCTCCTCGTGTCTCTCTCAAAACTATTCTTTTTTTACATGGTCGGGAAGTAACCCCGACGGCACAACCCCCAACTTGGAGGGCCAGGCCCTTGACCTTAGGACAGCAGGCCGGTTATTCCGGTGCCAGTAACCCACTTTTGGATGTGAGTGCTGCCGTTGGCCCATTAAGGGTTCATCCGCCACCAACTCTTCTCCAACACCCTGGCTCGGTATTGGAAATCCTTATAGACCTGGTATCCGAATATGTCAGAGCAGCTCTATAGGGATTACACTAAATAGTTCGGCCTGACTGGAACTGTAGACGCCACCGTTGGCTCCATCTAGGGAACTCCTCCGCTGCCGTCTGGTACCAGAGGAGGTGTCTTAGTGAGAAAACAACACTCCTCCCCCCTCTGTCGTCTGCTGCCACCAACGACCTTCCCTTTGGTTGGTTACCCAATCTCCAGTCGAGGTACTAGGCACCCACCAGTCACCACGTGGAGGTGAGAGTAGGAGTTGATAGTGAGAGGCTAGGTGAGAACGCTTGTGTTCTCATGACATCGCATCACTACCCTTCAACACCGGAGTTCATGTTTACTCCGAGATAAACTCTTTAACTACCTCGAAATTGTTGCTATCAATAGTGACGTTCTTTCCTAGGCGGTGGACAGATGCTTGTTTGTTTGTTGATAGCATGTACTTAGTCTTGTCCTCATTTACTACAAGACCAACGAATTTCGCCTGTTCTTCAATCGCCGTAAAAGCCTCTATCACGGCACGCTGGGAGCGACCGATGATGTCAATGTCGTCTGCATACCCCAGTAGCTGGAAGATTGAAAAAGTCACATGATAATGCGTCTCCTTGCCGAAATCCGGTGCATGTTTGGAATAGCTTGGCGGAACTACTTCCAAATTGCACATTGCAGCGTGTGTTCTCCAGCGTCACGCTACATAGCTGGATCAGTTTTGCCGGGATCCCGAATTCGGCCATCGCCACATAAAGCTCCTGACGATGAATGCTATCATATGCGGCTTTGAAGTCGATGAATAGGTGGTGAGTCTCGACTTGAAATTCATTGGTCTTTTCCAGGATTTGCCTCAGTCTGAAAATTTGGTCTGTAGTCGATCTGCCGGGCCGAAAGCCACACTGGTACGTGCCGATAAGTGTGTTGCAGAACGAACACATTCATTCATGGGGGATAAAGGTCGCGAATTTAAACAAGCTACTATACGAGCTAAAAGGGTTGAGAATTCCTCGAATGTAAATTTCAATGTGCCCACCACTTTTCGGAAATGGGTTTTAAACGATTTCATTCCCGCATCCCGTAAGCCTCCCATGTGAGGAGAACCGGGAGGGATAAAATTCCACTTTATTTGTGACAGGTTGTGAGGGCTATCCTTTGGATAGCTATTAAGAGCCTTCTGAAAGTTGTGCATTAATAATTTGGACGCCCCAACAAAGTTGGTACCATGGTCCGAAAATACTTGTGAAGGTAATCCACGGCAAGCAACAAAACGCGTAAAGGCCGCCAAAAATCGTAAGATCGCTTACCGCTACTAAATGGACGGCTTTTGTTGCAAAACAAACAAAAAGGCAGACATAGCTCTTGTCCAATCGGCAGCTTTGTCCATGGTAGGTCTTAACAAGGAAGGGACCCGCGAAGTCGATACCGGTATTGGTAAACGGCGGACTATAGGTCGTCCTTTCAGCTGGTAGGGACCCCATTATTTGCTGCAAGAATTTCTTTTTGTACACGATACATGGTTTGCAGTTACGGATGCATTTCTTTATTAAATTTTTTAATCGGGGTACCCAAAATTTGGAACGTATTATTCGTAGCATCAACTGTATTTCTCCATGTAACGAGAGTCTGTGAACGTAATCTACATACATTTGGACGAAATAGCATCCATATGGCAACAAGATCGGAAACCGTTCCTGATATGAAAGAGTTGAGGCGTCCAGCCTACTATGTGACCTGATGACGCCGTGAGGGTCGAAAAATGGACTCAGAGTTAGTAGACTGCTTTTAGCCTTAACCAGGTTACCTCGAGATAATGTTTCGTATTCCAACGGAAAATATGCCTTTTGAGTGAGTATAATCAGTCTCTGTTTTGTCAAGGGGATCTCTTCTGGTAGAAGTGAAGTGGTAGGGTATCTAATTTTTTTGCGAATGGCATTAATAAAGCGATACATATAACTAAGAATTCGCACCGCTTGCCACGAAGAAAAACGTTTGAGAGTGGTTTCAAAATCATCGAGCTTTTACGGTTTTCTGTTCTAACAGTGATTCATCAGGTGGGAGTGGTACCGATGACGGCCAAGTGGACTCTAAGTGGACCAGGAAGGCCCTTGCCACCATAGTCTTTCTGTTTGTACTCGTAGTATTGAAGTGGTGACGCCGCGGGTGGCCAAGTCGGAAGGGTTGTCCTTAGACGAAATGTGCGACCATTTAATGGCAGAAACGTTGCTCAAGATTTCTGAAGTTCGATTGGCGACAAATGTTTTCCAACTACTAGGGTGTTTGTCGAGCCACGCACAGTCTGTCCACAGCCGCACATCCTCGATATTGAGAAATGAAAGGGTATTGATCGTTAAGCGAGCCATTCTGGACAGTAAGACTGCTCCTTGCAACTCAAGCCGTAGTAGAGAAATAGGGTTAACCAGTGCTACTTTTGATTTTGCCCATAACAGATGCGATGAAAGCGATACCGGACTATGTTGGACCCGGAGGTACATAGTGGCTGCATAAGCCTTTGAATGCATGCCTTGAATGCATGTCCAATGACTATACTCAACCCAGCGAGGAATTCTAATAACCCCTATATCCTGAAACGTGGAGCGGAAAATATGCCATTTATGTTCAATAGCGGGGAGCAGAGTATCATCCCTGCCAGTTCCGTCTTTCCAAATTGGTTGCATCAACATCTTACCTGATACAATGACCGGGGCGAGCCACCCGGCTGGATCGTATAGTCGAGCAATTATGGAGAGTGCGTAGCGCTTAGTAACCTTGATTGCAGTATTAATTACATCGACGGAGAACGAAAACGAATCCGAAGTAGCATTCCAACAGATGCCGAGGGTCTTAGTTGAACTGTCTCCATCAATTTTTAAGAGATCCTTTTTAAGAAGGTGTTCATTGGGAAGGTGCTTTAATAAGTGTGGTTCATTCGAGGTCCACTTTCTAATATTGAAGCCAGCAGAACTGAGTATTTCTATTAATTCGAGTTGAGCAGTCTTAGCTGTCGCCAAGTCGTGCGCGCCGGAAAGAAGATCATCTACGTAGAATTCTTGTTCGATTATTCGCGACGCAAGCGGATGCGAGGATTTGACCTCTTTAGATAACTGCCGTAAGGTTCGAATGGCCAAATAGGGTGCACAGTTTACACCAAAGGTGACAGTTTCAAGCTCGAAATCAACGACATCTTTTTGCGGGGATGCTCGAAAGAGAATTTTTTGAAAAGCGGTATAATCAGGGTGAACTGGAATTTGTGAAGCTAACTTGATTATTGCTCACAAGACTGGGTTGGTTTCATATGACCCAAGGTAAGGTACTCAGAGATCACCTTATCGTAATCTTCTTTGAATTGTGGTTTCGATAATAGACGCCTTTCGTTTCGAAGAAAAAGGTTTAGTGCCCTTTCCCGGGAGGGGCCAAGACTGATTTTGGAAGGGAAATCTTCCTTGAAAGGCAGCTTGACCACATAACGACCTGTTATGTTCTGATAGGTGGATTTTTCATTCAGGGTCTCACAAAATTGCTCTGCTGATGTGAGAGGGGGTGTTTTGGGCAGTTCTTCTAATTCCCAAAATTTCGGGATATCTTTATCGAGGGTCACTTCATTGAAGAATAATACAAACGATGTATTGGTTACCGAATCTTTTTGATGGGATTGATCAATGGGCCCTAGGAGCACCCAACCAAATACGGTATTCAGGGCCATCAGAGAGTCAAATACCTTAGGTTTTATGCCATCACGAATAATAAATGGGTAGAGATCTGTCCCAATCAACAGATCTATACGAGAACTTCGATTGAAAAACGGATCTGCGAGTGGAAAGTCAATGACGCTTCGGAAGTCTCCCACCTTCAGAGAAATCGACGGTAAATCTCCGGTGAGTTTTTTTAAAACTAGGGCTTTTGCTGGGAGGCTAAAGTCTTTTTGAAGTCTAGAACCCAGGATGAATGAGCAAAGCTTGGATGAAAAGGCTGTACCGGCTCATGCCGGTAACTTGAGCTTGGATGCCTTCAACCGATAGGTTCAAAGCCTTTTGGATATCATTTGAAATGAACGATACTTCAGAACCCGGATCGAGTAGAGCACGAACTTCAAGCTAGGTTAGGTTAGGTTAGGTTAGGTTGGGAGGGCAGTTTTGCATTAGATGCAAATTTTCACCCGGAAGCCGTGCAGGCCCATTGTGAATACCCTGTTCATACATATAAGGACATGTGGCTAACAAAACCACTTCGATCTGTTGAGGAATAGTTTTATGTCTGATAGAGGTACCCCAGCCAAGTCGTCCAAACTTTCGAAGAACCTTGCTCCCATACAGGATGAGCGGCGTTCTTGTAAAGCAGTGTTGAAAGGCGGTAGCACCTCTCCGTCCGCAAGTTGAGGGTTCAAATCAGAGCCGTATCTGGCCAATTCATCCGCTTTTTCGTTCCCTTCCACTCCAACGTGTCCAGGAACCCAGCAGAGTAGAACTGAGTGATGGCGTATAGCCCTAAGTGCCAAAAGGCAATCTGTAACACATTTCGCATTAACAAGGTTGGAGCCGATTGCTTTGAGTGCTGCTTGACTGTCAACACAGATGGTTATTTCCATTGCTGGTAGTCCCATCGATAGGATAGTCTGTGCTGCTTTCTTAACCGCATAGATCTCAGCTTGGAAGACGCTACAGTGATCAGTCAGTCGAAACGACTGGTTAATAGCAAGTCTTTCTGAGAATACGCCGGCTCCTGTACCATTTTCTGTTTTTGAACCATCCGTGTAGACGGATATACCTCTAATGATGGTACTGGGTGAGTTCCAGTCCTGTCTTTTGGGTATAGTGATTCTGAAATTTTTCTCAAAGTCATATCTGGGTTTCTCGTAATCTGTAAGTGACATGAGTCCCTTTCGAATAAAGATTTCAAGTATGCTTGAGTGTCCGCAGTAACCAGGCTTCCAAGTTTTGTTCTCTCTTAATCTGAGAGCGGCTTTGGCTGCCACGTTCTTAGTGAATAGCTCAATAGAATGCAGGTTCAATAACGTTTCCAGGCCTAGTTGTGGTGTGGATTTAATTGCACCTGTTCTACCCAAGCAAGCGATTCTCTGCACCTTGTTCAGGTTCTTAAGATAGGATTTGGTTTTCACCGCCTCCCACCAAACTAATGAACCATATGTAAGAATGGGTCTCACAATCGCGGTGTACAGCCAGTGCACAATTTGCGGTTGTAAGCCCCAGTTTTTCCCAAAGGTTTTCCTACATGCATAAAAGGCATTAAGTCCTTTCTTCATTCTTTCTTCAGTATTCCGTTTCCAGTTCAATTTGGAGGTGAATACTACACCCAGGTATTCGGCCTCGGTCTAGAGATTAAGTCCGACTCCTTTAAGATTCGGTGGGTCCCATTTTGGTACCTTAAATTTCCTGGTGAACAGAATGAGTTCGGTCTTTGCCGGATTAACCGCAAGACCGTTGTGGTCCGTCAAATTACATAGTTCTGATAACGCAGATTCCATAATATCTCTAATGGTGGAAAGGTATTTTCCTGTTATTAGTACAACTATGTCATCTGCATAAGCGACTATCTTAATACCTCTGCTGACAAGGGATCTAAGAATTTTGTTGATCGAGATATTCCACAGTAGAGGAGATAGGACTCCCCCTTGTGGTGTTCCGCGATTAACTCCTTTCTTAATAGCACAGTCCCTTAGGCTGCTGTTAATAACTCTGCTGTTAAGCATAGTTTTAACCCAGTTTGTCAGAAACTGTGATGAACCTGACTCCTCAAGTGAGGATATAATAGTATTAGTATTCAGGTTGTTGAATGCACCTTCAATGTCCAGAAAGGCCGCCAACGTAAATTCTTTGTCTCTAAGGGATTTCTCGATCGTTCTAGTTACTTCATGTAGGGCTGTCTCCACGGATCTGCCTTTGACATATGCATGTTGTGCACTACACAAAGCACCGGTTGTTTCGAGAGTGTTCCTTAGGTGCAGGTCCAATAACCTTTCCAGTGTTTTCAGAAGAAAAGATAAAAGGCTAATTGGCCTGTAGTCCTTGGGTGTGGAGTGACTAGGTTTCCCTGCTTTGGGAATAAAGACGACCCTCACCTCTTTCCAGCAGTCAGGAACAAGTCCAAGTGTCAAGCAACCACGAAAGATTGCCTGTAGCCATGGGACGATCCTTTTACTGCTCTTTTGTAGCATGGCAGGTATAATACCATCCGGTCCCGCCGACTTGTACGGTTGGAAGGATTGAAGAGCCCATGCTATTCTATTCGTGCTTGTATATTTCCTGATGATAGCCAGTTCTTCATTCGAAAGTGCGGAGAGGCTTCCAACAGAACTGTGTAGCAGGCTTCCTGGGATTATGCATCCCGGAAAGTGTGTTCCGAGGAGCAAGTCAAGAGTCTCCTGATTACTAGCTATCCAGCTATTGTCTTCCTTGCACAGGTACCCTACGGGAGAGGGAATTATGGCAAGGACTTTCCGGAGCCTTGCCGCTTCTGTGGTGGATTCAATGTTGGAGCAATAGTTTGCCCAGGATACTCGTTTGGCTGCTCTAGTTTTCTTTTTAAATTCGCTGAAGCTGTTGCGATATGCACTCCATTCTTCATCGGTTTTTGTCAGTTTGGCTCTATTAAAAAGTTTCCTGGTTTTGGTCCTAAGAAGTCTTAGTTCCCTAGTCTACCACGCCGCGTGTGTTCTTTTGGGAGGACGACTAATAGGGCAGGATTTTTTAAAGGAGTCATTTAGGGTCCTGGTGAGAAGATTGACTGTTTCGTTGACGTGTGTCGATTTCGACAGTGTCCCAATGGGGTTTGGTGGTAGTCGACGTTCGACCAGTTCGGAAAATTTACTCCAGTCAGTCTTGGCAGGATTCCTAAAAGGGAGTTCTTTGGGTAATTCAAAGTCGATTGTGAATGTTATCCTGAAATGATCAGAGAAAGAGCACTTCGGGGAAACCTTCCAATCGTTGACCCTGAATCTGTTTACTGGGAGCGCTAGAGTTAGATCAATTACTTCTTCCCTAATTTTGTTGTCAAAAGTAGGATGACTACCCCTGTTACAAATATGTAGGTTGGAGAGTAATATAAAATCAAGTATGGACTCACCCCTTTTGTTAATATCGCTGCTGCCCCACTGTGTGTGATGAGCGTTGGCGTCCATACTTACTACTAAGTTGGATCTGGTGGTGTTGGCGTACTGTACCAGGTCCCTTAGTAGTGGTGATGGGGGGTCTTCTTCTTCGTAAGGCAGATATGCGGATGCAAGAATGAGTTTGAGCTCGTTCTTGCGGTCGCATATCGCCACTGTCAGATCACTGTTGCTGAAACGATAAGAGAAAAGAAAGTTAATTGATTTCTTTAACAGAATGCAACTCCTAAGTTTACCTTCACAGCTAGAGTGTAGGAGTGTGTAGTTTTTTGACCTCAGTCCTTGGATTTTGGCTTTGTATAGCCATGGTTCCTGGATTAGGGCCACGTCCACACTCTCATCATTCATAAACAGCAGCAGGTCGTCGGTGGCAGCTTGAGAGTGATGCAAATTAATCTGCACCACCCTGAGCTTTCCGGCACTGGTCATCGTTACTAGGCAAGGAGAACTTGATGTTCCCCAACCCAAATTTGACGACCCCTGCTGAGGATCTCAGATGGTTGGCGGATTTAGGATCCACCGCAATGCGCAGATCCCTACCGCCACCTTTCTCCCTGGGCCTGGAGCTTACCACCTTCCACTCACCCACGTTCAGCTCCTTATTCCGCAGAACCGGAGGAGGTATCCATACGTGCACCAGGGTCCGCAGAGGTAGGGCTGAGGCAGGTATGGCTTCCAGTTTGGCACCAGCCCACAGTTCTAGGCCTCGAATGCAGCGCGTTAAAAAGTCGAGTGACTCTTTGTTGCCACATCCGACGACCTTTACCCCCTTCCGCCAGCCTGCCCCATCAAAGTTGCTGGTGTCGTTGATGTCAGCAGCTTCTCCCTCTGAAATCATGGTTTCCAGGATCTTTGCCTCTACCTTGAGCCATTTGTCTGCCGCAAGTTTCCCATCAGGGTTACTGCGGTCAATAATGGCTAGGGTGAGGTCTTCGCTACTTTTCAGCTTTGCTTTCTTTGCCGAGTTCCTTGTTACCTCGTCGGCTGTGCGGATTCTTTTGGGGGCCTGCTTAGCTGTTTCCTTACCTGTGGCCGTCGAGTCCTTGAACTTTTCAGACCGTTGGTGGGATTGCTTTGCATTGACCTCCTTCCGAATAGCACCCAGCTTTCATGGTGTCGGGTCTTTTGCATTGTCTTTTTGTGGTAGTAGGACGAGGGGAACCACCGTCTTAGAGGTCGATGGAGTGGGGGTTGCCTCCAAAGTAGGCCGTTCCTCTCTCTTCTCGACTCCTTTTTCTCCTACCACATGGCATGTTGGTGAGACCGAATCTACAACAGTCGCGGGTACGAGGTGTGTCTTGTTGCCAAGACGATTCTCGTACTGTTTGACTTGCTTGGTGTGCTTCCTCACCAATGCTCTATCTCTTTCAGAGAGCTTAGCCGTGTCGCATTCCTTCATTTTGGTAGTTGGTAGTTCTTAGTTGATTGCTCATCAACAGCCTGTCTGGCATGGGTGACCCTTCTGACGACTACGTCGTCGACAGCATAGCCCGTTGATTCATTGCAATACGAAGCCTCCGCACCAGACGCCCTTGCAAAGACAGTATACCTTCACAAGGACACACGCCAAGGTGCCTACCCTAGCGGAAGAACTTCAAGCTAACAGGGCTTGACATTGAGTCATTGCGAAGTGTGACCTATGTGTGCTGTCTGGAGTGGACTGTATGAATGAGCTTGAGCTTGGTTGACATGGACGATTGTGCTGATGAGATTGTGTGCTGGGCTGATAATTAGAACTATGTTCAACTTGAGGAGATTCCATGTCCGGATGGTGATTCCCTTTGCATTTGAAGCATGTGTGAGTGCTTGGACAGGCATTGACGTTATGTGTCACAGCTAGGCAATTGAAGCGATATTTATGCTTTCGTGTAGTATTTTTCCTCTCAATGGTGTTCATGGCCAAAAATGTAGGGCAGAGTCGCAACGGATGTTGCCCTTTGCATACCTTACATACCGGAGTATGATTATTAAGATGCTATCTAAGATAAGAGCAATTTGCGGTTTGGCCCTTTCCCATGTTTGAGCGAGTGACTTTTGTAATGAAGCTCCGAAACATTTTCAAGTACACGGTATCGATTGGGTATGAAAGCACTCATGGCTTTCCATGATGGGATTTCGACTGGGTCAGTCAAAGACTCTTCCCAGAGTGACAGAGTCCTATCAGGAAGACGGGTTGAGCATAAGAACGTTACTATTGCATCCCAGGACTTGATCTCGATACCATGAGATGTGAGAGCAATTAAAGCGTCATTAATATTGCTTTGTAGTTGCTCTTAGGCTTTAGCAGATTCCACGGAAATTGGTTGTTGGTTCAGAAGGACCTTGATCTGATTATTCTAAAATACGTTTATTTTCATAATGCTCTCGAAGAGCCCCAAGCTAACCCGAAATTCTCATCTGTAAGCGAGAATTTGCTTACGATGTTAAAGGCATCGCCTTTGGTTTTGGCGCGCAAATGGAACAGTTTTTGGACGGGACTGAGTTTGGGATAATTAATGTACACAGCCGTGTACATATCCCTAAACGCTGGCCATCCCAAGTAGTTCCCGCGAAAGACTTCGGTGTCGCATGGTGGGAGCTTGAGGCTGTGAGCACTGCCCGGAATAAAATTCGCATTATCGTTAGGTGGCGCAGTAGATGAGGATGAAAAAGAATCAGTTGCAGCAATAGCTGCGTCCGTTTGCTTTACAGTGGGTTGAAGTGATGTCGTTAATTCTAGAATCTGACTAAGGCAGGTGAGATAGGTTTCGGAAGAGCTCGGGTACTTGGCTTTCACTGCACTAATAGAATCAATCTGCGATGCGTCCTTAGAGTGAACGAAACTCGCATACATACTTTTCAAATTAAGCCACAAATCACTTAACTCAATTTTGTACGCATCTAAAAGAGAAATCGCGAAGGAAGAGCTTGCCTTTTCTCTAAAGGCGGCATGAAACTCGACCAGTTGGTCGGCCGCGTAAATGATATCTTCGAGACTCATTATTATATGCCAACTAAACCGAGGTGGGGTAGCTTTATTTACTTTTTGTTGACAGAAAAGTCTTTTCTTAAAGAACGGAATATATAACAAATGTACTTAAATAGTTTACGGCGCCACGTTCTTGTGAACCGAGTGATAGTTTTCTATACGATACCGATTGTAAATCTAATTGATTTAAATACACTTATAGATTTATACTACTTTGCACAATGAGTAATTGAAATACGCACCTTAGAAATTCCAGAGAAGTATGATGTACTGACTAATATTAAAATCAATTAGATTGAAGATCAAGATCTTGAGTTAGATGAGATGCGATGAGATGAGTTAGAGATGAGATGAGATGAGTTAGAGGTGGTAAGAGTTACAGATGAGATAAGATGAGTTCGAGATGGCAAGAGTTACAGATGAGATGCAACGACTTGATTGGAGACCTTGAGGTGTAATGCGATGAGTTAAAGGTGAATTTAAGACGAAGTACACTTTGACTTTTGTAGAACGTTGATGTTTCCAGACAAATTATTTTCTGGTTGATATGACAGACGACAGGCGGCTGGCGATGATGACTCAACGATGAGTGAACTTCGTCTCCGTAGATATGCACCGACAATTTTCAATCGATTAAAGTTCGGCACTGTGATGGGTAATGTTGAGACGTGATGTGTGAGAATGCGTTGAAGCGTTTTCTGAAACCAATCTCGCTGAACCGAGACTGGGAGGACTGCTCGAAATGTGCCGGTGATATGCGACCTCTGAAGACGATAATATTGCTGCGAATATCGATATGCGCTGAGTGATGAGATTGATGTGTGTGCAAATTCCGGTGAATTAAGGCTGGAGGAGACGTCATGAATTGGATTGGTGACGTTGACGATTTAATTTGATGATTGGATGCGGCGATTTATGTGAGCCAATGCCTACGCACGTGCTTGTAGACTCACAATGTATCACTAAACTTAATGACCGTAGCTATTAATCGAATGAAATTGATGGTATTTCCCAGTGGCTTGCGCCTTTGTACACGATGTTCCGTTAAGTAAAAATCTGTCACTTTGTTAATTTTTTTTGCAATGCGATGGATTCAGTATATCTGGCTTGAAGCTGACCAATGTTTGCGCTTGGGAGTCAAATTGGGCATCGAGAAATGAAAACCACGTCTTGTCTCTTGGTCTGGCGAAATCCAAAAAGGCAGAACACGACCATCTTACATCTTTATTGACGGAAAACAGTCAAAGAACAAAAAAGAACGATTTGACATTTGACGACTATCAGAGTGCCATCTCTATTGTGGTATTCGATTGGGCGCTCTCAGAGCACTTTTTTTGTTCTCAGAGCAATTTTTATGTTCGTTTGGTACAAAAGAAAGCAATCTTTTTCAGATTTCAGAGCACTTGCGAATCTGGATATTTTCTCAGATTTGCTTCAGATTTACCAATACACGTGCGTTCGAGTTTGACAACTAGTGGAGTTTGTTTACGTTTTAGTGAAATTTTTCAACTGCAAAGAAACGCTTTGCATCGGGTGGATCTATTTTTGTTAATTATTTATGTACAAATGTTTAGAAATCATTTGAGCCATCATTTTGAATGTTTTTCATATAAAATTTAGCCAGTGAATAGAAAACGCTTAGAAAAATGTCGAAGCCTACACATATTGTAGCCGCACAAATATCAACAAAAAAAAAAGAGCAAGTGACGTTTTTGTGTTTGATTAGCCACACGAAATCTGAAATCTGAGAGCAAATCTGAAGAAGCCCAATCGAATACCACATAAAATGCAAAGTAGATAGGAACATAAAACAATTCAATATAAATTCAGTGTGTTTATTTCGTCAGGCTATTTCGCTGAGACAATGACCCTAAGGTGCTTATCATGCTTCAGTCAAAGTAAGCGCTGAAGGAAGAAACAAGAATGCTCTGGTTTGATTTTTGGTTCTCCTTTTATAGTCGTCAGTGGACATTTGTGGTTGGGTGGTGTGTAGTAGGCTATGACTTTCCATATTTCCTAGGCTACGTATATCAGCGGTGCAGTTGCGTGATTTTTTTATGCGTTGCCGCTGGGTATTAATATTATTGTTACGTTGGTTACAGTATGAAAAATCGGATTTCACTTGAGCTGCGTACTAGCCTTAAACAGTTTGTATTATGTATGTTTTTCTTACGAAACTAATCTGTCAATCTGCTAAGATCAGTTTCAGTTACAAAATGTAATAGATTTCAGTGTTTTCTGTAATAGTTTATCGAAATTCTTACCTATTTAGACACAAACCTCGTTTAGTAAAGTTACCTCGGAAAAATGTTTATAAATCACAATTTCAGGAAAACCACGTAGAGGCTGCATAAATTCTTACGCGATGTTTAACTAAACAACATCATAGAGGCGTCGTAAGAGAATCTAATAAATACGGCTGTATATCTCTATAAATTCCGGAAAAAATTGGACAAGAGAAAATTATTTTTTTCGTATCGTTTCGCTTTTTTCTTTGCAACGCTTTCCGTTCGAAAAGATTGGGAGCATTTAAAAATCGTAAACACCATCTTATAGAGGGCATCTGCGGGTACAACTTAGGATATCCATTAACTCGATAACTAAAAAGGTTTTTATATAAATAGACAACATTTTAAACATTTCTACCATTTTCACCTGCGTGAGTGTATATGCATTTCATTCTGAAATCAAACATACATTTTAACCTTATTTTACTTCTGTGACGGAGAGGGAGACAGACAGAGGAAATATGGTGTATGTTGTTTGTTCGTTAAAAAAGGAAAAGAAAAACAACAAAAGAAATGTCAAAAATATATGTAGGAAAGGTTTGTTTAATTTTTTTTGGTTACAAAAAAAGAAGTATTTATGAAAGAAATGTCAAATAGGTATAGGTATCAGTGATACCAGATCGTTGGTAATTACCCATTTCGCGGGTATTTTGCCTTTCAAAAAAAAAAAAACCAGGAGAGCGATCAAGGTAAGTAAATTAGCCGCTCGAGTTTTAAATAGCACTAGAGTCCATGGCCTTCCTGCTCATAAAATTGAATTTTAAGTTTTAGATCCCATTATGTATGTTGCTTCGCAATTTGAATACCCCCAAGCTTTTTATTTATTTATTTATTTATTTATTTTCATGATTCTTGACTTAACAAACTTTGTATTTACTTAATCTACCATAACAATATTAAGTACAAGAATAGGTAGTGACATTTGTATTTGTGTAGTAACAAATAGTGATAATGTCACTTCAGAAAAAATAGCTTGGAAGTGTGGGGTGAATTGTTTAATTAATTTTAAAAGAAAAACATTTTATGAGTTTATACATATTTTTACACAAAATTAACAATAAAAAAGAAAGAAAACGTAAATTTAAAAGAACATTAATTTGTACATAAAATAGCAAATAGAACAATGTAACGTACATGTTTAGACAACATAGAGCAGCAAAACTTTAATTTCCTCGTGATCAAAATCAAGAAGCCATATTTTTACGTATTTTAGGAATAGGGGCAATGATCTTATTCCTCGGATATCTGTAGGAAGTTGATTAAATAGTTTGCACGACACGATGGAGTAAAAGTTTTTGAATAGAGTAGTACGGAAAGGAGGAATAATGACGGCATTAGTTGAATTGCTTCGCAAATTGCGATTGTTTGAAATAGGGCTCTGTAAATAGCCACCTCTCATAAAAAAGATTTTTGAAACTTTGAAATAGTACAAATGTTTTAGTCGCAGAATTTTCAATGCTCTGAACAAAACTATAGAAGGAGCCAAACGATTTACCCCACATACTTTTCTTATAGCACATTTTTGCAAAATAATCAATGGTTCAATCTTCGTTTGGTAAGCGCCACCCCAGCAACTTATTCCGTATTGTAGTTTTGATTGAAATATTCCATAATATACTGTTTTCAAAGTATTTTTGTCACAGAATTGTCTAAGGCGATAAAAGCTTCGTACTGAAGATCGTAAATATTGTTTCAGAATCGAAATATGTTTGGACCAACTCATATTTTGTTCAAAAGTGATGCCTAAATATTTAAACTGATTAATTGTTTCAATTTTAAAACAGCATGTGTTACAAGATGCCTGTTCAAACAACATTGTCCTTGTGGCTTCTTCAGTACAGACACAATTTGACGCATTTGACCATTCGCAATTGTTTGCATGAAAGAAAATTTCGGAGCTTAGGGACTCTTGCACATTAAGACTGAAGTGAAGAAATTTAGTTTTATTGCTGACAAGTAGTTTGTGTTCCGAAAACCACAATCCCAGGAGGTGAACATCATGGTTTATGTCCGCGCTTAAGTTAAGAGGACTATTCGAGCGGTATGCAATGCCCAGATCATCTGCAAAAGCTGTAACATTCCCTTTAAACGGTTGACTAAATAATGAGTTGATGTAAATAAGAAACAGTATTGGACCAAGGACTGATCCCTGGGGTACACCTAAGTTCATTGTTTTTAGTCTGCTAACATAGTTACCTATTACAACTTTTTGAGTTCTATCCTTTAGGTAGGACTCAAACCAGTTGTGCATAAATCCACGAAATCCTGCATAGTGCAGTTTGTTTAGTAGAACTCTGTGGTTGACCATGTCAAAAGCTTTGGTAATGTCTACAAAAAGCCCAGCGCAACATTTTCTATCATCCAGAGCTTTATAAATAAAGGAGCAGAATTCCAAGAGGGCATCTTCTGTAGAAAGGCCTTCCCTAAAACCGAACTGAGCAGGACTTAGGAAATTAACTTTTGCCAGGTATCTCAAAACTCTATTCTTAATGGCTTTTTCAAAGACTTTAGAGACTGATGACAATAAAGAAATTGGCCTGTAATTGTTTTTGTCACTCTTACTACCTTTTTTGTAAAGAGGGATCACATTAGCACATTTTAATTTGTCTGGAAAGACGCCGGTTGAAATACTTAAGTTAAAAATATAAGCTAATATGCTGACAACATTAAGTGCTATGCTCTTGAGGGTAGGGTTGGAAATTCCATCACAACCACAAGATCTTGAGCTGTTAAGGGAACAGATAATTTTATACAATTCTAAGCCTGTTATTTCTTCATAAAAGAAGCTATTATTTATAGCAAAGTCGTTGACTAAATGGGACCTAACGCAGCCATTACAATATGTAGGAGACTCACTTGAAAAAGACATCAGACCAACCGAAGAAAAGTAATCATTTAATATGTTTGATGCTGTTATAGGGTCATCAATAATAACACCATCATTACATAGACATATAGCTTTGGAGATATTGGGAGAGTTGCTATCAATGATACTATTTATAGCCTTCCATTCCTTTCTTGGATTACCAAGTGCATTACGGACTTTAGAGTAAAAGTATCTATTTCGAGCTGTCCTTATATCGTTGTTTACTTCCTTACTCAATATTCTGAAACGATTTTTCAGCGCTGTATTAAGAGGATGTTTGGAGCACTTTTTTCTTAATTTATTTTTAAGCTTAATTTTTTTTAACACAGAATAAGTAATCCAAGGCTTTAACCTTTTTTCAGACTTTTTACGGACGATAGTATATGTAAAATTACTTATGTAATTCTGAAGAAATGATAAAAATAGATCATAAGCCTTAGAAGCATTAACTTCCTCATATATTTCCTCCCAGGTTTCGGAACGTAGTTCAATATTAAGCAAGTCGAAGTTTACTTTCGTTACCGTAGATGACAAAGTATGCTTCGCGGGTTTCTTAGTATTTAACGTACTGAAGAAAATACCAGTCATACAGTGATCAGTAATGCGGAGATCAAAATTAATACCAGCACATTCGTTTACGGATATTTTTTTTAAACGTCCAAATACATGGTCAAGACAAGTACCTGAAATTGGTCTAGTAATTTCGTTCCGTTTTTCCCTCGTGTTGATGGCCCTCTTTATCTAGGATCTTTTGGTTCTGAACTCCGCTAGAGCTTCCTCTAAGTTTTCAGCGTGTCTTCTCCTTACCCTGGTAACTATGCGCCTAGGTTGTAGACATCTCATGCGGAGCTCAGCTATCTCGTCTGTCCACCAGTACACTAGATTTCTGGTTCTATTGTTGCAACTTTTCCTGGGCATTGAGGCATCACATGCGAGCCGTATCAGTTGCATTGTGGCTTCGGCTTTTTCCTTCGCGGGTCCTTGTACCTGGTGCACAGCACTTTCTCCTTCTTCAATGACGGATTTGAAGAGCTCTTCGTCTAGTCTGTTGATGTTTCATCTCGGTGCTAGTGTACGGTTCCAGATAGGGGTTCTAAATCAAAAACAATGTATAGATGGCCGTTGCCCATGTAATCCTCGATTACCCGCCAGTTTTTTTTATTTTTGCGGATGTGGATTCCGTACCGAGGGTTACATCCGGTATGGTGCCTCTTTGCCCTGGCCTCCTGAAGGTCGGAGTGTTTCCTAAATTTATTACGTTTAGGCCTTGTCTCGCAGCCATCTCAAGTATTTGCCTTCCTCGAGAGTCTGTAGTTAGCATTCCCCACTCTTGTGCTCTGGCGTTAAAGTCGCCAGCAACCAGGATCTCGCCTGTGGTTTCATTAAGGAAGTCCTGGAGGTCATCCAGTTTTTGTCGGAAATCACCGATCATGTCGTTTGGGCTGAGATAGATGCTTATAACCGTAAGCCCATCGGTCTTGACCCACGCGAAACCTCTTTGTGTACCTTGGCTATTCAGGAGGAATATCCTTGTGTCTGCTATCCAGATTGAGGCGGTTCCTAACGTGTCCACCATCCAGTTTGTCTCTTTGTTTACGTACTGTTCGCTGATGATGACAGATTGATGATGGTTTTCTGCAGTCGCTCTTTTTGTGGCCCTCTTCTCCTCACTTGAAACGGAGCCCTAGTCCTTTTCTTACAGGTTTTCTGATGGTGTCCGTATCCGAAGCACTTGAAACATCTAGAAACTTCTACTCTGCAGCGCATTTATTTATTTATTTAGCAGAACTCGGCTATTTAAATTTTAATTTAAATTCAGTTTTACCAATCCAACTTAAAAAAGTAGGTATATACATTTTAATAATTCTATTAGTTTATGTAGAGTAATTACATTTTTATGAATTCATTTACATATCTTTAAAATATTATTAAATTTGTTTCGCTTTTTGCTCTGTGCGGAAGTGTGTTAAATAATCTACATCCCTTATACAGAATACTGTTTCGGGTCACATTTTCCAATTAATTAGGTAGCCTGAAATCTTCTCTACTTCTTATATGGCTGTTATTCCCCCACATATCTCAAATATTTACTTAAATATTTAGGCAGAAGATTATTTTTAGTTTTGAAAATAAAACATAATACATTAACGAAGATTCTTTGCCTTAAGCTTAACCATTGAAGCATTTTAAGCATTGTTCTTATTGGTGTATGGCGATTACTTTTAAGTATAATACGCATTGATTTATTTTGTAGGCGTTGCAATTTTAACAAAACTCTAGAACAAAGGTACAACATTTAAAAACAATACTCGAAATGGGGTTTTATCATAACATTATCATTATATTAATACGTGAACACAAAAGTTTCGGTACACTTTTTAAATATTTATTTATCATGAAATGAGGAGAATGAAAAATATGTTATTTGAAAGGTACTGTGCCATAGATGCGCACAAACAAAAAATCGTGGGTATTTGCCGCCATTAAGGATGGTAAAATTAAGTTATGAATTCCCCATATAAAACAAGTAATTGAAAGGATTTTGGTGACAATCAATTTTTCGCCGCCATATTACCATAGCAACGTATTCAAATATAAACCACCTTAGATTAGAACCTGTTTCCGATGGAGCAGCTCATTTACGTATTTTTTCGATATCTAGATGTCGCTCTTTTCGTTTGTGAAAAAAGAAATACATACAATAATAACGAAAATTATTGTGGTACGTTTTTTAGTATTACGTTCTTATAAAAGGTATGGTCGATTTTCGACCTCAAGCGATACTAGTAGACATTAATAGCGCACATTGCAGATAACTGGCTTCTTATTCTGTTAATCCATTCTTTTTTGAAATTTTTTTGACTAAATTATTAATATGTATTTATTTATGTCAAACTTTAGTTTGTCATCCACAACTATGCCTAGATATTTTATTATATTGACTTGTTCTATCTGTTCCCTATCGATCTCCAGGTTGAGGCTGATGTTTTGTTTAAGGGCCATACATTTCGTTTTTGTTACATTCAGTTTTAGTTTGTTCGCTTTCAGCCACTCGTTAACTCTGTTTAGGTCTTCTTGTAAAAGTTTCTCACATTCGTCCGCATTCTTTCCCGATATAATAATAATAATAAAAATATACTTTATTAATAGGTAATAAATTACAATATTACTTACTTACTTAACGGGCTCCCGACCCGCGGAGAGTCTCTGCCTGAGACACTGCAGCCTTCCAGTTGTCCAGACCAAGCGCTCTGGCATCCGCGATGGCTTGGTCTTTGAAACGGAGGTTCGGTCTTCCTTGTCGTCTCGAACCTGGCGGCTGGGATTCGAAGATCCTCTTAGCTGGAGCATTATTGTCCATTCGCTCGATGTGGCCGAGCCAATGTAGTCGACGTATTTTGGCCTTTTGGACTACATCCACATCTTGGTACAGCTCATAGAGTTCGCGGTTGTATCTTCTCCTCCATTCGCCCTCCTCGCACACAGGACCAAAAATCCGCCGAAGAATTTTTCTTTCGAAGGAGCCTAGTATCAGCTCTCCCTTCCTGCTTATCGTCCAGCACTCAGCGCCATAAAGCAGAACTCGCAGGATAAGGGTTCTGTAAAGCATACATTTTGTCCTTCGAGTTAGGAGTTTTGAACCCAATTGCTTTGCCAAACCGAAGTAGCAGCGGTTTCCTAGGGTAATTCTTCGCCGGATCTCCACTAGGATGTCATATGTGGAGTTCATGTTTACTCCGAGGTAGATAAACTCCTTAACTACCTCGAAATTGTTGCTATCAATAGTGACGTTCTGTTCTAGGCGGTGGACAGATGCTGGTTTGTTTGTTGATAGCATGTACTTAGTCTTGTCCTCATTTACTACAAGACCAACGAATTTCGCCTGTTCTTCAATCGCCGTAAAAGCCTCTGTCACGGCACGCTGGGAGCGACCGATGATGTCAATATCGTCTGCATACCCCAGTAGCTGGACGGATTTGTTGAAGATAGTGCCTTCCGTGTTGACACCTGCCCTGCGCACTAACTGCTCTAGCACGAGATTGAAGAAGTCACATGATAATGCGTCTCCTTGCCGAAATCCGGTGCATGTTTGGAATAGCTCGGAGGAACTTCTTCCAAATTGCACGTTGCAGCGTGTGTTCTCCAGCGTCACGCTACATAGCTGGATCAGTTTTGCCAGGATCCCGAATTCGGCCATCGCCACATAAAGCTCCTGACGATGAATGCTATCATATGCGGCTTTGAAGTCGATGAAAAGGTGGTGAGTCTCGACTTGAAATTCATTGGTCTTTTCCAGAATTTGCCTCAGTGTGAAAATTTGGTCTATAGTCGATCTGCCGGGCCGGAAGCCACACTGGTACGTGCCGATTAATGTGTTGCAGAAAGGTTTGAGACGTTCACACAGTACGTTGGATAGGATCTTATATGCGACATTAAGTAGGGATATGCCTCGAAAGTTCTTGCAAGACATAGGATCGCCTTTTTTGTAGATGGGGCATATGGAGCTGATAGTCCAGTCATCGGGCATACTTTCTTCCACCCATATTTGGTTGATGATTTGGTGCATGCGCCCTACCAAAACATCACCACCGTATTTGAAGAGCTCCGCTGGTAAGCCATCAGAGCCGGCGGCCTTGTTGTTCTTTAGCTTTTTTATTGCTAAGCCAACTTCTTCTATACTGGGCGGTGGAACTGGATCTTCATTGACTGGACGTGGGTTCTCTTCTTGCCCTATCACTCTCTCTACATGATGCCCATTTAGCAGCTGCTGGAAGTGCTGCTTAAACACATCTACTATTCCCTGCGCTTCGGTGACTAGGTTTCCATCACTGTTTCGAAGAGCCTGCGTTCCGGTCTTGAAGCCAGCAGCCAGTTGCATGGCTTTCTTGTAGAACTTCCGGATGTTGCTTCGATCGCGGGACTCTTCGATCTCCTTGAGCTGGGAGACTGCGTAGGCCCTCTTCTTTCTACGCAGAATTTTCTTCTCCTCCCTCCTCCTGGCTCGATACTCTTCCCTCGCTGCCCTTGTTTTGCGCTGCAGCGCCTTTATATGTGCATCTTCTGTCACCTTTTTCCTACGTACGCATTCATCATCATACCACGAGCTCTTTCTCTGGGGTGGCTGGTACCCTAAGGTGGTTTCGGCTGCCTTTTTGATGATGTCGCGATACTGGGACCACTGGGTGTTGGCATCTGTGGTAGGTGAATTCGCTGCGCAGAGTTTCTCACTCAGGCGCTCTTTGTAGACTCTGGCTACTCCAGGTGTGCTAAGGTGTCCAACATCGAATTTCTTCTTTTGGGCGGAACGCAGCTTCTTCTCGTTGGATAGTCGAGCTCTGAACTTAGCCGCAACAAGAAAATGGTCAGAGTCGACGTTTGCCCCTCGGAATGTGTGCACGTTGAGGATGTTGGATGCGTGCCTCGCGTCGATTAGCACATGGTCGATTTGGTCTGGAGAGCGCCAGGTTGCTGTGTGGATCCTTAGCCTTGGACACCTAGTGCTACTTATCACCGTATTACGAGCTGCCGCGAAGTCAGTTAGTCGGTAACCGTTGTCTGTGGTCGTTTCGTGGATTCTGTGCTTACCAAATAACCCGCCAAAGATGTTTTCCTTTCCGATTTTAGCATTGAAGTCCCCGAGCACAACTTTGACATCGTACTCCGGACAGGCTCCGTAGGCTCCATCCAGGAGGTCATAAAACTCCTCCTTGATAGGGTCTTCAGCCTCGTCGGTAGGGGCGTGTGCACATATTAGGCTTATGTTTTGGAAAGTAGCTTTGATGCGGATCACAGCTAGGCGATCACTTATCGGCTTAAAGTCAATAACTTTTGTCCTAAGCCGATTTCCCACGACGAATCCGCATCCTAATACATGCAATCTTTTATGGCAGCTGTAATAAATATCGCAATTTTTCCTTTTCATCATACCTGATCCTATCCATCGTATCTCCTGGATCGCGGTAATATCTACCTTGTACCGCGTGAGGACAGACTCAAGTTTTTGAGTAGCACCTGGGGTGTACAGCGTTCGCACGTTCCAGGTACATACTCTTAAATCGTTGTCCGTTGACGTTCCGGGTCTGGTTGCCGTTTGAGGGAAATCGTTATCCGAGGCTCCTCGTGTCTCTCTCAAAACTATTCTTTTTTTACATGGTCGGGAAGTAACCCCGACGGCACAACCCCCAACTTGGAGGGCCAGGCCCTTGACCCTAGGACAGCAGGCCGGTTATTCCGGTGCCAGTAACCCACTTTGGGATGTGAGCGCTGCCGTTGGCCCATTAAGGGTTCATCCGCCACCAACTCTTCTCCAACACCCTGGCTCGGTATTGGAAAATCCCTATAGACCTGGTATCCGAATATGTCAGAGCAGCTCTATAGGGATTACACTAAATAGTTCGGCCTGACTGGAACTATAGACGCCACCGTTGGCTCCATCTAGGGAACTCCTCCGCTGCCGTCTGGTATCAGAGGAGGTGTCTTAGTGAGAAAACAACACTCCTCCCCCCTCTCTCGTCTGCTGCCACCAACGACCTTCCAAAGGGGTTGGTTACCCAATCTCCAGTCGAGGTACTAGGCACCCACCAGTCACCACAACAAATATTGCAGCACTAGCTACCAGGGCCTTCAGCTGGCTATTAATAAAATAGTTTTAAGTTTTAAGTTTTTTTTTTTTCTCAATTTAACGTTACGGTGATAATATAAAATAATGTTATTAGTATTATATACTATTTTCTAATTCTATGTTTTTACAGATATCGTAAACTAAATTTACATTTACTTCCGTTGGGTTACTAAGTAAGTCAGTTAGGTTTTCTGCAGGAGCAAGTTGTTTTGTTGCCATTATGACTGTAGGACATTCAAATATTATATGTTTGATAGTAAGCGTTGTATTGTTGTTACACAAATGACAGTTTGCGGGTTCACTTTTTGTCATAAGGAAGCTATGGGTGATGTAAGTGTGTCCTAAACGAAGCCTTAAAAAGATCTTGTTTTTGAGGTTAGAACTATTTAATGGATATATTGCTTTTTTTGCCTGTGGGTTTATCGTTGTGTAGTGATGTGAGTACGATTTCCAGCCCTCGAGTCTTACATCTTCCCAGAAACGAAATATTTTCTTTTTGGTGTCTTTGTTATTTTGACAATAAAATGTTATTAAAGGCTTTTTCGTTTCCGGTTATGCCTACGTGTCCTGGTATCCACATCAGTTTTATGTAAGAACGGTTTGCTATTGATTTGTCTCGGATGGTTGCAATTATCTCCGTTTTGTTATTGATATTTTGGATGGCTTTGATTACTGACAGGCCGTCAGTGCAGATAATAATTTTTGTTGGTTTTGCTATTTCAGTGGCTTTTAGGATTGCCATAGCTTCTGCTGACAGTACCGATGAGAAATCTAAGAGGAGTCCTTTGGATAATGTTATGCCGTCTTGATCAACGACTGCAAAGGAGGTACCATTCTTGGATTTTGAGCCGTCGGTAAAAACGAAGAACCAGTTTTTTTGTCTATAGCTTGCATAAGTTTCGAGGAACATTTGTTTATACGTTTCATGATTTGTGGATGCTTTGGGGAGTGTGTTAAGGTCAGTGATAAATGATTCCTTTTTTAGCAACCATGGAGGATGAAGTGGGGATTTGGGTGTTTTATTCAATATGGGTATACCTATAGATTTGGCTAGGGATATCATATTGTATAAAGTAGATGGGCATTTGGGTGTTTTACTTCGACAGAGGATCTTTTTTACATCAAGAGCAATTGGTGTTTTGTAGATGGAGTTTAACTTTTGCAACTGCAGTGAAGTGATGTAGTCGTATCTCTGTTGGATAGATGGAAGTCCAGCTTCAGTTAGGATGTTCTTAATCGGCGTACTTTTAAATGCTTTAAGGCTGGTTCTTATTGCCGAGTGGTATATAGGTTGGATGAGTTTAAATGACGATTGAGAGCTTTTGCCATAGATACTTAGTCGATAATCAATTTTATACAGTATAATGGATCTGGTGATGTTTATCAAAGAATTTACATGACAGAAACTGTTCTTGGAAGCGAGATACTTAATCATATTTACTCTGGTAGCTAGGCTTTTCTTAAGATTTAAATAATGTTCCTTAAAGTTAAATCTAACATCAAAAGTAATACCTAGAATATTTAATGAAGTTACATTTTTTATGTTAGCAAAGTTACTGTCTAGGGATAGATTTTTTGGGCAACTAGTTTTTCTACACAAATGCAGGATTTTGCTTTTTTCAATTGAGATCTTTGACTCAGAGGTATTGCACCAGGTCGTAACGTCAACCAGAAAATTCGAAAAAGCTGCAGATGTAGTTGTTAGATTGCAACATTTTGTAAATATTATAAGGTCATCCGCGTATAAGGAGTGACCGATTGTTTTGTATCTAAGTACTATTGCACTTAACTCATTAAAAGCTATTATAAATAGGATAACTGATAGTGGTGAACCTTGCGGTATTCCATTACACAAATGCTTGACAGATGAGTAAATGCTATTTAGTTTTATGCGAAATTGCCTGTCAGTTAAAAAGGCTTTAATATATTTGTACATTTTTGCGCCAATTTTCCACTGAATCAGTTTATTTAAAATGACATGTATACCAATTCTATCGAATGCATTTTCAAAGTCGATTGATAACACCGAGACGTGATTTTTATTTGAAAGGGCGGAGGCGATAAACTGGTCTACATGTAACAGTGCGTCCATAGTGCAGCGACCGTGTTTAAATGCAACTTGGTTGGTATTAATGAAATTATTTTTTTCTAAAAACCAAAGAAGCCTTTTTGAGATAATTTTCTCAAGAATTTTTCCGTTGCAAGGAAGGAGAGATATTGGACGGTATCCACCAATGTCGGAGGATTTCTTGTTTGGTTTTAGAATTGGTATAACGCTCGCCGTTTTCCACATTTGTGGTATAATACCGTGGGAAAAAATATTATTATACAGCAAGAGAAGTCGTTGCTTTAGAATTGGCGGAGCGTTCTTAAGCATGGTGTATGTAATACGGTCAAAACCAGGTGTTTTTCCTTTGGCTGTGTTCTCTCAAATTCTATAATATTAATAGGGGTCTCAATCATCTTTGCAGATGAGTTTGTTTTATATATTGGAGTTTCCCTTGTAGTAGCAATATTTTTCATGCGTCGAAAATTATCGGAAAAGTTTTCATCACTTGAGTAGATAGACCAAGTGTTTGCGAAATGTTCCGCGATTTTAAGCGGGCATGATAAAGAACCTGTATCGCAGTTTATAAATTTAATTGAGTGTGGTATAAAGTTACCAGTTAGAGCCTTAACATCAGCCCACAGTTTCTTTGATGTAGCATTTGGATTTATTTTTTTGGCGGATTTTGCAGTTTTACGGAATAAAGCGTTGGATTTACGGTATAAAATTAGGTTTGACTCTGTCGGAAATCTCTTAAACTGTTGCCAGGCTGTTTGTTTACGCTGTCGAAGCTCTTGAATCTCTTTGCTCCACCAAGGAACTTTGCGATTTGTAGGAATTTGGCATGATTGAGGTATAGCAACGTTAGCTGCATATCGAATTGCGTTTTGTATTATGGCTGCTACTTTGTTAGTGTTTGGGGATATTTCTCTATCTGACAGATATTCAGTAATTTTATCTTGAAAAAGATGCCAATTTGCCCTTTCCGTTTGGAATTTTGGAAATTCTTGAACCGCTTTTGAATGTTATTGAAGTCAAAATAGGGTAGTGGTCACTCCGGTGTAAATCCGGTAGAGTGGTTCATGTAGTGTTTGGGGAGAGTTGGGGGGAAATGAAGGCGAGGTCTATATGAGTGAAGGTCCTATGGGTTGAAAAATGGGTGGGTTTACCGTTATTTAAAAGAATAAGGTTTGAGTGGTATAAGAAGTGTTCCACTTTTTTGCCTCGGGCGTTGCTTGATTGCGAACCCCATAGAGGATTCCAGGAATTAAAATCCCCAGTTAAAATGATAGGGGTATTCACGGAACTAATTATGTTTTCGATGTCTGAGGAAGAGAAATTTTGGTCAGGTGGGATATATAGCGATATAACTGTAAGCTTTGTTACTCCCAAGTCAATTTCTGCTCCTATCGCTGATAGGTTTGAATTAAAAATAAGGGGTGTGTGCGGGATAGATTTGTGAATAAGAATACCTACACCTTGTTTTGCAGATGTGTTTGTATTTAAATTATGGAAATAAGGAGAGTAATGCTTAGGTGCATGTGGAGTTAATTTAAGATTATGTTCAATGTGAGTTTCTTGTAAAGAAATGATAGTTGGCGTGAATTCATTTATAAGGAGTTGTAGTTCGTGAAGATTGTTTGAAAACCCATTAAGGTTCCATTGAAGAACCTTAATTAGAGACTTTTGTACGGTATATTTCGGGCTATACTGTGAAAAATCGGGGTTAGTCAAAGTTGAGGGTGTCAAGATTCGACTCCGCTGTCCAAGCGTTGAATCCCTCGGACTCCTTGAAGAGCCGGAACGATTCAACCCTCGAGCAGCAGAGTCGTGCTTTTGGTCTGAATTATATTGTTTACATGACTTCTGCATCTTCTTGATCAGAAGGGGAAATGTAATATTGATTGTTTAAGATAAGCGATTGAGTAGTGTTGGAGATAGGAGAGAGAGTCGGTGTAACGATCATGTCGGTGTTAGTGGTTTGGTTTGGCGAGTTGAGTGGATTGAGTGTGTTGCGGTTTTGTTTTTGCAGAATTATGTGCGTAACTTGAGTTGGTTGCACTGGGCACGCCAACAGACAGGTTTGAGTTGGTTTCAATAGATTGGCGAGGGTTAAGCTTTTCTTGTTGCTTTATTTTTAGATTTTTTTGGTTGGAATTAGAAGTAGGTGTGAGAGAGGGAGTAGTTGATGACAATGATGCGATTTCGATTGGGTTTTCATTGACTTAATTTATTTTTGCTTTATGAATCGACGAGACGGGAGTGGGAGTTGGGGGAATTTGTGCATTCGACTTGTTGGTTGAAGATGATTTTAGTTCTGTAAAAATTTGTTTGAGTGGTTCCGTTACATAATTTTTTGTTGTTGGTTCATTGGGCTGCGGTTGTTGATTATTGGAGGAAGCAGGGTTAGAAGGAGTATTGTTTGCTTTCTTTGCATTGTCAGAAAATGAATCGGTGTTCTGATTTACTTGGGCAGGGTGTAGGTCTCTATATAACCGTTTGGCATCAACAATGCTGCACTTTTTTGTTGTTTTGATTTTTAGAATTTCTTTCATTTGGATGAATTTCGGACAGTCTTTCGATGTAGAGGGGTGAGGGGCATAACAGTTTGCGCACATGGTTCTTGAACAATCAGCGTTAGTGTGTGGTGGTAGATTACATATATGGCAGACAGGTGTATTGTTACATCTTTTTGTAGTGTGTCCTAAAAATTTACAGTTTCGGCAACGCATGGGATTCGGAATATATTCCGTGACTTTGGCATTATACCAGCCAATTTCAACTGTAGGGGGGGTTAAGAAGGAGTGGAAGAGCATTAGACCGTTGGTCGTTGCTTTCCTTCGAATTGTTTTGTAAATTTATACACTTCGGTTACCTTTTGCGCTTTCATTTCAGAAACAATTTCTTCCTCGGGGACATTCATAAGCCATGGGGCGTAAACTATTCCTTTTGAGGAGTTGAGTTGGTTATGCAAAGTAATGTTGACTGGTAATAAATTAGATAGGTTTTTGGTAGCAGTAAATCTATTGGCGATAGTTTGGTTTTTCGTTAGGATAAGGATTTTTCCGTCTCTAAGTTGGGATATTTGTTCATATTCTGTGCTAATTGCGTCAATAGCTTTTCTTAAGGCAAATATGCTGACAGACGTAAGGGGCTTATTTTCACTTTGGGGCGCGATTAGGACAAATCTTGGATTTCTATAGGATGATGTTTTAGGGAGTTCGGGGAATTCGTCAACGAGGTTAAGAGTTATTTTATTTTTTTTGGCCCTGGGTTCGGAAAGCGAGACTACGGAAAGGCCGCTAAACCGATTTCCCGGTTTCATTTTTGGCCCTGAGGCCATATTGCAAAGCGAGAACAACACTACACTCAAGGTTACAATTAACCAGTTGTTTGAGAGTAAAAGGGAGAAGGAGAGTTGTTTTTTTTTGTTTTAGAGAGAGTGATTTGAGTACTTGCGCACGGAAGAGGGAAGCCGATCGACAATGATGCGTAGGTACACCACGAAAGCTAGTCGGTGACTGTTTCCCAATATAAAAATAAGTGCATCATCGACAAAAAGCACAATTTGAGACTGTCGAAGAACTTCTTTTATTTATGTAGATGATCACATTTGTCAGTTCCCTTTATTTTTTCGATCGGGGTGACAACTGATTCTTTCCATGTTTCAGGAAAGCATCCTGTTAGCGTTGAGTGGTTTATGACTTTAGCAAGTATTGGTCCTGTTGTGTCAATTGCATCAATCAGCATTTTCGCGTTTAAAAAATTTAAATCTCTTTTGTTGTTCAGTGACTTTAAAATACCTTTTTTTATTTTTTGGACTAAGACGTACTTAAATTTAAACGTTTCATTGGCAAAATTACTTCTTTGAATGAATTGGACATGTGGTATTCAGTCGTAGATTTCAGAAACACTTCTGACAAAGATTCATTAAATTTTTCAGCTATCTCTAAGTTATTTGTTATGTTTACGTTGTTAAAATAGACATGTTTGATGCACTGTCTTTATACCCTCCACAGAAAAGTATATTCACTTTATCATTTCATTTGTAAGGCCAAGAAGGAGTCACGGGAGACCTCATAAAGTGTACTAGTATCGCTTGTGGTCGAAAATCGACCATACCTTTTATAAGTTCGTAATACTAAAGAACTTAACACAATATTATTTTCGTTATATGTACTATGTTCTTTTTTACAAATGAAAACAGCGACATCTAGATATAGGAAAAATACGTAAATGAGCTGCTTCATCGGAAAAGGATTCTTTTATGTTCACGTATTAATATAATGATGATATATTCTGAATCAGGATCACATTCTGAATCGATTTAGCCATGTCCGTCTGTCTGCCTGTCTGTCTGTCTGTTGAAAGTACGATAGCGCCCAAAGGAATTGACAGAGGCAAATGAAATTTGGTGAAAGGACTTCTCTTTCTCGTCGCCAGATTGGTATTGAAAATGGGCTATGTCGGTCAAGTTGTTCTGGTACCTCACATGGAAAATCGATATTAGACCCATGTGTTTCTCCGTCTATTGAAGATACGATAGTGTCCAAAGGAAAAAACCTAAGCAAATGAAGTTTGGTGAAAGGACTTCTTTTTATCTTCGTTAGGTCAGTATTAAAAAGGGCTGTGTCGGTCAAGTAGTTCTGGTACCTCCCATACAAAACCAATATTAGACCTATGTGTCTCTCTTTACGTTGAAAACGCGATAGCGTCCAAAGGAATCAACCTAGGCGATTGATTGACACTTGGTTGATAAGTTCGAAGGTTTTCTTAACACGACATATCTAACAAAAACTGTTTTAAATAATTTAATTTTTGGTATGATCCTAAAAAAATGCGATGTATTAAGAATTGAACTTAAAAATGCTTACTTTTACACACAAAAAAAAAAAAAAAAACATTCACGATACGAGCACAATAAAAGCATAAGTTGACCGCCTCCCAGCCCCAACCCCTAACCCACCATTTTTTGCTGCACTTAAAATATATCCCAGTGTATGTTTTTATTCCGAAAACAATAAAAAATTAAAACAGTATAGTAACATTGCAATAACTAAACACTAAAACCAGTGTATGGCGTATGAGTGTTTTTTTCACACGAAATCGAAAAACTAAAACGTTCATAAAATATCGGGTAGCAACTAGCTGCAGCCAAATCTTTTTGCATTAAAATGACAAATATTCAATTTCACTTATTAGGTGCGAACAATCACAGAATAACACGGTATGCTATACTAAAATTATTAAAACTTAAACAAATTTAAAGAAATACGACATCTTTTTGCTGTATAGCGTTTGAACCCGTATTGAAACAAAAACAACTACACACGATTTCCAGAAATGCATTTAATATGTCAATACATACCCACAGTAGAACTCTCCATTAAAAAGAAATTAAGATTGATATCACAACAACTTGAAATCACTTACAGAGGAAGACTAACGAAATTGCATGCATGCAAAGAAAAAATGCAAAAAATCCAAACCGTTAACTTTGAACTCAGTTTATCACAACACACGATGATGAAGAAAAAAAAAGCTCCAGCGCGTTGACCCATGTATATTTTGGTTACGGTATATCAAACTTTTACTTCTTGATTTTACTTTTTAGTAAATTGAATTTTGACCAGCTTTTCGGTGCAAATACTCCTATGTGCAACGCTCCGGTGCACACGGCGCGTATTTCGAAAGCTGCTGCGGGATTGCGGTTTCGAAGAGATTCAACACCCACCCTATAGTGCGGACCTTGCCCCTAGCGATTATTTCTTATTCCCAGATTTGAAAAAAAAAACCTTCGTGGTAAGGGATTTGCTGATGATGAGTAGCTCAAAGCCGCAATAATTGACCATTTTGAAGAAAAGGATGAAAACTTTTTTTAAGGAAATAGAAAAGTTAATCTCGAGATGTAATAAATGCATTAATGCAAGAGGAGATTACATTGAAAAATAAAAATAATTTTAATTTAATTCACCTTTTCGTTCATGTCGATACCGAGAATATTTTGAACTCCCCTCGTAGTTCTGGTACCTCCCATACAAAACCAATTTTGCATGACTTGTATGCAGTGAAGGGTATCGAAGCATCGGCCAGGCCGATGATAACACTTTTAATTGTTTTTCATTCAGGACGTGTGACTTGATGGCTCTCCACATTGTTTTTTGGTTAGTTGCGTTCGCAATTTTTGATTTAACTATTTCAGCTTTGTATAAGTTCCTTCACTCTCGGTATCTGATCCAATTTTCGTTGTTGTTGTTCTGCATAAACTCTTGGTATCTCTGCATTTTTTGCGTTTCAACTGAGCCAGGATGTTATTAAACCATCTATTACACATTTTAGAAACATCTTTGGAAACTACTTGTTACTATAATTCTTTCTTTTTATTAAACTATTATCTTTATATATATATATTTTTCCTGTATTAAAATAGCTAACATTGCTAAATAAACGAAATGAAATTAAATAATCAACTTATCACTTAGTATTTTGCTACTCTCTTGTGGATCGCAATTGCTGAAAACCATTTCACTCCTTCTTAGTTGATTTATAAATGCTGTTTTGTTATATTGAAGAACTTTTTATTTTCGTTGTGCATATCATTAATGTTTCGTTTCATTTCATAGTCTATAAGTGTTTCGGTCACCAATTTTTAGCTCCATGTCGGTTTTGGCTGTGACCGGTGTACAGTTAGTAATAACGTAATAAATTAATGTTGGTGTTGTGTTTGTAATTCTAGTCGGTTCTTGCACGATTTGTTGACACATATTTACAGTTTCTATAACATTTTTTATCTCTGCTGCATAAATGTTTGATGTATCCATTCAGTCAAAATTAAAATCTCCTGCTAGTATAAACTGTCGGTTAAGATCAACAAGATCTTCTATCCATGTTCTAAACTTATCACAGAATAATCTACTTGATGAACTTGGTGACCGGTACTGATGCTAGATAAATGGATTGGTTATTCTCTGTTATTTTTATTACTAGCTAGTAGATATGTTCAAGGACAATTTCCTCTATGATTATTTGTACATCAAAATAGTCTTTTACATATATACATAGCCCCCATGTATGTCGTAATTCGCTGTTGCATCGTGCTAGCCGATATCCTTCTAACTCAATCTCGCTGTCTTCAATGTTTTGCGTGATGTGTGTTTCAGGCATAATAATGAAGTCATACTTCGTATTGACAAAACACTGTTCAGCCTCATGTAAATTTCCTGTAAATCCCTGAATATTGCAGTACACACCTCTAATTTTTTGTCTTTGCTATATTTGGACTTTGTTTTTTTTTAGCTTGTAATAGCCGTTTATATACAGACCATTCTTTATCTCGGCTATCATGGTTTATGTCCAAAAAAAGTGTAAACTTTTCATTATGCCGTATACAGTTAATGCATTTCGTTTCATTGGAACTACATTCTCTTGTGTCGCGATCTTTACTACACTTAGCGCATTTCATTTCATTTTTGCAATTTTTCGGGATGTGTTGATACCCGTTGCAGTAAAGGCACCTATTTGCATTGAAATTTTCAAAAACTGGACATTTCTCCCATCCAATATTTATTCTCAAATTTTCAAGCATGTTTTTTATGGCCGATTTCATCAACCTCAATCACGACGTAGTATAACTCTTTGTTTTTATTTTTAAACTCTTTTACACAATTTACCGTACCTACTACATTGTTGTGTTTTTTCACCGCTATTTCCAATTCTTCCTTACTCCATTTTTCATTCATGTCGGTAATCATTATTTGTGGCCGTTTGTTGCTAAACACTCTCAGATCATATTTTTCCCCAAATTTATTTTTCATCCCGCTCTCTATTTTTAACTTTCTCTATTACTTAGTAAGAGAAAGATATTTAATCAATTCTGACATTACTATGATAGACGAACTCAAAAAAGTGGGTGGCAAAATTCTGTAAGTCTGTCTCTCTGTCTGTCTGTCCCGAGGCCTACAGCCTAAACGGCTACCCGGATTACGTTCAAACTTCGGATTTGGAGTTTGGGGGTTTACAGTTCGGGCCTTTTTTTATACCCTCCAGAGGAAGGTATATTCACTTTACCAATACATTTGTACCGCCAAGAAGGAGTCACCGGAGACCTCATAAAGTATATATATTCTGAATCAGGATCACATTCTGAATCGATTTAGCCATGTCCGTCTGTCTGTCTGTCTGTCTGTCTGTTGAAAGCACGATAGCGCCCAAAGTAATTGACGTAGGTGAACGAAATTTGGTGAAAGGACTGCTTTTGGTTGGTATTAAAAAAGGGGTATGTCGGTCAAGTAGTTCTGTTACCTCTCATACAAAACCAATATTAGAAAAAAAACAAGATAGCGTCGAAAAGAATCTACCTAGACAAGTGAAATTTTGTGAGAAAACTTATTTTTATTGTTGTCAAGTTAGAATTAAAAAACGGCTCTAACGATTTTAACCAAATTTGATATTTAGTCTTAAGAAGGCGAGGTTGACATGCCTGCATACTTAGTTTTCCGCTAAAAATTTTTTTAAAAATTTAGTTTTCTTTGGTTAACTTGAAAATGGCAATTACGATTTTGACCAAAATGCTAACTTAGAGTAAAATTGATGTTTTAAAAATTATTGCGTCCTTAATTATACCCTCCACAGGAAGGTATATTCACTTTGTCACTACCTTTGTAACGCCAAGAAGGAGTCGCCGGACACCTCATAAAGTATATATTCTGAATCAGGATCACGTTCTGAATCGATTTAGCCATGTCCGTCTGTCTGTCTGTTGAAAGCACGATAGCGCCTGAAGGAATTGACATAGGCGAATGAAATTTGGTGAAAGGACTTCTTTTTATCTTCATAAGGTCAGTATTAAAAATGGGCTGCGTCGGTCAAGTAGTTCTTGTACCTCCCATACAAAATCAATATTGGTCCCATGTGTCTCTCCGTCTATTGTAGATACGATAGCGTCCAAAGGAATCAACCTAGGCGAATGAAGTTTTGTGAAAGGACTTCTTTTTACTGTCGGTAAGCTGGTATTAAAAATTGGCTATGTCGGTCAAGTAGTTCTGGTACCTCCCATACAAAATCAATATTGGATGTGTCTCTCCGTCTATTGAAGATACGATAGCGTCCAAAGGAAATAACCTAAGCAATTGAAGTTTAGTGAAAGGACTTCTTTTTATCTTCGTTAGGTCAGAATTAAAAATTGGATATGTCGGTCAAGTAGTTCTGGTACCTCCCATACGAAATCAATATTAGACCCATGTGTCTCTCTTTCCGTTGAAAACACGATATCGTCCAAAGGAATCAACCTAGGCGAGAGAAGTTTTGTGAAAGAACTTCTTTTTATTCGGCCTTACCAATAATATAGTTGCCAGAATATCGCTAACTGTAGGGTTAAATGTTAATGTTCAGAAACCCATGTTTATCTCGGGCATTAGCTAAATAAATCCTCCCGAAATGTCATTTTGAAGAGGAGTGTTGCCCAACTATCCTAATGGATGGTATGGAATTTTGTAATAGGACCAAATTTACATACGCTGTTTTTTCAGCCTGAACGTTTATAATTATAAACTAATTTTAGTAAATGTTTTCTGATTTTATTCGTTGGAATACAACAATGCAAGTGGTTTTTAAGTCTAACAAACACAAATTTGTACAAATGTATTGACAAAATTAAAAAATAATGCATTTTTGTTTTATTTCTAAACACTTACCCCCGTATTACAATATTTAGCGTACAAAAATTTTACGTAACAGCTGAATAACGAGTTGATAACTTTTACCCAGCGTTTATTAATATTTGTGTTGAAATATGTACTTCGAATATTTTGATTAAAAGAAATGGTTAGTGCTTTTCTCTGCTTTATCTTGTTTAACGGCTAGTGCTTGCTTTATGATTGATTTTCATTTTAGTTTGTAACAAATGCATGCTAAGTAAAATAATAAATTTGATATTAGTTAGGGATCTTTCCAAGAATTGCTTGAGAGTAGTCGCTAAGTGAATAAAATATCTGTTCATTTAACATTGGACAGCTAATACCTGAATACTTTTTTTTTTTACAATTCTCAGTACCTTAGGCGGCAGGTAGATTTTGGATGAAGATCTCAAATATTGGTGTGGAAATGGTTGTTGTAAAAAGGTTGACTTCGCGGAAAATATAGATAGAAGAATTGTCAGCATTCATCAAAATCCATGCGAAATAATAAATTTGGGAACTGCTGGAGGAATATCAGGTAGTATGTGCGGATTTAAGATATACAAAGTTCTGTATTACTTGGTGCGAATTCATCTAGGAGTTTATGTATATGTGGAAGGATGTCCAAGGCTTTATATTTTTTTTCCCGAATTAAGTAATAAAGCTATGTAATTTTTAAAAGATCAAATTGTGTTTATTTTCACACCTCCATATACTTTTGCAAGTACTGTTTTGCAAACGGAAATGAATAAGCAGGTTAATATTTCTTTCGAAAATATTGACTTGCTAACGATCTAAATGTGATCTTGAGACTACCAACAAGTTTTGATTTACATTATCAGCCAACGAATAAATCAAAGCATTATAATAAACTGTGTTCCGTTTATTGTATAATTTAAAAGAGACGACACAAATTCACTTATAAATCAATCGTGAAGTATTAGAAAACAAAGGAAAACGTACTATAAAAAGTACCGAAAATTGTGTCCGATCGAACAATAGCGCATTACTGATTTGCATACAATATTTGACAGATCAGCGGATATTCTGTGCATTTCCTATTTTCTGTTTTGTTTTTTTGCTTATAATAAGCTTCAAAAATCCTTTAAAAGAAATCTGATGTTCAAATTAATTTGCAATTTAAATATACCTTTTTTTAGAATAAAATCCTCGTTGTGAAATAAACCATTGACCTTGTTTTTCACGAAAACAAATTATGAAATTTAAATTCTGCGATGACAAAAAATGTAATAGTTTCTAAGAAAGTTGTCGCACTAGCAAATGTGGAGGTCTAATTGTTTATTGGTACCGTTTCACTAATGCTGTACATTTTGACTAAAACTGGTAACAAGCTAATCGTCGACATTTGTGTTTGATTATTAGGTTAGGTTAGGTTTAGGGGTTGATAGAGCAGGGTAAACCCTACTATACCACACTTAGGCCCTCGTGGACCCATTGTGATGCCCATTGGGGGTTAACCTTGGTGTCTTATGGTTACTCATATATATTCTTCCTCTTCTTGTGCTACCCAATGCCGTCCAGCCATCCTGATGTCCTCAAGAACCTGCAAAGATTAGAAAGTGTGACATCTGAAAGTTCTTGTAAGTCGTGGAAGTAATAGCTTCCAAGTGTTCTGTTTCTCAAGTGACGCAGGCTCGGACAATGACAGAGGAAATGAGGTGTGTCCTCATGGACCTCTTCGTCTCCGCAGCCTCTACATATATCGTCATATTTGAGATTTAGTTTCATCATGTGGTTTCTTAGGAAGTTATGACCAGTTAGGGCCCCTACCAGCTTAGATAGCGATGACCTGTCAAACTGTAAAAGTTTGATGGTTTGACCTCTGTCAAATGTTGGCCATAGCTTCCTAGATATTTCACAGGTAGTTGGTTCTTTCCACCTGTTATTATTTTCATACGAATTTTGTTTTCCACTTGCTCTCTGAGATTACAGAGTGGAGGCTTGATCGACTGTAGTGCTCTATCATGATCCATTGCAGATCCCTTTCTCGCTAGTTCGTCAGCTGTCTCGTTGCCAGTTTTGTCACTGTGTCCAGGGACCCAGCAGAGGTTTGTAGAGTGCTGCGAGCAAAGAACCTTAAGCTCTTCGCGACAGCGGTGTACTAGCTTGGATTTTATTTCGATGGCAGAAATTGCTTTTATAGCCGCCTGGCTATCAATGAAAATGGTAATATCATTACGTGGTATTGCCAACAATGACACCATTCGGGCCGCTTCCGCGATTGCCAGAACATCCGCTTGGAAGACACTACTATTATCAGGTAGCCTGATGGAGCAGTGTATATTTAATTCCTTACAGAATATACCGGCACCGGTTCGACAGTCCATCTTAGATCCATCTGTGTAGATGGAAACCGATTTCCGCTTTGTGGGTTCATCTGTGTTCCATTCATTCCTACTCGGGAAGGAGAAGGTGAATGGTCTATCAAAGTTCAGATGGGGATACATATAGTCAGATACGACATCGTTTCCAACGTATTTCTCTAGAATTAGTGCTTTGCCAAAATTACATGTTCTCCAGGAATTAGTTTGGCTAATCCTTAAGGCACTTTTGGCAGCAGATTCTTCCATATATATGTCCAGTGGAGTCAGATTGAGGATTGCCTCCAGTCCAGCAGTAGGAGTAGTTTTCAACGCGCTGGTTGTCCCTATACATGCTAGTCTTTGTATCTTTGTCATTGCCTTGAGATTGGTCGCCTTGCTCGCAACTTGCCACCAGACAATGCTGCCATATGTGAGTATAGGCTGCACGATTGCCGTGTACATCCACAAGATTATTTTGGGGTTTGGTCCCCACTTCTTGCCAAAGATGCGGTTACATGCGTAGAAAGCATTAGCTGCTTTCTTCACTCTTTCATTGACGTTCGGTTTCCAAGTAAGTTTTCTATCGAGAATCATACCTAGGTATTTCGCTCCATCCGTCACCTTTAGAGGTATTCCCTCAAGAGTTGGTGCCACAAATTGTGGTATTATTCGTTTGTTTGTAAAGAGGACAAGCTCGGTTTTTTGGGGATTGACCCCAAGGCCACATTGTTTTGTCCAAGTACTGAGTATTCTTAGTGAATTCCCTAACAGGTCGTTAATGGTTTGTAAGAATCTTCCTCTTGCAAGCAAGACTACATCATCTGCGTAAGCAGTTACAGTGACCCCCATGTTTCTTAACTTCATTAGAATGTCATTGATGGCAAGTACCCAGAGTAAGGGGGAGATGACCCCTCCTTGCGGAGTGCCTCTTGCGGCAGCTACTCTGAGTTCAGTGTCACCTATTTTCGCGTTGATGTACCTTTCGCTTAGTAGATTTATAATCACATTAGTGAGAGATTGGTCAACATTTGAGTTCTGTAATGCTCTCTTTACTGCGCACGTTTTAACATTATTGAAAGCACCTTCAATATCAAGGAACGCCGCCAGTGTGTATTCTTTATCTTTTAGTGATTTCTCTATAGTGCTAACGACCTCGTGCAATGCTGTATCCACCCCTTTGCCTTTGATATAAGCATGTTGGGCGGAGGAGATCGCAGTCTCATTTAGCCGATTACGTATAAAGATATTCATTAGTTTTTCAAAAGTTTTTGGAATAAATGATGTCAGACTAATCGGTCTGAAGTCTTTGGCAGTGGTGTGGCTAGATTTCCTTGCCTTCGGAATGAAGACGACCCTAACCTCACGCCATGTCTTAGGAATGTATCCGCATTCCAGACTGCGACTGAAAAGCCTTTTAAGGACCGGTGTAATAATGGTCTTAGCTTTCTGGAGCATGATAGGAAAAATGCCGTCGCATCCAGGGGATTTGAACGGGGAGAATGTATCAATTGCCCAGTTTAATTTACCGTCGGTTACAAGTTCTACTGGAATTGTAGCTACTGTGATATTGAGATTAGATAGACTAGTCTGATTCGTAGTACAACCTGGAAAGTGAGTCTGTAGTAATAGACTGAGAGTCTCTTCGCATGATTGAGTCCAAGTGCCGTTATTATCTTTGAGATATCCGGGCGCTGTAGTTTCTTTGCACAGGATTCTTCGAAGCCTGGCCGATTCCGTGGTGCTTTCGATCTCACTACAGAACGTGCGCCAGGTTGTGCGTTTAGCACTAGTTATGGCCTTTTTGAATTTCCGCTGGCCGACCTTATATGCATCCCAGTCTGTTTGGGAGTTAGTGGACTTTGCCAAGTTGAAGAGAGCTCTGGTTCTCTTCCTGATTTCACGGAGATCTTTAGTCCACCATGGTGGAGACTTCCTGTTCTTTATTGTCCGTAAAGGACAGGCCTTGTCATATGCTTTAATTAGAACTGTGTTTAACAATTCTGCAGTCGCATCGACATCATCTAACGTTACCATCTTCTGAGATTCCAATTTCCGACCATTTTTAGCTACCTCTGATAAGAAAGTATCCCAGTTTGTTATTCTAGGATTTCTGTATTTGCCCAAAGGGGAAATTTTCTCCTCAATGAGGAATTCTATAATTCTATGATCTGAGAAGAATGGTTTTGTGGAAACTTTCCAATTCCGTAGAGTAAGGGTTAGTGAGTTACTATAGAGTTATATCTAAGACCTCACGCCTATTTCTCGTTATAAAGGTTGGTTCATTGCCGGCATTGGCTAAAAGTAAGTTATTTTCTATAATAAATTCTAAGAGAGACGCACCTCGGTCATTGATGTCGGTACTTCCCCAGAGGGAGTGGTGGGAGTTTGCATCGCAGCCTAGGATTATGTCCCATTTGTAACGCTCCGCCTCCCTAACCAACGAGTTGGTTAATTCGGAAGGAGGATTGGCAGATTCATATGGCATGTATATTGCCGCCAGCATCAAAGGATTTTTTCCTACTCTGTCCCATTTTTCCGTAGTTTGGTCAGTATCGCTCAGGCTAGGTAAGAGAAAAAATTTGATTTGTTTATTGCCGATGATGCATGTTCGAGACTTACCATTATCTGTTGTGGTGTTATAGACAAGCAGGTCTTTTGAGCCTAACCCTTGTATTTTCCCCCGGATGATCCAGGGTTCCTGTACTAAGGCGACATCAATTTTCATGGTATCCATTAGAAGAACCAGATTAGCGGAAGCCGCCTTACTGTGATGAAGATTTATTTGTAATATCTTCATCACGGGCGACTTCTTCTCCTTCACTCCTTTGCTTATCCGCTACCAACCTAAGCTTGCATCGTGTAATGCCTACCCGGACCTTAAAATCGTGTTTGCGGAGTAGCGGCAGCGATTTGTGACTCAGGAGTACCGTCACTTCCATACCATTCTCGGTGTACTCACCCGTTTCCAGGATTTTCCACTCCCTGCTGTGCAGTTTCGGGTTAAGGAATTGCAGGTTGCGTTCTATCCTTTCTGCGGGAAGGTACGGTCTTCGAATGTGTATTTGGCCTTTTGGTCTGGTAATGTTAAGGATCTCCTTCCTATCAACAATACGCAGATCGGCGCTTGGCCAAGGTGCTTTGGTGTTGCTGACGAAGTTCCTTAACCATACCATCGTTTCTTTGTCATCGCATTCCATTACTTTGAAACCTTTGAAGGTGGTTAGCTGTCCAAAGAGTGGGAGCTTGTGCTCAGCCTTCACGATAGCATCATTGACGCCATCTAGGATTCTCTGTTCAATCAGTTCCCATTGGTTAGCGGTAAGTCTTCGATTTGGATTACCAAGGTCGATGATAGCGACACGAAGACTTTCCTTCACCTTTTCCGCAAATTTAAATTTTTTGGCCTGCCTACCTACAACCGGGGAGATTGTGTCGTCGTGCCTGCCTCTTTTACAGACTCCAGGGGCGTTCCCAGATTTGGACGTATCCTTGTCTGTGACAGCACCCGGCGGCTTCGGCCACATTCGAAGTGAAAGGCAAGCGGCATTTCGCCCCCGCTGCGACCAATTCCACGCCGGCTCCTCCAGAGACACGCGCCCTAGGCTTCTAATCTCTAATCTGCTGCTAATTGGCAGAACCTTCCTAAAACAGCCAGGTGTCTCCTCAGTCTTGGACGAATCCTCAACTGAGTTAACGCCTGGTTTTTCGGGTTTTGACCTTTTCAAGGCAGAAGGCAAAAGGCATTCCTCCCTTGGTCCCGTCATCTTCCCTGTCCCAGTTAGGTTCGGCTTCCTATTCTTCTGGCTGCTGCGCCACGCTCCTTCCGTTGACTTCATGGTTTCATGAGCTCTAGCTAACTGTGCCGTTTCCCTTTCCGTAAGGGAATTGGGGTCGCGGCACTTTAACCTACCAAGCAACCTTC